>OY747711.1:36476413-37733913 GCA_963556495.2 Valencia hispanica
ACAACAAATCTATGCCACCCCAAACAAACATAGCCTAACTAAAAAGGAATACTACTTTACTTCTTTCATTCATTTGCTTTTTATGTGGATCATTCTTTCCTAGTATTCCACCAATTACAGTCACTGGAACGCTTATACTAGTATTTTCCTTATGCTGGAGCATATTTAAGTTACTTCTAGCAGTGCAACTTTGCAGATCATCATCTCTCACCAACTCTCTGTATTCTACCAGCCCACCTTCCCAAGTTTCCCTCCCTCCATCTTTTTTCATTCCACAACCCTCCCCTCATCTTCTCATCCAATGCTCCTCCTTCATTATTTTCTTGCCCCGCCCCCATTTCGTTAATCATCTTTCTGTTTCAAACTAAAGCACACTAGCAACATGTTACATCAGCAGTTCTTTTCTCAGTCATCTTCATATCCTAGCCTTCCACTCTGTGCTCACACATCCCCTTATTCATCTTCTCGCTTCAGTCTTCAAATTATTAACCATGACACAACCATCGGCTGCCTGAATCGTTGCTAAAAGACAGTATGGATTCATAGTTTTATGTTGTTTACGCCAGATTCATTCACTCACTGGATATTTTCCCGTTTTTCCGGACCCATCTCTATGAACTGAAAAGATGGTTGTGCATGGACATGTCAGCAGATCAGCGGTTTCGGAAGTTCTTAGACCAGATCGTCTGGCACCAATAATGGGCATCTACATCGGTATCGCCCTGTGTTGGTTAATTCAATCTCAAGGCCGATTAGCATTGTTGATAACAACCAAAAAGATAGAATCCTTTTGCCATCTATGACATTTTAGACTGTCTACACTGGTTCTCTGTTTCTAATCTGCCCAGATTTGTTTTGCAGCAAAAAAAAAAAGTAAGTGTAAATAAAGTAATTTCTTCTGATCATCATCACCAAATATGTGTTGTTACGTGTATTTTAACATTCAATCCACCCCTTGTAAAGATGTGTACAAAAGCCCTAAAATACATTGTTCTTCAGACTCAGTGACTCCAATATGCCACTCTTTGCTGCAGTTCTCTAAGAGGGAGCCTAATTCTCGGACGATATGCCGCTACTTTTTTCGCACACTTTGAACCCTGCGTCCTATACAACGATGTGACTAATTTACAGATTTTTAATGGCTAACGGGCCTCAGGAGTCACTATGCACACACCCTCATCATGGAGAACACGCGAAGAAATGCAGCTTTTGCGGCAGTCAAAGAAGGAAATAGAGCTACTGCACGATGTTATCTAATTCTAACTTTTGGTACTTTTTTCTTCCATACTAAAATTGAATGTTTTCTTGTGTTTTCCATTTTATGAATTAGTAATTAAAAGTTCCTCCAAAATTATCAATATGGAATTTCTACAAAAAAGCTACAGTCACATTGGTTTTATAGAAATTGTTAAGAAAATTTTCGTTTACAGATCATTTTTACTAACGGTTATATTATTCCCTGTAAGCCATCTTTTTTTTTTCTTTTTCTTTTTTTTTACATTTTGACCTTTTTCTACTTACAGCTATTCCAGTGCCAGCACATCAATTACCACAGACATGGATCTAGAAATCTGGGAAAAAAAACTTTTAACATGTTTAAATGTATGAAGTGTAGGGAGCCTGAAAAAAAATGATTTAGCTTAGTTCTTTAACTGATTGGGAAAAGTGCTGTTGTAAATAATTAATCATGTGTCTGTTCTTGTGTGTCAATAAGCATTGAATCCTTTGTGCGTTTAAAAGACAGAACCTTTGGGAAAAGCTTTTATTTAGCTTGTTTCAATTTAAATTAATGGATGCTTTTGATCAGAACCTATAAGCTGAACCTTCATTTCTTTGGTTTTTGTTCCAGGAAATGGTGTTGTGATCCATCTTCCAGGCCTGTTTGAAGAGGCTGAAAAAAACCAACGCAAGGGAAAAAGTGAGTGAAATACATTTATTTATTTAAATTTATTATTAAGAGAACAGGTTTACAACAGCATGTTTCAGTAGACAAGATTAAAAGCTATTCCTCTGTATCTTTAGGCCTGAAAGGCTGGGAGAAAAGACTGATCATCTCAGACAGAGCACATATAGGTAAGTCCTTCCAACATGGCCTCTTTGCTCCTGCTTTTTTTTTTTTTTTTTGGGGGTGGGGGGGGGGTGTGTGTGTGAACGCTGGGATGCGTGCATATTGGTGGATGTGTGAGTCCTGCTTTCTCTGAGGTGTGTGAGAGTGTGTACCCCCTTTCTCCCTCCTCCGCAGTGTTTGACTTCCACCAAGCTGTCGATGGCGTTCAGGAACAGCAGAGGCAAGAGCAAGCAGGCAAGAAGTAAGAAACCTGCTTAGAAAAATGGTCGTACACATGCACGCACACACACACACACACACACACACACACACACACACACACACACAAACCCATTCAAACATATCCATGTGCATGGACCTGTAAACAAACATGCAAGGCAATATTATATAAGCTTTTGCTTTTGTTTAACTTTAACATATTTACATCTTGGAAGTAGGTATGGGTTGGACTGAGATTCTCCACGATGTATAATAAAGCACTTATACAAAAACATACAACTAAAATGTAAAATATCATTATGTGTTTGTTTTTTCAATTCCTGACAGAAAAGCTACAAATTTTCCTTCTGCTGCTAAAATCTGGATATATTGATAATTGGACGAATTATAATGTTATTTGTAAAGTTTTGATATATGAGACATACATAGAAGCAAAAATAGAAAATAAACAGTCACTACATACAGTGGGGCAAAAAAGTATTTGGCAGCCGCTGATTGTGCAAGTTGTCCCACTTAAAAAGATGAGAGAGGTCTGTAATTTTCATAAAATCCAGGAAATCACATTGTATGATTTTTAAAGAATTTATTTGCATGATGGTGCAGAAAATAAGTATTTGGTCAATAAGTTCACCTCAATACTTTGTGGTGAACAATGAAACCTCAGTTGGCAATGACAGAGGTCAAACGTTTCCTGTAGGTCTTCACCAGGTTTGCACACACTGTAGCTGGTATGTTGGCCCATTCTTCCATGCAGATCTTCTTTAGAGCTGTGATGTTTTGACTTTCAACTCCCTCCACAGTTTCTCTATTGGATTGAGGTCTGGTGACTGGCGCGGCCACTCCAGAACCTTGAAATGCTTTTTATGTAGCCACTCCTTCGTTGCCCAGGCGGTCTGTTTGGGATTATTGCCATGCTGGATGATCCAGCCACTTTTCATCTTCAATGCTCTCACTGATGGAAGGAGGTTCTTGCCCAAAATAGCACAATACATGGCCCCATTCATCCTTTCCTGTCCCCTTTGCAGAATAGCAGCCCTAAAGCATAATGTTTCCACCCCCATGGTTCACAGTGGGTGTGGTGTTCTTAGGATGCAATTTAGAATTCTTCCACCTCCAAACATGGCAAGTTGCATTTATACCAAAGAGTTCTAATTTGGTCTCATCTGACCACATGACATTCTCCCAATCACCCTCTGGAACATCCAGATGGTCTCTGGTGAACTTTAGACAAGGCTGGACATGTGTTTGCTTAAGCAGGGGGACCTTTCGATCGCTGCAGGGTTTTAATCCATGTTACTATTAGTTACTTTGTTAATGTGGTCCCAGCTCTCTTCGGGTAATTGATTTCTGCTCTTTCTAGAGTAACACTGATATTAGGAAACAACCTTTAACTAGTCGGGCTATCAGCTCAGGTAGCCAGCCTGCAGTCCGCTGCTTAACAAAGATGTTGCAGATGGCGTGCCACCTGTTGTTTTAAAACAGTGCTACCTTAATAAGAGTAATGTGGTGCTCTTTTAGTTTCCAGACCACTACTGTTTGTGCTTGACATGACCAGAAACCTCTAAGTTTCTGTTGTAAGCAAGACAAAAGGTTAGTTGCTTTCTTTCTGCGAGCTGACCAGCAGTGCAGACCAATAGTTTGAGAAGTATTTAGCTCTCATGCACCGTTCTCCCCTCTACTCACAGGCTCCACCATTCTCAATCATTTCTGTTTTATACATTAATACCTTTAGTATATTAAACCTAACTCTGACCCTTTTGCTAAACCCAACCATATACATTAGGCTTTCTACTGCCCATGCACAAAGAAAAGGTCCTACAGTTTCAGATAGTGATGCGTTAGAGTGCTGTTGAGAGGCTCCAGCTATATACTATTACACAGATGGTGGAGGGGCAACACTGTGTTCCTCTTTGCTTCACAAAGTCATAGAAAATTTAAGTCTCTCTGACACTTTCTCCACTCTCTAACTTGTAGGACCTTGAACCGTAGAAGAAGTTTTACGATTTTAGCCGTGATTTTTTTATAATCTTGGTCAATCTTAACACCGGTAACCTGCCAATCTTCCATACGGGTCAGTAACATCCAGATAGGTATGGGATGGAAGTTTTGGGTACAGTAAAATCTTTGCCCTTTTTTTCACTTATTTTGAAGACTCTGTCCTTGTCTGACATTGCAAAGCTCACAACTGCATTACAGACATTACTTAATACCTGGACAATCTGGGATTATACACACCTTTATATGTAATATACTGTAGCATACTGGAGTAGTAAAAGTACAGATGGATAAGTATTTTGACATCTGGGAGGTTACAGTGGGAGTTTCCTATAAATCTATTTTACTATTTTACCAAGTGTAATATTTTCCTTTGTGAGCAAAATGAGATAAAGGTAGTTGGAACAGAGGACATGGACAGTTTTGTCTGTCGCACCATCCTAGTGAATAAGGCACTAATTTCTTTAAAGGTGCAGTTATTCCTTTTTTTTTAATCAACTTTCTCTTTCATTGCAACCCTGCCTGTTATTTGGTTTTCAACTGTTTAACAACATCTGCTTGCTTAAGGGGGCTTTAAAAGCATTAAGGTTAGAATGGTGTGCTACCAGCACATACAATTCAAGGTTTACTCCTCATGTCTCCTTTAAAAGCTTACACTTTATTCAGTTAGAAAGCTAAATGTATAAAAGTGAAAGGCTTTTGTTTCCAAGAAAACTGTGACAGGGATGTTTTAATAATATACTTCACTTGATTCACAGAGGTATGTCCATATGTTATTACTTAAACCACAGTCTGTCCCTGAAGTGCTGGCCAAAGTCGCTAGATGATTCTAAGAAGTCAATATTTTTCCTTTTCCTTCTCTCAAATTGTTCCCCAAGGTTATTTTATGGTCATAAAATAAATAATTGAACCATCAAAAACTCAAAAAGAGCACCTGTTCTAAGTTTTATTTATCCAGCTTTAAAAAATCAGATAATTCTAATAAAGCATTAAGAAATTTCATTTGGAGTTGGGAGGAACCAAACTGAGCCCAAAACAGTTTATTTTATTTTTTTTCAACAATAAAGCATGCACTTCTCTTCTATGCAAATATACAATAAATTAACCTTTTTATACAGATTTTTATTGTTTGGGACAAACATTTTTATCTGATCCAAGATTTTTTTAAACAAATCAAGATGAATTTGCAGCTCGTCGACCAAAGCACAAAACCTCCCTTTGAATAAGTGCAAGGGGCACAGAGCTCACATGCTGTAATGACACCGTCATTATAGGCTTTCAGCTGTTTGATGTGTCAGGCTGGTGGATTCCCAGCAGCTACAGGTCAAGCTGTGCTGGAGTCAGATCACACAGATTACATTCATACAGAACCAAACTATTTAAAAGCACCAGACTAAAAATCCTCCAAGAATTACAGAAATTCAGGATCAAACAGTATTATCAGATTTACATGTTTAAAACTGCACAACTTTATTTTCAAGCACATCAAGATTGATTTTTATTCAAAATGTCATTTGATTTCTATTTCCCTAAAGACAAAGAAAAGCAGAAGTCTAGAGTCCATAATAAAGGAAGGGTTTTTAGATCGCATGTTTAGATGTAAAATTTTCCAACAACAGTCGTTGTTTAATAAAGCATGTGTCTACTAACACTGACCTATGGTGTCTTCAGTTTCATGTTGCACGGTAAAATGAATTAAACTGTACCCGGATGATGTTTAAGACAGTGAATATAAATGTGCCATTTACTTCTGGATTTTATTATTTGCTCTTGATCAAACCATGAAGAATTAAAAATATATAAAGAGATAAAAAAATTAAATTCTTGCAGAAAATAATCCATGAGAATCTTTTATATTAGTCTGTGTGTTTTACCCTCACAATTTCAGTTCTTAAGTAAAAAATCAAACAGGAAAAAACAATGTGTTTTTTGTAGTACTGGTGAATCCACATTAGCTTTCCCTTGTGGGGGACATGGGGAGTGGATGTTTCACACTGAGTGGGGCTAAAAGTGAAACTCTATATTCACTGAGAATCTTTATCTATTTCTGTTCTTTAGTTTGCATGGCTTCCTTTTAATAGAAGGACTATCGGGTATATACGTTGACATGGCATATTGTAGAAATGCAAATGTACATTTAGCTTCATTTGCTTTTCTCGTTTCCTCCTTTGTTTGTCATTCTCTGATACTTTTCTGTATATGAAAGTTGAACGTCTGTTGATCGAGTAGCTGGAGAAGGTATTATCTGTCACTTGGGAGTTAAAAATAGACCTAGAAAATATTAAAGTAATAAATGTAAGATCATGTTATCAGAGCTGGTTTTGAGTCTGTTCGGCTTAAATCAGACCTGCTGAATGATTAAATTTAAAGAGATTCACATGTGTTATTGCATGACAAACTCTGCTGCTATAAAATGGTAAGATATGAATTCTCGTTAATGTTTTTGTTAATTATCTCCTCCTTTTCCTGCTGCTGGTCCCGCTCAGCCTTGGAACGACAAAGAAGGGGATTGGTCCGGTGTACTCGGCTAAGGCGGCACGCAGCGGTCTCAGGATATGTGATCTACTGGCCGACTTCACTCAGTTCTCTGAAAGGTCTGTTCCTGCGTCATAGGATTTTACTTTACTCGCTCACTTTGGTCTGTAACAATCATTTTCCCTATGAGTTTTTGACAGGAACTCTTTTTTTGCTGTAATAGGCAGTTCAATAATCTTGATGCGGTCCGTTCTATTATTTTTTTTCTGTTTCATGCTTAAAATAGAGAAATCTTTTTAAATGCACAGTCAGGAACTCAGGTTCTATTTCTCTGTTTATGACCACCCCCCCCCCCCTAGCTTTAATTACGATTTTACATTGCAAGTTATTTCTGGTGGCACAAAGAATGAGCCAATTAATTTAGGGACAAACCAAATTATAATTATTATTATAAACTTATATACGGTAAGCCGACCCCCACAAGCCATATCACACATGCGTGCTTGTGCTCAGACATACATGTGTGCCATACGCATGCATGAGCACACAAGCATCAAGTGAAAAATCTAGCTAGCTTATTATTTCTTCATTAGTAAAATAGTCCAGATATTAATTTATATTTTTAACAGCCATCCTGATCTTTCATCCTTCTGTACAGAAATCAGATCCTAGGATGCTAGAGGCTAGTTTTTACTGTGACAACAAGCTGAACTCTCAACACGAGGTTTTGACTCAGTCTAAGGAGGCGTTAGAGAATAACCCGAAATCAGTCAGTCTGAGCTCATCGGTTTATGCTATAACAATCCAAAAGGTTGTCTTTTTTTTGTCATCTCCTCCTGGATATTTTTTTCTTTCACTCTAAACCTTCCTGTATAAAATGCAATTTCCTATTATATAAAATTCTTTATGCATTTCCAAAATCATGACGCAAATCTCATGGGCGACCTGTTAAGGCTGTTCCTCAGTCCTCGCTCATTTAACCACGATCAATGGATGTTGCAAACCTGTGCACCAAGATACATGCACAAACCCCCATTTAATCCACCCTGCTGTTACCTGAGTCTTCTTTTTTCTTCATTTTATGGTGAATGTTTGATTCAGGATATTTGTCTTAATGTAAGTAGTGAATATGTTGAACATGTTCTTTTTATTTATTTGTTTTTCATGTATTCTGAGCTTAAGTAAACAGAAGGGGTGCCTGATTGCCTTGACCGTATCAGGGCAGATTTGCTCTTCATTAAATAAAGCGTAACTGACTTTATTCTGTGAAAGGAATGACAACCCACATCTTGGTTAGGCAAACAAGTGGGCATATCAGGTCAATTATGAAGAGCAAACAAGTGACAGAAGGCGAGGAAAGGTGGGGCTGAAGAGAAAAACGGTGGGGGAGGTGACACTTACAAAACCACAGACAAAACAAATGACAAAGAAAGAAGTTAATACACAGATATACTCATACATTTTTATATTTATACACAGCAGGTCTCAATCAGATACCATGAGAGAAAATGAGACTCTTTTCTACATTAAAAGCTATTAATTGTCCTAAAACTTCCTTTTTCTTCTTGATCGAGCGCTATTTATTGATGCCAGAGAATGATACGTTTAAGGCTGGTTCAAGCGGGCAAGATTTTAAAATAGTCGTATGATTTCTAAACCTTGAGAGACCACACACGTGGCGATAAAAAACCGTGGATATTACAGCTTTGGTGCTTCAATGACGAGACACCGCATACGAACCGATTTTACTCACGAACATTCGCTGCTCAGATATCGGGCCAATCTAAACATGTTGAATATCCCTGATTTGTGATCGGAGCGGTCCCGACGTCCTTCCGAGCAGACCAGAGCGCTCTGAACACACCACACACAGCAGGAATATCTGATAAGATTATCTTAAGAGCCATCCCAATAATCGGAATGTCCTCGCGATTGTCGAAAGGGAAGAATACAGTTTAAAGTTATCATGTAAAATGCAGCATTGTTAATTTAAAAGTTATCCAAAAAGCGAACGCCACTCGATAACATGTTTGTGCACGACCCCAGGGTTAGGAAACCCCATCAAAGCATGGATCAGATTTTTTTCAACTTTTTGGGAGATTGCAGAAATGCATTAATAGGGGAAACTTGTAACATTATTTTTTAATTTCCCATTGACCATTTGACAGTAAAGTGTGTCATGTTAAGAACGTGACAATGAAATGTAACTAATCAGAGGTGACCACCTGTTACAGGTACAAGGCGCTGGCTCAGCAGTACAAAGCCATGTATCCGACACTGGAGATCGACATAGAAGGAGAGCTGGTTAAATTAAAGGTAATTAATTAAAGTAATCTATGTAAATATGATGATCATCTAAAACACTGCTGTTTTTTTGTTTTGTTTTTTGTTTTTTAAGAAAAGGTTTGTATTTCTCGTATTTAGGACTATGTGGAGCAGCTTAAACCTATGGTGAGGGATGGAGTGCACTACATGTACGAGGCTCTTCACGGGCCTCCCAAGAAGATCCTGGTGGAAGGAGCCAACGCAGCACTTCTGGACATAGACTTCGGTCAGTAAGCCAGTGCATGTGTTCCTCAACTAATGATTATTATGGTGGGATAAAATAAAGATTTGCATTGCTCCTTACAAAAGCCTTCATGGAGCTCAGACTAGAGATGATGTTAAATGTACGTGTTCCAGACATGCTCCTTTGTCTGGGGTTTAAGTGCACTCTCATCAGTTGTAACCACTCTGTGTCACCTTACTGCATGAGCACAAAGGCAAACCGCTTGCTGCAGTCTCATCAGTGGAGCTGAATTACAGTGATTTTCAGGAACAGATGTTTTATTATTGTGAGCCCTGACCACACTCAACACTATTATCAAAACAACTGGGTTGTCATGAAGCCTGTCTTTCTGCGTTCCTATATTTGGCTAGAATAAGTTTTATGATTTTACCTTGCACAAATCTCTTATAAAGAAACATTATCGAGGTGAGCATTTGTATCAGGAGCACATGGAAGCTGAGGGATACAGCTACTGCTGTAGGTATCACACTTATTTTATTTTTGCTGAGCAAATAATTCTCAAATCACAACCTATAAGACCAGTCTCCCCCTTTTTTGTGGTTTGATGCAGATTTATTTTCTAGTGAAAAGTATGGGACTTCAGTGTGGGTTTCTTTGCAGGTACCTATCCATTTGTGACGTCGTCCAACTGCACAGTAGGCGGGGTGTGCACGGGCCTCGGCATGCCTCCCCAGAACGTGGGTGAAGTTTACGGGGTGGTGAAAGCGTACACCACCAGAGTGGGCATCGGTGCCTTCCCCTCAGAGCAGAGCAATGTAAGAAGCTACACATGAATGCTTCATGTTGTTGAAGCCCTCTGTTTACTACCAGATCTAAAATGATGCACCTGTAAAAAAAGACCACTGAGTCAAACTACCATATTGTTCAAAATCATAGCAATCCAAAATTACTGTAGAAATACTTATGAAAATTATATTTCTACATGGCAAATAGTTTACTAGCAGGTGTAGTAAAGTATTACAAAACCTACTGACTGAACAATCATGACTTGCTGCTGATGTCATGAAGCTAAATTATTTAATTTTGATTTTGAAGCTAAATTATTTAATCTATTTCTGCAGTTTTTGATTTGGAATAAAAAGGGGAGTGTTTTCAAGGCGTTTGTGTGTTTGGAAATAAAAACGTTTTTAATGATTTTCGAGATTTGCTCTCAAACTGCTATTATTTGTAAGAAGTGTGATGAAGATTTTATGAACTTAAGTAGAAAACAAGCAGTAGAGTTCTTTAAAGGGAGGCGCACTTTGTTGTCAAACACCACCACCTAGAGGACATCTAGGTACATTGCCAGCTATATCTTTTAAATTAGCCTGGAAGTCCTGATTACATGAGTAAAAGTCAGAGACAGCTTTAATGTCAGGAGAGCTCAGTGTTTTGCTGCTACAGAAAGATTGCAGAAAGCTCATATACAAAACGTTTATGTTTCTTTATTGCTGATCAGGAGATTGGAGAGCTGCTTCAGACCCGAGGAAAGGAGGTCGGTGTGACCACGGGCAGAAAACGGCGGTGTGGCTGGCTGGATCTGGTGCTCGTCAAATATGCACATATGATAAATGGCTTCACCGCGTATGTTTTCTTTTCTTTTCTTTTTCCCTTTCAGCTTTAACACATACATGTAGGATATGTTTTATGACTTTAAAATGTGAAAGATATAAAAGAGAAATTCTTGCTTAAAGATTTGTTTCAAAAAGGTTTGTGTCCTCTAACTGTCTTTGTCCGGCTTTTCTTTCAGTTTAGCACTTACAAAGCTGGACATACTTGACGTGTTTTCAGAGATCAAAGTGGGCATAGCATACCAAGTCGATGATAAAATTATACCTCATTTTCCAGGTAAGTGTGTTTGTGAAGAAAGAAGTTTCAGGGAGGCAAATAAGCATGTAACACATTAAGGTTTTTCTCTATGCATTTATTTCTGTTGAGGAAGGAATCATGAGATATTACGATAGATTTAAAATGGATGCTAAATTAATATTAACTCTGATCTTCAGTTAATTCCTTACATTTGAAATCAAAATTTTTGCTAATTCAATGTCTTTCTGAAGCTCTTTGTAAGTGCTCCTCCTCCTTCTACAACTATTCTGGTTTGTGTCTGAAATTTAGCAAGGAGCCCCTGGTCAGGGCCAACTTATGCTGAAACAATGTTCTCTACTCACCAGCAGGGCTCACTGGGACATTCAGAAGTTTAGAAACAAACCTGTAACCAATGCCATCTGTATATTTCGCAACAATTAGATTGAGGAAGCTTTGAAAGAGCTTGTTGCCCCTAACCATCATCACATACTTCAACACGATGTTGGATTCCCACTTTTTTATTGGCTATCAATTAGGACTAAACCAGATAACTAGTAGGGGTGTAACGGTACATTTATCCGTATTCAAATTTTTCTGTATGGAACCTTTGGTACGGGACAGAGGGGTACAGAGTTTCCGCACGGAAGCATAACTCCGTTGCACTTTATTCAGCAACAGATCTGCCTCTGTAAACAAACAGCACAGCTTCTGCTAGCAGATGTTATGACGAGTGACTCTTTTAACTGAGAGTAGGAGCTTGAATGCCCGCTTCCGTAGTCTTAGCCCCCTTGTTTGGGAACGCGTCGGGAACTCCCGGTAGCGTCTGTGTTTGCTCTGTTAGCTACCACAGATGTTACTGAGCCGGAGAACACAGCTTAGCTGCCCTCTTTGGTGCCGTTCTTATAACTTGGTAATAAAGTATAAGCAGACTGGAAATCTGACTCTAATAATGTGTGGTTAACAATGTTTCTTCCAGGAGTTAGTCAATGTCGTTCAGGTTGTTTTGCAGAATCTGAAAGCTGAACAGAAAGAGCACCGCTGCCCCCACCACAGTGTCCCACATAAATACTAAAATAAAGTTATTTATCTGAAATCAGCTTTTGTTTTCACACGTACAAACTGGTATAAAAGACCAAATAAAAATAATATAAAACATGAAACCAAGAGAAACTCCGGGGTTAGAAACCACGGCTCTTCAGTAAACAGGAACTCGGCAGCGGTGATTAAACTGTTATACTAGAGGTACGCTGTAATGCCTCCCACCTCACCTGTATAACTCAGGTTAACAGCTTAACCCCCAATTAACTTGTTACCGCTGTTGACACAGACAGTAGGGAAGACAATATCTAAACTGTTATGTTATATGTTATATGCAAAATATGTTACCCACGAAACAATTTGTTGGAAAACTTACTGCAAGTACAGTTTGATTTTAAATGTCATTACACAAAAACTTTGTTTTTCTTCACTATTTTCCCTGACTGTACCGAAACTGAATTGAACCGTGAAATTGAATCCAGGTATGAACCGAACCTAGATTTTTGCCGTACCGTTACTCCCCTAATAACCAGAAATTGTATTACTTTGCAATGATGAACAGAAGGATTGTCTTTTTAAATACTGAAAATTGTAGGAATTTCATATTAGTAGGACTTTTGTATTTACTGAGGAAAAACTTTGATGTGTTTAATACTTGTTTTTCCTGCTTTTCCACTATTATTTCTTTTTCTTTTTGGCTCATAGTTTGATGGTAAAGACATCTAACAATAAAATCAGATATATTTCTGCTGGCAGGTGATATCAAAGCAAACTTCCTTTTCCAGTTTGCGTAAATCTTGACAGAGAGCCTCAGTTTTAAGCAGGCTTGCCGTAAGGCTAATGTTTTGAAATTGTCCTCTGCTCTGACTGATTTGTGCCAGCCAATCAGGAGGTGTTGCAGCGTATTGAGGTGCAGTATGAGACGCTGCCTGGCTGGAACAGCGACACCTCAGCAGCTAGAAGCTTTGAGGAGCTGCCTGAGAATGCCCAGAAGTATGTGCGCTTCGTTGAGGAGCATGTCGGAGTACCTGGTACGGTTACATACACAAATACACACACTTTTATGTTGCTTGATGCTGTCATTTTAACCACGCTGCCTTAATGAAGTAATATATTTTGAGGATTAAAATATAGTTATTTCTAAGTTAGGATACTTGAAAAGGTCCTAAATGGTTATCAGTCTTTTATTTACTCTGTAATGATCAAAGAGCGTATATACTCAACCTCTCATCCTATGTCTCCCAAGAAGTCTCAAAAATAGCAAACCATTACAACACAGTTATGCTTTCGCCAACAAAACGATTACTAGCTCTGTTGATATGCAGTAAAAAGTTAATGGATTGACAAGGGTGACCAGCAGGGGGTACTGTTTTTGGAGAAGCTCATGGATGACAGCAGGATAGCACATAAAGAAGACTGGTCTGTGTTGTTGGACCATAAAGTTTTGAGCAGCAGCTCACAAGCCAAAAGCGGATGCAGTTATTTTTAACAAGCACTACTAGCCGGTCAGTTAATTGGTTGATTGTGATGTTTTTTGTTGTTGCCATGTGTGATCAGGAGCTATATTTTAGCAGACAGCTTCAGCAACAATCTGGTTACTTGTTTCTTATTTTCTTTTCCTACCACAAAACCTCAAAAGAATTAGTGTTGAAGAATGCATCACAAGTAATCCATGATTTCTCATTTCTCTTATTACTGTCATAATATGGCTAGTAAAGAAGGTAAAAGTTCACTACTTAAGAACTACAGCAAAGAGTGGCATCACCAAGTCTCCATTACAACAACCTAATTAATTATTGTTTTAACTAATCTATATCAGGGATGTCAATCACTTATCAGATCATATATCAGCAGTTTTAGGAGCATGAAAGCTTGAATTTCAAATACAAGGTGACATCTTTGTTGTAGGAATAGAAGGAAGAGTTTTAGGAGAGCGCTGCCTAATTAAATTAAATTTTTACGCCTTTAGTTTCTGTTGAATTTATTGTGTAGACATAAAAGTTAGTTAGACTTTTAACGCACCATTTCACCCATATAGCATTTGTGTAAACCAAATCATTAAACCCAAACATCACCGTTCCAGCTAGGATAAACCCACCTGCGGTTCACCATCTCCTGTTGAGCTCTGACATGTGGAAAAAAGAAATATTCTTGAATCCCTAAATTTCTCATGAGGTTAATAAAGATCTGCTTGCCTTTTCCCCTCAGTCAAATGGATCGGAGTGGGAAAGTCTCGGGAGTCCATGATCCAGCTGTTTTAGCAGAGCGACGACGACGACGCACAGCAGCGAGCCAACCCTAACCTTCTCCCCTCATCTCCCTCCATTACACACTACCTACCTACCTACCTACCTACCTACCTACCTACCTACCTACCTAATTACCTGTCTCAAAGACACCAACCTACCTACCTACCTACCTACCTACCTACCTACCTACCTACCTACCTACCTACCTACCTAATTACCTGTCTCAAAGACACCACTCCTGTTCTTACTGTTTAATCTCTGCTCCATCGGACTGGGCCGCGCCACTGACTCTGTAGATCGGACTTCCATCAGACTGAGCACTGTGTTTGAAAGATTTTAAAATGAAAGTAAACACTGTCTGTCCTTCGTTTGTCTCCTGTTGGGTTGTAGCAGTTTATTTTAAAGTAACTCTGTCTGCTTCATGTCTGCGAGGACATCAGGGAACGCTCTGATGCAGGCACAAGAACTGTTCTAATCGGTACTAGTGTTTTACCCTTTCTTGATTTCATGCTGTGATTTAAACGCCCTGTGGCAGTTCAGTGTCAATCAGTTTGAACCTCAGCACTTTAGATGCTTTGGACTCTGTCTGCTTTACCGTTTATTCTATCATATTTGCACAACATGCGGATAAAGGGATTTTTTTAAACAAAAAAAGCAATCCTCTTGTGTTTCTCCTGTCTCACAGAGGTCTGCAGTTGTATTGCCTTGTCATTCAACCAGTAGACGTAGCTCTTAAATGTCTTGTAGTCAGAGAAAGCTTCCACTGACTGCTGATCATCTTCTTAATCCACTGTATGTTTAAAAAAAAACTGATTTGGACAAACGTCTGTCCATACTGTGGGAATTTGCCAGGAAAGGGTATGGAGAATCTCAAATAGGTAACCTTTTCATTCATGAGAATCAGTTCAGTCGGCCGGGGGTCTTTCTGCTCATATTCATGTGATTAAATCTTATTACTTTGATTTCTTTGCACTTTCACTACAAAGCTCTGTTAATGTGTGAGAAAAGTACTGGTAACTTAGGAACTGATAAAGATAATATTTCAGATATTTTATTTATTGTTGTTGTCTTTGTTACATCATTTGTAAGGCTCCCCCCCCCCAAAAAAAAGAGGGCAGTTAAATTTTTTGTGGAGTTGGTTTTATGTTCCTATTCTATACATTTCTTGAAAAGTTAGAAACAAATAGCTGGCTGATATATAAACAAGTCATTTATATCAACCTCTCAGCATCTGCAGATTTTTTTATTTGATCCATTTTTTTATTTATTTTTTACCACAAACCAAATTTTGTCCACAAACTCTTCTGAGATGCAGGGCCATAAAATAAAATATACATGGAAGTTCACATATGAGTCCCCCCCCCCCCCCTTCCCCTCTCTAACACTGGGTTATAAAACAAAAGTAACTGAAGGATGTTTGAAATTGATCATTTATGTATGTCTTTAAAGTTAATCACAGGATCTTATGATTAGTAATTCATAACCTCTTGATCTTCTAGTATACAGAGGCCCTTTACTCTTTGCCACTTTTCAAAATGGGAAAGACGGGAAAACATGACAGCTGTGACAGTTTTGTGTTGCCATTTGCTGGGTTAAGAAGATTACCTGTTCCAACACAGGAAACATATTTCCTAATCCACTGTAGGTGTAAAAAAAACTGATTTGGAGAAGAAAAAAACCCCCAACCTTTTAGCCTATTTTAAACTTCCTGAGCCTGCTTCGGTGTCCTAGATCTGAGAGCAGATGTCGTGTTGAAGGTTAGCTGCTTTTAATCAAGGCAATGTGATTAGATATGAATATAAAAGCATTAAGAAAGGAAACCGCAGTGTGTTCGTACTGTCGAGGATCACACTTCTCAGCCTCCCCGGAAAAGCTGTAGGGAGGAGGAATAAAGGCGCTGACGGACATCGAACCTAGGCTTCAGAAGGAGTGACCTGGCTCAAGGAAGGAACTGCAGGAAGGTGTCCAATTAATTCAAGGTCTCATTTATGCTTTTTGCAGATGATTTGGTTCTGTCGGTGCCTTCAACAAGCCTCAGAGTATTTTGCAGCTGAGAACTCCTGTAAGTCTGAAGCCAGGGTTTCTTAACTGGGTTAGGATGTCTGCTGGACGTCTCTCTTTGGAGGTTTGCGTGGCTCAGTTTCCAGGAGATCCTGGAGACTCAGGATCCAGTGGAGTTGCTTGGGAATACCTTGGGATCTTCCAGAATGAACAGCAGGGTGTTGCTGGATGTCTGGGTCTGTTTTCTGAGACCAGTTCTCTGACAAGCCGGCAATGATAGGGGAATGTAACGTGTTAATGTTACTTTAGTGTACCAGTGGCAGAAACAGCAGATCTGTTTTTTCATTGCGATCGATTTACATTAATTATTTGGTTAATTTACACGTGTGTGAACATTGGTCTCTAAAACGCAACTCTAGGATCTGCTATCGAGTTTAATGGCCAGCAGAGGGAGCTATTAGACTGTGAAATGTCCAAGAAACGCTTGTTAAACTTAAAGAGTTCATATTTCTTTGCTTAATACCGAATAACACTGCACAGATTTCTTTTTTAAACCCAAAGAAAGGAGCCAAACAAGCTGAATTCCCATGACTAAACGTCCCTCTTTCTTTGTCTCTGTTGATGTTTCCTTCTCTTTACTCGCTCCAACCACAGCTTGGCTCCTGTGACCTCAGCTTCACCTGCAGCTCATTTTACTGCGTTAGCCCAGCTTCCTCTTCTGATTTGATTACATCTGAATGCACCACAACAACCTCTAAAAATCTCCTCGACCGCTCACAGAATCTACTTGGATGCACCAGTCTGGAACACAACAACATTGTGTTACACTTCGTTCCAAACAGAGCAGATGCCTCGAACGAGGCCGTGCTGTTAAGTAAAACATGTCACCTTGAAGCAAACCGAAACACGGACACAAGAGGCGTCTGGCGTGAAGCCTGGCCTTCTCCTGCATTGTGTGGCTGTGCTGATGGGAGGCCGCGCTGTGTCACAGCGGGACAGAGGGCACCGCTGTCCCAAGATCTGGGCCGGGGTTACGCTGATTTTATGTCCTGTTGCCCCTGCTTCCTCTTTACCCTTCAATGTCTATCAACACCCCCCACCCCCCAACCCCTCGTTTATTGTTCATCCCTTTCAGCCCTTCTCTGCCCCTCCGAACTCAATCTCCGTACCCCACAACCACCCCCTTCACCCCCCTCTTCCCCCTCTTCATTTGAATCCCACAGTGAGGCCTCTTTGTGTGGGAGCTGCCGCTGCATTGCGCTACAAAGGGAAGCAGAGTAAATGGACAAGCAAATGAGTTTTCTCCTCTAGCTGACTGTGGTGCACACAGCATGCATAAGCATGCAGTACCGAGTCGCTTCTCACTTCTTCATAACTTGGTTCCACTTAGAGCAGTTCAGTTTCTTGTACTATTTCAAAGTGTTCTTCATTAGTATTTCTTCAGGTTTTCTGGTGGTCTTTCATGTTTGTTCTTTCGACCTTTTCAGTCCAGCAGACTTACCTGACAATTTTTACAGGAAAGCGTATTATTTTTTAAACCAATTATCTCTGATTTATAAATCCTCCATGCATAAAAAAAAGACTCCGGATCTCATTGGAACTCAACAACTTTGCACCTTTTTAAATGGATCTTCAGGCACTCTGCTACTAGCAGTCTGTCAGAATGAGACATTTTGTCCCAGTTTTTGTCAAAAGCATAAGCACGGCTGAAGATTATACATTCCGACTGATAATTATCTAAAAACCTGAAATGGTGACTGATAGTTGGGGTGGGGACCTCACTAGGGGCTCATGATTCAACAAATGTGAGGTTTTAACGTCCTCAGAAATCAAACAAACAAAAATGATGACTAACGGATTTTCATGCGACACATTAGATTAAAAAAACAGTAGGCTACTTACAAATAACTACAAATAAATTAAGTGCACTAGAAACAAGCACACTAGAAACACTTTATTAAAAAAGTAGCTGCAGGTCTATTAGGAAAGGTACTGTTTTTGAATCCAATTGAAAATGGAGGAAATATCAAAGTTATGTGTTTATGCATCAGAGGCCATGTCTCTAAACCTTTGTGCACCAAAGAACCTGTTGGTTGGTGAGGTTATTGACTGAAAATAGTGAGAGGTCTTCATTTTTACTGAGTAGAACCCCCCCCACCCCCAATTTCTTCCCAGTATTTTACCTGCTGATCAGTTTATTTTGTATGTCAGAAGGAAAAAAGTTGGGGAAGCTCTGTAGTAGATGATCAACAGATGGATAAAGCATCTTACAGGTGACTTTTAGATACAGCTGTAGATAGTTGTTGAGATCTGACACCTCTGGTTTTGTCTTCTCTTTGTCCTTGTCCATATTCCTAAACACAAGCCCCACGGTATGCTGTCCATGTCAGATACAAGAACTGGACTGAAAACAAGTGAAAAAAGGACCTTCAGAAAGCACGGAGAGCTACTGGTTAAAACAACCTGAAAATATTAGACGAAAGTCTTTTGTGCTTTAAGCAAAGTATAAAGAAATGAGAGGTGACTCGAGACCTTTGCAAACTATTTATCAGGTCTTTGTAAAGGTTTACTTTAACCGACCTGTCATACCCAAAAGCAGCCCTCCAGACACTGGACTTTAGTGGACATCTTTGTATGTTTCCGGTCAACCTGCCCTCTTCCGTGTTTTAGGAAAAATAGAGAACTGGAAGGTATTTTTTCTAGAGTGTATGTTCGGTCCAAACTCCAGCCTAAACAGACATGTAATGTCATTTATGTCTTCATTTTTTAAACAATGAATATATACCTTTAATTAAATAATCCTACATCAGTGGTTTTACAGCTAGATAGGCAAATATATGCTAAGTGTCTGTAGAAATTAGATTAATAATCTGTAAAATGGCATGGTATTAAAATATCAAACACAAAAGTTGAATAACATTTATTAATATAGTAAATTAACCTTATTCAAGAAATAGCCTCATTAATTCTTACTGCTTTTGCTTGTTGAAAAGATGTTTTATTTACTATGAAAATTATTCATAACAGTGAAATTAGTATTAAACCAAATGTCTGAAATTAATGTACAAATTGTCTGAATCACATATTTTGCTGCTAAAGACATTTAAACATAAAATTATTCATCCAAAATAAACATCAATTCCCACAAAGAAAATTTTTAAAGCATCCATCCCCTTTTACAATACAATCATTTAGTTTTTTGTCTCCTAGCATAGTGTTGGACTACAGCCATGATAATGGACCAAAACACAGACCTCCAGCCGTAAGAACTAATCCCACCATGGATTTCGGTTTCAACAGGAAAAGGAGGGCTTCATGGGACATCATCACCCCTATATAGGCATAGGCTCCGACCACTCTCGTTCTCTCGCTAGTCACACATCCACGAGGACCGACTGCCGGCGGTGCCCCACGCAGCAGCTGCTAACTGACCAGCTAATGGCTGGTTTCGTTCCTTTAACGCTGATTCCCCAGACAACGAAGCCACCCTTCAATGGAGATCTAAGAATCGTTCAAGTAAGGTTGTGTCTGGGCAGAGATAAGTTAGCTTTGGATAAACAAATTAAGGTTTGTTTTTATTATCTATTTCACTGTGTTCTTGCTGCATTTGTAAGAATCCATTCTTCAAATGTTTGGGTATAATCAGTGTTTTTCAAAGTTTTATGACTGATAGAAAGTCGTTTTAAATCATGCAACATGAGTTATTCCATCCGACCAGAGTTTTTCCTTTGTTCTTGGTGCCGAGCCAAACAGAGGGGCCCTAGCTACATAAATTAGCTTCACACGCTTGTTTTTATTAGTGTGGCCTGTTTTTTCCGCAGCCTGCCAGCAGTCATAAACGAAGATTGCTACCTACCATATTCGAAATACAGATAGGCTTTAAAATGGATAGTTTAAAGACCTGAAACTAATCGTATAAGTCGTTTTTGAAACCACCTTCTTGGTATGTCAAAATACTAAATTAGATCAATCACAAAATAAAATTAGTTCTCCAAAGGATATTGGTTTTTAATTCAGAAAATTATTTAATGAAACATTTCTTCCTCAAAATAATTTTGTCTTCACGTCTGCTTTGCATTGTGAATTGGTTGTTTGAACACAAACCAAAAGGTACTAATTAGTCTAAAACTAATCCCAGTTAGTTTAAAACTAACTTTGCTTCAGTCCCAAAACTCTTCAATACAAGCCTTGGTCTCTAAGCACCGTATTCATACTAAACTGTGACATCACGATCAATTTATATTATTTCTGTTATTGTTTCTACTTCTTTGCATATTTTACTGTTTTAGTTTTGGTAGTTAGTTAGTGAGTTTGTTGAGTAAAGTATTTTGACTAAAATATTAATTCTTTTTTTAATAAACTCTTGCATTTTGAAAGTCGTTTATTATTCCACATAGATGTGTAGTAAC
Organism: Valencia hispanica; assembly: GCA_963556495.2. Taxonomy (NCBI): domain Eukaryota; kingdom Metazoa; phylum Chordata; class Actinopteri; order Cyprinodontiformes; family Valenciidae; genus Valencia; species Valencia hispanica. The sequence goes on from OY747711.1 coordinate 36,497,225, forward strand.
TTGCTGTTCAAAGAACGACCAAGAACTTATTCCTTCATCTATTGTTTAATTATCTCAGCCTTATCAGGCAGGTAATTATTAAAATTAACTGAGAGTGAACTATTTGACTATTATTATTATTTTCCTGGATCTTACTGGATGGTGCCCCAAACATGGTAATTCTGACATAAAATTATTCATCTTATTGATAATTCCCCTAAGCAATTCTTCATAATTATTCATGGCCAAAACATACCTGAGTCACAAAACCAGTGTTACACTAGAGCTACTGATGATCATATTAATACATACGTTTTTGTTTTTTTATGAAATTGAACAACAAAACTAAACGATACATATTTACCTTCCACCGCTCTCTCTGGCCTTTCTGCTGCACTCATGTTTAATTTCAACTGAACATTTCTGAATTGTGAAAGAGAAGTAAAGGAATCCCCAAAGCAGAGCCCATTGGGGTTCATTTTACACATCTAAATAAACCTGGACTTTCTTTTTACTACTGAATGTGTTCAGCATCCATTAGGTGTTCAAAGCTTCATCTTTAGTCTTTTCTTGCCTTTAACTGTCCTCAAATGTGTAAAAAGAAAAACAACTTCCCAAAGATCAGAGAGACCGAACTGTGCACCTGCAAGTTGTAAAGATAAATAATTAAACTAATTCGGTTTAGGGGGTGAATAGTTCAAAGATGTTTGGTATTGATAGGTCCGGTTCACCTCACAGAACTTATTGACACAACTAGATCTATATGGAATACTTCATCTGAATGAAATGTACCTTCTGAAAGGGTCAACTGTTCCTTTAAGTATCAGGAAGGGTCATTTTCTGGAGCTGAAGGTGGAAATGTTTTCCTGCAGTTTGGCTTCATGCAGCCCACTGTCTTTCTCTTAAGGTGGTCTGACCCCTCCTTAAAGGTCAGCTGTATTTAGGTCCCATGTGGGTTTTTGTTCAGGCAGAGTCTGCAGTTCCTCCTCAAAGGTTTAGAGCCTGAAATATGTAACCATGTTAACGGTTTTTGTTTTTTTTCTTACTTTTTATCTCGATAACAAGCGGACCTTAAGAAAAAAACATGTATCACTGTGTCTAAATCCGGGTCTCATTTGGTGCAGATAAGGAGTTTCACGCTGCGGTACCACTGCCCGATCTGCTTGCCGTGACTCCGACCTCTCTGAGGAATGCACGGCTGTAAAAGCCTGTAAAGTTGCTTGTTTACTGTCCATCTCCCTTGACCCTCCTTCTTCACCTGCTTCGGTTCCTCTCTCTGTGTTTTTCCAGCCCCTCCCTCCTCCTCCTCCTCCTCCCGTGTACTGTGGCCCCTCTGTAAACTGGTCCAAATGCAGCAGATGTGTGACGTCTGAGGACATTCACAGCTGTCAGCTCTCATATCAGCTTCTGTTCAGCGTTTAACCTCCCACACTGAGCCACAGTGCTTGGTATCACTTACAATGACCAGCAGTGGCAGGGAGGACATCAAGAAGTAAAATTTGACCTATATTTTGCAACCTCGATGAAGCTGAGCAATCAAAGCATTACCTGAATTTGGTCTTTGCTCAGAATGAGTGGGGTGAAAAAGTTTTAAAGACCTTTAATTGCTTTATAGTTGCTAAAAGCCATACCTTTTTTTAAAGATGTTATGATGGTTTTTGGTGAGTAGCTCTAAACGCTCTTTCTTAGTTTTTCTCTGGAGTTTTGCTGCAGAACGGTGAACCTCCGCCTCAATCTCAAATCATTTCCAGCATCTAACAGGTTTCCTTGCAGGAATGCCCTATATGTACCTCTAATCATGTTACCATCAGCTCTGACCAGCGTTTTGTCAATAATAAAAGCAATTAACCCTCACAGCATGATGCTGCCACCACTATGTTTAAATGTCTTGTATTGTTAGTTGTCCGCCGCTGCGTAGTGTCTTGCATGTGGGTTTAATCTAATCTGATCGGGGCACCTTCTTCCATTTGCTTTTGGGATGATGTATAGTATTACTTTTCTGCATTAATGGTTTGCATTTAGGCCAAAAAGTTTTTTTGTTTTTTTTTGTCATGCCTGAAAATGGTACCTTCCACATGTTTCCTGTGTCCCCTACGTGACCTGTGACAAACTGCAATTTAGCAACTTTTTATGGCTTTCTTTCAACCATCGCCACTCTTCCATCAAGGCAAAATTTCCGATGTGCGCAAATAATTGACTTGTTAAAAGATTCTCCAGCCTGAGCTGTGGATCTCTGCAGCTCCTCCAGAGTTAGCATGGGTTCCCTCTCCTGTGTTATGCTCTGCTTTCCTGTCAGCTTAGGTTGACGTTGATGCCTTGGTAGTTTTGCAGTTGTTCTATAGTCTTTCACATCCTGATAATGGATTGAACAAAGCTGAGCAGAGATCTTCGAAGCTTGGGATATCGTTTTATAACCTAAACCTGCTTTAAACCCTTCCTTAGCTTTCTCCCTGCCCTTTTTGCTGTGTTCCATACCGAGAACCATAGATCTGTTCTCTTCCGTTTCACAGTTCTGAAATACTTCATATTAGTCTATCACATAAAAAACCACCGAAAAACATTGAGATGTGTGGTTGGATCGTGAGAAAATGTGAAAAGTTCAAAGTGGGATGTGAGTTACTCTGTTTGAAGAACATCTTGGCATTAACTCAATCTAACCTCTTTGTTTCTTTCTGCCATCTTTCCCTTCTCAGCATCTGGCTCCTGTCCAGAACCTTACTGCTCATCCCTGGCAGCTCTGTCCCTCGCCTGTTGCCCCCATTTCTCCCCTCTCTGCACATAGAAACTTGCTCCTTTCTGGCCTTTTGTGTGACCCGAGGCCCCCCAGCTTCAACTTTACTCCGAGTCCCAGCCTGTAGGCTCCGACCCCGAGCACCCGACCCTGACTGCAAGCTCGGGTCCCAGATTTTACCTTCTCTCCCAGCCAGCTGCTGTCGCCTTCCCAGCCATCCAGCTCAGCATGAGAAGCCCAGCAGCTGTTGATCAATGGGCAGCCGGGGCCAACGCCTGCCTGTCCCCTCCCCTGACCCCCTACCCTTACCCTCACACACAATCACACAGATGCACACACACACTCCCCAGGGAGGCAACAGATGGGGGTCAGCCAGAGGAAAAGGGGTGTGGTGGGTTCAGAAGGGCTGGGTTAGGTGTGTGTGTGTGTGTGTAAATTAGTTTTTCTGCGTTTGTTTATCAAACAGCACACTGGTCAATCAGGGACGGACTCTTGAACATTTTGTATCCATGAGTGTGCGTTTTTAAGGGGCTGCTGCTGGACATTTGCTCGCCGTGTGTCTCCATTATGGACAGGTGTTGGCGTCAGCGGTGTCCAGACTCATTTCAGCAGCTGCTGCCCCCCCAGTCCTTTCCTCTCAGCTCATCTCTCCCTCTCCACCTCCCCCCTGACAGATGTAGCCACGCCACCACCTCTCAGCTTTTTATGGACCCGGCCTGTTTTGACTTTAAATATTTGTCCAGGAGGTGCTCGGCCTCCTTGACCAGAGAGGGGGGTCAAAGGAAAGAGAGGTATTCACGACATGACACATTCTCTGTGTATTCATATGTACACCGATATGTCTTCCTCCTATGAATATGCAAGCATGCATGGGAGGCTGTCGAGATTTAAAATTGCTCACTGACTGATCTTTGGGGCTGATGGGTGAAAATCAGCTGGAAAACATAAGGATAGACAAATAGAGAAATACAAACATAAAGTATCATTTTTTTAATTTAATTGATTAAATATGAGGATAATTTTAGCAAAACTGATAGAAATCTTGAATATAATTTAATTAAGTTAAATTAATTAATAAATTTTTTTTATTTGTAACTGTTATAGAATTAAATGAAACAGTAAAAAGATTATTTAAGCAACTATACTAGAAATCTTTATTTATTTATTAATACATTTACTAACTTATTTAATTATGAAAAATATTTTTATTAAATTTTTATAAATTTTTATTTTACAAATGCAGACTCAGTTTTTGTCATCTTTAAAACTGCAGTTTGGTTAAAGCAATTTATCAAATAATTTTTGGTGTACTACTTTTACTCTTTTCCCTCCCTCACAAGATAAATTTTAAAGTTTGAGAATATTTCTGAATGTGGGAAGCACTTTCTTGAACTAAAGGTGCGCCACTCACAATTCTTAAGGTAACACAGCTTGAAACTCCAGGAAGAAGCAACATTTCTAATCATTAACATGCTACTTTATTTTATCTGTGCTCGTCATGATTTTCTTTGTTTTAGACCATGTTCTATATTTTTCTTTCATATTTCTGCATTGAACTCAATATATCATGAACACTATGCTCCAGTTTACTCCAGTTTATACCATGACATTCTCTCAACACCAAAACCTAATTTGGATGCATAATTAATATTTAAACAACCTTTCTCCACAGTTAAATCTGTCCTATGCAACGAAATTGTTCTAAAAGGAATCCAAATCCCAGCCATGACCTGTCTGTGTGGAGTTTGCATGTTCTCCTTGTGCATGAGTTGATTCAGACTCCTCCCACAGTAAAAAAAGTGCATCTTACGTCAATTATCCTCTCTATTCTGGCACCAGCAGCCCCATATAAATGGAGTGGGCATTTGTACTCAATACAACCACCTTTCCTTTGCAGTACTTCTCCACCAGGTTTGCACAGCTAGATACTGAAAATTATGCTTTCATCTTTGCGAAATAGCCCAAGCTCCACACATAGCTCCACACTTCTTCACATCTGCCCTGACCTGCTTCTCTGTCCAGGCTATAGAAAAGCATCCCCAAAGCATGATGCTGCCACCACTATCCTTCACTGTGTTAATGTATTGTGTTAGTCCCCCTCCATACATACCGTTTCATATATCTGCTAACAAGTACAATTTTGGTCTGATCAGACACATCTGTGTCCAAAAAGTTCAGAGTTATTTTCTTGTTGCAGCAGCTTTCTTTTCCACATTCAATAAATTTGGGTTTTTGATTATTAATTTTTGTCAGTTTTCCTTCACTACCATTTGTTCAAAGCCTCTTCATTTAAGAGTTTAAAGCCTTTTCAATGATCTATAAGCGATTACCATCACTCCAAGGACTGCCCTGTAGGATTTTGTCCCTACCTCTAGTGGAAGTATCAACATTTGAGATATATACTCTTAAAGGCAGATTTAGCTTTGGAGTGTGTGTTTGTGTAGGTGTGTGTGTGTGGATGTTAAGCGTATCGGCATCCAAAGTGGATTTACTATGATTTACTTTAATCCTGCTGTGTAGCGCGTGTAAAACATTCCAAATAATTCCTCGATAGAAGGTTTTATCACCATGTTCATAAACTATTCCACAGTGAAGAAAGCAAGGTAAACATTACGGTTGTTTCAGTTGTATGAAGAAGCTGCAGCCATTCATCAAGACGTGCTGATCTCAAGGTGACACCGATCTTCTTAAGGTTTCCCTCTGTGTTCCAGAGAACAAAGTAAAGGGAGTTCCTTCCAAGAGTCTTCATACCTGTGGAACCTACTTGTATTGTGATGTGTTACAACCACAAGCTTTAAAGTAATTATTTAGATTTTTTTTTTCTAAATAGACCATCACAAAGTAGCACATAATGGGAAAGTGGAAGGAAAATAACTAAAATAAAAGCCTAAAAAGCATGCATCTGTGTTGGCCCCCTTAACGTCGATACCCCTAAATAAAATCCAGTGCAACCACGTCTCCAGAAGTAACTTAATCAGTAAGGTGCTCTGGGTAAATGAGACCAAAACTGAACCTTTTTGCCTACATGCATAACACTGTCTGTGGGCAAAAAAACTGAAACGGCACATCTTTTATTTTAATTTCCCTTCACGATTATGTCCTACTTCTTTGCTGGTCTGTCTCATATAATTCCAGCAAAAAACACACTGTGGTTTGTGGGGTTTGGAGTCTGAAAGAACAGCGAAGTAAGGAATCTGCTACTGATCCCAGAAAAACACCTCTGCCAGCTGAGAGAAGAAAGGCGAAGAGGGAAGACAGAGATCTGGGAGAAGAGTGGCAGAGCGCACCTTGTTGTGCCATCTGGGCTGACTTTTTTTCTGCTTCCCCATTCCCCCCACCCCCGCCTTCTCAGCCCATTAGGAAGGAGGATTAAGGTGGTGGAAATTACAAGTTGCAGCTGACAGGAGTGCACCCAGCAATAGATTTATCCGTCCAGGGGAGGTACACAGGAGGGGGAGACAGGGGAGAAAGGGAGCTAAAGAGGCAGGTCGAAAAGAAGGAGCAACAGATGAGCTGAGTGGAAAGGAGGCCTAATTAGACCAAAGGGTTACACATCCAGATTTTTCTGACTGCAGAAGAAAAATCAAACTTTCTTCCATCGCCTTCCCACCTGATTTATTTCAAGAAGTTACCAACTGATGCTGGAACAGTCAGTATGGTGTCTCCCACTCCCTGCAACTAACTTACCCCCTCCACCCACCCAGCCAACCAAGGTGGAAGGGTGGGGGTGGGGGTGCAATGTGGGGGCAACGGCAGCTATGGATGGCGCCCATATGGCCACAGCTGATGGGGGTGATTGTCGGTATTGTTCACTTTGTCAGCGATCGTGGGGATGCAGGAAAGAGCTAATGATAATGCAGAGTGCAGATGTGCTCTGGAGCAGCCCAGTCGTTAAGCAACAACAGCTTGAGTGTGCGTGTGTATGTGTGTGTGTGTGTGCGTGTGTGTGAGAAAGAGAGAGAAAGAGTTATAACCACAGCTGCTTGCCAGCTTGTTTGCCTTCTTGTTGGAAAACCCTCTAAAAGACCCACTGCAACTGTATAGCCACAAGCATACTATACGGGAACACGCTCACACAGCTGATGTTTTTATTCAAAGTAGTTCTGTACCTCAAGAGAAGATGTCAGTTTCCGAGGTGACTTTCAGTTTGATGAGAGTGAAATAATCCAAACTCTGAACCACATTTTAGTCACGTCAGCTTCAAAGATGCAGTTGGTCATCATCGTCTCATAATGAAGTTAAAACACCCAAACATCCATCCATCCATCCATCCATCCATCCATCCACCCATTATCTGTACGCGTCCATCCTATCCAGGGTTGCGGGGGACTGGTGCCTATCTCCAGCAGTCACGGGGCGAGAGGCGGGGTACACCCTGGACAGGTTGCCAGTCCATCACAGTGAAGTTGAAACAAAAAGGTTAATGTTCCCCGTCATTCTTATTTTGTTGTTGGTGTTAAAACATATCTGTGTTTCTGTGCATCTGTAAAATAAGGAAAGTTTGCAATAATGTGGAAAAGCAATCCACAAATTTTTCTACAATGTGTTCCCAAGGAACAGTGAAGTGCAGTTGGGGAACCTCAGGGTTTTTGCAAAAAATATTTTTCTGTCTTTTATCTGGTGGCTACTTATTTTGACATAGGACAGCATGGAAACCCGGGAATTAAGCATAGCTTAAAATAGATAACTTTAATTCGCTCCCTCCCGGTCAGGCAGGAGACTGGCTGCCTAAGTAAAGCCACCTAGCATCCAGCTGCTCAGTTCTGCCTATTCATCCCAAGTCATACTATGAATTAATTTAAGCATGCACAAACTGTTGCTAGACAGACGGCAGCCCTTTCTTTTTATCCTGACCCAGACTCTGACGCAGCCTAATAAATACATTTCAGCTAAAAAACGAGTTTACACCCAAGAAGACAGCCATGGTCTGGTAAAATATTTTTTTCTCGACTTTCAACCATCTATGGTTGTCTTTGCAGGGTCGCAGGGTGCCCATCATCAGTGGTCAACATAATGGGTGGAGGGATAAAGGGGGAGCAAATCTTTGACAGATCACCAGTCCATCACAGGGACACACAGGATGAGCAAACATGCACACACACACAGTCCATTTTGTTGCACTGTGGGAGGAAGTACCCGGAGAGAACCCACACATGGACAGGGAGAACAAGCAAACTCCATGCCGATTCGAATCCACGAATTTCTTGCGGCAAGGCAACAGTGCTACCAACTGCGCCTCCAACACAAATTTTTCCACAATAATGGGAGACCAGGAACTGAGTCACTGAACCTCCAACCAAAGAGAAAGGACAAAACGTTTCTTTTATAAATCTGACATTCTTTTATTGTGGCTCTGCATCATTTAACAAGATATTTTGTTTCCTGTGTTTAATGTTTTGGAGCACATGAGACAAAAGCGTCTGCCTTTGAACACATTAAGGCATAGAGTCAGAAGAAAACCAAGGAAGGAAAATTGGTTCCCATATTAATCAAGAATGAACGAAGGGGGAGTTTTACTATTATGTCCTAAGCATTTCTGTCAAGGAGGAAAGACAATTAACATCTTTTTAAAATAAAGTAAGAAAATCCCTCTTTGTATTTTGATCTCTCACACAAACCCCAGATTTTTTTTTGTCATTCAATAACATCTGTGTTTGTGGGCGGATAACAATGCTTATGGCAAAATCCCATCCTCATGTCACAAGTTGGTTTGTGTTCTGGTTTTAATTCCCTGATTATAATCATTGATATCTTCAGGATAAACATGTCGATGGCATCAGTTATGAGGAAGACCTTTACTCTGTTAGACATACAGACGTTCATCCCTGTCTCTGCATTATCTCCATCTTTTTTTCAGTACAGTGGTCAGAAATCTAGTGGTGATTCAGTTGAGATGTTATTCAAGCAAACGCTGAAATAATACCTCAATTGAAGCGACAAATCCCTGATATGTTGAGAAAAAGGAGGCGTGGATGCAGAGGAGCAAATAGGAGACAGAGAAGGAGGAAGTTCAAACCATTACTTTTATTGATTATAATGGGCAATGTGAGATCGCTGGCTAACAAGATGGATGAACTCTAAGCCCTTAAAGGGATAGTTCGCATTTTTAGACATGAAGTTGTATCCCATTCATACCATCAGCATAGTGCATATACACCGACCCATATCTGTGGTCACCTCATGATCAGAGCTTTGGCCGTTAGAAGTCTTTCAAGAAAGTAGTCCCGGCTAGTCTCGGAGGCCATCAAACTGGGCCGTTTTGCTTCAGAAAACTATATGCGTTTGAAAACACGATTCATTTGCATAAAAAAAATAAAATAAAATAAAAATGTCGGCCAAAATTCTCAATTCACTATTACTTGGCACTATTTTCTTTCCATTCCAATCAATCCGTACTGTGGCCAGCATCAACTCTCACACTCCGGTTCATAAAGGTATCCCTTTGGCGTTGTGCTAAAAAAAGTTTATTCTTCATTCAATCCATCTGGCATTGTGCTAAAATGAGTTTCATCATCAGATGTTTTGTAATCAGACATGTTGTCGGCATTTAACAGTGGAACAGGTGACGGGATGCTAAACTTCCGCAGATGGAGCTAGAACGGGCAGAGAGAGCGAGAGGACATAGAAGTGCTCCAAGTTAAAGATGAGTCCACATAATGTAGCCCATTTAGTGTATTATCAGTAATAATAGTGAATGCAGTCAAATATTGCATAGCCTACTGATCAATACAACGTAAAGTTGCCCAATTCTGATATAAAAAATTGCACCACATGAGATCGTCCAAACTTACTCACCCTATCCACAGCTGTGTTCAAGGTTTAATACTCAGCCAGAGTATCAGGAATGCAGTGTTTCACTGAGACGTGGCTGAGCCAATGTCTCTCTGCCAGGATTCCTGACTGTACGAACAGACAGAGATCTGAAGAGGAGCAGGAAAAGAAAATGAAGTGGAGTAGCAGTGCTTGTCAACAACAGATGGTGTCATCTCTGCAGCCCAGATATTGAACTCTTGGCAGTAAATCTCAGTCCGTATCATTTACCAAGAGAGTTCACTAGTGTTATTTTGGCAGTTGTTATATTTCAGCTTCAGCCGTTGCTGACAATGCATGTGATGTAATCAGTTTTGTTGTAGCTAAGCTACAGACCCAGCACCCTAATGCATTTGTGACAATATCAGGTGATTTTAATCATGCCTTGCTCTCGTCTACACTTCCAACATTTCAACAGTTAGCTGCTCCACAAGAGAAAACAAGACCTTGGATTTGTTTTAGGCAAATGGAAAGGATGCATACATGTCCAAACAATACAGTCAGATCACAATCTTGTTTTTCTATGCTTAGAATATAAACCACTTGTTCAGGCTCAGAGGCAACCTGTGTCAAAGAGAACTGTGAGAGGGAGTATACAAAAGCAACTTAAAGTCAAGCTCAGAGACAGCAAGGAGTCATACAGGAAGAAGCTGGAGAGCAAACGATGGAGGAACAATATCAGAGATGTCTGGTCAGAAATAAAAAAAGATCACAGCCTTTAAGCACATGAAGGATTTGATAAATTGAAGTCTGGACAGAGCCAATGAACTGAACACATTCTTCAACAGGTTCAGTTCTGGAACAAGCACGGCATCCTCCTCTCCTGTCCCCAGCCAAATAGACATCCCACTTCCCTCTGACCCACAGCTCTCCTGTCTCACTTTGCATGTTTTATCTTTCACCTGAGTCATGGACTCTTCTGCTTCCACAAGTTTGTCTTTAACCAAGTCAGGAGATGCTGCTACCCCATTTGCCTCCCCCTCCCACTTGTCTGTCTCTAAAAGTCAGGCAAAGAGGCAGCTGGAGAAACTGAACCGGAACAAGGCTGCAGGTCCATATGGTGTTAGCCCCAGAGTCCTGAAGGCCTATGGAGAGCAGCTTTGTGGAATTCTGCAGCACCTCTTCAACCTTAGCCTGACCCAGGTGAAGGTTCCAGTGCTGTGGCAGACATCCTGCCTTGTTCCAGTACCAAAGAGAACTCACCCATCAGTCATTACTGACTATAGACCTGTTGCCCTGACATCCCACATCCTGAAAGTCCTGGAGAGACTCCTGTTGGCCCCTCTGAGTAAGCAAACTAGAACATATCAGGACCCGTTGTAGTTTGCTTATCGCCTTGGAGTTGAAGAGGCCATCATCCAGCTGCTTCAACCAACCCCCTGTCATCTGGACAACGCAGGCAGCACTGTGAGAATTAGGGTTGGGCATTGTTTGAATTTGGACGATTCCAATTCCGATTCCCTGTTTCGATTCCTGTTCCAAACGATTCTCGATTCCGATTCTTTGGAGGGACAGGGTCATTTATTTATTTATTTATTTGCATATTTCAAATTGCCTACTTTAAAATACTCTACTTATTGTATACACTGCTATTTATTCTTAATGATTGTATGTTGGTCCTACATGTGTGTATATTGAGTTTATTTATTTACTTGCACAGTTTCTTTTTTTGCGTGTGCGTGCATGTGTGTTGTTTTCAATTGTGTTTTTGAGGGCTGCTGCTGCAACAAGGAAATTTCCCTTATGGGATTAATAAAGTATTTATTTCTACCTACCTACCCACCCTCCCATGGGTGGTCTTACTTGATGAATTAGTCTGAACTATGGAATTGGAACATGGATTTTAATTCTATGAACTTTTTACTTTACAGTGAATTTCTCACAGGGTTGTTATATATGAACTTGGGGATAAATATTATGTGTTTTTTTGCAGTGGTAAAAAATTTACAGGAGAGCTTTATTTTTGAAAATCTCATGAAAACCAATTTCCAAGCATCCTGAATGTCTGTTGCTGCAGAAACTTAAACAGCAGCATGTGATTCCACTGATGGGCAAATCTGATGCAGAATATTGAATAAAAAAGTAAGAAACAACTTAAACAATCCTGTCCAGATTAGCTGCAGGTATATTATAAAATCAGAAACCTCTCTGCGGAACTCCTCTAGTTGTTGCGTTTCCCTCCGCTGCGATGGTGAACGGAGGAGCCGGAGCAGCATCGTCAGCTGCCTGGCTAACGTTAGCTTAGCAATCTCAGACCGTTTGTCTATAAAAACAAATACATGAGCTAACATTAGCTGGATATTTGCACTCTAGTTGAACAACGGTTCAAGTATAACTTGTTTGCTGCCGCAATGTTGACATCAGACGTATTTTACTGACCGGATTTGGACTGCAGTGCGGCGCGGACGGTTGGATCCGGGAGGAAGAGCTAATGAGGTAAACCGGCCCAGCGTGTCAAACACAGAGCGGTCGGTTATTTCTTACAGGTATATCACTGAGCCCTGTTGTTTTGTTTGCTAAAATGAAGACAAATCTTAGAGTATCTCCACACACCTTCCATGACTGCGCAGTAACGCTAAAACTTCTGGCGGATTCTTCTTCGTTGGTATTCGGCGGGTTCTTCTTCTGGTCGGCGGACTAGGAATCGAAAATAGGAATCGTAATTTTAAAAATTGAACGATTCTGGGAGAATTGACATATGAGTCCCATTTCCAATCGATGCTCGATTTTTGATGCCCAACCCTACTGAGAATCATGTTCTTTGATTTCTCCAGTGCTTTTAACACAATTCAGCCTGATTTGTTTGGTCAGAAACTCCAGAAGACACAGGTGGAGTCCTCAACTATCGCCTGGATCAATGACTACCTGACAAACAGACCACAGTTTTTGAGACTGAAGGATTGTGTGTCAAACCAGGTGGTCAGCAGCACAGGAGCACCACAGGGGACCGTACTCTCACCATTCCTTTTCACTCTGTACACCTCAGACTTCCAGTACAAATCAGAGATCATGGTCTCAGATTTGGAGATGCTGTTTCTCAACCAAGATGTGGGGCAACACCATTAACAAGTAAGCCCACCCCTACTCGGCACCTCCCAGCAGGAGCAACTCCAGAGTGGAACAGAGTCTAACTCCTCTTGAGGAGACTGGTTCCAGAGCCAGAGCCAGAGCTGTGCGTCGAGTCGAGTCCAATGTAATCCAGTCAGAAGCTCTTAACCCTGCACATCAGCTCTGGCTCCTCCCCATCAAAGAAGGTAACATTCCACGTCCTGAGAGCCAGCTTCTGTAGTTGAGGATCGGACTGCCAAGGTAAGATGCCCAGTCGGCCACCACACATCTCACATCAGATGGTGAGCCCATGGGAAGGTGGGCCCATGACACCGCTTCGGGCTGAGCCCTGCTGGGCCCCATGGGTGAAAGGCCGGCCACTAGATGCTGGCCAACGTGGCCCACCTCCAGGCCTGGCTCCAGAGGGAGACCTCAGTGACGTGAGTCCGGGCAAGGGATCACTTGCCCGGATACACAGTCCATTTGTTGTATTCATCATCAGGGGTCTTTTGGGCTGTGCTTTACCTGATCCCTCACCTAGGACTTGTTTGTCATGGGTGACCCTACCAGTGGCAAAAAGCCCCCGACAACTTAGCACCTAGGATCATAAGGACGCTCAAACTCCTCCACCACGATAAGGTGGCAGCCCAGAGAGGGGCTTTATCACCTATGAATACCATATTCATCTGTGAAAATCCAAAGGAGTATACAGAAATTGACGAAGACTCTTATCCACATTTCCCCTCTGTGTTAGGCTTCAATGTAAAGTGATTTTTTTTCCTTCCCTCTGATGTTGACCAGAACGATGGCGATTGAATAGGCTGTACTTCAAGTTTTAAATTATGGCACCTGGACAACGCAGTCTGCCCTGGTCCTCTTCAAAGAACCACTTCCATGTGTTTTGATGTTGACAACCTGTCCAGAAGGCCATGATTGTGTTTGGCTGTTCATATGACTCAGAATTCAAGAGTGAATTTGATTTTCTTTTAAAAGATGAAAAAACACAAACTGACATACTCAGAAAAGCTCTTAGGCATGTACACTTACAATTATTCTTTTGGAAATGTGGATTTCATAACAAATGGCTACAATGGGGCAAAAAGTATTTGGCAGCCACTGATTGTGCAAGTTTTCCCACTTAAAAAGATGAGAGAGGTCTGTAATTTCCATCATAGGTACACTGACCAGGAAATCACATTGTATGATTTTTAAAGAATGTATATGTATAATGGTGCAGAAAAGTTTTACATTTAGTTAATTAAGTATTTGGTCAATAAGAAATGTTAACCTTAATGTAACCTTAGTTGGCCATGTCAGAGGTTAAGTGTTTCCTGTAGGTCTTCACCAGGTTTGCACACACTGTAGCTGGTATTTTGGCCCATTCTTCCATGCAGATCTTCTCTAGAGCTGTGATGTTTTGGGGCTGTTGCTGGGCAACACATACTTTAAACTCCCTTCACATATTCTCTATTGGATTTAGATTGGATTGGCTAAGCCACTCCAGAACCTTGTAATGCTTTTTCGCAGGCACTCCTTCGTTGCCTGGGCGGTATGTTTGGGAACGTTGTCATGCGGGAAGATCCACCACATTTTATCTTCAATGCTCCCACTGATTTTAAAGAGGTTTTTGCCCAAAATCTCACGATACATGGCCCCATTCATCCTTTTCTTAATGCGGTTCACTCGTCCAGTCTCCTTTGCAGAAAAGCAGCCCCAAAGCATAATGTTTCCACCCCCATGCTTCACAGTGGGTATAGTGTTCTTGGGATGCTACTCAGCATTCTTCCCCCTCCAAACATGGCGAGTTGCATTTATACCAGAGAGTTCTATTTTGGTTTCATCTGACCACATAACATTCTCCCAATCCTCATCTGGTCTCTGGCAAACTATAGATGGACCTGGACATGTGCTGGGTTAAGCAGGGGCACCTTTTAAGCACAGCAGGATTTTAATCCATAACGAAGTAGTGTGTTACTAATAGTAACCTTTGTTACTGTGGTCCCAGCTCTCTTCAGGTCATTGACCAGTTCGCCCATATAGTTCTGGGCTGTTTCCTCTCCGTTCTCAAGCTCCTGTGTATCCCACGAGGGGAGATCTTGCATGGAGCCCCAGGTCGAGGGAGAGTGTCAGTGATCTTGTATTTATTTTATTTTCTAATAATAGATGTTTAATGTTATTTGCTAATAATTGCTTCAAAAGTTGATCTCTTCTCACCAAGCTGCTTGCCTATTGTACATTGGCTCATCCCAGTCTTGTGCAGGTCTACAATCTTGTAACTAGTATCCTTGGACAGCTCTCTGGTCTTTGGCTAGTGGAAGTTGGAGTCTGACTGTTTGAAGGTGTGGACAGGTGTCTTTTATACAGATAACGAGTTCAAACAGGTGGCATTAATTCAGGTAATGAGTGGAGGATAGAAGAGCTTCTTGAAGAAGAAGTAAAAGGACTGTGAGGGACAGAATTATTGCTTGTTTATAGGTGCTACATACTTATATTCTGCACCATTATACAAACAAATTCTTTAAAAATCATAAAATGTGATGTCTTGGTTTTTTTTTACATTCTGTCTCTCACAGTTGAAGTGTACCTATGATGAAAATTACAGACCTCTCATCTTTTTAGTGGGACAGCTTGCGCAATCGGTGGCTGCCAAATACTTTTTTGCCCCACTGTAAATAAATAGACTGTGACTGTGGGGGATGTTTTTTTAAATGACAAACCTTTTTAGATGACAAACTAGGCAACGAGTGTAACACAATCAAACAGTACAGTGCTTACTAAATGTACTGTGCTGTGGAGTTGTTGTCGTCCATTTCTTCGCTCATTGTACATATCCTGCTGTCAGCATTTGTTTACTATCTGTGTGATTCTCTAGGCCAGCTGGAAGGATGCAAGTTTGAAAGGGTGCATGACGCCACCTAGCGTCACTGAGTCAAATGCACTTCATTCAATAATTCGATTTTCTGATTGACATGTAAACTGGGATAAAGACTCCCTTTCTGGTTAGGCTATTTGTCTGATTATTGCCAAAATTCGATTTAGATGTGCATGGAAATGTACTGACTATTAAAATTCTGATAAATCTCTTCACTGTCATAGAGCTAGAGAGCCCATGCTGTTCTTTGCAAGACATTACTGTCCTGTCAGTCTGTTCTTCCTCCAGATGTCCTGAACTAAAGATTTCTATCAGACAACTGCTGGCTCCACTCTTCTACAACCAGCTTTAACCCTCTTGAGGATCCTGTCCCATTTCCTCTGTCTTCACAAGGTGCCTTAGATGGGACTGCCAGTACTTTCTCTGTGGTAACCTCAATAAACACTCTTCATAGTTCCGGTAGAAGATGGAAGAAGCTGCTTTTTGTGACCCCTGCTGAATCAGAAACTAGGACATAAAGATTGCATTTACTTTGACTGACCTCTGCCATGTTTCAAGCTCAATATTATGACAGCTCTAGAAGATGCTTGGAGACAAGCATGAGCTTATATTATTAGATTTCTTAAAGCCAAAGGTTTTAGATTTTCAAGTACCCTGATGGAGTTGCCTAGTTTTGGTTTGACTCTGTTGATTCCTTTTTGAACATTAGATGTATTGAAACTTATTTTTTCTCAGATGGTGTAGAGATTAACACATCAGCATTAATGTAGTAACAGAACACACTCAAGAGCTAGTTTCTCATTTATAAAGAAAATTTAATAGCTGATGTCTTTTTGATCTCCTGACCTGAGTTGATGTCCAACAATGACCAAATGATCAAAAGTTATACACTGCATCATCTACATTTATTGGTACCCCAGGAAAATATGTCTACAAACCTTAACAATTCCTGTAAAATAATGAAACTGTAATATGAATGAAGGATTTCCTTCTTTCCGGAATGTTGCTAAAATTAGAAACATCCTGTCCAGGAGTGATGCTGAGAAACTAGTCCATGCATTTGTTACCTCAAGGCTGGACTACTGTAATTCTGTACTATCAGGTAGTCCACAAAATGCCATTAAAAGCCTTCAGTTGATCCAAAATGCAGCAGCAACAGTTCTGATGAATATTAAAAAGAGAGATCACATTTCTCCTGTTTTAGCTTCCCATCATTGGCTCCCTGTTAAATCCAGAATATAATTTAAGATCCTTCTTCTTACATACAAAGCCCTTAATAATCAAGCTCCATCATACATCAGAGATCTAATTGTTTCTTATGTTCCTAACAGAGCCCTTCGCTCTCAGACTGCAGGTTTACTTGTAATTCCTAGGATTTCTAAAAGTAGAATGGGAGGCAGATCTTTTAGTTATCAGGCTCCTCTCCTGTGGAACCAGCTCCCAGCTTTAGTCCATGAGGCAGACACTGTTTACTTTTAAGGCCAGGCTTAAAACTTTCCTTTTTGATAAAGCTTATAGTTAGAGTGGCTAAGGTCATCCTGAGCTATCTCTGTAGTTATGCTGCTATAGGCTTAGACTGCTGGAGGACAGACTTACCAATTTTCTTCACTCTGCTACTTCCTTTTCTCCTACGACTCTCCAGTTGTATTACAGTACATTCTGCTATTTCGACTGTTAACTTTGTTTTCTCTCAGTGTTTTTCTCTCCATAGAAGATATACCTGGTCTGGTATCCTGCTTGGCTGCAAATACCCTGTTGGACGGGGGGCATCAACTGTGATGGTGCTCCCAGTGGCTGAACATCCACTGTGTCCTGTTATTAACTTTTTACTTTCTGTAACATAGAAAGTACTCCTATATCAGATCTTCTGTTCCTTCTCAAACCCCCAGACGGTCGTGGCAGATGGCCGCTCCTACTGAGCCTGGTTCTGTTGGAGGTTTCTTCCTGTTAAAGGGGAGTTTTTCCTCTCCACCGTCGCTACATGCTCGCTCAGTATGAGGGATTGCTGAAGGATTGCTGTGGTTGGAAAGTCTGCCCAACCTCACGCCAATGACTGACGCAATCTGCTGGGATTCCTTAAATAGGAAACTTTTTAACTGATTGGAATGTTTGTATAAATGTATTGAAATGACTTCTTGTTAAGTGCCTTGAGATGACATCTGTTGTGAATTGGCGCTATATAAATAAACTGAATTGAATTAATATTTTCGTAAATACATAAAAAAATTGTTGTTGCTTTTGCTTAGAGTGTCTAGAAAGGTTTAATTAATAATCTGTGAGTTTCAGTGCACATAGCCATGCTAAAAAAAGTGGGAAAGACAAGAGGTCGTGTCATTTCAGATATATTGTTCTTCATAAGTCAGAAAATGGGTGTGAGAAACATAGTAAGGGCAGGATTTAAACTTTGTTGCAGTGTGAACGAAAACAATGATGATATTTTGCCAACAGGCACAGTCAGGACAATGGAAAGAGAAGGTGCCCATTGTTGAGTATAATGGAGGATCTGTGGTGGGGTCAAGACATCTCTCTTCCAAAAAGAAACGTGGGCTCAGTGAATTCCACCGTCATGGATTATTTGGTCCTTTCACATCATACAAGTTGATACAACAGGATCACGTGCTATATGTGCTTTCAGATCATGCAGTTGGTGTTGGAGAACAACTGGCTTGCTTCTAATCTGTGTAAAACATCTGGGTTTTCCCCTTTTGAAAAATCCGATACACAGTGGTGAGCTCTGTATCACAATCCTCCTGCAAGGTGTCCAAAAAACCTTGTGCTTTAAAGACAAGCAAATGTTTTGTTTGCCATCCTAAGGATTTTGTTATCATCATATTTTGTTGATCAGTACAGGATTGTACAATGTCTCTGTTCCTTGCTTTGTCCTACATACCTTATTCTGTATTCTTGCATTACCTCTTTACTGTTTATAGTGGTTACCATTTTATGACTACAATCACAAACAAGGATCTGAAAATGACCACCTACTGTAATGACTTCCTTAAATATTTCTTTGCAGATGCAGTTTTTTCTTTTTGCTTTATTCACTAATGAGACTTAGCACCGCATAGAAATGAAATTCAGGTCAATCCAAACAACTGAAAGTAATAATATGTTATGTAATGGTTTATGTCATGGTTTGAAGGTTTTGCTAGCTGAATTGTATTAGTTTAATATATCAGTTTTTCTGTCCAGTTATACCCAGTTTAACAAACACAACTTCCTGCTAACATTTGAAGAGTCTCCTCTCTGCTGTGCTTCCCTGACTCACCTGCTTATGATGACTAATCGACACATCTGTCCTTTATTTAGTGACTACCTCTCTCACGATAGGCCTCTTGGTTTGCATGATATCAGATTGTCTGTTTTCTTCAGGTTTTTTAAGTTCTGGTTCTAATTTGTGAATAAATTTGGACTTTTAAAATCCATTTATTTGTATTTTCGTTGATGGATGTGTTAACTGTTACTTAATTAATTTGTTTTTACAAGTGTGATCTCATATCCCTAAATAACATGCTTCAGAATCAGTTTTAAAGGTGGATCATGTAAAATAAAACCCTTTTACTGCCGGGACGTTTTACACGTTTTAGATGAACTAGTTTCTGCAGTCTGGTGAACTGGAAACCTGCAGTATCAGTTGCTTGTTTGTCTATGTGTGTCATCTCTGTGATACGTTGATGACCTGCTCGGGTTTAACTTCACCGGTGAGACCTGGAAAAGCTCCACCAGCAGGTCACCCTGGAAAACTGAAGTAACAATCACCTGTCCCCAAGCAGGCTTTTCTTTTTTATGGCTCATCAACTTAATCTGTCTGGCCTGCACTGATCTGGAAGGATATGAATTTATAAAGAGGATTTTCTATGGATCTTTTTACTTTTAGGTCTGTTTTTATAGTTCTAATTTATTATATTCATATTCAAGTGAAAGTCAAATAAATGTATATGATAAATAAAGTTTTTTACTTGCAAATCATCCTATTTATATAACTGATTTGTTCATATATTTAAAGGAATATATTTAAATAAAACTCTTTTAAGGCAATAATGTAAACTTCTGTTGTCATACTAAACAACCATTCAGGGCGTTTGTTTGTTTGTTTGAATGTACAACAGGAGCAAACATTGATCCCAAGGGTTTACTTTAACAGTTCTTAGGTTTGTTGGGCTCTTGTTTCCTATTCTGGAAAACATTTTCAAGGAGAGATGCTGGTTAAAAATCCATGTTGCTGAGCATTCCTCTCATCCATCGACATTGCTTCATCAAAAAGATACATTATTTTTACCGCCTCTGGTACTTCACATACAGCACACTCCCGGTATTCATGGGGGTTAGGGACCACAGCTGAAATCCATAAATACTTGAAACCCCCTCTAAAAGGGCTCAGAACTGCCTTCTTTAATAGTTTAAACACTAAATATACCTAAATGTGCATTAATACGCTCAGTGGAAACTATCTTAGCACTACCGGCGACTGTGGCTAAGGATTGAGGAGTTCGTCTTGTAACCGGAGGGTTGCCAATTCGAGCCCCCGCTTCGTCCGTCTCAGTCGTTGTGTCCTTGGGCAAGACACTTCACCCTTCTGCCTACTGGTGGTGGTCAGAGGGCCCGGTGGCGCCATTGTTCGGCAGCCTCGCTTCTGTCAGTGTGCCCCAGGGCAGCTGTGGCTACAATGTAGCTTGCCATCACAAGTGTGTGAATGTGTGCGTGAATAGGTGAATGACTGAATGTAGTGTGAAGCGCTTTGGGGTCCTCAAGGACTAAAAGCGCTATACAAGTACAGGCCATTTACCATTACCGCAGAAGCTAACCTCTACCCTCTTTCTTATTTTTGCTCTTGGTGGTACAGCCAATCAACGCCAAGGAAAATAAATGGTGCTCCTGGATTGGCTTCTTTACAGACAATAATAATTTTCCAAATCTCTATTTTGACTTCAGCAGGGAGTCCATTTAATTTTCCCATCTTGGAACCCAAAAATTTTTGACTGACACAGGACAAGCTGAAAACAGCAATAGCATAATCTCATTGGGAGTTAATAGAGGCAACATTTTATTGTGGGACTGGGCAGCAGATTATTTTTCTGCATCTTTTTAGTGCTAACACTTTGAGTTCAAGGATGCAGTATACGATGGAGATGGCCTTCTAATATGCTTAGAGAGTGGTGGACAGCTTGTTGTGGAATTTATTTAGTTTTTTATGGCTGACAAGTGAGAGCAGGTCTGGCAGGTTGAATTGAGTAGCCTATTTCAAAAGACACACCGTGGCGGCATATCAGGGTATTACTGCCGCCACGGTTCCTTTGAATGCGCCGTGGCAGCATATCAAGCCGGAGATATTGCACCATTCATGCTGCCAAGGTTGATAGTAATATTACTGCAATGCTGGACTTGACCACATATGAATGGTCAAAGGCTCCCTGATGCCGCCTCTGCTTTGTTGCAAAGTGGCACCTTTGGTTTTTTGAAACAGGCTTCTGAGCAAGGGCGTTGAATTTGCATGGACGGAAGGGACATGTCCCCACCAATATCCAGCGATAATTGAATTGTCCCCACCAATAATTTGATCTCCTCAAGAAAAGAAAAACAAACCCGATAGAAAGCAAAAAAGAGAAAGAAAAAATACCGATCTGTCAACGTCTCATTCTAGCGGTGCAGAAAGAGTTTAATTACGTTCTATATGGCCAATATGATTGGCTGTGCCTTTCCCTGCTGTCAGGTGAGACTCTGCAGCTATGCTTGCTTGTTAGCAGCGCCAAAACTGCAAGCAGAACTTTCCAGTCTGCAAGAGGACTCAGGTGCAACGTGGGCGACACATGAGTGTCAAAAACGAGTAAGGACGGCAGCAAAAAAGAAGAATTTGGACACGAGGAACTATTTTTCAAAGTAACCTGTAAGTCACTTAAAGTCAAGGTCGCTAATAAAATGTGGTTGTCATAATAACGTTACTGGCAATGCTACGCTTTGGCGCACATCATACGGTCTCAAATTGTATGTACCTATGAATTGGGTGGTTTGGAAACTAACTGCATAGCAACCTCCCCACTATTAGTTATGTTACACCATGCATCTAAGGTCTGTGGGCACTTTCCCCAGGGAGCAAGGTGGGCATGCACTGTGTGATTTCTGTCATACGTTTAGGCCCATTTTCCAGTCATGCAACATTTTTTGCGATCGGTTCGTCTTCAAAGCTGCATAAAAATAAATATGTTTCCCCTATAGTTTCTGCTTGCCTATCTAATTTTCCTCACATATGTTTTAAATACAAAATTATTTCAGTAAATGTATACGGTTTACTGTTGTAGAGTCATGCACTGGTCCAATTTTATCAACCCGCATGCATTAAGATGATTTTTTAACCCGACCCTTTACCCACAGTTATCTCCAGATCAAATCCCGACCCTACCCGCCCGTTGATTTAAAACCGCCATCGGCCTGTGTCCGCCGCAGCTACGCGCTCCAATCCCTCCGTAACTCTCCATGGTGCTGTCAGCTGAGCTCTGAGATAGCAATGCTTTGAAGACGTGTCCAGGTCTGAGATGACAATCTTCAAACCACACTCATGTTTATGGTTATTGTCTCCAGCAATTTTAAAAACAAACATACGCCATTGCTTCTGAGTGAAGACAAATGGGGTGCTTAGAGCCGAAGGTTGGGAGGCAGCGTTGTTAGTGGGCCCTGTCTTGGCACTGGCCTGCAAGAAACCTTCCACCAATGTTCGTCCCTTGGATGACAGGGTGACAAGTACACATACAGCATGTACACGGACAAATAAGAGATTGCTTTGTTTTTGTTTTTGACTATCCAATGTTAACAAATCTAATCTCAGCTGGACATACTAGCCAGCTAGCTAAGGTGCTTCCATATAGACAAGGAAGCAATGATTTCACCAGCCATTGGACAGCACAAGAGTTGGTTACCGTGAACATTATTTCTAACCAAAGGGTCACACTGTCTCCTTAGGCACTCTCCTCCTGATCCTTGGGTGTCAAGGAATATGACAGCCCACTCAAGCGGTTTTAAATTTTTTAAATCTCCAATTTACAGGTATATACCTTTATATCCTCTTGAAAAGAGAAATGCAGTTATATTTTTCTATACAATAAAGTTCCAAAACTAAATATACTGCCCCTCCAAAGCAATAAACTCAGGTGTTCTAATCCCCTCTATGTCTACTGGTGTATAAAATTCAGCAACTAGGCATTCAGACCTCTACATAAAGATGGGCACAGTGAATTGCAGCTTGTTACCATGATAGGAGCCCACCTGAAGATTTATTCCATTCATGAAACATATTTTCTACAAAATATTGCAGTCGTCTGTCAAGGTATTATGACAAAGTGAAAGTGAACAGGAATGCCTGCATCTCCCCCATAAATTGGAAGGCCATGTAAAACCGAAGAGCAGGGTCAACAGATGCTGACACACACAGCATGCAGAGGTTGCCAACTTTCAACAGCAACAGACCTCCAAACTTCATGTGACATTCAGATTAGTTTAAGAACAGTGCTTATAGAGCTTCGTGGAATGGGTTTCCCTGGCCCAGCAGCTCTATCCAAGCCTTATATCCCTAAGAGCAATGCAAAGCATCAGATGTAGTGACACTGTTGGACTTCAAAGCAGTAGAGATGTGTTCTCTGAAGTGACAAATAATGGTTCCCTGTCTGGTAATCCAATGGACAAGTCTGGACTTGACAGCTGTCAGATCAGCCATGGCATCACTACGTTGAATCACATGTAACGTTTGGTGCAGATGGGCATCATGGTGTTGGGCCAATTTTGAGAAGTTCGGCTCAGTCCCATATTTCTAGCAAAAATAACTCTTAATCATTGTCATACTGAGACATTTTGGATAGCTTCTTGCTTCTAACTTTGTGAAAACAGTTTGTGGGGTGACAGCTACCTGTTACAACATGACTGCGCAACATAATGACATAATGGGGCAAATTTATTGTGGAACAATTTGACTGGCCTTCTCATCCAGCATCCGTGTCTGATCTCACAAAGGCACTTCTGGAGGAATGTTCAAGATTTTCTATAAACACACCCCAACCTTTGTGGAAGGCAAGGTTTTCAATGGTTATTGTTCATCCATATTAAACCCTATGGATTAAGAAGGGGATGTCGAGTTCATTTGTGTGTGGAGACAGACAGGTTAATACTTTAGGCAATATAGCGTTTTTTAAGTTAAGATTTTTGTGGCCTTTATTTACAGTAATCAGAGAGGAAATGGGCAGAGAGACAGGAGGAGGACATGCAGCAATGGTTTGAAGCTCGGGAATTGACCCTCTGTATCAAGGACTAATAGCCTCAATAAATGGGGCAGCAGCTCTGCCTCTACACCACACACCCCTCGATAGAATATTGTTGATACACATGTGACAAAACAATTATTTGTTCCTCGTGAGCCCCTAATTTCTGAAATGAAACAGCTCTCTCATAATTTAACTGCTGATTTAGTTTCCACCGAGGTACTGTGCGCTAAAGAGAAAGAAAACATCTTGTCTTTGCTTCCATTTTCTTCTTTTTCTTCTCCCCTCTCCCTCTTCTCTACTCCTTCCCTACCACCATACAGATGGTCCCAAGCTGCCTTCAATAATCCAACGCACAGCCATGCCAGTACACCCCGGGCTACACCCCTGATGCTACACCACTCACACACACAGAGACATTGCCAGTTCCCTAGGCAGGACCCCTGTCTTTCTGGCCCAGATTGGATCAATGTGGTTCAGCGTGGAGCAGTAACACTGGGCCTGGGGGCTCTACATGAGCCTGCAGGGTCCCACGCTGGCCTCAAGGAGTCGGTGCTACAATGGAAAAAAGCTCTGAGGCATGCTCGTGTTATCTTTTGATGGTGACTGTTATTATTATTATTGCTCAAGCTGGTGCGGCCACATGTTGTTATTAGTTTAAGCCGAGACGCTGAAGAGCTGACACAGACAATAAGGACGGAGAGCGGAGGAATAAGAGTAGTAATGGAGAGATGGAGCAAAAAAAAGAAACTTCTTGATGGAAGAAGAGATGGAAAACTGAAATTAGGGTTGCAGGAAGGATAGGGATGACAGAATGGGTGGATGGAAGTAAATAAAGACACAGGAGGGATGGAAAAGGAGGATGAATACACAGAGGGAGGGATGGACAGAGTGTGGCGGATGGGGGGAGGGATGGATGGAAGGATGGAAGGAGGAATGCGACAGATGGGTCGTGCCTGGCCAGAGCTGGGAGGGAGCGGAGAGGTTGGCATCACAGGGTGAAAGAACACACACAATCACACACAATACACACAACAACAGCACATACACACACATGCATGTGCGCCACTTAACTTCTCTCATGCTCGTTTTCTGCTGTCAGGAGCGTTTTAGGTGTTTGTTCTTGTGTCAAGAAAACATCAGCTTTTTGATTAATTGACAAATAAATGGTGCAGTGGACACGTCGCAACATATTGTTTGCATAGATTTACTTTCTGATCCTGCGGACCGTTTCCCTCAACGACAGATTGAGACTGACTTTTGTTCAGACTTTCACATCAGAATTCCCTAAAGTTGATAATCCAGAGTTGCTGGCAAAACCAACTGAAGTGAAGATTACTTTTACTCTCACTACAGTTACAGATGTTAGGTTTTGTTATCCTGAAAAACTAACACTTGTGGATCATTTTCAAATGGTGATTTCATTTATTTGGGGGTAAAAAAAGCTATTCTCACCGACCTTGCTCTATGTGGAAAAACGAATTGCCCCTTTTGCTAAGTCAATATTTATCTGTGCTAAACGACAGTTTTGCTTCAGTTTAGCAAGCTACACCCAGATCTGACTCCTACATGACCTGTAAAATCAAGCAACCACTTCAGTAGAGCCTGTCTGATGGCATGAAGTAGGCTGAGAAAATCTCAAAAAGTAACACATTATCTCATGTTTTAAAGAAATACACAAAAAGAGTCATTGGCATCCATCCATCTTTAGAACTAAGCAAAAATGATCTAGAACGGGAGAAAACATGGAACAGTAGTGAACCTACCCAGTTGTGCCAAGGCTACCAAAATCACTCCAGGAGTGCAACGATGCCTCATCCAGGAGGACACAAAAGAACCCAGAACATCTAAAGCTCTGCAGGAATCACTTAGTTCAGTTAAGGACAGTGTTTATGATCCAACAATAAGAGAGAAATTGAACAAAAATGACCTCCATTTGGGAGGTTATAACCACTGCTGACAGATAAAAGGAACACAGAAGCCCATCACACACTGGCCAAAATATTCTGGGGACTGAAAATTTGAAATTTTTGGATGCCGTGTGTCACATTGGGAGTAACGGTATCTCAGAGCAAAATCATATCGACAGGTAAACATTGGGGTAGTGTCATGGTGTGGTTCAGATTTCCTGCTTCAGGGCCTGCATGACATGCTGTATTTGATTGAACCATGAATTCTGCTCTTTAGTAGAAAATCCTGATGGAGAATGTGTGCCCGTCAGTTTATCTTTAACTCAAGAGTTTAGGGTTATGCAGCAAGACAGTGATCCAAGGAAAATTAGCAAGTCTACTTCTAAAAGGCTGAAGAAATTAGGATTTATGAGTGATTTTTAAATTCTGGTTTTAAATCTGACTGAGAGGCTGATATCAGGACCTTAAAGAGAGTACCCTAACTTTGATCCTTTCACAACATGAACAGTAGTTTTTGATTAGCCTGGCTACGTCATTTCGAGGTTGAAAATTAACACTGGTGTGGGCAACAAATATGACCACAGCAGACAGGTTTGGGCAGTTTATTGATATCTGAGATTAGAGTTGAGATTTGTCTGGATTACGAGGATGTTAACACAGAGAAGTAATTATGAACGATTACGATTGGCAATACGAATAGATGTCTGAGTCCCAAGTAGATTTACTTTCACAAGTGGAGCATACATATATAGTATAATCTTTATTGGACAGTGCTGTGAGTTTATTTTAAATAGTGTGGACACTGAGATGGACGATAAAGGGGAAGAAAGCAAAAAGAGGAAGAGAGGTGGGACAAAAAGGAAAGAGGGAGTTGAATATAAAAGAGAGGAAAGGGAATAAATAAAATAAAATACAAGAAAACAACCTAGAAGTCTGCTTCTACACCTGCAGGGCAGCAGAGAGAGGGACAAAAAACATTGGTAAAACAAACGAAACAAACAATTGGAGCTGAGAATCACACAGCAACAACCCACAAATAGATATATAAATACAAGAACAGCATCACTGAAAAGCACATGATACTGATTTTTACAAGATGTATTAGTGACAACCTCAGCCCAAGAGTGCCTTTATAAACACCTGAATCAAACCGTATGTGTGTGCGTGAGAGAGAGAGAGAGAGAGAGAGAGAGAGAGAGAGAGAGAGAGAGAGAGAGAGAGAGAGAGAGAGAGAGAGAGAGAGAGAGAGAGAGAGAGAGAGAGAGAGAGAGAGAGAGAAAGAATGAATGCTGGTGTATATAAGTGTTCAAAAGCTAGGGTGAGGAGCCTTAGATCTGCCCCCCAGGACTCAATGTAAACACGAAGGAGATCAGAGCCACAGACATCCAAAGGACCCCAAGAAGACAGGAACCCCAGGCAGACCAACTGCCCCCCCCTCCCAGAGAGAGCAGAGGAGAGCCCAGGGGAACCACCCAGCAGCTACAATGCAGTAGACCTAGGGGGCCTAGACCTGACCCGAGATCGCCCCCGCCAAGCTGAAGAGGCCCCGGCCAGCCGACAGCCGACATGCCCTGCCAACACCCCGGGCCAAATCCCAAAGCCAACATCCCAATGCCATCTGCACACCCCAAAGTGCAGCACCAATAACCACACCAGACTGCAGAGCACCAGGACCAAACATCCAACCAAAGCCGCTCAAAGCCAATAAACTGACCAAGCAGTAAACACACAAAACAAGCGAACAAGCAGAACCCCTGGACCTAACCGATGCCGAGCCATCCTACAGCTGCCACTAAACAATAAACCCCCAGCATCCCGGCAGTGCATCCATCCCCACCCCAGTCCACAATAAACACAATGAATACCTCAGAAACACCCGAACTACTACACCCATGTATGCAGTACAGAAGTGCAACAAAAACCCCTGCCAGTGCATCCTCTCAGGGGTCCCCCTCGTCAACAACCCGCTCACAAATCACAAGCCAAATCGCCATGATCAGACCACAAAACAAAAGAGAAACAATCCCTCCATGCCACACATGCAAGGACAGCTCCACATCCCCAGTGACCTCCAATACCCCTGACTGCCAACGGTCAACAGATCCAACCAAGAAGCTTGCAGAGCAACGCCACAGCAGACCCAACAATCTTCCCCCGGAAATCAGCCACAGAGCGAAATCACTCCACCACACAGGAAGAACAATGCAACCCACAAAACTGTAGTCAGTACACCAAGAAAACAAGCAGCTGACAGGTCCAGACAGCCCTCAATGCCGACCACAAGCACTTAACCACCGCAGCACCATGCCACCCAGTGATAACCCCAGGACCCCATGAAAAGACCCCAACCCTCCCTCCTCCCGCTCAAATATGGTGTTGATGTGTGTTGATAAAATGTGCATTTAAAACAGGCGGAGATGTGGGGGAGGCAACTGCACACCCCCATTTCCCACCCCAAGCTCTCAGTATCTATATGCAGTTTAACAGTGGGCACCAGCATACGAGGTGAAGCTGATTTAACAGCTCCCCCTCTGGATGCCGATAGGTGTGCCCACCCCAAAGACCCAACATGTATGTTTCATGAGAATGTTATAAGTGAGTTTCTAAGTTGTACAGTAAAATTGTAGCCGAGGCTGCCACGGGGGAGGCGGAGATGGAAATCCCTCCCCGCAGCCCAGTGACCTGCCCACACCACTAGGCCTTACATGAGTAGTAAAGTGATGGACCAGGCGGACAGAGGTGTCCAGTGATGGGGATGAAAGGACTGGGGGAAGAGCCAGCTCCCCCACTGACTCCAAAAGGCACCCGCCTTCACCCAGATCCACCAAGGGAGGGAGGCCTTGGCACATCCACCCCAGGACCCATGGTCATGGCACTGCCAATCCCCACGGAGTGCAAAGCAGACCAGCCCCACACCAGAAGAAGAGCTACACCCGTCCCTACATTTGGTCAACTCTCCGAGCACAAAACATAGAAAGAGGGTGGGTCGTGGAGTTTCCTGGGATGAGTCTTAACCACAGAAACTGAGATTGACTGGTAGTGAGTGCTTGTTGTTTCTAATGTTCTTTTGTCTTTTCTTTCAGGTGGAGGTGAAGGTGGAGCCAGAGCCGATGGTGGATTGCTGGAGAGTGGACAGGCAGGTGAGTATGGTGGTTTGCAGGTGAGAAATGTGCACAGCATGAGTCAGGGGAGTCGAAGATGGAGCAACAACAAGACTGAGCTGAAGGAGCTTGTCAAAGAACTGAACAGCAGACATGTTGAACGAGGAGACAGGGTGCAAAGACCCCATAAGAAACGAGGACTGGAACGGGTTTCTTAGAGAGGAGTTTAAGTTAAACTGCATGACACAGTGAGCAAAGCGAGGGAAGATCTGATTACAACTCAATGAGACAGAATTATTTGGCGTCTGCCTCAGGAAGATCCACTCCTTTTAAGCTCCTGGTTACGCTTGACATGCTACAGCTGTGGGAGCTCACCTACTAGTCACACCCTGCAAAGAAGGAGGTAGAGACAACACCCACAACCACACATGCATGCACGCACACACACACACACACACACACACCAGTGCAAAGCTTTGTGGATCACAGGCTAAGGCCTAATAGGGATGACTATAGCTCAGGAGGTAGGAGTTCATCCTGCAACCAGAGGATTGCTGGCTTGAACCCTAGCTCCGTCCATCTCGCTCGTCATTTTCTTGGGCAAGACACTTCACCCGCCTTGCCTACTTGAGGTGGTCAGAGGGCCCAGTGGTACCAGTGGGCCCTCCGCTTTTATCAGTGTGCCCCAGGGCAACTGTGGCCACATTGTAGCTTACCATCACAAGTGTATGAATGAATGGGTGAATGACTGAATATATTTTGAAGTGCTTTAGGGTCCTCAGGACTAGATAAAGCGCTATACAAGTACAGACCTTTTACCATTTATGGCCCGCTCCAGGGACTGTAGTTACCCAGTCCTGTGGTCTATTCTGGGAACAAGTTAATACAGGCAGAGAATAGATGAATTGATTCGTACTGTAGGTTAGTGTTCGTCAAACTGAATTAGACTGACTTTGATTCAGGGGTGAAAGTAAGCCGGTACGGTTCGGTACTGCGTACCGTTAAAAGATTCTGTGGTGGTACGCAGTACCAGGAAGATGGGAGAGCGGCTGCCTGTCTTAAAGTCCTCATTCAGAACCAGTCTATTTAAAAATTCCTTTTAACTCGTACCGAATTGTTTCTGAATTGTTATTTTGTTTTTTAACCATACAGAACAGCTCAGAAAAGAAACCTCTTATGAGCTAATGCCGGTGTCGTGC
Organism: Valencia hispanica; assembly: GCA_963556495.2. Taxonomy (NCBI): domain Eukaryota; kingdom Metazoa; phylum Chordata; class Actinopteri; order Cyprinodontiformes; family Valenciidae; genus Valencia; species Valencia hispanica. The sequence continues at coordinate 36,527,118 of OY747711.1, forward strand.
AAAGGTAGTTATCCCCGTCAGAAATTGTATGCCCCTGAGTCGGGAGCGCGCACGTAGAAGGAAGCGCTGTTCCACTTGACTCCGCCACAATCACAACCAGCAACACGTTGAACTAGTGATGTTTTGTCTTTGAATAAGTGAAAACCAAGTGTCTTTACTTCATCGCTCTGTTTGTGGGTTACCACAGAAATAAATAGATGTATTTTTCTAACGTGGTGTCGCTCGGTCGGCTTAATAAGAAAACGGTCACGTCTGTGTAAACTTGATTCATATAAAAATTACACTAAATATAAATTGTTCTCGGCAAGTAAACGACTCTTTCACAATCTCCTATAAAAATACTATTTTCTTTCATTGTTTTAGGTCGCCCAAAGTTCTGTCTGCTAGAAACAAAAATCCACCTTCCTGAGTTCAACACTGAAAAACGCTGTTTATTTTAGTGTTATAATAACTATAACAAAGTAAAAGAGAGTCAGAATCGGGAAGGTTTTATTGCCAAATATGTGAACAGATTCACAACATTAGGAAATTGCTGCGGTTGAAAAGAGAAATGGCATGTAGAACATCATTTATATTCTCAAACTTTAATAGAAAACGTTTTAGTGATGTGAAAGCCTTCCAACCTGTTTCTGCTGACTATTTTTTGCATGTTCCTACAGTTTTTGATATTTCTCTTTGGTGGGTGAAGAGAAATAATTTAGGCTGGAAGTCCTCCTTGTCAAAATTACAAGGTACAAATTATATCAGGGATTATAATTATGTCCACCAGAATCTGTATCCCCCAGGTAACTTTTTTATTCCTTGGCCAAACCTTTTCAAATCCACAGAATTAAATGTTCATAATCCAAGGTAGAAATATATTAAACCCCTTGAAGATGGGATTCTCACGGCTCTTTTTAGGCGGGGGATACAAATTACTTTAGGCACGATAATTCTGTCCGCCAGAATATGTATCCCCCAGGTAACTTTTTTAATCCTTAGTCAAACTTCTTCAAATCCACAGAATTAAATGGTCATAATCCAAGGTAAATATCTACCAAACCATCATTTTATCATTTTACAATATCGTCAATCGTTTTTAATTCTTGTCAACTAACCCTTAACCCTAGGTCTACAGAAAAATATTGAAATGTTTTTGTTTGGGTTTTAACTATTTGCTATTTTAAAATGCATGAAGTGAGAGAGAGATGAAGGTTTTGGTAATAGTACCGGCAAGAATTTAAAACTCCTTTCCCCCCTGGTTTGATTACATTAAATATTTCAGATTGGATTGCATGTACTTGTATTCTTTTTTGTATTACGTTCTGATTCTACGCTTGGTGAAAACTGCTGCTGTAAAAATTAACCGAATTGAATCAAACAACGTTCCCAGGTCCATTGCCATCTTTCTTTCTTCTTAGCTGAAAAACAATTAGCTAAATGTTATATGTTCCTGGATTGGTTTTGTTTTTGCAAATCACATAACATTTGGCCAGGTAGAGTGCTTTGAGGGGAAATTTTACTTTACTTTATTCTTTATTTAATATGGCTTTGATAATAATTAGAGCAATCTGTCTTTTCAGCATTTTTTTGTGTTTGGAACACACTAGCATTACAATTTTATTTGTTTTCTGTATTTTATTTTAATTCCCTTGTGTTTAGATTCCTCTGAGCTTCCTGTTACCTTGTTTTCCAGCAGGTGAAAACAAATCTAGAACTGTAAATCTAAAAATTTGCATACTTGGACTGTAAAGGAAATCCCCCTTTTTGACCCTTTTTATGGCTTTGCACAAAAAAGATTGGTCAGATCCAATGTTTCATTGATGAGGACTGAAGTTAGTAATGGAATTTATTTTAAAAACTGAAAAATATGTGGATGCCTAACAATCTTAATACAATCCTCTAAAAGATTAGAACCTTTTTTGGGTTCAATTGAAAAATCTTTGCACAAAAACAGAACATTTTAAATGTTTTAATAGTTTTAAATGTTATCCAAAAAATGTATGACGAGGTTGATATTGGCATAATATTTTCATGGCAAACTATTAAAAAGCATTTTTGGGGATCCAAGGGACACAGGTGGAGCAAATAATTAGGGCATTCAACACCAGAGGGTTAAAAACCAAAACAGCACTTGTTTTAATGTCTTGAACAAAACCAATGTTGAAATGAGAGAAAACCTGTCGCACCATCTCGGTTCCTTTAGTGGTAAAGTCAGAAGAAACTTTACCATCCTGGTGTACTTCACTCTGATGCATCTGTGTTGGGACATCCTACACAGAATCACTGTACAATGCATGTTTAAAGGCTTTTAGCTCTTCCTTGCTTTGGTCTGGGTTACTTCCTGAATATCTACCATGTGATTTGTCCACTATCAAACCTCACACTTTACAAGCTGAGATTTGCTGCATAATTCTTCCAGTGCATCTTCATCCAAAAATGTACACCATCATATTTTATCCATATTAACATCACTAGTTTAGCCGTCATGGCTAAGAGGGCACCTTAGGTCACATGAGCAACATTCATTCTTTGCTTACATTTTAAACTATCTAGTTTAAAAGTTACACCTAAATCAAATGCAATGGATCAGATTTTCTGCTAATATTAAATGTGAAATTCGACAGAATCAGACTATAAAGTCTGTCAATCTCATACTTGTGTCATGTCCATCTTTCTGAGCAGTAGCATGAATGACACCCTTAACAGGGAGAACGAGTCGCCACAACACCACAGCTGGCCGACGGCTGCTTGTTGTGTGTGTTTGTGTGTCTATACGTGTGTAAAACACAGTAAGCGGGTGCACCAGATGTCCGCACACACACACACAGTGCAGTAACACCACTAGCAGCAACAGGCTGACAGGTTGAGTTAGAGACACCAAAGGACCCCCTCCCTGGCTGACTCCCGTCAGGTCACCGTGTTGATGATAAAGTGCTGAGTTCTGCACATGTGTCCCAGTGCCAGCAGTTTCTAACAACACCCCGAACACACCCTGTCAGCCCCCTTATCTGGCAGACGCACCCGCAGCTGGGAGAGGATGGCACGAGCAAAGTTGTTGCTTTTTCTTTAGATCCAAAGGTCTTCGAATTTGTCTTCCTGATTTATGCTCATAGATAGATAGATAGATAGATAGATAGATAGATAGATAGATAGATAGATAGATAGATAGATAGATAGATAGATAGATAGATAGATAGATAGATAGATAGATAGATAGATAGATAGATAGATAGATAGATAGATAGATAGATAGATAGATAGATAGATAGATAGATAGATAGATAGATAGATAGATAGACAGATAGATAGATAGATAGATAGATAGATAGATAGATAGATAGATAGATAGATAGATAGATAGATAGATAGATAGATAGATAGATAGATAGATAGATAGATAGATAGATAGATGCTCTAAGTCCACACAAGAAAAACACAAACCGACCATTTGGGGAGCTGGAGATCTTAGATTTGTTAGACACAGTGCCCTGCAAAAGCTGGAACTTGTTCACATATGTTTTACCCCCCCCCACTCGTTTACTCTGAAACCACAGAATAAAGTCCAGTGTAACCAATATCTGATCTGAGACTGTTATGGAACAAGCAGCAACATGAAGACTAAGGAACAAAGCAGACAAGTCAGGCATGAAGATGTGGAGAAGTTTAAAGCAGCATTAGTACATGAAACATCTGAAAGTCTCACATAGCTCTGGTAAGTGCATCAAATAAAAATCAAATCAAATCAAACTTTATTTACAAAGCGCTTTTCATACAAGAAAATGCATCACAAAGTGCTTTACAGATTAAAATGACCCCACATAAACCACATTCCCATCCCTCCCCCCCCTGATTTAAAAGCATGGTCACAATTATACCCTCCTCCCCCCAACCCATCTCCCATGCACACACACAGTTAAAAGCAACAGTAAAAAATTACATTGGGCCGAGTGCAGATGACCCATACAAGGAAACGCCATCAGAGGAGCCATCTGCACCGGCAGCGGTAGATCAACAGCAGTCGCCGAGGCACCGACACAGGGCACCCAGTAAAGGCAAGGCTGAGACCCCCACCTCCACCCAAGCTCCACCTGGAGAGCACCCAGGCAGCCACAGCCGACCACCGCTCCCGAGGCAGAGGGCTCCCATAGAGGAAACACTGGAACGGGATTTAGATGACAAATAAAATATAAAAATAAGCAGTAAATGAATGTGATAAGATTAAATAGTAAAACACTGATAAAATACAATCATATAAAACATGCAGAGCAATTAAACAGACAATAATAAATAATAATCAGTTAAAAGCTAGGCTATCATCAGTATAAATGTGAAAGTTAACTCCATGTCTTCCGATGACACTGCCAAGAGGGAGCATGTAAAGGTTAAAAAGCACTGAGCCTAAAATCGAACCCTGGGGCACAATACATGTAAAAATCAAAAGATATCACACAACTGCAAGCCCACCAGAACATAATTATTCACCTAAAGTGATGTAAAATTATAAAAGCGGCCAACGGACCAATTGTAACTCTGGTGGAGCAGAGATCCATTGATTCTGGGGGAAAACTGTCCACTGGACAATTATTATTCATGCACTCCACAAATCTGGTGTTTTGTGTGAAGAAGGAAGCCATAAAGTACAATTTGCAGTTTCCCACTAGACATCTGGGAGATACAGGAAATAAGTGGTCAGATGAGACCAAGTGTAAACTTTCTCACCTGCACACAATCCTGAATTCTCCATTCCCATTGTGAAACATGGCAATATCATGCTGTTGGGATGCTTTTCTTTAGCAAGAAAGCTGATCAGAATTGAAAGCGAAAACAGATGGAGCTAAATGCAGGGAAATCCCAGAAGATGCAAAAGACTTTGGAAGGGGACTAAGGTTTACCTTCCAGCAGAACAACAATGCCAAATGTACGTGAAAGCAAAGGATGGCCCAGTCAAAGTCCACATCAACATCAAATTGAAAATCCACAGAAATACATAGACACTGATTAACACATGTAGAGAAATTATAGCATCTAGACATGCAAAGCTGGTAGAGACGTACCCTCAAAGACCTGCAGCTGTAACTGCAGCATAATGGGATTCTGTGGTGACTTAGGGGGGCTGAATACAAATGCACTCCACAATTTTCAGATTTCTTATTTATAGCAAAATGAAACAACGTGTATTTTCTTTCCCTTTCACATAAAACCCAAATAAAATATATAGAAGGTTATGGCTTCAACCTGACAAAATGTAAAAAAAAAAAAAAAGAGAGAGACACAGAAGTGCTCAATAACTCTCAATAAAAACTCTGAGATTTTAAGGGTTTATGTAAATGTATGCATGTTTAAAGAGTATGTAGGCTGCGGGGGGGTGGGGGTGTGGGGGTTATGTGTAAGTACCATTTTGGGCCCCTCCCCTCTTACTGAGACACACAGATATTCAAGTTTGAGTTGCGCTCCCTTTTGTGTCCCAGGAAAAGGGGAGGAGACACTGGAGTGGTTGACTGGATGGGATACTTTGTCCCCTCATTTTCCCAAAATGAAAAAAAAAAGAAGAAAAAAATCCCCTCTGCCTCATCCAGCTCCCCTTCCCCTCCACCCCCCAACCCCCAGCCAGTGCAGTACCACTGTATTGTCTGCTTGCAGGCGCGCTGCTTGTTCCTCGCCTTCTGTCCTGCTGTGCTGAGTGCTCCACAAAGGAGCTCTTTTAAATATGTAGACAATCCTGGATTGCTTGCACATACACACACACACACACACGCACGCATGCATGCATGCATGCATACACACATGCACACACATTTGCTTCTCTCTACGCCATGGCTAGACCTGGCCTGGGAACATTTCCTTTTTAAATGAGAATCAACAAGTCTGAGACATGAAAAGGATACAGGAGGCACACGCTCTGAATGAACGCTTTGTGGCGCGGCCGCCTTGTCGAGGCTAAAAGCTGGAATCCTGTTTGTTATGGTGCCATTGTTCCTACTGTATATTTAACCAGCTGCCTTTTTAAATCACAAATATTAAGTGTTTCTTGTCTGTGAAATCAAAACACCATGGAAAGTTTGGCGTTCTTCAAGGATCCTCCGTTTTGAGCTCATTTTCTGACAGCCGAAGCCCAACCAGGTCGGCCTGAGTGTCGCTGTAGAGACGAGCTGGAAAAACTGGTTTACAAATTCAAACATCAGGACGGCTCCACATGTCCACATGACACTCTCCTCTTTATCTCCTCCTCCTCCCCGTGGTACAGCAGCCCTCCCTGGCAGCTTGGCAGAGTGGGCTCCCCTCACGCGATGCAGCAGAGTGCAGGGGCCCGGGCCCCAGACAGGAGCCCAAGCTGGTCTCAGCCTCCCAACATGTTGAGCTGGCCCGCCTTGGGCACAGCCAAATGGTTCTGCAGCTGCCCCTTTGTCCCCCTTCCTTAAGTAAACAAAGGACAGAAACAAATTAATGACCTACATTCACGGCAAACCTCGCCGAGACAGAGAGGAGCGCAGTTGTCTGCAAGCAGATGTTCCCTTACGACGCTGCAGACTGCAATTAATGATCACTAAGCAGCGCAGAATCAAAGGAGATGTATTCTGAGCGTGCAAAAAGATGACTGAAAGGAGTTCTGAGTGCAGGTAGCACAAAGTGACAGGCTTTTTAACAAACTTTGAATGCAGCAGCAGCAGCTGAGAAACAAGCCTTTACTTTTTTTTTTATGACACATCTCTCAAATGCATTTAAAAGTAACATAAACATATGTTAGCATTTTTAAACCAAGAGACTATCGAGTTAAATCCTCCTTATTTAACCACTGGGCTTCATTATGTGCTCCATCTGGACACTAATAAAATGCTTGTTTTAAGATTGCCACTGAAATACTATGTATAAATGTTGGTGTAAGGATATATTTTATTCCTCGCCACACGTAGCAAATGTTTAATAAACTTTCAGGATTTTTAACCCCTTAAATACCAGATTTGGTAAATAAAGTTTCTTATTCAAAAAACCCCCACAAATATTATGTTATAACAATAGAAATCATGTGTAAGGATGGTTAATTCAAAGGATATATATTGAATAGGAGTTTATGTAAAAAGAAATAATCATGAAGGGAGACAGATTGCTTTATTTTGTTTAGAGGGCGTATGAAGGACTCAAAGAAAAAGATCTGCACAGCCTGGCCAATTTTGATGTCTTTTGCATCAACACTTTAAAAGTATAAAATAAATAAACTCACAACAATGTCAACAGTGAACTTTTTTCTTTTTACGTCTTTTTATTTCTTATAAGTTTCCTAAACTAATGTTAGGCGTTGATAAGATACAGGACAATGTCATAAAGATTAGAAGTGAGCTTATCGTGTGAGTGTGCGTTGGGGGCTTACCAAAGAGACCATCTGTGGCCTAATGAACGCTGCTCCTTGGCCTGCAAGTGCAGGGGCTTTTAATGCATCTGTAAGAACAGCAGGTTTACTGAGCAGCAAGACATTAGCTAAAGCTGATTTCTTTACTGGAAACCCGTGCCTGAGGATCTTTCGAAAGGGCATTGTGTGCATGTATGTGTGCTTGTTGGAGGGGATTGAATCTGGACAAGCTGCTTCTCAAATGGCCTACGTCCCAGCCAGTGCTGCAGATTTATATGAACTCCTATGTCCAGGAACAGATCTCAGAAACGCTGAATCTTGTGCGTGCATGTACATGACTTCCACCCACATCACAAGTGAACAGCAGGACAGGATGCCAGGGCCTCCCGCTTGGTGCCTTCTGTAGCACGACACCCAGTACGGACGCAGGAACGTGCTTAAAAAGACTGAAGAACTGAGCTTTCTATTTTTTTGTGATTTAACAGCATGATCAAAATATTATACGAATCTTATTTAGATTTTATTTTTTCTTACTGGATGCTTTTATCAAATAAAAGCACATTTTGGAAATGATGTATCATAATTGACACATTAGGCCTTATTCGTCGTCTGTTTAGATTAACCCCTCCGAAAGGAGCTGACTTGAAAACAAACGACAGCATCGGGTTCTATAGTGTAGGTACTAATTTTGTCAGTGAGAAAGTGGTCACTGAAAAAACGTGAATCATAAACGATACGTTTGGCGTTTTATCAGAGAAACGAGAAAAATATACTTCACACAAGGGCAGGGAATCAGGATTCTTATAATTTATTGCAGTTTTGCACACAATTTTTAAAAATGTCAACAACAGCACACCAAAAAATTACAAAACTAAATACAATTAGAATTTACTCCCCTTGAGAAAAAGAAAACAAACCCAGCTATGATTGTCAAAGCTAAAAATGACTAAAATTGGAAACAGAACCTCAAAAGAAAAAAAATAAATATTGTAATCTCAACAGGGAGCAAATATAGCTCGATCAAAAATCTGTTTGTTTTTGTTGTTTTTCTCCAGACAGTGATTGTCCTTTTTCGAAACAGATTCAGTCATTATTCGTACGCCTCCCCCCCCCTCCCCCCCCAACCCCTCATCACTTCCTATAAACTTTTTTTTTCATTCTTTTTTTTTTACATTTTACAAAAAGAAATCCCACCCCCCCTCCCCTCCCCCCCTTCAAGTAAGCACAGCAAAAGATGGAGATGTCATGTCAGAGCGGTCACCGGGGGCGCCAGTTCCTCATCTCCACCTCACACTCACACTTCAACAGAAGTATATATTTAAATAAAAATTAGCATGGACTACAGCAGTTTAAGGCGGTCAAGCACAACCAGAGGAACAAAAACATTAAAAAAAAGCAGCAGTAGTGATGAAAACAACAGCAGGATGGAAGGAGCCCATATGCAAGAGGCGCCGCCAGTGAAGAGATAGCATTTCAAGACCCCCCAAAAAAAGAAAAAAATGAGATGATGTAGTGCAAACTGCTGCAATGTCACCCACACTGTTGCGTTGGCAAAGCCTGCAGGTGCCACCAGATGACGGCGGCGTGCACGCATGCACACACGCAGTATCTGAGAGGAGGAGGAGGAGGAAAATTTTGGCGCGCCTGCATCGCTGCCAAACGCTTTTTGGATTGTACAAACGCTTGACCATCTTTTAAAGAGCAATTGTTAAACTGATGTAGCCCCAACCCAAACACAACAATCACAAAAAAAAAAGAAAAACTAAATCCAATTATTTCATTAAAATAAAGTGAGACAATATTTGTCTGCTAAATTCAATAAAATGTACATGATTTCCATCAGTCATTTCTAAACACTTCCCAGTATCAGATACTTCCACAGCTTTAGAAATCTTAGTTTTAAATAAAGGCATCTTTTCAGCAAGATTAGCTTTTCATGCATTTTAGCTTAAAAAGGTGCTTCGGATTTAGGCCAGGGGTCTGCAACCTGCGGCTCCTAATAACATTCGTCGAAATGCTATAAAACAGAGCAGTGTTTCTACATATAAGGGGTAGTTTTAGTTTATATGTAATGTCGCCTTAAGATTTCCACAACAGAATGACACTAATGGTGGCATTTTTTTTATTTTGTTCTTTTAATGATTTGGGAGCAACCCTTATTTTCGAGCTTCAGAAATATTCCAACTGGAGAAAATTATTCATTTTCTTCTCATAAAAGTTTGGTGTGTTTTTTTTGTTCTGACACCTAGAAAAAAAAAAACATTTTTTTTTTTTTTTTTACCTTAAAATACAACATTTTTCTATAACAAATTTATCATCGTTTCAAAGGGTCAGGTAGGTTTAGTGGTGCTTGAAAAATTTTATTTATTAGAAGCGAGGACAAAAATGTCTCTTTGGATTGTAAAGGTTGCTGACCCCTGATTTAGGCCAATTCTCTCCCATCTTCTTTAAACGGAAGTCTGTCAGACACCTAACAGCCTCCGCTGCACTGAGATGGGGAACATCAGGTTATAACGCAGCGTTGCAACAGAGATATCTGACCCTTCAACTTTAAAGCATGAGGGCTGGGCTTAACCTCCTTTGCCTCTCTAGGTATCCTTCACATCCTGACCGAGCTGCTTTATCAGACCCCGCCCAAAAAAAAAAAGAGGTCAGATATGCAGAGATAAATAAGAAACACCTTAGCCGGGAGCTGAAGGAGACAAAAAGAGGAGAAACGCAAAGCATGGGGACACTTGATGCCTGAGGAGGAGCAGGAGGACGAAGTGCTGGGTGGATGTAGAGCTTCAGTAGGTTCAGTCGACTGGTACAGACCAAGTCACACGCTCATTAACACTCACACACACACACGCACACACACACACACACACGCACAGCAGAGAAATCAGTGCATAAAAGAGGCTTAAAATGCTTCATCAGATCGCATCTCTAACGATACTCCAGGAGCCCAGCGACAGACCTACTACGAGCGTATATATTCCAAAAAATTTATAAAAAAATGTCACCAACAAATTCACTGTTCAAACACCCCCCCCCCCCCCCCTTCCGATGCAAAAACAACCTAAACGTTTAAGACCAAATCAAAAATGTTAATTTTCATGCATTTTTTTACCCCCTCGAAGTCGAGAGAGTAATATTCAGTTTTTCTTTTTTTAAAACAGACCCCGCATCCTCGAGCAGTATTCACACAGAAAAGGGGAAGAAAAAGCCTGTTGTCAAATATTTGATCAATTACAATGTGTACAGTAATACAGCAGATTCACATTTTTAAAATATACAGGTTTGGACATCATGCAACAACAGCAGGTCCTATTACAAAAAAGTAACAAAAAAAACAAATAATAATAATAATCATTAAGTTAAAAAACATAATGGATTAAAGTCTTCAAACTATAGCAGAACAATATACAACAACCTTAAATTAAATACCTTTACAAGAGATGTTTTAAAGACTGCCAGCTAAGTTCAAGAGAAAAAAAAACAAACTCTATCCATAATAGTAATAATAATATTTGTAAAGGTCTTCTCATTTTTAGAAAATACTTCAGATTGATTGGAAGTGAAAAAAGGAGGCTGTGCATTGCATGAGTGCCATCAGTTAGTCAGTCAGCTTTCCCCTGAACACACCAACACAACACCAAAGAGCTTAACGAGAGAAGTGGGGAGCGCTCGCCAACAACACCTTCATGCCAGGAGGAAAATCAAATTTAATACACACAAAACGCACTCACGCACGCTCACACATGATAGGTGATTTTTCCTTTTTTTTTTGTCGTTTGCTTGTTTTTGCCAGAGTAGTGCAGAATCAAATGCACGCACGCATACGTATTCAAACGGTGCGCGCGGTGGCCTCACAGTACCCGTTTTTAGTGTTTCGTTTCGTTCGTTCACTTCAGTGTGTTCGACGCGAACTCCTGCAGTGGAGTGCGGTCGTCTGTGGGGACCGGGGCCGGCGATGGAGTGTTGTCTCTGGGGTGGAACGCAGATAGACGGAGAAACTCTTCCAATGACAACAATAATAATAATAACAAGAAAACAAAAAAAAGACACTTACGAGGGGGCCGTGTCCTCAGACGTAACAAAAAACACAGACAGAGGAGAACTAACGCCAAATCATTACAGGACTTTAAAATAAAGTTAAAACATTACCCCAAACAGACAATAAAATAAGTCAGTAGTAACATTTGCATGTGCTATTAAAGTGCGGTTGAATGAAATGTCGCAACAAATAAGAACATGACTCACTTAAACCCCGACCACTTAACTCTGCCACCTTTCTGTCACCTCCCCAAGCCTCTCTGCCCTTCTTCTTTTCCTCAACCCCGGCTTTCTGGTTCTACTTCCATAATTCCTGGGAGCTGTCCTCGATCGCCCAATCCCTGACGTTGGGCAGCGCCAGCGGCTCGCTCTTCACCGACAGCGAGTTCACCAGTTCGCAGTGGAACTTGCGGATGTGTCGGTAGAGGTCCCCGGATTGCGTGAAGCGCCGCTCGCACCACTTGCACGCGTGCGGCTTCTCGCGAGTGTGCACCACCGCGTGGCGGCTGAGGTTGTGAGAGTACTGGAAGCTCTTGCCGCAGGTGGTGCAGGTATAGGGCTTTTCGCCCGAGTGTGTCCGCTCGTGGCGCTTCAGCGTGTACATGCAGGAGAAGGTTTTGCTGCAGATGGTGCAGGTGGGCACGTTGACGTCCCCGGCGGGCTTGGAGCGGATGCCCTCCTGCTCCCTGAAGTGGGAGCTGAGGTGGAGCTGGAGGATGTGGGGTGAGGGGAACACCTTGTTGCACAGCGGGCACATGAAGATCTGGGTGTGTTGGGCCGACAGCATGTTGGAGACGTAAGGCAGCAGCGAGTTGTCCATGCTGGCCGCTTCGGCCTGGGCGCGCTCGTTTTCTCCCCCCAGGATGTCCTCGTCGTCTGCCGAGGCAGGAGGCTTCTCGTCCCGCTCCAGCTCTGAAGCCAGAGACGCCTCTCGCAGAGCGGACAGGTGAGCCTCCAGACCCAGCCTCCTCTGGGCCGAGAGCGGCCCTCCCACCCCGTGGTGGCTCAGGCCTCCGTTGGCGCTGGGGACCTGGGTTTTACTGAGGCCGCTGTGCTCCATGTCATAGTCACCGCCGCCCAGTTCCTCATCTTCGTCTGAAGCTGCTCCTCTCTCCACCTTCACCCTCACAGCCAGCGGGCTCTGCAGGCTGTCTGGTGCAGCTGTGCCGCTGAAGTAAGACGGGTGGTGGTTGCTGTGGTTGCTAACGGCAATCGGCTTCACTGACAGGTCCAGGACGCAGTCGGCGGCATCGTTTGACACCCTCCTGCCTCTGTGCCCGGCGCGAGAGCTTATGGAGCGGTGGGACCTCTGGGAGAGAGATCCGGTGGAGCTGCTGGGGCTGCCGGCGGGGGAGAGAGCCTTCCCTCCCTCCCCCGGGCCTTCACCTGGCTGCGTCTCCGCCTCCCCGTTCCCTGGACTGGTTGCGGCCCCGCCCGGCGTCCCCGGTCTGTCCGCCGACGGCAACCTCAACCACAGCTGACTTCCCTCAGCCTTCCCCTCCTCCTCATCTTCACTGTGTAGCAGATCAGCAGTAGCAGGCCGATCTGTTGAACCATCGGATAAACTGTCAGCCTTGTCGGAGCAGCTGGACCCGCCGTCGTCCTCTCTGCGCGTGCTGTCCGCCTCCGCCGTGGCCTTCTGCTTCAAGCGCTTCTTACACACCTTTACAATGTCATACATGTGCAAGTAGCTGGCCGCCGCCAGCACATCCTCCACGGGAAGGTCCTGGAACTGCAGCTTGCCTTCATACATGAACTCTAGGAGCAGGGAGAAGGCCGGCGCCGTCACAATGTCGCTGTTGAGGTGCACCACGTCTCTCTTGTCCAGCTGGTCCTTGTAAAACAGGTGGAAGTACATGCTGCAGGAGGCCAGCACAGCGCGGTGGGCACGGAACTGGGCATCACCCACCAGCACTGTGGAGTCACACAGGAAGCCCTGGTGCCGCTGCTCGCTCAGACACTGGAGTAAATGTCTGCTGTGGTCTGGGAACTCCATCCTGCCGTCCTCATAACCTGCAGCCGTGAACACAGAGTCACATGTGAGTGCGTGTTCATCTTTTCACGGATCACAGACGAGAAGACAAAGAAGAAGCTGAACTGTGAAATAAACTGAATACAATGTTTAAAAATAAAAGAAGAAACAATTAGAAAGCACTCGAAAATTTGTTGACATTTAGGTTCAACTTGAATTTAGGACCTTGTTAAATTCCACACTGAATATTTGTTTTTGGGTTTTTTAATACTTGCAGTAAAAATTATACTTTAGAAGTAGAAAAAGAAAATAGAGCAAAAGGTAAGAGAAATCCCATCAACACGTGTAGTTTTAAAACACACATCGCAAGCAGAGGAAAGAACAGGGGGGGAACATGTACATTTTTAAATTTTTAAAATAACTAAGATAAATTTTACATTAACAGGAATATTTCTTGTATGAAATGCAGACATTCTCTTTTGAATTAGTGCTCATATTTCCTATTAATATTAATTCCTTCAAATAAATGTTTAAAAAAATTGAAGGAAAAGAAAAACAATTTAAAAATGTGGTTAAAAAGGCTGAAATTCAGGAGGTCTATAGGTTGTTGTTGTTTTTTTTTTACCACGACAAAGACTCAATCGCAGATAAACCATCAGAGACAGATTCCTCCACTCAGTCTTTCTGCATCACTCCAACTCCTCTGCTTGCACTCCTGGATTGTCGCTGCTCCTACGCTGGTTATTTTTATTAACCCACTTTGGCCTGGCACAGCCCTTTTAGGTAACCAGCTTTCATCTGTGCGCTCTGTCCTCGCGCACACACAACACACACACAACGCACACACACTCTGAGCACCAACCTACCTACAAACCACCTCCACAGACTAAGTCAGGAAGAAAAACTGACTGACTGAAAAAAAAAAAAAAAAAAACAGAATGTCCAGAATTGAAAAAGCTTGTCCTTCGTTTAACCTGAGAGCGCCGGCTTAAGGTTTGAGACGAGGCGAGGAGGAAGGGATAAAGAATTTCACATTTTGTCTCAACAGGACAAAAAGTGAATTTAATTCGATTCACCTCGTTAAAATCAGGGTTTCAGAAGCTGAAAGTTGGAGGACGGAAGATGAAGAAAAATGAAATGAGTAAAAAGTCCCACCTGTTAACCATGTAGATTTGTCCCGCCTGAGAAAATACATGGGTCCCGCTCTGCGCTGTGTTAACCCCAGCAGTTAAATCCCCTCATTTGAATGAAGCAGAAGCAGGAATGCAAGCGTGTGCGTCTGCGGGTTGCGTACGTGTGTGTGTGCTCGCCCTCCGGCTCGCTCAGACTGCTTTTAATGAGGCGACTTACGGGGACAAGGGTGTACCACCTCCCACCTCCTCTCCTCTGCCACCCACCCCCCTACCCAACCCCACCCCTCCGTCCAGCCAAACCCCCTCTGCCAGCTCCTCCTTAGACTCTCTCACACACACACACACTCCGTCACTTATACACTCCTTCCCATCTGAATCTTATATGAAAAAAAAAGAAAAAAAACTCTGCACATCCGCCCCACAGAAGAAACTGGCCTCTTTCTCAACCCTCCCACCCACCACCAAGAAGGAGAAGATTTACAATACAATCACTGTAAGTGCCCTGCTCGTCACAGCATCAATCCTAATCCTTAAAGATGGCTAAAAATAAAGACGGCGGTGGTGGTGGCGGCAGCGGCGGCGAGGGAGCCGGCGATGGAACCTCAGGAGGGTATAGCTACCCAGCCCACCCTGCCCTGGCCCGACCCAACCCGACCCGGCCAGCCGACTCCATCAGGCAGGGGTCCGTGAGAGGAGACGCACAGAAACACAGGAGGGGCAGGGAGGGAGCGGCTGGGACGGCCGGGGAGGGAGGCAGGCTTACCCACATCTGATCCAGCTGACGGGGGCCATATGGCAGCTGCTAGCCAGATAAAGAGATTAAGACTAGGAGGGAGTGCGATTACAGCTGTCTAGCCAATTCAGGCAGCTCAAATCTGCAACTTCTAAATTAGTCTCCTCTACTCCAGCCGAGAGGAGGGGGAACAGTGGGTAGGAGCGGACCGCACATGCTTTCAAGTAAAATTGAAACACGATATAATCAACTGGAAGAGAAACCAAAGAAAGGTCGGATTTTAAGGTTTAAATAACTTATTCCAGTTTAAAATTTACTTTAGTGTTTTTGATTGAATGAAGTCCGTGTTAAATTTTATTTTTTTTTTTTATTTTTTTACGTATATTAAGTTTGTGAAAATGACCAAAATGTATAACTGCTCACTTCACTTAGGATTTTTTTTTGCTTGGATTATTTTGAATAAATATGGAGAAAGCGTCCAAACAGAATGACAGGGAGCAGGAGCTCCTTACGTTTTAAATTCAGCTCTCTAAACTACAAACAGCAGCAGCAGCAACTACTTTTAATGTTTACCGCTAAAGTACTCAGCATCGTCCTCACGTAGCACTCAAACAGGTTTGACACCCCCGGAATATAACAACTACTCCTCTATCCCGGACTATATCTGGGCAAGCAAACACTCACACACAGACAAAACACACAGAAACGATACCTGAAGCAGCAGTACGCTTCAACTTGATTAACTCCAGTGTGGCAGGATAGCCGGGCTCTCTGACTGGCTGTGTTTCCTTCTCACTCTGAATCAATGAGTGGGTAGGAGAGCAGAGAGGAAGATGAGGGGAGGCACGCGAAAAAGGAAGAAAAAAAAAAAGGGCGAAGGAAAAAAAACAAATAAACAAAAAAAAACAAAACAACAGCACGCTGTTCAAACTGCAAGGGACAGATGCAAAGTGGAGATGTTGGAGGGGGAACGAGATACCACCTCCCTCCTCCTCCTCCTCCTCCTAACCGGTGCTGATCAGCGCACACACACACACACACACAAACGCAGCGCTAACTCTCCCAGGCTGCCGCTGAGACTCACAATAAAGGATCGGAGAGAGGGGAGGGGGGGTGGTGGAGGGATGGAGGAGGAGGAGGTGGGGTGGATGGCAGCCTGTCAGCTGCTCTGACATCATCCTCAGATGGAGAAGCTACCTCCAGCTGTGCTCTTTCTACAGCCATATGCTGCCTCCTCTACACTCCTGCCACCAGACTCCTCTTTCATTCTACCAACACTCCACAACTTTGTGCCCCCCCCCCCACCTACACCCACCCCCCTTTTGCTCTCTCTCTCTTTGGGAAGAGAAAAAAAAAGCTACTAAATGCAGTGGGATGCTGATTTGTGTCATCATTAAACAGAGGAGCGCTGCCTTCCAGAGAACAGGGGAAGGTTTGCGGAAATGAACAGCGAAAGAATCGAGGCTGAAAACTTTTTTTTCTTTTTTTCTGGGGATGTTTTAACCGCTCCTCCTTCCAGTAACCATAAACAAAGGCCAGCACAGCACATTCGCAACTGACAAACGCATGCAGCTGATATTGTTTCCCACTTTTTTACAGTTCAGCGCCGCTGTGCCTCGTCTTGTATTCATTTATTCTGTCATTTTATCCATTCACCAAACTATAACCCCCCCCCCCCAAACACACACACAGACACACTCACACACACTCTGCCTCCTCAGTTCGGACATGGATGAAATGAAGGAAAAACAATGAGAGCAAGTCATAAATATGGAGGTAAAACAAGAGCGCAGACATAGGGGAAGCTTATTACAAGCTCGTTATTTCGCTTTCATTTCAGGTTTGAGTGAAAGTGCACAATCTGGGCAAGAGCCTGTAGGAGATCGCAGGTTTTGGTGGAAACCTTACCGTCTTTTCACAAAACTTTAAGAGATTTAACAAATAAATGTTGTAATGGCTTTCATTCAAAACAGCTCATTCTCTTTACAAGGACAGTTGGATACGCTTTAGTTTCCAATTAGCCTCTCAAGTTCCTATGAGAAACATGTAGCTACCCTCTTTCAGTCTGCTGACCGTCAGGGTGCAGCAACAAGTGTGGGAGGGGCAGCACTGGTTACTCTACAGTAGAAAACTCTGGTCAAACCATAGGAGCGTGATAACGAAAAAAAAAAATTTCCTTTGAAAACATAAAGTTACTCCTCTATGCCTGTACCATGTTTGAGAATTTAAAGCGTTCCGTTTCCATGAAATTATAGGAGCCTGACCAGACACATTTAATAAGGATTATCAAAACAAAGCTACCACAGCAGCAGATAAATCATAAATTACACATTTAGTATTTCTCTTTGTTTTATAGACGTTTTTAATATTTGCCTTTTTTTATAAATAAAGTTTTGAGCTGATCTCAAAAGTCAAAAGAAACAAAAAAAGCAACATCTTTTAAACAAACTTTAGGTTAACTTTTACAGTGTAGTCTTAGACGTGCCTCTTTGTTTATTAACGCATGGATCTCTGGACGTAATAAAGAGGTAAATAGCTTTAATAAACTACCTGGAGTGTTTTAAGTTGGTTTTTAATCACAGCAGCCGTTCTTAAACAATGTTTAAGCTTTGTTTGCAGGGGGGAATTAGCAAAAAAAAAGTCCAAGTAATGTTACAGCTGCCCAACCGGAGCGGGCTGTGATGAATTTGTCGCCAGAAGACACAACAAACAAACCCGGAGACACACTGACCCACGCAGCTAGCTGTAGCCCCGGCTAACAAAAGTATAGGCGGACCGGGGCTCCGTAGTCCTGAGCTATTTACGGTTGTTCCGAAGGCCCCGGTGCTATGACAACAGCTGGTGAAACACCGCGGAGGGACGGCCAACATAGCGACCGTTAGAGCGAAGAGACAACACGGTCATGCTAAGGAAGGTTTAGCTACTTTTCCCCTCCTCCGTAAACCCTCCTTTAATAGGACTCCCGTATCGGAGGCAACACTTACAGACAACAAGGTCCTCCTCCGTCAATTCCCCCTTTCTTCTTATTCTTCTTCTCTTCGGAGACCAAACTAGGTTGACTTTGGACTAATTTCCATAACAGGCTGCCAGGGCGAGCAGTCGCTTTGCAGGAACAGGGGGAGTGTAGCACTCTGCGGCGGCCAGATGTTTCCGAGCTTGTTGCTGCTGAACTCGAGCCGGAGAAGGAGGCGAGTTGACTGGCACGGCACGGAAAGCCGGCGAGGAAGAGGAGGAGGAGGTGGTGGAGGAGGAAAAAAAAGTCAAGGCCGTCTCACAGTGGAGGAGTCAGAGAGGGAGGGATATGTCTTCTTTTTCTCTCGTTGGCGTAGGTTGACACCAGGCAACAACAACAGCAGCAGCAGCAGCAGTACACACACAGTGAGGAGGCAGGAAAAGAAGACGCTGGGCCAAACCAACTGGTTCTGCGAGTCAACGGGGCGGACTTACTGGCGCAGCGCAGCGCAGAGCGAGTGGAGAGAGGCGCGATGCGCTCTGGGTACTGTAGTCAAAGAGGAAAGTTGTGGTGGGGAGGAGGCGGAGCTGATAAGAGCAGGTGCACCACCTTGACTGAAAAAAAAAAAAAAAAACACCACCACACAGCTGGTTTCATTGGAGCCGGATGCTGCTTAATGTTTGATTGTTGGAATAACAGGAATATACACTCAGGTCTTAATCAGTGGCATAACAGCTGTGCCTCCACCAGAAGTGCCTGTTTAGTCCTCATAATGAGTAAACAGATGTAATGAATGAGTCGCATGATACCAGACTGCATTTGTAAGTCCTTTTCAGTCATGGAGAGCGAGGAGTGGCAGTTACATATCTTTACTAAAGCAAGTGGTAACTACACTGTAAAGATTAATTTTGGAAGGGTAGTAAATATAAGCCTTTAACTAGCACGCATGCCCCTTTTTAAATGTATAGTTCAATAAAGGTTGAATTCTAACAATATTAGATACTTTGGTGATAAATTCTACATAGCATTTTGATTATAACTTAACTAAATACGGTTCAGCCAACTATTTTTCTTATTTGTTATGTGTTATGTCTAGTAAAGCATGGTACAGTTTTTTTCACAAGGATGATTGAGAATTTATTGTTGTATCCAACAGCTAATACAATGTAAAATGACTTTTATAGGATATAATTTGTCCATATATCAACTGTTTTAATAAATAAAGTCATCAGATTTTTTTTCTTTTTCATAAATTAATCTGTCAACTAGTTTTAAAAAACCAAGCTAAAAACTGTCAACAGTATTGTCATTAAACTTGTGGTTAGGCAAGTTTCTGTGTTGGAGCAATAATGTATGTTTTTTATCAAGCTTTGATTAGTTTAGCAAAAGTGCTAATGTGAATCGCTAGCAAGCTTAACTCTTTAACCCCGAGGCAGCCATTGCCATTTCAGCTGTGGTTATCAGAGAAAAAGTTAATATTTTACCCTACTCTAATTGGTTTAAAAAGCTTCTTACTATTTCAGTAATATTGTATGAATATTGGTTTGGGATTAAGGCACAAAATGCAAGTGAAATTGTAACAAACGTTCTGAATCTATTCTAAACTTTCAACGATATCTGATTTGTGTTGTTTGTGATTGCCCTAAGGGTTATTGCTGCCCTCTAGTTTCCTTGGAAGTCGGAACTCGGAGCTGGAAATGATGTCACACCCAAGTTACAGTTTTTCTGTATTGCTAAAACACTAAACAACATTCTCCGAACCTAATTCTCTGTGGTCTAAACAAATTTTTCGAATCAAAGACTATTTTGGCCAAGCCTAAACACTGTTCAGGTACTTAGGCCTGCTCTACACAGAGACAAAACGAGTATAGTTGTAAAAACAGGGTCTGTAAAAACGGAGGCACCATAATTCAAACCTTTGTCCACACTAATTCACACAAACCGGCTTAACATGCTGCAGTACATATGCCGGGCCCACTGGTGGCTCTGTGAGAGAAACACAGAAAATAACACTAAGCATTCAGAGTCAACCCAGTGGCAAACACGACAAATCTAGCTTCAAATGAGAGCTTTATTCAAAAGCATATGGTGTCTGTTGTTCTCCGGATCCATTTTTTGCTGCTGGTCATAGAGGAGGGACAGTAAATCATATTCTAGGATCCATAATAAGGTCAGTATTTGCTTTATTAGAACCATAACACTGTATGGCGCCATGTTTGTTTACTTTATCACAGAGTTGCGCATGCGCGTTAAATATAGGAATGCCACAGAAACGTCACCCACTCAGAATAAATGCCGGAGAGCTCATAATCACAGAGACAACTGAGCCAGCGTTGTGAGATTCCTCCACTCTGGGACCTGGTTTCAAACATAATCGTTTACGGTGTCCTGAAACTTTGGGGATGAAACACCTATTCGATGAAATATCTTTGCTGCTACACCTGGTTTCATCTCCGTGTAGACAATTCCTTAGAGACAATTTGCAAAACTCATCTACTCTTTCCCTCAAAACCTTAAACACATTCTCAGTCACTAGACACCTTTAACACTTCTATAGTAAAACTGTAAACACTGGCAGCAACATGCGAACACGACTAAAACCCAACTCCCCTCTTCTGGACACAGCAACTCAAAATCCAACACACATGTCTCTGCTGATGTGATCAGACCAATTGGCCAGAATAAAAGTCGGTTCAGAGTTCACAGGTGGCACAAATGCTTCTACAATGGATAGACCAATAGAGAGAGGAAGAGGAGGAAGAGTCCATGCGAGTGATGGTGGATGAGGAGGAAGGGGACGATGACGACCAAGAACAGTCATTTTTGATGAAATTCAGTCAATTCAATTCAATTCAATTCAGTTTATTTATATAGCGCCAATTCACAACAGATGTCATCTCAAGGCACTTAACAAGAAGTAATTTCAATACATTTATACAAACATTCCAATCAGTTAAAAAGTTTCCTATTTAAGGAATCCCAGCAGATTGCGTCAACTATTGTGAATCTGTGAATTACAGTAATGTGGTTTTTATTTTAGTATTTTTGTTTATTTATTTATTTTTTATCTACATATCTCTCTTCATATCTCTACAGTCTCAATAATTTATTTGTTAAATACTTTAAAAATATTTCCAGATAACTACATGCTCTGGATGCTGTGTCTTTAATTGTTTGATGTAGTGTCTAATGAATGTTCTGTGGTGAATATATTTTATTTCTAACCGTGTCCTGTCTGGTAGTGTGGCACTCAGAATTGGTGTCTGAGTACAAAGTAGAAGCCCAACAGATTTACTTTCTCAAGTGGAGCATTACAACTGTTTCCATCATGGGAGAAGAAGTGGAGGTGGTTGAGGAGTATAAATACATCGGAGTTCACCTTGACAACAGACTGGACTGGAGGCGCAACAGTGAAACCGTCTACAAAAAGGGACAGAGCAGACTGTACTTCTTGAGGAAGCTTAGGTCCTTCAAGGTGTGCAGAAAGATACTACAGATCTTCTACAAGTCTGTTGTGGAGAGTGTAATCTCTTCAGCCATCATCTGTTGGGATAGCAGCATCAGAGCCAGGGACTTAAAAAGGCTAAACAACCTGATAAAGAAGGCTGGTTCTGTTCTTGGGACAACTGTGGAACATCTGGAGATGATAATGCAAAGAAGGATTCTTCATAAAATCAAAAAAATTATGGACAACCCTGAGCATCCTCTTCATGAGACTGTCACACAACAACAGAGCGTCTTCAGTCGGAGGCTTCTTCAGTTTCGCTGCAATACAGACCGCTACAGGAAATCCTTCCTGCCCACAGCTATCATCTACAACAACTCCTTAAAGAATTATTTATATGAGCTATACCAACACTTAATTTCCCTCTAGGATCAATAAAGTATTTTTGAATTGAATTGAATTACAGCTTTTGCTATGGTACTCCACTTGATATATATGTGTGAGAAATCTTTATTAGAGATTGCTGTTGGTTTTATTTTCTGATGTTATGGACACAGAGATGGAAAATAAGGGGGAAGAGAGAAAGAACATGAATAAGAGAGGTAGGAAACAAAAAGAGAGACAGAGTGAGATTGTGAGATGACGATACAAGAGTGGGGTCAAAAAAAGAAAAACAACCCAAAATAACTTTTTTTATAAAGGAGCAACATTAACAAAAATTAACCAAACAATGTGAACTAAGAACTACACAACCACAACACACAAATATGGATATATAAATACAACAACAATGTAACTGAAAAGCTCATTGCACCGATTATTCAAAATCTAGTAATGATAACCTCAGCCCAAGAAAATTTCTGTAAACACTCGAGTCCTCACACCTATGTGTGTGTGTGAGCATGCTGATGCATATAAGGTTTCTCCATACGAGTGTTCGATCGCTGGTGTGAGGAACCATCAATCCGTCTCCCAAGAATCGACGCAGACATGAAGGAGATCGGAGCCACAGACGCCCAGAGCCTAGGAGCCCCAGGGGGACAAACGCAGGGCCGACCGCATCCACCAAGAGAGGAGCTGAGGAAAGCCCCGAGGGAACATTCAGCAGCTAAAATAAAGGGGCCCGGGGGGCCACAGCGACAAGCCCACGGGCCCCGCCAGCAACCAGCCACGCCAGGGCGGACCCGGCCAAGGACCTGGAGACCCGGGGCCCAGGGGCGCCTCACCCCCCAACAGTGCCCCCATCAGGGATCGGCCAACAGGGGCTCCCCGCCGCCGCCAGGCCACGGGACCACAGCCGGCCGACTGCCAACATACGCTGCCGCTACCCCGGGCCAACTCCCACAGGCAACATCCCAGCAACTCTCCACGCTGGGGCGCCACACTAATAGCCACATCGGACGGACGGAGGCCCCAGACCAAGCCCAGCCGGCACCGGGACACCGAACTCAACCAGCTCAACCAGCTCCCGAATCACGATCCTGCACACCGCAGAGCGCCGAGACCAGGCACCCAACCAAGGCCAAACAGACCCACCAGTGAACTGACCAAGCACGAAACATACAGAAAAGGCGGCGGAAAACGCTGGATCCGTACCCCACCGAGCCATTGAACAGGCACGACCCAACAATTCCAAAACTGGCACCCCCGAAAGAGGTGCCCCGACCAACAAAAGGAAGAGTTCGGCCTGGCACATCAGCTGACCAACACACCTGTCAACCCAGGCCCGGCCAGACACGCACCAGGGCTGAACCGGAACGCCCCCGAGGACCCAGCCCCAGACACAGAGAGCCACCAATGCACCAGCGGGTGAATATATTTTACTTGCTGTGTGTATGAGGTGAACACATTGTTTGGTTTTGTACGCATGATCACTGGTTTTAAGGTGAAAGTTTGATTTTGACAGAAAATGTCAGGGTTTGGTAAATGTAGTTAAGATTTTTGGATTTGTGTTTAAGGTTTTGAGAAAATGGGTGGAGGTTTCAAGAAATATGTTTTAGCAATTCAGAAAAACTGTAACAGCATTCCAGTTAACATAGTCGAAGAAGTCAGGGATCCAATATGGTGATGCTCAAGTAGCCATGGTTTGTACTTCCTCTCATGAACATCGTTTTAAGCTCTACTTTCCACAAACAAACAGCACTTTTAATTTGTTTTGTTTAGAGTTGCAGGCGCTACATGTAACATTGATTTAGAGGCACTAGTAACAGTACGTCTTGTAAAATAAACATGTTTCCACCACAGCTTAATGTTGTTGATGCAAGGAGAGGCTACACTGGCTCTTGAAGTGTGCATTTAAAACATTCTGTGACTTTCTAGGCAGGAAGTTTGACTTCAGGCCAGCATTCCATTTGATTATTCCGACTAGGAAGTTGAAATTTCAGAGTTTCTACTACAAATCGAACGCAACATAAAATGCTCAGTCTGCTGGCAAGTTTGACTTTAGCGTTAGCACAGTTGCTAGCTAAAACTGGACAAAAATGAAAATTCTTGCAGCAACACAGAAACTCTCCTATCTACTAGTCTGATGAAAGTTCTTAACTTTAATTGAGTTAATATTTTCATTCATAAAAAAAATCAGTATGAACATATGAGCTTGCTACTGGACGAAGCAAAAAACTAAACCACAATCCTTCGTCAAATGTTTGGTAGAATTTGTTACCAAAAGAAAGAAATATTTCATTTTTTATTGAGTATTAGATTTACTCACTAATGGACTACATTAATTGATGTTTGATTTTTTTAAAAATACTATTTAGAGTTCAGGATAAAATTTATTGGCCAATATTTAATGCTCTTCAAAGTTTGTTTTTATAGTGTAGTTTAGTGAAATTTAATAACTATTTTGAGAGAAACAAATTTGCGCAACATATGTTTATTTTCAGGGAGAAGAGAGTGAAGACAGGCTTGACTATGCATTTGAAGAATCTTACAATGTATAATAGCAGTTAAATTTGAGTTGTTGACGGTAAGAAATATCTAGAAGGTTAAAACTTAACAGCTCTGTGTCAACATGTGATCTTAGATGGTAGCATCTAAGGCAATTGATCTGTTTTTATGTTTTGTTAATTTTAGGAGATTATCACTGAAACAAGTTATGACAAAAATGATTAACCAGTTACTAACAATCAGTACGTTATTACTTATCAATTAACTGAACTTCATAGACAGTTTTCTTTTACTTTTTTTTATGTTTCAAGCACTGAAAAATGAATGTAAAATGTGTCCGTATAAGATCTGATTGAAAACTTGCTCTCTGAACTTATACATTAGAAAACCTATAACATTTGGTATTTTGGCTCCCTTGTGTTAAATGTGTTCCGCGCTGGTTTTAAAAGCCGAAATAGGGTGAAAGTCATTCATGTAGTTTTTAATCAATTCAATTCAATTCAAAAATACTTTATTGATCCCAGAGGGAAATAAAGTGTTGGTATGTAGCTCATGTAATTAATTCTTTAAGGAGTTGTTGTAGATGATGATGGCTGTGGGCAGGAAGGATTTCCTGTAGCGGTCTGTATTGCAGCGAAACATAAGAAGCCTCCGACTGAAGACGCTCTGTTTTTGTATGACAGTCTCATGAAGAGGATGCTCAGGGTTGTCCATAATTTTTTTGATTTTATGAAGAATCCTTCTTTGCATTATCATCTCCAGATGTTCCACAGTTGTCCCAAGAACAGAACCAGCCTTCTTTATCAGGTTGTTTAGCCTTTTTAAGTCCCTGGCTCTGATGCTGCTACTCCAACAGATGACGGCTGAATAGATAACACTCTCCACAACAGACTTGTAGAAGATCTGCAGTATCTTTCTGCACACCTTGAAGGACCTAAGCTTCCTCAAGAAGTACAGTCTGCTCTGTCCCTTTTTGTAGACGGTTTCACTGTTGCGCCTCCAGTCCAGTCTGTTGTCAAGGTGAACTCCGAGGTATTTATACTCCTCAACCACCTCCACTTCTTCTCCCATGATGGAAACAGATGTTGACTTATCCCTGTTTCTTCTGAAATCTACAATCATCTCCTTTGTTTTGTTTACATTCAAGGTGAGACGATTGTTTCCACATAATGTCACAAAGCGTTCCACCAGCTCTCTGTATTCAGCTTCTTGTCCATCTCTGATACACCCGACAATTGCAGAGTCATCTGAGTATTTCTGCAGGTGACAGGTCTCTGATTTGTACTGGAAGTCTGAGGTGTACAGAGTGAAAAGGAATGGTGAGAGTACGGTCCCCTGTGGTGCTCCTGTGCTGCTGACCACCTGGTTTGACACACAATTCTTCCGTCTCACAAATTGTGGTCTGTTGGTCAGGTAGTCATTGATCCAGGCAATTGTTGAGGGCTCCACCTGTGTCTTCAGGAGTTTCTGACAAAGCAAATCAGGCTGAATTGTGTTAAATGCACTGGAGAAATCAAAGAACATGATCCTCACAGTGCTGCCTGCTTTGTGCAAATGACAGTGGATTGGTTGAAGTAGGTGGATGATGCCATCTTCAACTCCAACTCCACAGCGATAAGCAAACTGCAGTGGGTCCTGATACGTTCTTGTTTGTTTACTCAGAGGTGCCAACAGGAGTCTCTCCAGGACCTTCATGATGTGGGATGTCAGGGCAACGGGTCTATAGTCATTGATGACTGATGGGTAAGTTCTTTTGGGTACTGGAACAAGGCAGGATGTCTTCCACAACACTGGAACCTTCTCCTAAGTTAGGCTAAGGTTGAAGAGGTGCTGCAGAATCCCACAGAGCTGCTCTGCACAGGCCTTCAGGACTCTGGGGCTGACACCATCTGGACCTGCAGCCTTGTTCCGGTTCAGTTTCTCCAGCTGCTTCTTCACCTGACTTTTGGAGACAGACAAGTGGGAGGGGGAGGCAAAGGGGGTAGCAGCATTTCCTGACTTGGTTGAAGTCAAACTTGTGGAATTAGAACAGTCCATGGCTGAGATGAAGGATAAAACATCCGAGGTGTAACAGGAAAGCTGTTGATCAGGGGAGAGTGGGATGTCTGTTTGGCTGGGAACAGGAGAGGGGGATGCTGAGCTAGTTCCTGAACGGAACCTGTTGAAGAATATGTTCAGTTCACTGGCTCTGTCCAGACTTCCATCTATCCAATCCTTCCTGTCCTTAAAACCTGTGATCTTTCTCATTCTTGACCAGACATCTCTGATATTGTTCCTCTGTAGTTTGTTCTCCAGATTCTTCCTGTATGCCTCCTTGCTGTCTCTGATCTTGACCTTAAGTTGCTTCTGTATACTCCTCAGTAATTCCCTGTCTCCCTCCCTGAAGGCTCTTTTTTTTCTTGTTTAGCAGTTCCTTCAGGTCACTGGTGATCCAGGGTTTGTTATTAGGGAAGCATCTCACTGTACTGGTGGGGATGATGTTGTCCACACAGACATTTATATAGTCAGTCACACACTCAGTCATGGCATTGATGTCCTCTCCATGTGCTTGGCAAGGAGTCATCCAGTCTGTGGTTGCAAAACAACCCTGCAGGGCTTCTTCAGCTTCCTGTGACCATTTTCTCACAGTTCGTTTTGTCACAGGTTGCTTCTGAACAAGTGGTTTATATTCTGAACAGAGGAAAAACAAGATTGTGATCTGATTTTCCCAGAGGAGGTCTTGGTTTGGACATGTATGAATCCTTTTCATTTGCATAAAACAAATCCAAGGTCCTATTTTTTCTTGTAGAGCAGCTGACAAACTGTTGAAATGTTGGAAGTGTAGTAGAGAGCGAGGCATGATTAAAATCACCAGATATTGCCACAAATGCATTGGGGTGCTGGGACTGTAGCTACGCAACAACGGAACTGATGACATCACATGCAGTGTCGGCAACGGCTGAAGGTGGAATGTAAACAACTGCCAAAATTACACTGGTGAACTCTCTTGGTAAATAATATGGACGAAAACTCACTGCCAAGAGTTCAACATCTGGGCTGCAGAGACGACACTTCACAGTAATGTGTCCTGGATGACACCATCTGTTGTTGACAAGCACTGCTACTCCACCACCTTTTCTTTTTCTGCTCATCTTCAGATCTCTGTCTGCTCGTACAGTCAGGAAGCCTGGCAGAGAGACGGTGGAGTTGGGGACATGATCCAGCAGCCACGTCTCAGTAAAACACATAACACTGCATTCACGGTACTCTGGCTGAGTCCTTGTAAGGGCTTGGAGTTCATCCATCTTGTTAGCCAGTGATCTTACGTTGCCCATTATGATCGATGGAAGAGATGGCTTGAACTTCCTCTTTCTATGTCTCATTTTTGCTCCTGCTCTGCATCCACGTCTCCTCCTTATCAACTCATCAGGGATTTGTGGCTTCAGTTGAGGTATTATTTCAGCTTTTGCGATGTTAATCAGCTGCTCCCGGCTGTAAACCACATTGTTGCCATGGTTACGCATCATTACAACTTGTCAAAAGGGAAAAATTACCAGCAAAAATCCTTCCAGCTTCACAGCACCAAAAACTAGAAAGTATACAGGTCAAAAAATGAAATCTTCTTTAGGAAAAAAGAGGAACCAATGTACAAAAAAAAAAAACGTAATATGTAGCCTACAGAGCCACTCCAACATGCAGCCACCCAGAGCAGCGCTTTATCTTCAAAGTCTTGCAGTGAAGTATAGCCAATTCTGGGATCATATAGAAGACTGGCCAGAGTTTCACTTTAAAGATGATTTGTCACTTTATAAGCAACTTTTGTAGTTTCAAAAAGTCTTCGGAGCGATGAAACTTATTCAATATTTTCAGTGACTAAAGGAAAAAAAAACTGAATGAGAGCAAGGGACATAAATGTAGCATTTTTCTGTGTTGGCTGAGAGGTTTTAGCGCTCCCAGGAGATGCATGACTGGCACTTTAATGGGAGACCTGTGACTTACTTTGCCTTGTAACACCAAGGCTTTATGTGACAAGGCCTGTTTAACCTGTAAGTGGCTGTTTACAATATTTAAATTGCTCTACATATTAACACTTGTGTTTACACTCAACTGACAGGTGAGCCTAAAATAAGCAGATATATTTGTATGTGCTTGATTTTTGATCTGATGTATGTTCATCACATTATAATCACATGCAAACATTAAACTAGGGACATCCACAATCGCAAATCACAGTTATGTCAGTAAACTTATGCATTTAAGAATACTGCACCTCCTCTCAGATGTGGGTCACTGGGACAAAAACCCTTTTATCACATTTCTGCTTGTTAACAGAGCCCTGATGTAAAAGAAAGAGAAGTGGTTTGGGCCAGTCTTGTTCCCTGTGTGTGTCTGCAGCCAGATTTGCATTCCTCAAACCTGTCCCAGTAAACTAATTGGCGTTACTAATAGATGGCTGGATGAACTGCAGCGCTGTATCGTAATGAATTCACACGATCTGGTGTCATCGCTGAAGGACTAGTTAAAATGCAAATGAATGACGGCCCTGTTATGTGTCTATCAATTTGGGGATCCGTGTTACTAGCATGTTACAATGAGCCCCTTGTTCATGCATGAAAGTACAATTAGGGCCAACAATATTGGAATATTGGATTTAAGGGGGCAGAGTTTTCAAAACTCTTAGCTAATTTGGATGATAAATTTAAATCAGTGCTACAATTTTAGAAGGTTTAGACTCTTGTTTGGAATACCTCGTCCTATCATGGATTAAGATGCCCTAAAATCCGGTCTGTGCTTCCCTTTCAAGAAATTCCCATGCAGTTTTCACTAAACATCTAACACCTTTCCTGTGTTCCTCCCCTCCCTCTCAATCCACTCATTGTTTCACCACGGCAGATGCCAGAACAGAGGCCTGCGTGTGTTTATGTCTGTGCATGTGACCAGGAAAGCGGTGAGAGATATATTGAAAGTACTGTTTCTGTATAAAAACAGTTTCATCCTCCCTATGCAGCTGAAAAGTAATAGCAAAGAAGAAGGTAGGCAGGTTGTAAAAAGAACATGAAAAACACCAAGGTGCAAAGCAGAGCAGAAAGTTTATGTCAAGGTCTTCTTCTTTAAACTAGGAAAAAATGAATTGTGCTTATCTAGAAACAGTCTGAAATGCTTGGAGGAGAACAGTCAGACCTTCAGATTTTCAGATTCTGTCACAGTGATAAAAAAACAGCACTGGAAGTTGCTTTTTTTAGATATTAATTATACAGATGAGGACGGCTGAGGGAAACTTTATAAGCTCATTTGAGTCAGTGTGTTATTTCAAAGTAAATGTAGCACTGAGAATTACTTCTTTCCACCTCTGGAGGTCACTGTAGATCCCAAATTATCCTCACAATTGTCTGCATTCAGAGTGACTTTGTGCCATAATGTTTCAAATCAGGCAGTGTTACTTAAATAACTTAAAATTAACCTACAGCTATACATTAGCCCTCTATTCACAATATCTATTTCCACTTGAAAATGTTTTTTGCTCTTGTTGTTATATTTTATTTTTTATTTCCCTTTTATTCTTGCCTTCTGGAGCTCAAAGTCCTCAGTGTGTATGTATGTGTATGTGTACACGTGCGTGTGTGTGTTTTTGCCAGAAGCAAAGGAAAAGCAATTAATAAAAATAAAAAACTGACTAGACCTTAATCATGCCCACTGCAAACCCCCCATTACCAGCATTTATCACATTGTTTTTATCAACTGATTTTTATATCTAAAGGTTTTCTACATAGGCCACTGTTGGAAAACACTTCAACACATCAAAAATGTATTCTGACAGTCACAGCTGACTCACAGCCTAAATAAACAAACAGAACCTTACCAAGTATTCATACCACTTGAACTTGTCCATATTTTGTAACATTACAGCCAATTTTATGTGATATACACACACACACACACACACACACACACACACACACAAACATATGTATATATGTATATGTATAATTGCACTTTAATCAACAATTTATAGGATTATCAAGAACTTCAAGGAAAGAGGTTCAATTCTTGTTAAGAAGGCTTCAGGGCGTCCAAGAAAGTCCAGCAAGCGCCAGGATTGTCTCCTAAAGAGGATTCTGCTGTGGGATCGGAGTGCCACCAGTGCAGAGCTTGCTCAGGAATGGCAGCAGGCAGGTGTGAGCGCATCTGCACACACAGTGAGGCGAACACTTTTGGAAGATGGCCTGGTGTCAAGAAGGGCAGCAAAGAAGCCACTTCTCTCCAAAAAAACCATCAGGGACAGATTGATCTTCTGCAGAAAGTCTGGTGAATGGACTGCTGAGGACTGGGGCAAAGTCATATTATCCGATGAAGCCTCTTTTCGATTGTTTGGGGTATCTGGAAAAAGGCTTGTCCGGAGAAGAAAAGGTGAGCGCTACCATCAGTCCTGTGTCATGCCAACAGTAAAGCAACCTGAGACCATTCATGTGTGGGGTTGCTTCTCATCCAAGGGAGTCGGCTCACAATTTTGCCCAAAAACACAGCCATGAATAAAGAATGGTACCAAAACACCCTCCAACAGCAACGTCTTCCAACAATCCAACAACAGTTTGGTGAAGAACAATGCATTTTCCAGCACGATGGAGCACCGTGCCATAAGGCAAAAGTGATAACTAAGTGGCTCGGGGACCAAAACGTAGACATTTTGGGTCCATGACCTGGAAACTCCCCAGATCTTAACCCCATTGAGAACTTGTGGTCAGTTCTCAAGAGGCAGGTGGACAAACAAAAACCCACTAATTCTGACAAACTCCAAGAAGTGATTATGAAAGAATGGGTTGCTATCAGTCAGGATTTGGCCCAGAAGTTGATTGAGAGCATGCCCAGTCGAATTGCAGAGGTCCTGAAAAAGAAGGGCCAACACTGCAAATACTGACTCTTCGCATAAATGTCATGTAATTGTCAATAAAAGCCTTTGAAACGTATAAAGTGCTTGTAATTATATTTCAGTACATCACAGAAACAACTGAAACAAAGATCTAAAAGTAGTTTTGTAGCAAACCTTGTAAAAACTAATATTTGTGTCATTCTCAACACTTTTGGCCATATATATATATATATATATATATATATATATATATATATATATATATATATATATATATATATATATATATATATATATATATATATATATATATATATAAGCTTGAAAACAGTCATCCCACTTTACTCTGCTACCCCTAAAAGTAAAAAAAAAAAATGCCTCTGAAGCAGCCTAATTATTGAGTAGAGTCCACCTGTCTGGAAAGCTATTTGTTAAAGAATATTTGCCGCACAACAGACAAATTGGGGATTAAGCTATGGAGATGCTTAAACAAGAGTTAGGGTATAAAATAATATTCTAAGCATTTGTAACACGACTGTCCACCAAAACTGACACATAACTGGAGGAACTTCTAAAAACCAAGAAAGAAAGAAAGAAAGAAAGAAAGAAAGAAAGAAAGAAAGAAAGAAAGAAAGAAAACATTTGAGAGACGGTGCTTTGGTCAGACAGGATGAAATATGATCTCTCTGTCCTACACTCAAGACGCAATTTGAAAAAAATAACCCAGTATATAAAGAAAACCTGTTAGGCCGAGCACACGTCAAATAAAATAAAAAAGCATAAACTAGAATCCTACTAAATGACTTTAAAGTTTGAGACTGCATTGTGAGAAAATGTGAAAAGGTTCATCATGTATGAGTACATTTCCATGGCAATATGTTAATGCTGTATATGAACACGTTTGAGGGATTTCTACCTTTAAAATGAACGATTTAAATACAATCTTTTTAGGTTTTTCACTAGCCTTTAATCTTATTTATCTTGCTTAGAGACATGGGAAACAATAATCCATTTGTTGTCAACCTTTAAATTACCAATAAGAAATTGGTACTCTGAATGATGAATGAGCCTGAAGAAAAATTGTTAGATTTTTGTACTGCTACATTGTTCAGCTCAGTTTCAATGCAGCAGTGCGTCAAAAGAAAACCAAGGAAACATTTTAAAAAGGAAGCTCAGAGTGGTAAAAGGAAACAGAGTAAGCATAATTATTTTCTCTTTTACCAATCTCTTCTCAAAGAGTTTTAATGCAAGATATTCTGCCTGTGTTTTCCAGTTGTTTTATAAAGACTCTACCTTAATTGGTTAGAGACAGACCGCTTCCTGTCGGTTTAAGTGTATCTGAAACCTGAGGTCCCACGGCTTCCCTCATCATATCCATAATGGGGCTGTGCAAGAGGGGCTTCACTCTGGGACACACTGGCTGGCAGACAGAGTAAAAAGGAAGAGATGGGGAGAGGGGCAAACAGATGTTTGAATCTCAGCCCCGGGGCATCTGAGATTAATCTATCATCCCAGGCAGAGGTGGAAACAGAGAGGTAGAGGATGTAATAAAAACCTTGGCTTTGAGTAAAACAGGCAGTACTGTACATATTGAGACATCTTCTCCCTTGCAGAGGTTTTGGAGCAAAGCCATTGCAGGTCCCAGAGCCAAGCTGCCAATCAAACACACACGTTATGTTCTCACCTCTCTCCCATCAGTCGCACATGGACGGTGTGAAAATATCATCAATGTGTTTTTATATATTTAGGTTCTAAATGGGCAAAGCATCAAAGAGAGCTGTAACTTCTGCTTTTCTCTGTTCTGTTGAATAAAACAAGTGAGAATATTTGCAATTTTTTTTTCTTGGACTCTGGCTGAAATTTCCGCCCAATGTTTTCTGTCCAGTTCTTGTGCTGTGTGTGCTTAAAAATGAGGAAAGTGGACAAGTGCATCCATGGACTTCTGCTCAAGCAATATTAAGTCGTGGAGAAACCAAGAACACCCCCTCCCCAGCGACTCTTTCGTGCTTGTTCTTTTTTATTTATTTTTTTACATTTTTACGTGTCCTGTTTAGCAGTGTGGAGCTCAGAATTGGTGTCTGAGTACCAAGTAGAAGTCCAACAGATTTACTTTCACAAGCGGAGCAGTACAGCTTTTGCTATAGTACTCCACTCGATATATGTGTGAAAAATCTTTATTATGAATTGCTGGGGGTTTTATTTCCTGATGTTATGGACACGGAGATGGAAAATTAAGGGGAAGAAAGAAAGAAGATGAAGAAGAGAGGTAGGAAACAAGAAGTCATGAGAGAGGGTGAGTTAAAAATACAAGAGAGGAAGGGGAACGAAGAAAACACAGGAAAACATCGAAGTCTGCCTCCATACCCACAGGACGGCAGAGAGAGGGGGAAAAACAAAACAAAACAAAAAACGAAAGAGGAACATCGACAATACAAAACAAACATCTTGAACTAAGAACTAAACAACCACATCACACAAAAATGGATATAAAAATACAACAACAATTTCAGAAAAAAACTCATGGTACCGATTAATCAAGCTCTAGTAATGATAACCTCAGCCCAAGAATATATCTGTAAACACCAGAGACCCCACATCTATGTGTGTGTGTTAGCTTGCTGGTGCATAAAAGGTTTCTCCATGAGAGTGTTCGATAGCTGTTGTGAGCAGGCATCAATCCGTTTCCCAGGAATCGACGCAGACATGAAGGAGATCGGAGCCAAGACGTCCAAAGGACCCCAAGAGCCCCAGGCGGACCCGGGCGGGGCCGACCGCATCCCCCAAGAGAGGAGCAAAGGAGAATCCCAGGGGAACGTCCAGCGGCTACTACGCAGGGGCCCGGGGGGCAGCAGTGACAAGCCCACGGGCCCTGCAAGCAACCAGCCGCGCCAGGGCGGGCCGGTCCATGGACCGGGAGAGCCGGGGCACAGGGGCGCCCCACCCCCCAGCAGGGACCCGACAAGGGACCGGCCGACGAGGGCAGGGGCCGCGGCCGGCCGCCACGCGGAACCACCACCCTGGGCCAATCCACACCACCAACATCCCAGCGCCCCACCAATAGCCGCAGCGGATGGACAGCATCCCCAGGCCAAGCTCAGCCAGCACCTGGACACCAAGTTGTACCAGCTCCCGAGTCCTGATCCCGCGCAATGCAGAGTGCCGAGACCAGGCATCCAACAAAGGCC
Organism: Valencia hispanica; assembly: GCA_963556495.2. Lineage (NCBI taxonomy): Eukaryota > Metazoa > Chordata > Actinopteri > Cyprinodontiformes > Valenciidae > Valencia > Valencia hispanica. The sequence continues at coordinate 36,561,640 of OY747711.1, forward strand.
AGGGCCGGTCCAACCCGCCAATGAACCGACCACGCACTGTGCGCACAGAACAGGTGATCGAACGAGCAGAGACGCTGGATCCGTATCCCGCCGAGCCACCGAACAGGCACCACCCAACAATCCCATACCTGGCACCTCTAAAAGAGGTGCCCCAACCAACCAAAGGAAGATATCGGCCCAGCGCATCGGCCGACCGACACACCGGCCCCCCCAGGCCCGGCCAGGCACGCACCTGGTCTGAACCGGACTGACCACCGACGCACCAGTAGGCAGGGGCATCCGTCACTGGCGGGGAGTGACGGAGGGGAAATAGGCCCCCCATTAAATGTAAGGCCTGAGGTGCGCCAGGCGAGAGGGCAGCCCAAGACCCAACCTGACAGGCAGACAAAGACATACAGACACAGTCAAACGTTCCCTCCCTCTTAAACACATACATTCTCACTACACCCAAGAAATGACGCTGTACCCTCACTCACACACCCCACACACACTTCATGCTCCCAGGTCCAGGTACCGATGCCCCATTAGAGCCACCAGCCCCCGAACCCGGGAGATGGACCCCCTACCTTCTAGGACGGAGACAAGCAGACCGCCAAGAACCCCACAGTGGCGAAGCAGCCCGACAGCCTAGGACCCCGACCAGACCACCTGTTCCTCCTCCGGACCCCAAACCCCTGATGGCCCATGGCGAACAGGGGTGTGAGGAGACCCCTACCCTCTATCCTCCTGCTCGAGTATGGTGTTGATGCGTGTTGTTAAAATGTGCATTTAAAACAAAGGGGTGGGATGTGGGGAAGGCAGCCACACATCCCCCAACCCCCACCCCGAGCCCTCAGTGTCTATATGTGGTTTAACAGTGGGCACCGGCACCAGAGGTGGAGCTGATTGAACCGCTCCCCCTCTGGATGCCAAAAAGTGTGCCCACCCCAAAGTCCCTACATGTGTGTCACATGAAAATGTTATAAGTGGGAGTGTCTAAGTTGTATATTAAAATTGGGACCCAGGACCCCACGGGATGTGCCCATGCCCCAAGACCCTATATGAGTGGAAAAGTGATGGAGCGGGTGGACAGAGTTGTTCAGGGATGGGTAGGGAAGGACTGGGAGACAAAATGTCTTCCCAGGGAGCCAGCTCCCCCACTGACCCCAATAGGCACCGCTGTTCACCGGGATCCACCAGGGGAGGGAGGCCATGGCACATTCAACCCGGGGCCCACGGCCACAGCACCACCAAGCCCCACGGATTTCAAGGCAGTCCCCCCAGCCCCATCCCAGAAGGAGACCTAAACCCACCCTGACATTCGCTCTACTATCAGAACACAAAAGACACTAGACTTTCTTTCGTGCTTGTTCTGGAGTGCCCAGAAGGATGTTACACTTACTCCAGCAAGTTTTGGCGTTGGCCCGGGTTCTGCCCTCTGTGGGGGGCATAATGATCAGATGCCTGACCCTTCTTACCTGACTCCTTTCGATACAATGAAGCAGCAGCTCTACTTTGAGCTCCCCCAAGAGATAACAAAGCTCTTACTCTGTTTCTAAGCCAACCTACAGAGAGAGCTCATTTCAGCATTCATGCATTGGTCCTCAGTTGTGATCCTCGACAGTTAGCATCCTGCAGATTTTAGATCAAATCAAATCAAATCAAACTTTATTTATAAAGTGCTTTTCAAACCAAAACAAAGCTTCCCCCCCCCCCCCCCCCCCCCCATGAATAAAAGCAACAATAAACAACAGCACATTAACAAAAGCAGAATGGGCTGAGTACAGATGAACCAGGAAACGTCATCATGGGAGCCATCTACATCGGGAGCAGCAGATCAACAGCAGCAGCCAAGGCACTGACCCAGGGAGCCCAGAGGAGGGAAGGCTGGTACCCCCACCTCCACCCAAGCACCACCTGGAGAGCACCAAGGCAGCCACAGCCGACCACCACCCCCGAGGCAGAGGGCTCCCACAGAGGAAACACTGGAAGGAAAACTAAAATAAGTTAAAATATTAAAATTAAAACAATTATAAGATATGATCAAATAAAAGTGGAAAGCAGATAAACAATAATTGATAAATAGCCAGCTAAAAGCTAAACTAAAAAGAATTCAATCAAATAAAACATGCAGAGCAATTAAATAGATTTAATAAATAATAATCAGTTAAAAGCTATGTTAAAAATGTGAGTCTTGAGCCTGCTCTTAAAAACATGAACATTCTCTGCGGCCCAGAGGTTCTCTGGCAGCCTGTTCCAGAGGTGAGGGCCATAATAACAGAAAGACGCCTCGCCATGCATGTGTGTCCTGACTTTTGGGGTGACAAGGAGACGGCTGCCAGAGGAGCGCAGAGACCGCGAAGGTTCATACGGTAAAAGCAGTTCTGAGAGATAAGGAGGCCCAAGACCATTAAGACACTTAAAAATTATTAAAAGAATCTTAAAATCGATCCTAAAACATACGGGGAGCCAATGCAGTGATTCTAAGACAGGTGTAATGTGTTCCCGCCTCCTGGTCTTCGTCAGGACGCGTGCTGCTGAATTCTGTAAAAGTTGTAAACTTGAGGTAGTCTTTTTGGGAAGACCAGAAAGCAGGGCATTACAGTAATCAATCCTACTGGTGATAAAAGCATGCATCAGCGTCTCCGTATTGGCCCGAGAGAGAATGGGGCGGACTCTGGCGATGTTCTTTAGTTGATAAAAACCTATTTTAGTAACATTTTTTATGTGAGGAATAAAAGTCAGCTCAGAGTCAAAAACCACGCCCAGGTTCTTCACTTGTAAAGAGGGATTAAAAGACAGTGATTGCAGTTTTGGTAAAAGTTTCTCTCTCTGAGCCTCAGGACCGATGACTAAAACTTCAGTTTTGTCCTGGTTGAGCTGGAGAAAGTTTTCTACCATTCAGGATTCAATGTCTAAAATGCAGTTAAAAAGTGCATCCATTGGCCGTGTGTCATCGGGAGACATGGAGATGTACAGCTGTGTATCATCAGCATAACTGTGAAAGTTAACTCCATGTCTTCTGATGACACTGCCAAGAGGGAGCATGTAGAGGTTAAAAAGGACTGGGCCTAAACTTCCAATAAAAGTCCTGTCTGTGAGATAGGATGTTAACCATTTATGAACAGCACCAGAGAGGCCGATCTGTTTTAAACGAGTTGAAAGAATAGTGTGGTCCACTGTATCAAAGGCAGCGCTTAGATCCAGTAGAACCAACACTGTCACCTTCTGAGCATCATAATTTAATCTAAAATCATTTAAAATCTTTAAAAGAGCCCTCTCTGTGCTGTGGTTCACCCTAAAACCAGACTGAAATTCTCTAGGACATTATGAGCGTTAATAAAATTATTAAGTTGAATTAAAACAAGTTTTTCCAAAACTTTGCTTAAAAATGGTAAGTTAGATACCAGTCGGAAGTTGTTTAAATCATTAAAATCTAAATTGCTCTTCTTCAGCAGGGGCCTCACTACTGCCCCTTTAAAGGCGGTAGGAAAGACCCCCGTCTGAAGGGAGCAATTCATCACGGTTAAAATCTCATCTCTAAAAGATTCATAAAATTGCTTAAAGAAGGAAGTGGGAATCGGGTCCAAAACACATGTGGTGGGCCTCACTGAGGAGAAAACTTTATCAAGAGTCCCAGCTTCTACCAGGACAAAACTTTCCAGCGTTTCCTCTGGTAGAGAGACACAATCAGATTTGTCTAAAACCATGAGGCAGATGTTATCTGCCTCAGCAAAAGGGAAGGTAAGTTTATTTGTACAGCACCATTCATTAACAGGAAAAGTCAAAGGGCTTTGTAACAAAGTAAGACATGAATTTAATGGGTTGAAATTAATGGTTCTCTGCTAAACCTGATGAACTTTTCAGGAGGCGATTCAACAATTTTTAAATGAGACCCTGCATCAGACGCCTCCAAGAACCAGAGTTTTGGACCACTGATCCAATACAGGAGTTTTCAGCTGATAATTGGAAAACACTGTCTTGCTGCTAAAATAAAAAATGTTTGTCTGCCAAACTGCCATTTTTAAAACATTTTATATACTCAACTTAAAAATTGTGTTGTGACACTCCAGTAAATACAAAGTCCCTAAACATCCAATATAATTGTGTTGTTTTTTTTTTGCTAAACTGTCAGGTGCAAGACGCTGGTTCATCCTTTGAGTTTGGGAGGCTGTTTTCACCTTAATGACTCAGAATTCAGAGGTAATTAGCAGCTGAACTGGAGGAAAAAGCAGCCAAAGTGTTAATAAAACCATTTTTACTTCTGTGTACACATCCTTCAGAAGGATGCTGCCACTACTATATTCCATAAAGGAAAGCATAGATTGAAAAATTTAAAATATACACACACCTCATAGCAAACTTTAACCCAAACTACAGAACCAGCTAAAACTTTCTGTTGTTGTCACAACTTCCAAGAAATACAAAATTCGCTTGGATTGGTAAACTGTGGAATAAAGTCCGTCCATACAGTTTTAACGATGATCATCTGGTCCGGTGCGGCTGCTGTCGTAGGCGGCCTGGAAAGCAGCCATTTTGGCTGAGTGTAAAATATTCATGAACTATCAATGGTCGCCCATCTGACTGGCTTGGGAACAGCTGTTGGGTCCCTGTGCCTCTAGAGGTGCAGCATCTGTCCATCTGAGGAGAGCAAATGTGGGTTTGTGTGAGCGAATGCTGGCGTTTACATGTGCGTTCTTGCATGTGTGCGCGTGTGGGGCATGGGTTGGGACGTGTGTGTGCCTGTTTGTGTGTGTGTGTTTATGTCTCAGGGGGACAAGACATTAGTAAGAACAACTGTGTATTTAATTTGCTTATCTCCTCCAGATGGTGGAGGATTATTTTAGAGATGATCAAACAGCAAGTCTCAGCTTTATCAGAATTTGCACTTGCCAATCAAATATCGCTCTCATATAAAGACATAAATACAAGGTGAGGAGCATATTATGCAGTCGTTTAGGCGCCGTGTGTGATGTGTTAAACTGAACCGCTTTTTTGCATTTCACATGTAAAATCGAATCCAATCTTTAGGTATATTTTTGTGTTCGAGCATCAGCACATCACAGCTCTCTGAGCACGTCTTTGCATTCGTGTGAAGCTCTCGGAATACTGTGCATCTTTGGCAGTGGTTGTCTGATGGGCATCTGGAAGCTAAATTGGTTAATGGCGCCTCCAAGCCAAGAGCCGGCCAGGCATCTTCTCACTGAGATAAAAGAGATGTGTGTATGTGTGCGTGAGCACGTTAGTAAAGTGGGGAGGTGGGCTGGATTTGTGCTGAATTCTACATCTGGCCAGATGTTGCACCACAGACAAACACCCCTGCTGGACAATTAAGAACTTTTACCTCCTAGAGGTGTGTGTTGTCTTTGGAGTATTCTCTAATGTAAAATCTGATCTGTCATCATGGGTGGAGATCTATACTGGAGCAGCGAGGAGTAAGGTTTCAATCACAACATTCTCCAAATGCACTCTCCAAGTGCAGCTGAAAATCCAGTGTATTTCTTCATTTGAGCTGGTTTTCAAAGAAGGGAACACTAAATTTTAGGGTACGTCACAGTCTGACAGAAACGTAGGAAACTCTCTAGGAATCTAATCTGACGCTCAAGTATTTTTACATTTATTTTCTGCACATAGAAGCAAACAACTTCAGAGAGGAACATAGATTAAAGAAATCTTAGGAAATTAGGCTCTTTAAAGGGAACTTTTCTTTAACTCAAAGAGGGTAGTTCCACCTCTTGTTCTACTCTTAACCGGAACCACATGGTCCACTATTCATATTGCACTCAATAATGACCTAACATCCATCCATCCATCCATCCATCCATCCAGCCATCCAGCCATCCTATTATTTATCCAAGATTAGTTCTTGGAGGTATAAGGTCCATAATCCATATTTCCTCTCCCTGGAAAACCTCAAAAAAGAAGTGTTAAAAGGGGTCATCCCAAGTAAATGCTCAACTTCCATGGACTCCTTTCAAGATGGAGGGGCAGCCAGCAGCCTAACTGAGCCCATTGTTTTACCTCCAACACGGAGCTTTGCCAACTCATAGTTGAAGATCTTTTCATCTTTTCAGCTGCTTCAATATGGGATTTTGATCTTCCTTTCATGATCCACGCCTCATTTCAATGGGTCAGGACTGGAAAAGGAACTGGTATACTGAGAGCATTGCATTCCAGATTTCTTCATCACAACATAGAGAGGCTTCATTATTTCTGCAGACAAATCCTGATCCATCTGTCTATCTACCACCCACCCTACCATAACAAAAACAGCAGACCAGAAGCAATTTCAAAGACCTAGCTGTAAAAGAAATCTAATGAGAAGCAAAAAAACAAAACAAAAAACAACAACACATGGTCTCTTGGTGGCCTGGCTAAATGTGGAGCAGCAGTGGTTGTTGGGGAGACCTGGCGCTGAAGCCTTGATTCCTGTGGCTTTGCTCAGGTCAGTTTTTAAAAACTACAAGAAGCCATTTTTATGTGGACTCAACAGGATATGTCAAAGATGCTGTGTGAACTGAGCAGCAGGCAAAGGCAGGAACCCTCAACTCACATCTGAACATTAATATTACTCACCCCTCCAGATCATTGAACTCAGCTGTTCCATGTCCTTGGCCACAGGTGTATAAAGGTCAGCACCTAACCAAGCAGACTGCTTTTACAAATGTTTGTGAAAGAATGGGTCGCACTCTGGAGCCAAGTGAATTCCAACGTGGTACCATAACAGGATACCACCTGTCCACATGTGAAATAACTGGACAGCAGCTCCATCCAAGCCTTGCATCACAGAGTGCAACGGAAAGTCTCTGATGCGGTGGAGTAAAACAAGCAGCCACTGGACTCAAGAGGAATGAAGACATTATCTGAAAGGACAAATCATGGCTCCCTTTCTGGCACTTCAATGGACAAGACTGGGTTTGACAGTTGCCAGGAAAACGGCACTTGCCAAACTGCATTGTGTCAGTTGTAAAGTTTGGTCCAGATGGGTTTGTAGTGCTGTTTATTTGTGGTTGGGCTGGTCCCTTCACTCCACTTAAATAACTTTTAATGTGTCAGAACAGCAAAACATCTTGGACAAGTTAATGCTCCCCACTTTGCGGGAACAGTTTGGGAATAGCCTTTTTCTGTTCCAAGAAGATCCATGAAAACATGGATGAGCAAGTTTGGTGAAGAACTTGACTGGTCTGAACAGAATCATAACCTTAACTCTGTGGTAGAACCACAGTGCTGGTACTTTTGGACAACAGAGCAGCATTTGATACTCTTGACCATGACATACTATTGGGACAACTGGAGAGCTGTGTCGGACTGTATGGTACAGTACTTGGCTGGTTTGAGTCTTACTTAAAGAACAAGAACTTCTTTATGTCAATAGGCAATTTTTCATCAGAACAGACAGAAATTACATCCAGGGTGCCCCAGGGCTCCATCCTGGGACTTGTCCTATTTAATATCTACATGCTCCCACTAACCCAGATTATAACAACCAATAAGAGAAGCTACCATTACTATGTAGATGACACTCGGCTTTGCATTACAATGTCACCAGGGGACTTTGAACCCATCCAAACCCTAAGTGAATGCATTGAGCAAATCAATGAATGGATGTACTGAAGTAATTATTTTTGGGCCTAAAGTGTGTTTTGACACAATAGGTTTGTTTTGGTTATGATTAACTATAAATAATTGCTTATAGTTGTTTGTAATTTTATCAATGCTTTAAAGTGTTTTTGTAAAGCACTTGGTGATTTTATCTGTGAAAGGTGCTATATAAATAAATCTTCTTCTTCTTCTTCTTCTTCTTCTTCTTCTTCTTCTTCTTCTTCTTCTTCTTCTTCTTCTTCTTCTTCTTCTTCTTCTTCTTCTTCTTCTTCTTCTTCTTCTTCTTCTTCTTCTTCTTCTTCTTCTTCAGCAATTATTAATAAGATTAATTGTTTTATTTAAAAATTACCAAGTTTGGGGCACCATCCTGGGATCCAGTAAAATAATAATTGCCAAATAGTTCAGACTCAGTTAATGATTATGATTACCTGCCTGTTAAGGCTGAGGTGATAAAACAATAGATGAAGGAATAAGTTCTTGCTATACTTTGAACAGCAAGTTACTACATATGTACATGGAATAATAACAAACACCTTTCTGAAATACAAGAGTTTATTAACAAAAAGAATTCAACTTTCCAGTCAAAATACTTTAATCAACAAACTCAATAAGCTAGTAACACACAACTAAACTAATTAAGAAAATGAATAGTAAAACTAACTACCAAAGTATAAACAGTAAAACTATACAAATATGCAAGAATTAGAAACAATACCCAGGAAATTGATGTCACAGTCTAGAATTATTATGTATGCTTAAAGTTCAAGTCTTGTATTGAAAAGTTTTGAGAGTGAAGATAAGTTAGTTTTAAACTAATTATGATGAGTTTAAGACTAATTAGCACCTTATGGTTTGTGTTCAGAAAACCAATTCACAATGCAAAACAGAAGTGAGGAAAAACATTATTTGGAGGAAGTAGTGTTTCAATAAATAATCTGCTGAATTAGAAATCAATAACCTTTTATAAAGCAGATTCTATTTTATGGATCGGTCACCACAGTGATTGATCTAATTTGATCATTTTGACATAAGAAGGCGGTTATAAGACTATTTTTCGGTGTTTAAACTATCTATTTAAAACCGGAATTGTTTTTGAATTTTTAAATAGCAATCCTAACTGTTTATGAACGCTAAAAGGAAACAGATAAATGACCTTTATCAGCACCGATGATACACGAAGTTACTTTAGTATGTAGCGCAGGCTAACGGGTCATTCCGTATAGCTTAGCACCAGAAAATAAAGAAAATCCTCGTTGGGACAGAGTAACTCGTGATTAAAATGACTCTTACTATTGGTCAATAACCTTTGAAAAAAACTGTTTATCCTAAGCTAATTTATCTCTGCCCAGGCACAACCTAACTTGAACGATCCTTAGAGCTCCATTGATAGGAGGCTCCATTGTCTGGACAGATTAGGGATAAAGGAAGGAAACCAGCCATTAGCTTGTCCAGCTAGCAGTTGCATGGGGGTGCAGCCGGCGACTCACGGGTAAGAGAGCTAGCTCAGGGAAAGCACCTAATTTGCTTTGGATGAGGGATTGCACAACTCCTCCTCTTCCTGTTGAAGCTCAGCCCAATGCTGTGCATTGTGGAATTACCAGTCCCTTCTAGACGGGGTCTTTATAGTCCAGTTCTCTCAATTTGGCAGTGTGGCCCAGCAAGAGGAACAATCAAGTGTTAGCACACAGCTTCAGTTCATACAGTTAGAAAATACTGATCAGGCCCGAAATCGAGGTGTGGTAATGGACTCAGACATTAACCTCCATGGTCGCATAAAGGCTAAACCAATGTCAGCCTTTTATCACCTAAAGAACATTTCTAGGATTTCAGGACTAATGGCGCAACGGAACCTTGAAAAACTCATCCATGTGTTTATCTTTAGTTGGATTGATTACTGCAACAGTGTCCTTACAGGTCTGCCTAAAAAGTCAATCAGACAGCCTCCGCTGATCCAGAACGCTGCTGCTCGAGTCCTCTCAAGAACCAGGAAAGTAGAGTACATCACCCCAGTTCTAAAGACCTTACACTGGCTCCCTGTAGCTCAGAGAATAAACTTCAGAAATATCTTTACTAATTTGTAAATCCTTGAATGGCTTATCATCAAAGTATTTTGAAGATCTGTTGTCACTATACCAACCCCCCAGACCACTCAGGTGTTCCAACTCTAGTCTACCAATCATCCCTAGAATTAGAACCAAACATGGAGAAGCACCTTTCTGTTTCTTTACTCCCCTTATCTGGAACAAACTTCCAGAAGACTCCAAAGCTGCTGAAACACTGAGTTCCTTTAAATCAAGGCTAAAAAACCATCTGTTCAGAGCTGCCTTTGAGTAAGGGATTAATAATAGCTGGACTGTTATATTTTTGATGTGTCATATGTTATGTGTCTCTAATGTTGTGTTTCATGCTTTTAGTGTTGGTTTATTGCTGCTTTTATTTTATCCCCTAATCACCCAAAGCACCTTGAATTGGCTTGTTGTTGAAAGTGTGCTATACAAATAAAGTTGCCTTACCTTGCCTTAACTCAACAGAGTAGAGATGTGTGGTTATCATACATAATTGTTGTGTTTCTGTATATGATGTTTTTACTTGGAATTCAACTTCTAGATGCCAGGAATGCTGTCTTTTCCTTTATGTTATGTATTTTATCTTAATACTGTTATATTTCTAATATATTTTTGCAAGTAAATAATCATTCTAAGGTTGTTCAACTTGTATCACCTGTTAAGGTGACAAACAACAGAAAACAACCTTGTCTGCCAATGCGTATTTTTACATTTGTGTTATTCAAAATGTTTATTAATGCATGAGATCCCTCAGCAAAAACAGCAAAAAACATTAAAATACAAAAAAACAAACTGAAATAAATTAGTGTGGATATTGTACCATCTTGAAAATATCAGTACAAGTGTCTTAATTAATGGGTGGGGGATCTCTGGGTTCCACACACAGTACAAACAATAAGTGAGAGGGATAAACTCTGACTCGGACAGGGCTTTAAATAAATAAGACTGAGAGTGCAACAGCAGCACTGTGATCTCCTGAAACCTTTCTGGCTGAATCTCAGAAATGAAAGTTAAAGTGAAATGCTCCACAGTAGCCTGCATCCTGTCTGTGACTTTGCCTGCCTGTCTGTCTCCCTTCAGTCCAGATGTCAGAGGAACTAGCCAACAGCTGCGGCAGGAAGCAAGCCCCCAGGCAGCAAAAAGGCTAATACACTTCCACACAGTAGAGCGAGAACAGAACAATGCATGTGCCCACACATTGCGCATTCAGAAAAAAGCTATAGATGTCACTAAAGGTTACAGGCTTCTCAATCAGCGCGTTGACTGTTTATTTTTACCTGAGCTGCTCCTCAGCGCTGCTGTCCATGCTCAGGTTAAACCGCTCAGTATGTTTGTGTGACAGCCTTTATGTAATTTCTTTTTTCTCCTGGATTTATTCATTCTGCTTGATGCGTTTGTGTATGCCAGCCTGTCAGCCCGCCTGCCACAGCATCAGCAACCCCCCCCCCCCCCCCCGAGCCAGAGGGAACATTTGCCTTGTGGCTCCAATTCCCAGGAATGTCTAACCTGGGCCAGCTGTTGAGAACATGGTACCTGTGCCAACAATGTGCCGGCTCTGCCCACCACATCGCTCGCAATTCCATCTCCATCTGGGTCCAATATTAGATTTGTGTTAGTGTGTGCGTGTGTGTGTGTGAGTGTTTTTCAGCAGCTCTTCTGTGCCTTTGATGCTTCCCACATCTGTATTTGAAATGTCCTCAATGGGTCTGTGAATGCCCTTATTGTGAGTAGCGTTCTCTGTCAGTGTGCTGATTTGTTTGTGATTTTGTATTTTGTGTGTGTGTTTGTGTGTGTGCGTGTGTGTGTGTGTGTATGTGTGTGTGTGTGTGTGGCAGCTCTGTTGTGTATGTGTGTCTCCATCTGTGTGCGCTGGGCCTCCCTTGCCTGCATCTGGAGTAGCATTGAAGAGGCTTTCCAACAAGGCCGATGGTGACCAGCCTGCCAAGCAGCCCAGATGTTCGTTCTGTAAGCCTCGGGCTAAATGGAGAGCGCCACACTCTCATTATTCACAACCAGTAAACTGCAACTGCTGTTTTCCAGTGTAGGAGAGAGAACAAGCGTCAATAAGGAGGAGAAGAGGAAGGAAAATGTGAGAAAGAATTAGAGGGAGATAAATCATTTCAGCACTCCTACAAGGTACAGACTCAGCACTCTTCTATGCACTTGATAATCTAGTGATATCTTCAGTTGAAGCAATATATTGACAATCAATGTATTAAAAGACACATGACCTGCTTTGTTTTCACTGTATGGGATTTGATCACTATACCTTTTTCTGCTTTAGGTCTATTAGGATTACCATATTTAGTTTCTATTTGCTAAATCCCAGAATAATGGCTGAGTCAATTATTTAGACAATTATCATTTTCTTCAAATTCAGAGGTTTACATACTTTTCCTTAGTTTTTTGTCAAACACCCTCACAAACTGTATGACTTGGATCAAACACTTTGGGTATCCATCCAATAAATCCTCACCAATGGTGTGCTGGAGCCAGCAGCAAAACATCCCCCACAAAATGATGCTTCCACTCCTGTACTTCACAGTTGGGATGATGTTTCCAGTTGCTTTTGTAGTAATGGCCTCTTCCTCTTTGAGTGGAGTACTGGTTTCACTGTGGATGATGACACTATCTTACCAGCTTTAGCAAATATCTACAAAAGATCCTTTTCGCTTGTTCTGGGGTTGTTCTGTATATTTTGCACTAAAACAGGTTCATCCCTTGGACACGGAACCCATCTCCTTCCTAAACACAATGGTGCCAAGATATTCCCATACTGAACAGAAAAACGTGAGAACTTCAGGCTTGTTGAGGTCCACAATTCTCTCACTGATTTCTTTGCTGATTTGTTTGAAGTGACACAAGGAAGCAGTGTGCTTGAAGTGCTAGTCTTCAAATGCACCCACGGGTGTGCCTCCAAATAACTAAAATGCTGTGAAAAAAAGAATTATAAGCTTACATTGCCATGAAATCGTAATCTGCGCTTTTTCAAATTGTTTACACATAGGAATCTCTGTGCATGTAAACTTCTGAATTTGAAGAAAATGAAAAAAGATTGCCTAAAAATCCTTTGAGATGCAGGTTTAAAACAATCTTTTATTCTATATTAACGTTTTTGAGTGGCCCACCCAGAGACCTGACTTGAATCTGAGAAAAATCTGTGGAGGAAGCTAAAGATTACGGGGGTGGCATGGAGGTCCTCCAACCTTAAAGACGTACATTGTCAGCCTTACCTGCCAGACGTTGCTGTGGATTTTCTTTTTATATTTCAACAAGAGTAAGAGCTCTTTAGCTTTGCCTTTTTCTTTCATTAAAACCTAAGCAGGATCTAAACTTCCTGTTTTTTTCCCTCACACACCTTTTACTAACACATGGCAGCAGCGAAGAGATTATTTTTCTTATGTGTCGGGGGTACTGGCAAAGAAATTAGAGTTTTGTGGTGTGCATGAATATGGTTTATTAAAATTTTAATGTAAAATTTTACATTTCAACTTAAACCAGCAGTTTTTACATGAGGAACTTGAATGGAACGAGGCTTATGGTGACAGTAAGTGATGTTCTTTTTGAAAATGCAATGGCTAATTTAAAATAAAGACGATTTAGCCCAAAGCCAAGATCCACCTGAGGTTCTTGTCACATTCTTTATCCTTTCTTTCTATGGCTCTCCGCTTCCTTTCATATGTCACTGATCTTCTTTGAGGCTGGTGCTTTTAGTGTTCTTCTAACATGACCGGGGCGACAGTGGCTCAAGAGCCAGGAGCTCGTCCTGTACCCGGAGGGTTGATGGTTTGAGCCCCTGCTCTGTCCGTCTCGGTCGTTGTGTCCTCCTTGGGCGAGACACTTCACCCTCCTTGCCTACTAGTGGGGGTCAGGGGGCTAGTGTACGTCAGCCTCGCTGTCAGTGAAGGGAGGCTGCCAGGGCAGCTGTGGCATTGTAGCTTACCATCGCCAGTGTGTGAATGTGTGTGTGAATGACAGAATGTAGTGTGAACCACTTTGGGGTCCTCAGAACTAGATAAAGTGCTATACAAGTACAGGCCATTTACCATTTGTTCTGTTCACCCACATGTAGCCTATCTTCTCATCAAGCCATAGTTTATGAGGACCAGTGAGAGTCCAATCCATTGCCAGATTATCATACTTTGTTAACCTAATTCAGTCCTCCTTGTACGTAGTTATGATTTTACTGATAAATCGTTACTTACTCATCGTTTTCTTGGGCCTACCTAGAACTTACTGAGTGCCTCCACTGGAGCATCCTCTCAATCTTCTGGTTGCTTCCTAATTCACACATTGCAACTACAACACTCACCTGCCACAACGGCAACTGGAGATCAGCCAACCTTTCAGAGGAAACAGAGATTGGCCCCTCACCTCCAGTTATTTGTCCTCTGAGTGGTTGAATCACCCTGCAATCAATAGTACTTCCCCTGTCAGTAAAAGGCTAGCCACATAGTTAGAATAATTCATTTTCTATTCTATTCTAATCAATGTTTTTCTTCCTAAAATGCAAGAAACAACCCTTATTGTTCTGTCATTGCAGCCCTGGTGTGGGACTTCTTGCAGCTTGTCATTTGGGCAGAATTTTTTTTCTTTTCACCTGTTGTGTGATTAGTAAGAAATCTGAAGTGGGTGCGGTTACTGCACTGACAAATGGGAGGGACCAATCAGACATATAGAAGATCTGCACTCGAATTTTTCAGAAATAAAGACATTGCTCTTCTTGCCACCTCAAGGAATACATTTCTCTGTGCTGAGTATGTACGGACCTTACAACGTAGACTCACATTCTTTGAGTCCTGAGAAGTTGTAAGAAATAGGCATTACAATTCAAATTTCCTTTTTTTCTCTACGGCAGTGCCACAATTTGGAAGTGAGCAAACTGTTCTTTTGGTCCAACTTCTGAATGGAGCATCTGTCTTCTTTACTATCCGTGTACAGGTGGGTTTATATAGCTCTCTTTTAAAAAACCCAAACTGCTGTAAAGACTAAGCGCAGTGAAAGTACACTAAAACAATAACCGTAATAACAATAATAAAAAGTTAACCAGCATTTAGTGAATAATAGTCTTTACCTTGTATTTACTTGAATAGTTATCCTGCTTTACAAGGACATCAACACGCAATGTTAAGAATACCGAAAACATAAACAAAAGCATTGAAACAACAAAAATCGACATCAGCTATTACACAGAGACCTCAATAAATCTTTTCTGAAATGGGAGCAGGTTACCATGAGGTCACCTTCTGTCCTTTCTGTGAGCGCCGAGGCCGTCGCTTTCCAAACAACCGCGAGCAAATATCCGTTCATAAACAGAAGAGCCATTCTGGAAGCGAAAACACAACATGTTCCATCAAACAGTGGGACACAATTAGCTTGATCATCTGGACGGGAGTAGCTGTAATATTGGGGCAGATTCAGCTGTTTGAGTGTGCGAGTGTGTGCGTGCCTCGATAACCACTGAGGTGGCATCTGTGAGGCTCCTTTTGCTCTGTTTGTGAGATCCATGTGCACGGACATCCACAGGGCTTAGAGGCAGCGCAAGCCCCCACCCCCATATGGTGAGCTGTCACAGTAGCAGTGTGATGCAGACCTCCCCTATGTGGGACCTCCAGCCAGCCGTCGGACTCACCAAGTAAACAACAACTGGACACGGAGTAAGGATGTTTTGTTTGTTGGAACGATCCTGGATGTTATCCCCTAAATCTGTGATAATGACAACTGTATTATCAGTTTCTCACGCGAATTACCACAGGTCAGATGTTGGTATTTACATGATGTTGGTATGAGATATCCCCTCATCTGTTTGGCTTTTTTGAATAGCATTGTTTTTGTCAACGAACTGACGTTCAAAAAATCAGCTAGGCTTTACAGAGAATGAGCTGATTTGCAATGCCTTGCAAAAGTTTTCATCCTTTTGAAAAATCTGTCACATTACCACAGACCCTAATGTATCTTATTGAGATTTTATGTACCAGATCAACATAAAATAGCACTTGAAAAGTGGAAGGAAAGGGATATAATTGTTTTTTTTTGTTTTTTTTTCTTTTACATATAATCACCGAAAAAGTCTGGTGTGTATTCGTCCCCGTTTACTTTAATACCCCTGAAAAATATGCAGCACAGCAAGTTTGTTGTCAGAAGCCACCCAAATGGTAAATAGAATCCACGTGCGTATAGTTCAATTTCAGTACAGGCACAGCTGTTCTTCAAGGGCCTCTGAGGTTTGTTGGAGACCATTGATGAACAAACAGCATCATGATCACTAACGAACATGTCAGGCAGGTCAGGGAGAAGGTTATAGATAAAGCAGGTTAGGTTGTAAAGCAAAATCTGAAGGTCTGAGCAAGAAAGGAACAAGTATTCTCTACAGGGTAATGAACGTCTCCCTAAACTGGCTGCTCAGGGAAGGACAGCATTAATCATAGAAGCAGCCAAGAGGCCCCTGGTGACTCTGGAGGAGCTGCAGAAATTCATCATTCAGGTGGCAGAATATTTAGTCATGCAATCCACAAATCTTGGCTTTATGGAAGAGTGACAAGAAAAAACCGTATGTTGACGTGTTGCAGTTTCCCACAATCCATGTAGGGGTTTGTGACTTGACTGTAAACTAACAATGTCCAATCACCCTGAACACACAACCTCTATGGTAAAAACAAGAAGGTGGCAGCATCATCCTGTGAGGGTGTTTTTCTTCAGCAGGAACATGGAAGTCGGTCATCCATCTTCGTTGATGGGAAGACTGATGGAGCTAGATACAGGGTCCATGGACATTCAGGCAAAACTATTGTTTTTTCGTGTTATTTTTTTTTGGTGGGTTTTTTGTGCATTTTTTGTTTCAAATGAAAAATGAACTGCCTGAATGTACAAGGACTATACAGCATAATCCTGGAAGAAACTCTGTTGGATGCTTCAAAAGATCACATTAGAACAGGACAAAATTACAGTTAACATACAGAATATTTATTTATGTGTTGAAATGTCCCAGCCAAAGTCGAACGGCTAAATCCAACTGAGAATCTGTGGCAATGCATGTTCAGTTGGACTCACATTGAATGGGCAAAGCTTTTAGTGTGTAGATGTGAAAAGCCATTGGAGACATGCCCCCAAAAGGCTCACAAAAGTGAGTGCAGAAAAAGGTGGTTTCACAAGGTATGGATTTAATACAAATGCATGACACGTTTTACAGAATTTTATTTGTAAAGAAAAATGGAAGACCATGTTTTCCTTCTACTTCACAATTATTCATCTTGTCTTCAAAGTATGTCTTAGTCAACCAAATAAAATTCCCATAAGTACATTGAAGTTTGTGGTTATAATTTGAAAACATGTTGGAAAAGCTGAAGGTTTGGGAAAACTTTTTGAAATTTCACCATGTGTCTGAAGTGGTCAGCCTGTCAAATCCTCCATATGACACAGTTTGAAAATGCAAACGTCTGAAGGAAGAGACGACTCCTCCCATGACAGCAATGTTCCTCACATCTGTCCCTCTCTGCCTGCAGACAGATGTTTCGCAGCAGTTTGTTCAGAGAAGGAAAAAAAAGATTCCTCCTGTGCATCCCTGAGGAGTGTGCATCCTGGGGAAAACCACTTCCACACATAATCTGCTCCTGGGTTTCTCCATAAGTGTGTGTGGGTGAGTGTGTGTGGAGACAAAAAAAAAAAAGTATGAGACAAAAAATGTGTCCTGCAAAGAAAGTGAAGATCAGAAATAGGAAGTAGCAGGTTGGGAAGCTTTCAGAGCCTCAAGGGCCATCAGAAGCTTTTGAAGAGCGTGCGTTTGCAAATGAAGGGAGCCTCTGCAGCTCTATCCTCTGGCTGTTCTCAAACTATGCATGTGTGTGTGTGTTTTTGATGCTCGTCTCACCCAGTTGTTGGAAAGGCAAACACAGCCTGTGCTCCCAGATGTTGACAGATGTGACGCGCACATCCCTGCTTCCTGTGAAACTCACAGACACACAACCGCAGGAGAGACAAGAAGACACATCCTTCCTTCGGGCCCACTGGAGACAGCTATTCAACAAATACCGCAGCGTTTCTCCAAAACTAACGTCAGCCCTGTGATGGTGAGCTGCTGAGCCCCCCCGAGGAATTACCGCCCTGTAGTTCCAGATGTTTTATAACCAAAACACATAAAATCTGCCTGATACACATGTGTTTACTAAATAGGATTCAGAGAGAGCGAGGGAAACATAGACAGGCTACTGGGTCTCCCTAGTGGCCTGGAGTGGATTTTGCACACAAGCAGAAAAGAATTTGTTGAGAATTTTTAATTTTTAATGCTGCTTTAGCCTAATATTGTCATAGTTCTTAGTTGTTTGTGTAGTCTTTGAGTTAAAGTTTATTGTGTTTCTATTATGTCTCCCTCCTCTCTTATGTTCATTATTGCTTCAAGTTTCTCTTAGTCTTATTTCCTAGTTACCACTTTGTGTTTAGTCTTTCCTTATGTCTTCTTAGGTTAATCTGTCTAGTCATTTCTTATGTTTTGTTCTTTGCCTCCCTCTCTGTTTCCTTCTTGCCATTTTTCCTCTCTGCCCCAGCTGCTAATTGCCTCCACCTGTTCTCTCCCTCTTACCTGCAACTGCTTCCCACTAATTAGTCCTCACTTCTCTGCCATTTCCTCCCTCCCTCCTCAGTATTTAAACAGTTCTTATTCACTCGTCAAAGATTCCATCAATGAGTCCTGTTTCTCCATCGCTGCATTTTCTGGTCCTCCTGAGTTTTTGTAAGTAATTAAATTCTCATTTTTTCATACCTCGCTGCATTTAAGTCTTAAATCTGCAAAACATGACATATTTTCATTTAGTCCATCCACCCATCCCTCTGTTTTGTTTTTTTAAGTACAGAAGCTCTGAAGCTGCTACTGTACTTCCCATATGCAATCCCGTTAAACAGAAATTCTGGTTGTGCTTGGATCAAAATCTTTTCCAAAAGACAAGTTGTTGGTTTTTGGGGGGGTTTTGTTTTTGTATTCAGATATGCCACAGAGACATTGATTTACAACCAAACCAGCGGACATCACTAGATGTCTAAATGGTAGTTTTATAGATTAATTGCTCAAATGAAATCTACCGCTGAATACTTTTCCAGAACATTGTTTTGAGTTTGATATATATATAAAATACATTTATACCAATTTTCCCAAGGTATCACTAACTTAACAAAAGTTTACAAAATGTTTTAAATGAATGGGAAATTTTCATACTAAAAGAGGACTGTCTTTGGTTTTGAAAACTTGATTTTGTTTGAGTTTTCTTCTAAGATACCTTTAAATTGTCAAGAAAGATTCCTTACTAGATAAAAAAATCATAAGTAGGCATCATAGCAGCTGATCTAAACTACCAAAGAAAGGAGCTTTGGCACTCCCTTAATTATCCACTTAAGAAACCAAACATCAAACTGGTCCTGCTGAAAAGGAATTCATATTATTCTGTCCTCTATTTTCTTATAGCCGTATCTATTAGATTGTACTTTTTGGGCATCCTATAATCATGATTCAGTTAAGCAGCTTGTTGTCCTAATATCCTAATAAGACACACTGCAGTTTGTGATTATGATGGGACAAAATGTGAAAGAGTTCAACTGCAATGACTCCTTGTTACTGTGGTTTTGGATCACTTGTAAGTTTGAAGTTGAAGATCCATATCACAGCTTGGTGGAGTCAGATTACTGCTGGTGTGCAACTTTCTACTGTCTTTTTTCTTAGTATTTTTAAAAATATGTTTAGGAAAGAGATTAGGAACCTTTACTCCAGTCTATTAAAAACACTCACCTGTAATTGTTCTTTAGTTCGCACAGTGTCTATTCTACACAATCTCCTGTCTTGTCTAGCTTGGCTGCTTTTAGATATCTGTAGTATCGAAACCGTATTTCCTTCAAGTAAAACTTGCATCTGCAGGTTGGACCCTCACAGCTCCCCACTAAAGTAAGTAAAGTGAGTAAAATTCACACTGATGGCACCCAGCAGAACTCCAGCATGCAGCTGGATGAGCAGCAAGAGGAGAAGAGCATATGCATGCGTGTACAGTTGGAGAGAAAGACAGAGGACTAACACGCATGTTCATGCCACTCAGTAGAGAGCTGCTAAAGTTTAGATTTAATGGCTGACCCCTCTGCCTTCTGTAGGTGACATCTGTCTGAAAATCCTCCCCAACAACGGTGAGTAGAGATATCACACCAACACCCCTGGAAACACACAATCTCATTATGAAATACGGTGTATCGTTCATGCAATGGCCTATGACGTTACTGCTGAGCATTAGAGCAAACCTAAACAGTTTATTAAGAGTCCGTGCCTTGTGGCCTCGCCATCACTTTATCACTGGGGTGAAAAAGGACTCGAACGTTACCAAAACGGCGATCAATCAAATGATTATTTACCCTCTTTTATAAGTTATCCTACCAGCGCATGCTGCGGTCAGAGATCCAGGAAGTTCAGCTTGCTGACGTCAAAGCTAATCCTGACATTTATCTTTTGTGGGAGTTTGAGAAATAACTTCACCGTTATGGTGTAATGAGCTGGAGCCACATTCAGCAAGAGAAAGAGCCATTTAAACTAAATGTGCCGATGTGAATCTGATATCAGACATAGGTAACCCGAGTAAACAAAAGAAAACAGTTTTTTAAATTAGGATTTCCTTTATTGAGGGGACCAAAAGTAATCCAAACCAACATGGCCCTGTGTGGAAAACGCAACCCCGCACTTCTTGTTCAATCAAGGATTCACTGTGATAAACTTCATTTTGTTTGATCAGAAGCCACACCCAGGGTGTACAGTTAACATTTCACTTTAACAGAACCCGTTTGACATCATGAAGTAGGCCAAAACAATCTCAAAAAGCAATCCATCATGCCCCAGATGAAATAAATTGAAAACTATATAAGAAGCAACGTCCTTGACATTTCTCATTTACGAAAGAAGGCATTGGTGTCATGTTTGCAGGTTAGTTTAGAGGGATGTGGAGCATGGGTGGGGTAACGGAAGAATCCAGCAAGGAGCAATGAAAAACCAGGAGCTTAAATACTGAAATAAACCATGTGAGCTAATCAGATGAAATGGGGAACAGCTGTGGCAGAACAAAAACCAGATAATCTGGGAGAGAGAGACTGATGGACACAAACGGAGCTGAACTAAGACCCTGAAGGATCTACAAAGTGAAAAAGCCTGAAACTAACATAAGACAATAACCCAAATCGCACCGATGAAAGAATACAAGAAATAATGATCATTTAGAAAATAAACACAAAGAATTAAACTGATACGCCAAAACCCTAATGACAATAATAAACAACTGAAATTTGGCAAGACTTTTTCGAACAATAATAATCTCTAAAATAGTAAAAACAAACAAAAGAAAAAACACCTAAGTATCATGAAAATTGGGACTCCAGTGAACCACAATGAGAACTATTGTCCTCAATTGGAAAAACATGAAACAGTGGTGAACCATCCTAGAGGTGGCTGTCTTAACAAAAGAGCACAGAAAAAAACTGCTGGCCTCATTTGTGTCAGTTAATGTCAGTGTTCATAATTCAACAGTAAGTTAGAGACTGCGTCAAAATTGTTATCAATGGAAGAGTTTCAAGGTGAAAAGCAATGCAGAAAAAAGGCCCATAAACCCTCAGTGATGTGTAAAAGGCACTGCTTTTCACTGCTTGTTGGTGTTGCAAATTTTAGAGTGAAAAAAAAATACACACACACATAAACAAAACCTTAAATGCAGCAGAATTAATAGTAAATAACAGTAAAAATAGCAAACTAACTATAAATAAATAAATAGAGCTGTTGTAATCTCAAATTTTGTCAGAGGAAAATAATCACATACAATAAAAACTTGGTATGTACTTATTAAAGACTTGGAAACAGGGTCCAGAATGATTTAGTTTACATTTCTAATGACATTTAACAGAAACGTACAGTATGTATTCACTGCCTGATGTAAAACCTGAAGCAACAATGGCACACAACAGCAAAGAGTTTGCAGATTGCAGCCCTATTTAGACATATAAATACATTTTATTTGGACATCTGGTGATCCGCAGACTGCATTTCACACCTGAGTGCAAAGTAGGTGACCCAGAACAGAACAGAGTGGAGCCATGATGGACCATACAGGACCCTAAGCTGTTCAACACACCTTCAACAACGTGGCTACAGCTGCTCTGTCCGGTCTCGTGTGGGCATACCTGTGTGCGCACGTGTCTGCTTGTGTGTGTGTATGTGTGCATCCAGGGCACTGGGTCTGTTTGACCGCAGCTGTCCCTACCTCCATGCACGTCTCCCGGGTGAGGCTGACCTCTCTCCTGAAGCCACATCAAAGAGAGCGGGGACGGTGCTTCGGTGGCACAGGGTGCCGGGCCGTCCAGCACGGCTGCTGCTTCCCAGGGCTTTGGGAGCAGGGGGGAACTGGGTCTGGAGTAAAGTTAGGAGTGGGTGGAGGGCTGGAGAGAGGTGTGTATGTTGCAGGAGGTGAAAAGGGATATAAACAAGGGGTGGAGGGAGAGAGGGGTGGTGATGGTTTTATTTAAATCTGGGACTTTAGTTTAATTAGAATTGTATGTGTGTGTGTGTGTGTGTGTGTGTGTGTGTGTGTGTGTGTGTGTGTGTGTGTGTGTGTGTGTGTGTGTGTGTTTACAGACCTATGACCTATGCTTTTGGGTCAACTAAGAGGAAGCAAGTGTATTTTTTGCAATGCACATGGTAGCATGTCACCTCAACCAAAGAGGATGATGGGTCGAAAACGGACAGCATCAGGGACCTACATGCAACCGCGACACATTTAAGCTCTATCATTTTCGAAAATCCTTTCAGTCAAACTAGTAATTGTCCTTTTTTTTAGATTATTGTTATGACAACAAAAAGTAAGAGAGAAGAAGAAACTCAAGGAAAGCTACAAACATGTACACGGTGCCTGCCATTTGGTCTGTAATCCCAAGGAACAATATACAGTAAAGCTTTTGTCTCTGAGTTGAGTCCAAAATACATTCATTCAGGCCTTTAAAACTATTTAGGAATCTGGGACATACCTACATAACTATTAAACCGTGGACAAGCACGACTTTTATTGTGATGAGTCTCTGTGAGCTTTATTTTTAAAAGCCAAGATTTGTGTGGGTCTTTCTTTTTACATTTGTCAGTTCCTTCGAAAATGTGAAATTTACTTTTGCAATGATCCCCTGAATTGAAGACTATCTGTAAGCTTTATTTTGAAAAAAATAGTCTCATGTTGGTCACTGGTATTGGTGAATTAGACATTTATAAAGCTTCTTCTGTTGTAACCTCCTCTATAAACATGCTGGACTCTTATTTCATGTTTCTGGTTGAAGAGAATATGATGATGGGTTCCAGCTCACAACATTGACCATACATATGCAATGTTACCTTTATAGCCATTTAAAAATCTTCCCTTTCTTACACAGATGAGATGCAAAAATATGCATGAAGTTCACAAGTGGGTTGCACTTACATGAAAGATCATGCGCTGTTGAGCAAAACGTGCCAAGAGGATCTAACCTTCATGTGTCGCTCTGCAGTTGATGTATTTGACTGGACAGATTCACTCTTCCACTGCAAGGATTGTTTGTAATGATGACTCGAGGGAGTCCAGAATCGATACAGCTACAGTTCGGAGTACGGCTCAAAACCGCAGCTAATCTACAGTTCTCAGATTTAATAGATTGGAAACGGTGATATTGTGAATATTCTTACTTTGCTTTGTATAACATGTTTTGCAAAAGGGTTCATAGCAATTGACTTTTCGAAATTTAGTCACGTTACAACGACCAACCTCCTTGAATTTTATTGGGATTTTAGGCGATAGACCAACACAGATAGACGACAGGGTTAAAGGAAGATTAATGGCACAACTTGCAGCGCAACGTTGAAGAAAAAACCTGTTAGAAATGGCAAGAAACATGGGACTGGGCAACTCTAAACATGCAACCATTATTATCTTATTTCAGTAAATGAATTCCAAAGGTGAAATTGATATAATATATAGAGTCATTATACATTGAGTAATACATATCTAAAGAATCTATTTCTGGAAACTTTGAAAATATTATTCGAGGTTGATACAATTTTTATTTGTTAAAAAAAAGAAAGAAAGAAAAACCATGAGTCATTTTCCTTTCACATTACATTTATTTAATAAGTTTTTGGTGTATTACATAAAATCTCAATTAAACGCATAAAAGTTTGTGCTTGTGGCAAAATGAGGAAATGTTCAAATGTGTAAGCAAGGCAGTTTAAAAGATTTTAAAGAGATCTACAAAGCCTGTAGACTAAATTTTGGATTTTATTGCATGTTTACACAAACTTTAAAAAAATATTTCATGTGTAAGTGTGTCACAAGGACACTTCTGGCCACAGCTACAGCAACAGAAGGGATCCCCTAGGTGGCCTTTTTGCTTTTCAAGCTCTCTTTTTACCTTGACCTCTACTGCCTCCCCTTAACAAAACACACACACGCACACACGCACACCTTCCCTTGCTGCTGGTTTCTGCCCATCCGTCCACATTTTGCCCAGAGTTGCGAGCAAAGGCCAGCTGATGACCGTACCTGTGTGTGTGTGTGCCTGTGTGTGTGGGTGTGTGTGTGTGTGTGTGTGTGTGTGTGTGTGTGTGTGTGTGTGTGTGCGTGCGTGTGCGTGTGCGTGTGCATGCGTGTGTATGTTAGCCAGAAAGTTGTACCCACATATGGTATGTGACACGTTATGTCCACCTGTGTCTCCTCTATCTGCCTTGCCCCATGACGCCATATTCTGCCTCTGCCGCCCAACTGCCCAATCCACAGGCAGGAAAAATCAGGTGAAGGGGGCATTGCTGAAGTCAAGAAATAACAACTTTTCCCTGCATTTGCTCATGCAAAACATCTTCAGGGATAAAATACTAACATAATTGTTCAGTTTCCTTTTCTTCCATGGCCCGACCTACACAAAAGTATCCATGGTGGCTGGAGTCTTAGCATTAAAGGACCACAGCAGGACAGCTGACCACAATGGATAGAGCTGGACTGGAGAAAATAATTCAAAAAATGCAGTATATAAACAACCTGAGCCTTAAATGAATATAAACATCTTATAAGAAAGTGGAATGTGTGTGTGTGAGAACAATTGAAAGTAGAAACTAACCATAAGCTAAGTACTTGTCATTCTTATATCTTTATAGCTTTAGCTACAATGAAAGAGAAAGAGACCCAGAGCTAAGTCTTGAACACATTTTATGATCTAAACTTAGTAATTAGTACATTTTTCAAAAACTTGGCTCCTCTTGTTATTTTTCCTTCTTTAAGGACATTTTTGTGTCATTCTGGAAAACTGTTCCCAGCTCTGTAAGAGTCCTTGGTTATTTTTATTCACAGCTATTTTCTAACAAGTCTGTCACCACATGTCAATAGTATTTTGATTAAATGATTCCAACTCATATCTAAATTTTAAGACTGCAGTCTAACACCTCTTGCGGGTAGTTTAGGATGATTTATGTCATTATTTAGTTAGTTTCTGTCGGAAAGCATTAAGCAGTCAATATCTCATCTGAAGTACCTAAGTAAGTAAGTAAGTAAGTAAGTAAGTAAGTAAGTAAGTAAGTAAGTAAGTAAGTAAGTAAGTAAGTAAGTAAGTAAGTAAGAGTCCTCATTTAGTATAAATCCAGACCTGTTGGTTCTGGAACCTGAACCTAATGGCTAATCCAAAATGAGTCAAGACCAAAACCGACTTCTACCTTCTTGAAAATAAACCCTTCCAAACTCAATAACTTCTTAGCGGCTTTTGCGATTATATTTTATCAAGCCTTCAGCCATTAGACAGCCATTTACACAGAAACCAATAAATAATTATTGAAAAAGGAAGATAGGAGGTGGTTCAACATCAACAATTCTGCTGTGTGAAAGTGAGTTTGGAACATGTAAAGCAATTCCAGCATAAATAAACAAAAGCATTATAGTGGTTTGACTGTTTTTATGGTCATGGTTATGAGTGCATTTACTGGCATTACAATTTAGCCCCAGACTGTCTGTTGAACACCTTTGAACATGAACCACTGTCTGTATCCACTGTTTGAGTGTTGTGCCACCAGAGAATGCCAGACAGGCATAATAATAACTGTCACAGTGATTAACATACTGTGAAAACATTTACTTTAGAGCCATACCTCACTTTATTCACTCGTCACTCTTCCATGAATTGTAAATATCATATGTGAGCATACTGGCTATATAGTTTTGTGCAGTCAAGTCTGAGTATATCACGTAAAACATTCAGCAGGAGAAGTTAAAGCCAGCGGTTTCTTCAACAGATTGATGAGATTTTATGCAACTTCTGTCTCTGGAAAGGGGCCTAACATTCAGCATGCACCCTTTGAAGTAATCTATTTTCTCTTCTGAGGTTCAATATCTGTCTTTCAGCTCAGTGTTGTTTGTTTCCTAAATTTGGTGGTGTGTTACTGAATCTGTTAATTCCTTATGCGGTGACAAAAAATCCTACTGCCACTCTTTCTTTTTTTTGTCGGTTGGGCTGTAGTTCCTCCTAAATTCTGCAGGACTTCCTGTCAAAACACACCTTTTTTATTTACCACCCAAAAGAACATTAATATCTTCACACGACTGTCAGGAGGAAACGTTTTAGATCACCAAGCAAACTAAATACATATTGCAGTTTAAAAAAAAAAGCTAAATAGTAATTCCCCCCCCTCCCGAACTAACTGTGATGAAGCGCCTTTTTATGTTATTAATTTCACTAACTACAATCAGGCCATATTACTGTCTGTAGAATGTAGAAACCCTATTAACAGAACACAACATGAGGTAGGACAAAAAAAAGTCTGAAGAAGCAACACATCACGCCCCAACCTGAAGAAATTTAACAACAGATCAAAAGGCAAAGTCAGTGACGTATATCAGTCTCGACATAGTTGTAATGGGGTTGTACACGGATTTGGGACTCCAGAAAGCTCCATTGAGAGCTGTTACACAGAAAGGCCTATCCCACAATTCCTGAAAGATACCTTGATGATTCCTAAATGTTTTGGGGAAATATTATGTAAACTGATGAGACAAAAATCGAACATTGAGAAAGGTGTATGTTCTGTTACATTTGGCAATAAGTAACAGCCTTTCAGAAAAACAACATTGTAACCAGGGCTGGATTTACAATTATGTTGGCCCCTGGACTGGAGCCAGTGTTGGTGCCCTAGCCACATAAAAAATATATATTTTACCAATGCAAATATCAGCACATTAATAGGTAGTGCATCAGCGGGTATAAACTGGTAGGTTTAATATGTCCCTTGGCCAGTAGCTCCATGTTATTCCCAAAAAATATTTACTTAAACTTCATAATTCTCAAATACTTGAGTATTGTTTATATTCTTAAAATCCCAAAATATTAATACAACTCACCAGATATGGACATATACAGTGGCTTGCAAAAGTATTCGGCCCCCTTGAACTTTTCCACATTTTGTCACATTACAGCCACAAACATGAATCAATTTTATTGGAATTCCACGTGAAAGGCCAATACAAAGTGGTGTACATGTGAGAAGTGGAACGAAAATCATACATGATTCCAAACATTTTTTACTAATAAATAACTGAAAAGTGGGGTGTGCATAATTATTCAGCCCCCTGAGTCAATACTTTGCAGAACCACCTTTTGCTGCACTTACAGCTGCCAGTCTTTTAGGGTATGTCTCTACCAGCTTTGCACATCTACAGACTGAAATTCTTGCCCATTCTTCTTTGCAAAACAGCTCCAGCTCAGTCAGATTAGATGGACAGCGTTTGTGAACAGCAGTTTTTAGATCTTGCCACAGATTCTCGATTGGATTTAGATCTGGACTTCGACTGGGCCATTCTAACACATAAATATGTTTTGTTTTAAACCATTCCATTGTTGCCCTGGCTTTATGTTTAGGGTCGTTGTCCTGCTGGAAGGTGAACCTCCGCCCCAGTCTCAAGTCTTTTGCAGACTCCAAGAGGTTTTCTTCCAAGATTGCCCTGTATTTGGCTCCATCCATCTTCCCATCAACTCTGACCAGTTTCCCTGTTCCTGCTGAAGAGAAGCACCCCCAGAGCATAATGCTGCTACCACCATTTTGACAGTGGGGATGGTGTGTTCAGAGTGATGTGCAGTTAGTTTTCCGCCACACATAGCGTTTTGCATTTTGGGCAAAAAGTTCCATTTTGGTCTCATCTGACCAGAGCACCTTCTTCCACATGTTTGCTGTGTCCCCCACATGGCTTGTGGCAAACTGCAAACGGGACTTCTTATGGTTTTCTTTTAACAATGACTTTCTTCTTGCCACTCTTCCATAAAGGCCAACTTTGTGCAGTGCACGACTAATAGTTGTCCTATGGACAGATTCTCCCACCTGAGCTGTAGATCTCTGCAGCTCCTCCAGAGTCACCATGGGCCTCTTGGCTGCATTTCTGATCAGCGCTCTCCTTGTTCGGCCTGTGAGTTTAGGTGGACAGCCTTGTCTTGGTAGGTTTACAGTTGTGCCATACTCCTTCCATTTCTGAATGATCGCTTGAACAGCGCTCCGTGGGATGTTCAAGTGTTGGGAAATCTTTTTGTAGCCTAAGCCTGCTTTAAATTTCTCAATAACTTTATCCCTGACCTGTCTGGTGTGTTCTTTGGACTTCATGGTGTTGTTGCTCCCAACATTCTCTTAGACAACCTTTGAGGCCGTCACAGGGCAGCTGTATTTGTACTGACATTAGATTACACACAGGTGCACTCTATTTAGTCATTAGCACTCATCAGGCAATGTCTATGGGCAACTGACTGCACTCAGACCAAAGGGGGCTGAATAATTACGCACACCCCACTTTTCAGTTATTTATTTGTAAAAAATGTTTGGAATCATGTATGATTTTCATTCCACTTCTCAGGTGTACACCACTTTGTATTGGTCTTTCACGTGGAATTCGAATAAAATTGATTCATGTTTGTGGCTGTGATGTGACAAAATGTGGAAAAGTTCAAGGGGGCCGATTACTTTTGCAAGCCACTGTAAGTTTTCAAAATACGCATTCATAAAAACAAGAAAAATCTGTTCTGCCCCCCCAAAAATTGGGGCACCTGGCAACTACGCGTGTCAAGCCTTTCTGAAGTCCGACCTACATCATACCTACAGTCAATAAGCACATTTCCATTGTCAGAACTTCAGAGTCATTTTACCAGAAGTTCATGATATGTGCGTGTCTCCACTCTCCACTTAACAGAGCAGTCCCAACAGGACCGTTTTCGGGGCCATTTCCAGAACCAGCTGAGTACCAGCTTTGGGGTATGTACTCAGAAATGGCCCAGTAGAGTCTCTGAGCGGGAGCTGTGGTTAAGTGGTGTGACTGGTTGTAATTTAGAGGGAAATGAGCAGACGTCGCCAAACAACCGGCTTTGTAAATTAAGAAGAGTTGCTGAAGAAGCAGTTAATAACAACATAACAGAAATACGGCATCCATCCCTGCTTCTTCCATTCGATCTTTTGTTATTTCTGCTGCTGTGGGCTCCTTTCGCTGATCAGTGATGTCACTCACTGCTGAGTTATGCGGACGACTTAGTAAATTCCTTAAAGGGCCAATTTTGAATGACGAGACACAACGGCTGAGAGGAGTGGGCCAACAGATAAACCCCAATAGATGAAAGTCTGGGAAAATTACCCTGAAGTTCCGATAGTGGAAACGCAACTAAACATGTTGCTGTTACTGTAGTGATCTGGGGCAGCTTTGCTGTTTCAGGACCTGTCATTGATGGGCCTGAAGCTGTTCTCTACCAGAAAATCCAGAAGGAGAATCTCCACCTATTAGTTACGACATTTTCTTCAGTGCACTTGGGTTCTGCAGCAAATCCAGATCCAAATCCCACTAAGAAATTTCACCTCTCAATGGCTCGAAAATAAAAACGTAGCTTTTGCAGTGATGGGGTCAAATTTGGGACTTAAATTTAAACCTGTGTCATGACCTTAAACAGGCGTTTCATGCTTGAAAAGCCTTCAGTCTGGCTGAATTAAACAATTCTGTAAAGAAGCGATGGCACAAAATTTATTTAGAAGACTCATGGTCAGATATCACAAATATCTGATCAGTTTTTGCCACGCTTGGTGGCACAATCAATTTCTAGGTTTAGGGAGCAATTAGTTTTTATTATTCCATTTTAGATCAAATAGGAACCTTTTTCTGATAAAACAACCAAATGTGCATATTTACAAAAGGCTAAAAGGGCATAATGAACAGCATGTGGAGAAATGATTCACCTATTGTTATCAGTTAATATACTGCTAGAAACTTCACATTAACTTTGATAACTGCTCATATAAAACTAGAGTCTAGGAATGATGTACACATCTAAAACATGTCATCAATAGGCTATATAATAACTTATATGTGTTCTGATTAGGTTTATTTGTTAAATTAAAAGTAACTTTGAGCAGGTGTTAAAAATACTCTTCATTAAGTCTACATTTATCAAGGTTTTTTAATTGGTCTGATGTAATATTCTGATTAAAAGTCATGTTTTTCATTTCCTGTAAGTGGAAAATCATCGTAATCAACAGAAATAAAGACTTGAAAACATCAGTCTGTGTGTAAATAATCTATATAATCTGTTTCATTTTGTGAATTGAGTTACTGAACGTTCTGATAATATTCAGACTTATTTAATATGATTATGATCAGGAATTTGCTGATTTGCTTATTTTGAATAAAAGTTATTCACATAATTTTTGAATGTTAAGATATTACTGAACAATTTTGCGTATTCATTAGCCTAAATTATAAAGGGTAGTAAAGTAATTTATTTTTTTAATTTTGCTGTTCTGCTTTGGATCACAAAAAAAACATGTTTTGAAATATTACTGGTTTGTGATTAAAAAAAACAAATAAATATAGGAACTAAAACAGGAACCAAGCGTTACGAAGCTGTTCCCTTTGCATGCGCATCTGATTTAAACTTAGGAAACATCCAATGAGCTTGATATTGTGCTTAATGCTAAACCTTGATAGGTTCTTCTTCCACCTTGATCAACACACTCAGTTTACACGCATCCCTCTCTCTGTAAATATTTAAACTGGGACAGGGTCGCATTAATTCTCGCACGTAAAACGGCTTGAACTTCGAGTTCTCGCGATAGTTGTCATGTTGAGCCAGAGGATCCCCACGGGATGTTGGAAAGGGATGATGAGAGAACTGCACAGTGGTGGAGAATCAGACGGCGAGTGGAATCCGTCATCATCGAGAGCGGAAGGTCCGTGCATGACGGTGGGGTGTGTTCGTGGCTGAATTTGTTGCGTGCATGTTCGTGCGCGCGCGTGTTCATGTGGAGGTAGTGGGTGGGTTCATGACAGATAGGGGGTGCCCGCTTTCCTGAGTGACGTTTCTGGCTCTCCCGAATCATAACAACCGTTGGCCGCGGTAACAGCGGCTCCCCGCAGCCTGTCGGAAACCCGCTTGATGACTCTAACCGAGACCGCTGTTTAGCTGAGCTCACAGCCCCGCATAGCTTCACTCAGAGCGGAGGTAAAGGAAGGAATAGGAGCGGAGGGGGGGTGGGGTACTGTCTCCGCACCTGTAGCTGGTGCAGGTAATGTACCGCTGGACAATGTTGTGACAGCAAACATGACACGACAGCGATGAAGTGTGCAAGATAAGTTAACATGCGGGAGAGGCTCCGAAAGTCACACACACCACTGTCTGAGTGATGCATCTATCTATCTATCTATCTATCTATCTATCTATCTATCTATCTATCTATCTATCTATCTATCTATCTATCTATCTATCTATCTATCTATCTATCTATCTATCTATCTATCTATCTATCTATCTATCTATCTATCGACTTCATAACTCCTTGAGGAAACCTGTTCTAGCTATTGGCCAGCTGTCTTGCAGAAAGCCTTTGGATTTTAAATGTGATTGTTTCTATATAGAAGACCTTATGGAGGGCAATGTACGGTTTGTCAAATCTTTTTCAAATGTGTTTGGATTGCATAATGTATTGTAGGGTGGTTAAACTTTTCCCTTCAGAATTAAGCGTATTTTGACTGTCAAACAGCATCACCACACTTTGCCATACTTGAATATACTACAATGTACCTAGCCTTTTGCTATACTGGTGTTTAAATAACATATATATGAGTTAGGTATTGATTTAGATTTCATGAATCAATCCAAATTTATATTGATATGGGTCAGTGCTATCAGTTTATTTTGGGGGGCTGTTACCTTAATCATATGTCTAACTCAATGATTGGGTAGCGTTACAGTTCACCAGGAGAAACTGTATTAACCCTTTCAGGCCTAATCCTTTAAAATGCCCATCTGGACTTTTCCCTCCTATTTTAGCTGTAAAAAAAAGGGCAAATGATGTTAAACGATTAAATAAATTTTTGGACTTCTGAATCGATTTTTAGGAATTTTTATGAGAATCGATTCAGAATCAGAGAATCTATTTTTTTTTTCCAGCACAGTACTAATATGTAGCAAACTGCCAACCCATAGCCGTACCAGGACACACTACTAAATCCCACAGAACATCTTGACTTGACTCCTGTCACCCTGCAGTTGGAGATGCCAGATTGCTTAATGTGTTGCTGTACAATTCAGACAGAGATATCAGTCCAACAGTGATTGGACAACAAGTTGTCGGTGTTAATAGTCTAATGAATAAAATCTCAGGTAAGTTAATCTGTGGATATGCAGCTGTGGGGAACCTTTTTCTGGGCACATGGTGAAATAAAAAAAGAAAGGTAAATAAATCATACAGGACTTGAACAAGCTACAGGTGTGAACTCAGTGTGATTAAAAGCTTGACAGTAACTCCTGCATGTTATGTTGAAATTGTGCCAGAAAGATCCAAGAGAGAAATCAGTCCAGCAACGGTTGGACAACAATTTATAGTCCTGTTGTTCCAGTCAAACTGTCAAAAGAGGGAGAGAGGGATAAGGAGATGGCTGTGGAAGCGCTCCGAGGTTGGGAAAAACAGAACGACAATAATGCGATTTGAGCCAAAGTGGCGATCAGATTTTCTGACACCGCTTGACGTGTTCGGTAGGTCGGGCCTGGTTTTGGGATGGTTAAATTAGCATTTGGTTGCGGGCCAACAACAGTCCACCGATTTTAAGTTCACAACCAGATCTTAAAGATTCTTTAACGGTGGAAGATTTCGTCTAAGACGACTGAATTATGCAAAGTGAGGACCTGAATTTACAGTGTCCGGTTTAAACTTTTGTGGTCCCGACAATTAAACATTCATTTTTTTCAGATCAGCTACATGGACTCGAGTATTCAGGAACATGGTGACAATGTTAGGGGTAACAATAGTCATTGTCAGTTTCATAACAGTGGGAGAAAGAGCAGAAACCTCAGGAGTGCCGGTCTTATTTGAATGTACATCTATGTGATAATGTTCAACACGTAGTGCAGAGACCCTAACCCTGACCCAGAGAACTTTTTTATGTCAAATTTTGATGTTATGACGTTTATTATGCTTTGTAAATTATGCTTTGGTACCCTATTCAGAGTTAATATCGGATTTTATATAATTTACTAAAAACACATTTCCCTTTTTAGCTGGGTATAAGGCCATGGATTACATCACTCATAATCCTGCTCGGTTTTCATGTTGTTTCCACACTTCTTTTATAGAAGATTTTGATTTTGTTGTTTCACCCAAACAGAAGCTGCATAGTGCTGTTTCAGGAGCGCATTTTAAAATAGCTTTGCAGCGTCACAAAATCTGACTTGTAAAAACTGCACTGGTGTGCAGAACGGCGTGTTCTTCCTCGTGACATCCACACGTTAATACAACCCTGTGGTTACCTCTTCTGAAAGATCAGAAGCACAAAAATGTAAAAAAAAAAAAAAAAAACTATAGATCTTTCATACACCATACAGAAGTGTCATGAAAACACAAAACAGAAAACGGACTAGCTTCGGCTCCAGGAAGCCACATTGGTTAAATTAGAGCCGCTTTTATCACATGTGCTTTAGATCGATGCAAAATATGCATTTGAAAAACACGTCCTCTGTGTCCACAGTGTAACATTTGTGGTCCTGCCAAATTGGCTTTCCTTTTAGAAGGATGATCACGGATTCCCTGCTGCAGATCATGTCTGCCAAAGTTTGTATGAGGCCACTGATTGGTTTAGGAAAGTTTTTCTGAGGTGAGATGAGGCAAAGAGTGCTCCTCTGACCTGACAAGAGGATTGCACTAATGGATTTGCCCTTGAAGTGTATTTCCAAAGGAACTAAATCCCAGAGAAACGACTAATACTTCACTTTCATCTTTTCTCTGCAATACAGTGGCTTGCAAAAGTAATCGGCCCTCTTGAACTTCTCCACATTTTGTCACATTACAGCCACAAACATGAATCAATTTTATTGGAATTCCACGTGAAAGACCAATACAAAGTGGTGTACACGGGAGAAGTGGAACGAAAATCATACATGATTCCAAACATTTTTTACAAATAAATAACTGAAAAGTGGGGTGTGCGTAATTATTCAGCCCCCTGAGTCAATACTTTGCAGAACCACCTTTTGCTGCACTTCCAGCTGCCAGTCTTTTCGGGTATGTCATTACCAGCTTTGCACATCTACAGACTGAAATTCTTGCCCATTGTTCTTTGCAAAACAGCTCCAGCTCAGTCAGATTAGATGGACAGTGTTTGTGAACAGCAGCTTTCAGATCTTGCCACAGATTCTCGATTGGATTTAGATCTGGACTTTGACTGGGCCATTCTAACATATGGATATGTTTTGTTTTAAACCATTCCATTGTTGCCCTGGCTTTAGGTGAACCTTCGCCCCAGTCTCAAGTCTTTTGCAGACTCCAAGGGGTTTTCTTCCAAGATTGCCCTGTATTTGGCTCCATCCATCTTCCTATCAACTCTGACCGGCTTCCCTGTCCCTGCTGAAGAGAAGCACCCCCAGAGCATGATGCTGCCACCACCATATTTGACAGTGGGGATGGTGTGTTCAGAGTGATGTGCAGTGTTAGTTTTCCGCCACACATAGCGTTTTGCATTTTGGCCAAAAAGTTCCATTTTGGTCTCATCTGACCAGAGCACCTTCTTCCACATGTGTGCTGTGTCCCCCACATGGCTTGTGGCAAACTGCAAACTGGACTTCTTGTGGTTTTGTTTTAACAATGACTTTCTTCTTGCCACTCTTCCTTAAAGGCCAACTTTGTGTAGTGCACGACAATTAGTTGTCCTATGGACAGATTCCCCCACCTGAGCTGTAGATCTCTGCAGCTCGTCCAGAGTCACCATTGCCCTCTTGGCTGCATTTCTGATCAGCGCTCTCCTTGTTCGGCCTGTGAGTTTAGGTGGACGGCCTTGTCTTGGTAGGTTTACAGTTGTGCCATACTCCTTCCATTTCTGAATGATCGCTTGAACAGCGCTCCGTGGGATGTTCAAGGCTTGGGAAATCTTTTTGTAGCCTAAGCCTGCTTTAAATTTCTCAATAACTTTATCCCTGACCTGTCTGGTGTGTTCTTTGGACTTCATGGTGTTGTTGCTCCCAACATTGTCTTAGACAACCTCTGAGGCCGTCACAGGGCAGCTGTATTTGTACTGACATTAGATTACACACAGGTGCACTCTATTTAGTCATTAGCACTCATCAGACAATGTCTATGGGCAACTGACTGCACTCAGATCAAAGGGGGCTGAATAATTACGCACACCCCACTTTTCAGTTATTTATTTGTAAAAAATGTTTGGAATCATGTATGATTTTCGTTCCACTTCTCAGGTGTACACCACTATGTATTGGTCTTTCACGTGGAATTCCAATAAAATTTATTCATGTTTGTGGCTGTAATGTGACAAAATGTGGAAAAGTTCAAGGGGGCCGAATACTTTTGCAAGCCACTGTATGTCTTAACATTGGACTTATGCATGTAATACATATAATCAGTTATATATTGTAAAAACGAGTAGGTCCACAGTTTTTTCAGAAGTTATTTAAATTCGATATTAGACAGTGTCTCGCTAAAGTATTCCCAACCCGTGAACCACAAACATCTGTGTGTTTTATGTGATGGAGTAACACAAAGTGGAGCACAGTTGTCGGCTGGACAGAAATAATGTGAGGTTTTTAACATGTTTGACAAATACAATCTGAAAAGCATGCCATGCATTTGTAGATTAAAAAAAACCCATGGCAACCAACTGCGTACAGAAATGACTTATAGAGTTCACTTGTGTGCAGCTGTTTTCTCTCTGTTAGGGAACATAAGAGGACCAACAGCATCATGAAGACTAAAACCAGGGGAAAAAATATTGTGGAGAAGTTGAAAGCAGGATTACTGTATGAAACTAAACTTTATGGGAAACTGTTCAATCCATCAGCTGAAAATTTAAAGAGCATAACACAGCTGCAAAGATACCAAGACATGGCTGTCCACCTAAACTAACAAGCCAGGCAAGGAAGGAATTAATTGGAAGAAGCAGCGAAGAACCTGAATTGATCCACTGCCTTGGGTAGAAACTGTTGAAAGGACAACTGTTAGTTAGACTCATCACATTTGGCTCTAACTGAACAGTGGCAAAAAGAACGGCATTATTAAAAGAAAAGTAGTCCTGTTTGCAGTTTGGTTGAATTCATGTTGGTAATACAGCAAACATATGAGAGAATATGCTCTGGTCATGATATCAGATGAGACAAAAGCTTAACTTTTGTGTAGAGAAGAGCCAACACTGCATAGCCCTCTGAGTATACCATCACCAACATGAAATACAGAGCTGGGAGCTTCATGCTGTGTGGAAACTTTCCTTTAGCAGAGACGTGGGAGCTGGTTAAACGGCTAAATACATGGCAAACCCATACTCCTGGGGAGGAGGTTCACGTTCCAGCAGGGCAACATGCATACCTAACATGCAACCAGAGCTACAGCGCCATGATTTAGATCGAAGCACATTCATGTGCTACTGGATGGGTTAGAATGGCCCAGTCAAAGTCTGCGCTCTAATATGATTTAGAAGCCATGGTAGGACTTGAAAGAAGTAGTTCAAGGACTTCAAATTGTAGAAAAGAATAATTGAAGTTTAGATGCCTAAAGCTGTTACATACATGCATACATTGAAACCTGTATTATCATCTTTTAAATTTAAAATTATGTGCTGCTTTGTGTTGGTCTGTCACACATCTTCCCAATAAAATACGTTGACGTTTGTGGTCGTAACATGAAGGAAATGTGCAAACGTTTAAGATCTATGAAGACAGTTGCAAAGAACCATATATTTTACTACTATGCAGTAGGTGTGCAACTTTATTTTATTTTTTGTCGTAAGCTTGAACTTTTACAGATAAATCAGCCAAAGCGTAACCAGCAGTACAACTGGACCGGGAGTTTGGATCAGTGGCCTCAGCTTGATATCCTAAAAATGGTGGTCGTTACTCAGCTTCTCCTCAAACTACTGCTTGCATCTAATTTTCTATGAAGGCAAGGCAACTTTGTATTTGTATGGTACACTTTCAACAACAAGGCAATTCAAGGTGCTTTGGGTGATTAGGGGAGAGCAACAGTAAAAGCATAAAATACTACATTAGAGACACAAAATATATTACCCATTCAAACATAAGACATTCCAGGTATTATTAATTACTTGGTCAAATGCAGCTCTAAACAGATGAGTTTTTAGCTTTGATTTAAAGGAACTCAGTGTTTCAGCAGCTTTGCAGTTGTCTGGAAGTTTGTTCCAGATAAGGGGAGCATACGTAGAAACTGAAAGCTGCTTCTCTATGTTTGGTTCTAATTCTAGGGATGATTAGTAGACTAGAGATGGAAGTCCTCTTGAGTGGTCTTGTGGGGTTGGTATAGTGACAATAGATCTTCAATATATTTTGGTGCTAAGCCATTTATTGATTTATCAATATAAGTATTTTAAAGTCTATTCTCTGAGATACAGGGAGCCAGTGTAAGAACTGGGGTGATATGCTCTACTTTCAGTGCAGTGCTTTGGACCAGCTGCAGCTTTATGATTAACTTTTTAGGCAGACCTGTGAAGACACTGTTGCAGTAATCAATCCGACTGAAGATAAACGCATGTATGAGTTTTTCAATGTCCCGTTGCAATATCCGTCCTTAAATCCTAGAAATGTTCTTCAGGTGATAGAAGGCTGACCTTGTTATTGCCTTTATGTGACCCTGGAAGTTCAGGTCTGAGTCCATTACTACACCTAAATTTTGGGTCTGATCAGTAGTTTCTAGCTGTATTAACTGAAGCTGTGTGCTGACTCTTGATCGGTCCTCTTTAGGACCAAAGATAATAATTTCAGTTTTGTTTCTGTTAAGTTGGAGAAAATTGTGGTACATCCATCCATTGATTCTCTCAATGCATTTACTTAGAGGTTGGATGGGTTTAAAGTCACTTGGTGACAGTGTAATATTAAGCTGATTGTCATCTGCATAGTTATGGTAACTAATCTTATTAGTTGTTATAATCTGGGTTAGCGGGAGGCCAGGAGCATGTAGATATTAAATAGGAAGGAGCCGAGGATGGAGCTCTGGGGCACTCCACATGTGATTTCTGTCTGTTCTGATGAAAAATTGCCTACTGACACAAAGAAGTTCCTGTTCTTTAGGTATAACTCAAACCAGCCAAGTACTGTACCAGAGAGTCCGATCCAGCTCTCCAGTTTTTTTAGTAATATATCATGATCAACAGTGTCAAATGCTGCACTGAGGTCCAGAAGTACCAGCACTGTGGTTCTACCACAGTCTGTATTTATGCGGATGTCATTGAAAAATTTGACGAGGGAAGTCTCAGATGAAAAACATCAAAACGGTAGTTAGGAACATAGGAAGCTATTTAACTGTTGAAACACAGCTTTTTCAATAATCTTGCTGATGAATGTAAGATTAGATATTGGCCTGTAGTTCTGCATTAACATGTTGTCCAGGTTGTTCTTCTTTAGTAATGGTTTGATAACTTCTTTCATTAATTTCAGTTGTTAATGCTACTTCAAAAAAAAAGAAGAAAACTATGTTAAGTTATGAAAAAGCAACTTAAATTAAGGCTTAGTGGCAAATCTGGTCACGACAGCATCAAGTGTGTTCCACAAGTCACGATTCTGCTACCTCAACATAAAAAAGGGAGGCATTTACAGAAGTGTGTGTGCATCTGTGGGTGTGTTCCAGCCTTCGCCCTGACGCTGCAGTCCCTCCAGATGTCTGCGGCGGCACAGACAGAAGCTGATGTGAATGCTGATTTCCAGCCACACGATTACGATGGCTGCACTACCCGCAGCTCTCCATTTCAGGCTGAAATAGTGTTGCTGCGCGTCGTGTGGTCGTGTCTTACCATGTAGTAGGGGGCATTTGAGGTGAACACGGCAGCGATGCAGAGAGAGAGAGAGAGAGAGAGGCGGGGGTGGGAGACGGCAGAGAGGTGCAGAGATTTGCCGAGAGAACGAGGGTGAGAGAGCATCCCTAACTGCCGTGGTTGCTATTTTTAACCAGAATCTACTCCCCAGTCCTGAGATGCTCTCCCACTCCTCAAACAAGACAATTCCCAGATCCACACACTGACTCACATTGTTAAATGTAAAGAGTTACATAAACCAAGAGAGTTGGATTTGCTTTTGTGCCCAGTGTCTGCTCAATGCATTGGGGGGGGGGGGGGGGGGGGTCCGTGAATGAATGAAAGGTGGAGCTTAGAGATATCAACTTGGCAATCAAGGTCAGTTTTTGCTTCAGAAAGAGCTCTGCAATATTTCATCCTGTTTATCAGCAGAAGTGTTGGCAATAGAAAAAGGAACCGGGTGTAGTGGTGGAGGGAAGCATTTGTCCTCTCAATAACAAGTTGTTTGTCCTGTCAGATAACGTGAAAGAGTTTCTGGGTGGTTGGGGGGGACGGAAGTGTTGGTGTTGCAGAGAAGCAAAATAAATCCATGTTTGTTTTTTGTTTTTCTATATCATGTTGTTTTTTTTCTTCTCCTTTCACTTCCTTTCAGGCTGAGTCACCACTGGTGAGGAGAAAAGGTCTGGAGAGGGAACGTGAGAGGAGGAGGAGGAGAGGACGACGAAGAAGAAGAAGACGATGAAGAAGAAGAGAGGGAGATAAGCCACGACAGGAAGCAAAGCGACACGCGCGCTCAGACGTACCCACCGCTTGTTTATGTGCGTGTTTGTCTGAGGGAGAGAGAGGCTGCGCGAGTTAGAGGGTGAACGGGAAAGGAAGAAAGGGAGGGAGAGTGACGCGGAGGCTGGGAGAGCCGTCCCCCCCTCCTCCTCCTCCTCCTCCTCCGCTTCCTCCTCTCCTCTCCCTCGCTTTCTCCTCTCCTTTTCTCCTCCCCTCCTCCCCTCCCTCCCTCTCTGGCTGTGTGGAGCAGGCGTGTAACGGCATCAGACTCGGCGTGAAGGAACCATGAGCGATGTCACCATCGTTAGAGAGGGATGGCTCCAGAAAAGGGGTGAGTACATCCAGAGCCTTCTCATGCTCCGCTCCGCTCCCCTCCTCTCCTCTCCTCTCCTCTGTGCTCCTCTTTCCCTGTCCGCCCGTCTGGACCAAGGGGCCTGGCAGTGCCGGTCCACATGTGCCGGCTGGGAGGATGTCAGTGGCTCGCGATTGAGTGCAAGTTGATCACATGGACGTCTGATCACCTAGTGCGTTTGCGTCGGCCATGTGTCTCTATACCGTAAGCCTGACTGACTGCTAGCTTGCTAAATCCCTGTGATATTCAGTCAGATTATGTCTGAAAAGCTGGGGGCATGTGCATGCACAAGTGTGAGTGTGCAGTTACTGTAGTAACGTCTAACAGATCACTGTGGGGACATTGCCGGTGTTGCAGTGTTGTGTCAAGCCACTGTGCTGCTCATGTCTGGGAAATCTGGTTAGTTCTGCTTTCTGAAGTGTTTTTTTCTTTTAACAGCAAAGTGTGTTGAGTTTAAGAGGGGGGCGGCGGGGTTGTATACTGAATAGTGTCGCTGACAGTCGTATGACACAGGTTCAAGGGAGCAGTTAAAGTGTAGAGAGGATAGTGACAACACATCCTGTTTACAACCAAAGGAGTGAAAAAAGTGCAACGGTCATTGAGCATGAGGCAGAAATAGTACTTCCCTGTTCTCAGACGTTCCCAGACCAGAGATAGTTGCAACAGGTGGAACTGATCCAGAAACAGTAAAAAAAATAAAAATCTGATATCAGTTCCATGAGGTCAGCAGCACTGACTGGAAATGTATCTTTTGGTGTAATTAAACACAAATGTGTGTGTTTTGTGTATCTGGCGACAGGGATCCCTCCAGGCTGACATGTAGAGTATGTGAATAAATGTGTGTGTTTGTGTGGGGAAGGGGGATTTCCAGCCTTTTAGGCCAATGAGCATTGTCCCTTTCACTATGGGATGGTGTCTGGGAATGTGCGACAGAACTGCTGAGCAGGAAGTGACATGGATACACAACAGACAACAGGTTTCTGGGTAATGTAGGCTCGTCCCAGAAGCACACTGGGAGAACACGCTGCTCCACGCCTCGCAGGGTGGATGTTTTCTGACTAATGCTCAGACACACAAACACACACGCAATTAAAGCATGCAGTCTGCTGTAAGCAGAGGAGGGGGGGGGGTCTCTCTTTTTTGTTTCCCGGCGTGCCAACGGGATCCACAGTTGTCTGTGCATGTTAAGAGGAAAGCGTCGCCCTCAGTCACGACTCGGCGATGCCAGTGTTTGTCGGCGCGAGGGAGAGGTTGGGCAGGGAGGGAGGAAGAGGAGGTGAGGGAGTTTGTTTGTGTCAGGAATATGAATGTTTTTCTGCATTGTATGATAAATCTTTGTCTGTAGCAGAGTGTGGGGGGTGGGGGAGATGCAGGGTCAGAGTGCTGACTCACTGTCCGGGTCGTGATACAGCAAAGACTGCAGTCTTAG
Source organism: Valencia hispanica (assembly GCA_963556495.2). NCBI lineage: Eukaryota > Metazoa > Chordata > Actinopteri > Cyprinodontiformes > Valenciidae > Valencia > Valencia hispanica. Next base: position 36,603,160 of record OY747711.1, read on the forward strand.
TCATTAGACAGACAGACAGTTAGTGAAACCAGAGACGTTGTGCTTCTTCCATGCATGGAACGTTCTCCAGGATTCAGTTATGGACAGTGTTCCTGGTTTAGGAAATGAAATGAAGAGCAGAAACTGTAGGTCCTTTAAGGTCACGAGCTTCAAACTGTTAAGTTATGTTTGTGTATTGTGGTTGCATTACATAGATCAGATGACGATGAATATCGAACCCTTTTCTTATTCATCCATTCATTTTGTTACAGAGAAATGGGTCGGTACGATCACAGTATGAAAACCCTTATTTAAAACAGAAGAGCAAAAACTACTGCTAAAATTTAGCAACAGACTCTTCTTTACATTTGTAATAATGTTATCTCTATTTATTATTATTGTGATACAAAGTCTTGAGCAAAACATGTAAAGTAAACTACGGTAGACAGATGAACTGATTTTCGTTTGTTTGGATTTCTACTCAAGTAGCTAGTAACTTATTAAGAGTGGGCGGTGCTCCTTTAGCATCCATACAATTACTAAAACTCTCTTCAGTCCAGCACGTTCTCTTGCATCTCAATAAGAAGAGACTCTTAACAACCCCGTTTTAAAATTACTACATTAAAAACATACCTTGACACCAGTGGGTAAATGTTGCTTCGTTACGTGTGGGATTTGTTTTTATTCCTATAATGTGTTGATTATTCTTACTAGACGAATTGACTTCATTTTCTTCCTGAGGTTTGGGTCTGCTGATATAGTTGCCAGGTGTTAACTGTATGTTTTCAATGTGGTGCAGGGCTGTTGCCAGAAAGCAGTTTCACATGATTAGAGCCATTTCCTGCTTGAACATGCAAACATAATGCCTAGTTCAAGGAAGTCGATCACTTAAATTCAATATCAGTTTGTCATCATCATATATCTGTTTGTATATCTCAAAATGGAAATTACATCGATTGATCTAATATTTAAAAAAATTCACATTTGTTCCTATTCTTAAATAAATACATTCAATTGTAAATTGTTTAGCGGCCTCTGCTGATGTGTATTTTTTATATTTAGACTAGATAGAGCAAAATGAAAATCCAGAAAGCTCATAAAATCTTAAAAAATAAAAAATAAATCCATAAATGTATTGTTTTCTCTGCCATCTTTTTACTCTGTTGTTGCTCTTGCTAATAGATTTGGTGTTGAATTGAAGTGATTTATTTGTTAATTGAAAGGGGGGCATCTCAGGGGTAATGAAGACCTCCTATGGTCATGAACTCTCACGGGAAAGCTTTTGTTTGACCAACTACTGTTATAAAAACTGGTCAAACATTACACAACACTCACACGTTCTTCCCCTCATAGATTTGCACACTGCAACTGACGGTGATCAAATTGTAGTGATGCTTTAATACAAAAACATCCATGCATTCGACTCTTTATCAACCAACAGTAGTAGAAATGACTTGTTAAGTTCGACTTGTTTTGTAATGAAATGAATCCTCTTGAATACAGACACAGATATTTTCCATCAAATATGGTACAGTGTGCCCTTAGATGACCCTGCGTTTGTGTACACACTGACATGACTAGGATTTCCTTCCTCCTTTCACTGAATCAGGGTGTGGAGTGCAATCAGCTGCATCGCTTCTTTGTGTGAGGAAATCGTGCACGCTGCGCAATCTTACTACCTCTTGCAAACTTCGCCACAAGGATAAAATAGTTGCAAGAGCCTAAAAAGTAACGGTTTAAAAATATGTTCCTTTTTATTATAATGAATAGTTACGACCAAAACGACACCACTGCAGTCCGGAAAGGATCTGTTTTTGAGAAATTGTGCATTGTCCACAGCCTGAAGGGCCTTCTTAATTTCCGCTATCTCTAGGACTTTACCCTCTTTCAAGCCATGTGAGTCTACAGGGGTCACTCTCAGCCACTGCCCTGCTGGATACTGTTACCTCCACCAGCATCAGCACTACACAGCAGGCAAGAACAGCAGATGGTCAGAAGGGAGGGGATGGACAAGGAGATCCGCATCATCTTTTCTTGGACACACCTGATTGTCCTCCAGTGTTTTTTCTTTTTTTTCCTCAATATGCAAAGTTACAGATCAGAAGTGAAACAGCAATGTCAAAGTGAGCCTTTGTCTGGAGGGTTTCAGTTATCACACATCAGATACCAACTAAAACATGTTTTGTAGGCAAAATGATTACAGAGCTGACTCTTTAAACCACCTCTAGCTTCTTAGATGAGCAATTGTTATGATTAGCACTGTTAGCTTTTGTCAGTATAAACCAGAGTCTTTGTTCCATAACAGGCACATTACATACGCTCAAAAGGATAAAGGAGAGCAACCTTGAAGTGCTGCTTTCAGGCTTTCTGATAACAACTGACGTCTCGCTCCCTCTTTCGACGTAGCCACCTGAAGGTCTTGCCTCTGGGAATACAGATTAATTTTAAATATTTTAAATAACTCTTCAACGCCGTACTGATACTGAAAATGGATAACTTTAAAATGTATTCGTCTCTCAGTAACAGCTTCCACACACTGAAGAGTGTTATTGGCATATCCTTTGAAGACTAGGGTTTGGTGCAGTCACTGAGATGGAAAAAGATTGGATTTCTGTAGTTTCTGACCAAACCAACCTCCAGTCAGTGCCAGTCGGGCTGAAAACCGCCACATTCCCAGTAAGCAGCACATTTACTGGTGGATTTGATTCATAGCCTCTGTGCTTACAAGATCTCACTATAAACAGATTTTTACTGGTTTGAACTTTGATTAAATGTTTAAGGAGGTCTTAGATTTAATCATGCGTTGTAGATATAAAAACTGATACTGGAGCTGAGATTAGTTTGTCCATTTTACACAATTGTTTAAATTGCAGGTTAAGTCACAGTTTTTTATTATGACGCAAGTGAAAGTACTTTACCGATCTTTTTCAATTTTTACACCAAACATTTTGGTGTAAATGTAGTCTTTGTTGATTAAATTGCTATAAAAGCATCTTAAAGAAGTAAAAAATAATGTAATGATCGCATACGGATCCTTTTTGTTCCTCGACTCTGTGGCACATAAACTGACATCTGGTTGCAAACCACATCTATAAAATGTACCATTTAGATCACAGTATTAGTCCTGTTGATACAGAGACTCAGAACATGACTGGCTTAGTTATGCGCCTCATGCATGTCAACATGTCTGCATCTTGGATTTGAAATGAAAGCCATCACTTCTTCCCTTTTAAAAAAATAATCATTTTTGTTCTTTATTGTCCCTGGAGCAACTGTATTTGCTTTACTGTGTACATAATACTTCTGTGGGGTTCATTGGGTGCAGTGCAGTGGAGCAGCCATCTTGGCTTAGTGAGTTCAGTGAGTTCAGTGTTGCTGGAGGCTGGCTAGATCAGGTGGCAGTGCCAGATCTCTGATATCAATCACCAGTCACTGCTGCTCCTGCCACTGTTTGCCATGTCCCTCTTCTCTTCGCTCCTCTCCTCTCCTCTCCTCTCCTCTCCTCTCCTCTCCTCTCCTCCCCTCTCCTCACTTCTCGTTTCTTTTCCAACTCCATCACCTTGTATTCCTTCTCTCTGTTCCCCTCTGATCCTCCAAAGCTTGCATGCATATCCTCAGCAGTAGCCGACAGGCAGACAGTGCAGGCTTTGTTATGAATGGCGTCCCCTTGCACATCCGGAGGAAGTGTACTCTTCAGTGTGGTTTTACAAACTGTCTCCATTGTCCTAAAGAATGACTCACTCTACACTGCAGATAATGGCAGTCAGCCAGACAGACTGACAGCACAGCACAGAAGGACCAGTCTGCAGAGCCCACAGACAAACGGCACAGGAAAGAGAGACAGTTTGTGAGAGATAAAGCCACCACAGACAGATGAGGCAGGAACTGCAAGGATCAATGAGGATATGAAAATGAAAGAGGTTCAACTATGCAGAACTTGATTTACTTCATTTTTGGGAAGAGGAGCTAGTTCTGGACATAAGTGAGAGTATGTCAGCAGATATGACCCATTTATTAATAATAAGCTAGATGGCAACTAAAAGGCTACAGGACAAAAAAACAACTTCAGTACTGCTTTTTTTGACTACAAGGTAATCAGGCTAGAGGGAGTTTAGCTTTTTTTATATCAAAATGATTGTGTGTGTCTATTTACGATGTTCTGAGCTAAATAGCTTTAGACCCTTTAACTGTTTGAAGTCAGTAAGATCTGCATTGGGAGAAAGCATCCTTTTAAAGCCCATGCCAGCAGAAGGATTAATGGATGGGCAATGTGAATGGACTAATGTAGAGTGAAGCAGTCTTGGATAAATGAATGAATGGATCAATGAATGGAGTGCTGATCATTGTGTATGCACAAGTTGGATAGAGGAAGCAAGATAGGATGAAAGGAGGAGAGGTTGCATAATGCGATTAGTTTGCAGCTGAGGATCATCAAAATGCTGACTTCAGACATTGGATCACAATATGGATGAATGCTTGAAGATTTGCTTAAGACACTACTTACTAATTGTTCTCATTAGCTCACAGTTATCCAATTTAATATGTGTATGTTTAGCTTTAACCTGAGCCATTCATTAAAATCTGTTATAGTGCTGTAAAGAAATCCCCAACCCCCTTTATAAACTTTTGTTTTTACTATCAAAGACAATCTGAGTTGATACAAAGAGCAGTTTTCAAATTCTGATTTCATTTATTAGGATAAAAAAAAGTATCAAAACCAACTTGGCCCTGTGTGAAATAGTATTTACACCCTAGACCCTTGCAGCAACAAATGCCATCAAGTGTTTGTGATAACTTGGAATGAGTCTTTTACATCCCAGTGAAGAAAGTTTGTCCCACTCCTCTTCACAGGAAAATTGTGGTTTTTCCAGCATGAATGAAACGCTTAAGATCTGAGCACAGTATCTCATGTGATTTTAATCTAAATCCATTTTTGGGAGCATTCTGAACTAGCTGGGTGTGTTTTGAACTTTTGTCCCAGTGTATAACCCAAAAGCTCTTAAGTTTAAGGTTCAAACTGATTGCTAGACATTCTCATTTAGGATGTTGTACTAGAGAGCAGAATTCATGCTTCCATCAATTATGGCAAGTCATTCATTCATCCTGAAGTAGCCAAGCAGCCCCATACCATCATACAACTACTGTATGAATGGTATGAAGTTCCTTTCTGCGATGCTGTAATGTAATATAACTTCCAAAGGTCCACAGAATATTATTCTAAATGATCCTGGGCATTGTCAAGATGTTTTTCAGAGATGTGAGATATGCCTTTTTGGGGTTTTCTTTTTCATCAGCTGTGGGTTTGGTTTTAAAACTCTCTGCATAATCTCATTCTTATTGTTGTTAATCATGAACACTGACCTTAACTGAGCTAAATGAGGTCAGGAGTGCTTTAGAATTTGTACTGGCTTCCTGATAGATCTCCTAGATGAGTCATCAGTGCTCTCTTGGAGTGTATATATATATCTATATATCTCATAAAAATAATTTCTTTATAATGTTTTTTGAATTGTTTTCTACTTGGATATTGCTTCAGCTCCATACTTAAATGGTTCCACAGCTTCACTCCACACACAGAAACACAAAAGCATTTTCTAGTAGTACACACGTTGACAACTTTGAAGTTGCAAAAACCCCTTAGGTTATATTTCTGTTCCAAAAATGAAAACTGACTCTGAATGTTTTCAGGTAAATCATTATTTTTTGCTCTATATAGAATTTGGACTGTAATATATTCAACAAAATCAATCAATATTCCATACTGCAAGAAAAGTTTATTTGTCCCTGATCCCTATAACCTGCATTGTAAATGATGTGTACAGCTCTTTTTTGAAGTATAAAAAGTGCATGTAATATGCTTTTATAATTATTACCCCATTTTAAACACAATAACCTAAATAATGTGAAATTAATGAACAATAAAGAATATGCAGGCATGCACTATCCAATACTTGCTTAACCTTATTTAGTATTGCAATACTTGTTGATATTTTAGAGTGAATGTATCTTATATGTGCCTTCCAACTAAGTCTCTCATCCGTTAACACCCCTAAAAATCTATTGTCATTAACTCTTAATATCCACATCATCTATTTGGATCTTTACATTTATACTTGGTCTTCTGTTTCCGAATAACATACATTTAGTGTTATTCAAATTTAATAGTAATTTGCTCTATATTGTGATATAATCTAAAGCATGTAGAGTAACTATTGTGATATATTATTTTCTTTATATATGTCAAAAGGGCAGATTCTGAACATTGTCACTTTCCAGATACATTGCAACAGAACAACAACTTCAAAAAAGTTTAGAATGCCATTTAAAGATAATTTGTTCTTCAAAATGCATTAAAACAATATTCAAATCTTTTTCCAAAAAATGCAACACAAAAATTCTCACAACATAAAGATGAAGATATTTTAAATAAAGTAAAAGCTAATTGTAAATTTTTTTTAAACCACAGTGTTCAAAATTGTCTGCTTTCCTGGTTACTTATTTATACATTTAATATTGCACAAAATTAAACTTGCAAATTTTTAAATTAAAAGTGCTTCAAGTTCAACAGGTTTTTTTCCGTTAAATAGAAAACAAAAATGTTTAAACTTGCAATATGTAGTGTAAAGACAAACACTGAACATCAGTATGTATCCTCTTTGAGGACAGCTTGACGACATCATCACAATGCTCAGTCGTAGTGGGCCAGTATAGGCAAAATCTCTACCTTTGGCTACATTTATACAATTTCTTCCTTATACCTTTCATATCGCTCACCACTATTTAGATGGAATTTAGATAGAATTTCTACTTAAGTAAGGCATTTATACTTCACTGGAAGCACGGAGTACAGGTAACTCAATCAATCAATCAATCAATCATAAAAAAAGATTACCATGAGAGCATCTGAGCATTATCTTAGGCCAAATAATGTGGTTAATCAGCTATTTAATGATTTAACGGGGGGGCGGGTAGTTAATATTTTATATGTGGCCAGGTTGGTTTGAGCAGTCCCCCCCCCCCATCTTTATACTTTTTCACAGTGCTGTACACCGGTTTCAGAGTCTTTGAGAAACGTTCTTTATATCTGCTGGCAGTATAATTTGTCAAATGACAGAGGATGTTGTATTTGGAGAACGAATTTTTCTGAAGAAAATGTGAAATGTAAATGTCATAACATAAACAAATCGTCCAATGCCAAACATGGATTTCTGTATTCTATCTCAATATTTTGCTTTTTCTTCTTTTTTTTCACCTGCTTCTTGTTTACTGCTGCATATATCCATTTGTGTTTAGGAACCCTGTCAACTGTTGTTACCATTTCCTTTTACTACCATTGTGAGCTATTGACAGTGGCAGCTCTGTCCTTACTTGAAAAACAATCTAAACACAAGTGGAAATGCAGAATCTATGTTTAAATGGGCTAACCCAGAGATTAGACCAGAGAGGTGGAGTGTTGTTAACTTCTTGTGGTAGTGAGGGCTGTTTGGAGTAGGCTTTGGGATGATTAGTGTAGGCAGGCTTGAGTGTGGGTGGGTTTGGCTGATTTAGGCAAACCGATGAGTGCCAAGTGGGTAACAACTACTGTGAGAGCTAGATTTCAAGAGAGGCACCCTGGTGGGCAAATAACACCACTTGCTTGTAGTTATGTTTTGGTAAGCTCTATAAAATCTTGATAAGCTTAATTTTATTATGAAACATGTGCTTTCCAAAGTCTCCTATCAAATAATACAACTAGGAAGTGTTACAGTAAGGTTTTCAGATGAACAACCACAGCATTACAGATATGAAGGTATACCAAGGTTTTAAAAACACAGAGTCTCAAAAAAGCTAAACATTTCCTTTATCTTTTCCTGAAGTTTGTCCTTCAGGAGAAGTGCCACAGGGGCCAGAGTTTGATGTAATTCAGTGCTGCATCTCCCCCACCTTCTTGCTTTGCACTGCTGGTCAGCTTCATATCTGCCACCTTAGCCGACGACCTGGTAAATTCGCTTTCTTTTTGGTCTTGTCGAAGGAGTCATTGCTTGGTCTTTGCCTTTCCTGATTGGCCTTGTGATCTGGCGGTGCCTCTCTGGCAGTAACGTTGGTGCTTCAACACCAAATTTTCTTTGATAGTAAGGCCTCGAATTTTAACCCCACAAACCTTGCTAGCGTACCAATACTAGCAGCCATAATGGAACAATCTTGCTCTTGTCAACACAGGGGGCTTTACTTCCTACAGATTCACCAAGAAATCCTTGTAAAATGAGTGGTCTTCTGCATCAAACAGTTTTCGACATAAAGCTCTTGGTCAGTTTTATTTAATGGAAGAGTCCTGTGCTTTTCCCTAACAGAACAAACCCTGGAGAAGTTTCTTGCCTTTAGTACTAATCACTGGGGACTCCATGACTCCAGAAACACGGTTCTTTCACAGTTAGCCACTATTTAGTTCCTGCGGTGGACAACAACATTGTTCTTCCACAATCTGAGTTTACAAAAACGACATTAATCTTCCTTGAACTTGCTTAAGCACTGTTCTGAAAATGGATTTTCTCTCTTGTCTCATTTCCACAGTGTTTGATTATCCTTAGGTTACATCTTCTTAGATAACATACTACAGTCTGTCTGTAAAACTTAGATCATGGGTTATACCAGCAAGTTGTACAGTACTATGATCTCTGGTAGCGTACAGTACGTTCTTTGTCAAGTGACTGTCTTAATCATCGTCTTCCTCATTCATTCCTGTTCTGCAAACAGAGAAACCTTACACTTAATGGTACTGCTGTCACCACATCATATCTTACATCCACCTTATTACAAGTCTTACCCACTGGGGTAATCCCCAGAGGGTTTCTCTGAGTTGTCATTGCAGTGTGCAAGCTTGACAAGTGTATCAAATATTTATTTTTTAATAAACAAGGTGTTCTTTACCTGCCCTTGTTCTGATGTGCTGCTAAAAATGTCAGCCACCATGATTCTCTTTCTAGGTAGATTTGCTAAATTCAGCACCACACCAACAACAATTGAAACAATAACGCAGCACATTTGTTACTACCATCGTAGTTTTCTTAGGAAGAGAATATTAACTAACAACTAAAACATCAGATCCAGTGTTTTAACCAGTGGAAGTGTCCACCCATTCACTTCGACCTAGTTGACTTTTGAAAATGTAATTAGGAAACCCATATGTGGTTAGGCTCAAAACTATTCATACCCCCTGGCTTATATAGATATTTTTCACGCAGCCTAGAAGTTTACTTGAAATGTTTTTTTATTTACATTTTATTAAAACAGTGGCATGTTGGAAATAATTTATAGCCTTCCTAATTGTAAATTGAATTTTTTTGGGGTATTCCAGCATTCTAACCCTTTATATAATTGCTGACCAGCTTTTTTGGATGTTTCCACTGGTATTTTGATAATGAGCTCCAAGTCTTTGAGGCTGGAAGGCCTCCATGAATTCATCCTAATCTCGTTCTTCCTCTACAGATACTCAGTCAGATTCAAATCAGGACTCTGGCCCGGCCACTCCTAAAATTTAAATATAATTTCCAATCAGAAAAAACTTGTTGGGAAAATTAAAAGATTACTTTAAAGGAGTCATAACCTAGTATTACCATGGATACCCACGCTCTATTATAGTCTTTTAGGCCCTTCTAAAAAAGAAAAGTTGAAAAAAACTAAACACAGAGCTCCTCTGACCCTTATTTCTGAAGGCATTATTGTCTCGCGAGATATGATGCGATATTTTGGCTGTCGTGGACGGTCATTGTAATAATGCAAATGAGGGGCTGGTGGATTGGTGGCATTCTAGGTCATTTGTTGTTTGCAAAGTAGCAGCCATTACCCGTGTTGTCCTCGAAGCTACTACTCCCGCTAGCATACAATGGCCGCAGTTAGCAGTTAGCTGCTGTTTGTTACACACAGTAGAGCAATAAAAACACAGCCTTACCGTTTCAATTGCAGGCAAGTCTCTGATTGTTGGAATGGCCCTTTTTTCCAAACGGAGCTCGAGTTCGAGTCGGCCAGAAATTAACATCGCGTATTTGAGTGTGCGTGCACGTGGGCTGGTTGACGAACCCAAGGGTAAACAAACGCTTCAAAGAAACGCTATCGGCTTCCCGGCCAGTGTATAATCATTAGGCAATCATAACATACATTTTTTCTCTTGGAAAAGTGAAAATTACAGGTCATGACTCCTTTAAACCTAAATCTGCAAGGGGTATAAATAATTTGGGTCTCAACTGTATCCTGGAACCTAGGCAAGGGAGAGTTTCAATGGCTCCGCACTACATAAAAAATATAAATGGGTAATAAGGCGCGTTTCCACTATCGGAACTTCAGGGTAATTTGACTGGACCTTCCCGATTATGTGCGTGTCTCCACTTCTTCGGACCGAGCAGACAGGGCCGTTTTGGGGGCCATTTCAGGAACCAACGGAGTACCTGTATCCCCCAATACAGGTACTCCGTTGGTTCCTGAAATGGCACAAAATGTACGGAATGGCCCGATCGAGTCGCTTAGCGGGAGCTGTGGTTATGTCGCAATGATTGGTTGTAATTTAGAGGAAAATGAGAATATGTCGCCAAAAAACTGGCTTTGTAAAAATAAGAGTTCGTGGCGAAGCAGTTTACAACAGCAACCAGTCCTGCTTCTTTCACATTGATCTCTTGTTATTTCTGCTGCTGTGGGTGCCTTTTTACACTGATCAGTGATGCTACTCACTGCAAAGAGAGTCGTGATGTGCGGATGTCTTTAGCGGAGTCCTTAAAGGGCTAATTGTGTATGGAGACACGGCGGCTGTGGGGAGCGGGCCAACGGATTACCCCGTCAGAAAAAAATCTGGTTAAATTATCCTGAAGTTCCGATAGTGGAAATGCACCTATAATCATTCAGGTGTAGAAACTTTTCTGCACAGTGATGTTCCTATAACTAATATCACTATTTTGGCTCTATCCTTGCTTGGAAGTGGGGTCCCCGCCAGCAAAAAACTCAACCCCTTTATAGGATATACAGGAAACAGATCCAGGAACTGCCTTGAATCTCTCGTAAGCCCCCCTTGCTTTTTGCCTGGAATCAGTAAAGTGACTGCCTGTGAGGGACATACACATATTTCTCTCGGCATTCTTGCTGTATGGTAATAACGATAAGCGCTTGCAGACCGCACACCAGCAGCAAATGCAGAATAATCCAGTGGCAATATTGATCCAATCAGACCTAAGAGACAGCTTTGTGTATACGCTACAGTATAGTAGAGTAGACGTATTAATCAATCTGGGCACCAAAAACTTTTCTGCACATATTTATTTTGCTTTGCAGGACACACCATCAAGTCCTCTGGGCCTTACTTCAAAATAAACATCTACTTTGGACCACTTTCAGTAGGCTTGGTTTGGTTTTCTTTCGCCTGACTAAATAGTTGAGCTGCAAGAGGAGGGGGTCAGTTTAAAGGGACAGTCATTCTATTTATATCTTCCCACCTGTAATCTGTCTCTGACAGGATTAACCAAACCCCTAGCTTTAGCCTGCCTTGCCGCAAGGCAGAGATAATGAAAATGTTAGCCATCCATCAATGGACAGATATAAATCAGTTTAATTCTATCTCATACTGCATAGTATCAGCGCACAGCTAATTCCATCATAAGATACTTCATAAGACATGCATGTTCAGTTATGTAGAGTCCAAAGTGGTCCAAATTATTTTCAGATCACCTCAATTCATTTCAATGCAATCATATTGTCATAATGATTTTAATCTGGATACAGTCAACGGTGTTAAGTAATGAAGTACAAATAATTTGTTACCCCAAATTTCTACTTAAGTAAGGTATTTATACTTCACTTGAGTAATTGTCTATTAGCCTACTTTTTACTTCTACTCCTTAAATTTTCTAACATTTATCTGTACTTTCTAGTCTTTAAATGTTTTTAAAAATAGCCTTATTACTCCTGTTTTATTTTGGCTTGTCATTGTGTAAAAAAAAAAAACACAGACAAAAAAAAAAACCTATCTAGATGAACTGCACCAACCGGATAGTGAGTCTGACTGCTGTTTGATAATAATTTTAAACATCCACCATTCTGACATTCTAAACTTTACGCACGGAATCCATCCATCCATCCATCCATCCATCCATCCATCCATCCATCCATCCATCCATCCATCCATCCATCCATCCATCCATCCATCCATCCATCCATCCATCCATCCATCCATCCATCCATCCATCCATCCATCCATCCATCCATCCATCCATCCATCCATCCATCCATCACAAAGATAGCATGAGCATGATCTCAGTCCCAGACCTTGTGTTTAATGCATCTAGCTAACCGGGTGCTGACAGAACGTTGAAGAGTTACAGACGTATTAGAGCACGACTGTGACTGGTTACAGACGTGCTCCAAAGACCCCGTTCTCATGCCAACCATCGGTGCAGAAGCAGTACATGCGGTGGAATTTCCACCCACTGGAGCGATATCTTCTGTTTCATGAAACTACTGGTTAGAAGAGACTTTGCGACTTTTGATCACTTAAATAGGAGAAGGTTCCCTGTTTTCAAAACTTTGGCTGAAGTGGCGCTTGTAATTCCAGTCTCCAGTGTGGCAGCAGAGCGTGGATTCACCCTTTAGAAGAACATCTAAACCCCCATAAGAAGTCATCCGTCCCTGACAAAAATTCAAAACCTCATGACAATAACCTCTGCAGCAATCCCACTTGAAACATTCGATTACGCACTAGCGGGTGTGCAATCCAGTTCCATGCAGACCAGGAAGAAGTTGTGAGCTTTTGTCCTTATTGGCATTTTTTTAAACTTGCATTTCTTTTATACATTAAATAGTTTTGAAACCAGTATTTTTTTTACTTTTACTCAAGTAAAAAGCTTGAACTGATTTTTTAACTTCTACAGACTTTTTAAACCATAGTATCTATACTTCTACCTGGGTAATGAACTTGAATACTTTTAACTCCTCTGAATACAGTTCCATGTGATCTTTGTTATAATAAATATGTTAATTTAATGATGACAAATAGTAAAAATTTATCAAAGGAAGCCCAGCCAACTGCATCTAGTCATTTACTTTTCAGCAGTCTTTCTCCTGAGGAAGCATGCGGGCGACAGTGGAGAGCAACGAATCCCTTTAACGTTAATTAAGATTCCCTGTTTGAAAAATGAAACCCCCCGGGCTTAAACATATATCATTGTGTTTGGAAGGAAGAAATATGCAAACATTCTTTGACTTAAAGTGGACAATACATGCTTTTAAATGTTTCCTTTTTACATTTAAACTATGCAGTTGTGGTCCTGACATTGTGGAACTGCAATACTTGGATCTGAATTCCTCATTATTGAAGCTCCACAGGCCCCTCCTATACCCCTGTTCTGAGGTTGCTTCTACACTAACACGACAGAAAGCATTGTTTACGACCCCCTCTTCCCCTCCGCCCGCTGGCACAACCCCAACCTAGTAGGCATGCACGAAAAAAAGGCCAACCCACATATATGACGTCACAGTCATCTCTGACCTGGAAGTGCATCCTCCCTACAGTTACCTGGCAGATGTAAACATTAAAGAAGAAGAAGCAAGAAGTTTACTTCTGATCTGCGACTTGTTGGGCAAAGTCAGTGAAAATGGCTGTTCACAAGAAGAGAGATTTCTTTGTTTACCTCTGAGTGGTCACCGGTTGTTATTAAGCTGGCTGTGGTACGTGTTTTCTGACTTCACTTCCTTGCCAAACTCAGTTCTTAAACGGCTAACGAATCCACACCAGTCCAAGAGCTGGAGATTTAAGAAATAGACGGCCCTCTTACCAATGTAAAAAAAATATCCGTGGAGGGGAACCTTAAACGATGGGCTAGTGTGGCCGGAATTCCGTATTGACGGAATATTTATTCGTTTAAGCACTTAAATGTAAACAGGACCAGAGGTGCGTCTGGGAGCACTCCGTTTTGGCGCTGTCTCGTTAAATGCAAATGAGGCACTTGAAACTCTGCCCCCTACTGATCACAGAGGTGCAGCTCGGGTCAACTCGGCCATTTTTTGTAGTTTGACAGCAGGGATACGATTATCCAGCAGCGCAAAAACTCAACCAGGTACTTTGAAGAGGTTTTGATCCTGGGAGATGGTGTAAAGAAGGGTGGGGATTGTTATATCCAACAACTGAACATTTATGCTTATCCGTTGGAACTTTCGGCATCCTTGAGCTTAGAGCCTAGACTTGGACTACAAACTTGCAGCAAATAAGAAAAATGGCGTATTCACGGAAGTGTTTGGTTGGAATTCACTTGCCTTATTTGGCTGTGCCGCTGCAAAGACCGTGATGTAATAGCCCAAAAAACATAATAGGCCGAAGAAAAATCTGAACAGACTGCAAAATTGGACCAAAATAGAAACTAAAGATATCTTTTCAGCACCTGAAGAGACTAATTTAAACTTTTCTCCACTCCTAGTGTCTCCAAATACACAGCAAAAGGCATTTATAGGTTAAAGTGGATTTTGCATGATATGTCCCCTTTAACAGAAACACAACTCTGTCTTATGAGGTTTATGCATTTGTGTGAGTGTGTTTGCATTTTCTGTGGTTTTTAATAACATCAGTCAGTCAGCCGGATAAAGACAGAGGTAGGAGCGATCGAGCAGTGATAAAATGCTTTATCCTCTTTTCCTCCTCCACCTCTCGTTGCCAATTTGCAGTCATTAATTGGCTGTCCATGATAAAATTCCCCATTCCCAGTCTGACACTGGTGTAGAGCAGCGGACGGTGGTGGTAATCATGTCAGCGAGGCTTGGCTCAGGGTTCTGAGGGGGCTAAATGGCCCCCATATGGTCCACTGGCTGGGGCCCACTTCTTACCATGCTCTCATTAAACTAGTGCTTAATATACCAAGGTAAAGGGAGGCACACACATACACACATAAACAGTCAGTAAGAGAGAAATCAAAGCATTTAACAGGGCATTGAGGCACAAGAGCACAAGGAGTTGGTTTGTGTGTGTGTGTGTGTTTTGGGAGGCTGATGCTGTACTATTGTTGACTTGCCATCTGTCATTAAGCGAAGAATGTTGTGTGCGCGTGTGTGTGTGTGTGTTAAAAGACGAAAGATGAGACGGAAACAAAATAAAGAAACAGAAAGCGAGGTACAGATGCCTCACAACAGAGCAGCTGAAACAGGGGGTTCAACAGCAGACTGCTGCATGGGATGGGGGTTTGTGGTAGAGGAGAAGAGAAGAGAAGTAACATCTGCCATATTCAGATATTGCTCAGTGGTTTCAACAAATTACATTATAATATCTTGAGTTTGAACAGACCTGGGAAATACTCTTCCTGATATCTTTTTGGATTAAACAGGAAGTTTCATACACATTTCAGTATTTTACATATATTGGAGAAAATCGGACTTCTGTGATGCAGAAGGTTTTGTTCTATCTGGCATTCTGTAAACAGAAATTAAATAAAATTGAACAAAAAGGTTTTATGTTCATAAGCAGCAGCTAAAAGAAAAAGTGTTTCCTTAACTGAGAGCTATGCTTCCCCTTTAAATTTAACAAACACGATACAGTTATATTGCCATCACATTGTGATTTGTTTAAACTCAGGAGTATTTTATGTGGTCGCCCTATCAAACAACAGTATCTTGTTACTAGTGATTTACAGTGTTGGTAATAATGCAGTTTAAAAGAACGCCATTAGGTAAAGCTGTTCTTTTTATCAGTAAAAGGGTAGGCCTGTCACAATAAATCAATTAATCCCATGATAAATGTAAATGAGCTCAATCCTTTTTCCAGTCACTATAATTTCCATTTGCATGCTTGTTTTCCTCGCGTTTCTCCCTCTTTCTAACAAAGAGACAGGATGAAAAAAGCAGATTATGGACATATATTCGTAGTGGCAGAGTAAAATGGGATGTCTTTTTTTATTATTATTTATTATTATTTTTTTATTATTTATTTATTTTGTTGTTCATTTGAACTTTTTTTTTTTAACCTAAAACTCCTAACACTTAGTTTTTTTCTGTTTTATAGTTTTTTGAAGAGTTCATCAATTGTTTTTATTGTTTTGGTTCTGTTAATTTATATCAGACAATAAAAATGTCTTCCAGTTGCAGTCGTAAATGTTATTTAGAAATTAAAGTTTATTCATCTTTCAGAGGTTGCACATGCTTTATTATTACATTAGTTGAAAATGGTCTTAAAAATGACAACATTGACGCTTATCACAATAATTTTTGGGGGCAATTTATCATCCAGCAACATTTGTTATTGTGATAGGCCTATAATCTCACTAATTACTGTTTCCGTCGTTACAACGCTGTTACAGTTAACGAACGTTAAATGCGGTGTTACTATGAATTGATAGACTAAATTGCAGAGTGCGAACGCTCCACATAGAGCTGAACTGCGCCCCCTCCCTCTCGCGTAATTGAGGCTGAAGCTCCACTTCAGCCGTAGTTTTTAAATCAGGGAACATTTCTGCTGCAATTGAAGTGATCAGAATTCAGCAAGACTCTCTGAATGAGGTATTTTCTGATCGCTTCCCCCTGCATGCGCCCTTTTTGCATCAGTAGTTAGGCTGCAGCGATCTGACACTGCCAGTCTGTGTACGGTGCAGTCACAGATGCGCTGCATGCCTCCATTACTCTGCAGTGTGCTGTTGGCTTGCAGATAAGGAGAAACCTTGGGCAGGTGTTCAGGTGTGAGATGATGCTCAGATGCTTTCATGGGAATCTTTTTTTTTTATTGATTAATTCAGTTACCCATACTCCGTGTGTAAAGTTGAAAATGTCTTCGCATTTGCACCAAGTGGTAAGAGGTGTGAATACTAATCTGTCAAAATGACCGCAGGCCTACAGATTTTTTCATCACTGTTTTAACAAAAATAACACGGTCGAATACTAAAAATATTTCTCAGTTTACTGACCAGTTGTCTTAGGTTGTGAGAGTTTGGTTTAGTTTTCTAATAGAGTTAAACACACTTTATCTTGTTTAATTGTTAACTTTTGTTACAAAGATAATACTTGGAAGTGCAGGATAAACATGTTGCTGTCTGTTGATGTGCAATATAGAAAGTTATTTAAAAGTAGACTACTTGTCTCTTCTACAAATTTCAACTGACTTCTGAAAGCTGGTCAGAAAAATCCAATTTCTTTGATATATAGCAACAGTTTTTTATAGTATGCAAACAGTTACTTTCCCTGGTAACTAGTTACTTTTATTATAGAGTAATTCAGTTACTTTTTGGTACAAGTAGGGAGTAACTATAATTAATTACTTTTTTAAAGTAACGTTCTGAACACTGGTGGTTTAGTATAAAGACACCTGTGTCTAGAAGGTCCATTCACTGGTTAAACAGTATTTCTGGCTACCATTACAGCATGGAGACAAAAGAACACCCCAAGCAAATCAAAGAAAAAGTTACTATAAGTCATGGGATGGATACAAAAAAGAAAATCTCTAAGCCACTGAACATCCTCTGGAGTTTAGTTAAATCCATCTTTAAGAAATAGTAGGAATATGGCTCATGTGTAAATCTGCCTAGATCAGGCCTTCTTCACAAACTGAGTGACCGTGCAAGACCGAGACTAGTGAGAGAGGCCACTAGGACTACGCTCAAGGAGCCACAAGCTTCAGCTACAAGCTACAAGCTTCAGCAGCTGAGAGGGGAGAGACTCAGCGTATAACAACTGTTGCCCAAGTTCTTCACCTGTCAAAGCTTTATGCGAGAGTGGCAATGAGGAAGCCGCTGTTGGAGAAATGTCATACCAAGGCTGGATTAGAGTTTGCCAAAAGGCCTATAGGAGACTCCATGGTCAAGTGTTGTCCATCTGACAAGACGCTATGACACCAAGCACAGCACATCGCCACAAACACACCTACTGTGAAGCATGGTGGTGGTGGCATCATGCTGTGGGGATGCAGCAGCAGGCCCTGGAAGACTTGTAAAGTTTTAAAGTAAAATGAATCTCGCAAAATATAGGGAAATCCCGGAGGACAATTAGTTTCCATCTACAAGAGAACTACGACTTCAGAGAACATTTTCCAGGAAGACATCGATCCGAAGCAACCAGCTAAAGCTACACAGAAATGGTTTGAAGACAACAAGTGGGATGTTCTGGAGTGGCCCAGTCAAAGCCCAGACCTCTATGCTATAGAGAATTTTTTTCTGGACTTGAAAAGGGCCGTTCACAACCGATCCCCATGTAACCTGATAGAGCTTGAACCGCTTTTCAAGGAAGAGTGGAGGAAAACTGCAGCATCCAGATGTGCAGGCTGATTGAGACCTATCCACTCAGACTCCCTTCTGTGATTGCAGCCAAAGGTGCATCTACTAAATACTGACTTGAAGGGGGTCAACATTTATGGACTCACTTATTTTATGTTAAATATTTTTGTCACTATTTTGTAAAAAAGCAATAGAAACGGTAAAATATACAAGGGGATGAATACTTTCCTTCTTCTTTTTTACTTTGACTTTATTTGTAAAAAAAACATAAAACAAACTAATTATTATTCATTAACAAGCACTGGCATTTTTCCAGCATCTCATTTAAATAGAGTTCAAACTATAGTGGAACAGGGAAGATTTGAAACTGCAACTTTAAAACATGGATGTAGTTTGATACCAATATCCACCCCAATGCCTGTTTGATTAACAAAAGAAAAAACTCAAAGATTGTGGAATATTTCAAAAACTGCACATTTCACATTAGGAAAAAAAAGTCACAGCAAACTGTCTAAATATTGCTTGGTGCACATATAGTGGGAATCTGAGTCCCAATGAAAAGGGTTCGGCTTTGTTCTGATTATTGATGTTTCTCTTGCCTGTCTGTACAGACAAAAGTTTAAAAATTCTAAATATTTAAACGCTTTATGCTTCGCGCATTATACTGGACGGATGAGCATAGGTTGGAGCAGGTGGAGAATCCAGACAGGTAGCCAATCAGGACAGAGAGAAGAACAGAGAGAAGCAGTTAGTTAGGTGGAGAGCACTTACCGTTGGCCCTTCAGTCTAACACATGAATGAAACCTTTGAATGAGGCACGACTAGGCTGGTGTGTGCGCCGGCCAGTGTGGGCTGTGGGGTGGGTGGTGGGTGGGAGATACACTTGACTATACTTGGGGTACGGCACTTGATTGTTTACTCTTACCCCACTGGACTTGGCAATTGTACTCAATGGTGTGTGTGTGTGCGCATGTGCTTGCGTGTGTGTATTTGAACATGTGCATGCATTGAAGTCTACAGGCAGAAGGAGAAACATGCAGCTCCGGGGCTTTTATTGTTGCTCTTGGAAAGTGCGAAGGCTTCACAAAAGACCAGAGGGGGTCTTATGTTGTCCACACAAGAACATGCATGCACTCGCAAGACCAGCTGCTGCCCACAACCCCAGCCCAGCGATTCTGAATTAATAATACAGGGCCACTCTGGAATAATGGTGACTTACACGCACACACACACACACACACACACATACATCTGAGCACAAAGCTTTGCACCTGTTCACCACTGCTTAACTGGACAGGGTGGGGCTCCACAACACACACACGCATATATACACCCGCCCCATGTTGCTTGTCTGTTGTGGGCAATAGTTAGACAGCTGTGTCTGTCAGCCTGTCTGCCTGACCTTCCCCTTCCTTTTCTGATGTCACTTCTTCTTATTGACTGGTTTGTCCAGCTGCGCTTCTCTGGCTCTCTGATTGGATAGTTTCACATCCAATGAGGCCGAGACACAGAATGAAAATTTGAATATGAATGTCCGAATAAACGGGAGAACCTCCGAGAAATGTGTGGAAGTAATAACTGCTGAATAAAACCAGGACAGAGCATCACTTGTCAAGCCTAGATTTCTTTTTCTGAGTATCACTGATATGTGAACTGCACCGGCATCATGCACCCTTCAACTGGGAATGAACAAATATTTGGAGTCAAACTGCATTTTACAAATTCTTCTAAAAGGGGGTTGTAGCAGATGGCCTTGGTTGAAAGTGATTTCTCCTCAACAGGTCCCTTTATTTCACAAATGATGCTGTTTTGGTTTTTTTTGCCAATAAATCTGTATAGGAAGCTTTATGCATAAATAAACTGTTTAATGTAGACATCAATGGTGTAAAATAAAATAAAAATCAATGGTGCCAACATGCAGAAGGCCTCCAAAAGAGAGGGAAGAAAAAGAGGCAATAAACCAGCAATCAATGCAATTTGATTAGCCAGCTCATTGGCTGTGTGTGCCTTCCCTAATCGCATTGGATTCACTGCATTTTGAAGAGAAGCAGCATGGCATTCCTAATGTTATCGCGTGTTAAAATGCAAGGGCTTTTTGTTCTGGTTCGCTCTGATTGTATTTTTACCTTCTTGATACGCTAGAAGACGTCATAACAGATCAGTCTTTATGTTTTTGGTTTTTTTTCTCCCAAGATGTGTTTGCCTCGCTAGCTGTGTGTGGGTGGTTTGATGGATGTGTGTATGTCAGCTCACTGAGCTGTATTTAATATTCCTGATTAGGATTAACCATAGATGGAAACCTGTGTTTCCCTGCTCAGTACTACAATACTGTATATTCGCTCTGTGCTGACGGTATGTTCTCTTTGACTCTTTCAATCTTTTTCCTTTTAAAAAAACCCAAACTAATTAAAACAGTCTGTTGTATTTCTTTTGGCATGTTTTCAGAATCTCTAAGTGAGATGTGAGGAAAACTAGCTGCAAAGAGCTGACAGCTCTGTTATGTGTGACGAGCAGGGATTGTTGTGAGCATGTAGTGCACAGGAGGGTCATATCGGACCCAGGTGGGAGTCCTGGGTGTCCTGTCCTTGTCCTTGTTTACTGGGCAGACATTTTCAATCAAAATAGCTCAGAGCGGAAAACAATTAAACACACAGATGGAATGAACCTTATCTGTTAAATTATAACCACGTTTTTGATTTTCTAAACCAAATGATGATATGGTTTATTATTCGAGACGCACCGGTCTGAATTTATTGGCAAATTTTTGTTTGCAAGGCATTGACTCGCCGATATGACTTTCTGATTTGTCTTGAACAACACAGTATAAAAAGGCGCAAGAACAGCATATCAATTTTTTTCCTAGTTTTTCTGTCATAAAGAATCATTAATACTTGCATAACAACATAAATAGAGCATCAATAAGGTGCACTGCCTTAAGCATTACCAAAACAGCCGTTAGTTAATTCTAGAGATTGTAGATCTTGACCTGAAGTCGGAAATTTTAAATGTTAAAACTTTTCCAAATCCAGCATGTTCAATGAGAGGCAAAGGTTAAATTCTCAAAGGGATAAAAAAAAGAGCAACTTTGCTGTATTGCGTTCAGCCTTCCTGTTATCTTTTGACAGTTTTGCTCTCGTCCGCATCCTGAATGAACTGCAAACATGTCTCTTAATAAAAAAATAGGTTGTTCAAATAGTTTCCCACCATCTCCTCCTCGCTTCATCTTCCTCATAATCATCTTTGAGTCCAGGCTTCAAATCATCCGATTTTAGTCATTACCTGAATCAGTGAAATAACCAACAGTAAGAACCAATTTTCCAAACTTTGACATTAGATTTAATATGAAATGACTAATCGCTCTATAGAAAATTGATTTTAAGAAGAAAAAAATTGAACAAAATATATTTTTCTTTAGTTATACTAGGTAGTAAAGGGGAAATAATGTGGTTAAAGTCATGAAGTATGAGGACAAGATTGAAGTGGCCTTGGCTAACTGACCCCTTCACCCACCCGCTGTTTAGCTAGGTAACCAAAGCCTTGTGTCTGGCACAGATGTCTCTGAGCTGCAGCCCTCGGACCAAGATGCCACCACAGTAATCCTATGGGGTTTTTATAGGAAGCAACTCATTCTTCACAGAGGCACACGGATCGAGGTTTAAAATGTCTGTATGCAGAAATGCCCACACCCACACAAACTGACAGTCACTCAGGGACAGCATTTTACATATATTGTCTGCCCACACACACACACACACATAGACACAGACACACACAGACACAGACACAGACACACACACACACACATCAGTATGGTGAGAGGATTAGGAGGAGAGCCGTCTTGGCTGCAGCGTGTCTGTCACTCACTCTCAGGCTCTGTGTCAGCATCACAGCGGTGGATAACTTGGTCCAAGGAGCCACCACCATCTACTGGATTGTAGAGGTACTGCAACAGGGAAAAAAAAGAGCAAGGGACATTTCAAAAGAAATTTGCCTGCATAAGAAAGATGAGAGGCTGGGATTGTTAGGTTATTTATAATGTAATCAGGGTTTTTAGTTTTGTTATTTTGTTTAATGTTTCCGGTTTTTGTGCTTGTCTAAGAGCCTGTGTGAGGACCTCTTTTTGTACCAGCTGGGGGAGCAGGGGGGCACCAGGACAGCATGCATGCATGGGTTCGTCTTCATGTTTGCATGCACCAAGCACAGACTAGCAGGAGCCTCTGGCTGTGTGCAGCTGGCTGGGTAAAACCTCCTAGTGCTCCCCCCCAAAGGATGGCCACACTCCCATGGGTTTCCACTCAATCTGGCCGTGCTGCCCCGTCCCAGCCCTCGGTAACCACCATAGCCTTAGCAGCTTACAGTAAGGCCCTCCTCGCATGTGCTTCTCAGCCTTCATCTTTCTCATTCTCAATTCCAGCTTTTTATTCATCTCTGCCTTACTGTAGTGTCTATATGACAAGATTGAACTTTTAAACACAGCTGCAACTCCAGCTTCAGGGTGAAATATTTTCTTGAATACTGTCCTGTTATGTAAGAGCAAAACGCCATTTGCGTTTATAGAAGAACAGGCATTTCTGCTTTTATACTGTCAGGGATTGTGATTGTATTTAAAGCATTTACACACACACACACACACACACACACACACACACACACACACACACACACACACACACACACACACACACACACACACACACACGTACACACACGTACACACACGCATCCATACAAACAAGCTCAAGTCCAGTCCCAATGTGATAATGAGACTAATGCACTTTAAGTGGATTGGCTTTGAAGGGGCTAGATTCGCCTTAAGATGTCTGAGCAGACTAGAGTTAAAACTGCTGTGGTTGGGGTCACGCACACAGCAATATCCTTGTAAACATACCCATTTATTGTGGAACTGCAAAGAGAAGGATATTTCCTCTTGTTACCTTTTCCTAATAATGATTTAAAGTTTCTGGAATCTCATCAAATTTCCCACCCAGCAACATGGACCATGAGCATCGACCTGCTTCTGTCCTTCACGGACAAACTATGGGACAGATGTCTTCCTCAAGCGTCTTACCACACAATTCCTCACTTTCTTAACCTCTTACCCCCCCCACCATGCTGCTTGCAATTACCTTCCCCTTCCATCACTCCTTTCACATAGTTCCTTGTCTGATGTTCAACTGATTCTCCGTCCCATGTTCACGTTTACTGTTTCTTTCTGAAACGGTGTCCAACTGTGATTGATGCTTCTGATTTTGCATGATCTTATTAGCTTATTTATAAAAACACAAAACAATTACCAGAAATAAATTGACATGTTTAAAAAAAACAATAATGCCCACATCTATGTTGGATATTGCTTTCCTAAAGTTGCCCCAAAGACTTTACCGTCTTAAGTGAGTGTATATATGTATTTACTTAACTACAGTAAACTGTAAACTGGATGATTATAATCCTGTCTTATCATTTTGTACAAAAGAAATGTAATCTTTTGATGGTTTTTATCAAGTTTTGTGTTTCACATACACAGTACTGTACAACATTCTTAAAGTTAGCATGTTGCTACAGCGTTTGCGTGATACAACGGGTCAATGAGCATATCCATTAGGACATCCCACTATTTGTTCGGCTTGGTCGTGGAACCCATCTCTAGCCACCATCACTTCGTCCAGTTCAGTTCATACAGGGACTTCTCAACATTTTCTCCACTGCGCTTCTCTTTTGCAAAGTTTCTGATGAGGCAAAGTTTAATGTGTGTGAAAGTGTCACCTTTCTGGCTCCTGCTGATTAGCTCAACGATACAGTAGAATAGTTCATAATCATCATATAAAGAACTGATATTATGTATACCAAACTTTCTTCTGAACAGTATTGGGGTACTGGTACTGTACAACAGTTTGAGAATCATGGATCTAGTGAATGATTGTAGGGTTTTTATGTCCTATGAAAGCAAAGTAAGCCCAAATCATCAGCCCTCCACTTCTGTGCTGGACAGTTGATTGCATTGCCTTTTAATCAGCAAAGAGAGGACCCTGCTGGCTGATGATCCGTTAATTGGTTGCTTTTTCATCAGTAGACTTTTTGGCCATTACTTGAGTCCTCAATTTATGTGGAATGAAAAAGTGTGTTCTCATTTTTCTGAGCTCTTTTTTTGCATTTTAGTCGGTTGTGTTTCACAATAGAACATCTCAGGTTGTATTGTAAAGCTAATAATTTAAACATGATATAAATGGGGATTTGTGTAGCTGTGTGTTGTTGTTTCTTTGGGTTTGAGCGGTCTGTGGATTAGAAAATGGCAGGAATTTCTGTCCACCCTTATTCTCAGCCTCTGCCTGCCTCTGTACTCCACCACCAACCAGCTCTCCAGCTTCCAGAGTGCCAGTCACACAGCCCTGTCCATATACACCATCTGCATATGAGCTCCTGCCTCAGCCAAAGCATTAAATTAAATCCCTGTTTGGGTTGATTAACAAATGGCTGGTGAGCTCACATAGTTACGGAGTTATTTATTTAATTGTCATTATGGCTTTTCCTGGTTTTGTCTGCCGTATTTTCAACAAAGACGCATCAAACAAGGAGAACAGAGGTGTATGTGATGTCCGGACGGAGTCGGCGTAAAACAGAGCAAAGGGGAGAAAGTTTAAACTTTGCACAAGTTTGTGTGCCTCATTCTTACTGTGCTGGCTGCAGTTCAGCCCTGCCCTATGTACCTGTCTCCTTAATGTGTTTCAATCTCGCCGTCTCCCCTCTGTCTCGAAGTGAACAGCTAATGGGTCTGCTAATTGAGTGACAGTCAGCGAGCGCATTGTTCTAATTCCAATCAGAAACCTTGGAACAGACGCAGCCACAGCTGATTCATCTCTGCCTCTTACTGCTAAATCCACAAGCTGCAACTGGAAGATGGGCCAGCAAGATTTATTTCTCATAGAAATTCGAAATGACTTCTAAAAAGCCTGGCTCTGTTTCCAGTGCTTAGCTTGTGCCTCTCAAACACATGGATGTAAAAGTAAGGAGTTCACCTCTTTATTTCACTTGTTTCAAAGCAAACATGTTCTTCTTTCATGCTTTACAGCGATTAGATTTTAGATATCTCACCTAGCGTTGCAATATCCTAACAATAAAACTAGCTAAGAATCCCAACCGAATATAAAAGGGAGCGTTTACAAACTATTACTCAAGGCTCTGGGTCAGCTGACCTCTCCCATTTTTAGCCCACATGTAATATCATCCTAAGTTACTCATAAACAAATGATTACATGTCCATGTACCTAACCCACTGCATACAGTTTTCACTAATATTCTTCATACTCCTAGCATATTTAGTTTTAATGTATTTATTTTAAGTTAACATTTTGAAGTGTTGCAGTTTGCAGCGTTTTTAGTGAAAAATATACTTCCCAGCATTTTTAAAATGTCTCTGGGCCATTGACGATGCCGCTCCATGTTGATAATAGCTGCTAAAGCTAGCCACCAGCGTGGTGACCTGCGAACTTAAAGGTAGTTTGCATAGACAGTAGTTTGATCCAGACCTGTGTGGCAGCAAAGGCTCATGGGACGTTTTGTAAGTTGATCAAATAGGACTATTTGTGGTTTTATAAAGTGTGCAAATGTAAAAATGTGCACAAATCTATTCTACATGCCCCTTGTGATAGCTTGTATTTCATTTTTAAACATAATTTGTGATATTTATATATCAACTATAATGTAAGGACTATATGGAGTCGAATTTATATTCATTGGGCCCATTTATCACAAGCAGTATCAGCAGTGGAAGAATAATCATGATGCACATCTAGCTGAATGAATAATGTGGATTTTTATGTAAGATCCAGGGCATCCCTGAAGGGCCAAATTAAACGGTTTGGGAGGCCAACTTTGGCGCTCGGGCCCCAGTTTAGGCCCCCCTGCTGTAGAGGGAAGCTAAAGATTAGGGTGATGGCAAGGAGTCCTTCCAACCTCAATGACGTGGAGGTCATCACCAAGGATAGATCATCAAAATACCAGTGGAAACATGGAAAGGAGCTGGTCACTAGGTATAGGAAGGGACTTGCGACATATTTTTAAAATAGCAAGTAATGTTTGTAAAATGCAAATGAAGTAGATGAGTATCATCCTAAAGGAAACTTTTTGAGAGAAGTCCATCTCATTTCCTGTCAAACAATTTTATTGGTTGAGTACAATCTGGCAGGGGTATGAATATTTCTGGATCACTTTATTTTTCCTTGTGAAATATTTTTAGTTAATTAGTTCAATTTTTTTTTTTTTTAATCTGAGGTATTATTTCATTCATTAGTACATCATCTCCTGCGTTAAACTCTATTGGCTGTTTGCTGCTCCGGAGGACATGACGACCACAGCGACGACCAGAGACTGCTGTAAACTTTACAATTACAAAGAGATGAGATAAAAAACTGTATCATTTACTGATCCCTATCCCAAATCAGGATGAGTGAACAGAGGAAATATTGAGACAAAGTCAGTCCTGTTGTCATAAAATATGACCGGAGGAACAGGAGGACTTATGGGATCAGATCTAGCGCTAGCCATGTCGTCGCCTGTCCTCATATCAATTCACATATTTCTGTTACTGTCATGTTTCCTGAAGGAGTGGCAGTTTAATGTTTGCGGTTTATTGTCAGTTCAAACAAACTGCTTAAAATAAAGTCTTAGATCATGCATACATTAAAAAACACAGTCCATTTGATTGATTTTATGATTTTAAGTATATATTGAATTTAGACTTATTACAGTGTAACTTACAGACATGTTATAGGTTTATAGCTCAAAAGCTAGTGGTTGGTAGTGCTTCCTAATTGTTAAATAAAGAAGTGGTCTGGGAATAACCACTATGTTTACCTTTTTGCAGGCCACTAACAACACCAAGCAGTTCTCTGTATCGATAAAATTTGCTCTTTTATCATTTGCTATGAGTCGAGTCTGTTGATTTAATTGTAAGATTTTATTTCAAAAATTCCCTAAATCCTCCTTTAATAACTCACAAGTCTTTTCTCCAATATTCTCCTCATGGTTACTTTTCCAAGATCGCCGGTGGGGACTTTTTGTGACGTCATTGCAAACTCCTGATCTCTGTTTGGGCCACTCAACTCTTGTAAAATATGTGAAATGATGACCTGCAGGTTAATATTACTTGTGGGAGTCAAATTATCGAAATCTGTGGGTAAATATTGAATATGAGTAAGCTTGTCCCATTGTAGATGGCTGCGTACATGAAAAATATGGGTACAGAACGATTAAAGCTACAGGGGTAGAAAACAGCAAGAGGTGAAATGAGCAGGACCCACGACTAAAACCGATCTATTTGTTATGAACCAGTTGAACAACTAGGACTTTAAAGGCCTCTGCCCTTTTCATCCTTCAGAACACCTACGTGGTTTGTTCCCCGCTCTGTAGTGTTATTATTTTATAATTGGCCTAACGGGAAAAGTAAAGTTGTGCAGCAAAAACTAAATGAAAGTGAAGTGAGGAGTCTGAGAGAGATGGTGTGGGAAGGAGACCGGCTGTTCTGTTTTCTCCAGCAGTCCAAACTAGAGACATGTGGCTCCCCAGACAAGCTGTCCAGAGTGGGAGAGCTCGCTGGACTCATTACAGGCAGGGCCAAGACGGGATAGCTTGACAGAACACCGTTGGATCACACGGAGAGTTGGAACGGTCGGAGCAGAATTGTTTTTAGCCTGCCTGCGTGTGTATGTGCACTCGCCGCTGTGTTTGTTGGGAGCAACGCGTACCCCCTCTCTCTCCGTCTGTGCCACCCCTGGCTGCCCCCTCCCCCGCCACCCCCAGTTGACACTCAGAAACACACACACGCATAGCATCTCGGCCTGGCCATAAGGATCGCTTAAATGTTTTCAGTTGTACTGGACAGCTGAGGGATGAAGTGGCCAACCACAGGCTTCCATTGGTTGGACACCTCATCCAGAAACTGACTCATAGAAATGACTGGACGTGGACCAGCGAGCCAGTAGTCGCAGCCAGTTTATAATAGTTTTTATCAGTTCAACTTTTTTTCCCTCATCCTCATCCATTTTGACAGTCCATCCATTATTCTGCAATCCAGTTTGGAGTCGAGGAAAGTTTCTCCTTTCCAGATGAAAGCTTCAGTCAGCTTCTGGTGTTCACGGCTGAAAGGGATTCATATTTTTCTAGTCAAACATGATCATTCTAATAATGCTGTTTGCCTATATCTTTTAGCGGTTTGACACCACCAGTGACATATTTCACTTTGGCTTGCTCACAGTTGCCTTCTCTGTGTTTTAGTCTTTCTTTCAAAATATTTTCTTCCTTATGCCTCGCTCCACCCCTCCTGTCCAGCCCCTCTCACGGCACTCTGTTTATAAGTAGCAAGTGATCCAAAGAATATGCTTTGTTCCTGAAAGAACAGGAGAAGGAAATGGGAGAGCAGGAGCGAGTGGGTGGATTTGTGAAAAACAGAGAGAAGAGAGGAGAGGTGTGATTGTGTAGCCTTAGTGATACACTGGCACCCACCAGTGTGTTTTCTTTTTTTTTTTTTTTTGTTTGGTGTCCCTCTGTCCCTGTGTGGCGGTTCATTCTAGTCACCGTCACACACACACACACTCACATGCTCATCCTCACCAGCACCCAGAGGTACCGACGGGACCCTCGCTCGCATGGTTCCTTCAGCGGAGCAGGTGTTTTCCTGAGACGTGTTAACGAGCGCGGCCTGCTGTCATTTCTGCTTTAAATGGATGTCACAAATAGAACACAGACACGCGTACTCTCTGACTGTCTTCTTCTCCCTGAGAATGAAATGAAATGAGTGGATCAGAGCAGGACACAGACAGACCCCTTTACTCTTATACCCCTAAGAAAATCTAGTCCTCTTCATTGCGTTTACCAGTGGCCGAACTAGTGTGCAATCCATTCTCCGTATAAATAAAGCTGTTCTGTGAAGGTCTTATGCCCGGTTCACACCGTTCTTCGGCCGTTGCCAGACAAGTCTTTCGTTGCAAGTAGAGTCGTGACGAAAAATGGTGGGCGGGATCCGCAGTTCTGTGGCTGTCCAGTGTGACGGGCCCTCCGACAGCTTATTGAGCACTCTCACGACAAATCCAGCCACCGACTGTCTTCGAGCAGTGTCTGAAAATCTACGACTCCGGTCTGCAATCGACCAATGAAAATGCACCCAGGGAGTGGAGCGAAAAACTAGTGACGAGAGTACAACGTGACAGTAGCGGTGTCAACATGAGCAACAATAGAGGCTGCATGGAACAACAAAGAAGCAGAACTTATTGAGCTTTGGCAGCAAAGACAGTGTATATGACATTTATAACGTTGCCATCTTTGGTATCTGTTGGCTTTTAGAGGCGTAATATAACTTTGAGTTTGACTCACTGAAACCTCGGGCCGTACAGTGTGCCACCTATCTAGAGCTCGCACAGTGTGAAATGAAGCAGTCCTTTGCGATGACCGAAAAACGCACTGTGTGAACCGGGGTTTAGAGTTTCCAAATCTACTATGACATCACTCTGCAGCTGGCCGGGCAAGGTAACCATTAACAAGACGAGCATCGAAGAGACCCATGGTAGCTTTGGAGGAGCTGCGAAGATCCAGAGGAGAATCTGTCAACAGGACAACTATTAGTTCCTTATTCCACAAAACAGTTTTTCTTAGAAGAGTGGCAAAAAGAATGCAGTTATTGAAAAAAAGCTCAGTTGGAAAGCTCTGTTTTAAATCTGCCTCAGCTATGTGTGATAGAAAACTAACACCGCACATCACCCTGAACACACCATCCCAGCAGTGGCAGTATCATGCTGTGGTGATGCATTTCTTTAAGGGCAGCATGGAAGCTAGTGAGAGTTGATGGATGGAGCAAAATGCAGAACTATTCTGAAAGAAAATCCTGTAATGGAGTTGCAAAGATTTAAGGCTGGGGAAAAGCTTTAGCATTCAACATACAGCCAGAGCTACAGTGGAATGCTTTCATAGCATTTAAATATGCTATAATGGCCTAGTCAAAGTCAATACCTAAATACAACTGAGAGTCTGTGCTCTTCACAGACTCAGCTGTGTTGCAAACAACAGTGGGCTAAGGTTTTATTGTGTAAATGCGGAGAGCTGATATATACATTCACCCAGAAATACTTCAAATCTTTTACAAGGTAGACTTAGGGGGATTGAATACAAAATGCACATCACAGCTTTTAGATTTTTATTTGTAAAAATGTATAATTCTCCTTCCACTTAACAATTATGCACTGTTTTGTGTTGGTCTGTCACGTAAAATCCCAATAAAATCTACTGAAGCATGTTGCTGTAATGTGACAAAATAAAAGAATAAAAAAAGTTTATTGGGTGTGAATACTTTTGCATGTCACTATATGTGTGATGAGAATTGCACACAACATCATTTCTATCTGTCGTCATTGTTCTCCAACAAAACTGTGTGAATCCACATATATGTGCAGTTTAACCCACATGTGGCTCCATGTTCCCGGTTATCTACCAACGGGGTGTGAGGTCTGACACTCGTGTAATCCTCTTGTGTGTTGGCTAAAAAGGCCGCGGTCCCACATCAGTGCCAGCAGCACCGATGCACAGTTGGATAATACTTTGTCGGCAGATGCACAGCAGATGTTCGTTGTTCCTGCTGACGTCTAAGAAGAATAACTCCTCGTGTGTAATCCTGTTTGGTCTCGTGTCACATCATCTCATCATCTCTGTGGCTGCCGCTGACCAGTGGTTTGGAGTGTGTTTTTGTGTGCGATGTGTGTGTGAGACTATGTGGTGGAAGGGTCATCACCTCAACACCTGCCCATGTATCAGCCAGATGATGTTTCTGGCATGGATACGTTGAGTGTTGCGCTGGTAAACATGTTTTTTCTTTTCCTTTTTTTTTTAACCAGTAATCCGATCTGAATCTGGCAGGCGTTGTGGGAGCTGTAGAGATGCTGTGTGTATAAATATTACAGTGTGTAAATGTGTGTGTGTGTGTGTGTCGTATCCTGAGAACAGATGACAGTTGAGCGGTTCTTAACTGTCCGGGGGAATAAAATCGGTGTTTAAATCATCCGCATCATTATTTTTGCTGGTAATCCCACTTTCCATACATTATACTGATTAATTAATCAGCATCACGATTGCTCATTCACTGCCTCCCCCTGTGTTTGCACCAAGTATCAAGCTAAGCTTCCGTTTCTCTTCCCTCTTTCTATGTTTGTGTGTCTCTGTCCAGGTGAATACATAAAGAACTGGCGGCCACGTTACTTCCTGCTGAAGACAGACGGCTCCTTCATCGGCTACAAAGAGAAACCTCAGGATGCGGACCTCCCTTATCCACTAAATAACTTTTCAGTAGCAAGTATGTGACATATACATGCTGTCATAGATTCTTTACTGTTCTCCTGTTCTTAAACCCAGAACTATGCCTGATAACTGTTTACTATTTCTCATATCGTCTAAAAGCTATTCGGGCGGGGATGCAACGATCACAGTTTTGGTTCCAATATTTGATATTCAATTTAGAAAACAAGTTTATTTAAAAACTCTAATAAACTCACTATTATGTCCTGCAGATGAGACATAAGGTTATTTGACACCCTTTTTATGTACATGTGCATATTATACATCATTGTAAAGCTAAGATTCTTGAGATTTCAATTATATTTACCAATCAAGGATTCCATTATCAGCCATCTCGAACAAAAGCGGTCACATCCCCGGGGGTCTAATTTGTGTACTAGTCAACAACAAGTTGACTAGTTTTCATTGTAACTTCCGTTAGCATGCTCTTGGGTAAAAATTGCAGGAAATTTAAGAGGTTAATGCATTTGATATATATATATCATTCCTCTGTCCTCTGTTGTCAAAATTGATTTTATATTATTAGCAGAAGTGAAATTGCCCTGCGCATATGATGGAGACGTCTTTGTAAAATAAAGTTTTATCTTACTAGGTTTAGATCTTGAGCTGCTTTCAGCATCTTGTATTAGCGATTAGCACGGTTTGCATCACTAACTGTAAAGATCAGTCTTTGTTTGTATTCTCGAAAGCAGTGGTTCCCAAATTTTTTTTCCTTGAGGACCCCCTTGCCTGTGTCCAAGAAAACCTGGGACCCCCAACCCCAACTCCTATGCGCATTAAAAGTGATTAATTACAAACTTTTATTTGCAAAAATGAAACCGCAATTGTATGTTTTTGTTCTTCTTCTTCTTGTTTTTCACTGTAGGCCATGTAGAAAAGGTTAAATTGCCTTTTGGATTTTATAAATGTAATATTTACATATATAATTTTAATAACCTCACAACCTCAGCACAGACAAAATTCTGCAGACCCCCTGTGATCTCCAGGGACTGGACCCCAGGGTGGGAACCTCTGCTGTAGAGAATGAAGCAATTTTTCTTGACTCACATGTTTTTGAAAAGGCTGCATATCTTTCCAGATGCCCGCCACCAGTGAGGCTCGGTCAATCTGAAAATATGTCCCTATGTCTTGCCTGGTTGCTGTCTTGATTTCCCCGTACATGTGTTCTTAAAAACATTGGAATAAACTAGAAATCTGCTCCCAAAAAAAAGCAATGTTGGGGAGGTAGCACTTTAAAAATGTGCAGCTAAACTAAATGTGGAGCTTTGTTGGAGCATGCTAAACATTTCCTACTGCAGCATTTTTTCACTCATCTTTTAGTGTACTCTCCTGCATTTCGAATTTTCAATTTTTTTATTATATTTATATTAATAATTACTTTATTTACTATATTAATATTTACATTAAATCACATGGTGCATATTTACTTAAGATATTTACTCATCAGAAACTTTTTAAAAGATTTTAACCAATAAAGGTTAAGTATTTATGTTCTGAGACACAGATTAAAGCGATCACAACTGCAGAGGATTTAGGATTGGTGATCACTCACATTTAAGTGTGTATGTTGTTAGTAAGAAAGTAAGTGCATTTATTCATTTATTCATATAGAACCCTTCACCTAATCAGAAAAGTGCTTCACAAATACATAAGAAACATGATTAAAAACACATCAAAAACAAATGAAAGGACATAGGTAATTAAAAACAAATATACAAATAAATTAAATTATTGTATTAAATTAACTTCAGGGCTTTTAAATGTGTCTAGACTCTCAAGAGAACATAAAAACAGAGGAAGCTTGTTCCATAGTGTGTGTGCAAAAGTCTAGAGGATATAATAACCCGTCTTCTTATTGAAATGCTAACTGTCTTCCAAAGAGAGATCTTGCTCGTATGTTCCTATAGTTCCATCACAGAGTCTCAGTATAATATTGCAGCCATCAATGCAGTCGTTATCTTTGCCATCCGTCTTCACAGCATGGTTGTGTGTTACAGGATTTACCACATCCTATAATTGGCCGTTCATCATCTGTCAACACCTGGTTAGCAGACTCCAGGACATTGCTGACATGTTTAATTTTCCAATAATGGACTCATCAAGACTAGTTTTATGCATCATTTCCATTATCACCTTCTTTTGTTTTCATTAAATATTTTCCATCTGATATTGGATATGGGAATGAAATTATTAGAAATTAATTTGAATTTGGAAGCCTTTTGTCCTCTACCCTTATTCTGAAGGGATGCTTAGAACATTGTAAGCAAATGGTGATCTAAGGGTGGCAAATGTATGGGTAAAAAATGTTGTTCACAGTTGAAAAACCACATTTTGTATAATCAGAAGTCTGATCAAGTGATAATTAATGGTCAATGGTAACTACACTATTTAACAATGTTTGTGCAGTACTATTAGCAATCAAAATGATAAATTATGAAATCTTTTTGAGAATTGCTTTCTATAGATAGTTTATATGCAGTGAATCTAATGTACTTTAGTAAAGGAGATGTCTGTATGTACTGGTGACCAGTAACACAATCTCTCCTCTTATTGGCTGTTATTATTGGTGATTATCCAATCAGTTGGATGTGTAAGCTTTCAGTACATCTCCAAGTGGCACACAACTGGATCAAAAATGCAGATATTTGTTTTACAGACCCACAATTTATGTTCTACAGATACACTAATTTAAATTATAAATGAAAAGAATAAATAATGCAGATGTACAAATGTGAACTTGTCGGGCATTTTAATTTCTCACACCATTACAAAGCTGGGTTTACAAATAAACATGAATGAATTTCTGCTGGTAAACACTGTATATAAATAGTAGTGATGCAGGTCAGACAAAGCAGATGCTGAAGCATTTTCTCAGTTTAAAATCCCCCCCCCCCAGGTTTTTATTTATACGGATTACATTTTAATTATTGTACATTTTTAAAAACGCCACTTATCACCTATCATCTATCTCCTAATAAGTAAATGAATTATTGTTATTTAGCAGTTTAATCTCTGTCATGATTATATATTTCTGTTTTGTGAACATAATCAGATATCCACTAAGCTGATGCAGATGCCACCTTTTACTTATGTTGTAATACAGCTTAGGTCCTTAGATATGAAAAATGCTCTCTGTTACTGTCTTTAAATTAATCAAAATGAAACTAAACAGGCTTAGTCAGATAAAATCGGATGGCTTTGGGGAAGCTCTGTGTGATTAATCTGCAGAGCAGCACAGTGAGAATCGGCGGTATAAGGATGATACAGAAGAACGGATGCTAGAGTGCCAAAAACAGAAAATATGATGAATGGCAGACTACAAACTGATACCTTAGAGAAAGTGAGGAAGAAATGGTACGCTGAAGGACACAGGAGGAGGGAAGGAAAGATGAGACCCTGGAAGGGAGGACAAGTATGGAGAATGAGGGATGGGAGATGATCAGAGGGGTGGGTAGAGAAAGAGCAAATTTGGAGACATGAGGAGTGAGGATGGAGATGGAGGGATGATTGGAGAGACTGGAGGGGTGAGGCCTTTTATGGATGAGGTGTGTTGGAGAGGGAAGGAGGAGTGCTGAACAGACAGGGAGGAGGAGGTGAACACCGGGTTGGAGATGGAGGGGGGGAAAAAAAGAGGAAAAAGAGTTTGTGAGGAGGACAAGCCAGGCCATACATCCGGCCCCGGCTGCTTGGCACAGCACCGGCACCGCCACATCTGTTGCCCAAAGCTGGGAAGCCAGGTGGCGTGTGTGTTCCCTGTGTGTATTTGTTTACTTGCGTGCCTCTGTGTATGTTTATGTGTGTGTGCGTGAACAACAGAAGTGGTCAGATGGAACAGAGATGGTACAGGCCTGTTCCCTGCAGAGGGACTCATACATACAAGCTTGACACACACACACACACACACACACACACACACACACACACTCCTTCTAAACTGCTACACAGACCTCACCGTAGCCTGCTGTGGCAAACAACCCAATTTCAGCTAACATTCAAAGTTCATTTTTACATGGAGTTGTTTTTGTGTGTGTGTCCATGTGAGGACATTACGTTTTGTTTTGGCACCGACAATAGCATGACCTTGTTTACTGGCAGCACAACAGGCCCTGTTCACGAGTCAGGTAGCAACCGCTTTGTTTGACTTTACATTGAAGCACCGCTGTGTGGATGACCTGGCTAGTTTTGCCATTAACCTTCCTGTCTATATTTAGGCTGAGCCTTGACATGCTGAGCTGTGCCACACTTAAACAAAGGGCTCCTTCGTGATTTGGATAAGTCTGAAATTTCGATTTATCAAATTTCCAGATCT
Source organism: Valencia hispanica (assembly GCA_963556495.2). Taxonomy (NCBI): domain Eukaryota; kingdom Metazoa; phylum Chordata; class Actinopteri; order Cyprinodontiformes; family Valenciidae; genus Valencia; species Valencia hispanica. Next base: position 36,638,977 of record OY747711.1, read on the forward strand.
GGATATGTCTGGAAAAAAAGATGGGATAAATATTTTTATTTTCAGACTTAATTTCCTTTCCAATTGTCTAAAAGTGGTTCTTTCTTTCTTTCTTTCTTTCTTTCTTTCTTTCTTTCTTTCTTTCTTTCTTTCTTTCTTTCTTGCTTTCTTGCTTTCTTGCTTTCTTGCTTTCTTGCTTTCTTGCTTGCTTTCTTGCTTTCTTTCTTGCTTTCTTGCTTTCTTGCTTTCTTGCTTTCTTTCTTTCTAGGTTCATTTGTAAAGTCCGCCCTCTGTAGGGATTTTTTTATTTACTATTTATACTTTAAAATGGACAAAAATCACTGGGGACTCCTTTGGGTCTGGAAATGTCTTGAAAGAAAAATGTAAAGAAACAAAACACAATCCCCCCGCATGATCCCTGTAAACGGAAAGTGATAGCAGATAAGAAGTGATTGACTGACAGGAGAGATGAAGGAAGCAGAGGGGGTGATCAGAGGGACAGGAAGCCAAGAGGAGAACAGAGGGGAGGTGAAGCGAGGAGGTGAAATGAAGGCTGATCCGTGTAGAACAAGCAGGGCAGATGAGAGGACAGAAGATGGATCATAATGCTGTTTTACACCACTTCATGTCCTTCATAAGCACTGAGACTGCTGAGGGGACAATGAAGATGCATTCCTTCCCACAGTGAGCTCACAGCCCCATCTGGCTCTATATGCCTACGTTTCTGTGTTTGTGTACTGTATTATGCTTCTGTGTAATAACGGCCTACTGGGCTGCCTGTTTTCATAGGAATGTGTCTCATCGGATAGCTGCCAGATGCGTGTGCGACGCAACACATAAGATCCCTTGGCACAAGAAAGCAGCTTTTTTTAAGTTATCGGCTTTCAAAGTGATTTCCTATTTTTACACCAACAAATTAAAGCACGAACTGTGTTCTCTTCATGACAACTTGTTGTTTCAGTGTAAGATTTTCTGTGAGTTGCTGCAATATAAAGGCTGCAGCCAACATAAAATCACTTTTGAAGTGTTCATGCAGCACTTTGGAGTCTTTGACTCCTTCACAGCAGAATAAGTAGGAATATCTGAAATTATTAACAGCAGTAGGAGGCCTGCACAACTGTAGAAAGCTAAAACAGGCAGTAAAACCATCTTGTTTGAATATGTTTTACTTCTATATTATATTATGTAATACTATTAATTATAAAAGCAACTTTGGTGAGAAAAAAGTAATTTATTCTTTCTCTTATATTTATTTTACTTAAAAAAGGAGAGAAACTGAAGTACATTTAAACAAAAACTAACTTGAAATTAACCCCCCCTCATCTAAACATGAGTTTTGGCAAGGCAATTCAAGATGCTTTGGGTGATTAGGGGGAAAATGAAAGCAGCAATAAAACAACAATAAAAACAGAAAACACAACATCAGAAATTTAAAGAACAACTACAGTTATGGCATTCCAGCTATTATTAATCAATTATGGTAATCAAAGGCAGGTCTAAACAGATTGATTTTTAGCTTTCATTTAAAGGAACTCTGTGTTTCAGCAGCTTTGCAGTTTTCTGGAAGTTCATCCCAGGTAAGAGGAGAATAGAAACGGAAAGCTGCATCTCCACGTTTGGTTGTGATTCTAGGGATGTGGAGTAGACTGGAATTAGAATTCCTGAGTGGTCTGGGGGGTTGGTATAGTGAAAGTAGATCTTCAGCCATTCAATGATTTATAAAGTAGTAGAAGCATTTGGAAGTCTGTACTCTGAGCTACAGGGAGCCAGTGTAAGGACTTTAGAACTAGGGTAATACGTTCTACTTTGCTGGCTCTAGTGAGGACTTTCCTCTTTAGGTCCAAAGATACTTCAGTTGTGATTCTATTCAGCTGGATACAAATTATGGCACATCCATCCACTGATTTGCTTAATGCATTTGCTTAGTGTATGAATGGGTCAAAGTCACCTGGTGACAGTTGCAATGTAGAGCTGTGTGTCATCTGCATAGTTATGGTAACTAATCTTATTGGTCATTATAGTGTGGGTTAGTGGAAGCATGTGGATGTTGAACTCAATTCGTTTTTTCCATCAACTCTGACCAGCTTCTCTGTCCCTGCTAAAGAGAAGCTTCTCTTTATTTGCAAATTATGGTGGAAAATAAGTATTTGGTCAATAATAAAAGTTCATCTATTCTTTGTCATTTACCCTTTGTTGGCAATGACAAAGTTCAAACCATTTCTGTAAGCCTTCACAAGTTTTTCACACACTGTTGCTGGTATTTTGGCCCATTCCTCCATGCAGATCTCCTCTAGAGCAGTGATGTTTTGGAGCGGTTGCTGGGCAACACAGGCTTTCAACTCCCTCGAAACATTTTCTATGGGGTTGAGATCTGGAGACTGGCTAGGCCCCATTCATTCTTTCCTTTACACGGATCAGTCGTCCTGGTCCCTTTGTAGAAAAAGAGCCAAAGCATGATGTTTCCACCCCCATGCTTCACAGTAGGTATGGTGTTCTTTGGATGCAACTCAGCATTCTTTCTCCTCCAAAAGTTAAATTTTGTTTTCATCTGACCATATGACATTCTCCCAATCCTCTTCTGGATCACCCAAATGCTGTCTAGCAAACTTCAGACGGGCCTGGACATGTACTGGCTTAAGCAGGGGGACACGTCTGGCACTGCAGGATTTGAGTCCCTGGCAGCGCAGTGTGTTACTGATGGTACCCTTTGTTCCTTTGGTTCTAGCTCTCTGCAGGTCCCTCTCTAGGTCCCCCCGTGAGGTTCTAGGATTTCTGCTTACCATTCTTGTGATAATTTTCACCCCACAGAGTGAGATCTTGCGTGGAACCCCAGGTCGAGGGAGATTAACTGTCACGTGGTGTGTGGAGAATGGACCCAAACGCACTCGCTGAAGGAAGGTGCAGGATGTTTATTACAGTGATGAGGTCGTGGTGATGATGATGAAGACACTGGACATCGGGCAGGGAAGGAAGACAGCAGGAAGAATGACACACCATGGGGATTGACAAATACTGACTACTACTAAGGAGGAATGATCCGGCCGGGAGTGAAAGGAAGTGAGGGGTCTTAAAGGCAGGAGGTGAGTAGGATCAGGTGTGGATGATGAGACAGACAGGGCAGCGTGACAGGACCCCCCCCCCCCCCCCCCTTTAAAGGTGGATTCCAGACACCGTGGAAAGAGTGAAAAAGAAAGGGAAGAGAAAAAAAACAAGCACCCTTGCCAGGGTGGGTGGAGGGGGCCCACGGAAGGAGGGCCCCGAGTCTCTTTGGGTACGCCCCTGGAAGTCTGGCGGACGGCCCCGGTGGCGGCCCCTGAGGACCTGGAGGTCGGGCGGACGGCCCCGGCGGCGTCCTCTGGCTGGACGGAGGTCGGGCGGACGGCCCTTAGGTCCTCTTCTGAGGGTCAGGTAGTGCCAAAGATGCCTGGCCGGTAAAGGTCGGCCGAGACACGGAGAGTCTGGAGGCTCGGACGCCTCCTGAGACGGAGAGTCTGGAGACACGGACGCCTCCTGAGACGAAGGTTCTGGAGGCTCGGACGCCTCCTGAGACGAAGGTTCTGGAGGCTCGGACGCCTCCTGAGACGGAGAGTCTGGAGGCTCGGACGCCTCCTGAGACGGAGAGTCTGGAGGCTCGGACGCCTCCTGAGACGGAGAGTCTGGAGGCTCGGACGCCTCCTGAGACGGAGAGTCTGGAGGCTCGGACGCCTCCTGAGACGGAGAGTCTGGAGGCTCGGACGCCTCCTGAGACGGAGAGTCTGGAGGCTCGGACGCCTCCTGAGACGGAGAGTCTGGAGGCTCGGACGCCTCCTGAGACGGAGAGTCTGGAGGCTCGGACGCCTCCTGAGACGGAGAGTCTGGAGGCTCGGACGCCTCCTGAGACGGAGAGTCTGGAGGCTCGGACGCCTCCTGAGACGGAGAGTCTGGAGGCTCGGACGCCTCCTGAGACGGAGAGTCTGGAGGCTCGGACGCCTCCTGAGACGGAGAGTCTGGAGGCTCGGACGCCTCCTGAGACGGAGAGTCTGGAGGCTCGGACGCCTCCTGAGACGGAGAGTCTGGAGGCTCGGACGCCTCCTGAGACGGAGAGTCTGGAGGCTCGGACGCCTCCTGAGACGGAGAGTCTGGAGGCTCGGACGCCTCCTGAGACGAAGGTTCTGGAGGCTCGGACGCCTCCTGAGACGGAGAGTCTGGAGGCTCGGACGCCTCCTGAGACGAAGGTTCTGGAGGCTCGGACGCCTCCTGAGACGGAGAGTCTGGAGGCTCGGACGCCTCCTGAGACGGAGAGTCTGGAGGCTCGGACGCCTCCTGAGACGAAGGTTCTGGAGGCTCGGACGCCTCCTGAGACGAAGGTTCTGGAGGCTCGGACGCCTCCTGAGACGGAGAGTCTGGAGGCTCGGACGCCTCCTGAGACGGAGAGTCTGGAGGCTCGGACGCCTCCTGAGACGGAGAGTCTGGAGGCTCGGACGCCTCCTGAGACGGAGAGTCTGGAGGCTCGGACGCCTCCTGAGACGGAGAGTCTGGAGGCTCGGACGCCTCCTGAGACGGAGAGTCTGGAGGCTCGGACGCCTCCTGAGACGGAGAGTCTGGAGGCTCGGACGCCTCCTGAGACGGAGAGTCTGGAGGCTCGGACGCCTCCTGAGATGACCGTTCTGGAGGCTCCAGTGACGGGGACGGGTCCTCCCTGACCATCCCTGGGAGCTCCAGCGACCCATGGGGAAATGTCGCTTGCTGGAGAGCAGCCAAAGTGATGGCCAGGAAGACTGCAGGAATGTTGGAAGGTGAGACTGGCTCTGGAGCTGGAACGGTCTCATGGACTGGAACTGGAACGGTCTCATGGACTGGAACGGGAACGGTCTCATGGACTGGAACTGGAACGGGCTCATGGACTGGGACTGGAACGGGCTCATGGACTGGGACTGGAACGGGCTCATGGACTGGGACTGGAACGGGCTCACGGACTGGAGCCGGAACGGGCTCATGGACTGGAGCCGGAACTGCCCCGGAAGCGGCCCCACCTCGGCGGTGTCGCTGCCTGCGGCGAGGCGCTCCCCTGGAGCAGAGGTAGGCCGTCTTGTCCCCATAGAAGAACTCGAAGAGGTCCTCCTCCCTGATGTGAGGAGTCCCCGAAGAGCCAGCTGGAGGAGGGACAAAGACGGCGGGGGAGAGAACCGGCGGTGGGTGCCACGCGGAGATGGAGCCGACGTTGGTGGTCCGTGTGGCCGCGCCGCCTTGCTCCTCGCTCGCTGAAACGCCGGTTCGGCGGGTCCGTCGCCTACGGCCAGATGGTGGAGGCGGAGAGGGCGGACCGATCGTCTGGTCCAACGCCTCCTGGCGAATCCTCTCCGCCTCGCGCCGCAGATCGGCGAGCTCCCGGGCCGAGAAGACACTCTGGAAGTGAGGGAGCACTCCGAGGATCTCCCCGGCTCCGGAGACCCGCACAGGGAGGTGAGGAGAGGCAGCGAGTCTGGCCAGGTTAGCCCAGACGTCCTGGCGCAGGGCGGCGATCTCCCGGGCGAGTGCTGGGTCCATGTTTAGGGCCGGATCATTCTGTCACGTGGTGTGTGGAGAATGGACCCAAACGCACTCGCTGAAGGAAGGTGCAGGATGTTTATTACAGTGATGAGGTCGTGGTGATGATGATGAAGACACTGGACATCGGGCAGGGAAGGAAGACAGCAGGAAGAATGACACACCTTGGGGATTGACAAATACTGACTACTACTAAGGAGGAATGATCCGGCCGGGAGTGAAAGGAAGTGAGGGGTCTTAAAGGCAGGAGGTGAGTAGGATCAGGTGTGGATGATGAGACAGACAGGTGAAGACAATCAGGCAGGAATAGGGCAGCGTGACATTATCAGTGGTCTTGTATGCCTTCCATTTCCTATTAATTGCTTCCACAGTTGATTTCTTCACACCATTCTGCTTACCTATTGTAGATTCCGTCTTCACAGCCTGGTGCAGGTCTACAAAATCTTGCTTCTTTGTTATTGACCAAATACTTTTTTTCACCATAATCTGCAAATAAATTCTTTAAAAATCAGACCATGCGATTTTCTGGATTTTTAAAAATCCTTTTGTCTCTCATAGTTTAGGTAAACCTTTGATGAAAATTACAGGCCTCTCTCTTTTTAAGTGGTAGAACTTGCACAATTGGTGGCTGACTAAATACTTTTTTACCCATGAAACCAAAATTGAACTTTTTAACCTATACACTCACACACATCGTTAACGCAAATTTCTAATCAGCCAATCACATGGCAGCAACTCACTGCATTTAGGTGTGTAGACATGGTCAAAACGATCTGCTGCAGTTCAAATTGAGCATCAGAATGAGGAAGAAATGTGATTTTAGGGACATTGAACGTGGCATGGTTGTTGGTGCCAGACAGGCTGGTCTGAGTAATTCAGAAGCTGCTGATCTACTGGGATTTTCACGCACAACCATCTCTATGGTTTACAGAAAATGGTCCAAAAAAGGGAAAATATCCAGTGAGCAGTAGTTCTGTGGGCTAAAATGCCTTGTTGATGCCAGAGGTCAGAGGGGAATGGTCAGACTGGTTTGAGCTTATAGAAAGGCAACAGTAATTCAAATAACCACTTGTTACAACCAAGGTATGCAGAAGAGCATCTCTGAACGCACAACACGTCGAACCTTGTGGCAGATGGGCTACAGCAACAGAAGACCACACCGGCTGCCACTCCTGTCAGATAAGAACAGGAAACTGAGGCTACAATTCGCACAGGCTCACCAAAATTGGACAATAGAAGATATATTTATAGATAGATAGATAGATAGATAGATAGATCGATATATATATAGATGTAGATGAAATACAGACTTGTGTGTGTAGGTCAAAAAGTTACATTTTGGTTTCATCTGACCAGAATCACCTTCTTTCTGATACCCTAGATGCCCCCCCGGCTGATTGGTTTATGCTTTCCAGTCAGTTTGAGGTCATTGGTCTTTCTGATACTGTTCGTTCACCAAAGTTCTCTATCAAACCTCAGAGGCTTGATAGAGAACTTTTCTTTCACATGAAGTCCCAATAAAATACAATAGATTTTGAAGTTTTAATGTGACAAAAGGTAAAGTTTTTGGAGTATAATGACTTTGCAAGGCTCTGTGAATCATATTCTTAAGATTAAAACTGCTTTGAAGTTTTGTTTTTCGCCCATTTATTGCCCTCCTTGCCGCAAACATTTCACCCTCGGGTTTGTTATTTCAGAATGTCAGCTGATGAAGACAGAGAGGCCAAAGCCAAACACCTTCATCATACGCTGCCTTCAGTGGACCACTGTCATCGAGAGGACTTTCCATGTGGACTCGCCTGATGAACGGTTGGTTCCTTTGAAGATGCATGCATGACATATCATAACACATACCTGCTCTGCCTCACATTTGTCTGTGGCTTTAGCTGTTATTGTAACATGTATGCAGAATGGCAGACTTCAAATAAAAGCTGCTAATAAAGGTGACTGATAACCAATTTTTAAACAATATTATTATGACATAATTTTTATAATAGCTACCAGATCATCAAAATACAGTATGCTCTAAAATGCCATCATTGTTGTTAAGTGTGTCTGTTTGCCTCACAGGGCTGAAGTTTGTTAGCTTTCCTAAAATGTAGAACATGTTTGGAAACTTAAGACTTTTTTTGAAAAGTTGAGCAGTTTTAGTTCACAGGACTGCAAATTAATTTAAAAAAAGTAGATAAGCAGCAAAAAAAACAAACACTGGATGCTTAAAAATAAAAATTACAACGTAACGAATGAATATTGCTTTAGATAAACCATAATAAATATTATGCACATATATTCAGTGGTATTAATAGGAGCAGCAGAGGTATGTATATGAAGGGCTTTACTGTAGAGAGTTTGTGCTTTGTTGGTGTCTGTGAGAGAGAGTGGAGAGGAGACCTTTCAAGTGGTGTTGGCATAAATTCTCCAGCTGCTCAGTTCCTTTCTGAGGAGCTGAGGTGTTTATCTCCAGAAAATGAACAGCTTTGCCCAGAAGACCACAGATGCTTCTGTGCACGCTTTGAGGTTGTGTGTATGTATATAAGTGTGTGTGTTGCAGCTGTCTGTCCAAGTTTCGGCTTGTTATATGTTGCTTTTGTTGAAGTTTTGCCTCTGCATCATCAAATCAAGCTTTCACAGTTGAAATTAATCGCATAACCTCCTATTAATTAGTTTATAAAGTGTGCATCTCTGGCAGAGAGCGCAGCTCCAGATGTGTTTGCTGTCGATTCATAGTGTTTGCACATATTCAGAACCACTGAAGCAATATAACTCAAAGCTTGTTGAAAAGAAGAAAGATGTGCCACAACTGGGTGTGTGTGTGTGTGTGTGTGTGTGTGTGTGTGTTACTGTATGGGCTGTTACTGTACCGATGCTGGCAGGCCTCCAGCTACTACAGCCCCAGCCGTGTGGGGAGACCGTGGCACGTGTTGGCTTGGTGCCCGACTGTAGGCAGGCCCATTATCTCTCATTAGCAAAAGGGGGGAAAAAATGAGGAAAAGAGGCTCATTATACAAAAAAAACTACTTTAAACAAGAAAGAGCATTTATCTGCTGCCTGACCTTGAGAGAGTTCCCATTGCTTTTCACATAGCCATGTGCACAAGCACACACACACATCACTCCTGCCACAAATTAACGTATCGCTGTCGGGGATGGAGTGTAACTTGAGTTTGCCCTTGTTTTGAAGCGTCTAGGATACACTCAGAAGTCTTTGTCGAAGAAAGGAATATAGATCTTAAAGCCATACCGCTGTGCTTAGGTTTAGATGAACCTTCTTGTAGAAGCCTCAAAGAAACATATGGGTTCCTAACACAACACTAAAGGAAACAGAGGTGATCCTTGATGAGTCAAACACGTTTAATTAATATTTTCCCATCAGGACTTTAATGCATGTAAATGTATTTGAGATGTTGAATATTGTTTTCCGCAGAGTCTAGAGGATTTATAAATGCTGGAGCGTGTGAAGATCACGGTTGGATGTGTGTTCTTTTAGGCCCAACGATGTATGAAAAACAGGACTCTTTCAATCAGATTCGCTCATGAACAGCTTAGGCATAGACCAGCATTGTTCCTGCAGTATGATGCTGTTTTAAAACAGAAAACATATCGCACAGTTCTGTGCAAAGGTTTTAGGCAGGTGCGAAAAAATGCTGTAAACGAAGAATATATTCAGAAATATAAACAATGATTGTTTATTTTATCTATCTACAAAATGCAAAGTGAGCAAACAAAGAAAACTCTAAATCAAATCAACATTTGGTGTTTCTACCTTTTGCCTTAAAACCAGCATCAATTCTTATATATACACTTGCAAAAATTTAGGGATTTTGTAGGATTCTAGTCAGATATATTTTGTAGGATTATAGTCAGGTGTATGATCAACCAATTATAACAAACAGTTGCTAATAATCATCAGTGTCACACGTAGGTTGAAACACAGTCATTACCTTAAACAAAAACAGCTGTGTAGGAAGCTTAAACTCAACATCATGGAGTGTGTCTGGGATTACATGAAGATACAGAAGGATGTAAGGAAGCCTACATCCACAGAGGATCTGTGGTTAGTTCTCCAAGATGTTTGGCACAACCTTCCAGCTAAGCTCCTAGAAGAATTGATGGTGTTTTGAAGACAAAGGGTGGTCACACACCAAATATTGATTTGATTCATTTGCTGCATTTTGTTGTTTGATGAAAAGAAATGATTAACCCTTCCATTTTTGAAAGCATTCTTTGTTTACAGCATTTTCACACCTGCCTAAAACTTTTGCACAGTACTGTACATTAATTATAAAATATATAATAATGTGATGTATAACTTTTAAGGATTATTTTCATGCACTTTTAAAGACTTGAGCAAAATATAAATTAACAGTGACTAATTTTAGTAGCTGTTAGGGCAGAATGCTCCCACTTTTTGCTTTTCCTTTTAGGCCTCTGTACTCTTCGAGTTTCTCCTCTCCATGGTGGGGTATCAGCAGAGCAAAGCACTGCCCTGTGTATGATCCATGATATTCATCATTGTTAAAAACCCTTAATGCGTCTAGTCATCCTGTTGAGCGGCTGGCCTTCTGCTACAGAATCACTTCGACACACACGCAGACAGTCAAACTCACTCACTTCCTTCCAACAGATGTTGAACAGCACTGCTAATGGAAAGTCAATGGGGAGGAACCATGTTAGCAAACAACAATGCATTGTTCCCCCTGATGGATTGGGGTGTGTTTGAGCACACCCACTAATCATCTCTCTCTCACACACACACCCATGCACGCACACACGCATTCGCTGACACACATTAGTTCTGCTCTTTGATCATTGCTCATCTGGTTGATTCTCCAGCTGACCGTGTTTCTTCTCTGTTGAACAAATAGGTGTTTATGTTAATTATGAACACTTCAGCAACCTGAAAAACCCGGTTAGGGAAATGCATCAGTCACCCAATTAAGAACGGGGCTGATATTTCATGTCGACCTGTCTGATTTTTGGCTTGTTTGGGCCTTTGTTGCTATATGTCCAAATATATAAATCCAGCCATAAAGTGTAAAACGTCGTGCTGAAAGCATGCAAAAAAGCCTCATTGGTGCTGCAAAAAGGAATAACTGTCTTTATCATCAGTAATGAGTGGACAGAGGCCATCCAGATGGTGGCAGACAAGCTGCAGAGACAAGAGGAGGAGAGGATCCAGTGCAGCCCCACCTCCAATATTGACAACATGGTTGAGGAGGAAATGGACATCTCTACTACACACCACAAACGCAAGGTAATACACACACAGATATAATGTACATAATCACAACTGTTCTACTCAAAATGTAGAAAATATTTCTCTGCTCTACTAAAGCTTGTCTCTTCAAAAACGATTCAAAATGGTTGGATTTCGTTGGGAATCTTAGTAAAAATTAGGGTTGGGTACCTTTTTTAGATTTTTTTTCAGTACCTGAACAATACTTTTAAAAAACCTATGTTTTTAACTCTAATTGTAAGAGATAAAAACAGTCCCTAAACTTTTTGTTTTGTCTGTTAAACTAAGCAAAAACACAACAAACTTTCAGTGCAAACAGTCAACTATAATTTAGCAAAAGTCCTTCTTTTTAGAGCAAGAATAAGTCACAAAATGTGAAGATTTGTTTAAGGAAAAAATACAAAACAAAAGTAAACAGTGTGAAGATAAAGTGAAGGTATGCTAGCCAAGCAAGTGGAGAAGTGTTGTTGTAAACGAGAGGTGGGGCTGTGTGGGAGTGAGAAAGCAGCTTCCCCCAGTCACATGATGCACAGCAGCAAAAGGAACAGAGCTCATTAACAAAAACATTTTCACAGTTATTTAACAATTATTTCTTTTTTTTTCAGTTCGTACTAAAGAAGTACCGAGTTTTGGTACCCAACCCTAGTGAAAATCATGAATGAATTGCTCCAAACAGTTACTCAAACTGTGGTGTTGTATTTGCAGTCCTATAGGAGCATGTCCTGATGTTCAGTTGTTAGTTTCAGGCAAGGAATATCACAAGTAGACCACATATACCCAAATTAGGTAGACATTTTTAATAATCTACTTTTATTTTCTTCAGGAGTCAATATTATCCTTCCCTTAAGAAAGCCCTCTGTTATTACATGTTTGTTACTGTAGCTTCAAGCTGTTTTGAATGTGACAATAATGCTTTGCAGAAATTTATTTATTTATTGCTTTGTAGGCACCTCCTGTACGCATGCTAATGGATTTTTATATTTTTCAAAACACTTTCCATTGTGATGTTTAAAAATTAAACTCCTTGTGGTGCATCCATACAGCCTAGAAAACAGAGATCATTCAAAACGATGAGGAAACAGCTCACTGTTGCTTTTCATATTAGGAATCCCAACTGTAAAGGAGCTGTTTTGTGTTTTTGTGTTTTTCTTTTAAATCTGTTTTCATTTTTCTTGACTGTTTTAATTTTAAATGTGAAACTCAAGAGTTTAATGTCTAAGAAGAAAAAGGTAGACATTGTCCAAGAAAAAAGAAGTCTTCATTTAAAAGCTAATGTCAGCTAAACTTCTCTAACATTTAGCATTATGACTGAAAATAGGGAAAATGGCTTGTTTCACAGTCATATTCATTATACAGTTCAATAAAATAAAAATACTTAACCTTTTTAGTCTTGTTTTGTTTTTGTTAAATGGCTGATATTAGCAACAAGTTCTCAACAACACTACAGTGTCTTAATTTGACAACTGGCCTTCTGTGTTTCCCAACAACAGACTATGAGTGACTTTGACTACCTGAAGCTGCTGGGAAAGGGAACCTTTGGTAAAGTCATTCTTGTCCGGGAAAAGGCCAGCGGGAAGTATTATGCCATGAAAATCCTTAAAAAGGAAGTCATCATAGCCAAGGTTCGTATGTTCTGCTTCAGCGGCCGGAGAGCCATCAAAAAGAAACCTGTTTCAGTTTAAGCAAAATTTCAAATGCATTTGTGCAGATAGTAATTTGATACAGTTACAGAGCTATCATACACTGAAAATGTTTTTTACAGGATGAAGTTGCTCACACACTCACAGAGAGCAGAGTACTGAAAAACACCCGGCACCCTTTTCTCACTGTAAGTATCTCATGTATGCAAAAAATATGGTTGACACCAGAAGATCTGTAATGTATCCTAGAAATGCACAGATGAAAATGTAATGCTCCAGGGCAACAGTTCTACCAACTGCGCGCGCCACTGTTCAGTCGTCTTCAAACATTTTCGAATTCAGCATCTTCTATGAGAGACCGAGACTGAAATCTCAAAATGATCAAACAGAGCAGGTTAAATGTAATACATTCCACCTCTTATTATGTACCGCATGTACTGCTCTCTCTCACCCTCTCGCTGCCTGAATGAACTGCAGACATGTAGTAGAAATACAATTTCTTTTCAATAGCTTCTGACTTAATGTAAAACAATATTTGATACTGTATATGGCTTCCTCTGAGTCTTCTCATTAACTTGGGTCGACACTCAAGAGCGTTGTTATCACCAGAACTAGGTGTTGTGTGTTCACTGATTTGGATTTTGGAGTTTCCCGCCCACTGGCCACAGGTTAGGACTGAAAATCTGCCAATTTCTCACAGCGCCTCTAATGTGTACCCATAAAGGCGGCGTTGCTCATTGATCATCAACGTATTTGACCTTCCTGTAGAAATATCACCAGCATCAGTTGTTGGACTTCATCGACTATAGTTGTTGGCTTTGATCTACACATACAGTTAACACATTAGCCGCTTCCTTCCCTCACCGTTTTTTAACATACACAAGCATGCACATGCGCATGTTCGCACTTACTCCTATCAAGGGAGCAATTATAGTTCATATCTGCGTTCACCCCCGTCACACCTGCAGCCACAAAGAGACAGCAACCAACTGTTCTTTTGCTCAGCAGCCTTTTCCCTCTAAATAAAACACGTGCGCACATCTAATCCACACAAACACACTCTCGAACGGTACTGTCTGAACAATTGCACAGAGGCATAAACAGTTGGAAGCTAAGTATGATGATGTTTTGTTGTGCCTGCTGTCTTGGCTACAATGGGACTAGAGTTCCACCTGTGCTCACAATTGTTCTCTCACTTCGCTGTTTACTTTAGGGTGAGAGGATATGGGGACAAAGACATGTTAAACAGGCAAAATAAAAATTTTGATTTGTTAGCACTCGGTTTATTCCTCTGTCACAGGTAATATTTGTAGCATTACAAGAACTTAGGGGAAACCTGGATGCTGCTACTATTTTGTCCAATGCCCGAATAGATATTCGGCTCCACTGTTTATTCTTAGAAGAACAATGACAGTCTCAGTAAATGGAGGTCTATACACTGGGCTTCCTCACTGAATGCAGCTGTGTTTTTGACACACACATGTGCATCATGGTAAATAAATTGGAAATGTGTGTTTTTTTTGTTTCAGTCGCTGAAGTATTCGTTCCAGACTAAAGACCGTCTCTGTTTTGTCATGGAGTATGTGAACGGAGGGGAGGTAGGTGTCAAACCTATACGTTTGTGGTTAGCTGGGTTCATGTTGCTGCTTTATGCAGCCAGTTGAACCACATCTCCACCACAGTAACTGTCAGCAATTAGAGCGCCACTCATCCTGCAGTCTGACTCCACACTATGATTAAGCTGGAGATGGCTAGTTACATATTTTAAGTGTCTTATCAGACACTTAAATTGGTTAATTTATTTTTTATTTTTAGATTAATAAACTAAAAAAGCTAGGTGCGTACACTCAGGCATGTGATTTTAATTAACCACCTTTAAAATAAGAATAAGATGATTAAGCTACAAAATCTAAAACATGTAATTTGTTCATTTGTTATTCATTAACAAACACTGGTACAAAATAACATAGCATAACTTAGCGGTGTCGCAACAACTGACCCCCTTTATTGTAGTGCCCATGATGAAAATAATATTAAATCCAGAGTTTGATGTCAGCTACAGACTAAAAAGCAAAATGGGTATGTATATTTTGTTCAGATTTTATGTAATAGAGCAAAACAAACATAGCAATTAAGTGTAGTAATTGTTATAAGGGGGAAGAAAACGTATACATAGTTTTAAAGTTTTTTGTTTTTTACGAATTCAATCTGAAAAGTGTGGCATGCATTTGACTTCAGCCCCCTTTAATCCAGTACCCTTGAATATAATTCATTAATCTCAGTATACAGAGCTTTGAAAATGGCTTTAATTTGTATGTCCTTAAAACACATTTTTGTGTCAAAGATAATCTGAGTTGATACAAACTCAGTCTGAAATAATTATTTGATTTACAAAGGAGAAAAAAATCTATCCAAACCAGTTAAGCCACCATGTGAAGAAGTGATAGCCCTGTTTTTTTAAATAATGAATTCACAATTCCACATTAGTTTTATTTAATTTAGCTCTAGCCATGCCCAGGCCAGATTACTGTCAGGTTCTGTTTAGGTGATTAATTGATTGTACAGGTCGGTGTGAGTACATGGGGTAGGCTTAAAGATCTCAAAAAGCAACACAACATGTCAGGATCTAAAGAAACTCAGGGAAGGATAAGAAACTAAGTCATTGACATCTATAAGTCTGGAAAAGGTTGGGAAGCCATTTCTAAGGCTTTTAAACTTCAACAAACTGCAGTGAGAGAATCCATGTCCTTTAAAACATGGAACAGTGATTAACCTTCCCAGGAGCACTCGGTCTGCCAGGGAGAACGTCCGGCCATCAGTTTGTCATCTTTAAACGCAAACACATTTCACCAGGTACAAAAAAAGAAGGTTTTTAGATGGCCTAGTCAAAGTTACGACTTAAATTCAATTGACCTGCTGTGGCATGACCATAACCAGGTCATTCATGTTTGAAAAAAAACTCAATCCTATTATAGCAATTGCTTGATGGCAGTTCTTGCGTCAAAAGGTGGCACAACCAGTTATTAGGCTTAGGGAGCAATTACTTTTTCACAGTAGTTACAAGGGTTTGACTTGGCTTTTTTCCTTAATAAATGAAATAATTGTTTGAAAACTGCTTTACGTATTACCTAAGTTGGTTAGTTAAACTTTATTGTCCCCGGCCTGAAGGGCAATTTGCTGCAGAGTCAACAGAAGAAAACATACAACATCATAAACAACGCTCTTTTAACATAAAACATAAAAAGGGGATTGGTTGAGTCCTCACAATATATCGGTCTGACAGCAGTGGCAATGAAAGATTTCCTTAGTCTATCAGTTTTACTCTGTGTTTCTGTACCTCAGATGATCTTTGTCTTATTATAAAATGTGTTTAAGGATCAGAAACAAGATATCTCTGAGGCGGTAAATACTTCTTTAAGGGAGAGCAAAAGAATGCACAAACACCGTAGAAGGAGCTAAAGTTTCTCTGTTGGACTCTTTCTCGCAGTTATTTGCCAACCAACTGGCCCCACTCTTGCCTTCTCATCTTTCTTTTCTCTCGCATTTCTCTGCTGCTCGTGCCTATTTACAAACACACCTAAGGGGCAGCTAGGTAGCCTGAATGACAGTCAAAGAGGAAATGAGTTTGGATTCCCTCACTTCTCCATTTCTCAAATTTGTAATCGGGCCGTTTTTGCAATCTTGGATCATTCCCTTAGTGCAACTGTCACCTGCTCCCCTCCCAGTTAGTTATGCAGTTTAGCCAGTGCCAGGCTTCAGCAAACACACACAAAGTCACACACTGAGGAAATTCTTACCTAGATGGACAAATTGTGACCACGCATGCCACACGAACACATCCACGCACAAACCATTACAAACCTGCCACAGTCACAGCTGCCAGTGCACTGATGAAGGCCCACCTGTCGTTTTTACCCCCCGATCTTCTCTCTCTCTCTCTCTCTCTCTCTCTCTCTCTCACACACGCACACACACACAAGTCCGTATTGCTACCCATATTAGGACTTTATATTGACTTCCATTCATTTTAATAGCTACATTTATGCCTAACCCTAACCATTACCAGTTTATTCCTAACCTAAACCTTAACCAAAACAAAATTCCCACCATACCTCTAAACCTAACCCCTAACCCAAAAAAAGGGGGTCCAACATATTTAGGACCAGGCTTTGGTCCCTACAAGCTCCATCGGTCTTCAGAAGGTTAGCGAATATGCCAGGAAAGGTCCTAAATAGGGTAGCTATACAAGAACACACACACACACCCAAGCACACACACACACACACGTATACGGAAGGCTTTTGAGCAGGGTGGTCCGTAAGCATCACTCCAGTGTCCATATGCAAACCTCCCAGTACAATTAATGGGAGACTTGTGGCCATTGACCTCATGGGTAATTTGTACAACTTGACTGGTGTAGCACAGCAGGCTTGAGTCAGTTTGATGCCACGTGTGTAGCTGGGTGTCAACTTGATATCTGACAGCGAGGGAAACTTTTGAGAGAGCAGAAGGGGTTTGGAGGTAAGAGGGAAAAAAGTACTAAACATGTCAATCTCTCTTCTCAGTAAATAACACAATAATGAGGCTATTGAGATGAAATGCACTAGGGGTGTTCCGTCTTAAATGCCTCACGATTTAGATTCGATTACTATTAGGGGGCTACAATTCGATTAAAAAACGATTATTTTTGTTGCATATTTTTTCCCCTTTCAGGTTTTCTTCTTCATTCCTTCCTTGGCTACTTTCTACTCTTAGATCCATTCAGTTTCCATTAATTGAAGTATCCATGCTGATTGATGTCCTGTTGTTTGTTCATGTCACACCACAAATAAACCAACACATGTCCAAAATATGTTTCAATGAAAGTTAAAGGAAATGTGTGTTGGTAATTAAAAAATAACATAGGGCGACCCTATTTTGATTTCAGTGAAAAAGGAAACTTGATCCAATCCCTAAACACATCAGTCATATTCTGTTTACTTAAAGAAGACTTTTGATTTGAACATATTTACAGTATTCCTGCTGTATGTGGTTAAAAAGAAAAAATAAATACATTTCAGATCACCTTTTACAAGTCAACCAATTATAGAAATGACTTCAAAATCAACAGTAAATGGAGATAATTAATCTTCTATATTAGAAAATAAACCTATAACAATAATATACAATATCCTTTTAATACTGGACACAAATTACACAAAATCTGGAATTATATTCTGAGAAAATAAGTATTATTTTTCTATTCAAAGTAATAGAAAATAAAAAGCAGCATTTTCCCAAAGACACTTAAAGTGTATACTTCAGTCTTTGTTTTTTCCCGCTGTCAATTTAATACATAACTTTGCACAGCATGTTCATAGTTTTTGCGTCAGTTTGACCAATGGGATGTTTGCCACCTGTCATACACAGAAACAAATCTGCCAGCTATGAGTACAGTGCTCTCCTCCACACATTAGTCACGACCGGTATGAAATGAAGAAAATTTCCTTCGGGTTTCATACTTAAAGCTACACTTTGGCTGACGTCTGGTAAAACTCGAGCTGCGCTGCGCTTGGGGAGGGCGCCCCGGACAGCACTGAAAAAGTGGACATGTCCGGGGAAAAGAAGATGTTGCTGCTAACCTGATACCCAACAACAAAGACGCTTCTTTCACGACTAAAGTGCAAAATATTTGCTGTATTTTGTAAATTTCGCACTGCATGTCTGTAACACCATGTTCAGCCATGACGTTTCCGCCTGTCCGTCCCCTGAAAATGTCCGTGCGGCACGCCGGACTTTTGTGTTTTTGTCATTTAATTATAACAAAAAAGAATCAATTTTTGAACACTTTTGAATCGCTGTCAATTTTGCACGTTTCACATCGAGATAAATCGATGTATGGTGAATCGGCATAACCCTAAAATTCCCAGGAGATGTGAATGGAAGCCAAAGTAATCCACAGATTCAAAGAGATCCTAAAGTAAGTCCATAAGTTTGTAAAAAGTCAAATGACACATGGAATAAATATTGAACAGACAATGAAAGAAGTGCCAAAATCTATATAAAACCAATAATAAACCAATAAACCAACTGAAATCTGTCAGTATTTAGTACTGTAAAAAGTCCCCCTATCAGTACAATTATTGTATTATTAGTTAAGGCTCTATTTGATAACCTAAAGATTTGTTATTACCATGGTATCACACGAGATGTGTTTCATGATGGGTTAAGGCAAACATTTTCTACCTTATTGTTGCTGAACTAACTTATACCATAGGTTAAAGGCATATTTGCGAACTTTTTAATGTTCCAATGTCACCTTTGGAGCAATATTCTAAAGGTTTCAATAGTATTAGTTTACCACAAACTACATATACGTACGTCTGGAAATAGCAGGCCCAGTTTTCCCGAACAAGAAGTAACACACTCAATCGAAATGTCTTCCAGGCTTACTCACAGCACAGGACTCCACTGCTGAAGAAAAAGCATGTTAAAGCTCTATTAGATTTTGTCGCAGAACATTTCGAGAAGCCAGTGACATACTGGGAGAATAGAGAGTGGTCAGATGAGACCAATTGAACTTTTCTGGTGTTATCATGCTTTCAGTAGAAATGGGGTTGAGCTTCACCATTGAAAACCACATACAAGTGTGGAGACAGAAACATCAGGGTGTGGGACGGTTTTTTTATCATAAGGTGCTTGCAGACTTCAAATAATAGAGGGAAGGATGAGTGGAGACATGTACTAGGACATTCTTGAATATTAACCTGGAGGCAAGGGTGGATTTTTAAGCAAGGTGGTGGAAAAAGCCTTTTATACTCAATATTTAATACATTTCATGAAGTGTTTTCAATACTTACTCCCTGTGTCTACAACCCTATTACAGATAAAATAATTTTGGAACTTATTTGTGTTGAGGTCTTAGATCAGTGGAGTTTTTTACCAACAGCTGATGAGAATTTCATGCTAACAACCCCGTTATCCGATGTATTTATTGAGGAAAAAACATTATTGTGTTCAATACTTATTTCCCCCATCGTATGAGGTAAAACCACCTGGGGGGTTAAAAATGAGTTGTTTGGCCTGGAATTAGTCTCGTTCCAACACCAGATGTGAGAACGTTATAAACAAAGATGGAGGCCCAAGAGGACAAAGTCAGTTAGGCCAGTAATGAGTGCTGCAGTGGAGGTAGCGTGGTGAAGGTGGCAGGGTTGGCTGCGGCAGCAACGGCCGTCGCTCTGGTTTTAACTAGAATGGCGTATTGATTAAACCCCTTGATTTGGCCCCCCCATCAGCGAGCTCCTCGCCAGCGCCGTGCCAACGCAGCCCAGAGGGTAACATTGAAGAAGTATGTGCAGCGAGGATGGGGTGGGGGGCTGCTAGATGAGGCGCCAGCTGCCGGGCGCCTCCACCCACCCTCCTTGGATATGCCAGCCCCCCTCCTGCTATCACTCTCTCCTTCGCTATCTATCATCTCAATATGGTGCGGGCAGCCAGTTTGTGTTGTGCTAATTTCTTCCAATAAATCAGTAATTATTGCTGTGCCGTCCCTGCTGTCTCCTCCTCTACCATACCCCCCTTACCCTCTTTTTTTTTTGCTTACTCTCTATCTCACCCCTCTCTTTCCCTCTCTCCTTCTCCTGCAGCTGTTTTTCCATTTGTCCAGAGAGCGAGTGTTCTCGGAGGAGCGCACGCGCTTCTATGGCGCAGAGATTGTCTCAGCTCTCAACTACCTGCATTCAGCCAAGATTGTTTACCGGGACCTCAAGGTAAACACAACCAAGGAGTAAAGGGGAGGCTGGGGGGCATG
Source organism: Valencia hispanica (assembly GCA_963556495.2). Classification (NCBI taxonomy): domain Eukaryota; kingdom Metazoa; phylum Chordata; class Actinopteri; order Cyprinodontiformes; family Valenciidae; genus Valencia; species Valencia hispanica. The sequence goes on from OY747711.1 coordinate 36,659,146, forward strand.
GATGAGACTGATCAGATATTTGTGGGGAAAAGAATTGCTGCCCAAATTCCCCCCCCCCCCCCCCCCCCCCCCCACAGTTTTTTGTCCTGGTTGAGACAAGTTGCTCAGAATTGGTTGTAATTAAAAAGTGGGACAGAAACAGACACAAAGCAGAAAAGATGGGGGTGGTGGTGGGTGGGGGGTTGCTGATGCCACAGAGGTAGAGAGGTAGATGGCTCCGTCTGAGCTCCTGCCTGGCAGCCTTGGCCTCAGACCCGCTGACGGCAGCCAAGAAAACGGGAGAAAAAAAGCAGACGCAGAGCGAGAAAAACACTTCAGCCATTAAAATTAAAAGGTTGAGTGGCTCCACAACATGCCTGAAGTTTATTTCCCTCATTTGTGCACAGTTGTGTGTCTGAGTGTGCCTACTACTACCTACACTACTGTGTTTGCATGTCTACCTCTGCTCTCCTGCTTGGAGAGGTTACATTTTGGCTTCACTGTCCACACAATTGTTTTTGATCCATTAACAAAGCCCTTCACTGTACATATTGTGGTGGTTCTTAGTGATGGATGGTGACAATCAGTTGTGTCTTTTGTTTTGGGTCCAGTTGGAAAACCTGATGCTGGATAAAGATGGTCATATAAAAATCACAGATTTTGGACTCTGCAAGGAGGGCATCACTGATGCTGCTACAATGAAGACCTTCTGTGGAACACCAGAGTACCTTGCTCCAGAGGTAATGCTTTTTGCAAACTATTGACGTTAGGTACAGCTTAGTTTCATGGTTCTAAGTCTTAATGTCTTTACATGTTCATCTTTGCACTGATTTATTATGTTTCTAACTTTAACCTTCCTCAGCTGAGTATTCCTATTTGCTTGCTCTTCATTTTTTTGGGTCCTATTTCTACACTGAATGTATCCGATAAATAAAATACAAAATATCTAAGGAAAACATCTAAAACTATAAAACATCTCCTTTGAATTCAAATTTCTAAACAGATTTAAGACATTTTCAGTCCCTTGGCCCCCCGGTGAAGAAGTGTAAAAGAAATTCATCTTTTATTGCAGAAGCATAATCTCTGGAAGAAAAAAAAATCCAATCTTTAATTTCAGTACCTTGAGCACATTCTGGCTCAAGGTAATATTCTAAATATTAGATTTTGAGAATTCTTCCTAGATAAATTAACAATCTAAGTGTTATTTAAAAAATCACTTCTACAATTACTGCATTACATACAATTTATTTTTTAAAATAAATGTAATTCAGGCGTAACCTACATGTAAAGTCAACACTAATTACAGTGGGAATAAAAATCTAGAACTTCCTGTTCACCTTTGGTGTAACTATGATGTGAGACAGTGGCCCATTTCTCTTAGCTACTCTTCAAAATGAGAAAGACTAGTCAGCATGCCCTTAAAGGTGTGTACATTTCCATAAGCTAGAAAATGGCTACAAAAATACTTGCCTAGCCTAACCTGCTTGACTTTCCACCATGCAGCCTGGTGGAAAGAAAGATACATTTTCTGCACCATTTGTTTCGTGTCTAGGCTCATGCTACTGCAATAATAAATTACCTATATTCTAGGCTTCTTTGCATATTTTAGTAGGTGTGCTAATATTGACAAATGTCCTGTATATAATGACCAAATGTACAGTTTTGGGACGTTCTTCCAGTTTGGGTCAGTTAGGAATGGGCCAGAAACAGTCTTAGAGTTCAAATAACCTTGAGTGAAACTAAAATTTTTTTATAGTTTCACTGTATCACAGTGTTGACAGAAATAATGAAACAAACACATATGTGATCTAATTGTACATTATCTAATTCCATTTAGCTAGAATGGACTAAAAGAAAAAAAAATCTAATTATATATATATATATATATATATATATATATATATATATATATATATATATATATATATATATATATATATATATATATATATATATATATATAGCTTGAATAGAATAGACGTTCCCTTAAATGTCCCACGCTGGGGAAATGTACACATATCAGGAGCAAAGGGACATATTCACATAAAGATAAAAGTGTAAAATATAAAAAACTGAATTAACGAATAATATATTGTAGAGTAAGGGCAAAATGACAACACTAAAATACGGTCAAGTTATTAAAAATGGCATACTCCGGTTCAAGAAATGTGCAACTGACCAGGATAATGTTTAAATATTTACAAGATTTACAAAATGTGCATGTGTATTTGTGAATTACAAAAAGTGACAAAGAACAATAAAATCGGTGCAAACAACAGAGATGTGCAATAATAGCTGAGATGTTACTTGAAATAAGAGCGCAGTGCAAATAAAAGCAGACATGACATGTAAACACTTATTGAGTTTGATGGGACCAGTGATGGTTATACCTTCTTACAGCTGCTGGGAGGAAGGATTTGCAATAACACTCCTCTGTTCACTAAGGATGCAGCAGTCTAACCTATAACACTTTATCTTGTTTTACATTGAATGAAGTTAAAATATTGCTCAGTTTAATAGTTTTCTAGTAGTTCAGTATTTTAAGCATTTTCCTTTCTGCTCTAAAAAGGGTAAGACAAGTATGACAAGCTGATATTAACTGGTAAAGTAGTCAGGCTATCTACTCTGGTAGCTAGCCTGCAGTCCACTGCTTACCAGACATGCTGCTTACAAGAGCTGCACAATATATCTAATTGTTCAATTGCAAAGAACTGGTTAGATGGAATATTTGGTAACATACTATATTGCAAGCACCATGCACCAAATTCTATAATAATGTAGTTGACTCATTGGATAGACTATCAATGCCCTGGATGCCCAATGTTTTTAGTGGCTGTGATGCTAAAGCTAAAAGAATTAGAAGCAAAATGAAGAAATGAGTCAGAAAATGGGGGTAATCGTAATCGATATTGTCATCAAAATATTCAGCAATAGGATCGAAAGTATAGGATTTCCTGACATCTTGCCGCCTGACTGCTTACCGGCTATGTCGTTTTTGAAAAATGTGTTATCCTAATGAGATTGATGGGTGATGTTGTCTTTGGTTTACACACCATGCTTGCATTTTTCATATGGGCTCTGTGAAACAGCTTGCCAACCAGCTGCTTGCACAGCAACTGTAGTTTTAAAGCCGCTTTACTTGGAAAAGTGCAACTGGTAACAGCCACATAGGTTTTTTTTTTCTTTTCCTGTCAGTATGGCTAAAGTGTAGTAGCATTCTTACAGTCAGATGACCGCAGCAACAGGTGGATAAAAGGGGGCACAGCAACTTTGTTTAAAGCCTTTGTACCGCCAACCAGCCCATGCCTTGGCTCAGCTCAGTCTATTAAATGATTAAGATCAGCCACAAAAAAAGAAATGCTCTGATCAAAGATGAAACAATCACAGATGTGGGATTAAGTGCAGTTGTTACATGTTAGTTGAACATCGTGACTAAGCAGTGAGGAATTTCTTTATAAATTTGACAACACAACACCCACCCTCTGTGTAGCTTTAATCAGCTGATGAGTGACACGATCGTCGGGGGTCTGACTGTTGTGTTCCATAAAGCGAGCAGATTGACTGAGGCCTTGTACTACATAAAAGCATCTGTGGCATCCACAGGCGGCCTATCCATTAGGCCGCGTCTCCGCGCCGCTCAGGGCTCCACCAAGACGGCCCCTGTGAACTGTGGGGACTCGCGTCGCCCGCTGCACAGCGCCTGTTTATCTAACAGCAGCCCCGTCTGATTAGTTTAACCAGCCGCGATTATTTCTGATCTTTGATAAACGGCTGTACGCTGGGCGAGGCTGCCGCACACGCTAACTCACGGTCGCTCTCCCAAAAACCCACACCATATTGTGTTTTCTTCTGTGAGTACGTTTGAATAGTGGCATTCATGCGTGTGCATTTTTATTTCTCAGATTTCACAGGCAAATAGTTTCCATAATATCAGGGTGAAGAGTAAATATGCAGCTCATGAGTGTGAATGAGGGTGTTGGTGGTTGAACTGGAAAAGGGCACACAACCACACTGAAACAGCCACGTTCTTGTGCTCCCTTTTTTTTTCTTCTTCTTCTTCTTCTTCTGCTGCCGTACGCTGTCCAGTCATCAGCGCTGCCTCGGTGGGAGGCCAGCGGATCAACTGGCGAGATGGATGCAGGACTGTAGGTGGTGGAGACGGAGCGATGGAGATGTGGATATAAAGACGGGAGGAGAAGAGAGGCAGAGTGTAGATCCCACTCAAAAAAAGTACGGAGGACAATTTGGCGCAGCATTTTGTGCCTTTTTTTGTAGTCCCTTCCTTTGCGTGCCAAAAGCTGATTGGAGGCTGTTGGTTATTTTTCACAGGATGTGCGTCTCCGCGTGCGTTAATGTGTGTGTGTGTGCGCGCGCGCTGTGTGTGTGTTAGTGCTGTGGAAAGTGCGGGCTAAAGCGAGGCAGATGGCGGCAGATGGGCGAGGTTGGAGGAAGGTGCTCGGAAAAAACCACCAAAAAAAAAAAAAAAAACTGGAAATCTACACCACCGCCACTCGCCCGCCCGCACACTCTGCTCGCCCGCGTGTAAAAATAACACAGTTCACTCGGAGCCAAGTTACAGAGATGCAAAGTAGCCGGGATTAAAAAGAGAAAAGGGGTGGGGGGGTTGGAGATAGAGGAAGACGAGAGAAAATATTTCAGGGTTACAGGAGTGAAACTCGGATGGTTCCTGTATTTGCTGTCTGTGGAAAGGGCAGATGAGGAGTGAAGGAAGACGAACTCACAGCGCCACAAAGCGAATCACTGAGGACGCTAAGCAATAGACGGAGGTGTTATTGTTTCAAGGATGGCCACATTGAAAGAAAGAAAAACCTTTAGCGTGAAAATAATGAACAACCACCAAAGAGATTGAACAGGAAAACACGTGGGGAGTGTTTTCTCTGCTTCTTCTTCCATATTTTCTGTTTGACACATTTCTTTGTGGCAGTTTTGAAAGTGTTAAAAGGGGGTGGATTTGGTCTTTTTCCATTTGTGTGTGTGTTCCTTTTATTTTGTGTGCTGTATATGTCGGGCAATGACCTTTCTACTGTAAATGTTTTACAAACATAGCGGCACAGTCAGCTGTTAGCGGAACATTTGAAAATGTTAGCAGATTGTCAGGGTAAACCCGTTTCCAAATAATGACACTGTGCAGAGAAGAAGGTCTGTGTCTGACATCAGCAATATGGGATTGTATGGCCACAGTATATGAGGTGTGTATGTGGGACTGTGTTCCCCTGCTGGCTATCTGTGCTGGTACAGCCACAGGCGTTGTGTGCCTGTCCCGTCCCGTGTAGTCCTGCCCGCTCTGCCAAAGCCCCCGTCCTGCGAACAGCAGCTAGCTGCCACATGGCTGCCCCAGTAGGGACTGGGACGGGTCGGGACCTTCTCCCTCTCTGCTGCTTTTAATCTCGGCTCCGGTCCTCTCTCCTCTCTCCTGCTGATGGTTTAAATTGTCCCTAACTCGTCTCGTCCCATTTATCTGTCAGCTCTGTTGCTAAATTACACACATGCATACACACAAACCCACTCCGATGCCTCGGCGCCTGGGGCTGTAGGGCGCCATTCTGGCTCTGTGTGGATTAATCTGCTCCCTGCCTGCAACCGAGCTGCCACCACCTTCTTCAGTCATGGGTCAAACTAAAACACACAGCCCTCCGCACACATCCACATGCACACGCAAACAGAGCCTTACAAAAAATATTTACTCCCTTGAACCTTTTTCACATTTTGTCACATTAAAACCACAGATTCCATTGTTTTTTTATTGCGATTTTGTCTGTCAGATCAACACAAAGTAGTGCATAATGTTGGAGTGGTATGAAAATTATGCATAGTTTTCACTTGTTTGTGTATGTGTGCATATGTTCAGTTCATTTTAAGAATACTTAATTTATTTCAAAGGAAAATTTAATGTTGTAACTCAAACCATCCAAGTATCTTCAAATAGTCATTGTGGGTGGTGATGCTGCAGGCAGGAAGGATTTCCAGCAGCTGTCAGTCAACACAACTGAAGAGGCCTCTGACTAAAGAGTGTTACTGTATTACAGTCTCATGACTGGCATGACATGCTAACAGTTCAATATCCAGGCAGGAGAGACGATATTCCACAATTATGTGTCCTTGATGACACCATCAGTTGTTGGCAAGCACTGCTAATTCACCTCGTTTGCTTTTGCCGCTCCTGTTTAAATCTCTGTCTGGCCATGTGGTTAGAAATATATTCAGTTCCCTTTACTCAAATACCCCTAAATTGAAGCCAGTGCAACTGATTGGCCCCAGAAGTAACCTAATAAGTAAACAGAGTTCATCTTTGCTTCATTTAGGTGGAGCTGCAGAGTGATAGAATGTAGCCATTTTTGAACAGAAGACGTTGGGTTTACAGTTTGCTGCAAACCATGTAGAGCACACAGCAAACATGTGGAAGTAGGCGCTCTGCTCAGATAGAACCAAAACGGAATTTTTAGGCCTACATCCAAAAATGCTATGTGGCAAAATATTAAATCGGCATGCATGATCCCTACAGTGAAACATGGCGGTGGCAGCATCATGCTGCGGTAATGCTTTTGCTCAGGAGGAACAGGGAAGTTCACTGGAGCTGATGAGAAGATAGATGTGAAAATCTGGTAGATATAAACAAAGTGGTTTATAGAGTAAATAAAAGTGTATGCCACAATTTTTATACTTTTATTTTGAAAAAAATAAAAATTATATATATATGTATATGCGTATATATATGTATATGTATGTATGTGTATATGCGTATATATATGTATATGTATATATATATATGTATATATGTGTATGTATGTATGTATATATATGTGTATGTATGTATGTATATATATGTATATATGTATATGTATGTATATATATATATACATGTGTATGTATGTATATATATATATACATGTGTGTGTGTTAAATAATTAAAGGGAACAAAACGTTTGCATAGGACTTTATACCTGTCCAACTGAACAGATGTATTTGTCTACGTGTCTGTACTGTTTCTTTAAACAAAGATGCAACATAGAGTTCACACAGTTTACTGGATTACCACCAAAAACAGCCTCCTAAGCGGCTCTGAATTTCATAAACTGCAGCCCTTGGTGTGTGCACTGAAACAACACCAACATCTCCCAGTTTGCCTCACTCTCCAAACTTTATGAATTTGATGAGGATGGATAAATATTCCATCTGCCGTGTATGAGTGTGTGTCTGACAGTCTCCCAGCAGTCTAAGCCGGTGTTATCCCTCCAGCCGTACCAGTCAGAAGTGTATATCTGGAGCTGGCGGCACGCTTCATTCCCCCAGCTCTTCTCTGCAGCTGCCAACTGGGTGACCAGCTTGATTCACACGCAAGCATATTCACACATAAAAATCGCTCTCGTAACTCTCTTATTTACTTCGACACATGGTACGTTGCAGGAGAATTAAGACCACTTGAACTTTTTTTTACATTTTGTCACATCAGCACCTCTAACCTTGATGTATTTTATTGGGAATGTATGCTATGGAGTCACATTAAGTAGAATATACTGTAACTGTATAAACTAGAGGGAAAAATCATTGTTGACAAAATGTGTAAGAAGTACAGTTTGCCACAAGCCATGTAGGAGACACAAGAAACATGCACTTTTTAACCTACATGCAAAAAGCTATATCTGTAGCAGAAAACTAACAATGCACATAACCCAGAGGAAACAATCACATCAGTAAAACATGGTGGTGGCAGAATTATGCTGTGAGGAAGGTGAAAGGACAGGTTAAGAGTTGATGGAAAGATGGTGGAGCTACACACAGATAAATACCGCAAGAATATCTGTTAGAGGCTGCACAACACTTGAGACTCAGGCGGAGATTCACCTTCTAGCTGGACAACACTAAACATATAGCAAGAGCTACAGTAAAATGGTTCAGATCAACCCATATTTGTGTGTTGGAATGGCCTTGTCAAAGTACAGACTCAAATCAAGTTGAGAATATGTGGCAATAAGAACAAAAAAATCACCTTCACAAACTCTCCATCCATAGGTGGGGGGCGGCTATTTGCAAATTCCACTTATTGTGACGTCACAATAAGACAACTTTTCAAACGGCTCATAGAAGCACAAGATTTCTGTAGGCAAAAATGAATAAAAAAATTTTTTTAATGTTTTTTTTATCCATGTTTGGAGTGTTTATAGAGGCAGGAGAGACACAAATCCTCTGTTGGGGTAGCAGCATCAGAGCCAGGGACTTAAAAAGGCTAAACAACCTGATGAAGAAGGTTGGTTCTGTTCTTGGGACAACTGTGGAAAATCTGGAGATGATGATTCAAAGAAGGATTCTTCATAAAATCTAAAAATTATGGACAACCCTGAGCATCCTCTTCATGAGACTGTCATACAACAACAGAGCGTCTTCAGTCGGAGGCTTCTTCAGTTTCGCTGCAATACAGACCGCTACAGGAAATCCTTCCTGCCCACAGCCATCATCATCTACAACAACTCCTTAAAGAATTAATTATATGAGCTATACCAACACTTAATTTCCCTCTGGGATCAATAAAGTATTTTTGAATTGAATTGAATTGAAATGGCAACACTAAAGGATGGGAAAAAAGGGACATTTGCATAATATGTCCGCTTTAAGGTCATTTTCTTTCATTGTTTATAACCACAATCAATTAAAACGGGGTAATCTAAAACCGTCAGGAAATTATAGCTTCGATTTGACCAATTTTAAGATTATTTATCTCCATATCTTATCAAAGTACTAAACTACTGAGATAAAGAAGCAGATTTGAAATGGGTCAGTACATGTGTACAAAATGGTTTGTTTATGAATAAAAAATGGCAATTAGCCAATTGAAGAATTGATCCCGAGGCAAAATAAACTACAATGAAGACCAAAAGTTTCAGCCACCAGATGTTTTTAGTCATCTTTTGATCATGCTCTGAAGATTAGAGCCTTTTTTTGCCAAGTTCAGTGATATAGACATATCGAGGTTCTATAAAGAAATATTAAAACCTACAAATGTATTTTTCCCCAGTAATTTCTAATTAGATCTATAAAAACTGCCATCTGCGGCTGAATGTGATGATCCCATTCGTTCACATTTTGCTAGAGCACTTGAATCAGAGCAGATTTATTTCAGATACATTTACATTTCGGGCGCTCTTCCTTTCTCCATGGTTTGCAAAAAAGCCCAAGCCTGTGGTTCATACAGAACGAGTCTCTGTCCTTTTAATCGGTATGTATTTCTATATTTGTGACAGCGGTCCGTTCTGTCTCCTGCTCCCTGCTGGCAGTGCCTCAGTGTGCGCTGCGGTTCCGAATCTGAATCTCCTCCTGTTATGACATCTTCGGTGTAATTGTCTGCTGTAATTGAGAACTGTCGTGTTCTGAACAGGTTTTATGTGAGTGTGTTTGTGAATGTTTGCGTCCTTGTGTCTGACTGGTCCATTAACAGTGAGTGAGATGTTATTATTATTGGCGTGATGAACAACATATGTTGTCCTGGCTTCTCTCCAGCTCTTGTCTGTCCGTCTGTCACACACGCTCAGGCACAACACATACACTCATCATGGTAATAAGCTTATTATGGTAATGAGGGAGTCAACAGCACCTGAGTTACCTCTGTGCTCGATGAAAGAGAGGAGGCGATGGAAGGAAGACGCGATTAGAGGACGGAGACGGTGAGGCAGGATGGAGAGGGAAGAGCGGGTGAAAAAAACCCAGGAAAACTGCCCAGATAAAGACTTTGATATAGCCATGACTTCCTCCCCTGCACATCTTTTCTCAGTCCACATCTTACAGTTCAGCACCTGCGCTGCCCAGCTTAGAGGTCAGAATAGCCTTGACTCTGGCTGAGGGCTGTTCCTGCACTTTTCTATCCAGAAAGATTCCTGTCTGTCGCTGCCAGGAGGGTTTGCTGTTCCAGGGAGAGCTGGCGGCAGCATCCATGGACCGGTTTCCACACTGTAACACAGACCTCTGAAGAGCTGTACCCACTCTATGGTGTTTTTGCCTCTGTTCTCTATTTACTCTTTATCTAGGTTCTAACTCATGTTGCCCGAAACAACTTTTCCACTTTTATTTCTCCCTGAAGCACCTCGACATGCTTACTTTCCCTCCTCGCCTTTTCTTCTTCATCTGTCTCTTTACTGGATGCCGTGTGCAGTCAGCATTGTCCAATAAAATTACTGCGGAATAAACACAGATGTCCAATAAAACTAATGATCCCTTTTTTTTTTAAGAAACCGTGCGTTTTTCTGTCCACCCGCTGTCCTCAGGTCCTGGAGGACAACGACTACGGCCGCGCTGTGGACTGGTGGGGGCTGGGCGTGGTGACGTACGAGATGATGTGCGGCCGACTGCCGTTCTACAACCAGGACCACGAGAAGCTGTTCGAGCTCATCCTCATGGAGGACATAAAGTTCCCACGCACGCTGTCGGCCGACGCCAAGTCGCTGCTGTCCGGCCTGCTCATCAAAGACCCAAACAAAAGGTGTCGCTCCCTGGTTGATGCAGCTGTTAACTAAACTCGGAAATATCTGCTAATAAAGTCTGGAACACCCCCAGAACTGGACTAATGTGCAATCTGGGAAGGGAGATTTAAAAAAGAAAAGAAAAAAGAAACCACCTAAATATGTTATGCTGAAGAACATCAATAATATAAAAAGCCGTAAACCATTGAATCTGGGCTATAGGTTTCTTAATCATAAGGCAACCCTGCCCTGAAGCTTACTTTGACTTGTCCTGTATTTAAACTGGATCATAATTTACAGCATGAACAGTTTATTATGAAGACGTACAGTGGAGGACACTATTATTGGCCTCTCTGGAAAATATGTATTTACAAAAAGAAAGAACTAAATCTACATTTCTTTAGTAGTAACAAAAATCTCTCAATAAAATGTTTTGAAAATCCAACCTTTTATTATAAATGTAATCAGGGTGGGTGGATGGATTTTTTTAAGAGAATGGGATTTGTAAAACTATCCTTGCATACTCCGCTTGCTTCTCTCATACTTTTCCAGATCTGGAAAAAAAATGTAAATAAAATGTCAGACTTTTCTAAACTGTAGGAACCCTGTCCATATGTTAACAACCCATATTCAGGTTGCTAGCCAGGTTATGATGCCATGCACATTAACAATGTTCCCAGAGCCTTTGGAAGAGAAACAGGCCCACAGCATCACAGATTCTCTGCTGTACTTATGAGTGGGCATGAGGTAGTCTTCCACATCTTCATGCTCACTTATCAAAGTTGCAAGAAAAAAAAGGTAACTGTGTTAGGAATCTTAAAAGATGACCAGAAGGTTCTTTATCCATTAGCTCAGGGTCTTTGGACTCATCCAACATCTGGTTCTGATTCTTCATTTCTAGGCCGACTTCATTGTGTTTTGTTCATATTAGTAAAAAATGAAGCGCAATGCTAATCCCAGCTTTGTTTTACACATCTGTCTTCACTGAACCAGGCTTGGGGGAGGACCAGACGATGCTAAAGAAATAATGAGGCACAGTTTCTTCTCTGGAGTTGACTGGCAGGATGTTTACGATAAAAAGGTACGCCATGGTGAAACTGTATGGTTTCTCTTAGCGGTGGTGGCTTTCTTTGAAGCATAACAACATAGAGGAAAAAACATTCTCTTTCTTTATGCGAGTTGTTTAACTACCTGTGGTTAATTCTGCACAAATGTTGGGATTGTGCAGAAGTTGCTATGTAGCTGATCTATAGGTGGAGCTGACAGGCAGCTATTGAAAGCATAGAGCATCATGAAGAGGTGTGACTTTGTCTCCTAAGAATCTGTGCACGTGTATGCTCACACACCAGAGTGAGACTCGCATCCTGTGAGGCAGCACCTGCGGCGTCTTACGCAAGGTGCTGAGCTTCCTGCTCTCACTTTGGTCTCTTCTTACTTTGTTTTTCCCTTTTCTTTTCTTTTTCTTTTTCTTTCCTTTGTTTTTTTCTTTTTGTTTTACATTCGAGAGGCAGTCCACACTGTTACTCTGTGATATGGAGAACACTCTGAATCTGAGGTTAGAAAGGATCAAAATCATGTGGTCCTTAATCAGAAATAGTGTGAGGATTAAAACCATAACATCCCATAATACTTAGTTTTTTTCTAGGCCTGTGAAAGTACTGAAATCTATATTTCAAATTAATTTGTTTCCAAAAATCCACAAAGATAATGCAATCAACTCAAAACTATTAATATTTCTATTCATTTTTGCCTGAGTTTGCATGTTCTCCTTGTGCATCGGTGGTTTTTCTGTGGTTTCTCTGGTTTCCTTAAAAGAATTAACATTTAAAGCACAGTGCCTGATTTATGAAGCATTTATTCTGCATTCAGCTAACTGTAGGCACACTTGTGTTAGCTCATTAGCTGGCCACTTCAGCAAACTTGCAAGGATCTTCCGCAGATGCAAGAGGCGAGTTTATCCGCATCTTGGTATGGTTCAGGTGAAATAGTTTAAGTGCTGTCAGAACATTAGAGCAGTTTTGTGAAACCCAGTTAACCTCATGTTGGAGCAGTGAAGTTTTACCTGCAGAAACTCCAGGTTCACCTTGGTTTAACAGACCTGACTTAAATCTGTGGGTCAGGCCCAGATGAGATGAGATAATTTAGCAGTTTGGATCATTGGGTCAGTTGCAGTTGTTGGAGCATCTAAAACATGCAGGACATCCATTCTTCAGGTATGAATATACGGTGATATTGATCAAATGTAGGGTGGATTTTAGGTGAATGTGTTAGTCATTAATTTTACAAAAAAGAATGTACTGTGTTAATCTCATGTGAAACACAGATTTGAGCCACTTTATATTACAAAATGAGGAATATTTACATGACTGACAGATGTTTAGGCACAAAGACCTACCTAAACTTCTAGACCCATAACTTCTTTTTATTGAGATTAATTGGTATTTAATAATTCGTTGTTGTGATTCAGTGCTGATCAGACTAATGAATTATTCTTTTGTCCATAAATCAAGAAGCCCTGTGCTTTTCTAGAAGACATCTAAAAACATATTAACTTGGATGACCATCTAAAAGCAACAGTGGTGACTGTTTCTGCTGCCTATGTAGAGAGCACTGATCTGATGTCTCCTCATCTGTGTCCCAGCTCGTCCCTCCCTTCAAGCCTCAGGTGACGTCGGAGACGGACACCAGGTACTTTGACGAGGAGTTCACAGCTCAGACCATCACAATCACCCCACCAGAGAAATGTGAGTCCCCTCTGTGTTCTTTGATCCTCCCTGGTGTACACCAATATTCTTAGTGAGAAACTTCAATTTCTGTTTTTGAAATAACTGCATGAAGAAAGAGTCTGAGCAGAGAAGCCGTTGTCGGTTTCCTCAAGTGCTTCTTTATTAGACCCCCAACCACAAGCACTTCTTTTACACACTTTTAAGAACATTCTGCTGTTTTCAGTGTGTTCAGCACTGAATTATGCATGAGTGGAACTGACTCTGTTTCTCCGTGCTAAGGTGAGGCTCCACTTGATCTGCAGCTCACACAGCACTGCAGGAGTCTGCCACGTCTGCTTGTTAATTGAATTGTTCTCAGTTTACTTCTTCACCACTACAACAAAACAGAATATTATTACTATGTCTTGAAAAAAAATATTCGTCACCTTTTAACTTTTTCACATTCTGTCGTATTTTGTTGAGATTTTATTTGATGAACCAACGGTGGTTAATTGTAACGTTGGAGGTAAATATTTGCCTTCATTTTTCGGTCTTGCCATAGGTTTCTAAATTGGATTTCAAGTCTGGACTTTGACCGTTCCCTTCTAACACATGAATGTGCTTAATTCTGGTCACTGTGGGGTTGGTGTGTTCAGGGTGATGTGCGGTGTTTGACTAAATATAAATGCACACCACACCTTTCAGATTTCCATTTGTAGAAAACTTTGAAACCATCCAATCATTTTTCTCCACCTTCACAATTATGCATTACTTTGTTTGTAACATAAAATCTGTATAAACTACAATGATGGTGGTGATTGTAACGTGACAAAATGTGGAAATGTTTGAAGGATTTGAATACTTTGAATGCTCCTGTTTTATTTCTGTCTAGCTGTTTATAAAAAAACAAAAAACAAAGGCTTATTGCAGATATTTCTGATATTATTCACTTGTGAATCGTTTCTTCATTAGTCGATGAGGATGGGATGGACTGTCTGGACAACGAGAGGCGACCGCACTTCCCGCAGTTCTCGTACTCGGCCAGCGGGCGCGAATGAACTGTCCATCACGGTGACATTGTCACAGCTGGTCTCTGAGGCCGCCAGCGTGGGACACGAAGACCCCGCAGCTTCGGACCGACCCAGACTGGAAGGATTTCTGCCCTTCTCCTCCATTCCTTCTCTTCAGTCTGCTTCTTAGTTTATTTATTTGTTTCTCCTTTTTTTTGTGAATCTCTTCAGAGATCAAAACCCTGAGGCAAAATTAGAGTTTATTCCTCCTCTTTGAACTGTGACGCACGCAATCAGCTGATTTTATTTTTATTTTTTTAATGACCCTTTAAAGACAGGAGCTTCACCAGCCTCCTGCTGTGCTTTGACACTTGTCCCAAGACGAGCTCCCAAAAAAAAAAAAAAAACCCAACCAACTCTTAGTCAGACATTAGCCAACGCATTTTCAGGTAACGTTCGTATCTGTGTGACAGAGATACAGCATTTTAAGTTGTTGAAACCCAAACTGCCATAGCAGGTTGTATCTCAGGCTTTTTGCAAACACAAACTCGGAGAGGCGTTTGTGTCCTGCTGCAGGTCGTCGGTTCGGTGATTCTGGGATGGACTGAGCAGCCTTCATAATTGGAGTGGCTTCCTACCCTCCTCATGTTGTCAAGCAGGATTTGACTCAGGTGTTGCTCAGAGCAAGTCATGTTGTTGCTGCTATTTCAACTACAACCACAACGACTACAGGTACCCCTCCCTCCTACCACTGCTCTCCTACTGCTACTACTGAAATCCGGTGCTACACTTTTAGCTAATCGCTGATCGTAACCAAGGCGCCAGCAAAAAACGCCCGTACTACCATCTATGCTCGTACAGCTGCTACCTTACTGTGCTGCTCCTAAATGTCATCTGAGGTTCCAACCGAGGATGGCATCTCCTCAGTGAGTGCGCGTGTTTGTGTCTAAGATCCTTTCGTGATGGGTTTGTCACTCAGGACGCACCTCAAAGCACAGCAGTCCAAGCAGATGAAGCTCCAACAAATAAGATTAGCCTTACCATGCCACCCACGATGCAGTGGAAGTGCAAGTAGAGAGGAAATCAGCTGGTTTGAATACCCCCCCCCCTCCCATCCTTTAATTTATTTTTTACCTTAAATCTCTAAAAGGGAAAACTTAGCTGAAACGGTACTTTCTTTAAACAAGAAAAAAAGCTTTACTGTGACACGCTGTTATCACGGCTTTGGGATCCACACAGCTGTACCTCCTGGTGTCTGCTCAGCAGTGAGTCCAGAATGTCAGATAGGAAAGGGACTGTTATGAGAAGCGACGAGGTGAAAACCTCTGAGGAAAAAATAAAAAATGCAATATTAATGATTTATAATGTGATCACTTATGATGTAGTGAGGTAACAGCTTAGCTACCGTTTTCTGCAAGTTTCTTAAGGCGGATTTTAAAACGGCACGGTCTGTGAGGAAGTAAACAGAAACAGAGGAGTTTACAAGAATCACTGCAATTGCTATAATATATACATATGTTCTATTTATTGCTCTACACATTGGTTTTATATTTAACCTTTTATATTGTTATTACATTATTATAAAAGTATATTGTTGTTTCTTAAGATTGAGAGAAATATTGCACCTCAAGAAACAAAAAAAAATGGCTAAAGAATGTAGGAGGGAAAGCAGATAGCCTTCCTGCTCCATTTACTTTATTTTTATTTTTTGTTTTAGATTTTCTGTTGTTCTGTGACCAAAATGTGACAGCCGGAGGAGACAGCGCACACTGAAGACAGTTTATTGCTTAAATGTAAACAACACCTGAACGTTCCTGATTTTTTATGTTGCCCCAGATGTGTTTTGATGATGGCTGAGGTAGAGTTCAGAGAGGAAGGTGAAGTGGAAGTGGAAGAAAAGGAGAATGGGGAAAGGGAAGGCTCGAAATTCAGTTGGAGGATGATCTGTAAGTTTGTCGAGAAAAGAGATGAAAGAGTTTAGTCCGTGCTTTAGTCTACAGGGTAGAGATGCACCGATAAGTCGGCTGGTGGCCGAAATCAGACCATTTACAGGTCGACTCAAAACTCCAATTCAAATCAGTGAGCGCACCATACCTAAGCACCAGCAGGTGGCGTTAGCTGCAGCACTCTTCGTGTGGAAGCTGTTACTGAAAGAAGATTCAAAGCTGGTTATTTTCATGATAAGAGAGATTTAAAAGGAAATCAGAGGAAGTGCATGAGATGCATATCTCCAGCACCAACTGGACAGGTCCTGGACCACCCTGGACAGATCGCCAATCCATCCCAGGGCAACACAGAGACACACGAGAAACCCAAACATGCACACACTTGTACATAAGGGCAATTTAGAAAGACCAATTAACCTAAATGTCATCTTTTTTGGACTGTGGGAGGAAGCCGGAGTACCCGGAGGGAACCCACACATGCACAGGGAGAACATGCAAACTCCATGCAGAAAGACCCCAGGCCGGGTTTCAAACCCAGGACTTTCTTGCTGCAAGGCAACCACTGTGCCACTGTTCAGCCCGGTAAATATTCATTGCAAGTCTTACATTTAATCATCTCCATTTGAAGCTTGAAAACATCCAGGGTGTGTATATTTGTTCGTTTGTGGTGTTTTCCAGAGGTTTTGATTTATTTCTTTGAAAAGTAGATTTCCAATGTTTAGTTGTTCTGTTTGTTGATGATCTGGTTAAGGGATCTGGATGTATTATACCGTAACAACAAAAGTTCAACGGCCTAGCTAGCCACCTCTTATGCTTCTGGTACCAGCCTATAGTGGTTTGTTTAGGGGCGCAATCTTAAGCCACTCTCTTTGTGTTAGTCATTAACAACTTCACTGACATGGGAAATGTATTGTTGAAGATTTGGCTTAAAAACACAGATTATAAAAGAAAGAAAGAAAATTCAAAACCCATGAAGTGCAAAATGAAACAGGAGTATATGAAACCTTTAATTACAATCATTACAAACCAGAACAGTGTTGACTCCTTTAAACGAAGTCATCCTCAAGAGAATAGACACACAGGTTTTACATTTTATTTTATTTTTTTTACAAATGCTACCTGTGCTAATTGTGCTAACCGCTAATAAAAGACGCTGAGGTCCGTTTAAGATCTGTAATTAAAATCATCACCCAAGGTGAGACGTTGCCTCAGCTCCTAATACTAATGATGACCAAAGTAAGGCTGGAAACAAGTATTTTGAACACTGGTATTTCTATTTCTATAGAGAAATTGGTTTTGGCTAAATCTGAAATTGGCCACAAACCTCTGATCGGTGCATCTCTATCTGAATATTGATCATCATAGCTGTGTCCTGATGTCTAACCGATCGCTAGCCTATCTTTAACCTGTGCTGTCCTTCCTCCGGTCTGGACTCTGTGTGTTTGCTATTGTTGCATCGTCATGTCCTCCATACAGACAAGTCCTTAGAGATTCCCCTCGATTTCTCAGTCGCTGTTAGGCCAGCCTTATGGTTTCCCTCAAAAAGAAGAATCAAAGAAAACCTGCCGTGTTTTGGCTTACACACACTGAGAGTATCTGGGGAGTTGCTCTAATGAGGCAGAAGAAACTGTGTTCCAGTATATTTATTATTTGAATGTCTTTGGATAACTTGAATTTGTTTTCTGTTTAATTTATTCTCTGTCTTTTTTTGTTTTGGGCCTTTAGCAGTAAGGTGAGGTTTTAGTCATGTTCAAACTGTTTTTTTTGTTTTTTTTTTTTTTTTTGGGTTCTAAAAAATAAATAAATGTTTTCTCTTTCTTTGTTTAACGACATGTCTTATGCAACCTCTTACCTGTTTTTCCCCATTGCTCTTAAGTCCAGATGCTTTACTGTTGCACTACCATTAAACTGCAAGTAGCTAGCAAAACCCGCTTTATGGCAGAAAGTTGCAAAAAAAAGGAAAGGCGGCCGGCTTGCATGCTGTAGTTCTCCTCCGTCCATCAGCCCGGAGTCAAAAGTGGCGCTCAGAACTCCCGATGAAAAATACTTTGGTTGTGTGTGATCGACGGGAGTCTTGTCTGGTTGCCGGGAAAAGTCCAAATCCCACCCAGCTGGCAACCCTGGCGGGCTCAAGGAAGCTCTCGAGTATTTGGAAGGATTTCAGCTTTGATTTGACTCCGGTCAGGCAAGCGGCCGAGGAGTTCTAGCTGTATGTGAACGCGTTGCACCAAAACCAGTAGAAACCGGAGTTCATGAAGAAATACGGCTTTGTAGCTTTGAACACAGCACTTTTAGCATTCATCACTTTTGATACGATTCAGAGGAATTTGATTCAGCCCTGCTTTAAAGCAAGATTTTTAGCTCTTTTTTTATGTTTTTAAAGAAGAAAAAATAGCGAAGATTTTTAACTAAGTAAATCTCCAGATACAACCGTTTGGCTTTGACGTCTAGATGTCGGCTGAAGCGAGCGGCGGTCAGCTGGGAAGCATAGAGTCCAGAAGCCCACATGTTGCTGAGATCGATCGATCGATCAT
This sequence comes from Valencia hispanica, assembly GCA_963556495.2. Classification (NCBI taxonomy): domain Eukaryota; kingdom Metazoa; phylum Chordata; class Actinopteri; order Cyprinodontiformes; family Valenciidae; genus Valencia; species Valencia hispanica. The sequence goes on from OY747711.1 coordinate 36,677,789, forward strand.
TGATTGCACTGAACAGTCGCCCTCCTCTCCTGGTGTAGACGGACTCTGCGTCGGACACAGAGAACTTGACGTTTTATTTGTTCAGTAAATGAGCTGAGATGATGAAGCTCGCTTATGAATCAGTGTGGGGTGTTTTCCCCCCCTGACCAACAGTGAACCACGCGTGGCAGACGTCTCAGAAAGTCGGTTTCTGCTTCCTCACAGCTTTACGGGATCCCTCATCGTAATCATCATAATCATCGTACTAAACGGCTTGTGAAAGCTGGGACGCTGCACTGACGGCGTTCGCTCCTGAAGCTGCTGCTGTTTGTACCTTACACCTCCAGCGACTCCAGTTGTTTTTCCAGCTGCTCTTGTGTTCGTTTCGTTTGTTCACCCAAAGCTGTGAGATAAGCAACGGGCTCATGTTTGAAGAGATGCAGCAGACCCCCCCCCCCCCCCCCCCCGGTTTACCTCTGTCAACCTGATCATTAACAGTAACAAGCATGAGTCATTTTATTTAGAAAAGGCAAACGTGTACAAATTACTTCAACGCCATATCCATGATACACTGTAGCTGAACAGTAGTGAGAGGGCCATGTTTCTCTGCAAGCACTGAATCAATCGCTCTGCTCTGAGAGACGATGCAGGAAAGCTTCTCTTCTCCTTCATACTGTCAGGATGCAGTGGTTTGGGCCTGAGAGGCCACAAGGATAATGAAAACAACACATTACCATCAACATGGAGCTGGGGTTTTATTTAATATTCTGTACATCCTTAGTATTTTTACACATAAGATGTATAAGATAGGGATGCACATTATTTTCCTTCTTACAGACAGCTTCAATAAAGCACTATGTCAATCTGCTGCACTGTGTTGACTTGGTTTCATTTGTGTCTTTAATGATTGAACTCCTTTTATTTTCTCTCTACCTGTCAAACTGCTGAATTTTACAAGTATAGGGGAATCCTCTTGCATTTCTCCTTTTTCCCAATGCAATAAACATAAGGGGAAATTGAATTTTTCAAAACAGCTTTTGCAATTTGGTTTTTATTTTCACTCCCTGGTGTTAAAAGTGCCTCAACGTTTTATGTGCTATTGTTTTCCACCTGGTGAAGCAGCTAGCGTATATATGGATGTACTTTAAATCTAACAATTTGCATATTTGTTATTGCAAAACTTTCCAAAAAACAAGAATGCCTTTTATCTGAAACTGACATTTAAGAGGTGAAACATGTAGACCAATCAGAATCGTATATGATGAGGCCTGCAGTTAGTAAATTCATTTATTAAATTGACAAAAATATGTGGCTATCCTGCATGTTTTCCATGTCTCTGCCTCACAGAGGATTCAAATGGTCCAGCTACCTCCTCAGCATGTCATATTGTTCTGCAGAAGTCTGCTGATGAATCATTTCATTCAGGTGTTGAACCAGAGAAAAAAAACCTAAAACCTGCAGGATACTAGCCCTTGAGCACCGACTTTGGACACCACTGCCTTCACTTGTTCATTCAGATATAAGAGCATGTAGTTCATACAGTCATACCAGAGCTATTCATATTTATAAGTGTAAAAAAGGAATGCTAGAGATAGTCATCACAGCCAAGTAAAAAAAAAAAATGGAGAAGATTGTACTACTTCAAATCCCCTGAGTATTTAATGCTCAGAGACAAGTGTTTTTATTATTCTTTCTCTTGTTTTGTTTTTTACATTTATAGGTCTCATTATTCCACATTTTACGATGTAATCAACTATTCTCCACTTAAAAATAAAAAACAGCAAATTTCAAGAAAACTAAAACGTGTTTTGTGAGCAAAAGAATATTTCCAGTTTCTATAGTTAAGTGCTTCAAAATGTACTTCCAAGTCATTAAAAAAATATTTGGGTTTTCTAAACTAAAATAGCGGTTTTACTACTTCCTTTAGTAAAATAAAACCTGAAAATATAAGGACATGTTCCTCATAATTGTTGCTGTAATTGTGATTGTAGAGAAGAATGTGACTCTGCATGAGTCCCACCTCTACTGAGGATCTCTGCATGGGGAGGAGTTTACTCAAGTGGCCAGCTAATGCTAGCTCAACTCTGTTTGGATATGACTCTTTGATATCATGTTTTCTGGGACTTGTGTGTATTAAACTTACAGAAAGGTGTTGCTCCTGCTTCATAAATCCATACATTTTTGGGGACTACTGGATTAACAGCCCCTCTGTCCATCATATTGCAGTTTGTCTAAAAAAGACATAACCCTCTCTGTTACCATTGTTTCGCTGTGAACGTCATTGTAGACGTCATATAAAGGCGCTCAAAGAGATGTCCTGTTGCCCTTTTTCACAGCGCAGAAGCAATGCGTGAAAAATGTGTTTGTAGCAGGAACAAATCAAATTTGATTAACTCTAGAAGCTAAAGAGATAGGCCAAAATCCCAAAAACAAAACACGAAGACAAGAAAAATGAAAAAAATATATATTTATACTGTATAACAAAATCAAATCAAGTAATTTTAAAAAACATATTGCTTGGGGTTTTATTCATGTTAAGCACCATAATCCTTAATACCGCCAACCACTAAACACATCATTCACAGTGAAAGTAACATTAAACGCAGCCTTATAAGGAATAGATTAGAAAACGTTCTCCTTTTTGGAGGAGTCATGTGCTCACTGGTTCATTTCGTCGCAGGTTTGGTAGCTAGAAAGATAAAAAAAATTAACATTAAGACCAACACACCTACCTGTGTGAAAACAGCACACAATCACTTCAGACAATGGTGCAAAGCAGAATAAAAAAAAAACCTTCCACAAATCCACAACCAGATGATTAAATACTTTAAATGTGGCATAAAAACAGCAACACCGAGTTCTTTCCTGAGGGGGAAGACGAACAGTTCGTCATAAGCTCCTCTGGTGTTCTTGTGTGCTTTCATACCTCGATGCGAAGGTTCTGCAGCTCCTCGCTAAGCGCGTTTCTTTCCTGCATCAGCTGGCTCTGTTTGGTCAGAAGCTCACACACCTGCTGGGCGCTGCTCTGACAGTGCCGGTCCAACTGCTGCAGCCTGCAACACACACACACACACACACACACACACACACACACACACACACACACACACACACACACACACACACACACACACACACACACACACACACACACACACACACACACACACACACACACACGCTGACTGAAAGTGCAGGAGAATAACCAGTAACCTAATATAAAACCAAATGTTGTAAATATTGAAACAGAGCTGGATCCAGAAAGAGCTTCTAATTTCCCTGGACTTTGTGTTGATCAAACAACCAACACTGCTGACATGGATATCATGACACTGTTATGGAGAAATGGGATGTAGGCCAGATGTGTTTGTTTCGGATTGAATTTCTTGAAGATGCGTTTCGAATACAGAGACAGTGGAGGTGAACATCAGACTAGTCAGATGGACCTCATCATCTGATGAAGCTAAAGCTTTTTGGCCACAGTAAGCAGGATTTGATTAAAAGAAGGATCAATGTGGAACTTTAACAATCCAAAGAGCCATTTTTACCCTCATGTAGTAAAAAAAAAAACAAAAAAACAAAAAAAAAAACGATTAGAACCCCAAACGTTAAATTACCTTTAGAAAAAAAGTTTCTCATTTTGATGAATATCTACTATAGGAAACTTGTGGTGATTTTTAAAGAACCAACATTTTTTCTCCTATTTCTAGGTTTTAAAATAAATAAAAATGTAAAACATTTGCAAAAAGAGGATGGATATATTTTCCTCTGAGGGATGTTGATATTTGTGGTAAATTATGTTAAAAAGGGACATTGCTTCTAATCTAATTGGAATAGCTTGTTTTAGCAAATGCAAAACAAACATGTTATTTTCATATCTATATTTAAAAACAATCGCAGTTTTTTAATCAACTCAGCCAAAGTTATGAAGAACCATTGTGGAAAATGTAAAGAGCCACAGGTTCTTCTCTTTACCCATTCTCCAAGTCTGAGAATTAAGTGAGAAAAAAATCCATCTGTCCGTCCGGATGCATAAAAGATATGAAGTTATCTGTCCTAAACTCACAATGACTTTTTGTTTTGTATTTAGATTTTTAAAAATGGCTGAAAAAGGATCAGGAACAGTGGAAACTGTGGAAAACCATTCCCAGGATTTTTTAGCCTCTTTCTTTACAGTTACACAATGTCCCTACCATCCTCTGCGAGTACTGGATCCAATCACAACTTCATCTTACCAATATCACACACAGTGACTGCTATATATTATGGAGCTTTGGTAGGAATCGTGCTATTTTGTTCAGTCTAAACGACATTTTATCTTTGAGAATGTCCCTTTGCTTAGTAGTTCACAGAAAAAAACAAACAGTAACTGCAGCTGTCAGATACATTTAGTAAAATATAAGGACTCATAGTAAGACAGGAGCTGCTACAGAAAGCCAAACACATCATGAACATTACTGCAGATGTGCAATATTTGCATATGTTAATTTAATTAAAAATGTTTTATTTGTCATCAAAAATATGTGCTTTTAAAAAAAATTTTTTTTAAAGAGAGTTATAGGAATGTGCGCGCGTGTGCAGCTCCACCACAACATCCCAATTAGTGCGTCCCCTCTGACACAGCCACTCCTGCAGACAATGAGCCCTTTCTCTGCGCGGTGGGATTAGAGTGGGTGTGTGTGTTTGTTTCAGCTGGGGCTGAAGGGTGAGGCTGGAAACAGAATGCGGGTGTTTGGGAATGAAACTGCCCGAACCTTTCCCACCAGCAGCTCACCGTTTCACCCATTCATCCATCCCCTCCCCAGTAAAGAGCATCGATGAGCACACATCCTGGTAATAAGGAGGGGAAGCCCTCATTCTCACCTAGTTATGCACACAGAGCGGTATATAACGTATTTACTAGAGGAGCAGCTCCACAACTGAAACACTTTCTACTTTTTTGCCGCCTCAGTGATGCTATGACGAGCAACAACTTCATCACTGAACCGTGTTGTGAACCTGGTGGAGTTTAACTCGGTGCGTTCGCTGATCATAAAACGATTGGGTTATTTGAGCTTCTGACCGGCTCGATCGTTGGTCATGGCCGATCAGCGTGGAAACCCTCCGACTGCGGTCAGAAGGTGATATGAGTCTTTGGGTCGCTGTCACATGGAAATCTGGAAGCCAAACCAGCTTTGAACAGCTACTGCTTCAGGTTTCGAATGGCAAAAAGGAAGATGGTTAGATACAGAGGAGGAAGAGGAGGGAGAAGGATGATGATGAGGGTTTTGGGCTTGGGGCAAATGCCCCTACCCTGCTGGTCATGTTGGCAGAGGCTGGCCTGCCTCCCTGCCTTCATGTGACAGACGGAGGAGGCGAACATCCCAACTCTGCTACACAATCTGCTTCTTGCTCCCCCTCCCTCACACTGTCCTCACTATGCCCTGCATGGTCCCCGGTTTAATCCTACTCTGCCTCTTCGTTTGGAGATGCCCCTCCCCTCCCAGCATCATTCTCTCTCATCTCTGGCTGTCCTCCCTACACACCCTCAGCTTTAACCTGCCCTCCGCAGTTCCGCTTCATCCCGCCTGAGGGAAGGCCCACCGAGCGTTTTATCTCAGACCTGAGGCTCTGTCCAGTTTCTGGAGGCCGAGGGCAGCAACCACCCCCCTCCCCGCCTGGCGTTCCTGCAGCCGGCTTCCAAGCTGTCCTGACCAGCCGCCCCCTCGCTCCTTCCTCCCACTCTGCCTCTCCCTCCTACGCCATTGCGCAGCACGACATCACACAACAACCTGACCCCCCCCACACACACAGAAAGATGTAGCGGCTGAAGATGCGCACGTAGTCCAAATCAGCAATGTTCTGCTCACGGAGAGCAGCAGACATCAGCCTAAAGGTCAGAAACTGAGCCGGTTGTTCTGTAAATGTTTGATGAGGGAAGTGTTGAGAATGTTCCGACTGAAGGCCCTCAGCTGCACACCACTAAACTAATCTGAGTCACACAGAGAAAATGTCAGTCCTTATCCAGTTATAGCTTCCCATACCGAAACGCAGACATCCACCCAACGCTGCGAGTCAATCAAAGCGAAACTTACAGAAGCTTGTTACAGAGAATTTGTTGTGACGAGGTGGCTGAATGTGAAATCCACTCTGGGTTTGTGACATGGTGAGAGCTGCTTGAAAACGGTTCGCCAAGACGAGTTTTACACTTTGTCGTCTGCTAGAGATAAATGTAGCACTGTAACAAAGGATTTATTGTCAGTCTGGGAAGTTATTCTTCTGAAGTGAACCAGACGACATCCTGCCAAGACAAACAAAACCAGAATCTGCCATCACTGAGAACGACAGTGCGTCGTCTTCTTCTGATTTTATACATGGTTTCAGCTTTAAAAGGTCCGATCACCCCCTCAGTACAGACTGATGCAGGATTACCACACACAGACTTAAGAGCTAAATAAAATCACAACCTATTGCCTTCAGTAGTCATTCGATTAGGAAAAAGAGGAGCTCTGATCAGCTGAGATATTGAACTTTTTGCTACAAATGCATGCCTAATGTCTGGAACCCCACATCACTCAGAACACACTTTCCCTTAGGTGAAACGTGGTGGTGGCAGCATCATGCCGTGGGGATGGTCTTCTTCGACGGAAGCAAGGAAGCAGGTCGGAGTTGATGAGAGCAAATACAAGAGAATTCTGGAAGAAAACCTGTTAAAGGTCGCAAAAGAGCTGAGATTCGAGTGGAGGATTAACCTTTAACAGGAGAGTGAACATGAACACAGAACCAGGGCTGCAATTAATGGTTTACATCAAAATATATTTATATGCTCAGTTAATGTCAAGACCTAAATCCAGTTGAGAATCTGTGGCAAGACTTGGGGAAAAAGCTTCAGAGGCACACCATCAACCTCAATCATGCCTTAATTTGTATTTCCATGGAATCCCAATAACATACATTGAGGTTAGGTTAATCGGTCTCTTTAAAAACTGCCCTTAGGTATGAGTGTGTGGGTGGTTGTTTGTCCTGTATGTCTCTGTGTTGCCCTGCGATGGACTGGCAACCTGTCCAGGGTGTACCCCCCCCCCCCCCACCCCCCCAACCAACCCTGCCTACGATAAGCGGGTTTAGATAATGGATAGATACATTGAGGTTTGTGGAAGTGACACAATGTAAAAATATTAAAGGGCTATGAATACATTCTCATGGCGAGGTATTAATGAGTCTGCGTACAAAGCCAGTAGGCTCCATGCATGTCTCTGACATGACAGTAGGCCAGCCAGTAAATCAGTCGGTCAGGTCATGGCCTGAGATGTTTAAATCGGCTGTGGGTTGTAAGCTGAAGGTTTATGTAACGCAGTGAGTAAAAGCTGTGACCTGGCCACACATACGACCAAACGCGCCCTGTTTGTCAGAGCGGAGAGCTGCCAACCTCTGGCCTCGCTCTAATCCACCTCATCTCACCTTCATGCTCTGCCCCTGAGAGGGGGGTGGTGTGTGTGTGTGCATGATTAAAGTAGCGCTCCTTCCAGCCGCTAAAGCAGCAAATCCAATAACTGGCCTCCATCGACTGGCACATTCTTTAATTAGGGTTTAATACAACCTAATGCTCAGACACTGCCCCTCACTAATCCACACACACGCGCACACAGCCGGCTGCTGGGAAGTGAGAAGGAGGGAAGGAAGCTTGGACGGATTTTCAGATTGACTGAGGAGACTGGGTCTGCGGACAGCGGAGGAGGAGGGTTGACGACGGGTGGTCTCGGGGACGAAGGCGCCGAGGTCTCCAGCCGTCACCGTGCTGCCCCCTGCTGCTTGCTGGGCAGACAGCTGAGTGCTCGGGGTTACAGGGGGAGAGCTTCCCTCCTGACCTGGAGAAAGGACACCACCTGCTGGAGCCAACGTTTCACTTCTTTCTGCATTGAATTCAGTCATCCAAACAACAAAAAAGGGAAAAAAAGACAATCTGCAAACCTGAAAACCTGAAACAGTCTCCAAGTGAGTGTTTTGCTCTCCAGCAGACACGCAAAAGGAAGTTTTGCTGGGAGGCACTAGGCAGTAATTTCCCCTGACGGCCCAATAATCAAACTCTGCACCTCCAACCGCAGCACTCTCTATTGACTGCTGCAACTGAGGAGCTTAATTACATCACACAAACACACAGGCTTACCTCTCTGTGGCATGTATCAGTCATAGCCCACAGCTAGTGTCTGAACTCTGCTGTGTTTGTCTGTGTTTGCATATTTATTTACAGGTGGGAGCATATGTCCTGGAGGCATGGTCTGAAGGGAAAGTGCTAACGCCACGTTAGAAAAACACTGATCCCGGAGATCTGTCAACAGCGTTCAGGTCTGTCACTCAGCGGCTTTGTGTGAAGGTCTGTTTTTACAGCAAATCTCATTCAGTCCAACATTTTACTTGAAGGAAAACCTTTGACTCACAAGTAAACTGGCAGGTCAACCTGGGAGACAATCTAAACTGATAAGCAGAAAAATCAAAGAGAAAAAAATAATTTCTAGGCCAGCATGAGGTTCGGACTGCATGAAAACTATGACTTGACTATAAACACCACAGTGTCGTAGAATCACAGCATTTATACAAAAATATTAGGGCTGTCAAAATGTACGCGTCAACACAGGTCATTTAATTTGTACAATTAACACGATTATTATTTTTTGTAACGCTTTGACGCATGCACAGAATGAACCGCCCGGTTTATCCCACAATTCAACCCACGCTGCGTTCAGTGCTTGTCACGTAAAACAGCATGGCAGACCCGAAGTGCATCCCCGGTTCCAAGTGAACGAGCGATGCAAAGGGTCGGTGTCACACCATTTGCATGTGAATACGCTGTGTTGACAAACAACTAATCCCTCTATTGTTCAGAAGAAACAGTCAGCTTTACATTCAGAACATGTTAACCAGGTAGTTTGCTTTAACAACTGGCTAAAAGATGAATGGGTTAAAAGGGCCAAGTGTAAATGTGATAGTGGAATTCAAAACAAAAGTTCCATGCATCTCTCCTAAATTTTACTTTAAAAAAAGAGAAACAGCATGTTCTTCATTTACACCAAAAGTGATACTTTATCAGTAATGTTTAGGAATGACGATTAATCGTGATTAATTGTAATAAACTCACAGCTACCGTGTGATTGATTAGATTAAAATTTCTTATTGTTTGATAGCACTAATATACATGTGAAGTCATGTAAGAGGGTTTATTTTGAACAGAAAAGCCCTAATTTCGAAATGTTACATTGATTATTACTAGAAAAATAATGTGAGTATGTGTCGGAGTAAATATATTACTGAATAATTTATGTTTTGCTGTAAGTATAGAAGCTGAAATGAGCTTAACTAGCTGGGTTACCGCCTCCAGAGAAAGCCTCCAGTTAGCTCCAAAATAAAATTATAATTTGTGGTTTGCTAGTTGTTCAAAAGTTGATAAGGGTGATGGGTGGCATTTCTATAGTTTTCATGCGATGTCTGTCTGTGTTTTATGCCATTGGGGGGGGGTTGTAAGCAAAGGACCGATGTAGTAGCCTGGTTTCAGCCAGCTGACCAGCAGTCTGCAGGAACAAAGGGGCTGCACTCCATTACTGTAAACTCCAAAATTAAATCAAAATCGGGTATATAAAACGGAAGCATAACCTCATTTATTTGACTTAGTGAACTTCCATATGTGTGTGTGTTTGTTTGTTTGAGGGGGTGAAGAACGCAGGCAGACGTCTTCAATTTGCCTGGTTACGGCAACGCTGCCAGAGGCCTGACGGCTGCAGCTGACACACACACACACACACACACACACACATCAATGTTTCACTCAACCCCAGGCCCACCACCACCCTCACACCCCAATGTTCGAACAAAATCTTGGCTGGCACACAACTGTACACAGTGTGTGTGTGTGTGTGTGTTTTCGCCTGAAGGCCATGCCCCACGTCTTCTTCACCAACCTGTCATGCCAGTTGTTGCTCTCGCTAACATGCACATTTGACACGAGAATGCGATTGGTGACACCGAGGAGGGGGTTGATCAGGATAAGGCTGCCATTCACTTCATGCTTTTCTTCTCTCATTTAACGTTGCCTGTCATTTTCTAATATATAAAATTACTCTGTCCTCCTCATTCTGGCCCTCTTCTCATACGCATAAAACAAAAAAAAATCGTAAACATTAAGATTAGCGACCTAAAAGACAAACACAAACTACATAAACCAAGTCCTGTTAATAATTTATTTCCCAGCTCACATCTGTTCTCCAGCTGTGCCAAACACACTGTTTTTGTTACAGGTCTAATGTGCCAGATGTCGGTCACACATCAACGATTCAGCCCATCTTAGTGTGTTAATATTACGATTATTCAAAATAAAGGCATAAACTAAAACATCTCCAGCTTTAATCTTTTCAGCCCTTAGAAAACGTCTCAGGTCGTCTCAAGTCTGGCCTATATTTAACCAGATATTTTCAATAAAATAATCAATTTAAACAACATTAAATTAGATTTTTTTTTTCAATCATAGTTCCTGACCTTAAGTTTGTAAACTATATTACTTATCCATCTTTATTATCCAACAGGTGCAAATGAATGAGAGCAAAGCTGTTTTAATGGCATATTAAAAGCAAACATTTACTTTTTTTAGTAAGCAGCAATTATTCTACATTGTGTCATTGTTGTAATAAAACAAATACATAACAATATGAGTATGAGCTTCTGCTATGCAGAAGGTTTTTGATCAAACATTTTTTTATATAAAAGGAGTGACTTTTATTATTATGTTATTCAGCGGATTTGAGATGCAAACCTATAAAAAAAATTGTTCTCACGATCATTTTTTTTCAAAGGGGTTTTATTTGCATCATCTGGGCAAAATAAAAATAAAAAACTGGGGTGTGAACATGCTGCTCCAAATATCTGCAACGTTGACCTATAAAGCTGATTTTAACACGCAATATGATTTACATGTTGCTTAGAGAAAGACAAAAAAACAAAACCCACGCAGATCCCACAAGATTTAGTCAGATCTATATTTTTTATGTAAACAATATAGAGAATTTCTTACTAATTAAAAAAAGTAGAAATAAAAGATGACAAATGTAAGAATTTGTTATTTTTTTCACCCCCCCCGTCTGGCCTGAAAACTTGCTGCAGCCAGAAGCTCCTGTGTTTACTAACATTTCCAGGCAGGAGTTCAGCATCAACTGACACAAGATCAAGAAGCGTGAAATAGAAACGCTCTTGGCGACTAGTTTTATTAAGCCTGATTAAAAAGTTTCAGGAAAGGAACGATCAGAGCAAACAGCTCTGGATGGGCTCAGACTTTGTTGATTTTATTCCCTCGCCGTATTAAGCGAGGTGTCCGACCTGCTGCGGGCTGCTAAATCTTCTACTTAATGTCAAAGCGTGTGTACCCGTGAGGCCCGCGCCCTCCTTTTATGTCTCGTGTTTTAACATAAAAGTATTTCTGCTGATTCTTCTTTAAACTTTCTTTTTTTTCTCCAACAGAAAAGACAGGTGTTACTGCCCCGGTTTTCCGTTTATATTTTTTATAAAGTTGCCTCAGTGTCAGTGACTGGGGCTTGAGATGTGTCGCTATACGCGGTTAACGCTCCAGCTTGCACGCCTCTGGCTACAGCCCGACATCTGAGCTGTAAATCTGTGCGTCTGCATGCATGTGTGTGTGTGTGAGAGAGAGAGAGAGACTGAGATGTAAAGCCACCGTTTGACAATGCTCTTTCAGCAGGCTGCCCTGCGGTCGCTCCTGGCTACAAAAGCCAGCTGGGCATGAGCGGAGATGAAAGAGTATGGAGCGGAAGATGACTGATCAGCGCCATCCAGAGGTAAGAACACAAGCATGGGAGAGAAACTAAAAGATGACAGAAGGTGAAAGTAAACGTTTCACATCCCTGATGAAAGGTGGAAAATCAAGCAATAAATAAATACAACAAATATGTGCTTTTACTTTAAATGTCATACTGCTGAGGAAATGAAATCTTAACACCAGGGCTGTACGGTGGAGCGGTCGATAGCTCTGTTGCCTCGCAGGAAAAGGGTTGTGGGTCTGAATCCCGGCCTAGGGTCTTTCTGCATGGACCTTGCATGTTTTCCAGATGCATGCATGCATTCCTTCTCTCCAGGTGCTTCGCTTCCACGGTCCAAACACATGACTGTTATGGCGTAATGTAATGCATGCATGGATGCAAGTTTACCATCCTTATATGAAGCACTACAATGTGTAATTAAACATGCACCTAAAGCTGCTGTTATTGTCTTAACCATTAAAAGCTAAAAGATCCCATATGAAAATCATCACTCTGCAATTCTCTTGTGCAGAGGCTTCTTTTACGTGAAAAAACTGTTGATGCGATCTCTAAGAATGCAGTTGAGAAATGTCACTAAATACAGTGACAGGGGTGTTGGTAATATTAGCAGCATTTGGAAGATTAATGTGAATCCTAGCTGACAATAAATGTGTGTAAAAAAAAAACCCGTCTTTGTCGCGCTTTCATCATCCTTCTGTTTATCTGCACCTCTTAGATCACAAACACAGATGAGGCCAACGAAAGCTGCCCTGCTTTCTTCTGCCCGGCCTCTGCCAACTTCATTTGCAAATGAAAAGTTTTGCAAGGAGCGTCCTTTTGCTTCTGGGCCATGGCAGCACACTGTGTGTTTGGGAGAGGGGGCGGGTGAGGCGAGGAGAGCAGAACGGTTGTGTGTGCGTGTGTGTGTGTGCGACAGGAGCCCAGATGAAGCAGCCCTCGCCCCGAGGCTCGCCGTCCGCCCGCGGTAGCAGCAAGCCTGTTCCTTCTTCCCCGGCCCGCCGCGACCATTTGTTCCATTAACCGATCTGCTGGAGCCTCTGGTGCAAACACACGCACACATCCACAGGCGTGCATACTTCAACAACTGCTTGCACAGCTCCTGCTGCACATGGCCCTCCATCCCTCTGCCATCCTTTTCGCTCCATCCCTCCTCTCCCCACTCTTTGCTGTTCCTCCAGACGTACGCGCAATCCTTCTTGGTGGATGCCATATGGCCGAGTGAAGCCTGTGGATCTACAGGCACATCTGCGTATATGTTGCTACTCTCCTTATAAGACTGCACCTCTACGGCACATACTCGCACTCAACTCTTGCAAACATACTCTGCTGCTGCTATGTGCGCTTAAATAACTGCTGGTCTGTTGCACATGTGTGTGCGTGTGTGTGACCTAAGTGTGTATGTGCGTAGTGATAATTGGTGAAACAGCCTGTGAACAGCTGTGAGGTGAGGAAAGGTTGCAAGGTGTTTAGTACAGAAGGACGAGGGGGAGGAGCAGGAGGAGAAGAAGAGAAGAGGAAAGTTTGAGCAAGGGGCAAAACGGAGGTGAAGAGGAGGAAGAAACTGGATTTATATCCTAAAAGTTACAGAAAATGTACATGAAGCTCAATCTGTAACAAATATGTTCATGGATGTAAATGAATCTGTTTCTAGCCATAAGAAAACATCACTTTGTTTTTAACATTTAAACCAACAACAACAAAGCTTCAGATCTTATTTAATAAGGCTGCTGAAAATCTTTCTTTGTCTGTATATGACTTTGCTACACAATATTACAGTGGTATTATTGTGCTTTGGGGTAAATTTGACTAAAGATTAAAAACATGACATTTAAAAACAAATGAATGCAGCATCAACCAGTTACACCTTTCTGAAAATAGAAAAACAGCTCCGCTGTAAAATAATCCGCAAGAAGAGACGATCAACGTCGCAATCGTCATGACAGTTTCAGCGCCACAAATGAGAAGGTCTGCTGAGATGCAATAATTAGTGGGAAACCGTCATTTAATGACACACATGTATGGCCAGTTGGATGAACTCTGACCTTTACCCCCACACCTGATGTGTATTTTTATTGGCTGAGATGCTAAAGCTCACAGAGAGTTTTGGGGACATTGTTTCAGGAAAACAGGTAAACCGTAGCTGATATCACCATTGCAATATTCTTGTATGTTATATGAATATTTTCCAAATAATTAATTCCATTTTTAAGACATGCTCTCATCAGGCTTCTCCTAGCCGATACTGATTTCGTGTTTGCTAATATTGCTCTTTATACTAGCACATAAATGAAGAAAAAATGTATTGTAGTCCACTTTGATGGAGGCAGTAGTTATTAATGCGACAAAAAAATTAAGGGATGACAATATTACTCCTATTTATGCATCAGAACATATGTCCCAAACCTTTATTTGGTTTATTAACAAATTCCTTGGGAGCTCTTAGCTTTAATGCATTTACTGACCTATAAAAGGAAAACATGTGACTTTACCTGCTGATCACCATCAAAGGAAAATCAGCCAATTTAAATCTGTGACCAAGAGTCTGTTCAAGCTCTAGTTTTTATATACAAAACTGAAATAAATATCAGGAACATTAATCTAATGAAAAGTAGACTTCTGTTCCTCTACAAAGCATTTCTTCAAAAGAATCCATCTGCATTCAAACAGCTAACCTTCAGTCACTGTAAATGAATCATTTACAGTGTCTGACTCTATATCTTCTCTAACTCTCTGCTGTCCCACTCCAACTCTCCTCCCTCCCTCCCTCCCTCCCCTTCACTTCCAACTTTAAAAAAAAAGAAAAGCAACGACACAGAAATAGTGAAATAAATAATTAACTGGCGCAGCAAAACATTGTGTGCTAAAACCCCTGTGTAGTTTGGCAATCAGCTTGCCCATGTAAAAATAAATCAAGCTGATTTTCCAAATGTTTTGTGCTTGGTGCGCTGTTGCCGCTCTTCGCAGCACAGATTGCAGGCCGATGGAGAGGCTGTGGGGAGGGGCGGGGCGCTGGATATTGAACCCACTTACACCAGCTTGTTAACACGTACACCTTAACCCCCGAACGGCACGGCGGGGCGCCCGCTGAGAAATCAGACCCTGCAGGGACCAACGAACAATACCCAATGTATAGACTTGTACACTAAGGCTGCGAGAGCCTGCATTGCTATTCAGTGGAAAGAAAGTACCATATGATGTACCGGCTTATAGGCGAATATGTGAACAAACTGCTAACAGACACACTGAAAGACATCGGAAAGTTCAGGCCTCAGTATACATGATAAAAATATCTTTTTTTTATTTGCTAATTAAATTTTTGACAAAATATCGAAAGGCAACAGAAGACCCGTCTGCAAACAAAAGGAACAATAAAGAGTAAATCATGCCGCTTTCTTTCATCTCTGCTCTACCTCCTAACAACAAATCAACAAAATCAAATGCAAACGACATGAATTTCCAGCATAAACCAAACAAATTACTCTCCCCCACCCAAACAGCAAACACACACACACACACACACACACCTCAGGATGGAGAAACGTGGTCAGCAGATCAGCACTCGCTCCCAAACTGACCTCCGCTATAGCCGAACTCTGGAGATTTTCAACTATCAGGAGGATTCATCAACAAACAGTGTCAAAGCAGAAAATAAAACTTCATAAATGCCAAGAGTGATTATCGTGGTTCAGTTGGGAGAAGAGAGAAGTTAGGTGCCAACTTCCCAGCCAATCCACTTTTGGCAGCCGGAATCCAACTCTGCTTACCCTCCTGAGAGCGTGCAATTGCTACTACCCATATGCACACAGACTCACACGCACAGGAGGAAAAATACCACCACAGCATATGCACGGAAACATACAGAAGATTCAGGCTCTGCAATCCGTGACAACTCAAATAGTTTTTTCTTTCGCACAAAAAAAACAGTCAGGCACGACTGGGAGGCAGCTGTGACTTGGTAAACTTTGTTTTTTGGCAGCATCCCGACTGTCGGCAGGTTAACCCTGGTGGGTGGAAGACAATATGTAGTGTCAGTGATGGAGCAGGAGAGAAGAGGTGTGTGTGCGCGTGTGTGAACGCAAAGTGGAAGTGATGGTGGAGGTGGTGGGGTGGGCACTGGGGTAGAGATCCTGCAGAGTGGGGCAACAACACCCACACACCCTCGCCCACACTGGCAGAGCCAGGCTGTATGCCAGGCGCCCTGTGGAGACACGCACCAACTGGGCGCCGTACTCGGGAGGAAGAGACCACCGCATCGCACACGCGTGGTTAACAGCGACAGAACAACTTTTAGCTGCAGCTTTTTAAAGTAAGAAAATCAACTAATAATCAACTTCAACAAGCTTAAACTAGAAACAATAAGCTGATCATCTAAATGGCTGCACATTGGGGGAAAAAATAAGCGAATGTCACAAGTTAGGGTGATATAGGGATGGGCTGGTGTGAGACGCTCACAGTATAATGGTGTTAAATAAAAAATACCACTGCGTCATTTTATCACTATATTACCCAAAAGCATTTAAAGCAAAATATACAAAAATGATGGCTGTTATTTAAAGAATAAGCAATTATTCCTGCTGCTGCTAAACCGATATAACATACTGAATATTACTGCCAATTCAATGTTATATTTATTGTTTGCATCAAATTAAAATAAAAATAAAGACTTGAGCACAATATGAAATAAACATCTACTGACATACTTTTTAAGTGCTTACTGCATAGGATATAATACCAGGCACCCTGAAGTCTGCTGTTAGCCAGTCTAGTAATGAGTGGCACTCCTTTAGTTCCCAAATAACGACTGTCTGTGTTTTTTGCATCTGGAAATATCTCCAACTAAATTTGTCTTTTATTGTAAGCGATGGGAAAAGTGTAGCAGCCTTGTTTCATCCAGATGATGGAAAGTGTGCAGCAACAGGTGGGGGATGAGTTATTCTCTAGTTGATAATACAGCTGAAAAAAAGCTCCAAGCAGAATTTCCCTGATTTCTCTTTTTTTGTTCTACTGTTAAAATGACCTGGATGGATGGCAGAAGTTTTTTTTTTTTTTTTTTAAAGTTTTCTTTTTTTAGAATTAGTAACTTCTATAAGCTTTGGTCCACTTTGACACCTGAAACCAGCCCATGTCGAATTCACACTGCTCTTCAACCCCAAAAAATAGCACTTAAAGCCCGAGATGTGCATCTTAAATCTTGAATAATTTCCACATTTCTGAATCCTTGCTCTATTTCACAGCTAAAGTCAAAGATGTTAAATATTTCAATGAACTTCAGTGCCAAAAATGACAACAAATACTACATCAGCTTGAGTAACCGTGAGAACTTTCTGCATAAAGCTTCCACACCTGTCCTTCATGCGCTGGTGCATGCGTCCATGCTGGACACACTGTTCCTCCATTTCCGAGCAGCGTGCTCTCAGACTCTTCACTGCCTCCTCCAAGTGCTGCTTCTCCAGAACCAGCTGTTCCAGCTCACTTCTGTGCTTGGGAAACAGAAACGCAAAGTATGAAAAAAATGAAAGCACCCCCCACCCAGCTAGAACAGGTAAATAGAGGTAAAAATGCTTATATTAGATTTTAGACTCCCTGTAAGTAATTTACTGTGAGTAACAGTATGTGTGGGTTTTTATTTTAATGTGTTTGCTCACATAATTGTAGGGATAGCCTCGAATCTATATTGCAATATAATCTGAAGCACGTGCGTTAACAATATTTATTCCGATATATTATTTTCTTCTGTTTATATATGTCAAATATAGTTTTTTAACAATCTCATATTCCAGATAGATAGCAGCAGAACGACTTCAAAAAAAGTATAGAATACAATTTAAAAGAACCTTCACTGTGCAAAATGCATGTAAAAAATCTCAGATCTTTTTGCAAAAACTGAAACACAAATATTCTCACAACATACAGATGAAGATATTTTAAATTAAATAAAAGCTTGATGTTATGAAAACACAAAGTTCAAAGTTGTTTAAACTGAAGTGCAAAATATAAAAAGAGGAATTACATTTCTTTCTGCTTTCCTGATAACTTATTTATACATTTAATATTGCACAAAAATAAAGCTGCACATATTTGAATAAAAAAATTCTTCAAATTCAACAGGTTCCTTTTCCGTTAAATACAAAAGAACACATTTTTAACTTGCAATATCTAGAGTAAATATGAACACTGAACATCAGTATTTATCCTCCTTGCGTACCTGGTACAAAGTATGTAGGCAAAGCTGGATGACATCATCAAAATGCTCAATCGCAGTAGGCCTGTATGGTCAAAATCTCTACCGCTGGCTAAATTTATCTAATTTCTACCTTATACGGTTTATATTGCCTACTACATTATTGCATATAATAACGTAATCAATACTTTTGAACACATAAATCTTGTTTTTGTTAAGGCTATCATTTGAGAACTTAGCATCTATATTAACAGTAACAGTAAAAACAGAAATACAGAAAAATAACAGAAACCCTAAAAATCTGTTTCAACCAACCACATTACCCAGACCAGCAGCCTGAAGTCTGATTATCACAACATCAGCGAGACCAACTACAAAAAATAATGCATGTGTGTATTTGCTCGTCTTGTTGCAGCTGTCTCGGTGGACCCTCACTCCGCCTGGCTGAGGCCGTCCAGCAGGACTTTAACCGCTAGAGCGGGCCTGGACTCCAGGAGTGCAAACAGCCTACAGCACCAAATACCGTGCTGCAGCAGAATGGACAGCCTGCAAGTCTCTGCATCCCTTTACACAGAAATACTAGTTTAGACATATAATATGCATAAAAGAGTACAGCGTGTACCACAGGAAAGTACTCTGCGTACTTTGGACTGACTGTGTGTGTATCCTGTGGTTGGTGAGGCCAGTGCGGTCTGTCTCGGCCAGATTGAGGGCCGTCATGTGACTAATGTGTAGCACAGCTCCAACAGCTGACAGGACACTGGGCCCAGGGTCAGGCTCGTACATAGACACACACACGGGCAGCCCAGATGGAGAGCTGGGCAGGCCTGCTGTGACTATTGTAGCATCAGGTTAAGAAGAAGAAAACAGGTCAGACTGCAGAGCAGTTTGTAGTTTTTTCACGTTCTGTCCAACAGCCTGGACGGATGATGATTTTGTGAAATGATGACACGGACGTCAAACGGACAGAGGGAATAAAGCACAGAGTGAGAGAACAAACAACTGTTCCCTTGAAAGAGAAAACAAAATGACAAACAAAGTTATGCCACTGAGTTAGCGGGGAACGTGGTGAGGAAAATAATAGTTAAGGGAATAAATGTTTATGAGGAAACACTGACCTGCTTTGATGATACAACTCTTCCAGTTTGGCCCCAAGTTTGCAGCATTCCTCTTTGAGCTTCCTGATTAGGGAATTCTGGGAACCCATGAGATTCTCCATGTCTCCGACTGGAAGAAATTATGGAAAAATCAAAGCCGCTCAATTTATCCTCTTAAAAACCAATTACATATACATGCATGCTTCAAAGTCCAGTAAAACTGTAAGAGACAAATGCTAATAGGGAGCGTGAGCAGGGTTTATGCCAGAGGGGAGGAGAATTGGCTGATCTTTAGTTTGAAAGGTCCTAACCCGTGGGAAAATCAAAAAAAAAAGAAATTCTGATCAGTGAATGCACCACACGTAAGCTCTGCGAGATCACACTAACCACTAAAGTCTTTGGTGTGGGAGATGTTACTGAAGGGAGAGAAGAACAACAGAAGTAGTTTAAACATAAAACTATATGTTCTACAGCATGTTGCTCTTGAGTGTGTGTGTGCATGGGGGTTGGGTTGGGTTGATTTATTAGGACCGCAACACCACACGGTGCCATGTTTGTTTACTTCATCACAGAGTTACGCATGCGCGTTAATTAAGGGAATGGGGCGGCGATGTCATCCACCCAGAATAAATGTCGGAGAGCTCATAATCACGGACACAACTGAGCCGGCGTTCTGAGATTTCTCCATTCTGGGGCCCGGTTTCAAACATGATCGTTTACGGTGCCCTGAAACATCCTTGTGAATGAAACACCTATTCGATGAAATATCTTTGCTGCTGCACCTGGTTTCATCTCTGTGTAGACAGGGCCTAATTCTGGTTCAGTAGGAATAACAAATCATAGGGAGGACTGCTGACAGTTGTGCAGAAAACCATCATTGACACCCTCCATAAGGAGGAAAAGCCTTAAAAGTTAATTGTAAAAATAAGTTGGATGTTCCCAGAGTGCTGTATCATTAATAAAAAATTAGAAGGGAAAAGTGCCTGAAGAAGATTGTTATATATAAATAACAAAAAATGGCTTGAAATATCTCGCTTTGCATGTAATGAGTCTATATCATATATTAGTTTCACCTTTTAATTTGAATTACTGAAATAAATTAACATTTGCACAATATTCACATTTTTTGAGTTTCACCTGTAGAACAAATTATAACAATATAAAATTAAAAAAATTTGAACAAATAATACTGTTAAAAAAACAAAACAAAAAACTGGCATTACTACAACCCTCTGTTATGGTCAAAGGCAGGAGTTAAAGAGTTGGACGGTCACAGGCAGCTGCTCTGTAGGGCACAACATAATGTAGAGTTCCCCACAGATCTACCAGATTAGTCACCAGTGGCCTTTATGAGAAGTTCACTTTGTTTCTTGAGAGGAAATTATGTAATAGCTGAATTTTATTATAGGGTTTGCAGGGGGCGAATATTTGAAATGTACCGGTTTAGGGGCAAGGTCCCACCTTTCTTGCCTCTGATTGGCTAGTCTGATTGATTTATTACTACTCCTAACATTCAAGGACCAGTACCTAACCCTAATCTGATCCATTTATTAATAACAACATTTAGGACCAGCACCCAATCCTAATCCGCAGAAGGTGGGACCTTGCCCTTAAACGGGTGCATTTCGGATGCAGGGGTGCACAACTCCAGTCCTTGAGAGCTACTACCCTGCAACTTTTAGATGCATCCAATCTCCAACACACCTGAATCAAAGGACGGGCTTGTTACCGGGCGTCTACAGAGCTGAATGACAAGCTGATGAAGGAATTCAGCCATTTGATTTAGGTGTGATGGAGAAGGAATGCATGTAAAGGTCGCAGGATAGCAGCTCTCGAGCACTGAAACTGTCCACTCTGGAGGAAAATCAGAGATGCTGTATCTTCAAACATTGGTCATATTTCCCCCCTTGTAAATAACCGACAGACTGCACTGCTTGTACTCTACATTTTAAATGCAATTCACAAATTCAAACTATCGAGCAAAATGCTTGTTTCTGTTAAAAATAATTAGTTTCTGACTTTTCCAATAAAATATATATAATCAGAATAAATAATGACGTGTTAGTGGTCTGTAATTAATTTCTTTTCATTCTTTAAATGTTTATGCAAATATCTACAAAGTGACTCTACGTATGAGAAAATGTATGTTTCAAAAGACTAATCAGTTAACACAGCCTCATGGATCAGAGGACAACCGTTACTTTATGGCCAAAGCAAAGCGCTGACACCTATTGTGAGGAACACCGCAGCAAAAGCAACATACATATGTCTCTTTTAATGGATATCCAAAAATGCACTTGTCAACACTCTCATTAACATCAAAAGTGCTCAAACAACAGGAGTCGGCATACAGAGGGAAGCAGCCGTACATTGAAGACAGAATGGAAATCTAAAGTGTGCGCAAAAAGGGTAAAAGGGGAGAGATTTTTGTTTGAACGTGCTTTCTTTCGCCTGTTTCCTGCAGCCTTCCTGCCACGTCCTCATCCACACATGGGGGCCTCTTTCTGAACAATCCAACACCGGGCTTTCATCTCTCCTTTGAAACGGTCTACGTTCCTCTCTCGAACATATGTCTGCTCTTTAAAAAGAAGACGGGAAGGAAGAAAAAAACAAAAAACAAAAACAATAGCTGCCATTTGGATTGTAGGAATTATCCACCTGCTCCAGCATTCTGTCACTGTCAAACAAAACCAAAAACACCAATGACTTTGAAAAGTCAATCAATTAATGTTTGTTCTTTTGCTTTGCATGCAGTCTCAATTTAAGTCAGGCTATGGATCTCTGCATTGCATTGCTGAAATCTCGCCCTCCACTTGAGACACTTTAAAAGTTTTGCTTTGAACATTCTACGATTATATTGGGTGAAATTTGATGTTTTCTTTGTTCATTAACTGTTTTAATGTGTGCAGTCTCCTGCAGAAGTACGATGCTACAGAGCATTAAGCTACAAAACTACAAAACCTCACAGTCGTGCACGCACACATACACTCTGCAAAGTTTTGGTCAGGGCTGCAAAAGTTGTATGAAGAATGCTAATTAACTGAGCGGGCTTTGAATATATCTTGCCATGTGTAGGCCAAAAAGAACCCTGGGACACAGAAACACAGCAGAACTGGCACTAGAAACAAACAGAGAAAAAAATGAGGGAGGGAGCGAAGGAGGGAGGGATGGAGGGACAAATATCTGATATCATCTAGGGGTTGGTCTGTACACATTTACTCAAAAACAGGAACATAAAAAAAAACTAAACAAAAAAGGTGGGAGGGGAGCGGGGAAGAAGGGAGAGGGGGGGACGGATGGATGGAAGGACAAACGGATGGACAAAGAGGCGGGATTTGGAGAGCAGGAAAGCTAATTATCCAGCTCGTCTGTTGGGCTGCATGGGGATAGGAAGTGATGCGAGTTACTAAAGGACATCCACCCCTCTATCCCCTCCCCATCCACGGTTTCCTGCTGTGCTCTGATGTCAGCTCTCTTTAGACAACATGTGTGCCGCCGACACGCGCCAGAAAGAAACGCTTTGTTTACCCCCCTCCCCCCAATCACCATCCATTCTTCCCTCTATACCCTCCATCTTTGTTCTGCGTACCAGCATGCTCCCTGGCTGTTGAAGAGAACCACAGGTAAATAAAAAGATAAGATAGGCGAGGGACGGGAGGGTGGTTGAAGGTGGGTGGTGGGTGTGAGGAAGGAGGGAAATCCAGATGGCACAACAGATGTGGTAACAGCAGCAGCTCCGCTGTACAGACAGACAAGGGAGCTCCGCGCCGGGTCTCTCTCTGCTCTGCTCCCATCACCTACCCTCTTCCCTTTGCTTGGCTACTCTCTATTCTAATCTAAGAGACTTTATGCTGTTCTTTTTTTGTCCTGCTCTTTTTAAGGTCACTTTAACTCAGCTGAGATCTATTCTACCGCATCTTCAAGCAGAGATCCTCCTATTGGAAGATTTAAGACCCTGTTCCAGCAGAGATCCACCCCGCTGAGAAATCCTTCCGGAGGAGATGGAAGCCGTGAGTATGCAGAGCGGCCGGCTCAAGGTTTCTTCTGGTTTTTGTTTTGGTCCAGCTCAAGCACATTAGGAACCAGCACCAACTGTATGGCAATGCTCTTAATAAATCCGAGTACGCACGTCGAAGCATTGTGGCTGAAGGCTGTAGCCGTCAACACTTTAAGGCAATAAAACAGGAGAAGTTGAAAGAACTTGATTGATCCCAGTGGGAGAGAGCAGAAAAAGTATGTAGAGAGTTTGAAGTTAAACAGTTAGTCAAGCTACAGGCAACCCAATAGTCCAAATATAAAATAAAAAAACTAAAAATAAAGTCTTATGCTTCGTTATTGAAAGTATATACAAACAACTGTAACAATTTAGCATTCCCTGGTGATCAGGGAAAAACATGAGCTACCTTTAACACTGCATCGGAAAATATTAATGCGCTAGCAGGAGGTGTTTTTGTACAGTCTGATGGCTGATGGGATACAGGACCTGTGGAAATGTTCACTTCTTCATTGTGGGTGCAGGAGTCTGCTGCTGGAGGAGATGCTGAGAACATCCACAGTGTGGGGCAGGTGAGGAGAGGGGTTGTCCATAACAGAATACCACTTACAGTACCTAGAGAGGAGGGGCGGGCAGTCCAGGACAGTTCTGGTTTTCCTACGCAGCCTACTCTCTTAATCCCGCTCTGATCTTCTACTACACCTGCAAGTCACTGCATAGAAGAGTGTGTGGTAAAGAGTCCTTAGCAGCGCCCTGCCCATCTCAAATACAAGTGTGATCACCTTCGAGCCTTTGTGTACAGGGGTCTTTGGTGTTGTAGGACCAGTCCAGTTTAAAGTAATTTACTATTTCCATGTTCACACTGTTGCTTTTCACTGGAGACACCTGCATCGCTCTCCTCTAATGATCAATCCCCATTCCCTTTGTCTTGCTAGAGCTGGTGTCCAAGCGGTTTCACACGAGTCAACAAAGCAGCTGATCGCCTCTTTGTACTCACCGTCGTCCCCCTGTGGCAAACGGTGCACAATGGCTGTCTCCTCACAGGACTTTTGGCAGTAACAGCTGTAAAGTTTGACGTGTAGAGTTTGAGAAGGAGGAGGGAGAGCACTGTACCCGAGGTGCACTGTAACAAGTCTACAAATTCTTAGAAGCCAGCTGAGAGGCCAGAAATTTGCCTACTCTAAAAGGGTAGAAAGAGTTAAAATAGACGAAAGAACATTGGGGTTATCAGTTAAATTCAACCCTGCTGCCTCATCTTCCTCATTCAATAAAACCCACACAATTATCTCCTCGTTTCAGTTATGTAACTTTATGTGTCAACTTAAAATTAATAGAAGACAGTTTTTTATGTTTAGGCAGAGATGGGACAGAGAAAATATGTTTTATTTGTTACCTTAGCTGAGTAGTTTTTCTTCAGTATTTGTACTATTAAAATATAAAAAAATCTGCACTTCTATATTTATCTCTGCTTTCTCTCCCATTTAGTAAAATACAGTATCTCTAGAATAAAAACCCTCTTGGGGTAAATTGCATGCAGTGATGCCACTGCCTCAGTATTATTCACCAAGTTAGGTCTGCTACTTTAGTTTAGGAGATCAACAATAATCATAACAACTTCAGAAACTTCTGAACGAATCGATGCATCAAACTCAAAAATGGAAACTCCACTCAAATCTGTGTTGTTGTTCGAATAATGGAGACACATGCTGGACCCCGTGGTGCAGGCCCAGCTGACAGCAAAACAATGCTGGATTCTGCTGTATGGGGACTCAAATGATGAAGTGAAGGGAAGCAAACTCCAATTAGTAAGAAAACATCATCAAAGCTCAAACTTTGTTTTATCTCATAACCACAAGAAGGAGGTATAATCAAGTTACATGTTCTATTGTTATGAAAGGGTTTGCACTTAACCCTTTTACAGATTTCTTTTGTTGCTTTTAGTTAAAATTAAATGTTTCAGATGGTAAAAAAAAATTCTATATTAGACAGAGAAAACATAAATAAATACAGAATGCAGTTCGCAAATGATGATTTAATTTATTAGAGGAATAACCGCCAGCCAAGAAGAACACAAAGACCTGTCTTACATATGCCAAAAATATCTTGGGGATCTGCAAGACTTTAGGTAAAGAATTCTGTGGACTGCTGAGACAAAAGCTGAACTTTATGGAAGGATGGCATCCTGGTAGGTCTGGTGTAACACTAACAGCATTTCAGAAATAGAACATCATGCAAACTATAAAACATGGTGGTGGCAGTGTGAGGATCTGGGGTTGTTTTGTTGCATCAGGACCAGAAAGAACACTTTTGTCATTGACTTTGAACTCAGGTTTCTACCCAAAAAAAAAGAATAAAACAAACAAATATCCTAAAGGAGATTATCTGACCACCAGCTTGTTAACTAGACCAGTGTTTCCCAACCCTGGTCCTCAAGGCACACTGCCCTGCATGTTTTAAATGTTTTTCTGCTTTAACACACCTGCTTCAGATGATTGCAGTTCAGCAAAAGCCTGTTAATAAGCGATCAACTGAAATCATATGCAGCGCAGTGCGTCTTGAGGACGAGGGTTGAAGAGCACTGACCTAAACCTCCAGCACACATCGTTTAAAAAAGCAGGACAATGACCCAAAGCTCAGACAGATTCTTTTTCCCCGTTAATAGATTAAATCATTTGAAAGCTGCTTTTTGTTGCATTTACTTGTGCTAACTTGAGGAACTCGAAACATTTAGGTGTGAAGAAAAAGCCAAACCTGTGAGGGCGGGAATAGTTGTTTGACATCACTGTATGCTCCCCAAATGTTTTAAATTATTTTCAGATGAATATCTACTAAGTTGTAAATTTAGTTCTAGTTCTAGACAAGTAGTTTAAACTCATAAGCACTCCTCCCACCCCCGATAAGCAATCATTAGTCTGATACTCTGTGGCGGCTTATTTTAAATGACCTGGTGTTTTTTTCTAACTTGAGAAACAATGTTACACAGCTACTTATAGATGTACAAAACTAACTGTATCTCTACATGAGCAGATTTTTTCCCACCTCTGCATTGAGGTTTCACTGCGATGCTGAAGTGGCACAAATCCTCTCCTCCTAGGGTTAAAAGCCACTTTAGAGAAGAATTAATCACCCAGGTGAGAGACAGTTTTCCAGTGACAGTCCTCTCTGATATTGGACTTAAAGATATTTCTCAGTTCTCAACGCCACATCAGTGTGGACACATTATGGGTGTCCTCACTTTGTAAGCTGAGGAGGCAGTTGGACAGATTTGCTCAATATCCTATGAGTTTTTTGATTATATATATATCAGTGTTACTTCTCTCACAGAAGGTTATGACAGCATATCTGATCATAGTACACATTTACAGAGAAACTTGTGTGTAAAATGTCAAGCTTTTATAAATTGTGGTTTGTCATTGAAAACCTTCAAATGCAGCCATATGTGAGGATTGACGCCCACTTTCCACCTGCCTTTTAATCATCATATATGAATATGTGCATCTATAGTCAACCTATATTTAGCATTTAATCATCCATTTATTAGGTTATTACTGACTTCTTTCCAGGCAACAGCAGCAGTACTAATGTACCATCAACCAGTTCACCATGTGAAGTATAAGCATCTGCCAATCTGCTGCAAACAGTATTATATTCACCGATTTAAAACTGTGTGCAAAACAAAGCTGAACAAAATGCGACAGGAGTGTTATACATTTGAAGGCTATTTGGAAATTAACACAAAGTAACTTGGAAAAAGCATGGTGAAGATCCAGCAAATTAGACTGGAGACGCCAACGTAGGGGAAGAAATGTTTAACAATTAACATTTACGGATTACTTACAGTAATTTTACTCAAAGCTATTTAATAAAAGAAGAGAAGTGTATAAAATAGAGTGTCATTCCTGTGCATAGAAGCACTGACCTCTCTGCAGCTGTTGAGCCCCCGTTCTCTGCAGCAGGACCACCAGCTCCTTCTCCCGTTCCTGCGCTGAAAGGGTCACAGACGCCATTTCCTCTGCATGAGCCCGCTCTGCGCTCTCTCTGTCCTGTCTGGAGAAAAATGAACAGAGACATTAACACGACAGTTAATGATGGCACAGCATCAGTAACATGAAGGTTGTTACCTTGAAACAACCCTTTTATGCAGGCACATACATTAAAACCGCAGACAAAAATGATGTTGCATGATGCTGCCATGACGAAAGGGAAGGAATAGAAACAAATACAATTATAATAAAACTTATATATATATATATATATATATATATATATATATATATATATATATATATATAAATAACGAGAGAGAGAGAGAAAGAGAAAGATATCCAAAGCTATAATATAAAAGTGTAAAGTAAAGCATCTAATGCTACCTGGTCCTAGAATGCTGACCATCTCTAATTATTAACAAAGGCCCCAAAATAGTCATTAAAACACAATGAGGTAATTTTATCTGTAAATCATTTTTCATTTCATACACGTAAAGCATTTCTGCTTTAGTGATAGTTGGGCGTTTCGAAGAGGAAGGAAAATGAATTAATTAAAAAGAGAAGCCATTGTAGGAAGCCATAGTAAGTTCCATTTACAGTTTCTTCAAAACCATGAAGAAGAAACAGCAAACATGTGGAAAAAGGTGCTCTGGTCAGATGAAACAAACATTTTATGCAACACTATGTGAGGCATTAAAAAAAAACTCAGCGGTGGCAGCATCATGCTGTGGGGATGCATTTCCTCAGCAGTTATAAACAAGCTGCTCAGAGCTGATGGGAAGATAGATTTGGAGTTACAAACGGAGCAATTCTAGAAGAAAAAAACAGTTAGAGGCTGCAACATGATGTGAGGCTGGAGAAGAGGTTGCAGAGTTACAATGGAAAGGTTTAGATCAATGCATGCTGTGTTACAATGACCCAGTCAGCGATCAGATGTAAATAAAACAGAGAACTTGTTGCAAAACCCCAAATGCTCTAAATTCAATCTAACTGAGCCTAAATAGGGGCATAGATGCAGCCTCTAGATGTCCAAAGCTAGTAGAAATATACTCCAAAAGCTGTAACTGCAGTAAAAGTTGGTTCGTAAAGCTGAATATGAATAGTGAACTAGATTATTTACTAATTAGGTGACTTGTAAAGGAAATTAACATGGCAGGATTTTATTTTGGGGTAACAGTGTAAGGGGTCCACATCATTGTTTTCAGATTTTTATTAGTACTTCATTTTGAAAACCATGTAACCTCTTCATTCTGCTTCACAACTGTAAACAACTATGTGTCAATTTATCAGATATAATAAGCTCAGACTGATTATTTTAAACAGTCTTCAATGGTTGATCGCATTCACAAAGTGTGTGTCCAGCAGCCACCTGAGGGGAAAACCACAGATGAGTTTAAAGCTGAGCTCCAGCGTGCTCAACTAGTGTTTCTGAAACAAGCCACAGAAAAGTGCAGAAAAGAGTGAGGAAGGAGCGGTGATGCAGAAAAGAAAGAGTGATGGCTGAACACAGACGAGACAGATAGGGCAGGAGGAGAAGAGGACATATGACACGAGGGGTTGAACACTGCTGCCAGCTTGGCGGCCCATGGGTGACATAGCTGCTGTCTGCAACACACAAACCACTGTTTTACTGCAGCCTGGTTGGATTAGCACTTCATCAACTGAGAGGTCCAAAGCCAAGGCTGAAAAGTTGATTAAAAATCCTTCGGTAATGCAGAAACAAAACATTTTTGCGGCTTTATGGCAGAACTGAAACTATACATGCTGTACTAAATGCATGCAACGAGAGCACGATCGACTCCTGACATATTTGACACAACCCAGCACAGAGCCTGGCCTCAGGCTATGGAGCAGAGCGATCTGCAGACATTTTCGGTTTCATTGAAATCCTTTTAATCATCAGAACCGAGCAGGTAAGATCCAAATAAAGGTAGCATTCTGTTCCTGCTTGAATCAAACTTTGTAGTTCAACTAAGTCCAGTCGCAGAGACAACAGAGGGACAGACAAAGAAACAGAGAGAAGAAAAACTAAAAAGACAGGAGGAAAAAAAAATACGAACAAATAAACAGAACTCTTCCTGAAGTCCAAAGGCGCTAATGAAGAGAGAATTCTCCAGTTTAAGTGAAAACTTTTCTCCCCTACAGCGCTTGGCCTGCATCTCTAAAGTGACCGCGTCTGTCTGTTCCTTCGTGTGTGTGCGTGTTCTCCTGCTGTCCTGCTGTCTGGGGTGTGAAAGCGGGTGGCGGGTGTGCAGGGGACACAAGGAGACTGTGTGTGTCTGTACGCGTATGAGTGTGAGTGTATGAACCCCCGCTGGGCTTGAACAGCAGCCTGAGCCACCAAAGCGCACACCAGGGCTCAGCGGGAGACGGCGGGTAAGGCATTGCCAGCCATTTGGTCCTGCAAGAGGTTCCAGGGGGCCGTGTATTTGTCTATGTGTGTGTGTGTGTGTGTGTGTGTGTGTGTATGATCAGGAACAGGGGGGTGGAGGGGGAGCTCACACCAGACCTGTTTACCCACCAATTAGCATCAGACAGATCGCCAGAAAGTTCCAGCAGTCAGCTATAGAGTGGTGGTGATGAAGAGGAGGGTGACAAAAACTGAAGATAGGGAAGCAAAAAAGACAGAGAGCTAAACATTTGGCATCTGGTTGCTCACGCTTACCTCCATTACCTTCTGCAGGGAAAGAGTACACACAGATTAAAAGGTCTACTGCTTTAGGTTGGAGTGGGGGGGGGGGGGGGCTGGACCGAGTTTAACTTGACTTGAAATCAAACTGAAGTTGGTAAATCAAATTAATGTGGTTTAAGCGCCCACGCCATTCTGTTTACCCAATTAAATGCAAGTACAAAATGGCTGCTGACGACCACTACCAAATTAAAGCGTAAAAACAGGCAGCAGAAGAGAGATGTCAGTGGGAAGCCAACCTGGAGCAGGTGTTTGGGGCGCCGGCTTGAGCAGAGGCTGGATATGGAGGGCTGGAGCTGTTCAGATCTCCTTGGGCAATAATCTGCCAGCCAGTTAATTGGTGAATGGGCTCTGGGACGCTGCCTGCGGCAGGAACTTGTTTGGGCCTATGAGGCAATGCACTGAATGTTCAGTTATTAGATAGCTGGGCCTGTTTGCATATGCATGGCCCGATGCACTGCAGGACAGCTTGATAAGTATGGTGGGAGCTGCATGGGCCAGAGGCCTAAGGTAGGCTGGAATGGTTCTGGGGCTGCAGCCAGGTACAGTGGCTGCTGGGTAAGTGGGAGGTGGCAGAGGCGGTGGCTGGCCGGCTAGCTGGTTGGAGCGATGAGGAAGAAAAAGAGAGCCCAGTCCGCACAGCCTGCTTAAGTGGGCACTATTCAAGCTGTTGCCCATTAGATGTGGGGAGCCAGGGCCTGACCAAGTGCAGAGTTTGCTGCACCCCATGGTGAAGCTGGCATCTCACGCCAGAACCACCAAATGCCGCGGTTTATCAAAGGACGAGCACAAATTAAACTCAGACGGTGTACTTGGAGGAATCAGAAGAAAACCTCTGTTCAGACTCATTTACACCCACTCAGTTACAAACACACACAACCACAATTTTGGCATAAGAAACAAAAAATATTACTTGATTTCCAATCATTTTCTATAATATTCTGGATATTTAAGTGCAAAACATTCATGTTGTTGGATTGAATTGTCAGTGTGTTGCATCAATCATGAAACATGTTGAATGTTGAACTTCAACTTCTGATTCAGCAGCAAAGTAAATCGCCATCTCAACTGTTTTAGATCAGCTCTAGCAAGTCTGTCAAACCAGGACTGGAGCATCAAACTATAAATACAGCTCTTTAAAGCACAATCTGTGATCTTTGATAACTTTATTCTGTTTGAGAAGGAATAAAAAAAGCAGCAAATGGTTTACTTGGCAACTAAACTGGAACCCATTTAAGATCCACCACTCCATTTTAAAACCATGACCTCAAAGTGTTTAGAAACAAAAATACTGACAGAATTGCTTGACTTTTAAATGAGGGTGTATTTTTTTGTGGGTGGTCACTCCGTGGAAAACCAAACTGATGAATGAAATTTGGGTTTTAAAATTTTAGATAATTAATCAGCAGGGGTCTCATTTATAAAACGTTGCGTAGAATCCTTACTAAAACCATAATTAAGCTCAGCAAAAATTAACTTACACCTATTGAGACCATGTACACACGTAGCCGGTTTAAAAAACAACAACTAATATTCTCACCACCTCGTTTAAAAAAAAATCTCCGTCCACACCTAACCGCATAAGTGTGTTGTTAAGCACATTCATAGACATGCCAAACCTGTAGAGAGCAGTTGTTCCCCCAAATCCCATCCACTCAAAGTAACTTTCTATGTTCTAACTTCTACATAGAGCACTTATTGAGCTTGTAAAAATAACTCTGGTTATTTCTGTCCACACGCAAACGCTTAAAACGGAGAAAACGCAGATCTTGACTTTGGCCAGAGTTTTTAAAAGGCTTCGTTTTCGATGCTGTAAATCTGCGTTTTCGTGTGGATGACAGGCCAAAACGTAGAAAAATATCTTTGTTTTGTGAGATACCCGGCTACGTGTGGACAAGGTCTTAGTTTTTGTTCTTTCAAACTTTGATTACGCACAGCTGCATGCAATTTCCGCTTTATAAATCCCACTGTCCATAGAAATGTGCTCAGGTGATTTTGAATTATGTCCCGCCTCCTACACACCTACTTTCTGCCATCAACGGTTAATGCAAAGTGCCTAGTGAATATTCTGCATAGACTTAAGCAGGCTGATATTGGGCATTTCACAGATAACCATGGCAACCGAGAGGCGGAGAAAGCGCAATTCCACTGAGCCGGAAAATCGTTTCATTTCAATCAATCAACGTTCATCTATATCGAGCTTTACTCAGCCAAAAGGTGACCAAAGTGCTTCACATTAAAAGACAAAAATATAGTTAGCAATAAGAAAATGACAACACAAGTAAAAATATATATATTTTTTTTATTTAGAAGCAGTTACACAAACGATAAAACAAATAACAATAAATATAAAGTTTGATTTATATGATTACTTCTTGTAGCAACAATAAGATTGGAATAAAAGCAAATGAAAACAAATGAAAACTAAATAACAGCAGAACATTATCAGCACTCAGATATTTAAATCTTGACAGACAAGGGGTGTTTTAAGTCTACTTTTTAAAAGTATCATCCGTGCAAAATATTAATTGGGGGTCCAGGGATATTGTCCAGTCACAGCGTTGATGCAGCAGCGTGCCTGACAAAAAAAAAAGAAGAAGTAGGGCGGGATGCACGGTTTCAGCCATAGACATATATAAAGAGTAGACGCCGCATCGACCGCTACTGCCTACTGGCGCTGATGAGCTGTGGGGCCACCATCTTGGACCGGTATCCCCCCACTCCACTTTGTAATCTGTTTGGCTAATGCAATGAAGCATCGGCGCGTTTATTAAACCATAAGATGTTGAATAGGAAACTGATTTTCACGCGTTTTTTGTCTGCAAACGCCAAATGGTTCGGCGTATTTCTATATTCATAGTTTGCTTAACAGTATTAGAATATACTGATTTACTCTTAAAATGTATGCAAAACACACACAATGCTATGAGATAGAGAAGCAAAAAGTACTACTCAGCCATTTTAATATTTCATTCATATATATAGTGTAATTCATGCGCAATATACAGATACATAATATAGATAATATATATATACATACATATATATATATATATATATAGAAATATCCAGAAAATCCCATGGTCTGATTTTTAAAGAATTTATTTGTAAATTATAGTGGAAAATAAGTATTTGGTCAATAAACAAGCAAGATTTCTGGTTTTCACAGACCTGTAACTTCTTCTGTAAGAGGCTCCTCTATCCTCCACTCATTAACTGTATTAATGGCACCTGTTTGAACTCGTTATCCTGTAAAAGACACCTGTCCACAACCTCAAACAGTCCCACTCCAAACTCCACTATGGCCAAGACCAAAGAGCTAGTCAAAGGACACCAGAAACAAAATTGTAGACCTGCACCAGGCTGGGAAGACTGAATCTGCAATAGGTAAGCAGCTTGGTGTAAAGAAATCAACTGTGGGAGCAATTATTGTTAAATGGGAGGCATACAAGACCAGTACAGACCACGCAAGAGCTCACACCTTGCGTGGGGTCAAAATGATCATAAGAATGGTGAGCAAAAATCCCATAACCACACAGGAGGACCTAGTGAATGACCTGCAGAGAGCTAGGACCAAAGTAACAAAGGCTACCATCAGTAACACACTATGCCACCAAGGACTCAAATCCTGCAGTGCCAGACAAGTCCCTTTGCTTAAGCCAGTACATGTCCAGGCTCGTTTGAAGATTGCTAGAGTGCATTTGGATGATCCAGAAAAGGACTGGGAGAATGTCATATGGTCAGTTGAAACCAAAATATAACTTTTTGTTAAA
The DNA here is from genome assembly GCA_963556495.2 of Valencia hispanica. Taxonomy (NCBI): domain Eukaryota; kingdom Metazoa; phylum Chordata; class Actinopteri; order Cyprinodontiformes; family Valenciidae; genus Valencia; species Valencia hispanica. The sequence continues at coordinate 36,711,286 of OY747711.1, forward strand.
AACTGTACTTGTCATGTTTGGAGGAGAAAGAATGCTGAGTTGCATCCAAAGAACACCATTCGTACTATGAAGCATGGGGGTGGAAACATCGTGCTTTGGGGCTGTTTTTCTGCAAATTAACCAGGACGACTGATCCGTGTAAAGGAAAGAATGTATTTGGCCGTGTATTGTGAGCTTTTAAGTGAAAACCTCCTTCCATCAGCAAGGGCATTGAAGATGAAACATGGCTGGGTCTTTCAGAATGACAATGATCACAAACATATCACCCGGGTAACAAAAGAGTGGCTTCATAAGAAGCATTTCAAGATCCTAGAGTGGCCTGGGCAGTCTCCAGATCTCAACCCCATAGAAAATCTTTGGAGGGAGTTGAAAGTCCGTGTTGCCCAGCGACAGCCCCAAAACATCATTGCTCTAGAGGAGATCTGCATGGAGGAATGGGCCAAAATACCAGCAACAGTCTGTGAAAAACAATTGACCTCTGTCATTGCCAACAAAGGGTATATAACAAAGTATTGAGATGAACCTTTGTTATTGACCAAATACTTATTGTCCACCATAATTTGCAAAGAAATTCTTTAAAAATCAGACCATGTGATTTTCTGGATTTCTTTTTCCTCATTTTGTCTCTCATAGTTGAGGTATACCTTTGATGAAAATTACAGGCTTCTCTCATCTTTTTTGCCCCACTGTATATATTCTTTGAGAAACCTTCACAACAACAAAAACGTGAGTGACCCTTTATTTGTAATTTCATTAAGGCTACAAAAAAAGTTTCATTTTTCAATTACATTTACATAAAATGGCGTTTGTAGTGTGTAGATTATTGCCATTTTATGTGGTTCATTTAATATTGAAACAATATTGAAATTAATCACATAAAATAGCAACAGATATTACTGATCAAGGTCAGATTGTATCCATCATAGAATAATTAGGTGTTGAGTTGCTGTGCCCCACCTAATTTATCATGCCAGAGACCATCTGGATGATCTAGAGGAGGATTAGGAGAATGTCATGTGGTCAGATGAGACCAAAGTAGAACTCTTTGGTAGAAACGCCATGCCGTGTTTGGAGGGGGAAGAATGCTGAGTCCCATCCCAAGAACACCATTGTGAAACATGGGGGTAGAAACAGTATGCTTTTGTTCTGCTTTTCTGCAAAGGGCACAGGACGACTGATTCATTGCTAACCAGGGTTACATTACAAAGTATTGAAGTGAACTTTTGTTATTGGCCAAATACACATTTTCTGCACCATTATACAAATAAATTATTGAAAAATCATACAATGTGATTTCCTGGATTTTTTTTTCTTTACATTCCGTCTCTCACAGTTGAAGTGTACTTATGATGACAATTACGGACCTTGGTCATCTTTTTAAGTTGGACAACATACTCCTTTGCCTCACTGTACGTCTAGCCAACACACATTTCCTTTTGCTTTCATGGAAAATATGACTTTGATATGACTATGAAACATATTTTGGACATGTGTTGGTTTTATTTGTGGTTTCAAATAAATAAAAAGAAAGGACATCAGTTGGTGTGGATACTTCAATTACTGGAAACTGAATGGATTTAAGAGTAAAGAGTAGCCATGGAAAGAATTAAGAAAATCCTAAATGGCGAAAAAATATTAAACAAAAATTATTGTTCTATAATCAAATCGTAACCCCCGAATCGTAAGGCACCTAAGATGGCACACCCCTAATTATGGATAGAAGCAGTCAACACCAAATATACCTTTGGAGGACCTGCATACAACCACAGCTCAGGTAGAAGAATAGGTTTATAGGACATCTATTAGTCAGGCTCTGAGATGAAGAAAGCCAAAAGAAGTCCTGTTTGAAGCTGCTCTGCTCATACAAAACTTGAAAAATAATGTCAGCTGAGCTTAAGATATTTTGAAATAAAGAATGGACAAAAAAATCTGTCTCTAAATGCTAGAGACATTGAGTAAAAGGTTTAAATTTGATTAATTCGACAATGTATTTACTCAGATTCAAATTCAATTCAAAATTCAATTCAAATTCAAAAATACTTTATTGATCCCAGAGGGAAATTAAGTGTTGGTATAGCTCATATAACTAATTTTTTTAAGGGTTTTTGTAGATGATGATGGCTGTGGGCAGGAAGGATTTCCTGTAGCGGTCTGTATTGCAGCGAAACTGAAGAAGCCTCCGACTGAAGGCGCTCTGGGGTGAAGATAAGTGCATACCAAACATTTAAGATTTTAATGAGTAAAAATACAAACTGAGAACCACCAACCATCTTTTTCCGTCCACTTTACAATTATGCATTACTTAGAGCTGATCCATCACATAACATCTCCCCAAAATACATTGAGGTTTGCGTTTGGGATGTGACAAAATGTAAGAAAACATCTCAATAGTTCTGAGCCTTTTCTAAAAGCATTATAAGATCTTGTTTTGTAATCCTGATACTCTTCAAATCAAAATGAACTGAGACTCCTAATATGTGTGGTAGTGTAGTATAAAATCACATCTGTTCGTTCTTAAACCACAACGATGAGTCATCATTGCAGAGTCCAGCCGCAGCTATCTGTGATGGACTGCATCAATCAGACCCACATCCATATTCAACAGTTTGTGGTGCAGAACTACGAAGATGCTTTCTGCTTACAGTATGTGAGTGTGCCTGTTCGCGTTGGTAACTGAGACATGATTAGACAGAGGCCTTGTGAAGGCCTGTCTTCTGGTTCTGCCAACAATAATAAGAGCACAGCAGAGAAAATACAGAGACATATTGAACGTTTGCTGTGAGGCTGCACACAATAAACATCTGAATTATTTTGTGTAAAAAAGAAATAAAAAAATCAGCGTGTCACTTTTTTTTCTCTTGGTAACAAACACCTCGGTGCGTTTTAGCACATTTTTATTAAACCTCTGGGTGTTGCGAGTCAATCACACTGCTCTCGTTTTTCTCTTCATCTCACTGTTCCGCCAAATTTAAAAACAAATAAATCCAATACAGGAGGAGCCGGATGGAGCCTGAGTGCTTGTCTGCAGTGTGCCCCGTTCTTAATTCTACCTATCTGTCAGTCTATCTGTCCAGAGCGTTTCCATCCATCCCTGATCTAGTTTTCTGCTGTTTCCATCTCTCCCTCCTCTTTCTCCTCCCACCCTTTTTTCCTGTAACTAAACTGGCTGTGTCTCTCTCCATCTGCTGGTTCTTCCTTCAGCGGCCCTGCACCTGTTCACACCTCCTCTCCTGTTGGCCACCTCTTCCCCCCACCCTCATCTCCCTCTCGTCTCCCTCCCTCTTTGCTCAGTGCGATGCTGCCAGGCCCGCTCCTGGCTCAGTTAGCCTCTCTGTCATTCAATCCATCTGTCAGCAAGTCAACTTTGTTTACAGCGGGCGGCCCTAGCTTCGTTTCTTCTTCAAGGAACGCTAAAGCACCCCCCCCTGCTGTCCTGAAGGTCAGCGGTAAGCCAATTTTGCTCAAAAAGCAGAAAACTGCAACTGTTCATTATCATCTCCACCCTGAAGTTTGGACAATACACCAAATCCAATCATTTTAAAAGCCCTCAATACAGTTTAGTGCCTATTAATGGCTGTGGGCATTTACACTGGGGATAGCAGCAAATAGAGACAAACATTTGCACACATTCCCACAGAGAGAAACCAAGCTCTAGATTGGAGTAATTAGCTGCTGATTGGCCTCTGTCATCATCTCATCTAGTCACCAAACAGAGCTGGAGAAGTTTAAAAATCTTAATTGGCACAGGCGACTGATGGTCTAAGCACAAGAGAAGCAGCCTGGCAGTCCAGGCATCTGTGATTTTATTTTAAAATAAACATGCAGCATACGTACAATATGCTCTCACACCGACCCAATCCAGAACGCCGGACTCAACGTCAATGTCAAATTTGTGCCCTGCAGAGAGGGTTGTGGTTAACATATGTGGAAATGTTGAAGGTCAAATCTCTGCAAAAGTACTCATTAGAGTTAGATTATATCGTAGCAATTTGGACGCTCAGAAAAAAAACTGGAAAAAAACTGAGCTTTTTACATCCATATGCACACATTTAACAATCTGACCAACCTATGGAACACAAAACTACTCAAAATTAAATAATAATAAAAAGTTAAATAGATATCTATATCTATATCTACATGAACAATAATAAATATATAATTGACAATGAAATTGTGAAAAAACTGAATATAAATAAAATTCTAAGCTCAATAGTATGACATTTTTTTTATTTTCCTTTAAAAATCTGTTTAACTGATATGTTTTCTGTGTCATCCAGCACAACTTGGATGAGACAGAAAACATGTCAGCAATAACTCTGATGTCGGACAGCACTAAATTCTTCAGTAATGGACCTGGGCTGATTTCAAAAATATCATCCAAACGACTCAAAATGGCATTCTCTGATAAACTATTCCTCTCAGTTTGATCTGCTAGAGTAACCAGAGATGAACGAAGTTCATGCAACTCCGACTCTTCACTTAGCATGTTGTTGCTAGCTGTACAACAGGCTGCTCAGTCACAGTGAGTGAGAATGGGTATCCAGGAAGATCGATGTTTAAGAACCAGCCAATGAGCATGCAGATCCCACCCATTGACTCTGATTGGCAGATGAAGTTATTCTGCTGAAAAGTGACATTCTGAAATAAATAAGCCACTGGGAAAAACACCAACATGAAATAAAAGCTGACTTTGGAAAAATTATGTTTTGGGAAAAAAAATGGTGAAATTAAATAAAAAAGGCTAAAAAATAATTCCCAAATATTAGTGAAAATTTTACATTGAAATAATCTATTATATTAAAAAAACAGATTTATAAAAGGAAAATGAAAAATATTTCATACTATTGAGCTTAGAACTTTACAGTGGCTTGCAAAAGTATTCGGCCCCCTTGAACTTTTCTACATTTTGTCACATTACAGCCACAAACATGAATCAATTTTTTTGGAATTCCACGTGAAAGACCAAAACAAAGTGGTGTACACGTGAGAAGTGGAACGAAAATCATACATGATTCCAAACATTTTTTACAAATAAATATCTGAAAAGTGGAGTGTGCGTAATTATTCAGCCCCCTGAGTCAATACGTTTTAGAACCACCTTTTGCTGCAATTCCAGCTGCCAGTCTTTTAGGGTATGTCTCTACCAGCTTTGCACATCTAGAGACTGAAATTCTTGCCCATTCTTCTTTGCAAAACAGCTCCAGCTCAGTCAGATTAGATGGACAGTGTTTGTGAACAGCAGTTCACCTCCGCCCCAGTCTCAAGTCTTTTGCAGACTCCAAGAGGTTTTCTTCCAAGATTGCTCTGTATTTGGCTCCATCCATCTTCCTATCAACTCTGACCGGCTTCCCTGTCCCTGCTGAAGAGAAGCACCCCCAGAGCATGATGCTGCCACCACCATATTTGACAGTGGGGATGGTGTGTTCAGAGTGATGTGCAGTGTTAGTTTTCCACCACACATAGCGTTTTGCATTTTGGTCTCATCTGACCAGAGCACCTTCTTCCACATGTTTGCTGTGTCCCCCAAATGGCTTGTGGCAAACGGGACTTCTTACGGTTTTCTTTTAACAATGGCTTTCTTCCTGCCACTCTTCCATAAAGGCCAACTTTGTGCAGTGCACGACAATTAGATGTCCTATGGACAGATTCCCCCACCTGAGCTGTAGATCTCTGTAGCTCATTCAGAGTCACCATGGGCCTCCTGGCTGCATTTCTGATCAGCGCTCTCCTTGTTCGGCCTGTGAGTTTAGGTGGACGGCCTTGTCTTGGTAGGTTTACAGTTGTGCCATACTCCTTCCATTTCTGAATGATCATTTGAACAGTGCTCCGTGGGATGTTCAAGGCTTGGGAAATCTTTTTGTAGCCTAAGCCTGCTTTAAATTTCTCAGTAACTTTATCCCTGACCTGTCTGGTGTGTTCTTTGGACTTCATGGTGTTGTTGCTCCCAACATTCTCTTAGACAACCTCTGAGGCCGTCACAGGGCAGCTGTATTTGTACTGACATTAGATTACACACAGGTGCGCTCTATTTAGTCATTAGCACTCATCAGGCAATGTCTATGGGCAACTGACTGCACTCAGACCAAAGGGGGCTGAATAATTACGCACACCCCACTTTTCAGTTATTTATTTGTAAAAAATGTTTGGAATCATGTATGATTTTTGTTCCACTTCTCACGTGTACACCACTTTGTTTTGGTCTTTCACGTGGAATTCCAATAAAATTGATTCATGTTTGTGGCTGTAATGTGACAAAATGTGGAAAAGTTCAAGGGGGCCGAAAACTTTTGCAAGCCACTGTATATATATTCAGTTTTTTCACAATTTCATTGTCACATTATATAGTTGTATTATTGTTCATGTAGATATCTATTTCACAATGTTTTTTTTTTTATTTAAATGTGAGTATTTTGGTGTTACATACCAACACTTGCAGAAGGCCTTCATTTTAACTTCAGACTGCGCTGAAATAATGTCTACAATATAATCCTTCTGACCCTGGAGCTGTTACAAAACTGTGAATGTCAAAGTATTTATTTAGTGCAATGTTTTTTTCTGCGAGTTTTTGAACTCTTCGAAATGAATGTATTCCAGAGTTTTTCTCCTCTGAGAATGGTTGATCTGCTCTGAGAATCTACTCTTGAGACAAAAAACTGCTTCCTGTTTTGTCCTTTATTTACACAGAAATTTGTACTTTTTCAGTCATATTTAGGAATGTTAATTAATCGTGATTAATTCACAGCTACCCTGTAATTAATTAGATTTTTTTTTTATTGTCATTTGACAGCCCTACCTTTAATTGCTTTTACCAGCTTAGTTCTGAACTTAAAGGAGTGGAACCACCAAACATCTAGTGATTCCAAGAAGAAACCTGCAGCCAGATGGAACAGATTTTCTGACAGGATCCTCGGGCCACTGACCTGAGAAATGGGGCATTCAAAACCACAGGTCCAGGGATCCAGTCCAGTTCGTTGAGAGGTGACTTAAAGTTTGCTGGCAGTGTAAAATGCCAGACCTCAATGGCTAATCTCCTTTGAAATTCTCCTATTTCTCTCCTTGAAACATTCCATAAATTTAATTCAGGGATTTAGAGCTCCAAATTATGACAAAAACTTTGAAATTAAAATTTCAGAGAAAGAGACATGCTGTTACAGTTTGAACTCTCAGCGAATAATACTCAGTTCTCAGTTCCCTTTAAAGGAGCACTAAGCTTTATGTTTGTTTACATGATGTTTTGTTTCTTTACTTAATTCTCATTCAATTAGATTAGTGTTATTACAAATAGGTTGATTATTGATTCAATCAGACACTAGATCCAATATAGTTATTCAATTTCCACTGAAGTGTCAATATTGTGATTCTAAAAAAGTATATTTTTAGAATAGTTATATGTAAAACCTATTAAGAAAGAAATGGAGCAATTTTATTTAATAACATTTTTGAAAAATATAATTTATAGTAGCCTTATCAATGCAATATCCATTAATGTTATTAAAGAATTTTATTTTAAAAACTTGATTGAGAAAAAAAATCTAATTGATTGTAAGAGCACAAAGCTCGACAGCAGTGAGGGAAGGTTGTGCTAGAATATTGACCTACATGGATAATACTCATTCTCTCACACCTGAGACATCAGTAATAATGACAAGCACCATTTCAGTCTGCTAACCCACCCAACATTTTTCTTTTTCCTTTCAAGTCTTCTGCCAATTTCTCCAAGGCCAATTATTTTAATTAGTACTGTCGCTCAAGTGTCAGAAAGTGAGTTTTTCAGAGTTTTCCTTTAAACCCATCTCAAGCAGTGTGTTCTTAAAAAGTGGGTATACCTGTCCATTGTGTTGAATCATATTTGTTTTGTAATCTGACCCTATAAGCGCAACAATTAGGGGATAGACTTCAAAGTTGCAATCAGTGGAGTTTGATGCCGTTCTGCTGAAATAGATGAGGTCTTGCATGGAACAAAATGAAGCATTTGTTGCTCCAAAGTAAATCAATATTGTTAATTACTGATGTGCTTCCAGATGTAGAAGCTGCTCCTCAAATTGGCAAGGTAGACCAGTTGTTAGCAATATTGCCTTGTAGAAAGAAGGTCCTGGATTCAAATCTCAGCCTGGGATATTTCAGTATAGAGTTTGCATGTTCTTGTAGTGCATGTATGTTTTCTCTCCAGGTACTGGGTTTCCTACCGTAGTCTAATACCATGAAGCTTACATTAACCAGCCACTCTAAATTGGTCTTAGGTCTGTGTGCGTAGATGGTTGCTTTCATGCCCTGTGATAGACTGGTGATCTTTGAGCAACAGAATCATAATTATATGCTTTCCTGATATCATGAAGTGCTAATCTACTCTGAATTAAATTCCATAATGCTGCATATGGATTGGACAGGTTTTTAAAGTTTCTTGAGATTACCCTTTTTGTAATTTAGTGCTTTGAAAATGATCCCTTAGAACTTAATAGAACTGAATAAAGCTGAATTAAAGCTGCTATACCGAATGTGCAAAACAAGCTTTTTTTAAAACCTTTTTGTTCATGCCTCTTAACAACGTTCTAACATAGTATAGCTATAAATATTTTGTTGAAATAAAAAAATAAATAAAAAAATTAAGTGGTTCTGTTGCATTTGTCTAAAAACCTTGAGGGAAACAAAAGACTGGTGATCAAACTGCGACTGGTGTTTTGCACTCTTGTTTAGTGTGGCAATGTCCTTTCCCAAATCAGTGGGGCGTGGCCTGGGGATGATAGCCGATGGGCGGGGTGACAGTTCTATGACTGTTTTGTTGAAAAGCTAGCTTATTCTGCAGATCCGTTATAGCAGCTTTAAACTGAATAAGAAGAGTGGAGCATAAAGTTGAAAATCAATAAATATTAGGTTGTTTTTTTGTATCATATTCAGTAGCATATGCGGTACAAAGCACTTGTAAATTCTTAATATTCTGTAAATCAGACTCTTTAGACTGATTAAAATTCTTAGGAAAATTGTGATATTTGGTAATCTTTCAAAATTTCTAAATATATTTCTTTAAAAAAATGTATACTGTCTGGGTCTTGTTATTACAAAGAATATCCTAGATCAATAGGAAATCTTAAACTTTGAAAAATTCTCAAAGAAAACAGGATTTTAAAGTTTCCCATTTCTAAGTTCTATTTCAACTCTTTCATATCGTCTTTCCTTTCCCTACTGCGTGGTTCCCCTCCAATCAGTTACTGCTCTTCTGTGTTTTGTGTCTTGCTCCTTCTTGTGAGCATCTCCTGGTGCAATCAGTTGATGGAGACAGTACTCTGCTATGGATGAGACCTGGTTACTGCTGTGGCCGTGGAGGGAAACGGAGAGAAAGATGAGGACTGAAGGCAATAGTTAAAACAAAACACAAGCAAAGAGATGCTATATGAAAGATAAAAAGGGATGAAAAGCTAAAAAAAGAGAGATGAAGGAGGAAAGAGAGTGACGGTGATAAAAGAAAGAAATGAGGGGAAAGGAGGAGCAGAGAGAGGTTCTGTCATGTTGGATGAAAGCTGTGCCTACTGGGCAGTGGGCATTGTGTAGAGCCACTAATGCTGCCACCCACACAGCAGGGGTGTGTGAAGGCACGAAGTTGAACAGATGACACACGCATAGACAGAGTAATGATTTAAAATCCATGAATACGCCACATAATGCAAACAGTGGAACTCTTTTATAATGTAGAAACTCCTGTTTAGCTCCTAATGTATATTTAAAAAACAACAACAACCCTCCCATAGGTGTAACATTAACAGAAGGAGCATGTAGCACTAAAAGAAAGAGGCAAGCAGAGAATCAGGTGTAGACAGATTGGTAGATACATTGCGGAGGGCTGGTGCTCTCCTTCATTCTGTCCTCCAGCAGTAGTGTGTGTATGTAGGCCAGTGTCCCAGGGCACACTTGGCTGGGGTGACAACAGTTGTAGCTGACAGATTTGCCTCCACGTTGCCTGAGGTCTCTCAGTCAACGATCTGTCTATTCTTCCCCTCCCCGGCCCCACCGGACGGACAGATGACAACCCGCTCTGATAAGTCTTCGTATTTAAGGCCCATCCCGACTACTGTTAATGCAATCTCAAACGTGTAAACTTTAACTGTTTGGACACAAATTAAGTAAGTGTATTTATTAAGTGAGAAAAGCAACAATGTCCACCACAAAGTTTGCAAGAGTTAGCAGAAAAGTGACAGCAGCAGTACAGGTAGAAACTAAACAGAACAAAATGACACAAGTGGAACGGCGAAGTTACAGGGAGCAGAAGTAAAGAAGGTAGATGACCTTAAGTACTTATGGTCAACGGAGAGTGTGGAAAAGAGGTGAAGAAGTGTGTGCAAGCTGGTTGGAATGGGTGGAGAAAAGTGGCAGGTGTGATGTGTGATAAAAGGGTCTCAGCAAGAAGGAAAGGAAAGGTGTACAAGACAGCAGTGAGACCAGCGATGTTGTATGGTTTAGAGACTGCACCAATGAGGAAAAGACAACGAGCAGAAATGGAGGTTGCAGAACTCAAGAGGTTGAGATTGTCTTTGGGAGTGATGAGGATGGATAGGATCAGGAATGAGTACATCAGAGGGACAGCTCATGATATCTTATTATTACATGTCATTAGATGTTTTGGAGATAAAGTAACAGAGAGGCCAGACTGAGACGGTTTGGACATGTTCAGAGGAAAGGCGACAACGATGCTGAGGTAGGAGCTACCAGGCAGGGAGGAAGACTAAAACAGAGATTTATGATTGATTTGTGAAAAAAAATAAATCAATAAATCAAAATGGTGCAGCAGTAAAGCGGGCGCACTATATGTAGAGGCTGAAGTCCTCCTAGTTTCACCTAAAATACTGATCAAATGTTTTATCTCATCCTCACGATATCGCCTGCTATCTTGAGCTAGATACATCATTACAGCCTAGGTTGGGTAAAATCTTGAGCTACAGGAGGCAAGTCTGCGTTAACAGCAAAGCAAAAAGTTTTAAGGATCCACATCCAAGATATAACAAACGCAGCAAGATTTGAGCTTGACGTTGAACGCTTCTTGAATGACGATATATTCATTATTAGGGGGATCCTGTTTTCGACTTCGTGGAACATTTTTCCTGCATTGTTTAAAGAGACTTTAGAGAACAGGGAACGTCAGTTTTTATATTACATCTACCTTCAAGTGGTTTCCACATATAAATGACAAAGGTTTCAATCACACGATAAGCTACATTCACAAACAAGACAGGCAGTTACATAACATGACAGAGTCAAAGCAATGGAAATTATTATTTAAAAAATAAATAAGTAGGTCTCAACAGATTGAGTGAGATAGACAGAAGCAGAGAAAGAGAGGGAGGTGAGGAGCAGGATGGCAGAGAGGGCACTCTGACAGCGAGGAGGGAAGAACGCAGCAAGGTCCCATCACCGGGCCAACGGGCCCACCACTGTCAACATCATGCCACTCTGTGGTGCACACACACATACGCACACACGGCTGGCCCACAGCCCTCCCAGCTGCCCTATCCGTAACTGTCTGATTAGTTGTGCTAAGCAGCCCCTCCCCTGCCAACCATGGTGCCATCTGCTACCCAACAACATGGCCGCCGACCAGAGAAGCACACACACACACACACACAGAGATACACAACAAGCCCTGTACCTGGCACTGCGCTGCTGCCATCTCTCTTGCACACACAACAACCACACACACACACGATCAAACTTCCCACACACAGGTGTAGCCCAAAGGTATCAACACATAACATTACCCCAAAGAGATGCGCACAAACTCATCAAACTGCTAGCTAACATACACACATCAACAGACATCCATGCTCTGAGCATGTGTGCGCACACACACACAGTTGCTGCAGAAGGCAGCGCATGCCTGTATGTGGTGACAGAGGTTAGACACTGTTAATGCCAGGTAGCAAGAGCGATGCCGTGTTCAAATGTGCACGCACTCGCTGGCAGCGTTTGAAGGTTCATTACGGCCCCCACCCCTCCTGAGTGGCAGCAGGCCGCGTGGCGCCCCGGCCCTTTTATTCCGGGCCGTGATTGGACAAGTGCCTCCTGCGGAGTTGGTTTGCAGCAGTTTTGTCGCGCCCAGATTTCGCTCGCTGCTCAAAGCGAGCCTCTGGCGGGACGAGGCATCTGCTGCCTCACCTTCCTCATTTACACTTCTCCGCCCTCGCACACACACTCCGTTCGATTCACCGCCTTTCCAGGCCTCGCTGTCACGAGTTATAACTGAGGAGGGGGAGAGAAATGAGAACAAAGTAAAGGTAGACAGTAAGCAGCAGTGTGGCATTTTTAATCGAGTTCTGGAAAGTTTGTATAAGAGGGTCGCAGCAGATGGTGTCCAGCTCTTATGTGTGTCTCCGAGTGTCCATCTTATGATTTCAGCGTCTCAGAAAGGAGAGCAGAAAAACAAAAATCATTTCAATCAGTTCAACCGGAATCTAATGTGGTGAAATGACCCCTTTTTTGAATGTGTGTGGAATCAGTGAGTAAAACAAAAAGCTAAATGCCAATGCATAAAATGTTACAGCTAAGGTGTGATGAGGCAACTCAAAGATAAAGAAAGTCAAATACCTATACATTAATGTAAAAACAACTGCATTTATGAAGTACCATTAGATTACTGTCCCTCAATTTAAAGACAATAGTCACTTTTCTTTTTTCCGCATTTATCCAGACCTGGAAACTGGTCAAATCAAATTCCAGACTTTTTTATTATCCAGACTGTCAATATTGCATAGAAACCCTGTCACGTTAAGCCTCCATACACCATCACATGTTTGCATAATAGGTGTCTTATATGTGAGGCTGTAGAAAAAGAAAATTTTGACCAATGGGTTAGGTAGTCTAAACATTTTAGAGCTAGAAAACCAAATTAGCTTTTGGAGCCACACCTCTCTAAAACATTAAAGGATTTGGATGGACATCTTGTATGGAACCTTAAACCACACCCGTCAGTTCTTAAATACAGAAGACAGGTTTTCTTGACAAAACTACCTTTCTAATGGGACTTACATGAACACAACGAAAACTCTTGTCCTGTATGAGATTTGTGAAACTTGAGAGGTCAGATGTCTCCTCACAACAAAAAAGTCTCCATTAAAAACCCTTTCCCTCAGGACTATGAAAGATTTCGAACTTTGCTTAAAGGTCTCGTTCCCTGAGAAACAGTGTAATACAGTTTTTTGTTTTTTTTATACAATCAGTCACTCTGAGTTGCACACGAATGCTGCACGTGAAGCTTTTCTCCAGCCCCCATTGCCTGCATCAGCTGCAGAAAGGAAATAGACGGCAAGAACGAGCGACTCAGGAAAAGTCAGTCACTTCTACATAACAGAGAAAATTTGTTTTCATGGTCTTACCTATACCTTAGCACCAATACATTATTAAAACTTGTTTTAATTCAAATTCACATAGTTTTAGTGAACGTTACGGACCAACAAGGCTTCATGCTTTTATTTTACTAAATTATTAAATCTGCCTAGAAGGCAGAGGGGTAGCAGAGTTGCTCAACCACGGTTTTCTGGCTAAAAGCGCCTGCTAACCTCCGTTAGCTTCAGTTAGCTCCAGGTTATCTAAGTTAGCTTGCCCCCACCCTCAAAACCCCACTCTAAGCTTCACCTCTTTGCCCATTTCTTGTATTTTCTGGGAGTGACGAGACGCGTGACGCGGCAAAGATGGCGTGGTGGGAACGGACCACTGGGCTTCAATTTAGCTCTTCAGAAACCTGCGGGTGACATCACGGAGGGTTCTTCCATCTTATACACTACCGTTCAAAAGTTTGGGGTCACCCAAACAATTTTGTGTTTTCCATGAAAAGTCACACTTATTCACCACCATACGTTGTGAAATGAATAGAAAATAGAGTCAAGACATTGACAAGGTTAGAAATAATGATTTGTATTTGAAATAAGATTTTTTTTACATCAAACTTTGCTTTCGTCAAAGAATCCTCCATTTGCAGCAATTACAGCATTGCAGACCTTTGGCATTCTAGCTGTTAATTTGTTGAGGTAATCTGGAGAAATTGCACCCCACGCTTCTAGAAGCAGCTCCCACAATTTGGATTGGTTGGATGGGCACTTCTTGCGTACCATACGGTCAAGCTGCTCCCACAACAGCTCAATGGGGTTCAAATCTGGTGACTGCGCTGGCCACTCCATTACCGATAGAATACCAGCTGCCTGCTTCTTCTCTAAATAGTTCTTGCACAATTTGGAGATGTGTTTTGGGTCATTGTCCTGTTGTAGGATGAAATTGGCTCCAATCAAGCGCTGTCCACTGGGTATGGCATGGCGTTGCAAAATGGAGTGATAGCCTTCCTTATTCAGAATCCCTTTTACCCTGTACAAATCTCCCACCTTACCAGCACCAAAGCAACCCCAGACCATCACATTACCTCCACCATGCTTAACAGATGGCGTCAGGCATTCTTCCAGCATCTTTTCAGTTGTTCTGCGTCTCACAAACGTTCTTCTTTGTGATCCAAACACCTCAAACTTGGATTAATCCGTCCACAACACTTTTTTCCAGTCTTCCTCTGTCCAATGTCTGTGTTCTTTTGCCCATCTTAATCTTTTTCTTTTATTGGCCAGTCTCAGATATGGCTTTTTCTTTGCCACTCTGCCCTGAAGCCCAGAATCCCGCAGCCGCCTCTTCACTGTAGATGTTGACACTGGTGTTTGCGGGTACTATTTAATGAAGATGCCAGTTGGGGACCTGTGAGGCGTCTGTTTCTCAAACTAGAGACTCTAATGTACTTATCTTCTTGCTCAGTTGTGCAACGCGGCCTCCCACTTCTTTTTCTACTCTGGTTAGAGCCTGTTTGTGCTGTCCTCTGAAAGGAGTAGTACACACCGTTGTAGGAAATCTTCAATTTCTTAGCAATTTCTCGCATGGAATAGCCTTCATTTCTAAGAACAAGAATAGACTGTCGAGTTTCAGATGAAAGTTCTCTTTTTCTGGCCATTTTGAGCGTTTAATTGACCCCACAAATGTGATGCTCCAGAAACTCAATCTGCTCAAAGGAAGGTCAGTTTTGTAGCTTCTGTACCGAGCTAAACTGTTTTCAGATGTGTGAACATGATTGCACAAGGGTTTTCTAATCATCAATTAGCCTTCTGAGCCAATGAGCAAACACATTGTACCATTAGAACACTGGAGTGATAGTTGCTGGAAATGGGCCTCTATACACCTATGTAGATATTGCACCAAAAACCAGACATTTGCAGCTAGAATAGTCATTTACCACATTAACAATGTATAGAGTGTATTTCTTTAAAGTTAAGACTAGTTTAAAGTTATCTTCATTGAAAAGTACAGTGCTTTTCCTTCAAAAATAAGGACATTTCAATGTGACCCCAAACTTTTGAACGGTAGTGTATATACAGTCTATGGGCGGAACATGTTCAAGCTTGTGTTATTTGTGGACTTGGCAGAACAATGTTGCATTTTGAAGCCAAAAAAGAGAAGCTGAAGAAGAAACTGTTGGAAACGGTCCTTGGAACGCCACCACTGAAGTAAGTTATGTTAGTTATTTGTCTGAAGGCAGCATAAAAGTTGTATTGTTGTTAGTCAATCAGAGGTGAGAAGTTTGGATATCATGAATGATACAGGTGAAACTCAAAAAATTTGAATATCATGCAAAAGTTAAATTATTTCAGTAATTCAACCAAAAAGGTGAAAAAATCCATGAGAGACTAATTACATGCAAAGCAAGATATTTCAAGCCTATATTTGTTAGGCTTGAAATATCTGCAATTGGGGCCGGTGGGGCCCCACCAGATGTTGCTGTGGAGTTCTATGCACGACATACTAATTAATCAGTAGAACAGGATCGTTCTTTACAGAGTAATATTATATAAAGAACGATTCTGTTATAAACATTTATGAATAACTATCCAAGTATTTGCCAGAATACTGACACGCTTAGTAGGCTAAATCCTATTGAAGCTGCGATTGGGGTCGGCCCCTTTTGTTCGAACGATGAGGATCTGAAATCCCAGTGCGCATGCGCAACGTGCACTCGGTACCCAAACTGAGATTCCGCCACCTTCCTCAATAGAGAAAGGTAGCAATGCGCCATCTGGCGTGCAGTCTGCTCAAAATTTATTAGAAAAATGCACCCCGTTTTGCCAAATGCAAAAGTTTGTTGTGGAGCATAACTCATATTAAAACACGTTACGTTTACGTTCTGTTGAATAAAAGTGTGCAGCCATCTAATATCCTTGCCAACTACCAAGACAAAAAGGAAAAGGCAAAAAAGAATGAAGTACATTCCTTTGATGGAGTCTAAAGTTAGAAAAGTAGAGAAAATTTAGGACGTCACCAGCCAGTGGATTTTAACATCGTTCAAGGACTTTAAGAGATTATATCGCTTTAAAGGGAATAGGTAATTGAGATTATTAATGGTTATTGAAAAGTTAGCTTTTTTTCAAGAAGAACAACACTGGTGAGTGACTCTTTATTTGCAATTTCAGGTAGGCTATAAAAAAGGTTTCAATTATGGTTTTCTGCATAACTGTCAGGTCAGCAGTCTTCCCCATGATTGTGATTCTTACTGAACCAGACTAAGAGACCATTTAAAGGTTCAGGAACCCTTTGTAGGTGTTTAGGATTAATTAGCTGATTAGAGTGCGACACTTTGGGCCTAAAATATTGAACCTTTTCACTATATTCTAATTTTCTGAGATTTTGAATTTGGGTTTTTCATAGGCTGAAAACCATAATCATTAAAAATTATAACAAATAAAGGCTTGAAATATCCCGCTTTGCATATGAGTCTATATTATATATTAGCTTCATCTTTTAAGTTGAATTACTGAAATAAATTAACTTTAGCACAATATTCTAATTTTTCAAGTTTCACCTGTAATCAGTCAGACTCATGACCAAATGACTGAAAGTTTTAGTACTTGATATTGTATTTCAGTATTTAAACTTCCCCTCCAACCACTGCACGTGTGCAGTTAGCTTGAAATTGTTTTAGGGGGAAACCCCGACGATGATGTCAGAAAACAAGCAATGTCTGCAGGATAAACATTTTTGACAGCTACATTACTGTAATTTAGTTATATTATTTAACATTTTCAGCTCTTACAGCCTCTTATCTCCCTTTACAGGATAAGATATTTTGACTAGTAGCAGTTTTAAGTAAATACCTTGCATCTGTACAGCGCTTTTTCAGTCAGAGGACCACAAAATGCTTTACACTACTTTCAGTCATTCACACATTCACACTCTGATGGTGGTAAGCTACAGTAAGATTTTTCCTAAGGTTAAATGGATAAAAAAACACAAAGAACTGTCAAGAGTAAAGCACAGACTGCTTCCATTCACTGATCTATGTTTTAGATAACCACTGCATAGCTTGAGAATAAAATACTTTGTTGACAGCGATGGGAGAAATGAGAGGGCTGGCACTCACTGATGCACATCCGAATAACAAATCAATGCTGGTCAGCACATATGCAGAAATGACATCATGTTTCTGAATGTTGCCAGAATGTACCTTTGTTAATGACAGTTGTTGTTGAGACTGCTAAGAGTATCCGAATCCATAGGTAGAGTGAAGGTTAGTTAGGTCACTAGCCTATTGTTGCCAGAAAACAATTCTCCTTATCTACTCCTCCTTAACTGACCGATCATTTTGATTTCTTCATTGTCCATCTTCACCTTATGAACTCACATTCAGGCTGAAGACTTTGTTATTGCTACCTTCTTCCTCTGCATAATCTATTGCGTCTTTTTACATATTTCTCAATTTCAGAAGAGTTTCATTAAATCAGATCTGTTGACTCTAATAACATTAGAATGCTTTGGAATCATCTGTATATCAACAAATGAGATCTTTAAAAATGTTCTATTCACTGGTACGCTGAATCTGAGGTTTGGTGTGTGGAATTGTCTCCTACTAAAGTTTTTGACCAGCGACAGTTTTCTGCTGTCACTCGCATGAACATGAATGCCTGATTTCATGGGGATGACAGAACTGGTGGAAGATTTGCTGCCTCACAGATATTGAACCTATCCCCGAACCAAAATAGGCCGCCAGCCATGATTCCCTAACGCATGCAAATGCACAACCACCACTCATTTCTGTTTGGCGTGTGTGTGTGTGGGGACAGAAGTTATGCCGGGCGCTTTTCAGGACAGCCTTTGGGATGTGTGAACACAACAAAGGAAGATATGAGGCCGGATGGAAACAAGAAAAAAGAAGGAAAGAAAGTAAAGAAAGACTGGAGCAAACAAACAAACCAAACTTTGTAAAGCCCTCTGCTGGGCTGGGGCCGGGACTGGAGCGAGTGTGTGTGTACACGCGAGGCGATGTGAACAGAGTGCTGGGGATTAGGACAGATCCTGGGCTGTCCAACTCACAGCTGGCTGATGATCCAATCCTGGAGCACAGCGCAGCCCACCAGCCGCCGTGGGACCCCCGCGTGCATGACTGCATCTGCGGGTTTGTGAGAGCCTATATTGATGTCTGCGTGTACAGGCATGTGGGTTCAGCTGATGTGCATTTCAGCGTGCAAGTCTGCGGAAATGCACTAGTTCAAATAAATAAGTGTGAGTTATCACTGCAGTGAGGAAGGGAGGACTAATAAAATTCTGCTAGCTGTCTATGCTTTTGTCCAGTATTTGAAGGCGAGCTGTGATCATTCAGCTCATGTATGGAGAACAGCATGAAACAGGGAAGGGAACAAGTTGCAAAAAGATCATCAAAGTGCTGCTTTGTACTGGAAGGCTGATTATACAAATAGCTTCCAGCTTAGTCGCAGTGGATCTTACACTCCTGTTAGAATCCACACACATACAAAGTAATGCATACCAGCCCACTATAGCTACAAAGGCTCACACGTCGCTTTGTAGGTACCAAGAATAGAGGGGATGACTATGAATAAAGAGTATGTAGCCCCCAAAAAGCTTTATATAAACAGAAAGGAAGAGAAAGAAACATGGCAATTTAGCTTATTTGCATAGTTTTAACGTGGCAGGAGCTCATGAATGGTTGATATCCTGCAGGAAGGTAAACCTCTTCCTCTGTCTCAAGTCTTTTACTGTTACTAACAGGTTTTCTTCCAGGATTTCCCTGTATTTAGCTCTATTCATTTTCCCATTAGCTTTGAACAGTTTCCCTGACCCTGCTTTAGAAAGGCATTGCCACAGCGGGGTGCTGCCACCACCATGTTTCACTGCGGGGAGGGAAGAGAAATCACTGATGTGCAGTGTATATTTTCCTCCACTCATAGCATTTTGCATAGAGGGTAAAGGTTTATCTTGAGTCCCCAACTAATCAGATTACTTCCTTCTACATGTTTGCTGTGGAATACTGCACGCAGGACTTCTAATGGTTTTCTTCCACAAGGGACAGATTTGTGGAGTCCATTAATGATAGTTGAGTCATGTCAACAAACTCCCCAACCTGAGCTGTGGATCTTAAACCCTGAAGCCTTCAAAGAAAATCTGTATTTTTACTAGGAATAAACTACATACAGCTGTTTACTAAGTGACATCTGAAGGCTACTTTGTGTAGGTCAGTCACATCTAATGATATGAATAAAACGCATCAAAGTTTATTGTTGTAATGTGATAACCTGAAACTGTTTGAAACACAACTCTCTGATTTGGGCCTTAGATTCACACAAATCTTTTGAAAATGTACTCCCAAATCTACAGTCAGTTTTTACAAGACATTTTCCTCAAACAGTGAGGAACCAACATGATTCTTATCAGAGATCGACCGATTTCTGGGCTTTTTCATTGCTGATGGCCGATATGTGCTGCCAATTTTTTGGGCCAATTCTTGTGACCGATATGTGAACATTATTTTCGCCTTATTTGCTGCTAAAATGTCCCACTAATAACAACAGTGGATGCACAACATTTCTGAACCTAATCAGTTTCTGAACACTGAATTAACCAACTCTACATAATTTTGTGCACTGCAGAACATTCAAATCAAACGTACCAAAAAACTGTCCAACTATTAAATATAAAAAGACAGGGAAATAAAAAGAAATGCTGTATTTGACATTTGTTGAGTGATCAGACACCAACTACTAAACAGAAGAACTCAGCTCTATTAAAGAGGTACAGTGGCTTGCAAAAGTATTCGGCCCCCTTGAACTTTTCCACATTTTGTCACATTACAGCCACAAACATGAATCAATTTGATTGGAATTCCACGTGAAAGACCAAAACAAAGTGGTGTACACGTGAGAAGTGGAACAAAAATCATAAATGATTCCAAACATTTTTTACAAATAAATAACTGAAAAGTGGGGTGTGCGTAATTATTCAGCCCCCTTTGGTCTGAGTGCAGTCAGTTGCCCATAGACATTGCCTGATGAGCGCTAATGACTAAATAGAGCGCACCTGTGTGTAATCTAATGTCAGTACAAATACAGCTGCCCTGTAACGGCCTCAGAGGTTGTCTAAGAGAATGTTGGGAGCAACACCACCATGAAGTCCAAAGAACACACCAGACAGGTCAGGGATAAAGTTATTGAGAAATTTAAAGCAGGCTTAGGCTACAAAAAGATTTCCCAAGCCTTGAACATCCCACGGAGCGCTGTTCAAGCGATCATTCAGAAATGGAAGGAGTATGGCACAACTGTAAACCTACCAAGACAAGGCCGTCCACCTAAACTCACAGGCCGAACAAGGAGAGCGCTGATCAGAAATGCAGCCAAGAGGCCCATGGTGACTCTGGATGAGCTGCAGAGATCTACAGCTCAGGTGGGGGAATCTGTCCATAGGACAACTATTATTCGTGCACTGCACAAAGTTGCCCTTTATGGAAGAGTGGCAAGAAGAAAGCCATTGTTAAAGGAAAACCATAAGAAGTCCCATTTGCAGTTTGCCACAAGCCATGTGGGGGACACAGCAAACATGTGGAAGAAGGTGCTCTAGTCAGATGAGACCAAAATGCAAAACGCTATGTGTGGCGGAAAACTAACACTGGACATCACTCTGAACACACCATCCCCACTGTGAAATATGGTGGTGGCAGCATCATGGTCTGGGGGTGCTTCTCTTCAGCAGGGACAGGGAAGCCGGTCAGAGTTGATGGGAAGATGGATGGAGCCAAATACAGGGCAATCTTGGAAGAAAACCTCTTGGAGTCTGCAAAAGACTTGAGACTGGGGCGGAGGTTCAGCAGGACAACGACCCTAAACATAAAGCCAGGGTAACAATGGAATGGTTTAAAACAAAACATATCCATGTGTTAGAATGGCCCAGTCAAAGTCCAGATCTAAATCCAATCGAGAATCTGTGGCAAGATCTGAAAACTGCTGTTCACAAACGCTGTCCATCTAATCTGACTGAGCTGGAGCTGTTTTGCAAAGAAGAATGGGCAAGAATTTCAGTCTGTAGATGTGCAAAGCTGGTAGAGACATACCCTAAAAGACTGGCAGCTGGAATTGCAGCAAAAGGTGGTTCTGCAAAGTATTGACTCAGGAGGCTAAATAATTACGCACACCCCACTTGTTATTTATTTGTAAAAAATTGTGCGTTTTAAATTCATAGGGTGTAATGTTAAACTTTCTGGACCTAATAAGCAGTTAACATAAACTGAATGTAAGATTTGAGCTTTATGTCCATTTATCTCCATAATTCACAAAAATACTGAACTACAAAGACAAACAAACTGGTAAGTCACTGTTTTAGTTTTAGTACATGGGTCCAAAATGGTTTGTTTATGTGTACAAAATGTAAGAAAAGAAGGAATAAATGGCAACACACAGGTACAAAATGGGGTTACACGTTTATAAAGAGATAAAATCACAGAAATGTTGCTCGACTTTGATGGATGTGGTTTCCATCTTTTATACATTGCAAGATTTGCTTAAAACGCAAGAATATTAAACGGTTAGAACATAAATACTTCAATATAAATAAAAATTAGAGGGGGCCTTTGCTTATAATGACCAAAATTGAATTTTAATGGCTACATGCTAGGCCACGTCAACAGCTGTCAAACACCGAGTACGTGTCTGAGGACAGATAAAACTATAAACTCTCTCATGCACATACTGACACACGCGGAGTAAAACGGTTCAGTACAGTGGCTCCTCCGATACAGGTCAAAGTCATCGTGTTTGCCACATTAATTTGCACATCATCCTCCACAGCTGGTGGAAAAATCACACACCCACACACACCATTTGTTTCAGGCTTTAAACACACAAGAGCCCACCATGAAGCCAATGTGTAAGTGCTGGCAAGTTGACAGATAAACACACTTAAAGATTAGAGCAAGAAGCTGAAACGGACACTGACACACAGACCAACACATAGGCGCACACGGATCACGCAAACTAGCACCCCACAGCCCCCAGCACCACGGGACATCTCAGCCACATCTGTGCCCACCTCGCACACATCGGCTGTGGGCAACGGGGGCGAGACAGAGTCCTGAGTGGCTGGCGTGGTCTGGCAGAGTTTGGCAGGGAACGGTGTGGGGAGGGGGAAACAGCAGCCGGCAGATGACAGAAGAAACAGAGGGGGAAAAAAAGGAAAGGAAAGGAATAGTACTAGTGAAATGAGTACCCCATTTAATTTAATAATTGGAGCGGTTTAAGTTATTAAGGAGGGTGAGGAAGAAATCTCAAAAGGTAAGAACCAATGAGCTGAGAAGAGGAAAATATAATCGCTCAGATAAATATGTGGAATGAACATCTGAGCCGGTAGTGCCTACAGTGAGGACGGGTGCAGAGCTCAGGCAGGTGGCACGAAGGCCAGGCTGTCCAGTGACCATCAGCCGCGCTGTTGTGTTTGTGTGTGTTGAGGCGTGTGTGCACGCCAGGGATAGAAGAAAGGCTTAGGCGATATTTTGGCTCTACTGGAGCTGCTGCTGGGCTGGGCACTGGCCTGGTGGCACGAAGCGGGCAGCGTGCATGTGTGTGAGTGTGTTTATTGCATCATGTTGTGGCATGCTTAACAGGATTAGAGGTGACCTAGTGAGGTCCAGTTGGTACCGGGACCGCCACACAGCAGCGTGCAGGCTCATTTATGTGTGTGTGGCTTGTATAATAGGATTAACTGTTACCTGGTGCGGTACAGTTGGTGTGCTGGTCTGAACTGGACTGGGCTGAGCTGAGCTGGGCAGGAGCTGGGCAGAGGGGAGTGCTGTGTGCCCATGAGTGTGTGTTTGTGTGAGTGTGGTGGCATGTATAATAGGATTAGGTACTACCTGGTGAGGTGCAGTTGGCGCTGGGCATTTGCCAGCTGTTCTTCTAGGCTCAGGACTTTGGTCTGCCATTGGCTGCCAGCCCTTTGGGCCGCCTCCAGACGCTGCCGACAGCAAACCAGCTCTGAGCTCAGACTTTCCACTTCCTGCCCCACAGAGAGGGGAAGAGAAGTTAGCGGAGGTGGGGAAATCTTTCACAACACCCATCTTCTGCCATAGCACGTTTACAACACTAAACCATGATTGCAACCTAATAAAGATAAGCCAAGGTAAAAATAATGAGTTACAATAGACGTTTTCCATTAAGAAAAACCAAATAAAGCAACAGATGAGAGTTTCCAAAACTATTCAGCTTCCAACTAATAGTCAAAAAAAATTGTGACCCCGAGTATTTCTGGTCATTTAGATGGTTATGGCTGACGGATAATGGAAACCTTTAGTTTCCCAGTAACTTTGTATTTCAGAACACAAACAAAAAAATATTGTAATCATCACAGAAATGTTAAACCCGTTTATGTCAGAATCTACACAATCTAGGGCAAGACTTACAAGTTAACAGCTGTCCAGCAAAAAATATTTGATACCTTTCTACGTGGAGGGTAAGCAACAAAAAGGTCACCGCTATAGAAGGTGGCTGTTCACAGAGTGCTGTATCCAAGCCTATAAATGGAAAGTTGTATGGTAGGAAAACATGCTGTAGAACAAGATGGATAAGCACAGCCTTGAGAGGATTGTTTTAGGATTCACAAGGCGTGGACAGCAGCTGGAGTTTGTGCTTCAAGAGCCAAGGCACACATATACATCCATGACCATGGCTGCAACTGCAAGCACTCCTGAATCAGAGAGGAGTCAATCAGATGGGTTAAACAGATAAGCGACTGGACTGTGACCAAGTGGTTCAAAGTTATCTTTTCAGATGAAAGTACATTTTGAATTTCATTTTGATATCAATGTCTGAAGGATGAGTGGATAGGCACAGAATCCAAGGTTATTGAGGTCCAGAATGAACTTTCTGCTGTCAGAGATGTTTTAGGAAGCAAGGTCATCTGCTGGTGTTGGTCCTCTGTTTTATGAAGTCCACAGTCAATGCAGCCGTCTCACAGAATATTACATGAATCCCTCCACTGACAGCCTTTTTGGAGATTCTGATTTTATTTTCCAGCAGACATTGACACCTACCCACATTGCTTCAAGGACCATAGTGTTACTGCGCTTGATTAACCAACAAACTGGCTTGACCAAAACCCCAGACAATAACTAAGAAACCAACACAGGCTTCCTTAACACCTTTGTAAACTGAATTACTTAAATAAATTAACGTTTTGCTTATAGTCTGTAATTTCAAACTAAAGCGTTTCTAAATAATTATATACTATTCCACAGAAGAGCTTTTATGTTATACTTGTTAATTAAAACGATCAATTTATTCTAATATCTCTGTTGCTGACACAAACTAAAGCTCCATGATATAAAACAGTAAATTTAGAGGCTGGCTGAAAACATACCTGTGCGGCTTTTTCTTTCTGCCTGCCGGTCTTGGCCTTCAACTCTCTGAGCTCTCTCTCGGCCTCCTCCTTTTTCAGGTTGGCATTGCTGAGCTGATATCGCAGTTCCATACACAACTGAGGAAGACAGCAAGAAATTAAATACAATCAAGTTTTACAACATAGCCTCTGATTCATAATTAGGTGCTTTCAAACTACCTTGCAGTATCCCATCTTTGAATATGCTCTAACTGGGTCACCAAACCTTCATATCTTGATATCTAACTTTCTAAGCTACAACTCTCTGACCTATATAGGGTGTGTTTAAATACTTCTCTCTCTTCTCCTATAGAGCCCATGCTAATGCCACAACAAACAGAACTAAAATTAAGCTGAAAATGATTTCATTCTTCACAATCAAATCCCAGACGAAAAATGATACCAAAACAGATGTTCTGCTGCCATCTACTGGAAATACAAGAGCATTGCAAGTCAACAGTGCAGGAATCAGTGTTTAAGACATCCATCTTTTGATATAGGAATGGAACAAGCAGCAAAAGTGGATTTAAGTCTTTCTGCTGTGTTGTGGTAAAGTTAAAGATGTCTGACCGGGTTCTATATTTTATCTCTGTTCAAACTCCCCACCACTATGGAGAAAAGCTTTAATAAAGTGTGAACAGTGAATCAAGTTTTTCTCCTGTAAAATAAATCTGTGCACCTTGGCGTTGTCTTGTTCCTGACTGGTTAGTTTGCTGAGAGTATCCTCCAGCTGATTGGTCTGTGAACTCCTGTCTCGGTGAGCTCGGTCTAGCTGTCCTTCCAGCTCAGCTACACGCTGAGACAGGCTGGACGCCTACAACACAAACATTGCTTTTAAATGACAGTTTCAACATGAACACCATTATACCAATAATCTTTTACAATTAGGATCACATGTACTTCATTATGAACTTCAATGCTCACGTGGGCAATGACGTGTGCAATGACAGTGAGAGCTGGAGGGGTGTGGTTGGGCGGAATGGCCCCCCCGATCTGAATCCGAGTGGTGTCTTGTTATTGGACTTCTGTGCTCGTCATGGATTGTCCATAACGAACACCATGTTCAGGCATAAGGGTGTCCATATGTGCACTTGGCACCAGGACACCCTAGGACGCAGCTCGATGATCGACTTGGTTGTCGTCTCATCTGATCTGCGGCCGCATGTTCTGCACACTCGGGTGAAGAGAGGGGCTGAGCTGTCCACTGACCACTACCTGGTGATGTGTTGGCTCCGATGGTGGGGGAGGACGCCGGACTGACCTGGAAGGCTCAAACGTGTTGTGAGGGTCTGCTGGGAACGTCTGGCAGAGTCTCCTGTCAGAAGGAGCTTCAACTCACACCTCCGGCAGAACTTCGAACACGTCCCGGGGGAGGCGGGTGACATTGAGTCCGGGTGGGCCATGTTCCGCGCCTCCATTGT
Source organism: Valencia hispanica (assembly GCA_963556495.2). Lineage (NCBI taxonomy): Eukaryota > Metazoa > Chordata > Actinopteri > Cyprinodontiformes > Valenciidae > Valencia > Valencia hispanica. Next base: position 36,737,418 of record OY747711.1, read on the forward strand.
CGAGGTGGCTGACCGAAGCTGTGGCCGCAAGGTGGTCGGTGCCTGTCGTGGCGGCAACCCCCGAACCCGCTGGTGGACACCAGCGGTAAGGGATACTATCAGGCTGAAGAAGGAGTCTTATCGGGCCTTTTTGGCTTGTGGGACCCCTGAAGCAGATGATAGATACCGGCAGGCCAAGCGGAGTGTGGCTCGGATGGTCGCGGAGGCAAAAACTCGGGCGTGGGAGGAGTTTGGAGAGGCCATGGAGAACGACTTCCATACGGCTTCGAAGCGATTCTGGTCCACCATTCGCCGTCTCAGGGGGGGGGGGGGGGGGGGAGCGGTCTGCCACCACGACGCGGTATGTTTTGGGTCAGTGGATGGAATACGTCGAAGACCTCCTCAATCCCACCAGCACGCCTTCCAATCTGGAAGCAGGGTTTGGGGACTTTGGGTCGGGCTCTCCAATCTCTGGTGCTGAGGTCACCGAGGTCGTTAAAAAGCTCCTTGGTGCCAAGGCTCTGCGGGTGGATGAGATTCGGCCGCAGTTCCTCAGGGCCCTGGATGTTGTGGGGCTGTGTTGGTTAACGCGGCTCTGCAATATTGCGTGGACATCGGGGGCAGTTCCTTTGGATTGGCAGACCGGGGTGGTGGTCCCCCTGTTTAAAAAGGGGGACCACAGAGTGTGTTCCAACTACAGGGGAGCACACTTCTGAGCCTCCCTGGTAAGGTCTATTCGGGGGTTCTGGAGAGGAGGGTCCGACAGATAGTCGAACCTCGGATCCAGGAGGAACAATGCGGTTTTCGTCCTGGCCGCGGAACACTGGACCAACTCTACACCCTCGGCAGGGTCCTGGAGGGTGCGTGGGAGTTTGCCCAACCGGTCTACATGTGTTTTGTGGACTTGGAGAAGGCGTTCGACCGTGTCCCTTGGGGGGCCCTGTGGGGGGTGCGCCGGGAGTATGGGGTACCGGGCCCCTTGATACGGGCTGTTAGGTCCCTGTACGACCGGTGCCAGAGTTTGGTTCGCTTTGCCGGCAGTAAGTCGGGCTTGTTTCCGGTGAGAGTTGGACTCCGCCAAGGTTGCCCTTTGTCACCGATCTTGTTCATAACTTTCATGGGCAGGATTTCTAGGCGCAGCCAAGGTGTTGAGGGGATCCGTTTCGGTGGCCTCAGGATCAGGTCTCTGCTTTTTGCAGATAACGTGGTCCTGTTGGCTTCATCGGAACGTGATCTACAGCTTTCGCTGGAGCGGTTCGCAGCCGAGTGTGAAGCGGCTGGGATGAGAATCAGCACCTCCAAATCCGAGGCCATGGTCTTGAGCCGGAAAAGGGTGGAGTGCCTTCCCCGGGTCGGGGATGAGGTCGTTCCCCAAGTGGAGGAGTTTAAGTATCTGGGGGTCTTGTTCACGAATGAGGGAAAAATGGAGCGGGAGATCGATAGACGGATTGGTGGGGCGTCTGCAGTTATGCGGGCGCTGTACCGGTCTGTTGTGGTGAAGAGAGAGCTGAGCCGAAAGGCGAAGATCTCGATTTACCGGACGATCTACATTCCTACCCTCATCTATGGTCACCAACTCTGGGTGGTGACCGAAAGAATGAGATCACGGATACAAGCGGCCGAAATGAGTTTCCTCCGTAGGGTGTCTGAGCTTTCCCTTAGATATAGGGTGAGAAGCTCAGTCATTCGGAGGGAGCTCAGAGTAGAGCCGCTTCTCCTCCACATCGAGAGGAGTCAGTTGAGATGGCTCGGGCATCTGGTCAGGATGCCTCCTGGACGCCTCCCTGGTGAGGTGTTTCAGGCACGTCCTACCGGGAGGAGGCCCAGGGGAAGGCCCAGGACACGCTGGAGGGACTATGTTTCTCGGCTGGCCTGGGAGCGCCTTGGGATTCCTCCCGAGGAGCTGGAACAAGTGGCTGGGGAGAGGGAAGTCTGGGTGTCCTTGCTTAAGCTGCTGCCCCCGCGACCCGACCCCGGATAAGCGGAAGAAGATGGATGGATGGATGTAGTTCATTCAAGCTCGGCCCAAATTATAATTTTCCATTAGTCCAATAATAAAATCATGTACAGCAAGATGTTTTCAGAGAAACCGGAGGTGAAGCATCAACATAATAACTATCTACAACTCGGTTTCCTAGTTCTGTATCCACATATAGTGCCTTGCAAAAATATTCATACCCCTTTAACTACACACTTCAGCAGAATTAATTGAGATTTTATTTGATGAACCAGCACAAAGTAAAAGAGGAAAAATGCATTTATTTCCAGCACCATAAGTCAATACTTTGTTGAATCACCATTGCAAACATTTTGGAGGACGTCTCTAGCAGCGGTGCAAGTATAGACGCTGATATTTTTGCCCGTTCTTTTTGCCAATTATGTCAAGCTCAGTCAGACAGGATAGAGAACATCTGTCAACATCAGTTTTCAGGTTATGCCACAGATTCTCAAATGGATTTAGGACCAGATCATTCTAACACATGACCACAATTTGATCTAAACTATTTTATTGTAGCTCTAAAGTCCAAGTCTCAAGTTCTTAGCTGCCTGTGGGAGATTTTTCTAGAGGATTGTCCCATCTGTAGCTCCACCTTCCCATCAACCTTGTCCAGCTTCCACGTCACTGCTGAAGACATACATCCCCACAACAAGATGCTCCAACTACCATGGTTCAAGATTGGGATTGTCCGTTCAGAGGGATAAGCAGCTTTCGCTTTCTTCCACTCATTGCTTTGCATGTAGGACAAAAAGTTCACGTTTACTCTCATTTAAGTAGAACACCTTTTGAGTGTTTGCAGTGTCCCCAACATGGCTTGTGGAGAACTTCAAATGGGACTTCTTACGCCCAATTTACACCGGGCGCATTATGGCAGCGGTGCGGTTTTGTTGCCACCTCTGCGACGCATCAAATCCTGTCATCACTACCTGACAAACAGGTCATCACTACCTGACAAACAGACCACAGTTTGTGAGACTGAAGAATTGTGTGTCAAACCAGGTGGTCAGTAGCACAGGAGCACCACAGGGGACCGTACTCTCACCATTCCTTTTCACTCTGTACACCTCAGACTTCCAGTACAAATCAGAGACGTGTCATCTGCAGAAATACTCAGATGACTCTGCAATTGTCGGGTGTATCAGAGATGGACAAGAAGCTGAATACAGAGAGCTGGTGGACCGCTTTGTGACATGGTGTGGAAACAATCGTCTCACCTTGAATGTGAACAAAACAAAGGAGATGATTGTAGATTTTAGAAGAAACAGGGATAAGTCAAACACTGTTTCCATCATGGGAGAAGAAGTGGAGGTGGTTGAGGAATATAAATACCTCGGAGTTCACCTTGACAACAGACTGGACTGGAGGCGCAACAGTGAAGCCGTCTACAAGAAGGGACAGAGCAGACTGTACTTCTTGAGGAAGCTTAGGTCCTTCAAGGTTTGCAGCAAGATGCTGCAAATCTTCTACAAGTCTGTTGTGGAGAGTGTAATCTCTTCAGCCGTCATCTGTTGGGGTAGCAGCATCAGAGCCAGGGATTTAAAAAGGATAAACAACCTGATAAAGAAGGCTGGTTCTGTTCTTGGGACAACTGTGGAAAATCTGGAGATGATAATGCAAAGAAGGATTCTTCATAAAATCAAAAAAATTATGGACAACCCTGAGCATCCTCTTCATGAGACAGTCATACAACAACAGAGCGTCTTCAGTCGGAGGCTTCTTCAGTTTCGCTGCAATACAGACCGCTACAGGAAATCCTTCCTGCCCACAGCCATTATCATCTACAACAACTCCTTAAAGAATTAATTATATGAGCTATACCAACACTTAATTTCCCTCTGGGATCAATAAAGTATTTTTGAATTGAATTGAATTTGAATTGAATTGAATTGAATTGAAATCCCCACCGGGAACGTTTCAGAAGTGGAATGGATGCGACGCGGTCCGCGGAGCTGAAGGCAGAAACTGTAAGTTCCAAGCACCTGCCCCCACCCCACAGACCCTTGACCAAAGGGAACAGATGCTACAAAGTAACATGGTTAAAGCTTTTTAATGTCCTTATGTAGATAATCTATAAAAAAAGTAAAATTATTAAACTATCATTATTAAATTAAAAACAGGTGTTTTCCTGTTTAGCCCTATGTTAACAGTTGGAGCTTGCGTCTGAAAAGCACAGCGGTGCATTCAGTGTAAACCAAACCATAGACTATAACGGTTTCTATTTCCTGCGGAGACCGAGCCGCTGCCGTAACGTGCAGCTGACGCATCCTGTATAAATTGGGTGTTTTAGCATTCTACTTTCTTTCTTCTCACAACTCTTCAACAAAGGCCAGATTCAGCCAACCGACAGGTGTGGATATCAGAAGCTCCTCCAGGGTTTCCAAGGGCCTTTTTTGCTACTTTTCAGATTTTTTTCTCAATTCCAGTTCATTGTTATTCTACAATTATTTCCTTTTTCAGTTATTTCATTGTATTGTTTATTCATATTAATCTATGAATAAGGGGAGGAGATTATAAATTCATTTATAAGCAGTGAATCAGTACTGAAATTGAGCCTATTGTTATTGATTACTACTGATCTGTTTTTTTTTGCATAACCTCTTTAAAGGGTCGCTGTGGAGCTCACAAATGAGTGACTGATGATTTTTTGATTTCTCTTCTTTATGATATGGTGACCAATCTGATTATGTGACATGAATTTAGGTCAGGTCGAACCTGCTGATTCAGACTCTTACAGCCTGGGTTGGCATGGCAACTCTCTGTTATGTCTAAGAACGTCCTGACATACATTGATTATGCTTAAATATCAAATCTTCTACGCCTAATGAGTCAAATGGCTACCGACTGAGAAATGTTTGTTTGTAATGTCATAGGTGATAGGCTCATGATTACTGAACCTATATAATCCTGTGTCTTGTTTTGGAAGGCAGGTCAGTATCGCATATTTCTCTGTTAATGCTGTACCTCCTTGTTTGATCAACCAAGTCTGTATTAAAACCTCAGAGTATCTGAAGGAATCTCTCTCATCTCTTTTATTAAAGAAGTTCGATAACACTGGACAGCCATGCTTTGGTAGGATTGCAGTGGAGTTGTGCTCTCAGTTTTTTTAGAAGTTCAAAGTGAAGGATATTGTTTTATAACCTAACCCTGCTTTAAACCTTTTCTCTGACCTGTCTGCTGTGTTCCCTTGGTCTTCATGATGCTTTTTGTTCCCTAAGGTTCTTTAACAAACCTCGGAGACCTTCACAGAACAGCTGCACTATTACTGCGGTTACATTACAAACAGCAGGACTCTGCTAATTACTAATTAAGAGACTTCTAAAGGTTATTCTAGAATATATTCAAAGGGGATAAGATTAAATAAGGGTGAATGAAAAAATGCATATCACACTTTTCCAATCATGATTTTTTTTTAAATTTTAAAGACCTGTATCAATTTCTTTCCTTCCTTCTAGATATTTATGTTCAGACGTATCATATAAAATCACAGTAAAACACACTGAGATTTACCGTTTGCGCTAGCTCTTCTTTTTGTTTGCGAGCCTCCGCCCGGCCCTCCTCTCTGGCCTCGGCCATCTTGCCGTGCGTTGCCTGTGCCTCCCTGTCTAGCTGTTCCCTCTGTCGTGCCAGCTCCCTGGTTAACTGCTCACACTGCATCTCCACCTACGCGAGTACAAATGGATGCTGAAAGTTGATCAGACGTAGTAGAGGAAAAACACACATCAGCGGATAACTTGAGGGGTTACAAGTGTATAGGTTACTGACCCTAGTTTTTTGTAGATTGGCTTCTTCTGCTATCTCCACAGCCTGTTTGACCTGGAGACATGCGGACCACTCTCTCTGTTGGGCCTCTTGTTGACTCGCCCGCACCGCACGCAGCGCTGCCAGTAATTCATCCCGTTCCCTGAAAAAAACAACAACAAAAAACAATAATAATATTAATAACATGAGCACAATGGGTCCTTTTCGTATTGCCGATCTGGTTGTGCCAACTTGTGATGACATAATTGACTGCTTACTTTGTGAGCCTGTCAATAGCCTGCACATGCAGATTTGCATGAGTTCCTGCCACCACCGCTTCATGCTGCGCACACCGCAGACACAACCCGGCTACACGGGGAGCTCCATCGGCCCTTAATGCTTCTGCAACCTGCTTCTCTTTGTGCCTCAGACAAACCTTCACCTCCTCACACTCCTTCTGACTCTCTGATAGATCCTTTCTGTTAACAGAAGCAAAAAGTAAAACAAGGTCAAAGGAAGTGGCGGGCAAATGATGAGAAGAAAATATGCTGCGTTTTGCTTTGAAAAGGCTCTGTGTGGGCTTCATGATGTATCAAACTGACCTGAGAGAGATGGCCTGAGCCTCCAACCTTTCAATCTGGGACTGGTGGATGACTTTTAGCTGCTCCTTAATCAGCGATAGGACAGAAACCGATTCATGAGATGATGACTTAGCAGCAGTCTTCCAGTGAAAACATACTGCTAACATGCATTTCAACAACATGGTGGACTAAATGGAACATGTGTGGAAAATACGAAGCTCAAAAAAATCTTTTTAACTTCCATATGAATTTATAGTTCCTAAAACCCTGTTATGAACCAGAGAGACTGTACTTTAACAGAGAACATTTAGGCTTCTGATGACAAAAGATTTAAGCCACTGCTGACTGGTTAGCCTATATTAGTCGCATGTGCAAAAGTATTTGCCCCCTTTCAGATCTTTTCTGTTTTTGCTTTTTTTTTTTTTTTTTTTTTTTTTTTTTTAAATCACACTTCAGCATTTAGATCATCAAAAACATTTTTCAAATCAGACAAGAATGACCTGAGATAGAAAAAAGCTGGTTTTAAATGAGGATTTGATTAACTGAAGGGAAAAAAGCTATACAAACCAACCATGCTCTATGTACAAAGGAATCAGCCACCCTTGTCAATAAATCATAAATTAACTTCTCATGTTTTATAGAAAGCAAAATTAAACATCATCCCTACATTCAAACACAGTGGTGGTAGTGTAAATGTATGGGACTACTTTGCTGCTTCAGAACCTGGTTGACTTGCTGTAATTTATGAAAGAATGAATTTTGCTCTCAACCAGAACATCATAAAGGAATGTCTCACCATCAGCTCATTAGACTAAACTCATGGGCACTTGCAGCAGGACACCAGCAAGTTCACCTCGGAATTTCTCAAAAAAGGAACATTTTCTAAAACTCTAAAACATAAATTTTATTAAGATGCTATGGCATGACCTAAAAATCAGCTGATTACACAGAAAAAACTTTCTAGTGTGGCTGAATTAAACAAAGAAGAGTGAGTTAGGTATTAAAACCATGCCGTCGAAGAGGATTCCCTTAGAGATGTGAAAAAGGCTGAAAACATATTTCATATGGACATGTAGAATACCCTACTAATGCTTACCAGATCATTTTTCCATGTGTTATGTTCTGTTTTTGAGGCAATCAAGCTGTTGTTTTGCACCTAAAGAGGCAGACATATACAGGTTACCGCATATATACTCTTTCATTCCTTTTAAATAATCATGCCGCTGATTATTATAAAGACTACCACAGAGTTATGGATTGGGTAATCTTTCACAGATTGATCCATGATCTTGGATTTGAGCTCAGACTGTAGCTTCTCATTTTCCACCACCACCACCCTGATCCGCTGTTTCAGTCCCTCCAGCTCCTCCTAAAACACAGTAAGTTCACAGTAAACTGGTCAAAATTAATGCAAATGAGATGTTTTCAAAACAACCAAAAAACATATCATATACATACATATCTGCCAATAAGTGCTGTTGTTATTTACTGGCAGCAAATAAGCATCAAGGGATGTGTAAAACACATTCAGATAAATTCAATATTTGTTGCAGTAGCATAATCTCAAACTAAAAAAAAAAAAACAGCCATTGGGTATGTTGGGAAAAATGTATCTCACATTACGGAATACATTTTTTCTGTGCCAAGGTGCCTGGATAAAATATTACTGAGTTGGGTGTCTATAATTGTGCCTCCAAAAATACAACAAAATACACATTTTTTGTCAACAGACACATTTTTTTTCCACAAAAAAAATGTACTGAAATTAAAGGCTGAATTGCAAGTGTGAGATTATTCAGTAAAATATAAACTTATATTAAGCATTTTTTCACATCAACACACATGTGGAAGGTTCTGTAGGTATACATAAACATCGGTTTTCACAAACCTTGCAGAACTTCACTTCAGCTTCTAGGTGCTGGATGTACTCGGACTTGTCATAATTCATCGGAACCAAGTCCTGAAAGGCAGGCAAACTGGGTCGGCCTTCCTGCTGCACTTTCTAAGGAGGAGGAAGAAGAGAAAACGAAGTCATAAAATCACACAACAGAAGAGTACTGAAATCATGGATAGGCCTGCACGCAAGGCCGCCTTAATCCACGGGCCAACGGGGGCTGTGGCCAGGGGCCTATGATGCTCAGGGGGCCTATCATTTCAGGTAAAAAAAAAACGTTTTATTACTTGTCAGGTTTTCTGTCAATCATCTTATATGCTAATTTAATGCTGCTGATTGATCCAAATTACAAGTGACCTACTTCACCCACGTGGCCTCTAAAGTTCCCATTGCACCATGAGCTCACCAATCAAACAATTTAGACAATTTCAGGGCGTGGTCATCTGGATGTAAAGAAACGTTGAGAAATGTCGGGGAAGAAATTTGAGAGCAGTGCTCAGAAAAGAAAAGCGATTCGTGAGAAGGAGCTTCGAGACGAAGAAATAAGAAAGAAAATGCCTAAGCTGACAGAATTCTTTAAGTCAGCTAAAGAAGTAGGACATAGCTAGCTCTCTGACACACCGGGCAGAGAGGAGGATCCAGCAGCAGCACCTGTAGGCATGGAGCAACCCGCGCAGCAGGGAACCTACTGCAGGTGAGGAGGAGCAGCCGATAGGAGCGAGACATGTTCTTTTCCAAATACACACTGGATATTTTAGTTATGGAAATACAGTCATATCACGGTGGATTATTCTTTTCAGCACGGAAAAAACAAAGGTAAGAAAAAATTTATGCTCTTGTTTTTTAAATGCTGTAGCCTCCGTAGTTTTTGGCTTATTTTGCTGGTCATTTGCTGAAATTTGCACGTAGCGTGATGAAACTTGCAGCTTTAGAATCTGTGAGATGCTGGCTTTCATGGAAGGCAAAGTTTGCTCGGTTCTGTTCGGCAGGGTGACCGACAGTTTCGGTTGAATGTGTTCATGTAAAAATCGCAAAATAGCATAACTGCTCTTTTAGTTGCTTGTTATTTTTTCTGGGTTTGGAGGTCACAGAAAATATTTATGAGTCTTTAGCTGAGATTCTGAGGTTTATAATGATCGGACATGCTTAGCAATCAGTGATCACAGGTCAACTAAATTCGGACGTTCTCTCCACCCTTCCCCCACAGTGATCCGGCGGTGGGGCTGTGGGGCGGAACAGGTTAAATGTAAATCAATAATCACTTGCTGACACATTGGCCATATTGCTGCCCATGGTGCTGAAAGGAGTGTGTGTGTGTGTGTGTTCTTGTATTGCTATCCTATTTAGGACCTTTTCTGGCATATTCGCTAACCTTCTGAAGACCGATGGACCTTGTAGGGATCAAAGCCTGGTCATAATATGGTGGACCCCCTTTTTTTGGGTTAGGGTTTAGAGGTATGGTGTGAATTATGTTTTGGTTAAGGTTAGGAATAAACTGGTAATGGTTAGGGTTAGAGTAAGGGTTTGGGTTGGGCATAAATGTAGCTATTAAAATGAATGGAAGTCAATATAAAGTCCTAATATGGGTAGCAATACATACTTGTGTGTGTGTGTGTGTGTGTGTGTGTGTGTGTGTGTGTGTGTGTGTGTGTGTGTGTGTGTGTGTGTGTGTGTACATACATGTATAGCTATACTTGTGTGGACCAACCTTTGACAGCCCACCACCCTTGTGTGGACATTTGTAGTTGTGAGGATATTTTGCCTGGTCCCCACAATGTTTAACTAGCTATTAAACTCTACTAGTTAGGTTTAGAGGTATGGTGTGAATTAGGTTTAGGTTAGACATGTATCAGTAATGGTTAGGTTTAGGGAAAGTGTCTGGGTTAGGCATAGTAAAATCAATGGAAGTCAATACAATGTCAACACAAGGATAGCAAGACGTGCGTGTGCGCGTGTGTGTGTGTGTGTGTGCGTGTGCGTGTGCATGATGCACAACAACCTGTTCTCAGCTGCTTTTGATTAGGTTTTTATTCTAAGTTATAAATCTGCACGGCTTCTTTTAACATAGATTTTATTTTTCATTTTAGATCATGCTTTTTATTCCTGTACTTTTGCTTTTTCTGCACTCTGCTATAATGCTTTTGATGTTTCATGTAAAGCACTTTGAATTGTCCTGTAACATGAATTGTGCTATATAAATAAACTTCTTCTTTAAAGAGAAAGTTTTTACACTGACTTGTTAGCTGCTGTTCTTTGTTTCTGCTGTCATCACTATTTGATGTTTATGCAGAGGTGATGGTGGTATTCACTACTTTGTTTTATGGTGTTCAATACAAAAATAAAATAGATATGTTGGCTTTGATAATATATTTTCAATTTTCAGCATATCTAAGATAGATAGACAGACAGACAGACAGACAGACAGACAGACAGACAGACAGACAGACAGACAGACAGACAGACAGACAGACAGACAGACAGACAGACAGACAGACAGACAGACAGACAGACAGACAGACAGACAGACAGACAGACAGACAGACAGACAGACAGACAGACAGATAGATAGATAGATAGATAGATAGATAGATAGATAGATAGATAGATAGATAGATAGATAGATAGATAGATAGATAGATAGATAGATAGAGTTTCTATCTATACACACATATAGGAGCCGTATATAACACACACATATATAAGGGCAGTGGGTGGGGGGGCCTACTGAGCCTCTCTGTCCCGGGGCCTATCAGCTGGTTAAGGTGGCCCTGCCTGCACGGTTTCCCTCACGAACACAGATATTAGGGAGATATTGTATCCTGATAAATACTTCATAATAGGGACTAAAATCTGCAATGACTTAATGCTACATATCTACCTTAGGTGGAGATCGCTTCTCTGAAGGAGATAGAGGAGTTGGGATTTCTCTGCATTGCTTCAAAAGGAGGCTCTTCAGCTGGTTAACTGCACACACAACAAGATTAACGTTTCAATACAGTTCCAATAATGTGACCATGAGCGAGCGTATTATGAAGCGGTGCGCCACAAGTGGTCTCTGACAGTTTACAGTGACTCGCCTGCTTCACTCTGCGTTTTGTGACTCCACGCTGCCTTGTCCTCTTCAGCCGCCGTGAAGAAGTTACCTGCGCCGGGTCGGACATCCTCTCCATCAGGGTCTGGCTGCTCCAGAGCACTGCTCAGCTGTTGGATGCTCTGGTTTGCCCGTTCTGAAGGCAGCACACACACAGCAGTGCATTGTCTCAAAGGGAAACTGTCCCATTACTTTAGATTGCAGCTGCATGTTTATACCAGCAAAAACACAACAACCAATGGAGGCAGATTCATGTTTCTTGGTAATAAAGCTATTCGTGCTACCAAAGAGTTATAATAACTACTTGGCTAAACAGCTTTTACTATAGTTCCATTTTTTCCCCCTTGTGTGCGTTTCCTAATGCAAGATTTTCATCCCTACAAGTTGTGACCATTTCCACACTTGAACAGCAGGTGGGGTAAGATTTACATTCCTCCATTCCACCACTGGGCACGCTTAGGAGTAAAACACCTATACTCTTCAGGTAAAATATTGCATGCCGATCATTTTTTTTCTTATCAGATCATCATATTTCCTATACAAGGTAATGTTTCTCTAGCCTCACACGTTCAGACTGCACTTCATTTGTTTGAAACAAACATCCCAACATATTTGTTACGTTTTTTCTGGAACCTTGTTTGAGGAGCCATGGAAACATAATCTAAAATCAATGTCAATCGAAAATATTCAATTAATGAATGGAAAATAAAGTTTACAAATAAGAAATATGTACTACTAGAAAGTATGAAGAGAAAAATATGAGAGACTTCAGAAACTAAAGAAAAAAAACAAAAATGTCACCGTCCTGGATGGTTTGAAGGGCTACAAGTACTACAACTCAGTAAATAAGTTAATAATTATTAATTCACATACTTTTGGAAATGGAAATGTAACTACATTAGTATTAGCTACGCCCACTTACTGACACTTGCTTTCATTAAGGGACAAAAATGCCAAGTTTCATAAATAAAAAGATTACCAAATGATTACTGAAATGTAGGATTAAGTGCAGAGAAATAAATATCCACCTATATCATTTATTAAATATATAGATAATAAATATGTAGTGTATATATGAATATTTATTTTACTCAGTAAAATCATTTATTAATATTTTGTTGCAGAACTAACCAGTCAGATGTAAGGGTCTATTACTTGAGCCAAAGCAACAATTTAAACTACACTGCTCAAAAAAATAAAGGGAACATTTAAACAACACAATGTAACTCCAAGTCAATCAGACTTCAGTGAAATCAAACTGTCCTCTTAGGAAGCAACACTGACTGACAATGAATTTCACAAGCTGTTGTGCAAATGGAATAGACCACAGGTGGAAATTATAGGCAATTAGCAAGACACCCCCAATAAAGGAGTGGTTCTGCAGGTGGTGACCACAGACCACTTCTCAGTTTCTAAGCTTTCTGGCTGATGTTTTGGTCACTTTTGAATGCTGGCGGTGCTTTCACTCTAGTGGTAGGATGAGTCTGAGTCAACAACCCACACAAGTGGCTCAGGTAGTGCAGTTAATCCAGGATGGCACATTAATGAGCTGCGGGAAGACGGTTTGCTGTGTCTGTCAGCATAGTGTCCAGAGCATGGAGGCGCTACCAGGAGACAGGCCAGTACATCAGGAGACGTGGAGGAGGTCGTAGGAGGGCAACAACCCAGCAGCAGGGCTCAACGTCTACAGGTGGGGGTTGTGCTTAAAGCCCAACACCGTGCAGGACGTTTGGCATTTGCCAGAAACACCAAGATTGGCAAATTCGCAACTGGCCCCCTTGTGCTCTTCACAGATGAAAGCAGGTTCACACTGAGCACATGTGACACACGTGACAGAGTCTGGAGACGCCGTGGAGAACGTTCTGCTGCCTGCATCATATCCGCCAGCATGACCGGTTTGGCAGTGGGTCAGAAATGGTGTGGGTTGGCATTTCTTTGGGAAGCCGCACAGCACTCCATGTGCTCGCCAGAAGTAGCCTGAATGCTATTAGGTACCGAGATGAGATCCTCAGAACACTTGTGAGACCATATGCTGGTGTGGTTGGCCCTGGGTTCCTCCTAATGCAAGACAATGCTAGACCTCATGTGGCTGGAGTGTGTCAGCAGTTCCTGCAAGAGCAAGGCATTGATGCTATGGACTGGCCCGCCCGTTCCCCAGACCTGAATCCAATTGAGCACATCTGGGACATCAAGTCTCACTCCATCCAGCCACGTTGCACCACAGACTGTCCAGGAGCTGGATTCTTTAGTCCAGGTCTTGGAGGAGACCAGGAGACCATCCGCCACCTCATCAGGAGCATGCCGAGGCGTTGTATGGAGCTCATACAGGCACGTGGAGGCCACACACACTATTGAGCTAGTAATGTGTTTTTCCACTTTAATTTTGAGTGTGACTCCAAATTCAGACCTCCATGGGCTGATGAAATTCGATTTCCATTGATAATTTTTGCGTGATTTTGTTGTCAGCACATTCAATGATGTAAAGAACAAAGTATTTAATAAGAATATTTCATTAATTCAGATCTAGGATGTTATGTTAGTGTTCCCTCTAATTTTTTGAGCACTGTATTTATTATTGTTTAAAATAATAAAATACATTCTGAAATGAATGTCTTTAACATATAGAGAATTAAATGTGTAATTGTTCATTTTCAACTTTATTTAATTACGCATTTAGTTATTAAAATATTATTCAATATAGGCCTACATTTTTTTTAACATCCTAATAATTATGGATTTATGTGTTTATTTTATGGATGGACGATATATCTGCATCAACATTTTTTAACATATCGGTATCGGCCCGACATTAATGTCTATTTCCATGTTCTTGTTTCTGTTTTCCGTTTTAAGGAGGAGGAGGGGGTTAGCCATGTCATATTTGTCTGGTCATGTGATAGTGATGCAGCAGAATTACGGGGTATTTAACTAAAGCAGCTAGAGATGCATTGTCAGTGGTGTGGTCGTTTTTTTACCGTGTTGAAATGGTAGGGAAATATCTACAACATATTTAATAATATTGCTAAATACTGGTAATCAGACATAGCAGCAGTAGTAATATTGGATGTTGATACTGGCGCTAGGTTTCATATCGGTGCATCCCTAGTTTATTAATTCCATGCGTTTGTTCCGACGTTTATTTTAATTATTGCATAGATAAAACAATTACCGGATAGATTTTTGGTATTGTAGCACTTTGGCCCTTCATGCTTCTTTATTGGGAGATTTAATTTGCTACTTATATTAAGATCACACATTTAGGAATATATGAGTGAATGCAACACTTCGGAAAAACATTCGCCCAGCTCCAATGGGCTCTTGTTTCAGACCCTCACATTTTCTGAAAAGAGCTTTGTTTTTGCAATGAAAAAGGTCATAAATTATAAAATTATAGCCCTCAAAGCAAAATGGACTTGACGCCTAACGTCAAAAGATGCCTCACTTTTAACCTTAACTTTTTAGCTTAATAACTGCTAGAACCTATACGTTTTGCTCATATAATAAAGAGAAACAAACCTCTACATATTGAGCTGAAATGAACTCAGCTTATATATAAAAGCAGAGCAGAAATGAGCCTTTTAACGCCTCTACATTTGGCTGCTATTTCTAAAGCGAGTTAGCAAACGCGGCTGGGCAAAGCCTCGGCTTACGTCTCCGCTCCTTCTGCATGGCGCCCAGCTGCTCGGCCTCCTCCTCATCTGAGTCAAATGCTTTCATTGGAATAACGGGTCATTAAATCGCATTCAGACAGTCAGTAAAGCTGCTAGGATACGCACAACAGCCCAGCAACAGCCATCATTCCCAACACGTTAACCAAGGCTCAGGAAGGCGGTGTTTGTTTAGCACACACTAGCTTTTTACCTCCATGCTATTCCCTCTTTGTATGAATAACAACATCGCCGCCCCTCCAAAATCATCTCAACGGGCTGTAGTGTAATAAATTAAGCATCCATCTGCTTTGTCGCTGAGGTTCCCACTTCCGTAAACACGAAGTAATGATGGGAGTTGTAGTATTGTTAGCTCGCTGAATTGGACGGTTTCTGTACCAAGAACATCTCTAATTAAATATTTTTTCCTGTGTTAAATGAATAAATGTGTGTTATAAGGGACAACTTAAACCGGACAAAACATCAGAATTAATAGATATAAATTTACTTAGGCTTATGTCTAAATGCTTTTGTTGAAGCTGATGTTATTTATGAAATCTTTCAGAGTGACACTTGCACATCCCTGGCACTATGGCGTCAAAATTGAGTTGCTCCACAATAAAATTTGCATGCAAAAATGTTGAATAATTCTACAGAAATTCTGTATTATATATTCATATATATATAAATAAAAGGTAGGTGAGTTTATGACATTATGCACACATTAAAACATTTTATAAAGCATGACAACATCTGCAATACGATGTTAAAAAAATATGCATAGTGGTCAACCCACATTATTTGTCACTGGTAAAAAAATAAATAACTACCATATTAAAGATGATACAAAGATTGATCCTACAGTCAAAAAAACAAGACTTAGATTAATTGCACTTGTCTAAATTGTCCTTAGGTATGAATATGTGTTTTATGATTGTTTGAGCTGTGTCTCTGTATTGCCCAGTAATGTGCTGGTGAACTGTCCAGGGTGTTCCTCACCTCTTGCCCAATAAAAACTGAATATCTCGAAAACACTCTCTTACGTGGAAAGTATGGAAGCCCTTTTCTGCCACTTGAAAGTGAAAAAATTAAACATGGTGTGTCCTAATTTTGACTTTCAAAATCATAAATATGTGATACAAAGTCATAATCATGACTTTTAAAGTAGCTTGTTGATTTGTTTTGTCGTTTTCTTTCCCCCCTCTCTCTGCTGTCCTGCGAGTGTGGAGGAGGACTGGGATGTTTTCTTGTGTTTTCTTTGTTCCCCTTCCTCTCGTATCTTCAGCTTACCCTCTCCCATTTAACCTTTTTCCTACCTCTCTTCATCTTCTTTCTTTCTTCCCATTTACTTTCCATCTTCGTGTCCCTGGTGCATTGGAAAAAAACAAAATCCCACAGCAATTTCTAATAAATATTTCTTACACATATACATCAAGTGGAGTACTATAGCAAAAGCCGTAATGCTCCATTTGTGATAGTAAATCTGTCGGGCTTCTACTTGGTACTCAGACACCAATTCTTAGTGTCACACTGTCAGACAGGACACGTGTAAAAGAATAAAAAAAAGAACGTCGCAATTATGACATACCACGTTTAAATTTTTTTTACTTTCAAGTGGCGAAAATGGGCTTCTGCCCTCTAGTGATAAAAAAGGCTGCATTAGCTTTTTAACAAGCATGAATGATTTCCATCCATCCATTATCTGTACCCGTCCATCCTATGCAGGGTTGTGGTGCCTATCTCCAGCAGTCAAGGGGCAAGAGGCAGGGTACACCCTGAACAGGTGGCCAGTCCTTTGCAGGCATGAATGATTTTTGTTTGGGTACATTTTAAACATTTGATAAAAACCACCGTTGATAGTAACATGATAAAGTAGTGGTGTAAATGCAATGTAAGTAGAAACTAGAAAAAAAAACCGAGCTGCTAAACATCAGCTGGTAGACTTGCACACCTATCGTTCAATCTTACAGTGAGTTACTAAGGCCAGGGGCGTTATCATATTTATTCAAATATCCTCAAAAGTGATTGCTGAAAGCAGAAAAAACTATGATGCACTGCGTGATTACTGAGGAACGAAAAAGTAAAGCTGAACTGAACAACTTTGTTTGCTTGTTTGTTTTTTGAGAAAGACCATCTATACTTTTAGCGAACAGAAAGGTCTCTGGTTACAAAGTCTGTGACCTTTCTTTCGCAAACTATGCAAATGCATAAGGCCCCATTAACCACCAGGGGGCGCCAAAGATAAATGTTCCGTTTTTAGGGAGAATTAAAATGAGATGTAGGGCTATGTATCTTGTTCAAGCTGAAAAATAAATGCTTTTATGGGACATTTATGTTGCACAACTCAACTGAAAAAGAAAAAAAATCTCTTCGAAGGGGAAAAAAAAGGTGGAACAACCCGGTTGCACAAATATGCTCACCCTGAAACTAGGACATTGTTGAAGTTCTCTTTGAAAGAAGTTTTTCCGAATCTTACTTACTTTTGAGATCAATACTTTGCAAAGTTTTCCAAAACTCAGAGATTGTGAAGCTATATCTTGTCCAAAGCCGTCTTCAGGTGACCTGTACCCTGGCTGGACCATTCCAACACTAAAAATGTTCTATCATAAAGTTAGCTTGTTGATTTTTATGTACAATTGGTGTCACTATGGTGCTGAAAAGTTAAATGAAAAGATGCCACAAAAAAATACTGGTTTAAGATGGTGTTGTTAAAACGTTTTGCCATGGGCTCAAGCTGAAATAACCCCACGGTTGGGGTCCCAAGGTGAAAGTACTCTTGCAACACAAAATGTACATTTTTTAATAAATAAAATTGCAAAAACGATTTTAGTTTTTAATTTTACCTGCTCAACAATGAACTAAACACACAAATTTAAATTAAACAAGCCTAGCAGTCTGATTTCTGTAGAAAACAAATCTGTAAATCACTGTCAATCTGAAACACTAAAAGGGTATTACAGGTCTGCCTTATAAAAAAAATAAAAATAATCTCCTTTATGTCTTTGATCCTCTCTCTCTCTCTCTCTCTCTCTCTCTCTCTCTCTCTCTCTCTCTCTCTCTCTCTCTTTAGTTTTTAGTTGTGATTTGAAAGAACTCAGTGTTTCAGCAGCTTTGCAGTTTTCTGGAAGTTTGTTCCAAATTAGAGGAGCATAGAAACTCAAAGCTGCTTCTCTTCTCCATGTTTGGTTCTAATTCTAGGGATCTTGAGTAGACTGGAATTACCTGAACATGAGCGGTCTGGGGGGTTGATATAGTGACAGTAAATCTTCAGTATACTTTGGTGCTCAGCCATTCAATGATTTATAAACTAGTAAAAGTATTTTGAAGTCTATTCTCTGAGCTACATGGAGCCAGTGTAAGGACTTTAGAACTGGGGTGATGTGTTCCACTTTCCTGGTTCTAGTCAGGACACCAGCAGCAGCGTCCTGGATCAGCTGCTGCTGTCTGATTGACTTTTTAGGCAGACCTGTGAAGACACTGACAATGCACGATATATTATCTTACTGCATTCTGTCTTTAGACTGATTCCTCAGAACTATGCACTTTATTCACTAATACACAGTAGACTAACATGATCATACTGCATCCTATGTGTTTTTGTGTCTTTTTAAGCACGGTTATAAAGAAAGCACTTTTAATTAGTGCACTACTGGTTAGATGCTAAACTACATTTTGCTGTACTAGTTGTTCTTACTTGTACAATGACAATAAACTTGAATCTAATCCTATATACAGTATATATATATATATATATATATATATATATATATATATATATATATATATATATATATATATATATATATATATATATATATGTGTGTGTGTGTGTGTGTGTGTGTGTGTGTGTGTGTGTGTGTGTGTGTGTGTGTGTATAGGTCACATTATATACAAAACCAGCCATTTTGATAGGGGTTGTGACTGAGAGCTCCACCTACAGGAAGGAGTAAAGGTTAAGGCCAAAATACCTCTTAGATACAACGTGACCAGTAAATGTTTGTTGAAATTTACATAGAAGCCTGTTATTGTATTTTCCCCTGACTTACCCCTGTGGTAGTATTCTTTTTTGCCTAGGAGCACCTTAAAGCTAGAAATGGCCCTGCTTGTAGCCACTAATAATGTACAAACAGCAAATAACACAATATCTGCCCAAAATACAATAATTGTAGGCATTTTGCATAAATGCTTAAAGGCAATACCATAATTACTTGGTTATAATGTAGTACAATGTAGTCATAAGTTCTTCTGCTACCGGCACATCTATCAAAGGATCCTTTGAAAATATAATAACTGCAGCAGATAATGCTATATTACATATTGGGGACTGCAATTCTTGGAAATAAAATAACTTACAGTTTTTGAGCAGTTTGCTCAATGTCAATACTAGTAGTTGATGGCACATCCCTCATATTTATTAGGTAGGATAAGCATTATCTATTGTTAATCATGCTTGTAAGAGCCAATTTGAGAATAATCTGTTCCACCAATTTTGTTTTAAAAAAATTGTTAAATTGCTTCGATATGCCATCCATCCACCCAGCCAGCCAGCCAGCCAGCCAGCCAGCCAGCCAGCCAGCCAGCCAGCCAGCCAGCCAGCCAGCCAGCCATCTGTCCATCCATCATCTTTACCCGCTTGTCCTTGCAGGGTCACGGGACTGGTGTCTATCTCCAGCTGTCATTAGGCGAGAGGCGGGGTACAGCCTGGACAGGTCGCCAGTCCATCGCAGGTCAACATAGTGACACACATGACAAGAAACCATGCACACACTCGCACCTAAGGGCAAAGAGACCAATTAACCCCTAACAGTCATGATTTTGAACTGTGAGAAGAAGCTGGAGTACCCAGAGAGAATCCACACATGCGCAGGGTGAACATGTAAACTCCATGCAGAAAGATTCTAGATCAGGCATCGACCCTGCCAACTGCCCCATTGTGCAGCCCTTGGGTTGTTATGCAAATTTATAATTTCATGTAATAATGTGTCACACAGTTATATTTTAAAATGATAGTTTTTATAATGCTGTTAAAAAGCTAATAACATTACAACTTATTATGTTATTTGCAAAAATGCTAATACACAACAGTCTCAAAACCTTTATTATTGACAGGTAAGACATGACCAACAATTACAATATTGGTTGACATCTATTTTCTTATTGTGCTGTTATGACGTTTAGTATTTAACATTCTTTAAAGGGTTAATATGTCTTTTTAAGTGTCCTGCTGTTAAAAAGTTCTAAGCAGTTAATATGTCCTCCAGTACCTCACACTCTTGGCGTCAGATAAGTTGATCCCTGAGGCTGAAGCTAACTGCTTGTCTAAGGGGGGGGGGGGGTCTGAACGACTCCAAACTAAAAACAACCTTCCTTGCAAACATTATTTTATGAAGCCATAAAGCACTGTCATGCTTGCATTGGATTGAAATTTTAGTAAAAGCCTGTAATTATTTACACGTGAATTTAAGCATATATAGTATGTGGTCAGAATTAGAAAGGTTTTATTGCCATATGTGTCAACACGTTCATAAGATTAGGAAATTGCTCTGGTACTTTGTGCAAAAATAAAATAAACACTTCTAAGCATGCAATAAATAAAAATAAAATGGAATAAACAGATTAAGATATACAGGAGAGAAGGTGATGATTAGTGCAAAATCTCACAGGTGCAAAAACACAACACAGGGTTATGAGACTGAAACAGAGCGGTGGGAATAGTCTTAGGGTTATTGTTCATGAGTCCAACAGCAGAGGGGAAGAAACTGTTCTTATGCACTGGTCCGGTCCGAATGGACTGGAACCTCCTACCTGAGGGGAGCAGGTCAAAATGTCTGTGTCCAGGGGGAGAAGGGTCAGCTGTGATCCGACCTGCACGCCCAAGTGTCCTCCAGGTGTACAGGTCCTGTAGTGATGGGAGTCTGCAGCCAGTCACCTTCTCAGCAGAGCACTCAACACGCTGCAGCATACCACACGGTGATGGAGGAGGTGACTATGGACTCGATTATTGCAGTGTAGAAAGGCATCATCGTCTGTGCCGGCAGGTTGAATTTCTTCAGCTGCCTCAGGAAATACATCCTCTGCTGGGACTTCTTTATGACGGAGGTGATGGTGGACTCGCAGTTTAGGTCCTGGGTGATGGTGGTGCCCAGGAAGCGGAATTAATCCACAGTGGTGATGGGGGTGTCAGACAGGGTGATGGATGGGAGTGGGGCTGTGTGCTTCCTAAAGTCCACAATAATCTCCACTGTCTTCTGGGCGTTGCTGTGGTAGCACCAGGACACCAGACGCTCAGCTCCATCCTGTAGGCAGACTCATCCCTGTCCAATAACAGTGGGGTCATCTGCAAACTGAATTAGCTTGACAGACTGGTGGTTGGAGGAGCAGCAGTTGGTGTACAGGGAGAAGAGCAGAGGAGAGCCGGTGCTGATGGTCCGAGAGTCCGAGACATTCTTCCTCAGTCTCACATGCTGCTTCCTGTCAGTCAGGAAGTCAGTGATCCAATTGCAGATGGGATCAGGCACGTTCATCTGGGATAGCTTGCTTTGGAGGAGGTCTGGAAGGATGGTGTTGAAGGTAGAGCTGAAGTCCACAAACAGGATCCTGGTGTAGGTTTCCGGGAGTCCAGATGCTGTAGAATGAAGTGTAGAGTCATGTTGTAGCATCATCTACAGACCTGTTGGCTCTGTAGGCAAACTGCAGGGGGTCCAGGAGGGGGGGCGTGAGAGTCTTGAGGTGGGAGAGAACCAGGCGCTCAAATGACTTCATGACCACAGATGTCAGAGCCACAGGTCTGTAGTCATTGAGTCCAGTGATCCTTGGCTTCCTAGGGACAGGAACTATGGTGGTGGTCTTGAAGCAGGCAGGCACATGACATGTCTCCAGTGAGCAGTTGAAAATGCCCCAAAACACTGTGGCCAGGTCATTTGCACAGCGCCTAAGAATGGCAGGAGACATGGGCCAAGGGCTTTCCAGGCATTCAGGCTCTTAAACTGCTTCCTCACATCTGCTTCATGAATATAAAAGGTCTTTGTGGAAGAAGGGGATGTTGATGATGATCAATGATCCTCTCTCTGAAACGAGCTAAAAAAAGGAACGTTTGGTCTTTCCAGTCAGAGTAACTATTGGATAGAAAAGTAATGTTGCATAAAAACAAACAATACAGTGCTCACATTAAAATCGATGAGATTTTGAAGTTGGTCTCTCTTTAGAAGGAAGAAGTTCTCTTTTGTGTTGACTCTTTTAGCCTGTAGGTTTGGTGTAAAAAAGCAACCTTATTTTCATTTCAGATAGTTACTATGACTGGAACCCTTTTGCATGTTTTCTTTTGAATTTTGGTTTTACGCCAAAAGATCATATAGTGCACGGCCTCCTACCTCAGATTTTATGTAAATAATCACAATCTTCCTACTAAATAACTGTCTGATGTAAACTTGAAAATGGTTTGAAGGTTAATAAAAATGGTGTTAGCGTAAATCACTAATATTATTCAGACAGGATTTTTTTTAGGATGGTAAAATCTGACTTTGGTCTTTTGTCATCTTGGTCTAGCTGTGAGCCAGAATCAGCTAATCTGGAGCTATATTGAATGACGACATCAAACGAGTTATCTGCTGGTAATATAATTACTTATCATCTTTTAACATAACCTTACTTTTTGAATTGGTGTTTCGCAATTCCCTAACTGTTGCAAGGTTTTTAGCTGTGGATTATTTAGTCCTCTTCTTGTGCAATTCATGGCTGTTTTATATGTTTTACACTTTCCTAAGTTTGGAAATAACATTACAACACTTCCTGGACTAATGGGTAGCAGTACTTCCCACTCCAAGGTCAATCTGATTTCAATTTCAACATATTCCTGATCAGTGACCAGCTAAACTTTTATTTTTGTTCAGGCACTGGCTAATATCTGTTATTTACTTCTGCTAACTCACCTCCTTTTTAGGTTCTGTAACAATCTATGCCCTTAGTGTTTTAAACACTTATTTTACATTTCAGCTTCGTTTTGGTGAATAAATAATAAAATAAAATAATAAAAAAGTATCTAAAGTTTACCTTGTAACAAACCAATCATTTTTAATTATTTCTTGATTGTAAAGTCTCCTTCAAAGCTCTTTGTAAACATTTTGTTTGTACAACTTATTGTGTAATACTAAAATAAGGTCAGCTTCTGGGAGAAAGATTCTGTATGATCTGTGTATTCGAGCTCTACGAACTAAATGTCAAAAAATTCGAGTTCCTATTAAAAACACTCACCCTGGTCGGATGATCAACATATTTATCATTAACAGGGGTTTCTTGGTGTGGTTTCATGAAGTGGAAAATAATAGCTAATGCCTACAATGCTGCTGACAAAATGGTCAAAGTTACCATGGATACACCCTTTTCCTATTGCACAATACCAGAAAACTTCCTGTGGAACAAGCGGTGGCTGTACTTTTGATTTTTGCGACATTTCTCTTTTCAGAAGAAGAACCGGTGAGTCAGTCGGGTGCATTCATTCATAAACTGACAATGTTCTCTAAACTAGGTTTGACATTTTCATTCATAGTTTATTTCTGACAGCTGAAACACACAGCTGAATGGGACGTGGGCAGCTTTTGTTGCTGAGTAAATTTCAGTTTTCTGGAGTCTCTGACTTCAAAGAAGATCAAAAGTAACATGCTTTTGTTCCATGCATAACTTTGACAGCGAGTTTGTTATAATAAACTGTGTCACTAAAGGGCCTTTTTTAAGGAACCCAATAATCCCATGCTGCCTTGCGCTTACACTCCACTGCTGTGCATGAAATTTTCAGCTACTTTAGAATCCGAATAGACAAAAAAATGTTGTTGAATTCAACATTTTTACTAAATAAGGATTTTTTTTTCCTACGTTTGCTTTAGTATAAATGCATGACTTTAACACATGATGGATTTTCTCCACACAAGTTTCATACCTTCCTTCCCTACCACCCATGATTACAACATCTTGAAAACGTATTTCTTTCACATTTTGTAACATAACATTTGCTGGCGTCAATGTATCAGAATAGATATTCAATTCAATTCAATTCAAAAATACTTTATTGATCCCAAAGGGAAATTAAGTGTTGGTATAGCTCATATAATTAATTCTTTAAGGAGTTGTTGTAGATGATGATGGCTGCGGGCAGGAAGGATTTCCTGTAGCGGTCTGTATTGCAGCGAAACTGAAGAAGCCTCCGACTGAAGACACTCTGTTGTTGTATGACTGTCTCATGAAGAGGATCCTCAGGGTTGTCCATAATTTTTTTGATTTTATGAAGAATCCTTCTTTGCATTATCATCTCCAGATTTTCCACAGTTGTCCCAAGAACAGAACCACCCTTCTTTATCAGGTTGTTTAGCCTTTTTAACTCCCTGGCTCTGATGCTGCTACCCCAACAGATGACGGCTGAATGGATTACACTCTCCACAACAGACTTGTAGAAGATCTCCAGCATCTTGCTGCAAACCTTGAAGGGCCTAAGCTTCCTCAAGAAGTACAGTCTGCTCTGTCCCCCCTTGTAGACGGTTTCACTGTTGCGCCTCCAGTCCAGTCTGTTGTTAAGGTGAACTCCGAGGTATTTATACACCTCAACCACCTCCACTTCTTCTCCCATGATGGAAACAGTTTTTGACTTGTCCCTGTTTCTTCTGAAATCTACAATCATCTCCTTTGTTTTGTTCACATTCAAGGTGAGACGATTGTTTCCACACCATGTCACAAAGCGGTCCACCAGCTCTCTGTATTCAGCTTCTTGTCCATCTCTGATACACCCGACAATTGCAGAGTCATCTGAGTATTTCTGCAGATGACAGGTCTCTAATTTGTACTGGAAGTCTGTGGTGTACAGAGTGAAAAGGAATGGTGAGAGTATGGTCCCCTGTGGTGCTCCTGTGCTGCTGACCACCAGGTTTGACACACAATTCTTCTGTCTTACAAATTGTGGTCTGTTGGTCAGGTAGTCATTGATCCAGGCGATTGTTGAGGGCTCCATCTGTGTCTTCAGGAGTTTCTGACAAAGCAAATCAGGCTGAATTGTGTTAAATGCACTGGAGAAATCAGATAACATGATCCTCACAGTGCTGCCTGCTTTGTCCTGATGACGGTGGGTTGGTTGAAGTAGGTGGATGATGGCATCTTCAACTCCAACTCCACAGCGATAAGCAAACTGCAGTGGGTCCTGATACGTTCTTGTTTGCTTACTCAGGAGTGCCAACAGGAGTCTCTCCAGGACCTTCATGATGTGGGATGTCAGGGCAACAGGTCTATAGTCATTGATGACTGATGGGTGAGTTCTTTTGGGTACTGGAACAAGGCAGGATGTCTTCCACAACACTGGAACCTTCTCCTGAGTTAGGCTAAGGTTGAAGATGTGCTGCAGAATCCCACAGAGCTGCTCTGCACAGGCCTTCAGGACTCTGGGGCTGACACCATCTGGACCTGCAGCCTTGTTCCGGTTCAGTTTCTGCAGCTGCCTCTTCACCTGACTTTTGGAGACAGACAAGTGGGAGGGGGAGACAAAGGGGTAGCAGCATTTCCGGACTTGGTTGAAGTCAAACTTGTGGAAATAGAAGAGTCCATGGCTGAGGTGAAGGATAAAACATCCGATGTGTAACAGGAAAGCTGTTGGTCAGAGAAGAGTGGGATGTCTGTTTGGCTGGGAACAGGAGAGGAGGATGCTGAGCTAGTTCCTGAACTGAACCTGTTGAAAAATATGTTCAGTTCATTGGCTCTGTCCAGACTTCCATCTATCCAATCCTTCCTGTCCTTAAAACCTGTGATCTTTCTAATTCCTGACCAGACATCTCTGATATTGTTCCTCTGTAGTTTGTTCTCCAGTTTCTTCCTGTATGCCTCCTTGCTGTCTCTGATCTTGACCTTAAGTTGCTTCTGTATACTCCTCAGTAATTCCCTGTCTCCCTCCCTGAAGGCTCTTTTTTTTCTTGTTTAGCAGTTCCTTCAGGTCACTGGTGATCCAGGGTTTGTTATTAGGGAAGCATCTCACTGTTCTGGTGGGGATGATGTTGTCCACACAGAAGTTTATATAGTCAGTCACACACTCAGTCGTGGCATTTATGTCCTCTCCATGTGCTTGGCAAAGAGTCATCCAGTCTGTGGTTGCAAAACAACCCTGCAGGGCTTCTTCAGCTTCCTGTGACCATTTTCTCACAGTTCGTTTTGTCACAGGTTGCCTCTGAACAAGGGGTTTATATTCTGAACAGAGAAAAACAAGATTGTGATCTGATTTTCCCAGAGGAGGTCTTGGTTTGGACGTGTATGAATCCTTTACATTTGCATAAAACAAATCCAAGGTCCTGTTTTCTCTTGTAGAGCAGCTGACAAACTGTTGAAATGTTGGAAGTGTAGTAGAGAGGGAGGCATGATTAAAATCACCAGATATTGCCACAAATGCATTGGGGTGCTGTGTCTGTATCTTAGCCACAACGGAACTGATGACATCACATGCAGTGTCGGCAACGGCTGAAGGTGGAATGTAAACAACTGCCAAAATTACACTGGTGAACTCTCTTTGTAAATAATATGGATGAAAACTCACTGCCAAGAGTTCAACATCTGGGCTGCAGAGACGACACTTCACAGTAATATGTCCTGGATGACACCATCTGTTGTTGACAAGCACTGCTACTCCACCACCTTTTCTTTTTCCGCTCGTCTTCAGATCTCTGTCTGTTCGTACAGTCAGGAAGCCTGGCAGACAGACATTGGAGTCAGGGATATGATCCAGCAGCCACGTCTCAGTAAAACACATAACACTGCATTCACGGTACTCTGGCTGAGTCCTTGTAAGGACTTGGAGTTCATCCATCTTGTTAGCCAGTGATCTTACGTTGCCCATTATGATCGATGGAAGAGATGGCTTGAACTTACTCTTTATCTGTCTCTTTTTCCCTCATGCTCTGCATCCACGTCTCCTCCTTATCAACTCATCAGGGATTTGTGGTTTCAGTTTAGGTATTATTTCAGCTTTTGCGATGTTAATCAGCTGCTCCCGGCTGTAAATCACATTGCTGCCATGGTTACGCATCATAACAAATTGTCAAAAAGGGAAAAATTTACAGCAAAAATCCTTCCAGCTTCACAGCACCAAAAACTAGAAAGTATACAGGTCAAGAAAAGGCAATCTTCTTTAAGAAAAAAAGAGGAACCAATGTACAAAAAAACAAAACTTAATATGTAGCCAACAGAGCCAATCCAACATGAAGCCACCCAGAGCAGCACAATTCTAGAATATATATAGAATATATACTGTATGGTGGCAACAAGAAAACCACTGTTGAAAGAAAGTCATAAAAAGTCAAATTTAGATATTCCCAGATATAGAGGACTCACCTTGCATATGAAGGATGGTGCTCAGAGTAGATTAAACCAATTTTTTCTGTTTTTACCTTCATGAAAAACACTTTTTACAGAGAAAAACTAACAGCGGTCATCACCCTAACCTCAACAGGCTTATTGTGAAACATGGGGATGGTAGCATCATGCTGAAAGAATGCTTTTCTAACTAGTGAGAGCTAAGTATAGGTCAAAGTTGATAGCAAGATATATTTAGATCAATTCAGGACAACCGTGTAAGAAAACTTGTTTGAGACTCCAAAAGACTAGGGTGGTGGTTCAAATAATTTTTTTAAAGAATTTTTATTACTTGGAATGGCCCAGTCAAAGTCAGGATCTAAACCGACTGCTGTTAACAGATCCTCTCTGTATAATCTTAATCATAACCCAAAAGACCTGCAGCTTTTATTACAGCAAAAGGTGGTTGTACACAGTGTTCACTCAAAGACCTGAACAGAAATATATGCTACTTTTCAGTTTTTTGGTGAACAGTGTTGAAAACCATGTATCCAATTAACTCCACTTTATTTGCATTTTTAATGCAAACAAGTATTAATCTTGTTACTTGCTATGCGTTTATCTTAATATCCTTTTCCCCAGCGTTCTCTCTGTAAAAATAGATCTTTGACCTTAACTGGACTAACCTGATTAAATAAAAGCTGTAAATAAATGTTCAAAATTATGCACTACCCCATGTTGGTTTATCACATTTTATCTCCCAAAATATACTTTGTGGTTGTGAAAAGGTTATTGTCTATGAATTTTTTTGTTTGGTTTTATCACAGCATTTGAAATGACCATTTAAAAATAGCTTTTCAAAGGAGTCAAATTTTGTTGATTCATAATATCCCATTCTGACTAAGGTAGTTTAACACCTGTCAGTTTTCTTTGCACATTTGATAAAATGTGTAAAGAACCTTATAATATATTAATCCTTTATTGCAATAGCATAATTGCAAAGTGCAAAAAAAAGACAAAACCTTATGTCATCAGGAATGGATCAGTTATTGTTTCTCCTGCTGCCAGTTCTTTGTACAATCCCTCTCTGAAAGTGGAACCGCCCTTTCTTGTACAGACAGAGGGATCTTAGACTATTCCTCTTTACTCCATCTCTCTAGATCGGTCAGAGTCCTGCTTCCTCTCCTATGCTTTTTTTCTTTTCTGCTTGCCACAGTGGTTTCCTACAGGACTTTGAGGGACTGAAAAGGGTCATTTTGTGTCAGTCGAGCCATTTCCATGTTGATTTTTCCCCACGCGTTTCCTGTCAGAGTTCGCTAGATTTTTATTTACTATGTCCTACTATTTTAAAGAGTCTCTGATGCTATGCACTCAAACATGGCTCCAGAGGCCTCTTGCAGAGAAGCTGATCCATATCATTACAGATCCTCCATCATGCTTCACAATGGGCAAGAGGTGCTTTTCCACATGTTTGTTCTGTGGTTAATAGCAACACCTTAGTTTCACTTGACCAAACCACATGATTCCAGTTAAAATCTGAGTGACACTAATCCAATATCTTTCTGATATGATGCTTAACTTCAGATCAACTAGTTCCAGATTATAGAGTCTCCGAGCTCTCAGAGTGTCTGCTTTTCTGGTTCTTCTCCTACTGCTCAGTATCTTCTGCAGAAGGACACTTAAAGGGAAAATGACATCACCAACAAGTCCACTGTTTCATTTTGGAAAGTTTCACATTCACAAAACCTTGAGGTGATAAGCATGAAAAAATGTCTAAATTCCCATCAGTGATTCCCATCAAAGCATTGTCTGATTTCAGTTGTCTTTGTACAAATCCAAAATGGTCATGAAAAACTATGTTCCCACATTAATTCAGCACCTTACTCCTGTTTCTGAGCAATCTGATCTCCGGTCTTTGTAGAGGTGTTTCAGCGTCAGTGATGTAGAGAAGATGATCCATTTCCCTGCACTGTTTAACTTCGTAGAAATCTGAAGTGGTTTAGGGACTTGGCTAGCTCTGGGCCTCCTTTAAAAAAATCTAATGATTTGACTCTAGACTAGGACACGTCTGCAAGTACTTCAATGATTGACTGAGCATATTATTACAAAAAATATTTAAATTAGTCTTGGTTTAAACTGCTTAAGCCCTGTGTGGGACACCAGCACCCAGAGGTCAACATTTGATATGGTAGGACAGAAAGAACCATTTCCTGATATCACCCCTAAACAGTTGGCATACTGATAACATCAAAAGATGTTCTGGAGACTCTGTGACCTTAAGATGCTGCTCTTTGCAGCAGATTTCTAGCAGTGAACTTTGTCACAGATCTAAACCGTTTCACAATTTTGAATTACTGGACTGACTGTAGATATGGGCAACATCAGGTCAGCAGCTATTTTCCTGACATCTAAAAAGAAAAAAAACACATCTGCATTAATCGAATGACATGTTCTCTTGTCTTCCCCATTTTCAAGAGTAGCATTGACAAGAAATTGTGTGATATTCATACTCGAGGGCAACTGGAAGTAACAAACCACTAATCAGAGGTTCTTAGTGACTTGCTTCAGCTGGATTTCTTTTCTAAGAGCAGTTTGGCATCCATGTGGATTTGTTAAAAACAGTTAATTCTCAACGATCAAATTAAGGTTACATTTTCCCAAACTTTCCAGATTGAGATTATTCATCCTACGATAAAGGATGAATTTTATATGAAGTTTTGTTTTTTACATGTTTTTACCATGGGAGCCATTAAATGTGGAGTGGCGGTGTTCTCCTTTTGAAGACACGTCAGCAATAGCTAAAAAGCTGAAAAGTTGCTCACCAATAATTTTTACACCAAAGTGAAACATCAATATCTGGAGCTTATATAATTCTCCTGATCGCTGATTATTTTTAACGCTTTATTTTCCTTTTAAACAACTTCATATTCAATTTGAACTTTCCAGCACATTACCTTTGGATTGTTTGAACAAAGGCAATAAATTAGAGGAGTTTGTAAATAAAATATGTTTCACAAGAGTGCTCCCATACTGGACAGATGCACTCGCGTGTAAGTTAACAAGCTGCTACTTTTCTTGTCAGAGGATCTGTGCTTTTTTTTTCTTCTTCTAAACGTATTTGCACGCAGGGGTATTTCCAGGAAACCATATCGCCCTACCACGTGAAGCCTACGCAAAACCCTGTAGTCCCACTGTTCTTAAATGTCCCTTTAGCAGCCTTTGTAGCCAGTTCCTCTACTCTAACTGCCCTATCTCCCCTCACTCCAAACTCCCCCTCCCACCAGATGATCCATTACTTCTTAGTGAGCTTTCTATTTTTTTTATGTGAGGGTGGGGGATGCCTTTTTTCCCCAGTACTAATAAAACACATGACACCCTAACAATAGCCTGGGGGAAAAAAAAGAATAATCACTTGAAAAAGTACAAAAAAGGTCCCCATTTGAACTTTTTTTGATTGAAATTTGCATCAAAAGAGAAACAAACAACAGAGGCGGAGGGAAGATGTGGGGGATGGCCCTAACCCCAGCTCTGCATACAGTAAAAATGGTGCATTGTGCCACATTTGAACCAGGCCTCAGTGATCTGTTATCTGACGTTTCTTTTTTTTTTCAGCACCCACCGCACTTCCTACATTGAAGATGGATTCAGTAAGCAGATGTTTTGTTTTAGGTTTTTGCGTTTTGTTCGTTGAAATAGCATCGAGAAATAAGCACCTGAGGGGCAAATGCTACAAAAGTGCAATGTTGAGCCTCCTCCAGCATGAAAGCATGCTGCAATGCATATGAGAGCGTGCATGATTATGTTACATCATTCTGTAATGGAGAAAATACACTTCTTCCTCTCAGCCAGTGACACAAATCCATAAATTACTATAGACGACTGATTAAAAAGATCGGCGAAAAGTAATTTTATTTAATTCAGTTTGGACCTCAAACACATGCAATTCATTTGAAACAGTAGTTGTACAGTAGTACAGTGTCTCTCAAAAGTGAGTTTGGTACACACCTCATATTTCTGAAAATATTTTATTCTATCTTTACATGAGACAACACTGAAAATATGACGCTTTGATACAATGTAAAGTAGTCAGTGTACAGATTGGATTACAGTGTCAGTTTGCTGTTCCCTCAAAATAACTCGACACACATTATCTTAACCAGTGGTTCCCAACCTGGGGTCCGGTACCCCAGAGATCCCAGGGAGCGATATTACTAATGACATTTGTAAATATTACATCTAGGAAATCCAAAAGCCAAAAAGAAAATTGTCTACATAGCCTACAGTGTAAACTAAGAATAAGAACAAAAAAACCTACAATTGCTGTTTATTTTTTGCAAATAAAAGTTTGTAATTAGTCACTTGTTTTACTGCATGTATGTGGGTGGGATTGGGGTTGGGGCATCCCTGCTTGTCTTGGACACAAGCACGGGGGTCCTCAAGGAAAAAAGGTTGGGAACCGCTGGTCTAAACCAGTGCCAACAAAGGTGAGTACAGCCATAGTGGGTATGTCCACATTGTGCCCAATTAGCCATGTTCCCTCGCCCGTGTCATGTGACTCGATGATGTCAACTGATCTCAGGTGTGAATGGGTAGTAGGTGAGTTAAATTTGGTGTCATCGCTCTCACTGTCTCTCATACTGGTCACTGGAGGTTCAACATGGCACCTCAAAGAACTGGCAGATGGCTATTGAAGATTGCCAACAGGCTGAAACTGAGACCATAAAACGGTTTAACAGCACAGGTTCGACTCAGAACAGGCCTCGCCGTGGCCCACTAAAGAAGTTGAGTGCACGTGTTGAGTCATATCCAGAGGTAGTTAATGTTTTATTTTTATAGATGAGTGCTGCCAGCATTGGTCCAGAGGTTAAAGGTGGGGGCTCAGACTGTATGCTGCACACTGCATCAAAATGGTCCGCATAGCAGTCCTCCCAGAAAGAATCCTCTTCTAAAGGTGATGCACAACAACAGCCACAGTTTGCTGAAAGCAAGCAGACTAAGAACATGGATTACAGGAACCATGTCTTTTGGTCTGATGAAACCAAGATAAACTTCTTTGGTTCAGATGGTGGTGGGAGTGTCGTTGTTTGGGGCTGAATGGGTGTTGCTGGCTGTACTGTGACACCCCTCCCTTCAAAAACTGGGTCACAGGCACAGTATCCCACCATGACAACGACCCCAGAAACACCTCCAAGATGACCTCTGCCTTGTTAAAGACACTGAGGGCAGAGGTGCTGGACTGGCCAAGCATGTTTCCAGACCTAAACCCTATGGAGTATCTGTTGGGCATCCTGAAAAAGAAGGTGGAGCAGCTCTGTGATGTGGTCGCGGAGGAGAGGAAGAGGATTCCTGGGACAACATGGGAAGCTCTAGTGAACTCCCTGCCCAAGAGAGTTAGGGCAGTGCTGGAAGATAATGGGGTGTCCACACAAAATATAAACACTTTGTGTACAATTTGGACATTTTTCACTAAGGGGTGTATTCACTTTGGTTGCCAGAGGTTTAGACATAAATGAGTTTTAAAATTTATGCTGTTAGACAAGCTGTAAACTGACTACTTTACATTATACCAAATTGTCATATCTCTGTCAGGTTCTTTGATTTTGCTTTGTTTTTCTTCCACTTAATTTCCTTCCCCTCTGTACCCTAATCTGCTTTCTTGTTCTGTTCCCTCCTGTTTGTGTTTTAACCTAGTTCTTTTCCTTATCTAGTCTTTTCATGTTAGATTATTTCCTTGTCTTTATTAGTTTATTCTCTCTAGTGTTTCCTTAGGTCCTAGATTTATTATCTTTAGTTTAGAGCTTTCTGTCTCCCTACCATTTACCTCTCTTCCCAGCTGATTGTTTCCACCTGCTCTCTCCCTCTCACCTGCATCTGATTCCCCTAATTGGTTATTGGTCTCCTCTCACTTCCTCATTTCCTCCTTAGTATAAATCCTACTCTCATTCAGTGACTACTTGCTGGTCCATCGTCATTCTTTCCGTCTGTTCCTGATTCCTGCCCAGTTCCTGTTGTTCCTCCCTCATCTCAGTATTTTTGGTTCTCCAAGTTCTGTAAGTTTTTGTTCCTTGTTTTTGGTAATTATTAAATCATTTATAAGCTTCATTTGCTGCCTTTGGGTCCTTTAAAATACGCAACACGACCATCTCAGTGTTGTCCCATGAAAAGGTAGAACATGTGAGGGGTGTACTCAATTTTGTGAGGGACTGTGTTTTACAAGCATCTATTGCTGTTATTTGTAGTTACCTTACAGTTGATGATCACCCCCCCCCCCCAAAAAAATGCTTAACACATGTTTTGGCCTCTAAAATCATGCAAAATACAGCTGTGTGGTAATAAATCTTGAGAGCTGCCCAGTAGACAATACATTTCTGCATATTGTTGGAAGGTTGAGTGGAAGGAAAAAGTGTGGTGGAAGGAAAAAGTTGCACAAGCAACTGGGACAACCCACATCATGAAGTAAAGGCCATTCAAGAGTTTGAGGGTGATCACCTCCATGGAACGTTTCATGGATGCAGTGATTTAAACCACAGTACAATAAATCTACTCCACATATGGGGCAGATTTACTGTACATTTTCAGTAGGCTGACATTTCTCTAATACTTTGTCAGGCTAATGTAACATAATTTTTTAGAAATATTATTAGTTGTAAGCTATTATCAAAATTCAAAGGAATAAACCCTGAATCCATTCAGTGAGCTTCACCTTTTGAATTACTGAAATTTTAAAATATAATAGATAACTTTTCAACATTATTTAACTAAGCACCAGAACCATTAGTCTTACAAAAGCAGGCGTTCGAGCAGAAACACACACACACACCCACACATTGGTCCTCACAAGTATAGCTATACATGTGCACACACACACACGTACAGATTCAAGAACCACAATAGACAAGAGTTCTTAGTAAAAATAATTCATATTTTCACAACATATAAATAATTATTGAATCACACAATACAGATATTTTGATATGAATAAATACTTAACAAATAAAACCAGGCTTTTTTTCATACAATACCCTATTGTCGAAAAAAAAAAAAAAAAACTACTTCCAAACCATTTGCATGTTTTGTTACACCTTCTGCTCTCAAGCCGATGCTTTCTCTACCGGTGGAATGTCCCTAGACAAGTCCTAAATGCCTCAGCAGCTTAGACAAATGATGTGCAATTTATTTGATCTCCTCCCAGGCAAAAAAATAAAAGAAAAAGAAAAAAAAAAAGAAAAAAAAACTGTCAGAACCCACCTCCAAAAACGTGTTAGGGTGGATCCTGATGAGTTGACCACTAATTGGTCTTGAATTGATTAAGGTTCGTCTAGAGGTGATTAAAGCACACAGAGATCTACGCACAGGCCGTCAGCATGAGTGGGCTGGCCCGACAGCTTCAGTTACAGTTGAATGAAAAAGGCAGACCGAAAGCCTGGTTGTCATTTCTACACTAAAGCCACAGATGGACATCTACGGAGGGGTGGGCTTTTGGCAGCGGTTTGAGGGGAATGACTGCAGCGGCTCATGTTGCATTCGAGTTTGATAAAAGTGTCGCGCTTCAGGTCATCTACGCAAGATACAGATTTCTCACTTTTCAATCATGGGGAGATTTATTGATCTTCATGTAAGGTTACACAGAATTGAAGATGTCTATATGTGGCACTTTAAGTTGGTCTAGAATAACCCAGGCTGGTCGTTTTAAGGAGGTAACAACAACTGTTTTGATGGCACATGTTTTTTTTTCTGGGTTTTTTTTCTGTTTTTTTTTTTTAAATATCCTTTTTGTTTTTGTCTTTTGGCAAAAAAACCAAAAATAAACAGATATATCAAAATACATTAAAAACTTCCAAAACCAAAAAAAGGAAACAGAAATGTCCGTTTTGCTTGTGTGTGTGTTTATCATCCAGACGCACAAATTTGTGCATTTCTCTGTGTTGCAAAATGAGGCATCGGGTTGGAAGGTCCTACAATATGGACTAGGTTCCATGTTCACAAAAGCATTTTAAAGGTGGGAGAGCTGATCATCACCCCCATTATGGTCCATAAAACATCAGAACTACTTAAAGGCAAAACTTATCAAGGATCAGCCCCGATAAACGCGCCGTCATGGAAAACGGCACGAAACACATTCAGATTAAGGAAATTCGCCAAAGCAGGCGACGGGATCGCTCTCGGAAGTTTGGAAACTGATGTCCTGACACATCCAGCAGGAGATGAGAGCAACGCAATTCTTTAGGGATTTATTTTGCCTAGACGTCGCCTCAGGCTCAGGTGTACAATCTCACAGGAGCTGTGTTTGCATGTGCAAATGTGTGTATGCGGTGTGCTGACAGATAACTATCCAGACCGAGGCGTAGCCGTACGCTTACACCTATCTTTTGTTAGAAACAATCCCCTACTGAGAGGACTGGCAATACTACATTTGTGTGCGTGTGAATGTTTCTAGGTGCTTAACTTGTAAGTAAACATGAAAACAATGTCCAAGGCAACAGATTTGTTTTGGAGAAGAAGGAAAATTAGAGGAAGGAAAATGAGAAATAGTAAGAAGGTGTGTTCTGTCTATACTGAGTTCCCTGCCTTCTGATCGCTGACAACAGGATGTCGGCTACAATGGGAAAGGCTCATGTTTCTGTACATGTAGCACCAAAACTAGCAGGGACCTGCCCTGTCTGTCTCGCACTGTTTAGTCACATGGTTTGTTTTTACTTTCCGTTTGAAGCTATTTAACCTACAGAAGTGACGGTAGTTTGTGAGGAATTGCTTAAAAAAAAGGGAAAATTTGCATTTCAACTGGCTGAGCCATAAGAGTTAATCATCATTTCAGAATAGAAAATAGATCTTTAGGCAAAGAGGGCATAAATGAGATAGGCATGGGCTGGTTTCTGGGTGTGAAGGTAAACGGAGGCTTTAAAAACACAAAACGATGAACAATATCGGTCACAAACTCTAAAATGGCGTGCCGAAACAATGATACTTTAATTTAAATCATAAATCGGCGCTACAAATGAGTGTTTTGAAATTTTTGCAAAAATACATTTTTCCAGAATTAGTTTTCTTCTTTTCATACTTATCCACACTTGGATAAAATACTCAAATCAAATTCAATTCAGCAGATAGCATTACATTGTTATTATAGAAAGCATTTATTTAACTTTAACTATAATCATATCATCTAAGCAGCCCTGCGATGGACTGGCGACCTGTCCAGGGTGTACCCCGCCACTCGCCCTGTGACTGCTGGAGATAGGCACCAGACCCCCCGCAACCCTGCATAGGATGGACGAAACAGAAAATGGATGGAAGGATGGATCTAAGCAGCCATAAGAATAATCTGTTTCTATATTTAAATAAAAGCAAGTAGATATGCATTTAGTTCTAAACGTTTGGGTCGTTTTGTGTAGAAAATGCTTTATTTTAACGCGAGGTTATCATATTGTCTGGTTCTCACACCGGCCCATGCCCAATGACAGATTTTTGGGGGGTAGCTCAGATAAACAAAGTTGAACTCCAAACAGGAGGAGCATTGCGTTGGCTCAGCTTGTCTCACTTCTGCTTCCTACTTCCACAGATTTTTCTTTGCTGGGCTTTCCGAACTACTGCTTCCCTCGTTTCAACAGAGCAAATGCTAGACAGACAGGCAGACAGATACACAGATGGGTTAAGACAGACAGACGTGGTAAAAATCCTTGGCTGTGGTCTATAAAGCAATGTCAGATGCTTCTCGTTAAGCCAATATACAATCATTTTGTCCGGCACGGTTCTCTACGTACCTCTAAATACATACTGTACACAAGGGTTAAGTCAGTTGCTCGGACATGGAGCCAAACCTCTGGCCGTGTAAGAGCACACGGCGAATCAGATGATAATAATTGCACAAAGAGGTATTCTGGAGGCCATGTCTACTGCAAAAAAACAAACAAAAAAAACAACCAATCACACACACGCACTCACCACCCACCCCCTCCCTCGTACACACACTCTCTCTTCACATTCGAATTGGGGGAGGGGGTTGATTTTCAGGCCATACGGTTACTAGTTAGTCACTAGCTAGTTAGTTAGTTGGTTAGTTAGTATCAGAGGTGCATTGACTGGCATGGTGGAGCCCACTGCAGGGGAGGGGTTGGCTCTGGGGTGCTACCGATGTGTCGTCATCGCTGTGGTGTGCTGCGGCGCGGTCAGCCGCGGTAGATCTGTTTGAAGTGGTCGCACTCGTTGCAGTAGCCCTGTTTCTCTTGGTTGGCATAGTGGTCGCAGCCCTGCGTCCGACACCTCTGCTTGGACTTCTCCTTGGGCGCCTGCGCCCTCCTTCCCGCCTCCCTGCCCTGGCCTCGCGTGTGGCACTCTGGGCAGAGGTCTGTGCAGCCCGGGGACACGTTGCTGCAGCCGCTCCGCCGGCACTGGGTCTGCGTCTGGGTCTGGGATTGCTGCGTGGATCTGGGCTTAGCTGCTCGGTCACGCTACGGAAAGAGGGAGAAGAGGAACAAGGACAGTTGGAAACTAAGAGTGCAGATACCACAGTGCCTTGC
Organism: Valencia hispanica; assembly: GCA_963556495.2. Lineage (NCBI taxonomy): Eukaryota > Metazoa > Chordata > Actinopteri > Cyprinodontiformes > Valenciidae > Valencia > Valencia hispanica. The sequence goes on from OY747711.1 coordinate 36,775,176, forward strand.
AAAAGTGTTCACACCTTTCAGCCACATTAGAACCAAAAGCTTTCTGTGTTCTGGGATTGTATGTGACAGACCAACAAAAAATATAGTGCAGGTTTGTGAGGGGTAAGTCTTTGCAAAATGACTATAGCTTGAGGGAGGGAACTTTAAAGTCTTTACACAAATTTATTGACTGAGCCATTCTAACAGATAAAGATGCTATCTGGCTATACGTCTAGTTTTGTTGTCCTGCTGTAAGGTGAACTTCAGCCCCAGTCTCATATCTTTTACAGCCTCTAACAGGTTTTTCTTCCATGCTTAAGCCACATTTAGCTCCATCCATGTCCGCATCAACAGACCAGCTCCCCTGTCCCTGCTGAATAAAAGCATCCCCACAGCATGATGCTGCAACTGCCATGTTTCACCAAGGACAGTATGTGGTCAGGGTCAATGGGAAACTTTTTAATGACCTAACCAATCTCCATACCTCCCCACATCTTCATGCCTGAACGGTCTGTTGTCCTTATGATGCTGTTTGATCACTAAATGTTCGCTAACAAACCTCTGAGGCTCATGACTCTATTTACTAATTAGATGAATTTTAATAGTAGCTGAAACTTCTTTAGGGGCATCAGAGCAAAGGGGGTAAATACACAAGCACCAGCTATCAGTTTCTTTGCAAACAATTACAAACCACGCATCCTTCCACTGCATTTACGCAACACTTTTTGTTGCTCTATGACATTAATATCCCAGTAACTACTTAGAAATGTTTGGTTTGTAACATGAGACACGGCGAAAGAGAGCGCTGGTTGCAAAAGCTGCAGATCAACAAGAAGATAAAGTAAAACACAAAGAACAACCAGCTAGGACAGACACATACCATGACCAGAGGAGGGGAATGTGGCGTCCGATGTGCAACTTGATTAAGACGTGCACTTTGCTCTTTGACGTAGCATTTATCACAGTAGCCCTCCAGCATCGCCTTGCCAACCGCACCGCACCCGGACCCCCGACACCTCGTGCCGTTCTGGAAGCCAGTCTCTACACCGCGCCTGCTCTGGACCGGGGCAGGTGGAGGAGGAGTCAGGCCTGGAAAAAGATGGCAGGCCAATGTTAGGGTTAAGGCTGTTTTGAAAAGACATTTCCCATATTTGAAAAACACTGTAACAGGATGTTGTTGTGTCGGGACTTACGGTGGTTTGTCTGATAGTCTACATAGCAAATAGTGCAGAAACCCAATTTCTCTGGAGTCCCAAAGAACTGGCAGCCAGATCGTTTACAGCGCTGGGCCAGAGGAGTCTGCCAGGCTGACGAGTGTGCTGGGGTTAGGGTGAGGCACGGCTGCTCAGTGTCTCTGGCCTGGGTCCAAGCCGAGGCCTCAGTCCTGTGGTTGCCCTGCTGCGGCTCACCCCTCTCCGGAGCCTGCTGCCGCTGCATACACGGTGGACACAGGCCGTTGAATATCCGGAACACCTCCTGCCTGCACATGCTGCATCGCTCCGTCTCTGTGTCGCAGCCCCCCCACTGGGTCCATCCAGAGCCTGGGGCCGGGTGAGAAACGACAGGCGCCCCGTTGGGGCCCGGGAGTCCTACTGCTGCCGTCCCAGCCCCGGGGGGTCCGTGGTTCTGCCTGGCGTTGAAACAGCGCTCGCAGAGGCCATCGTGCTCCACGCTGAGGGTGAAGAGGCAGCCGGGTGTTTTGCACTTCATGGCGTGAGTTTCACTGTATAGGCTGAGGCTGGGTGCGGTGGGCGGGGCTGAGCGGGGACTCGACAGCACCACCCCTCTCCCAGAGGAAGAGCAAGAAGGACTGCTACTTCTGGCTCCTCTGGAGCTCACCTCAGTCTCTGCTCCACCTCCCATCATATCCAGTCCACCCTGTACACCTGCTCCCTTGGTCTGAACCACCCCTTCTATCCTGGCTCCTCCCCCTCCTCCTGTGGTGGCCTGTCGCTTCTCAAAGCATTCGTGGCAATGAGGCTGCGTGTCCACAGAGACGTAGAAGGTGCACCGCGGTGTGGCACAGCGGATCTCTATGAGCGAGAGCTGGGACACGGAAAACGGCGGCGGTCGCTGCGGCTGGGCAGCCCAGGCCTGCTCCTTGTCCTCCTGCCAGCGCTGATACTCATGGTTGACGAGCTGCAGGTAGTCCTCCATCAGGTTCATGTCCTCGGGAAGGTTCCCCTCGTCCAGCCTAACAAGACACACGTGTTTTTTTCATTCAACATCAAGGCTTCTCCTCAACACATTCAGGATAGGAATTCTAAGTTGTACATACTTTGCAGCTTTCATGATCCACGCGGTTTCATGGCCTAGGCCGATGACGGGGATCTCTATGAGGTGCAGGTAGTCGTTGAGCAGCCTCTCTTTCTGCGGCTGCTCCTTCTCCATCAGGAAGTGAACCTTCAGCTCCTCAAAGCCCACCCTCTTGGGATTGATCAGCGGAACGGCTCGGATCTCTGCACAAACAAAAGTCTGTGTTATTTATTTTCTTCCTTCCCCCATTACACCGATCGGCTTGAATTTTTTTTCTGTCCTACCTGGGCCGCTGTCTTTGACGGTGATGAGGGGTGCGAAGTGCTGCGAGTCATAGCCGAGCACTATCGGGTATTTGTAGCACTCCGTGGGCGGCCAATGTAGAGGCAGATAAATCCCGCCCACGTTCAGAGGGGAGATGGAGGAACCAGATTTCATGCTCCTCACCACCTGGTCTGTTGATCAAAATGAGACAAAAACTACTTAGCAGAACTAACTTTAAAATTAAACTCAAGACAAGCAAATCTCGTCTAATAGGCTGCCACTTCATAGCAAAAATTAGATAAACTTTAACTACTAAAAAAGAAGCTTAAATCCTGGCTTTTCATGCATCGGAATCAGGTTTTAGATTTCAGTCGAATGTTCTCTGAGATGAGTACCTGCGATGACGACGATGGGTCTGCGGAGAATGTTGGAGAGGATGAAGATGTGAATGTCCTCCAGGGAGTCGAACTGGAGCCCATTGCTACTGGAGACCGGAGACGCCATCTTAACAATCTTGTCCCACTCGTCCTCCCAGTTCTAGGACAGTGCAAACACAACCAATCTGGATATAAAAGCCTATCCGGATTTTTTTTTAAAGAAAAAAGGGGGGGACTTGTTTGACAAGTCTCCTCAGGACTTGTTTTCAGTCCGGTTTTTAGTACCATGGTGGTGTATCTGAGTCCGGTCTGGGTGAACTCTTGGGACTGCAGCAGCTCTGCCTGGAAGCGAGCTTTAAACACAGCCGTGTCCGTCTCTTTCAGGACACCGTGGAGGGCTTTCCGGAGCACCAGGTCCGTGTCCTGGACGCCGAGCATGTACTGGGAGGCTGCGTGAAGCAAGCAGTTCCCGTCTCCTGCACAAAGAAACACACAACAGGAGGTTAGCCATTTATTTTGTACATTAGAGTGAAAGCTTTCGAACTCTGCACGCGCACATATGCAAACGCTGAGGCCTGTGTGCACGCTAATGTGTAACTAAAGTCTGGGGATTTCCAGGCCGCTGGGCCAATCGTCACTATCTGGTTTGTAGATTATAACCTGAGCCATAGAGCTCTAAAAGTGCAAACACACACTTCATTCTAAAAGGGTTTTGTCTATAAAAAAAAGTTTACCAGAAATGTCCCTTCTTTTGAAATCTGCGAGGAAATAATTTACTTAATGTCCTTGTTTAGTCTGCTTACCATTTAGTGAACAAGGAGTTGCTCAAAATAAGTGTTTGTATGAGCAACTAAAAACCCTGGAATTTTATTTTGCCTCCTTCGGCAGTGCTGGGTCTTTTTCTCATTGTGAAACAGGAGAGGCTGTATTTGTCAATGTGAGCAGCTCTGAAATACCCTGTTGTCACACTAAACACAGGAATTTCCCTGTGCTAACTTCAGCTTTAAAAAAATATGCTCATGCATGTGTGTGTGTGCGTTTGATCCCTCCTCAGATCCCAGCTCATCAATGCTACTCAGCAGGTCCTGTACTTTCCACAGAGGCGTGACTTGGACAAGAAGGAATGTTTGGGTTTTCTAACTACTGTTATCATCAGCCGATGAGCGCTTGTGATTAATGGGCCCTCAGATAAGGTGCACCCTCACATGTAATGTAAACACTGGGTCCTGCGATCTGCACCTTTGGTCTGCTTTTTCTGTTAGCTCACGCATTCATTCGGTCTATATAGGATATTAACTTAAAAACTGTTTAACAACTTAAAATGTGTTTTTCTGATATGTAAGCTAGCCAATCGGTGTACAACGTTCTTAAAATAACATCTTCATTGAACTAAGAATAACATCCAACAGAACTTCAAGAAAAAAAAAATTCCCTCCTATTTCAGACTAGCAAGCTATTGTTGCATTTCCGTGCCCTTGCATCACTCAAATTTTTTTTTTTTTTAAATACAACGCAGAGTTCTAGAGAATAAAAAAAACAAAACACAAAAAAAAGGACTTCCTTAACAAAGATGCATCCAGACACGGGTTGGCTCAAATGTTCCCACGCAAACTCGGTTCCCCGTTGGTCGAAAGACCCTTTGAGCGTGATTCGAGTGAGGGTGCCTGGCGACTGAAGATGAAAGACAGATGCTTCTTTCACCGTCGATCTGTATATAGATGCTTCCTCTGTGGCGAGCTGGGGCACTTCCGGAAAGCCCGACGAGCTTAGCCTTATATTGTTGTTTCTATCCAGGTAGCAGGACAAAAAGCTCAGGGCGGTCACCGGTGTCCGAGTACACCAAGTAAAAAAAAAAAAAAAATTATTATGGCTACAACACCGCTGAACAGTTTAATCTTAAAATGTTTAGATTCTCCAGCTGTTCGAGATGTACAGTAACGCTGTGCACTGCCAGTCAGCCGGCTGCAATTTATCTCTCGCATACAAGAAAGGCAAAAACTCTCAGCCGTTAGGAACAATTTTCCGCCCAAAGAACACGGAAAATTCACGGTGTGGAAACCAAAGCACCACTGCTATGCATTGCTCGTCTATTAGCAGCGCTACATTCAAATGTTTGGCTAACGAACCAGCTATTATTCTCTACTTTTTAGAAGGTTTAACTAATCCAATCTACAACTAAATTCCAACAGGCTTCTGTTTGAATTTCTTTCCTCTCATGTCAAAATAAAAAAATAAATGTAATCGATGATCTTATTATAACTGACAATTAATATGTTGTATAATTTTACAGACAAATAATACAACTGATGCTTTTCTGTAGTAAATAAAAGCAATTCAGATCAATGTATAATAATGATAATCTTATACATGGGACACCATGGGTATTTGTACTCAAGAGACTGTTTCTGAGTATTTTTCGAACTAAAAAGTCAGAATGACGCACACGAAAATCCCCAAATCTGTTCAAATCCTTTAAGATTCACACCAGAAGGAGTGTTAAGGGTGTCGTCTCTGCTGCTAAAGCGTGAGGAGTGAGTTTATTGTAGCTGAACCAATCCTGCGTGAAGGGGACACATGACAGACATGGGACGCTGCTTTGGGGAAAAACCCTCGGATGCATTCTAGACGTCCAAGAGTAAAGTCACATTGAAATTTGATGAGAAACAGGAAAAGGGATATGACTCTGCTGCCTTAATTATGCCGCAGTTTATGATGGTTAATTCTATTTATTTGCACAAAAATCTCTGGAGGTTTGAGTTTTTTGTACATTTGTACACAAGTAATAGCCTGAGAACAAAAAAAAATTATTATTTTTTTAGCTAATTTAGGCCCCAGAAGATTTTGGACATTCTCTGAGGGATTTCTTCTCTGTCACGTTTTCTCAGCTGAGGTCCAGTGACTCAGCATCCGTCAGTCAGAGCCTTTGTGAATATGTGTGTGAGAGTGTGTGTGTCTGTCCTCTGGCTCAAAGTCATGTCTGGGTCCTTCAGAGTTAGACGGTCCAGCTCTAACATTCTGCCTCATCAAGCCAGGAAATTCCACTCAGGTTACTTTACTGGCAGCCAATGTCGGCCGGGTTTGTCATCAATAAAAAGGGGGTCTTTCTGAATGAGGAACTATGGCCTGATGAAAGTGGCAGTGACTCATTTGGGTTATTACTTTTAAATCAACAGTGACCCTTTAGGATTGGAGTATTCAATAACTCGGATTAGGTCAGTGGAGGGATTTCTCACATGACAAAGAAAGACATCGTTTTGTTTTTTTCCGCTGGAAACTTAAAATGTTTGTCATGCTTGTTGTGCAGACAGCTTTCCACTTCCTGTTTCTGCTGCGAACGCCACAGCTGGGTATCTTCTTCAAATGCCGTACTTTCCTCAAAAAAACATCTACCAGACGCGCAGACATCACCGGCAGTAAACAACATGGCTGTGGGTGACGCCAGTGAAGTTTCCAGTGCAGAAACAACGATCGAAGGCACCAGGGGTTCTTGTGTGAACGTTTGCCTAGCCCGGGGATGTTCCCGAGCTGCAGCCGCGCACGTAACAGAAAACATGACTTAGCGCAGAGGCCCGGCGCATGATAAACCATCAGGGCTGCCGAATGAGTCTGTCTGAAAGTGGAACCAGTGCGCCTCGACTGTTGTCATTTACTGTAACCCTGCCTGTGAGTAACATCGGAGAATTTAAATATCAAAAACCCATTGACTCATAAGTCAACAGCTTCTGCTATAGAAAATGAAACAAAGGCCACGCACATCCCCAGTGGGAAGAGGTAAAGAAAAAAGTTAAATTAAAATAAATAAAACTGCAGCAGTTCCTAAAATTGAGACATCCATATTTTTGTCCAAAAAAAAAAATCACAAATGCCTTAAACAAAAAAAAAAACTCCAAGCTTCACAAACAGAAAAAGAAAGACAGACAGCGAGAATGTTCCGACACAGTTGCTTCACACCAGGTTCATGTCGCTTACCGTTGGTGCGCAGCGGCACCATCTTCTTCAGCTCCCGACACCAGTTGAGCTTCTTCTCCTGCTCCAAGGAGGCCTGCATGGCTCGGTCCAAGATGGCGGCTTGCACCACCTCCCTGAAGGCCTGTGGGAAGTGGTTCATGGCGATCATCTCCAGTGTGTAGCGGTGCATCCCCCGCAGGTGGTGCATGAGGCCGCCGGTCGCAGCCGGCTTCACCACGTCATTGGGCACGCGCTGGCGGATCTTCACCGCTTTCAGCAGGTTGGACACGAACAGGAATTTGGGGAGGAAGTTCTGGCCCTGCGACATGGCGGACCGGTGGCCGGGAGAGTGGCAGGAGGGGAGGAGACGCCAAGTGGCGATGATGGAACGACGTGAAATCTGGGCAGGAAAAAAAGAAGAAAAAAAGAAGAGAGATACAAAAACCGGTTATTTAACAACAGTAGCAAAGATCAGTCTGGTGGGAATTTTTTCGTGGAGATTCCCCTTCCTCATTAACTGAGACACAGAACTCATTCTAATTTACAGCTTACTTGGGAAACCACCCATTTTACATTTTACCAATGAGTGTATGAAGTGTTTTTTTTTTTTTTTTTTGCTTTTTTATTGAGATCCTGTTCATTGAAACCAAATAATAAAACACAAAGACTTCTTTATAGTCTTGCTTTTCTTCTCATTCTCCCTTTTGCCTTGATGCCCCCCCCCCCCCCACTGTCCCACTGAGCCTCCCAACAGTCAACTGGTGTTTTCCAGACTTTCGCCCCGGGCCATCCAGTGTTTTCCAGGCTGCAGGCCTCCTCCCTCAACGACACCTCAGCGACTGTCGGCCTGGATCGGGGCTTTGGTCAGAGTAAGTAAACACACAACAGGCTCCTCAATGGAGAAGGCAGCTAAACCACACTTGGTACTACCACCGATCAATGTATAGCAAGATCTCTAATTGCTTTTTTTTTTCCTTAAAGAGAAAAGTAACAATAATCCTTGTTGCTGATGAAAATCGTTGAACATATTAATTATTACTGCTATGATAATGATTTCTATTATAAATATTGAATAAGGACATGTTATCTGCTGCAATCTCATGATTGTCGAGGTTATCCCACGGGTGGTGGTTTTCCCACAGCCATGGTGCAGAAACATGTGGGGGCAACGCAACCCTACCATATGTTACAAAGTGTCGGTGACTCTGACCCTTTCTCTAGCCTCTTAACAAAATGACTTTAAACTGCTGGAATGTTATGATGGAAAATTGTAGAACTTTTTAAAACCTTGATTGTGATAACCTGCCTTTGCTAACTAAAATATTAGGATAATTCTGGATTATGTGCTTACTTTTAATACTTTATAGCACGGTAGATTTGTAGTTTTAGCTCTTTCCATGACCGACTAACTCCTAAAGTTCTGAATAATGCGGTCAAACAGTTCAGCAGCCTGGGTTTTAAAGGCACATTTTAACTAAAACGAGAAGAACTCTACGTTTCCAAATGATAGGAGGAACAAAGATACATGTTCGGTTTTAGCTCCATGACCTGGTCCCAGCAACAGGTTGGGGAGGAGAACTGCTGCGTTACTCCATGCCTCAAACAGCCAGAGAAAACTTTGTTCACTCTGGGCTGTCTCAATAAAAAAAGGATTTGAAACTGTAGAAATGTTACAGTGGAAATCCAAGTAGATTTGAACACAAATGTAACACAGTTTACCTTGGTAGCGGTAACTGGCTCATGCTTGCTGAAATATAATGAGAATTATTGATTTGACGTTCCTTTTTAATATCTAGATTTAGAGAATTTGTAGTTTAAAAAGTTTAACCTTTTAAAAGCCAAACCAAGCACTTTGCCTGTAAATCAGATAAACAGTCTATGAAAGTGTAAAAATGCTACACTGCTTCCCATTCAGTACCTGATGAAACAAAATGTAATCAGTAAAGCAACATCGGTTTTAAACGAGCCTTTCAGCTAAAATAGAGTGAATTCTACGCCATCCATTCATAGGAAGTTTTGACGCCATGATTCTGTTGTTTATGGAAACAGAAATATTTCCAGACAGTCGCAACCGTTGTCTTTCTTGTAAGCCTGCTGACTGGCAGTGCGCAGCCACAGGTGGGGGAGGGGTTGCTGAATGACTCCATGGCTCAAGCAGCCAGTGAAAACTCCAAAATCAGCTACATTTTCCATGGCATCGCAATGAAAGGACTTTAAACTGTAGGGATGGGAAAAATGGAGTCATTTTGTGCTTTATAAAGCTAAAATAAACAACATGGACAGTCATAACTTTTTTTTTAACTTTAGTAAACTTTGATACTAGTAACCAGCCAGTACCTACAACTGTATAAAGATAATTCCTGATTTTAAAGAAAATATTATAGTTTACTTTACAAGAAGAGGCTTTTCAACATAGGCTTTAAATGGGCCCTTTCAACCAAATCAAGGAGAACCATTAGGAAGTAAAAAAAAAAAAAAAAAAAAAAAAAAGTAATGGTCAGCAAGCGTGCTTGGAGCTCTGCTGACTTTTTTTCCACTTCCAACCCGCATCCTCTCACATCAACAGGCTGACAATGAGTCAGTAAGTTCCCAACCACCTGAAGGCTGAGGGGAGCCTTCACTCTCCGAGCAGCAGCAGCAGCAGCAGCAGACTAGGCCCTGCTGGAGTCAGTCCCTCTCTCTCAGGGAGCACAGAGCCAGGCAGCTGGCTGTCAGGAGACACCCTGGACGCTTGGTGTTAGCCTATGACTTATAGCCTATAGACGGTGGCGGACGCTGCGGTTTTAGCATGGCTGGCTACACGCACACACATACAAAAAATAAAAAAATAACAACAACACAACAACAACAGGAGACTTTGCTGACGTTAAAGGCTTACGTAATTGCAATGACAACTACCTTTGAGACAATGTAGTGATCGGCGGCGCTTCGGAGCGCGGCTTTAGATAAGAGCGCGGCGGCGTTGGTACGTCTGTCCGCTTAAATGTCCCCTTTATCCGCTCGAAAGGGGGACGTCTTTGTAAACAATGGCTGTCAAAGCCACTGTCGTGAGCAGGCTTTCCTCCATGTCCCCAGAAACACGACCAACACGTTACTCGAGGCCCCAAAACATGATGTGTCCGATAAGTCCCAGCCCCCCTTCGGCGGGGAACGTAGTCCAGGCGAAGAGGCAAGCGGGGAGAAGTGTTGTCTTACCTGTGTAATATGTCGGGGGGGAGAGAGAGAGAGAGAGAGGAGAGAGGGGGAAGGGGGGGAGGGTGATAACAAAGCCTCCCGGATGCTCAGTCTAGTCCTCTCTCTGCCACTTCGCTCAGCCTCACCGATGCGGCTCTCGGCGCCATTCAACCCTCTCTTTTCCCCTCCGCTATGAAATGAAATTCAGAGCCCTCACAAGCTCGAAGAAGTCTTTCGAAAGACTACACTCGTCCGCTAGCGCTAGTTTTTTCGAAAAAGGAAAAACTCCAAGTCAAGGGGATTTCCACACGGGGACTTTCCACCCATTTTGCTCTCTCTTCTCTGTCACAACCGGGTGTAGTTCCAGTCCATCGTCGCTAGGGGGCCCTCCATCTGTCTGAGTCAGTACTGAAAAGCATATCCCACCTACTGAGCACAAAGGAGCCTTCACTGAATGAAAGAGACAGGTCGCGTCACACTTTTTCGTGAGGCGGCCTTAGAAATAAATCATTAACCCCCAAAAAGACCAGCATCAGCAAATGACTCAGGAATGCGTAAGAAAAACCATGCGCTTCAATTAAACGCTGGGTTTGACTCGCAGGCTGCTTGTGTCTGTTTTTGAATGAGTAGGCTATTTAATCGTTTGACTAAGGATTTTGTGTTGCTGATATAATACTGTTTTGACTGTTTTGGAGTTTGTGTTCAGAGGAATTAAGTCGGGCTTTCTGCAGTAATCCACGACCCGTAGCTGCGGTTATCATTCAACTCTTCCTTCTTATTTTCCACCAAGTTATGGGTTACTCAAATATTTAGTGTTTTGCGCATATTCAAGTGCAGTTTCCGATTACTTTTTGTGGTTCACGTGGAGCTGCATGAGTTACATGTCCTTATACGGTCAATATAAAGGTGCATCAGTATAACACATATACTTTATTTGAAAGTAACATCACACTTCAAAGGAAAAACTGGACAAAATTCTGCTTAAAGGTATCCATGATGTCCAAAAAGTATTAACTTACCTGTAACAGTTCAAGCTCAAACCTTGTGTTGTGTCATTACTTTGAACTCTGGCCCTTGTCCACCTGTTGATGTTTTATCCAACTTACTGACACATTGCTTAATTTCCACTTCCCTTTCTCTTCCCTGTGGAAAGCCACCAGGTTCCCTGTTCTACCGGACAAACACGGGAAACCACAGCCCCCATGCAGGGAACAGAAACCTATAGCAATCACCTGACAAGCATTCACAAAGAATGAGCTCACCGACTTACCTTTTGAAGCTCAGTTCTCTTTGAGTCACCTCTTATATAGTAAAAAATAATAGTCGGTCACACAAATCCTCAACATTTTAAAAGTTCCACACTGGGTCACATGCTGCTGAGTCACAGTCTGTGATCAATACAAACTTGTTATGGCAGCAATAAAAGCAGCACATCACAAGTACATGGAAACCCCCAGAGGAGACAACTGACCCACTGATCTGCTCCAAATCAGCAACTGTCGCTCTCTGTCGGCTCACTGATGTTGGAAATGTGGAGAAGAGTTTAGCAGAAAGAAAAAGGAAAAAACAGAAGAAGCTGGAACTAGATATTTACATACACTGAATTAAACAACACCTAAGCTTTGTTTTTCTCACTGTCTGACATAAAATCACACTAACGCTTTTCTGTTTCAGGTCAGTTAGGATTAGTTCTGCTCAAATGATGGGAGTTTATCTTTGTTTTCTATAAATTTTCAACCTTCATTCAAATTCAGAAGTTTACATGCATTGTTACATTTAACTTTATGTTTGACTTTGCAAAAATGTAATGTAATCTTTTTTTTTATCATGTTTTTATCATGTAAAGAACTTTGAATTGCCTTGTTACTGAAATGTGCTGCAATAAATTTGATAATTTACTCTATTTGGTAAAATTGCTTTCTAAGCTGCATAACTATGGTCAATGTTTTGGGTATGCTGTTATAAGTTTCTGACAATAGTTTGCTGTAATTTTGCCCCATCTCTCAAGACAGAAGTGGTGTAACTGAGTCATGTTTTAACATTATGTTCTTTGCTTATTATGCTTATTATTTTGTGAAGGTCACCAGCCTCCTCTGCAGCAAAACCTCCCACAACATGATGCTGTCCCCTCTCTATTTCATAGTTGAGACAGTGTTCTCTGGCTTGTGTGCTTCCCCCTTGTCCTCAAAACATAAAGATTGTTAAACACTTCAATTCTAGTTTCATCAGACCACAAGATACGTCTTCGAATATTAATGTATTTGACTCCGGTTGCATTTATAAAATGTAATCTGTGTTTTTCTGTGGCCTGTATTGAGGACTGGCCCTGCCAAAATTGACAAGAGATAAATAAATGTGGAAATAAATAAATAACTGGGTAAATTCAATTGGAAAATAAATGTGGAAATGTGGAAATAAATAAATTATTGTGAAAATAAATACATGTGGAAATAAATAAAAAGTAAATGTGGAAATAAATAAACAAATGTGAAAGTAAATAATTAAACAATGTGGACATAGATATATAAATAACTGTGGAAATAAATAAATAAATACATGTGTGAATAAAATAAAATTGTAAATAAAAAAAATAAATGTGGAAATACATAATAACATTTTTTATTTATTCCCACATATATTTTTTTATTTTCAATTTTATTTAACCATTTGTTTATTTCCAGGTGTATTTATTTATTGCTATATTTATTTATTTATAGATGTATTTTCAATGTTATTGATTTATTTATTTCTCTGTTTATTTACAAATGTATTTATTTATTTCTCTATTTGTTTCTCTATTTATTTACAAATGTATATATTTATTTACAAATGTATTTCCAATTTTATTTGTTTATTTATTTCCACATTTATGCAGTTATTTATTAATTTCCACTTTTATTTATTTATTTTTATATTTATTTACTGTACATTTTGGCAGGGATGGTCCTCCATGGTCTTGAAGTGAAGGCTTCTGCCTCTCTGAGTGGCCTTTCAGCCCAGGTCTGTACAGATTTCACTGATGGTAATAAAACATTCTTTCTAGCTTTAGCTAGCATCTTCACAAGGTGTTTTGCTTTTGATACACGCATTCACACCAAAACATTTAATATCTGGGACACAGACACCCATTCCTTTCCTTAACTGTGTGATGGCTAATTGCTCCCCTGCTGTTTATGCTTTTCATAATTGCTTGAACAGATCAACATGGGATCTTCAGGCATTTACAATTTGTACCAAAGGATGAACCAGACTTGTGGAGGTCTACTGTTCTCTTCCTGATCTTGCCTGATTAAGTTTCGCATTATATCACACAACGGAGCAGTGTGTTTGAGATTTGTTGCCTGAAAATACACCCATTGCCTTCATTTAATCCAAATGTTGAAAATTAACCAAGAAGCTTACAAAGTCATGACATTGTTTTCTGGGATTTCCCAAATTACTTAAAGACACAATCTTATCTATCCACCCATCCATCCATTATCTCTACCCGTCCATCCTATGCAGGGTTGCACAGGGTTCTGATGCCTATCTCTAGCAGTCACGGGGCGAGAGGCGGGGTATACCCTGAACAGGTCGCCAGTCCATTGAAGGCAACACAGAGACACACAGGGCAAACAACCATGCATGCACACACTCATACCCAAGGGCAGTTTAGAGAGAACCCATGCATACACAAGGAGAACATGAAAACTCTATGCAGAAAGGCCCCAGGCTGGGATTCAAACCAAGGCCTTCATTGCTGTAAGGCAACAGCGCTACCAACTGAACTGCCAATGTGCAGCCCTTATCTAATGGAATATAAATGTCTGATTTTGTAGAAAGTTAAACAAGCAAAAAAACAATATCTAGCCAATTAAAATAATTTTTGTGATCATAACCGACCTAAAACAAGATATGTTTAGTCTGATTAAAGATGGTAGGGAAAAAATGTCAATAACAATTTTTTTTAAATGATTAAAATCCCAGTTTTAAGTATTGAAAAACAAAATTTACAGTTTTCTCCAATAAGCTTTCTGACTGATATTCCAAATTACCTTAGGCTATAAATGCTAAGATGTAAATACTTCAGACCTGTCACTAAACAAAATGGCAATTAATCACCTGTCAGTGCAACAGTTTACCTTGACAACCCTTCCATTTTACATTCTTACAGTTTGTATTTCTTGTAAACTCACTTGACACAAACTGGTTATCAAAAACATAATACCAAGGTGTTCAAAAGTTTTGATTTCAAAAATTCCTCCACAAAAAACTTTTAAAACAGTTTTGAAGGTTTATAGTCCTTTAAAGAGATACCAGAAAAAAGATTTTTAGCTGTATTACCTATAAAAAAGTACAGTGCTGTCCCTCCCCCACCAGTTGCTGCACACTGCCAGTCAGCTGGATGAACATTCTCTAACTTAAAAGTGTTTATTCCATATTTCTAAAAAGTAATAGCGTATGTATGTATGTATGTATGTATGTATGTATGTATGTATGTATGTATGTATGTATGTATGTATGTATGTATGTATGTATGTATGTATGTATGTATGTATGTATGTATGTATGTATGTATGTATGTATGTATGTATGTATGTATGTATGTATGTATGTATGTATGTATGTATGTATGTATGTATGTATGTATGTATGTATGTATGTATGTATGTATGTATGTATGTATGTATGTATGTATGTATGGCAGCCACCGATTGTGCAATTTTTCCAACTTAAAAAGATGAGAGAGGTCTGTAATTTTCATCACAGGTACAATTCAACTGTGAGAGATGGAATGTAGGGAAGAAATTCAGGAAATCACATTGTAATGTTTTTTTAAAGAATTTATTTGTATAATAGTGCAGAAAATATGTATTTGGCAATAACAATGTTCACCTCAATACTTTGTAATGTAACCTTGGTTGGCAATGACAGAGATCAAATGTTTCCTGTGGGTCTTCACCAGGTTTGTACACTAGCTGGTATTTTGGTCCATTCTTCCATGCAGCTCTTCCCTAGAGCTGTAATGTTTTGGGGCTGTTGGGGTAATTTGGACTCTCAACTCCCTCCACATATTCTGTATGGGATTGAGAAATGGAGACTGGCTAGGCCACTCCAAAAACCTGAAATGCATTTTATGTAGCCACTACTTCGTTGCCCGAGTGGTGTGTTTGGGATCATTGTCATGCTGGAAGATCCAGCTATATTTCATCTTCAATGCTCTCACTTATGGAAGGAGTTTTTTGCTAAAAGCTCACATGGTCCTATTCTTCCCTTCCTTAACACAGATCACTCGTCCTCTCCCGTTTGCAGAAAATAAGCCACAAAGCATAATATTTCCACTTCCATGCTTCAAAGTGGGTATGGTGTTCTTCGGATGCAACTCAGCATTCTTCCCACTCCAAAAACGACAAGTGATCTCTGGCAAACTTTAGACGGGCCTGGGCATGTATTGGCTTTAGCAGGGGGACAGCAGGATTTTAATCCATGATGATGTAGTGTGATGACCATAGACTGTATAATAATTGATAACCTTTGTAGTCCCAGCTCTCTTCAGGTCATTGGCCAGTTCCCCCTGTGTAATTCTGGGTTGTTTCCTCACCGTTTTCAAGGTCACGTGTACCCTACGAGGTGAGATCTTACATGGAGTTCCAGGTCGAGGAAGATTATTTATTCTATTTTCTATTAATTGCTCCAACAGTTGATCTCTTCTCACCAAGCTACTTGCCTATTGTAGATTGGGTCATCCCAGTCTTGTTCAGGTGTACAATCTTGTCCCTGGTGTCCTTGGACAGATCTCTGGTCTTGGCCATGTAAAACTTGGATTCTGTCTCTTTGAAGGTGTGGACAGATGTCTTTTATATGGATAACAAGTTTAAACAGGTGCCATTTATACAGGTAACGAGTGGAACATAGAAGAGCTTCTCAAAGAAGAAGTAACAGGTCTGTGAGGGACAGAATTCTTTCGTTTGTAGGTGATGAATAGTTATTTTCTGCACCATTATATAAATAAATTCTTTAAAAATCATACAATGTGATTTTCAAGATTTTTCTTTTACATTCCATCTCTCACAGTTGAAGTGTACCTATGATGAAAATAACAGACCTCTCTGATCTTTTTAAGTTGGACAACTTGCCCAAATTGGTGTCTGCCAAATACTTATTTGCCCCACTATATGTATCAAAATAAAAATTCAACACAAAACTGCTGTTACTCTATGATCAATGGACTAATTTATATGCCATGCAGCAGTAGGAATTTTTTTTGTTTAAAACAAAAAAAAAAAAACGTTACAAATACATTTCCAAGCAAAGCTGTAATCTTCATAATTCATCATTAAAAAGATATGAGACAAAAACACATACTATAAATCTATTTTCTAACTTTAGCAGGATTTTCAACATGGGACTTGTTTTTGTATCTTAAAAACAGTTTCTTCTGCATCTTATGAGCACAGTGCACTGTTTTACTTCCTTCTAACACCAAGTAGACCAAGTAAATGTGTATGTAACACGTTTACTTGTCAAATGTGCAGTTTGCCGTCAGATGTTACATGCACTTATAATCAGCATGAAGGATCTATTCATTTGAAGCTTTTTATAAAACATATAAACGCTTCTTGCTTTTGGGATGGGAATGGGATGAACATACAATATAAAAAATACAATTTTTAAAGCAGAAAACACACAAGCTTAAAAATCTATACAGATATAATGATGTTTTTCTTAGCAAGTTGCAGAGAAACCACTCCTTTTTGTAGACACCAACAAGGTCTTTGTATTATTCAAATCTCGCCACTCATCTTGTTACAATGAATAAAACTCATTTAAACTGGTTATGTTCATGTTACAATAGAGGACCCTCATTTATCAAACGCTAATAGAAACTGTCCTATATTTTATCCAAAGAATGAAATTTAGAATGTTCATACGAACAACCAAAAGCCGGCTTTATCAAATATGCGGTGGCCAGTCGTACGCATGTTCCTCCGCAATCATTTAATGATAAACCCCACATATGCGTACCTAGGTGTTCGTGTCCGTTCACAGTCATTTGCTTACAGAAACACCCTCGGTTAACCATAATTGTCACACCACAGCCTCTAACACATGCATTAACCCTTGCCTTCTTCCCGAAAATAATGGCCAAGAGAGCGGAAAAAGGAATTTCAGTGACACCGAGATCGAGGTGAAACATAAGTGGGGCAAAAAAAAGAGAGTCATGATGAACATGCGTTTTGAAAATTGTCATACTTGACACAAATTCATTTTAACACTGATAGTTTTTGCCCTCTGTTATCAGCGGTTGCTCTGCTTCATGCCCCCCCACTCCCCCCCTCCGGTACGCATTTCATTTGCTGTCATTTACTTCTGTGGAAATACTTAACTTCTTTGAACAAATTAAATCAGTTAAATTTGTCCCGAACATTGGTGTTTAGTATCAGTTTAGAGGTAACAAGTAAAAAAAGAACACTAAAAGTGACAGAGGCAGTAAATGCGGTTGGGACAGTGGAAAGGTTCCTGTTGGAAATAAAGGGGGAAAATGGTTAGAGCTGTTGCTGTCCAGCTCTCCTGTTCAGGATGTTTTAGATGCCTCCCTGCTCCATCACACCTGAATACATCAGCAAAAATGACTACAGAGGCCTGGCAATGAGCCATTCATTTGTCCAGGTGTGTTGGCATCTAAAGGTTGCAGGACAGTGAAACAATCACATCTAAAGAATACATAACACAGGAGACAGTTTGGGGTTTTCTCTAAGCTGTATAATTGAGCCAACAAGTAGAAAAGGAGAAGGACTGGTTGTTCCCCGTGACAACAACCTTAACAGAAAATGTACCACTGAGGTTGTTTCCAAGAGGCAGCAGAATTGAATGTTGCATATTTTCTAAAAGTCTGTGGTGAAGAGTGCAACCCTTAAAAGTCAAATGTTGAAGCAACAGTGCCAAAGCCGGTGACTCAGATAGTCTGAACCAACTTGGGAAAAGTTGGTATTGTGTCAGGGACTCCTCGAATCCCAAATTCATCCATTGGTACAATAGAAAATAATGTTACACAAGCTGCTCAACAAAGTGAGCAACACCAAACATCCTCTGCATAAATTATTCATGAACCAACATTGTCTTTAGACAGAGGCCTGTTTAACTTTAAAGCACAATGCCTGGCAGAGGAGTTTTTTTTTTTCCCCCACAACAAGGATATGACTTTCTCAGGCAGGACAATATTCTCCTTTAGGATGAGGATCCACGACATTCCTGCATATTATTTAAGAAAAATTGCTACTACAAGAATTTGAATACTTGTGTGACTTAATTTCCTGTCTGAATGTAGAGTTTTTGCACTTCTTTTCTTGCAGCACGCAGTATTCTACCCTTTCCTTCATAGGCTTTACAGTAAAGGGCCCATATTGAGCAGAGTGTACGATGTTACATCCTTCTACTGTGTTTCATGTTTCTCTTTCTATAAAGACAAACACAATTAAAATACATTCTGCTTTTTTTTGATTGAACAGTGCCTCATGTTGGGGCAAAACTTCCTCGTCAATTTAAAATGGAACTGTTGAAAATGAAATCAAAAATCTATGATCTATGATCACAAAGATGCTGGCCGTCCACCTGTCTATCTGCTGGTAATCCGGGAGCATTACATTATTCTATAAGTCTCCTAATACATACCTACATACATACTCCTCTGGAGTCATACGTCTCTTGTGTTCTGACAGTGTGGCCAGTCCCTCAGAGTGACTTCTGAACCCAGATCGTTCCATTGGAGCCCCAAAAGCCTCGGAGCCCCGTCCCGATATGAGGTGGCAGAACAGCGGGGAGAACCCTGGGGAGAACTGTGATGAAGAACATCTCAGTGTTCTTCTGGCTCCTCTTCTCACTGGAAAGCACCTCAGAGGCAGATCGAAACCAACCTCCACAAAGACGATACTTGAGACAGCTTTGTGTATGTACGCGTGTGTGTGTTTGTGTGTGTGAGAGTAGGGGGTTAAAGCTGACACCTCTTTACTATTGATTGTCTTCCAAAGAAATGTTTGAAGGCCACATCTCAAAACGGAGCTTTACTGTCTTCAAGCTGATCTGGGGAGAGAAGGAAAGCTGGGATGAAAGTGTTAAAACTCTGATCAACACTGACCTCTAGTGGCCTCTTTCAACAACAAAAAGATAATTTTTAGACTGCCGATACAGCTGGGGGGTTAAATTTAGAAAAATCTTATTTTACTCCACAATGTACCCTATAATCAAAAGTTAATGACCGGACGTCACCAAAGCAACAAGCAAATGGTTTTGTGTATTTGGTTTGAGCTTCTTAAATGGATATTTTCCATTTGTCAGTTTTTATTTGTCTTTTTTTGATCTCCTCCTTTGGCTGACTAAATCTATTTTCCTCCTTTGATATACCTGCTGTAACACCGTGACAACAAACGGAAAGGTTTTTATTATTAGAGCACATGGGAAAAGGTTGAAGCTCAGTACTTCAAAATACAAATTCTTAAAGGATTCTCTTGTTGCAGTATCAGGATTTCAAACTCAAAAACAGAAAAAGCAAAGCTTTAAATAGAAGATATTTTATTAGTTAGAACAAAATCAGCATTAAGAATTTTCTTCTTTCATTTCTTCGCCCTTAGCCACATGGAGCAGACAGAGAGAAGGATCTCTGACTATTCCCCTTTGCAAACTCAATCTGGATCTTCGAGAGTCCTCTCTCAAATTCACCCCACAGGTTTTCAAGAGTCAGATGGTCAAGGTAGAAGGTTGATTTTGGGTCTAGTGAAGCATTTCTCTGTTGATTTGGTCATATGTTTTACATCTTTATTCACTTTAAAGACCCAATGATGATCCATTTCAGCTTTCTGCTACAGGTCAAGAATTGATAATCCTATAAATTGTTGATTTAGGTGCAATTTTAGTAGCCACAATATCCCTGCCTGTGAAGCCATTTTTATGCAACGCAATGATGGCTGCACGCGTTTCTTTGCAGGTCACCATGGTTAACAATGGAAGAACAATGATTTGAAGCATCACCCTCCTTTTAACATTTCAAGTCTGCCATTCTAACCCAATCAGCCTGACATAATGATCTCCAGCCTTGTGCTCATCAACATTCTCACCTGAGCTAACAAGACGATCACTGAAATGATCTCAGCAGGTCCTTTAATGACAGCAATGAAATGCAGTGGAATTTTCATGGCAAAGAAGGACTATGCAATTCATCTGATCACAGTTGATAACATTGTGGAGTATATGCAAATTGCTATTATAAAAACTTAAGCAGCAACTTTTCCAATTTTCAATATTTATGTAATTCTCAAAACGTTTGGCCACAACTGTAAATAGCCTCTAGTAGTTATTATGGATACCAAGGGAGCCAAATATACCGCTCTTTCCTCTAGTTCTTTAACATTGAGCTTTAGAAGTTTTTTGTATTTTTTATCATTTTCAACATCGGCCTGACTGTGGTTGGTGATGAAGACCTCATCTAGCATAGTGACCAGTGGCTAAAAGAAACAGGCTGTTGTGTGACACCATATTTATATCCTAGGGAAACAGCAAGTCAAGGGTTACTAATTACAATTTCTCAGTCTGATCCTCTCCAAATGTAAAGCCTGAGTTAAAAAAAAGCTCAGTTACGTTTATTTGATCCAAATTGTTTGGTGGTGATAATGAGTGATTTTGTGTTAAAGAATGATTTCTTAAAGTAGGATTTATTTTTTCATTCGCAGTACTTTTTTACTAAACTTGCTTACAAAATAAAAATTGAAACAGCTGTTCACAGAACATCAAAACCATTCTTTAAACAGCATGCTCCACTGTCACCATCTTTAAAGTGAAGAAGTGGACTTTTACCACTTGAAAACAACTCCAGTTTATTTTACTTATTTTTTCTCTGTTAGCTTAATATTCCTGTTGCAACTAACAACTATTGATGCTAAATAGGATGGCAAGTGTTATTTCGTACAGCTATTGGCTGATAAAAGTTCTTAACACAACCCCACTTTATAACCATCAACTATAGTATCAACTGGCACACAGTCATATCACTAATGTAAACTATGTAATGTTGCGGAAATGTACAGTGATGTGTGGATTTGCAGCTCTTTACAGTTACTAAGTTTTCAGGCATGTGTTGTATTAAACAATGATTTTAATGACATGTCTGACTGGGACCATGCTTTGTCAAGGTCAGAAAGTCCTGGTAGCTTAAAATGAATCCTACATTTTAAAACCTTTTCTGGTCTTTTGGTTCAGTTTCACTGTTTTCTTTCTGTTTTAGTGGTTCTCATTTTATTTTCTCCTCCTCGCCCCATGTCTCACCTTAATGTCACTTTCCTTCCCCTGTATTTGTACACACCCAGTTCTGTCCTCCACCCCTTTTTCTCTGAAAACCACAGCTGTCAGGGTATGCCAAGCAAAGTCTAATTGTTAGTCAGCTTTGCGAGAAGGTGGGGCACATTCCTAGGTTGTGCATCATTTGTTCCCTCATGCGAGTGGTGACAACCCCAGAGGAAATAAAAATAAACAGCTGGAACAGGATTTGACTTAACTCTCCATTCTAAAGAAGCTTATACTTTTCATTCCTTTTGGGGAGTTTTGATTTTTTCTACAATTAATTGTGGTGCACTTTCCCACGTCAGACCAGATTATTTATGATCCCCAATAAAATAAAATCCAGACTAGGTGTGTGTATCGTAAAAGCATCATAGATATTATCTCACCTTTCAAGCAACAACGCAATTAGTTTAAGGTATAAAAAAAGAGAAAACCTTTCTTCTGCATAACAACTCTTTATTTTTTTAAAATACACAGTCTACCAAACATAAATCCGAGAACAGAACAAAAAAACATTAGATTTCCTTTTAGTACAGTAAAGCACTGAAGATTTACAGTAAAAAGCCCACATAATAAGCATAAGCTTTTGTGTTTAAACAGTTAAAACTTCTACCAAATAATAAAATGCACTGTACTAAACAGCTCTGGGTTAGATACACAAAGTATCAGCTGAATTACTGACTCACCCAACAGAAGAGTTCATCAGAACATTTGCATATAAATCTAACAAAGAAACGGGATCATGTCTAGGCAGGTGATTGGTCTTGACAGCGTAAGTAAAACCAGTCCTTCCAGTAGGATGAAACGTTTAAGGAATAACCACAGAGAGAAAAAGCCAAGGCACAACTTCTTTTCATACAGTGAGTCATAATGTTAGAAACTTTGGTCTAAGCTTTATCATCAAGCCAGCAGTGCCTCAGTAGCATTTTTGAAAGTTCGGAAAGATAAAAACCCATTAAAAGAGAATATGTATAACTAACAAGCATATAACCTTAAAAAAAACATAGTGAGCTAAATGTATATTGTTCCCTTTTAACCAGTGTTTACATCATTATTGAGCATGGCAGTTTGAACCTAGTAATATGTTACAGCGTGTTACTAGGATATTTTTTTTTAGGATTTTTAGTTTTCAAACAGATTAAATTGCCGCAATAAACTCTTTGAATTTAACCAGAAAAATCAACAAGAGATCTGGAACATTTTTTGTGAAAGTTTAGCTTGGCATCTGCATCAATAGGAATTCAGCGAACCTTTAATTCTACTATAACGTCAACCAACGAATCTGACTGTCATTAACATTCAAACACAGCACAGCATCTCTTGCCTTTACCACGCAAGCACATAAAAACAAACAATGAGGCAAACAGCAGACTGAGAAAAAAAAGGTGCAAACATTTTATTTATTTTTTTTACTAACATGTACGTTTCTGCTTGTACAGATTACATGCAGCCTCTTCCATCCTTCTCCTGACAGGCTACACAACATGCAGAGTTAATGACACTTTGGAGACCTGATAAATACCAATGTATTACACAGGACAATGTAAAATGATACACATTCATTCATCCTGTGCAAATCCCCCAATCTGGATTGCCCTTGGTTTGTACAAAAATAGCTCCTTTAAAGGTTAGTGCACGTGGGTGTTATTGCTCTAAGAATTACAGTCTAGAAAATGCTGAAGAAGCATGGACAATGTTTAACTTTGAAGAAAAAAAGGGTCTGAAGATGCTAACAAAATCTAAAATCAAGATCTGTATGCATTAAAGCTGGGGCAGCACCCAGTCATGGTCCACTTTGTTCTAGGTCAGTAGGGGAGGAATGCTCCCAGTGTTGAACAAGGCTAAATTAGTGCTACTGTTCAACAGGCCCAACTTACAGTAAGATGTGTGGAAACTACTGTAACTGGGCAGGCAGGGAGATGTCTTTAGTCGGATTGATAAAGGTAATGCACCTTCTCATCTCCTCTTACTTGAGGTAAGCATGACGTCAGACAGCAGAAGATGAAGCTGCAGCCCAGGCAGATGATGGTGGCTGCCCACCCGAACCCGTAGGCCCAGGTGAAATCATACTGGCCCTCGAAGATCGTCTTGCTGAAATTGACGGGGTAGATGATCAGACCGATGACCTGGAATATCACTGAAGGGACAGATATGGTTTGATCAGTGAAAGACCAATAAACATTTAATAACCTCCATCAAAATAGTAATGAAAAGGCAGGTTGAAAGACATCGTTTCCCTCACCTCTTTCATTACAAGTTATTTAAAAGGTTTCAATTGGAGGAAAGAAAACATGACTTTCAAAGACATTTAAGGGAGGAAAAACATTTTACTTTTAAAATGAATCATACACTTAAAAACAAAAACAAATGAATGACTTCATTCTTAGTCATGCAGCCAACTAGGCAGCCAGATATCCCTGATGCTGACAGCAGGGTGTGGGAAATGCCTTCACAGGACTGTGTGAGAGTTGCTTGAACAAATCAAAATGACAGAGATGAGTTTGTCGATAGCATTTAGTCCTGCCAACTAATGGTTTTCAGTTATTAACGCATAATCTTCCTTTAGAAAGGGTGGACATTGCATAACTGTTTGGCTGAAAAATAGAAGAATTCGACAGACATTTGCTTAAAAAGTTTAATTTAATCAGAAACATCAAGTTCCTCTAACTTCCAAGTTTAAATTGAAACACTCCCTCTAAAACATTAAAGGTGGCAGATTTTTAAACACTTTCTATGTCCTACTAGTTTGGCCCTGAACAGCATTTTGAGAATCGCATTTGTGTCTTATCTTTTGTTCTGACGATCTACCTTGGATTGCTCAAGTCAAAGAAAACATATTAAACCAGTTGTTGCTATGACACCGTCACACCAAACTGGATTCTATGTCTCATTGTTTCTGCTGCCTCCTAATTAGCATCATATCCTAATCGTTATCCTAAATCTCGCCTAACTTTAGCATTCAGTTGTATTCTTCATTTCCAACCTCCTTTTACAAACATACATGCATACCTACAACCTTTGTTTCTCTTCCTTACCCTCAAAAAAATGTTAAAAAGGAAAAGTAAAAAAACAAAAAAAACAATTGATACTTGTGAATCACTCAAATAAAATACATGTAACGCGTTGTCTTTTTGCCAACAAGAAAACTAGACTCGTTTTGAAGAAGTTAAATCCAATTCAGTAGTTATAATTATTATATTATATTACATTATTATAATAAATATTTATTTTTATCGTCTTAATGTTTCGTAATGGCTCCATGCGATTTGGAGCAGCCTCTTTCACTCCAGGAAAACGACTGTATTTTCAGCTTCATGTGCTACAAGGCAGGGTATTTTTTTCTTCTTCCAGTTTTTGAGTACATGGATGTTCTTTATTATGTATGGATGATTGTGGACAACCTGTTTTGATAGTGGGGATGGTTTGGCTGGCTGAGTGAGTGAGAAAGCACGGAATGTGGCGTGCTTGGAAAAAGGCGGCTAGCAAAACGTGGAGTTTTTAATGTTGCTTGCAGGGTTTAATGGTATTTTTTTTAAAGATAGTATACCTAAACATAGGATATTGTTATCATGTGATAATTAAAACCAAAAAACGTTTTATCCCTACTATACCTTACTGACTCCATGGCTACTTCTGAAATCCTTCTATGATTTCAAACCAGTCTGCACCTTTCAGCTCTGACCTTTGACATCCACAAAGCATTTTTACCAACTCAAAACAAAAATGTTACAGGATTTTTTTTTGACCATTCACTGTAAATCTTAGTGACGGTTTTGAATAAAAGTCTTAGTTGATCAGCAGCTTCAGAAGTACTCAGAGCAGCTTGCCTGGTACTAACAAACATACTACTTTCAAACTCCCATAACTCCCATTTATTTCTCATTCTGATTCTCAACATGTGCTTCAGCAAGTTTTCTTCACTGTGTCTAGATGTGTAAATGCATTAAGTTGAAGAAATGTGAATAGCTCAGTAGCTATTTGTTTTACCCAGTAATTGAAGTGGTTTACTTATTGTAGTGGCTACTGAGTTGATGTAAAATGACGATAAATTAACTGTTACTTGTTTCTTGCTAATTAACCTGCAAACACAGAAAACTGCTTTCTACACTTTCTGTCTGTTGTGGAGTAAAACACAAGTTGGCATCAACTGCAGAGATTGTCAGGTTTGGCCTCTCTTTTTGTATATTGATTGCATCTTGCAACAACAAAATTTATGCTGTAAAATAAATATAAACTCTTGTGCTTTTAATAAAATCGTTTCGTTACAAAGGCTTTGTAGAAAAAGGTTATGTAGAAAACTCTTTTCACAAAGGCAATTTCTTAAGAAGAATAGAATAGAATAAACCTTTTTTGTCCAACAAAGCGGGAAATAATCTGTAACAGCAGCAAAGTGACAGGTAATATAAGCATTTATTTAAGTCAATTAGACAGCTGCAGCTGATCCAGAACGCTGCTGCTCGCGTCCTCACTAGAACCAGGAAAGTAGAGCACATCACCCCAGTTTTAAAGTCCTTACACTGGCTCCCTGTAGCTCAGAGAATAGACTTCAAAATACTTTTACTAGTTTATAAATCATTGAATGGCTTAACACCAAAGTATACTGAAGATTTACTGTCACTATATCAACCCCCCCAGACCGCTCATGTTCAGGTAATTCAGGTAATTCCAGTCTACTAATCATCCCTAGAATTAGACACAAACACGGAGAAGCAGCTTTCAGTTCCTATGCTCCTCTAATCTGGAACAAACTTCCAGACCATTGCTAAACTGCTGAAACACTGAGTTCTTTTAAATCACAACTAAAAACGTATCTGTTTAGAGCTGCCTTTGAGTCATGCTTTGTTGTATCATGTTTTGTGTATGCGTCTTACTTTATTGCTGTCTTTACATTATATGCTTTGTAATGCCTTGATGTATCTGTGTATGCTTCTTGCTTTATTGCTGTTTTTACTTTATATGCTTTGTCTGTGTTTTACTGTTATTTTTATTTTACCCCTTAATCATTTAAAGCACCGTGAATTACCTTGTTGTTGAAAGTGTGCTATACAATTAAAATTGCCTTGCCTTGCCTAGATTCCTACAAGAAAAGTATAAAAAAACAGAACTAATAATAACATACATACATTAAGGAAAAATTACAAAACCAAAGTACTGTGCAGTTAAGTTAAGAAAGGTTAAATTATGTACATCAGGCTTTGTATGGGTCAACAGAAAAGGGGTAACTTTCGAAGTTATATGCTGGTTTTAGCAAACCCTGTTGAGGGTGCTAACTTTTAACAGATCCCCATGTGGATTCTGAAGTCTTTTGGACTTTTTCTTTAAGCAATATGAATACAAAGAAGAAGACAAAACATACGAAAAAGAAGAATACAAAGAAGAAAATGAATATGAAGATTACAAAGAAGATGAAGAATACGGAAGAGAAAAAGTATACAAACAATACGAAGAAGAATATGAAAAAAAGGAAAAATATGAAGGCGAAGAAGACCTGTTAGACGTTTTCATTTGATGGATTCTGGCAAGTATAATGGGGCTGACTGGTAGGGCTAAGCTCATTTAAATCTGTGGGGGAGGGATGGAAATTTAGTTTTATGTGGGGTCATTTTAATCTGTAAAGCACTTTGTGATGCAATTTTGTATGAAAAGCGCTTTATAAATAAAGTTTGATTTGATTTGATTGTAAGTATTAGCCTAGCAAAATTAGTGACTTAACTTCTTATTTAGGGGCATGTGTCAGTCCACCAGAGAGCTACTCAGGTGGACTGACTTTATAATTTAAGAATAAACCACACCTAGTAGAAAACCCAAGAACAAAGAAGAACACAAAAAAGTTCAAATGATGTTTAAACCAGAAGTTTCTCTCCTGCTTGTAAACATTGTAAGTGATTTTCGTTATTTAATGACCAGAGAAATATGTCTCCATACATGTGTTTGAAGGGCTTACCAACAACAAATAGCAGAACTCCGACGCCAAAAAAAGGACCTTGGTTGGGGCTACACATGACAAGGGCGGAGAGTATGAAGCCAACAATGAGGATGATGAGACCAATAATCATCAATGCCGCTGTTGCTTTTGCCCAACCTGGAGACCAAAGGAAACAAAAAAAGATTACATTTCCTCAAGATAGAATTTCAGCACTATATGCATCTCATAAAAGTCTACATATCTAATTTTCAGATTCTAGACGAATAAAATTAGCAATCTTTCACCCCCAGTTCTTACTCCGCCCTCTTTTTGACCTGGATTCTACCCATGAGGGTACATTCAGGCTCCAACTTTCCTTGTAATAAATATGCTCAACAAAATTAATGAACAAATAACCCACAAGAAGAATCAATAAATTAACTTTTTCTTGTGTGTGAGTGTGTGTGTGGAATACATGTCAGGCAGTTTAATCTTTTGTCATTGCTGTGGCACTTTCTCAAAAAAACCAGAATAAACTCATCGAGGCTGATGGAGAGGGCTTGTGTGCTTTCGACAAGCAGCCACCTCACCTCACGGTTACGCTGACGTCTGCACTTTACTTGAAATTGTACCTCTCTCTGTGTGTTTGTGTTTTAGTCTTTATGATGAAAACCAAGATGAACAGTTTGGAAGTATAAAAACCGAAGTTGCTGATATGTGCACACATTTATGATGCGTATGTTTTGCTCCAAACAGATTTTGCCTGCAGGAAACAATAAAGGGAAAACATTCTCACCATTAATGTTAGAGCTAAGCTTAGTTTTGAATGTTAATAAAAAAAAGTAAAAAAAAAAAAAAAAAGGGTCCAATCCTAAAGTCTACTGCAAATATTAGAGTTGTTCTGTGTTTCAGCCAAGCTCACATGGATTTTCAACTAAGCTGTTTTCCTGTTACCAGAACAATCCACACCCTTAAATTATTCACAGCCAGCTTGCTCACAGTGTGTTCAGGTAATGTCTGACCTGCCCCAGCCAGAGGCATTTCTTCTTCCCCATACATGTACACACCAGGGTAGTTCGACCGGTTTAGTCCTCCCCCACCCTCATGATGATGTTAAATTGCACGCAAGCTCATCGACAACAGTTTCTCTTTCCTTCATGCAAGACTGTTCAAAACTGTCGAGTTACACTCAACTAAAACAATTATCTTTGCTTTCTTTACAATCATGCATTTTATCGATAGTCTAGGAGGAAAATGTTTCATAATTCAAACAAAGGCAACGCATCTGTAAAGTTGCTCCCTGCTAGTTACCATATTTTATTTATTTGCTAAAGCTGTTCTTGTTAGAGGTTTTGGTCCTCAATAAACTACACTAACTCTTAAAATGATAGTCAGACATTTCTCAGTAAGGGTGAAACACATTAATTTGGCAACAAATTACAGCTTCAGCAGCTTTGTAATTTTGGAAACCAGAAAAAAAGCATCAGGTAGGACTGCTATAGCCGACGCAAAAAACGGTAGAGTTTTTTCTTCCCTTTAGCCCATATATTGAATGCTAGATGCAATATTCGGTAGGATTTTATATTTCCAGTGTCACGTATTCACATGTTGTTGCTCAATGTATTTAGCTAGTAGGCCAAATATCTCCTCATCACCTATATCGGATGTAAATCTGTAGTAGTCGAGGTATTAGAGCTTAGGGAGAGTGTAATGGTAAAGAAAAAAAATTGTCAGGAAAATGTGGGTTAATTGTAAACGTAACACTATCGCAGTTAAATGTTTTCCTGACATCACGCGGCCCTATTTTAAGCTAACACTAGGTAAAAAATTGTGGCCCGGTTTGTTTGTTGGTTAGACAAGACACTAGAAGGAGCCTCATCATGATTAACAGATGGCCATTTTGAAATATACACAACTCTAAAGGACTTCACTAAATCTCTTCCACAGGATGAAAAAAGAAGTGATATAAGATGGTATATATGGTATATATAACTTTTTGAGTTATTTTTCTAACTAAAAAACTAACAAACCCTGTTGAAAACATTACCTCCTCGGCAGAGGTAATAATACCAATAATAATATTAGTAAAGAAATCAGCAATAGTAAAATAAAATTATAAAAAAATATTAAAATACAAGCTACTTGTGAAACTATTTCTGTGTTTGCCTGGGTGAGAACAAGAACCGTCTGTTCCTGCTTTCATTTCTAACTTGATGTCATCCATCTGTTTTCTATCGCGTTTCTCCTTCCAATGAAAAAATAAGAATTATATTGTCCTCCTGCACTTTTACGCAATAGACACTAATTATACAGCAATAAATCTGCAGCTTTGCAAAAACGTGGTCGTTCATGAACACTCCTACATGCGCTTACTGTTTGAGAAAACAAAAATTAAGTATTCAGACATTTTTCATGTTGTTTACAGACAATGTAGGACGATATTTATGCTTAATTTGTAATCCTATCATATGAGGCCCATGGAATGATTTTGTGCATTACTTGACCACAAATCAGGAGTGGTGCAAATCCGACCGGCCAGCATAGACAGTTAAATCTTCCTGAAATAGAAAATGTTAGGTACAACACAAAGTGCCTGTCTTTTATTAACCTCATCTTTTTTGTTTAATTTGAATCTTAAAATAAAAAAAAGACCACAAACATCCAGCGACTTCTAGGTAAATTCAAGATTAAAACTATTGAAACTGCTACATTACACAACACTCAGCAGCCCATGTCATGAATCACAAAAAAGCTGTGGTTAACCAATTTGGTTTCATTTTCCGAAGACGTGCTCTTATTAAAGCATAAAACCATGTTGGTACATGTTGTTCTCCTGAAAGCTGTAGCTCCTGGACGAACAGCCCCTCCTCCTATCCAAGCACTTTGACGTTGAGCGTTTTGAAATTGGTCCAACATTCTTTTTTTTTTCTTTCTTTTTTTCACACTTCAATTGGTTTCCTCGGTTTTACAGATTGTTCCCACAAGTATTTCAACCATTATAACGTCCAGGAGAAAATAAACCTCTCTCTTATCCAGCAAGTGTTTTTTTCTTCTGGCAGGTCGGTTCAGCTTTTGTTTTACTGCTTCATCCCATGCTGAGACTACAGAGGGCACCGGGCCAAAACAGCAGCACAGGGCAGTTGAAACTAAACAGAAGCTCATGATATCCGGTAAAATAAAAATAAAAAAATAAATAAAAAACAGAGGCTATAAAGCCTGATATCAGTTCTGTGAAACTGGCTGACAGACTGCAATGGTATGAGAACTAATTAAAACATTTTTTTATCAGTGTTTACTGTAAAACTGATAATGATGATGGGTTCCTCCTGCTGCCAAACATTAAACTGTTACTTGAACCACAGCCACAGATAATGAGTGTTTTCTATACGTCTTTTGTTTATTTCTCAGAGAAATAATTGGTTTGTCTATCATGAAAAAAGAAAAACAAGTTGCGGGTAATTTATTACTGTCTGCATTTTAGTTAACAAACCATCCAAAGCCTTACATATAAATGTAAACATATTACAGTGCCTTAAGAAAGCATTGTTACCCCAAAAACAGTTTTTGTATTACAACCCCAAACTTTAAAGTTTTTTTTTGCTGCAGACCAACACAAAGTTATGCATAATTGTGAAGTAACACTAAGTTTCCCATGGTTTTTACAACTAAACAAAGTATGACGTGCATTTATATTCTGCCCTCAACATTTTTGCTGGAATTAAGAGCTTTGAACATCTGGAGTAGGGCTGCACAATATATCACTAATTTATTGTTATTGCATTATTATTGTAAGTCATATGCAAACTGCCAAGAACTGCATGCACTACAACAAATGTTAGCTAACTATTTAAGTACCTTGCATTCCGACTCTCTTTGGCTGTCATTTTTGGTGACATATGTTGTTTAATGGTGTATAAAAGGCAAAGAGGTGGTAAATTGGTCAAGGGATTAAGAAACTGTAGCTAGGCAACTTTTTCAATGAGGTCTGGTTTTTGAGAGAGAGACAAGCACCTGGATAGACTGCTCATTATCTAGAGTCTGTGTTTGCTACAAACCCAAAGCAGAAAGATATAAACACTTTAGAACGATTTGTTTGTTTATTGGAAGTCAGATTAACTATTATACACTAACTCTAATCAGCGTTCTTGTCCCTGCTGAAGAAAAGTGTCCCCACAGCATGATACTACGACCACCATGGTCCACTGATGTTTCTATTTTCAGGGTGATGAGCAGTGTTCATTCTATGCCACATATCTCACCAGAGCTACTGCATAGTGTGTCTGACAATGAAGAAACTCATTAAAAGTAGTGAAACCTGCCCTTTTCTATCATTCAATGACTGAAAAGATAACATCAATGTTTTAAGTTCCTGATGTAATATTTAGGATGTAATTATTATGCAACATTTTTTTTTAAAGTAGTAAATAATTTTAGATTAGGACCTAAAAACCTGACAAAAAGATGAAGAACTTTACTAAGAGGAGTTTTATATAAAAGGGACAACTACAGTGGCTTGCAAAAGTATTCGGCCCCCTTGAACTTTTCCACATTTTGTCACATTACAGCCACAAACATGAATCAATCTTATTGGAATTCCACGTGAAAGACCAAAACAAAGTGGTGTACACGGGAGAAGTGGAACAAAAAAATCATACATGATTCCAAACATTTTTTACAAATAAATAACTGAAAAGTGGGGGGAAGAAAAAAACCCTAGTGGAAATGGAGCCCGTTTGAGTTGGGTGTGCTGGTGACCTGTGCGTCTTTACGCAGAGAGAAGAATCAGACGGTGAGAGTACAGGCAGTAGATAAAAACATCTGCCCCACCCGAGAGAGAAATGTAGTCGACACCAATCTTTGAGAAGGGTTGGGCAAAATAAAAATAGGCCTGCTCAGGGACAGCAATTCCATTTCATTTTTTGGGGGACAATAAACAGTAAAATGTTAAAGACTAATTTTAGGGGGGGGAACAAATAGCGCTCTTCTGCTCCTTTGTAACTTGCTTTAGAGGGTGTTAAATAATGTAATGTAATGTTAAATACTAGTAGCTACACTATTGTTCTGGATTAGTCCATATTCTATCTGCATTCAGGTGTTTCTATGTACAACCAGCAATATCAACAATGGAATTAGGTGGAAGCTGGCGCTGATACACCTTTATGACCTCATCTAACAATGTTTCTTTGTTTCTGCTATAGTCCATCAACGTCGTTTTACAAAAACATTTAAGGCCGAAATAAAGATCCAAAACTATTAAGGAAATGCTGTGAAGAATAATCCAACATCAAACATGTCCTGAAATCACTTGGCTACTTTTATTATCGGAGCAACAACTGCATAATGCAGGTGTGGACAGATCTGAAGCCTAAAGCTAAAGTTCTACAACATCTCCAACTTTTTCAACAGTAATGAGCAAGAACGCCATCTGAAATTAAAATGTCAAAATCCACATTTTCCATCAACATATTAATACCAAATCTGAGAAGTTATCTGTATAGTCTAGTAAATGAAACATGAAGTGAAAGCTGCTGATTTTTTTATACCCTGTCACTAAGCGTCCTGCTGTGATCAGCAGCAACACAAAGAGATGCTCTGAGACGCTGCATTCTTTGTCACAACTTGGTGAAACATTGAAAACTCTCTGCTGAACCGGGATGAATATCTGTCAAATTTACAACTTCTTACCGTGTGGTTTTATTTTGCTTTTCATGGCCGGAATCAGAGGTCGAGCTAGACTATTCTGTTGTCCGTCATTTTAATCGATGGGGTCAAATTAATCCTGTCATAACCAATTTTTACCCATCAATGATATGAATTATTTTATCTGTTTATTTTATATTATATATCCAAACGAGCAGGACAGAAACTCCACATTGTGGGGGGGGGTTAGATGTTACACTGGAGACTGGAGTACAAGCGCCACTGCAGTCATAGTTTTGAATTCAGGGAACATTTCTCCAATTGAAGTGATCAGAAGTTGGAAAGACTCTCTGAAGGAGACACGCAAGCTATTGCTTAATTGGCAGGAAATCCCGGAGCAGGCGGCATGACCCCGGGCTCTTCAGAGCGCGCTCCAAAGCATCCGTAACTCTTCAACGTGCTGTCAGTTCGCGTATAGCGAGATGATATGAGATGATGCTCAGATGCTCTTGTGGGAATCTCTGTTTTTTATTATTGAGTTGTTTGCACGTCTGCACCAAGTTGTCTTGGGTGTGAATACAAATCTGTCGAAATGATGGACAGCCTTCAGATTTTTCCGTTACGGTTGTGAAAAAACACTGGTCATATATGGAAAATATTTGGTTAACGCAACCCGACACTGGTGCTGCTATAAAAGTTTTAGGATGTTATTTTTTGTTTGTTTTCTTTTGCGAATGTTCTTTTAAATTATTCTCAGCAGTTAAGTTTAGTCTGCTGCTTATCTGAAACTTTAAAGTGTAACTGAACCCCCTGAAAAATCATAACCGCGCCCCCAGACAACATTTAAAAAAAATTCTACAAAGTGGGCGGTGCCAGGAAGAACAGAGGGGTATGGCCAAGTGTTGAGGAAAAGCGGAGGGGGTAACGTGGGGGTGTGTTCAGGAGGACAGTGACAGCTCGCTTAATGTGACACTGGGGGGGGCGGTATGTCTGATAGTTTTATACCCAAACCCACGGGGCGTGTCTGTGAGACCATGGCTGCTGTGACACAGTCAATGCCTGTGACGTAGAGATGTACCGCTCTCCACCAATCACAAAATTCAAATGCAGTAGCCACCGTTCAACCCTAAGAGGGCAGCACTAAGACGTTTTTAAACCAAAAGGTGTAGGATTAAACAAGTTTACACGAAAATGTAAAAAAAATCCCCAGAAACAGAAAGACTGCATTGGTAAAGACCCATTTATACAGTTTAGAAGCAAAAAAAAGTTGTTTTGGGGTTTAGTTACTCTTTAAATACCAAACCGAGGTGGTAAGAGAACTCTCCTGCTGAGGAGCAAGGTGCCTCAAAGAAGAAGACCGGCTGACGACGGTGAAGAGAAATGCACAGTGGCAATGAATCTGCATTCAGTGATTTGTTGAAGTGGTTTGCATTTCAGGGCCACAGCTACAATTTTTTTAATACAAATTTTAAGACTAACTTATGCTAACAGTCAGTGGCAGCTGGCCAATAGAGCCCCCCAGTGTTTCTCAAGTGTTTTTTATTTTTTTACAATAATTACATATTCTAAGTTAATTGTGTGTTTAAATTAGTAATAAAGTATCATATATATAAATATATATAATTTTCGGAGAAAAAGCTCCCGCTGCATTGCTTGGGGCGACAGAAAGATCGCCCCAAGCAGTGCAGCAGCCAGCCAATCACTGACAAGAAATTCGCACATGGCAACAGGAATTTATCCAATCAGCGTCGTTGATTCGGCCGCATGAAGGGCGATAGAGAAATCGACCCATGGCTGGTGTGAGGACGGGCAAGATATCTGGTGGTGACATTGGCATTGTGATTTCTCTGCCACAAGGGGGGGCTGCTGTAAGAGTTAACAGCTTTGTGTGTAAAATTTTTGTGTAAACCTAATAAGTTATTTGTTTCCAGTTTGGTTCTAAACTTGTTTGTGCAATATTGTATTTATGTTTAGTATAAGAATGCCTCAAGTTGTTAATATTGGCATTAAAATAATCAGTATTTCACATAGTACTGGTATCCAGCCGTTAATGTTCAATTGTTTTGGGATGATTATTGAAAATGACTTGATAAGCTATATGCACAGCTCCACTACTTCCTGAACTAAGTACAGCCCTTTTATTTCCTGTCTGTATTGGACAAACTGATCAATCCAGGTGTGTCTGACCTCAGTAGTCACAACAACAATGGTCAGACACACCTGGATTAATCAGTTTGTCCAATGATGTAAAACAGGAAATAAAAGAGCTGTACTTAGTTCAGGAAGTAGTGGAGTTGTGCACAAAGCTCAGAAAGCACAAGTTTGATTTAAAAAAAGCAAAAAAAGCACAGCCACACCAAGAATATTTTTCACCAGCCGCCACTGCTAACAGTATCAGTACCAATATCAATACAGTACAGTATCAATATAATCAATATCTCTTAATTATATGGGTGTTTTTTTTCAAAATCTCAAGACATCATCCAGCAATATGTGGCAATATTCCGGCTTTATGAACACATCTAACAAACATATTTGAGCTTGTAGAACAAGTGGTCCGATAAATGACTTACAGGTTGCTGTGGTTCCCCTCTTCTGGCAACACTGTCACTATTAAACTAGGACCAGTGGCGCAGCTGATAATTGTGGTGTGTAGGTGTGGGTGTGTGTGTGTGTGGGGGGGGGGGGAAGGCTTATAATCTTTCAACAAATAAGAACACATTGTTTAGCATCTGTAATTTGTATTGTTTGTGTTGTGCTTTTAATGGACAATGCCATATTATCAAACATATATATCTATGTGTACAAGTCTTACCTTAAGAACAGGAACTTCTTTGTGTCAATATGCAATTGTTCATCAGAACCGACAGAAATCATATGTGGGGTGCCCCAGGGCTCCATCCTGGGGTCTTCAGCCCTGGCCCTTGTCAGCTACAGTCCTGCAGGTTTTAGATGCATCCCTGTTCCAACACAGCTGAATCAAATGAATGGCTCATTAGCAGACCTTTGCCAAACATGATGGCATGCTGCAGGTGTAATTCAATTGAATTCAGTTATTTGATTCAGCTGTGTTGAACCAGGGATGCATCTAAAACCTGCAGGACAGTAGCTCTCGAGGACAGGGGTTGGAGACCCTTGATCTATATGCTCCCACTAGCCCAGTTATAACAACCAAAAATATTACCGGTAGATACCATAACTGTGCAGATGACACTCAGCTTTACATTACATTGTCACCAGGTGACTTTGAACCCCTCCAAACCCTAAGTGAATGTATTGAGCAAATAAATAGATGGATGGATGTGCCATAATTTTCTACAGCAGAACAGAAACCAAACTGAACTAATTACTTTTGGACCTAAAGAGGAACGAGTCAGCACACAGCTTCAGTTAATACAACTAGAAACTACCGATCAGGCCCAAAATCTAGGTGTAGAAATGGACTCAGACCTGAACCTCCAGGGTCACATGAAACCAATTACATTTCTGGGATCAAAGAACTAATGTCGCAATGGGACCTTGAAAAATTCATCCATGCGTTTCTCTTTAGTCAGATTGATTGCTGCAAGTGTGTCCTCACAGGCCTGCCTAAAAAGTCAATCTGACAGCAGCAGCTGTCAGACAATGTTTCTTTGTTTCCACTATAATCCATCAATATAGCTTTACAAAAAAATTTAAGGTCAAAATAAAGATCCAAAACTATTAAGGAAATGCTCTGAAGAATAATCCAACATCAAACATATCCTGAAATCCCATGGCTACTTTTATTATCAGAGCAACAACTGCATAATGCAGGTGTGGACAGATCTGAAGCCTAAAGATCTGCTGCTCGCATTCTCACTAGAACCAGGAAAGCAGAGCACATCATCCCAGTTCGAAAGTCCTTACACTGGCTCGCTGTAGCTCAGAGAATAGACTTAGGCCCTTTTAAAATCTGTACTCATAAGAAGTAAAGCTGGACTCTCTGTCTTACACACAACAGGTATTTCAAAGCTGGAAGTAGCTGAGTGCTGAGAGACAACAGAGAAATAAAACTAAATATCAAATAAAAGGACGCTGCCCCAGCTCAACAATGAAATCACAGTTGCTTTGATACTAATAATATACACTCTCACAAGCTAAAGTAGGATTGAAAAGAAAAAGCAACTTAAAAAACAAAAAAGTTTGGTGTCCTGGAATCACAGCAACAACAATAACAGATGACAGGTGAAGGTGTCAGGATTGAATCAAAGAGGAGTGTCTACCAAAGGGTGGGACATTTTATCAGGTAAGTAGGAGCGGTGTCAACTGATGAAACTTTCCAGAGAATCACCAATTAGGTGTTTCAAAACATACAGCACAATGTGTTATGGGAAGATGTGCTGTAGATAAAATTCTCAGAACTTTAACAGCAGATGTAAACACAAAACACAAATATGTGGATTGTGAATTTATTGTGCTTTTATTCACTTTACCTATTGGTGGTTATAATAATGTGCCAGATCATTGTAGAGCCCTATTATAAGCATAGCCTTTGATTAGTTAATTCTCACTAAAAAAGGAACTGGGAGAGGCGGGGAGGTTTGTCAGCTTTGTCTGAATCCTTGTTGATCAACTGGATAAAAGTGGACTGCTCCCTACTGGTCAGAGGGTGTGTCTCTGTCTCAAGCTGATGAGTTGGCAGTTTCTTATTCATGAGAGATTGTAAAATGGAGCGGGAGGTGAAAAGATGATTGTCTGAAGTGAGTGACACTTTACATGCAGTAAGAGGAAACTGAATTACTGGATTAGTCCGTTTGAATTCAAACTTTTGACTTCATGTATACACCTTATTCTGGCTGAAGTCAAACCGAACTGGAATGCCCCTAACCGAGCTAAGACACCCAGACATGTCGCCATGTGCAGTCGCAGAGTCGAATGCACTTCATTTATTACTTTGATTTTCTTGCTGACATGTAAACTGCGATAAAGGCTCCCATTTTGGTTAAGGTATTAGCTTGATTATTGCCAAAAGCTCAATTAAGATGCACATGGAAACGCACTGACTAACCCTGACCAACTCCCCTGTCCCTGCTGAAGAAAAGTGTCCCCACAGCATGATGCTGCCACTGATGTTTTTTTTCAGAGTAATCATTAGAATAATGAAATCTCCACTTTTATTTCATTCACTGACTAAAAAATAACAAACATTATCAAGTGCCTGATGTAATATTTAGGAAGTAATTGAGCAATTTTTTAAGAAAGTAAAGAATTGTTGCCGGCGGAGCCCGTGGGCTGGTCACTGCGGCCCCTGGGCCCTTTATTGTAGCTGCTGAATGTTTCCCCGGGGTTCTCCTCTGCTCTTCTCTTGAGGGGTGTGGTCAGCCTGGGGTTCCTGTGCTCTGGGGGTCCTTTGGATGTCTATGGCTCCGATCTCTTTCATGTCTGAGTTAATTCCTGGGAGGTGGATTGATGGCTCCTCACACCAGCTATTGAACAATTGTATGGAGAAACCTTATATGCACCAGCGTGCTCATACATACACACACACACACAAACACACACACAGGTGTGGGGATTCCTGTGTTTACAGATGCATTCTTGGGCTTAGGTGTCCATTACTAAATCTTGGAATAATCGGTACTGTGAGTTTTTCAGTGATGCTGTTATTGTATTTATATATCTATTTTTTAGTTGTGACTGTGTAGTTCTAGGTTCGCATTGTTTAATTTGTTTTGTCGTTTTTTCCCCCTCTCCCTGCCGTCCTGCGGGTGTGGAGGCGGACTGGGATGTTTTCTTGTGTTTTCTTTTTTCTCCTTCCTCTCTTGCGTCTTCAACTTACCCTCTCAACTTTTTTTCTACCTCTCTTCATCTTTTTTCTTTCTTCCCCTTTTACTTTCCATCTCATCAGAAAAAAAACCCAGAGCAATTTCTAATAAAGATTTCTTACACATATATATCAAGCTGAGTACTATGGCAAAAGCCCTAATGCTCCACTCGTGAAAGTAAATCTGTTGGGCTTCTACTTGGACCTCAGACACCGATTCTGAGCACCACACTGCCAGATAGGATATTTAACAAAAAATAAAAGAAAGTGAAGGATTTTAGTTCAGGACCTACAAACCTGACAAAAAGATGAATAATCTTACCAAGAGGAGTTTTATATGAGATTGACTACTAGTACTTTAAGTATCAGTGAAGTGTTACCTTTACAACCTATTACATGGAATATTAACATGATCCGAGTTTTTGCCACAAACAAGAGTTTAAGGTGGTTATAAAACTTTTGGAATACTGATTCTGCAGATGAATCATTTCCACCATTTTTCATTAATCTAGCTGTCAGCGTTTTTGCACAACACACTGGTAACCTGTAAGCTTGGACTGTTTATTGTATAAGATCAAATGAGCATGCCTCTGGGAGCAACATGTAGCAGCCTGCCATTTTCAGAGGTGAGTGACACATATTATGGTGGAGGAGCAACAATGCTGCCGTTGGTGGTAAGTAAAGGGTGTAAATAACACAAACACAACCTGGTCAGATCTGCTCTGTTCATCAGTTATTGTTCAGAGTGTGTGACACTGAGCTATGTGTCTCTGACTGAACCTCTTCACTGAAGGAGAAACTCACTCACGGGTTGTCTATAAATAGGATCATATCGGCGTTTTAACAAGTCACCCTCCTGTAAATCTGCTCCTCATTTGCATTTTGAGCAGGCTGGTAGCTACCTGTCCTCTCACTATCACCGCTGAACAAACAAGTCCTTTCGAAGGCTTGGAGCCACTTCTACAACCAGCATTAGGCTTCCTCTACCGAGTTGAAAGATTACATTTGTTGACAATGATGTTGAAACAGAAGCGCTGCTGTACGCTAACTTTTTTTGGTGTTTTTTTTTGGGCAGAGTTGAATGTTTTTTCTTGGCACAAGCTTGCTATAGTTTGTTCTTTAGTCAGGCTATCTACCCATGTAGCAAGCCTCCTAGACATGATGCTCGTAACTAGCCAGCTGTGGTTTTAAAACAGTGT
Source organism: Valencia hispanica (assembly GCA_963556495.2). Taxonomy (NCBI): domain Eukaryota; kingdom Metazoa; phylum Chordata; class Actinopteri; order Cyprinodontiformes; family Valenciidae; genus Valencia; species Valencia hispanica. The sequence goes on from OY747711.1 coordinate 36,815,013, forward strand.
TTTGCATAAAACGGGTGATGATGACTGGCGCTTCTGTAATTTCAAAAACCTACAACTGTCCATGTGTTTGCAACTAGAAATATTTTTCAAACAGCCAAATATGTCTTTTCATTAAATGAGGTAAGTGATACAGAGCCTTTTTTTCAGCCATCTAACTAGCAATAGGAAGCAACAGGCAGGGGAGGGGAGGGGGAGAACTGTTTGCCACAGTATTTCCTCCAGACAGCCAGAGAAAGTTCTGGTAGCTCCATCTCTTTCTATGACATCTATTTAAAAGTACATTATACCATAAAAAAGGTAGGGGGTACATTTTAAGGGGTTTTGAACAGCAAATGCTTTAAAAACCTGATATAATTACATGATACCGTTATCTGGTTTGGAACTACTGTCTGTATTGAAAAACAGTAATCAGTAATATATTTTGGAATTGACATGTTTTTGCATTAAAACATTTTTGGTAGATTTGTTTTTCCCATTTTGATCAAAATGGTTTATGTAATTCTTTCTAACAAACTCGTTACACCTTTCAAAATTCTTAAAAGAGCCAATGTTTATATCACCATTTAAAAAAACAAAGCAAGTTTGAGTCTTTTCAAATATAATGTGTAATAATCAATAGTTATATGAAATGTGCTCCACAAATAAAATTGACCTGACTTTGGTCGTTTTGACATGTAATCCACTTCCTTAATTCCTAATAAACATATTCTCCATGGATAACTGTTAACTTCCCAGAAACGCACCAATCAGTCAATCAGTATTTTAATTTTTGATTGGTATATCAAATCCCATCATTTCGGTCTTTAAACACATCCTAATAAAATTGAAACAATGAAATAAAAGCAAAAAAACTAGAGAATTAACCAGTTTCATATTACTCACTCTGTTGGGCAATAGGTCCGAAACTGAAACATCTGTAGAAGGTTTCTCTACTCAATAAATCCATTCAAACAATTAACTTCTGCCATTTCTTGGTCTATAAATGCATCAACAAACAGCTGGTTCAATGCTTTTAGTTTTTTTTAAGAATCAGGTAAAGGTTAAGGACATTGATTTGATGCATACAATTTTTTTTGTTGTTTTAGTTTTTATTCCCTACTGTAATCAAAAACTGGTCTCTTTTCTGTGTTATAGCCCTCAAGAATACAAAAAAATGGGAATCGAAATCGGACCCAAAAAAAAGTGCAATAGGTGCATCTCCAGCATTTTATTTCAACTTTCTTCTACCAATAATGTATTTTGCTACAAAGAAAAACGTTAGCTGAAGCATCTCCCTTAGAATGATAAATAAAACAAGTCTAGGCTGTTTTGAGTTTCCTATGCGCCTCTTGGTTCAAATCTTCCTTCTGTTGTAATTCTCTGAGCTGAAATGAGGGGAATATAAAAAGTTAACCACAGAGTAGAGACCAAAGTTCACTCTGCATGCCTGTCTGTCTGACTGGCTGCTGCAGGCCTCCCTCCCCAGCCCGAGGCTTTTTGGTTATCAGAGGTCGACTCTCTCAGGTTACAATTTAACGCAACTCAAACAGCGGCTCTGCAGTTTTGTGTGCGTCTCAAAAACAAGACTTACTGTGTTCCATAAGGGACTTGCAATCCCAGTTTCCATCCCTGCCTCGGCACTCCTTCCACATGCTGGTGTAGTGAGTTTGTGCGTTCTCGTCCTGACACCATCCGGATTGGGCCGCGATGGCAATAATGTCAAAAATGACGGCGAAGGCCAGCAGCAGGGGAACGATCCACCTGCACCGTGTGTAGTCGATGCCGCAGCGGAACATTTTTGATCAGAAAGTGTACAGAAAAGGGCGTAAGAACAAAAAAAACCCTAGTGGAAATGGAGCCCGTTCGAGTTGGGTGTGCTGGTGTCCTGTGCGTCTTTCCGCAGAGAGAAGAATCAGACGGAGAAAGTGCGGGGGGTAGATAAGAATATCTGCCCCACCCTGTAACAGTAAATACACCAACCTTTGAGAACGGTTGGGAAAAGAAAAAACAACAGCCCTTCCCCCAGTGTCAGATTACAGACAGCGACTGTCGGGGGCCCTTTTACTTTTAAAATCTGTAACAACAAGTAGCTAAAGCTGGAGTCTTAAGTCAGATGCACAGCAGGTATTTTAAACGCGCAAGTAGCTGATTGCTTAGAGAAATAAAACAAAACAAATAAATCCGATAAAAGGATGCTGTAGCAGTTAGAAGCCGCCACAAGATGGCGTACTAGCGCAACAATAAATTAAAGTTAATTCGATACTAATAATAATATACACTCTCATCACAAAAGTAGGGAAAAAATGAAAAATCAACTTTAAAAAAATACAAGTTTGGTGTCCTAGAAGCACAGCAATAAGAATAATAAGACAAGTGAAGGTGTCAGGACTGAATCAAAGAGGAGTGTCTACTAAAGGGTGGGACATTTTATCAAGTAAGCTGTGTCGGTGTCAACTGAATACATTTTCCAGAGAATTACCAACTTTTCATTTGTTATTGGAAGATGTTCTGGAAATAAAAATCCCAGAATATTAACATCGATGTAAAAAAAAAAGAAAAGAAGAAACAAAAAGGATTTATATCTGGAGGTTGTTTCATGTGTGAATAATTCTTTGTAATTATTATTATCCGTTGAAACACCCCACACGACCTGCTTACACTTGCCCATTTTTCTCTGCTCCAGGACAAACGTCGACTTGCTGCCTAATGTACTCCACCCTCAACAGTTGTCATGGTGAGAAGAAAATTGGTTTTATTCCCTTTGCCTGTTGGTGGTTAAAACAACAGATCATCGTAGAGCCCTATTATAAGCACAACCTTTGATTAGTGGATTCTAAACGCGGTGAAGTTAGTTTTAAGTTGGATATTCGACGGACATTCGTTTCATTAAAGCGGAGACTCCCTCCGAGGTCTCACCGACAACTGCTCTCATGGAGCGGATACATCGCAGCGGAAGACTCGCTCCTGAAGGCGGTGGTTTCGGCTGAGGACCATCAATACATTTCCAGACATCCCAGAAAATAAGACAATACCTTTGAGATCTCCTGATAAAGTAACGCCCAAATATTGATACGTTGTTGCTCGACACCTGAGATACATGACACACCGATTTATTGATAAAAAAAATCATGTGTAATATTTTATATTAATATTTTACTGTAATAGTGAGGGGTCTTCTTCAATAGCTTCCAGTTCATGTGACTGAGTGACACCAAATCAACCTTAAAATGTCTTAATACATCTAAATAACCAGACACAACAATTTATTTCCAATTTGAATGCACATAATATTTTATATTAATATTTTACTGTATTATTTCAGGTTTTCTTTCAATAGCTTCCAGGTCATGTGATGGAGTGACACCAAATCAATCTTAAAATGTCTTAATACATCTAAATAACTAGACACAACAATTTATTTCCAATCTGAATGCAAATCATATTTTATATTAATATTTTACTGTAATATTTCATGTTTTTATTCAATAGCTTCCAGGTTATGTAACCAAATGACTCAAAATCTGTTCCCAGTTGTCCTAGGATATTATACCAGTGAGACACAAGAGTTTTTAACACATATTTTACAATGTCATATATTTTATATGAATATTTTTATGGAATATCATGGATTTTTCTTCAATAGCTTCCAGGTTACGTAACCAAATTACTCAAAATTTCTTCCCAGTTGTGCTACGATATAAGACCAGTGAGACACAACAGTTTTTAGCACATTTTTTTTACAATCTCATATTTTATATGAATGTTTTTATGTAAAATTATGGATTTTTTTTCAATAGCTTCCAGGTTACGTAACCAAATGACTCAAAATTTCCTCCCAGTTGTCCCAGTATATTTGACTAGTGAGACACATCTGGAGGGGGCTCAGAGTAGAGCCGTTGCTCCTCCACATCATGAGGAAATCAGTTGAGGTGGCTCGGGCATCTGGTCAGGATGCTTCCTGGACGCCTCCCTGGGGAGGTGTTTCGGGCACGTCCCACCTGGAGGAGACCCAGGGGAAGACCCAGGACACGCTGGTTCTGCTTATCCGGGGTCGGGTCACATGGGCAGTAGCAGAAGCAAAGAGACCCAGACTTCCCTCTCTCCAGTCACTTGGTCCAGCTCCCAATCCGAAGGCGTTCCCAGGCCAGCTGAGAAACATAGTCCCTCCAGCGTGTCCTGGGTCTTCCCCTGGGTCTCCTCCCTTTAACTGTGTTAAAAACTCTTGTGTCTCACTGGTCTAATATCATAGGACAACTGTGAGCAGATTTTGAGTCATTTGGTTACATAACCTGGAAGCTATTGAAGAAAATTCATAATTTTACATAAAAACATTCATATAAAATATGAGATTGTAAAATAAAATGTGCTAAAAACTGTTGTGTCTCACTGGTCTTATATCGTAGCACAACTGGGAAGAAATTTTGAGTCATTTGGTTACATGACCTGGAAGCTATTGAAGAAAAATCCATAATATTCCATAAAAATATTCATATAAAATATGACATTGTAAAATATGTGTTAGAAACTCTTGTGTCTCACTGGTATAATATCCTAGGACAACTGGGAACATATTTTGAGTCATTTGGTTACATAACCTGAAAGCTATTGAATAAAAACATGAAATATTATAGTAAAATATTGATATAAAATAGGATTTGCATTCACATTGGAAATAAATTGTTGTGTCTGGTTATTTAGATGTAGTAAGACATTTTAAGATTGATTTGGTGTCACCTTGTCACATGACCTGGAAGCTATTGAAAGTAAATTACAGTAAAAAATTAATAAGAAATATTTCGTATGATTTTTTTATCAATAAATCGGTGTGTCATGTATCTCAGGTGTCGATCAACAACGTATCAATATTTGGGCGTTACTTTGTCAGGAGATCTAAAAGGTAGGCCTATTGACTTATTTTCTGGGATGTCTGGAAATGTATTGATGGTCCCTAACCGAAACCACCGCCTCCAGGAGCGAGTCTTCAGCTGCGATGTATCCGCTCCATGAGAGCAGTTGTCGGTGAGACCTCGGAGGGAGTCTCCGCTTTAATGAAACGGATCTCCGTTAAAACTAACTTCACCGCGGTTGGATTCTAACTGAAAACGGAACTGGGAGAGGCGGGGAGGTTTGTCAGCTTTGTCTGAATCCTTGTTGATCAACTGGATAAAAGTGGACTGCTCCCTACTGGTCAGGGATGTGTCTCTGTCTCAAGGCGAGAAGTTGCAAGCATCCCAGTTTCTTATTCATGAGAGATTGTAAAATGGAGCGGGAACTGATCCATGTACTCTCTAATCCTTACCTGTGGTCATGAGATGAATGAAGCACATTCAACATCCAAGTGACTTTTTGCTTAAAGTTATTACGCTCGCCTATAGAGATCTCTCTCTCCAGACCCAGGGAGAGGGATCTCTGGGTTCTGCTCCTGGTGTTGTGAACTCTGCTGCCTGGTCTTGGACAAATTGAATACTTTGTCCAAGACCAGGACAAAGTATTGGAGGAAAGACATGGCAAGAAGAAAAGCATATAAAATCTAATTAGAAATTCTTGGGCACAAGGTCATTTAAACATATGAGCAGTTGCCTCCCAAGGATTTAAAATCTTTTACTTGATGCTGGTTCGACTTTTTGCAGCGGTCCAAAGACAGTAAGGTAAAGAAAGAAAAAGAAAAAAACCCAATAACATTTAAGCCTAAATTAAGCAGCATGACTCCAATATGTAAGCTGCTTGCTAAAGAAAATACTTGTGAATAATGCTTTCTGTCCATTTCATTGAACAGTCAGCGATTATGGCTGGCATTAAAAGACCTCTAATCAACGAATTTACCTAATACACACCTAAAGAATAAGAAGTTTACATTTACATTTAATCCTTTTTTTAAATATCCTCACCAGCTGCACATTTCTTTGGATCTGAATATGCTATTTTTAATAATTGTACAATACTTCTTTCTCATGTTGTAAATTTGCTCTTACTGTACAGTGTTTTTGTATTTTGACCTTTGCGTGAATCTTCATGCTTCCAATTTGCCGCTGGTGTACCTGAATTTCTCCACTAAGAAACATTAAAAGTATATTTTTATTTCATTTCTTTCTTTTATTTTTCCCATGTCTGCTCACTTTGCCTCTGTGTTTTCCTAACAGCTTCAAACCATCCAAAATTATAGGTATGAGATACACCGTTTGGTGGTGATGTACACCAAGGACAAAGAACCAAAAAGAACGGTTTGTCTTGTTTTTTTAATTTACTTTTTTTTTTAAATGAAAACCACTGCAGCCAAACCCAACGTTTTTACCCTGGGGAGAGCCCACCCTTATAAAATAAAACTTAATTCTAAACCTGTCACTGGACTGGCTGCCGAAGGAGGTACTAGACTGATCTTTAGGGCAATCAGGTGAAAAGCTGCCTGGGGAAAGTGGAGGTCCAGGTGAGCTAACCCTCGCTGTTTTCTCAGGCCTGCCTAAACCAGTCCTATACAGCTATTATTTTCTTGCTTTTCCTATACAAGAAGTTAATTGTTATGTTTAGGCATTATTCTACTTTCCACAAGTCCACAGCATAAAATAATACAAACCTGAAAGGAGACTGTGTATGTTGTAGCAGTAAACAAGAACTACAATTACAGCAGTTTTGTTGTTGTTGTTTTTTTAGCTTCTTACTTGCAAAACAACTCAACAGAAAAAGGCAGCAGTTCTTACTGCACTGTTGTTTTTGGATAGTGATTAAATCCGTGCACTAATAAAACAGCATAGGAATTTATTTTTGAAAGAATGATTTTTTTTTTATTTGCATGTCAGATTATTAATGGATGGAGGACTAGAATAGAAGACTAAACATGGAGCAGACAGGAAATAAATAACAATCAATAAACACAAATGCAAACCCAGGAAGCTACAAATATTAAACTCTAAACAAATAAAACCTGGAAAAACTCCAGACTAGTCTGAAATAAAACAAAGCAACAGAAGAGCATACGCTGAAGAACAAGGTCAGGTAACCATTAAGAGGGTAACAATAATGAAATGATAAGAAACAAAGCAAAATATTGTACTTATGTAAGGAATAAAGAAGGTGGTGAAGACTTGATGATCTTAAAACTCGATATAGGTAACTGATGACATCTAGTGACAATGACAGGAAGTGCACTATATAAAGCTCTCAATTCCCCTACCCGAAAAAGAACAATACTGTTTTTCAAATGCACTTAAATGTGCTGAACAATAACATAACTCATGGCAGAGTGACAGCAGCTGCAGAGCTTTTACTAGGAATTCAAGACCTTGTGGGGCACTATATCAAACAGAAATTATAAGACAAGTCTGTCATTAATATACAATTAAAAAGTGCTTTATTTTGCAGATATTACATTTGTGAAAATCAATCCATTGCGTATACCCGGCATATCCTTGTAGGGGGTCGATCTCCAGCCGTCAATGAACCAGAGGAGGGGTCGCCAGTCTACCCAACAGAAGATCACACAACCATGCACTCATTCTAAGAGCAATTTAGAGAGAACAAATAACTTAAACAAGTATATGTTTCTACTGTTGGAGAAATCCAGAGTAACCGGTTAGAACTCATGCATGCAGTTGGAAATTTGCAAACTCCATGCAGAAAAATCCCAGGTTAAGATACAAAGCCTAACTAGACTATCCTAACAAATCCCAAAATAGTTCTAATAACTACACAGTTGTACAAATGTGTGAGTATTTAAATCACTCAAGTAAATTTGTTTATAAGTTATTTTTGTCTAAGTCAAATCATCATCAGGTTCTGTTAGTGCACCTGCTTAAAGCAGTTATTCTGAACAAACATGCTTCAAGGTTATACATTTCAGTTTGTCTACATTCACATTCATGCAAAGTTAAATGTAACAGTAAAATATTACATTTAATGCGTCAAAACTTTCTGAAACTTGTACAATTATAACAAAAACGTAATCAAAATTACAAAAAAAAAAATGGCAACAAAGCATACAAAAGGTTTAAAGAAAACACTGGATATGATCCTCAAACAAACATCAGCCTTAGTACAGTTTCCACTCAGGCTCATCATCTGGACAGATATTGCTTAATTACACATAAAAAATAAAATCTATCAGAGCAGTACATGCTGATGCATCTAAAAAATGTAGAATGCCACTGAAAACACATTTATTTCAGTTATTATATTTAAAAAGTGAAAGTCATTTCCAGATTAATTACACACAGAGTGATATATTTTAAGCATTTATTTCTGTTAATTTTAATGATATAGGCTTAATTCCAATGAAAACCCAAAATTCACCTTCTAAAAATCTGAATTGATGTTTTTTCAGTGCTCACCACAGCACTCAGACAGCCCTGGTCAAAGTGTTCAATGAGATCTGCATAAATACGGACTGTGGTAGAACCACAGTGCTGGTACTATTGGACCTCAGTGCAGCATTTGACAGTTTTGACCATAACATACTATTAAAACGACTGAAAAGCTGGGTCAGACTCTCTGCTACAGTACTTGGCTGGTTTGAGTGTAAAAGAACATGAACTTATTTGTGTCAATAGGCAATTTTTCATCAGACTAGACATAAATCATATGTGGGGTGTCCCAGGGCTCCATCCTGGGGTCCTTCCTATTTAATATCTACATGCTCCCGCTAACCCAGATTACAACAACCAATAAGATTAGTTACCGTAACTATGCAGATGATACTCAGCTCTACATTATAATGTCACCAGGTGACCTTAAATCCATCCGTATGCTAAGCCTTCTATCACCTAAACAACATTAAGTAGGATTAAAGAACTAATGTCGCAACAGGACCTCGAAAAACTCAATCATGTGTTTGGATGGATGGATGGATAAATACTTTTACTACTTTATAAATCATTGAATGGTTTAGCAAGATCAGCTGTCATTATACCAACCCCCCAGACCACTCAGGTCCTGTAATTCCAGTCTACTTGGCACTAGAATGAGAACCAAACATGGAGAATCAGCTTTCCGTTTCTATACACCCCTTATCTGGAACAAACTTCCAGATGACTGCAAAGCTGCTGACACCCTGACTTTCTTTAAATCAAGGCTAAAAACCCATCTATTTAGAGCTGGCTTTGATTAATTGATTAATATTAACTGGAATGTCATAGCAGTAGTATGTTTTAATGTTCTTTATGTTTTTGATGTTTTCAGTTTCTATTGCTGTGTTTATTTTCATCCTAATCACCCCAAGAACCTGACATTGCCTTGTTGCTGAAGGTGTGCGATACAAATAAATTTGCCTTGTCCTGAATATTATAAAAATCCAGGCAAAACAAGTAATCAGAAATGCTCCAATAGGTTTTACATACTCATGAGGGAGACTTTGGCTTGGTAGTTTAGTAATTTACTGACATCCTCTAGCTGGCTGGCTGTTCAGAGAGCAGATTTAATGGAAATTAAAGGAAAGTGGAGTGGAAAGCAAAAGTGGTAGAAAAAGATGCAACAGAAATAACTGCAGGCTCGAGAAGATTGTGCAAAGGCCAATTCAAGAATATTGGAGGAGATTCAGAAGGCATGGACTGAGCGTGGTGTCAGTCATATCCTACTTGGCTACAACTGTCAAAGTCTTTGTGCTCCACTCCAGAAGCAGAGCGATTAGAAGTGACTTAAGTGGCCAAAAGAGAAAAAGGATTGGACATAAACTTCCCACAATCGAGAGAGCGGAGAGACAGACTCTAAGCTGTTTGAGATAAAGACTGAAGTTTCCACTTTCAGTGAGAACTTGGGGTGCCATGTCATCTGCTGGTGTTGGTCCTCTGGGTTTCAACAAGTCCGAAGTCGGCACAATCCTCCACAAGCTGCTGACAAGGTTTAGGGGGATGGTGATTTCATTTTCCAGCAGGACTTGGTACCTGCCAACACTGCTAAAGGTGTCAACTGCTGGTTCAATGACCATAGAGTACTATGATCGATTAACCGGCAAACTGGCCTGACCTGAACCCTACAGATAATCTATGGAGTATTGTTAATAGAGAGACACCAGATTAAATAATGTAAAGGCGATAAAGGATTCTATTGAAGCAGCACAGCCTTGGTAAACATTTCATCTCTATATCACATTGCCCTGATCCAGTAACTTGTGCAAAAAGAGCACCAACCCAACACGGAGTGCATATTCTGTGCAGAATATGGCCTTACTGTCAGAAAGGCGACCTTCCTTTGTTAAAAATTATTGTATTGGTCTTTGCTAATCCTCTTTTTTAAGAAATTTAAAGTTGTCATTAGCTGCAAGCCATAATCATCAAAACAAACAGAAATTATAGCTTGACTGTATATATATATATATATATATATATATATATATATATATATATATATATATGTATGTCTTAAATTTTTAAATTAAATTGCTGAAATAAATGAACTTAATACCGTTTCCTTTAGATGCAGGCATAGTTACCTAGATTAAACAATAACAATGTAAAAAAAAACACTAAAAACCACGAAGCATCTCTATTTCTGTGAGGAAACATAAGGTAGAAATTATCAAACAAGTTTGAGCAAAGCATACATTGTTTTTTTTATTTTTCTAAAAAGTATTCCTTAGGGAGACACATGCGCTGTTTTGGTTTCAGTCACAGTGGGAACAAATAATGAAAAACAATGACTGCATGATTAACATACTTTTATACTCTAACCTCTACTGAAAGGTTAAGTAACATTCGTCTAAAAGGTTGTTGTCTTTTTCTTTTTAAATCAAAATTTTAAAACAGAGCAGTCATGATTTCTTAATGACATGATATAGTTCTAGCAGGGAACCAGGCCTTTCTTTTGTCTTATTTTGCCGTCTGATAAAAGAAACTGGAAGCCGATATTTAGTGATTTTTACCAACTTTTGCTTGGCTGAAAATGACTTATCTATTTATTTCAACAATACTGCTTGGGAAATAAATCTTGAATTACATTGGAAAGACCGTATTTCTCATCAAATGGTGTTACAGTTTTAAGGAAATGCATAGTAAAGCAGCCGAGCAGAGTATGTGGGGAGCACCCGTGCTGAATTGTCCAGGTCTTGTCTGCCAGTACCAAACAGCTTTTTGCAGTATGTTGATGTGGGGTAGCATCTCCCCTTGCTAGAAAAACAAGGCTTGTTATCGCTGGAGGCAGTCACAGTGCATCAAAATGCTTAGAAATATCATGGTAAGATTCTGCAACAAATTATAATCCCAGGGCTCAAACTCCATCTTCTAAGTTCTTATTGCTTGTCCCCACAGAGCTGAGTTCATCAGAGACTACCTCAAACAATTGGGAGTGGAGAAGATAAAATATTCTGCTTGCTGTTCTGACCTAATGCCCATTTGCCCTTGTGGGATCAGCTTGGGCTTTCTTTTAGTGCCAGAAAGACCAACACAACCACACTGGTTGATTTGGTACAATGCTTGTTAAAGAATGGGAGGGCAAATCCCTCAGCAGTGTGTAACCATACTGATGACCAGGATGAGTTTCCAGACTGTTGTTGTTGTATACAATTCTCCAACATTCTACTGAGGCTCCCGACAAAATAATACATTGTTGAATTGTTGAAACAGTCAAGAGTAGAATAAGCTTTTTGATATTGAAAGACAGGATTTGGGTAGTCTTTCATTGGCCCAATCTAGAGACACTTATGCACCTGAAACCACATATATTTTCCCGATAAATGTGGTACAACTTAAAGGGAAATCAACAAACTTTCCAATGGTATAAGATACACTCAACAAAAATATACAATTGGTTAAAATAAACCAATTGTTTCAGCAGCTGTCTCAGTTGCTGGTCTCAGACGATCTTGGAGGTGAACCTGCTGGATGTGGAGGTCCTGGGCTGGTGTGGTTACACGTGGTCTGCGGTTGTGAGGCCGGTTGGATGTACTGCCATATTCTCTGAAACGCCTTTGGAGACGGCTTATGGTGGAGAAATGAACATTCAATGCATGAGCAATAGATCTGGTTGACATTCCTGCTGTCAGCATGCCAATTGCACGCTCCCTCAATGTTTGTGGCATCTGTGGCATTTCGCTGTGAGACAAAACTACACATTCCAGGGTGGCCTTTTATTGTGGGCAGTATAAGGTACACCTGTGCACTAATCATGCTGTCAGATCAGCATCTTGATGTGGCACACCTGTGAGGTGGGATGGATTATCTCAGCAAAGCAGAAGTGCTCACTATCACACATTTAGACTGATTTGTGAACAATGTTTGAGAGAAATGGTAATATTGTGTATCTGGAATGAATTTTAGATCTTTAAGTCCATCTCATGAAAAATGGGAGCAGAAACAAAGGTGTTGCGTTTATATGTTTGTTGAGTGTATATTGCCAAGAGGAATTGTTATGGCCAATTATTAAGCAGCCATACAAAAACTTCCTTACTTTCTGTGCGAAGTTGAGTTTATTTAACTCTAATTTGTGTCGGTGAAACTTGCTGGAGCTTTTTGTTTACAATGTTTGCTGTCTATAGTTGGGCAGATCTGTCATTTGGTCCGACCAACCATTTTATGTGTGACAGGAAAATTTTGCATTTTCATTCTAAAATTAATGAGGTCAGAGATTCTGTTTTCTCTCTTTAAGATATGGAAAGCAAGTATTCTGTTCTTTTGGGTCTGAAAAATATTAAGTATTAGATGCTGTATAGTGTAAAAGGAAAACACAAGAGACTACAATTACTTCTTTACCTGCTTCACACAAAATTTCTACCCATCCGCTGTCTCTGTAACATCTTAGGCCTGACATTTCTTTGTCTCTACTCCCTCTCAGAAATAACTCATCAGACTCTTTGGTCTGAGCTGCCCCTCACAGGGCTGTGGTCTTACGACTTAAAGTCATGGTATAAAATAAACAACCTGTACACATTAAGAATGACAACGAGGAAGTTTTTAAAGGCAAAGAAAAAAAGCATTTGGTGAACAACACGAAAGTGTATCATGACAATGAGCCGGACAACCAGGAAGGGGCCGTCTTGAATAAACAGGGTCTCCACGATGCTCCATAGGTCAGTGTTGTGTTTGGACCAGAGGGAGTCTCCATGGATACTCTCATCGGCTGCCTCTTTGTTCATGGACCCCACAACTGTTAAAGAAACAAGGCAGGACATTTTCTGTTTTTTTTTTTTTTACTGCATTGTCCAGCATATTTAAGAATAATACATTCTGCTATAAATCTAATAACCACCCAGTTTAACAACTCAAGTGTGTTGTATACTTGCTGCCATGGCCATGCTGAATTAAAACGTGCTATCTGTCCCTTTTACAGATTTCTTCTGTTTTTGACCTAAATGTTTTTGACCATTAAATAAACATTGGTATCAGACAGAGATGCATACATTGGCTATACCCGCTAATCCTTGCAGGGTCGTGGGCATGCTCGTGCCTATTTCCAGTGGTCACTGGGGAAGAGCTGGGTTTCACTCTGGACAGATAACCAGTCCATCAAAGGGCAACACAGAGACACACAAGACAACATTCCATGCACCCACGCAAACCTAAGGGTATTTAAAGGAGTCATGACCTGTAATTGTCACTTTTCCACGAGAAAAAATGTATATTATGATTGCCTAACGATTATACACTGGGCGGGAAGCCGATAGCGTTTGTTTGAAGCGTTTGTTTACCCTTCGGTTCGTCAACCAGCCCACGTGCACGCGCACTCAAATACGCGATGTTGAATTTCTGGCCGAATTGACATCAAGTCGGCGCAGGATATACCATATATGGACATCGCAGACCTATGCTGCAGGAAGCCCGCCCTGCTCCTCTCCCCCTCATATTCAGTCGAGCGCCGCCATTACTGAATTCCGATTCGAAGTACGAACTCGAGCTCCGTTTTGGAAAAAGGGGCCATTCAACTCAACAATCCTTCCTCTTGGCCCTGAAATATCTCTCCGCTTCTGTGAAAGCATGCTGCTTGGACCTCATGGATAAGCAGGAACCCCTATTCATACAGTATGATTCTGGCGGGAGACATACAGTATGCTGGTTTATACACTATCTATGGAGGAAAAAAAAGAAAACTCCAATTCTGTGTTTAAAGCATAGTACTTATTTACTTTAAGGTCTTTCAGGTTGTACATTGTGATTTGTGATCAGATAACAAGAGCTGTCTTAGTTTTGGCAGTATGCAGCTTAGGGATTTTGTTTAGTCTCCTGCAATGAGTCATGTAATAAAGATAGGGTGCTTGTTTCAGTTGGGTGCAATTTTATTCTTCTGAAAAGCAAAATGGTAATTCTGACATTCAGACTCCCGGGGTTTCTTTGGCAGCTAAGATGTAAGTTTCAAATAACAATCTACATCGCCAAGGTCAAACATCAGCATCAGCTTGCAAAGATTGTGAGAGATAACTGGAACCTTGATCATAAAAAGAAAAAAAATAAACACAGTTCGAAGATAAATGGACAAACAGTGTCCACCGGTGATGATTGTATTAAGTCAACACTGCACGGATGTAAAACCAATTTTGCGGACAGTATTTCTGTGATGAAGACCAAGTCTTTAACAGAAGGTTTTTGTAAGTCAACACATTGTGTGTTTATAGGGAATTCAAACATAGCAAGTCCACAAAAAGACAAACTTATATAAGCAGAAACAAACACACACATTATCCAAAGATAGGAAGACTCCCATTAAGTTCTCTGTGTCCTGGTTACAATAGTAAAGCCTCAAATAACAAATATTATTGTAAAATAGCATCTAAATAAACAGCGCAGTTATGTGTAACTAGACCGTTTGTGTGGGTTGCTCCAATAACAAAGTGGTTACACTTTAAATTCCTCTGCCTTTGACAGGTTTGAACAAAGAGGATGACACTTGCTCTAGGGTTTTTCTCAACATCGGCTTATTCAGCTTATCAGCAAAGCGGAGAGCTGAAAAACTGGTATTGCTCCTGCATCAGATTTTATTCCAAAGACATTCAGTGTTTACTTAAACAGTTTCCGTCCTCTTTTATAATCTGATCTGTGCTCAAAGATTCAGGTCTGGACATGCCTCTGATAGATCCATCAAGGTCCCTGCAAAACCTGGCAAGTTTTGTCAGTGTATACTGGAACAGAGATAAAATTGTCTCTTCTTCTCAATGTTTACTCCTAGGCCTAACTTTGACAGCCAGATTTGACAGCAGAGTTTTCCCTAGCAATATTGTTTGGATCTTTGCATTACATTACATTGCATTGCTGTAACTGCTTATTAAGCACATATGTTATTACTATAAAAGCAAAGGAGACACTGACCAGACAGATGAGAGGGGAACTGCAGCATGCTCCAAGTCCATACAGCTAAGGTGATGTAGACCAGCTGAGGACTGTCTTCTCTGCAAAATGACAAGCAGACATGATGCAATGGCAATTCAAATAACTTTAGATTAACATAATTTAAACAGCAGCCTACACTCTTGCTGTGATATGCATGGATTGAAATGTTTTCAGAAAAACTATGACACATGTTTAACATTGGGGGGGGGGGGGACAGCACCCACTTTACATCGTCCAGTGTCTCACTGGTAAACTCGAGGATGTCCGCTGCTGTGCCAACGAAAACGAGCAGAAGCTGAGACAGCTGGTCCCTGTTGACCCCTTCTCCTAAAGGGAGAAGCCACTTCCCTATGATGAGAAGGATGAGCAGAGCCTGATGAAGAGCAAGGATCCAGTTGTTCTGGCAGACATTTGAGACCGCGTCACGAAGACTCTGGATAAGAGAGGTCCCAAGAGAGAAATACATTTCAATAAGTTCATTTCTGTGACGGCTTGATTGTTTCTTATGAAAAACTTAAACATTTCGCAACATTTAGGAGAAAATGATTCGCTCCTGAGAACGGTTCAAACAAGAGCATAACATCCACAGAGCCTTTCAAAGTTATTCATAAGTCACGACCATTAAATACATTTTGCTGCGTTGAAACCACAACCATTGATGTAACATCTTAAAAGGTTTGCTACATGATGGGCCGACATATAGTTATATGCAACAATAAAGTAGAAGAAATAAAATATTTTCGAAAGCAGGAATCTGCTGCAGTGTAGATTTGACCCCTGAATCAATACTTTGTAGAGCCATCCTTCGCTGCAAGTCTTTTCAAGAGAATACTATAAATTTTACACATCTAAACACTAAATGTTTTGTCCATTGTTCTTTGCAAAATATGATGAAGAGCATCCAGATTTAAGATTTTGTAACAGATTGTCAGTTGGATGATGGTCTGAAGTGTTCCATTTTAACACACGATGCTTTGATCTAACCATTTCCATCGGTTCCAAGATTGTCCTGTTTCTAGACTGTTAAAAATATCTGTAAAAATGAGAGTAAATAACTATGAAATGCCTACGGTAAATGACTATTACATTAAAAAAAGTAAATGATTGTAATACTCATGTTAAATTACTGTAAATCGAGAAAGGGTCCATTGTTTTGTTTTTTACGGTACTAAAATAATGATAATGAATTACTATAATATAATAATAACTAACATGACAGAAAAGTATCTAAATCAATTATTTTTTTAAACGTTTTTTCTTAATGTTCTCTGTATTTTCATATGTTGTTATTGACAACATTCACCTCATTTGGTGTGGCATTGGTATTTCAAATATTTTATGTTAGAAATTGATGGAGTTATTTTTAACCCTTTGACACGCAACATTAAGCAAAAGTGACTTGTGTTTGTATCTTTATTATCGCAATAAATTACTTTCAGATTGATTTAAAGCCAGGATTCCAAAGATAAAGGGATTTTCCTTTGAAGTGAGTAACACATGAACAAAAATATCTATTGAATAATGTCTAACCTTTTATAGATACTGTGTTTTTGGAAGAAACAAATGTTTTAAGACAAATATTTATATATTTCTCCCCCATCTTTTAGGCAAAACCATCCAAGTTGTCTAAAGGAGAATGAACTTGGTGGCTTTGCTACAGCCAGACAAATGGTGAGCTCCAAAGCAATTGCAATACAAATATTACATTTTTTTGTTTGTTTTTTTTTGTTTAGACAAATACTTTATAGCTCATACTTGAAATTTGATTTCTTCTTTATTAGACAGAACACCTGATATTACTGTTGAATTATTGTCCCACTTTCCATATACTGTACCATGCCTCAGTATATTTCTTCTTGTAACAGTAGAGACACAGAAGGAGGTAAAACGGCAGACGTCGGAGATGGACGCAGAGAGGCTGAAGAAGATTGAGGATGACAGGCTGTAGGTTCAGGTGAGTTTGAAAGTATAAAGATATGTTAGCCGTGAATTTGAGCAGTTTGTCAAAAGAGAGGCTTACGATTATCTTTATCAGTAAAAGTGGTTCATCCATTTGGCTTTGAGATCAGAGCTTTCTATGAAATCTTCATCTATGTATTTTTTCAGATGACAAAAGCGACCTGTATAGATGGAGATACTGGTAGATTCATAGGTTTAGCGTTGGCTTCAAACAACGTGACAACAGTAAACATAGCTAGTTATTTAGAAGAGGAACTAGTAGAAAACAGTGCACTGAAAGAGTTTAATTTTCATTTAAAAGATCGTTTTTTGCACACTCCTACCTGTGATATTTCTGTCTATGTTGTAACTAAGAGGTTCTAGACTATAGATTTATACAAATTTGGATCTTCATAATGCTTAATTACTTTTACATGAGTATTTCTTTGCAAGAAGTCCTTTACTTTGACTTCTACTTGAAGGAATGCTATTTATACTTGAGTATGGTTTTTGGCTACTCTACCTACCTCTGGGTAAATGCAAGATCGTATATTTGCTTGATCAATTGTATATATGTGTTTTTGAGTCTGAAATGTTCAGTTTGGTTAACTGTGCTTTGGATCTGCTTTCAGGCTGCAAGGAAAGAGCTTCGGATCCGAAACCTGTTCCAGTCCCTCGGACACCATCAGGGACTGCTTTCCATGTTGAATGCCCACCACTATCAAGCCCAAATAAAAACACACTTTATGTCAACCACTACAATTTTCAAATGTTTTCAATTCTGTTGACTGTGTTTATTCCTTACTTTTGTTTTAAAAGCTTCAGGCAGTGTTAAGTAAAATTAGCAGAGTATTGTGAAAGTTTAATATTATTTAGGTTAGTGCCTATTTGGTCATTGTGTTGATTACTAAACCAGCTTTTTAATAGATAACTGTAATATGTTTCACTGGATCCAGCTGTGGGAGACGGTAATCAATTTAACTGCATGTCTTTTGTTTTCACATAAATTACCATAAACAGCTTTATTGTATCTATTTTAATTCACGTAATCTACTGTAAAACAACAACACTCCTTTACTTTGAAATGTATGGTTACCAAAATAGTATAGTTGTGCTTTCTACATTTACACTTTTTTTTTCAGGGTAAAATTCTGGAATCCATAGCTACTAGTAATTCAGCATAAAAAAAAAAAATTATTAGTAATTTTTTTATATTGTAGCTTCGTCCATCTTTCCACGAATTCGTAACAGCCTCCCTCTCCCTAATAACCACATACTTCCCTACAGCATGATGCTGCCACTACCATGTTTTACAGCAGGGATGGTGTTTTCAATGATGTGCAATGTTAGTTTTTTTACTAACACAGGCAAGAAATTCATTTCTGGCATCATCTAACCAGAGCACTTTCTTCTTGGTGTTTGCTGTGCCTTCTACGTGATTTGTGGCAAACTGCAAATGGGACTTTGTATTGCTTGGATTAAAAAAAAAAGTCTTTCAACAAAGATCTGATCGGTACAAATCTGAGTCCAAGAGTAATAGTTATCTTGTCAACAGATTCTCTGACCTGAGCTGTGGATCTCAGCAGCTCATTTAAAGTTACAATGGGCTCCTTGAGTGCCCCTTTAGGTGGACAGTCATCCAATTGTGCCATGCACTTATATATTTTAAGATGATGGACTGAATGGAGCTCTGTAAGATGTTCAAAACTTGAGATATTGTTTTATAACCTAACTCTGCTTAATACGTCTCCATAACTTTATCTCTAACCTGTCTGCTGTGTTCCTTGGTCTTAATGAAGGTTTTTTAATTCATGTTCTCTACCAGACCTCTGTGGACTTCATAGAGCAGCTGGATTTTTACAAGGATTAAATTACATATTCTAAAGCGTGTGCGATAACGATATCTCTTGCGTTATATTCTTTTATTTTCTTTGTGTCAAAATGACTGTTTATTAACATTTTCACTTTCCAGATACATTGCAGCAGAACAACTTTAAAGAAATATAGAATGCCAATTAAAGATCATTTATTGTGCAAAATGCATTTTAAAAATATTCTAATCTTTTTCCAAAAAAATGCAACACAAAAATTCTCATGACATAAAGAAGAAGATATTTTAAATAAGTTAAAAGCTAAATTTTATGAAAACACAAAGTTCAAAATTGTTTGCTTTCCTGGTTATTTGTTGTTGTTTATAAATTTAATATAGCACAAAAATTAATCCAGCACAGTTTTAAATTAAATATGCTTCAAGTTCAACAGGTTTCGTCTCCGTTAAATGGAATACAGCAAACCGTCTATACTTGCAGGAAGTTTCTTTTTTCTTTTTTGTTAAATGGGTGGCATCTGAAGGCAAATGGCTGAATATGAGTAAAGGGGGCTGAAATTAAATGTACACCAAACATTTCAGATTTGTATTTCTATACTGTTGAAAACTGTGTGTTATTTTCCACACACTTCAAATTTATGCAGCAATTTGTGTTAACCTATCTCTTAGAATCACAACAAAACACACAAAAGTTTGTGATTTTATTGCAAGAAATTAAGTTCAATCGTAAGACGTAAGAATGCTTTTTCAAAGTATTGTACAGGATATATAATGAGGATTTACCTTTAGGAAATATGCCAACAAAGATATCTACAATCGCCTCGAATTTCTTATTTACTGTGCTTCTAACCTGAAGAAGTAGACCTCTGTCTTCTGGTTTTTTCAGATTGTGAAGATTAGCTTTTAATGGTAACAGCATAGCTTTACTCAGGGTTGGTAATGCTAACTATCTGAAGGTAAAATATTCCTACAGTTGCATTTGCATCAGGAGAGGTGACATGTTATTCTTATTTTTGATTAATCTTATTATCCCTAAATGAATATTTTAGCTGTAGTTCTAATGAGAATTAATTCACTAATGTAACTGTTGCATTTCTAGAAAGCCATACTAAAAATTAAGGTGGCTCTAAATAACTGTGCTAAGCATCAGTATGTCTCACCACCAATTACACCATTGGAGTCTGTCTGGCAAAGCAAGTCCTTTTGTAGTTATGTGTAGAAGTTTTAGTGCATTCCACTTGTAGTCGGAACTCGGAAATTTCGACTTCCGAGTCGGAAAAATCAACTGAAATGGCTCCTCAAGTTGGAGTTCATGCTCGGCAAGTCAGATTTTTATTTTTCATGCGCCGACTTTGAGTTTCAGTATGGTCGTTCCTCACATCAACAATAGTAAGCTGTGGTGGAAACATGTTTATTTTGCAAGACACACTGGTAAGAGTGCGTCTAAAAGTCAGTGTAACATGTGGAGCCTGCAACTCTAAACTGAACAAAATAAAAGTGTGTTTGTATATGAAAAGTACAGTTTAAAATGAAAGATGTATGACAAAAAATGGCTACCTGGGCATTGCTATATTGAAACCGCAACTTCGCCGACTATGTTAACTTGAAAGCTGTTACCTCAGGCATGGTGTCAAACCCAGCTCTGGTTAATGGGACGCAGCATTATTCTACTGCATTATGCTGTAGCTGTGGGTGGTAAGTGCTCTAACTCCTTACTAAGGGTATTTGCACTGCAACCAGATAGATGGTAATTAGATTTTAGTCTTTAAATTGTATGATTAGAGTTGTTGTACCACTGGAAGGTACATCTTACCCATAAAATCTCTCAATATGGGATGTGTTATTATGTTCATCTTTTTTTCTGTTAAGTAGTTATTTTTATGGATTTTTTAATTAAGTGTTTTAATCATTTCAGTTTGAGGTTTGCCCATCTAAATTATTTATATTGCTATGTACAGTCCTCTGAGATCACTTTATGAGTAGATTTATAATTTTCTTGATCTGTTCTTAAGAGTTGCTCCAATTAATATTTTAGGCTTATAATGAAAGCAGCAGGAATAAATTTACTGATCAAAAAGGATCCATTTTTACTCTAAAGGTACAGTGTAAAGACTTTAGTGACAGTGTTGAAGATCCTAAATAGCCACCAGTGAAATACAACATAAACCCTCTCCTTCTTAGTGTGTAAGAGAAAAAAAAGATATCATTGAAAATATGAAAAACAAAAAAAATAAGAATCATTTTTTTGTCCTTGGTCTAATTGGCAAGTTGAGAATTGCGGACCTGTTCATAAAAACATGATTATTACACAGGATATATTTACACACACACACACACACACACATATATATATATATATACAGTGGCTTGCAAAAGTATTCGGCCCCCTTGAACTTTTCCACATTTTGTCACATTACAGCCACAAACAAAATTCAATTTTATTGGAATTCCACGTGAAAGACCAATACAAAGTGGTGTACACGTGAGAAGTGGAACGAAAATCATACATGTTTCCAAACATTTTTTACAAATAAATAACTGAAAAGTGGGGTGTGTGTAATTGTGTGTAACATAGCGTTTTGCATTTTGGCCAAAAAGTTCAATTTTGGTCTCATCTGACCAGAGCACCTTCTTCCACATGTTTGCTGTGTCCCCCACATGGCTTGTGGCAAACTGCAAACGGGACTTCTTATGGTTTTCTTTTAACAATGGCTTTCTTCTTGCCACTCTTCCATAAAGGCCAACTTTGTGCAGTGCACGACTAATAGTTGTTCTATGGACAGATTCCCCCACCTGAGCTGTAGATCTCTGCAGCTCATCCAGAGTCACCATGGGCCTCTTGGCTGCATTTCTGATCAGCGCTCTACTTGTTCGGCCTGTGAGTTTAGGTGGACGGCCTTGTCTTGGTAGGTTTACAGTTGTGCCATACTCCTTCCATTTCTGAATGATCGCTTGAACAGCGCTCCGTGGGATGTTCAAGGCTTGGGAAATCTTTTTGTAGCCTAAGCCTGCTTTAAATTTCTCAATAACTTTATCCCTGACCTGTCTGGTGTGTTCTTTGGACTTCATGGTGTTGTTGCTCCCAAAATTCTCTTAGACAACCTCTGAGGCCGTCACAGGGCAGCTGTATTTGTACTGACATTAGATTACACACAGGAGCACTATTTAGTCATTAGCACTCATCAGGCAATGTCTATGGGCAACTGACTGCACTCAGACCAAAGGGAGCTGAATAATTACGCACACCCCACTTTTCACTTATTTATTTGTAAAAAAATGTTTGGAATCATGTATGATTTATGTGCCACTTCTCACGTGTACAACACATTGTATTGGTCTTTCACGTGGAATTCCAATAAAACTGATTCATGTTTGTGGCTGTAATGTGACAAAATGTGGAAAAGTTCAAGGGGGCCGAATACTTTTGCAAGCCACTGTATATATATATGTGTGTGTATGTATATATATATATATATATATATATATATATATATATATATATATATATATATATATATATATATATATATATATATATATATATATATGTAAACATTTTTTTATTTTTTTTTGTAAAACCTCAACAAAGTAGATTAGAATTTTTTTTTTGTAAAGAGCTATTTCTTTGGCATCTGCCTGCGCTTTTGGACGGGGTTGCTACCTAGCTGCTAATCAGTTTACATACTCATAGCTGTAGGGTTGTATGTTTTTCATTCTTTGCAAGACTTCAGCCTGTTCCATTGAGCTCAGTCTAAGCTGAAATTCTATCTATTCTCTTTGTGTGTACTGCTGCTGTTGTATTAGATGACAAAGCTCTGGTAAAGAAGTGACCTAAATTGTCAAGCTCACAAATTATTTTGTCTCTCTCTTTTTTCTTTACAAAAAAATAATCAGTTAACATCTTTTTTTTCTTCTGTCAACTTGAAAATTAATTCTGGTTATGTTTGTGGTCTAAAACTAAGTAATTTGCACATCTGACCGTTTGGATCAGAAACTAATCTGCCTTAACATGTTGAACACCTGCCAATAATTGTTCCTCATTCTTTTACAGCCTGCTCTGGCCAAGCAAAACATCTGGTATCCAGATGTTAGCACTGACTCGGGGATGGGGAACTCTATATTGGCAAACTCAGAAGCTAGCTGATATTTATACCATTGTAGCCACTTCCAGGACATTTCATGTTGACTCTACTTGAATGTGTTCCCGGCTTGGGGATGTTGCAATCATGGCCTTAATTCGTACTAACCTTGCAGACGTTTCATACTGACTGTGTGTCAATTTATACCTATCTTGGAGTTGTTGTATAGGAAATATTATTTTGTACCCTTCTTGCAGACATTTTGTACTGACTATGTATCAAT
Organism: Valencia hispanica; assembly: GCA_963556495.2. NCBI lineage: Eukaryota > Metazoa > Chordata > Actinopteri > Cyprinodontiformes > Valenciidae > Valencia > Valencia hispanica. The sequence goes on from OY747711.1 coordinate 36,838,359, forward strand.
CTAATATATGACCACTAAAAGATATTATAATGTGACTTCAGTGAACGTTATCTACCAGCAGGAGGTCTTTAGATCTGGAGTATTATAGCAAAAGCTTTAACGCTCCACTTGTGAAAGTAAATCTGTTAGGCTTCTACTTGGTACTCAGACATCAATTCTGAGTGCCACACTATTAGCCAGCACACGTGCAGAAAACAAAAAGTTTGCAAAAATCAAACTTCCTCACAAAGTAAACATTTTTTCAGCTGACTCTTGTACCCTTCAGGCAAGTGCATACCACAAAGGTTTTGCTTCCTGAAAATGTTCCGGGCTCCACCTCACCACCAGCGACTCTCGTATGAAGTTCATCATTTGGCACCCAGAATATCTCAGGTACACAAATAGATTATTCACTATAATTTTGAGAAAGCTAAACTTTCCCAAATCCAACCTGTGCTTTAAATTTTTTTTTTTTATCAGTTTAGAATAATTTTGTCAATATTTATATTTTCTATTTTTTTCTCTTTTTTAATATGAAGGTTTATATAAAGATTTATACATCTCAAACCAAAGAATCTCTGTTCTGTGTACAACAATCCAATTCAGTTTTATAGTATTTTACTTTTGAGCAAAAGAGTGCCAAATGCACCCCAGATCCTACAAATAGGAGCATATGTTTCTTACAACACTTAATTCCCACTGAGTGAAAATCTCATTAAGCAATAGAAAACTAGTTCAGTGCCACCTCACATCCCCTACCTCTGGAAAAGTGTATGAAATATTAATTGTCCTACCTTAAGTCTAAGGTATGTTGTGCTGTTTTCTGACGTTTCATTTAGGAACACTGCTTGTAAACGAGCCATGGAGTCATGAATTTTGCACTGCAAAATAAATCAAAGAGGCATCATACAGTACTACTTTATATTTTTGGAGAACTACACAAAAATAATTTGATTCCTGACTTGGACTACCTGGTCATCACTCTGCTTGTAGTGCTGGTGATTGAGCTCCAGGATCCAGATGGAGGGAATGATACTTATGAGAAACAGAAGAATTGTAGGAGAAAACCTGCAAGAAATGGGAAATTAGCTGGTCAGTTCTGCTCCAATCTAATGCAGATCCACAATATGAATGTAAATGAGTGGAGTTGTATATCATTAGAGGTAAAAGTAGATTTAAGATGAGGTGATTTGGAAGTAGAAAATCAAGATAAAAACTGATTTCGACCCTATCAAGAAATGTGTTGTTTATATTTTCATAAATAACGGTTTTTTACTATTTCCTTTCCAATACATTTTATCAGTATCAAATTAGTGAAAGTTATTATCTCCTTTATTACCCACTCAAGATAATCCCACACCAACCATAGGTTTTTTAATGAGTTGTTAAATATTTAAAGGACAATAAAAATAATTTTTACGCATTTCCGACCACTGAGACAGAAAGGAAATGGGGTGAATTATGGTCTAATAGTGCCTTCTGACTAACTGCAATGCATCCCATTTATGTTCCCATTATGTATAACGTCTATACTATGTAGGCTTGTGGGGGGAGGGGGGGGGGGGTTCTGGTGCCTATCTTCAGGAGTCATAGGGCTAGAGGCAGGGTAAACCCACAGGTCGCCAGTCCATCGCAAGGCAACAGTCAGACATACAGGGCAAGCAACAACGCACGTACACACTCATACCTAAGGGCAATTTAGAGAAACCAATTAACCTAACTGTCATGTTTTTGGACTGTGGGAGGAAGCCGGAAGTACCCAGAGGGAACCCACGCATGTACAAGTGAGAACATGCAAACTCCATGCAGAAGGGATTTGAACCCAGGACCTTCTTGCTGCAAGGCAACAGTGCTACAAAAATATAATACGACATTAAAGAAGATAACAAGAAGTCTGAACGATTGCTGGATGAGGACCTTTTGAGGGTTGGATTTCCTGTCCCAACCCAACTTTACTGTCCCAGGATAATTGCAGCATTGGGACAAGCAGGATGCAAGAGGGTGGGGGTCTTCATGTTATTAATAGACTGCATATTAGTACATTATAAAAATATTGGTAATGTGCAACATCATTATTAAGATCAGTTTTGCATGCAAATAAATAACTGCAGGTGTAATTAATCATAATTAAATATAAAATAGACATTTAAAGAGAAATTTGCAAGGTTTTTTTACCACTTGTAATCCTGTCCTTTTCGCTTCACCAGTGTTATTATCATTTCAGCAACAAGTGGCAGAAAGAGAATAGTCAGCAGCCAGTATTTCTGATCTCCTTTGACCCAAGTCACCCTCCAGACAGCGACCAGTGAAAGCAAGATAAACAAAGCTCTGGTGATGACCGCACACAGAAAGCTGAACAAACCCATGGCGCTGAGACTGCTCCTAATTCCTTAAAAAGGTTCAAAAATCAGACCGCTGCTGGAAGCTGTTCCCACACTGAGAGAGAAGAAAAGGGCAGGAGTCTTTGAACAAAGTGCTCAAACTTGTAGCTCCGCCTGCCTTTTTTTTCCCTCCCCCCTGCTTTGAAACGTGGATATCAGATTGTGATGACGCTACATGTGGTTCGGGGTGTCTCAAAAAGGCCATTCATGACTTCTCATTGTGATTTTTGGCTGACATTCTGATTCCTCTGCAATCTCTTTGTCTGAAGAGTGGGATCACATCCCCAGTTTATTTCAACAGGAAAAGCGCCAGAAATAAAGATGTTTGTGTAGATTCTCAGTCATCCAGGACATGATCATCGTGAGAGTTTAAATGAAGCCAACTGGACTGTTTGTTGTCTTGTCTTTCAAGTCAAGAAAAGTCCAGTTACATTAATTTAAACTCTCACGGTCAGAAATAAAGCGGACAGAGAAACTATTGTTTGTTGCACTTCATTCCAAGCAGTGCTGGGCAAGAGATCGTTTCATCTTAATGAAACAGTTTGCCCACGGCAGCACAACAGGATGGGCACCAAAAGTTGAATAAATAAAGTTATGGCCCTTTCACCAAAGAGTTTTCTATTACTTATTTGCATGTCTTATCAGTGAGGAATGGATGGGCTCCAGTGTTGTGCACAGTTTAAGCCAGTGTTTCCCAACCCCTAATTTTGCTATGTGGGACATAGCAAAATATGTGGGACATAGCAAAATTTGTCCGGCCCATCTCTGGGCCAAACCCTTGCCTAAATACTGGCCCACAATTGGCTGGGCCCTCGGCCCAAGAATGGCCCACTCACTGAACAATGACACAAGAAGTTTGTTTTGGCCCAGGTCTGGGCAACACACTGTAAGGTAACTCTCATTGTTTATGTCGGCCCTGTACTGGCCCACAGTCAGTGAACCAGTACAGGTTCACTGACCCCTGGCCCAATATTGGCCCATACACTGAAAGATTGACCTGGTTGAGGGTTGGCTGAGTGTCCCCAGGTCAACATTGGCCCACACACTGTAAAACTGAGACGAAAATGCTAAATGCCAAAAAAAGAAATGACAAAATTTCAATTTTGTATGAAAGTGCTTGTATTAACATATCAGAAATACGATACAAAGATATGAGACATTTAATCTGTTGAACTCAACACAGGAACACTGAACTTACTCCAACTAAACCAAAATGTAGAAATAATAACCACATATTTACTAATAATAAACACAAAGAGAGCTGAGCTTAATAGGCATTTTCTTTAGCTTGTAGCCTTCTCTTTCTCCCTCCCTCACGCTGGAGCCACCGCTTCATTATTCCCTCCACCTCTGATTCAGCAGCCAAACCAACAGTTGGGTTTCTTCGTACTGCACCTATGGATATGGGAAATGGATATACAACTACATGAAACATTTATGTGGTATTTACCAGAATTTAATTATGTCACCTGGTATTAAAAACTATATTGGCAAATAGATAGCCTAATTTCTGATTTTTTTGGGGCGGAAATTTACTCCAAATTATTTTTCCTTCGTGGACAATGGCCCTAATACTCCATGGTAGCCTACAGTTGAACAATGGCCCTACAACCTACATATTCTGTGATTGGAAACAAGTTGAAAAAAATTATCTGTGATTACTATGAAAGTAGATTGTGATTTATTTATTTGTTCTTTTTTTTAAGTTTAATTCAGGGCTAAAGCAAATTAAATCCGTTAGCTAAATATAGCGGTTTGTCTAACTAAAAGTTCAAGAATCTTCTAGTTGTAGGCTATGTTATATTGACCTTTTCTGAAAGCTTACATTATACGCTGACAATTAGGCTTTTGTTTATTGGCAAAATATATATACTTACCAGAATCTAGTGACAAAGTGGGAGTCCACTGTCCACTCCTGCGTCCTCATCCATACAGTGTGTGACCGGATAGCCGCCGATTGTTGTTCAGTTTTTGGCGCGATGACAGTCAGATTCCACTCGTCGCACGGGCAGTGCGCCGATAGTATAAAATTTATGGCAGTAATGCAAAATCGAGGACTCATTCATGCTGGTAACGGACTTTGACTCTACTGTAGGCCACTGAGTAAAGCCGAAGTTACACACAGGAAACTGCGCTATTAAAAATATATATTTATTTTATTTGTTTAGTTTTTTTTAACCCAACCCCAAAGTGTTTTGATAAATTATTAAATTAAAACAGAATAAACAGCCAGCAAGTTCTCCTCTCATCTAGTTGCCTTAGCAAAAATAAACACAGTGTGCCTGCAAGCTGCAGTGTCATTTATTGGCTTAATTTGCACCAGTATGCCGTACATTTAAAAGATTGTGGCCACGTTTTTATTGTCTGTCTTGAAATAATTAATAATTAGTAAAATAATCCCACATTGTCCTTGATTGAAGTCAAAACTGTTATTTGTGCATATTTTGAGACATGACACCGTGGTTCTAAACATTAAACTGTTTTTAGAAAAGAACTTTACTGTCACACAATTCATAAAACCCGCCTCATCAGCCCATTACCCAAAAGTGCCAACTCTGAGCCAAAACCCAGCCAACTGTGTTTTTTCTAATACCGGCAGATGTCTGTATCCCTACTGTCGGGCCACACGCTGTGTGCATGTGTCCACCGCATTGTGTCCACTTCCGGCAATATTGTATCGAACCACAATCGGGCCAAATAAGAAAGACAGCATCAGCTCAACTACTGAACATCTGTTTGGGGCCATTAAAGGAAACAAGTGATTCGGCCGACCCGGACCTCAGCCAACAGTGCCAGAGCTCAGCCACAATCGGGCCAATTATGCTTGCTATATGGGATGATAAACTCCTCATAAACTAGAGGTTAATCTCGTTTTTATTATCTTTGACCTATACCAAAATACGCATAAAAGCAATTCCTCAGAAAAGGAGTGCAATGGACTGAACCACAATGAACCAGGAACAAGGGCTGGGTACTCGTTATGCTGCATTTTATTTTCCTCTGAAGTCAGAACTTGGATCTGAGAACAACACCAAGCTCATCTCAGGCGTGTTCATGTTGCAGGCTAAACGCTATTAGCAATACAAGCTAACAAAAATGCATGTCTCAGGGTTTTATTCTTTCACATCCCGTAGCAACTTGTTCACTAAAGCAGTCTGTGTAGGAAAGTAAAAATGTCAAAAGTTCAAATAGCCCTCTTTTTACAGCAGTGGCCCCTAAGTTTTGTACGAAAAGCCTTCAAATGAGGTCAAACTCTGTGACAACCCCCTGATTTTCCCACTTTTAAATAAGTGCAAGTGCGGGACTTTTCAGGACAAGTCAAAATCTTGTTTTACTACTGTTTCAAATGTCTCTCAGTTTTCTTGAAAACTTGAAGGGGGGTTTTCTAAAAAGTTTCACAGAGTACTGGTATTGTAAGTGATTTGTTACAGGCAATTACCTGAGCCTCCAACAGTAACTGAAATGTTGGGCAGTATTAGCAGCAATTGTGGTAAAAGTTTGATGGGTGTGCTGTATGAGATAAGTGTATTGATATGTCAAAGTCCTGGTGTTGGAACCATGTGGTATGTGAGGGGGCCAAAATAATGTCATTATGTATCATTTAAGCACCTAATGCTAAACTAGTGCCAGGTTTCATGAATACCTTTCTACTGAAGCCCCACTGAACCTCATTACGTGTTGGAAATGCTTTCAGTCCATGCCTCCATGTTGGATCACCTGGGTCTGGTGACCTCTACTCAATATTTTGGTCTTCCTGTTGTGCCAGCTCCATACAAACAGAAAGATTTATATGCTCATTACTGGTCTGCATCTATACCAAATGCGCTGAAGTCACTCCTGGGTGCTTAACTTGGAGGTTAATCTTTGTTTGACAGCAACATGAAGTTAGTCTTAGTACCTTTAATTTCTTTGTGTACTTCATGTGATCAACTGGATTTTTATATTCAAATGTCAAACCCCAACCCTGGAGCTTTGGAGCTGGGGTCCGTTTCACAAAGCAGGTTTAGTGAAAACCCTGAGATAGTTAACCCTGAGATGAGGGAAACGCTGGTTTTTCTGTTTCACAAAGCCAGTTTAGCGTAACTGAGTCAGTTACCCGGGCAACCTACTCCGTGAAACTAACCTGCTCACTGGCAGGTTTGCTTCAAATAACTCTGAGTTTCTCCTGGTCTTAAGTTGAAGCCTGCAGTGTGAAAGCAGTGGCAGACATGGCGTGTCCGTTTCTTGAAGAGGCTGTTGATGTAGAAGCGCAGATACTCTGCAGAAATCTCCGTCGGGAGAGGATGATCAGACCCTGGGGGGATGTTTTATCACTTCCTGATGAGTACCTGTTTGAGCACTTCCGTTTTTCTTGACCATCAATAATTTATTCAAACAACATTCTCAGCCCACACATTTCTCACATGACTCATCGTGGAAATGCTCTCCGCTCCGAGCAAATTCTTTGTATTGCACTTTGGTTTTTTGGGAATGGCAGTTTCTTGTATAACATTGGTGATGCGGAGCATGTTTCAAAACTGTCTGTCGGACTGTCATAAATGTGACCCTAGCCTGAAATGACTATAGTCAGTATACAGTTAGTATACAGTTACAGTATACTGTACACGTTTGTAGTGTTCCAAGGTCACAGAACCACCAGACATTTCAAGAAAGCGTTCCAAAGAATTGCAGGTATCTGTGTGAAGCAATAGTTAATGTCATAAAGCTTGGAGACTGGAAGCACTCATCAATTTGATATATTTTAGGGTTTCCAGGTGTGATTGGCTGCATTAATAGAACTCACATTCCCATCATAGCTCCTTCAATAAATGAAGGAGATTATGTGAATAGATCTGTCCACAGCATTAATGTACAGGTAAGCCTAAATAATAGCTTTTAACTTTCCAAATGAAATATACTTAATACACCTACTGCAGCTAATTATTTTTGTCCACTGTAAAGATCTAAAGTGATGCAGAATGTGTGATCAGCAATGTGAAAGCATAGTGGCCTAGGTCTGTGCATGACTCTCGAATTTTTTGTGAGTCCACCCTGAGTGACAGATTTGCCCATGGTGAGTTTATGTAGAATATAGCTATATCCTATGATCAATATTCTATGTCCTCCTATTGCAACCGAAACATTAAATTGTATCTTGTATTATCATAGGAGAGTTTGATGGTTACCTACTGGGAGACAGAGGGTACCCCTGCCAGCCCCATCTGCTGACCCCTTACATTTGAACATATCCAGAAAACTCAAATTTTGAGACTTTCATGTATAACAGGCATTTAGGTGTGGCTTTCATATAGACAATATTAAATACTGGCATTGCTGGTATATGGCTGAAGATTTGGCTTTTTCTTTGTTTAAGGGATTTCCTTAATTACTTAAATATAACTATCACATATATAATGTAACCACTGAATGCAGTTTAATGAGAACAGGCTAACCAACACCACAATTGCTTGTAATTAAATGATATATTACCTGTTTGAACTATATTTTTATATTTCATCTTTAATTGCTGCCATGTTCTTTTTTCGCTTGTTGTGTTGCACCTGTGCGCTCAAACAAAAATATATAATATAAATGTTGAATGAGTGGAACATTCAAGACCAAACCTTTTTTTTTTGTCCTCTAATTAACAATCACACATTATCTTGATCAGCAATTTTCTGCCACACAAGCACTCTCTCTTTTGCTGCTGCCACACTATTGCTTTTTTTTATTTAAATATGCTCATTTTCTGTATATGCAGTCATTAATATGTCTAATTCCACTAAAGAGAAGTAGGAGGATCTACCTTTTTTCCACTGGTTGCCATGGTGAATCATGTTAGCTGTGTCCCATTGATGCGGGCTTTTTATATTCTCATGCACAAGTGTAACTCAGGATAACTTTGACTCAGAGTTGATTGAACTAATTCTTAACACCTGTTCTGAAACCGAAAACTCTGATATTAACAACTCAGAGTAAGCCAACCTAGAGTTCAGGCTTTGACTCAGAGTTTGTTATACCTGCTTTGTTAAACGGGTCCCTGATCTCAGTTGACTTTGGCTGGGAACCAAAATGCACTTTGGACATGGTGACAGCCTTTCACTAGACAAACACAGACTGAAAGACAACTCAGTCTCACTTCCATGCTTGTTTTAAGCTGTGTAAGGAAGTCTGAGCATGGTAGGTAAACAAAAACAAGGGCAGACTGAAGCCGAATTGTGTGGGAAAGGTGGCCTTGGCCCTCAATGAGCAGCCAAGACCACCTCCACATGCCTCTCAGTTGAAACAAATTTTTAACTTTAAACTTGAAATTTCATTTTAGCATTGAGAAAGTAAAAAAAAAAACAATTTTAGGGTTTAACTGAGAGCTCTATAAAGTTAGGCAAAAATAATTGCATTGTTTCACATCTCAGATATTTTAAAAAAATTATATTAAGAAAGTATGGAAATATTCAGTAAATATTTGCTTTTATGTAAAACCATATAGTAAAAGTAACCTGTGTGTCCTTCGTAAAATACCAAATACTTTATATGTATCTATTATGGGTGCAGTCTAAAAGAATTATGCTGACTATTTTTCTTTCTTTTTTCTCAGGGTTTTTGTTGTGTCAGCTTTTTCTTTCTCCCACCACAATTAGTTCATATTCAGATCAAAGTTTGTGCTTCCTTTACAGTTTAGGGAGGTTTTTTTTAACTCCTGTTGTAGATTTTAACAGAATGTCAGTAAAGAATACACACAAGGCAGTTAAATCAAATGAAACTATGTCAGCATAAAGCACAAAAGACTACTTAAAGATTACCTAAAACAATTCAAATCCGGATTTCAACAAAATACTGACTATTTCCTCATTTCTCTCAGTGTGTGATGAGGTAAAAGGCTGATACAATGGGGTTACAAATATCTGAAAAGTGTGGTTTGCATTTGTATTCTCTTTCAGCCTCTAAAGCCATTTTTACACCATCTTTCCCCTTCTGTCAAAAGGCGGAATGCTGTGCGACGTAAATGTAAGTATTTGGACCTGCCCACTAGGGTCCGCTAGAGAGGCTCAAATCTTTTCCCGTCACACATATGCGTCATTGTCTTTACAAACCGGATCATGTCAGACTTTACTGAACTAATATGTGGATACCCCACATATTAGTTCAGTAAAGTCTGACATGATTCTATTATACAACTTATTTTTAAAAAAGAGTAAAGCAAAATGAGGAAAATCCTTTAAAAAAATCAAAATACTAAAACAGTCTATATACAAATCCTCACAAATGTATTGATACCCCTTTAAACTTTTCTAGATTACAACAAACTTAAATGTATTTTCAATAAATCTTCTGTGTTAAAAGAACACAAAGTAGTACATTTTTAAGTCCAAAGACTTGCTGCTGTATCTGTGTGAAAGGAGGTTCTACAGCTTCAGAAGCCAGGGACTCCTTTCATTTGAAAATAAATAAAAATCTTTGAAAATCATGGATCTGTTTAATTTTACTTCAATATTTATGCACAATTTTGTGTTGTTAAATCCCACAAAATAACCAAAAAAAAACGATGAAGTTTGTGGTTGTAACTTATCTCAGTTTTTAATCTTTGACAGTAATACATTTTACTTTAGGCAGTCCTGTCGCATCAGTTTATTGGACTAAAATTGTTTACAATTGAAGAAACTTTGAAATAAATCTTAAATGTGACGCCTGAAACATAAAGCTACCAATCTAAAATGAAATATTCCTTTTAAATACTTGATGTTGCAAACACATACCAGGCCCATAGTACTGGAAAGACGTCCTGACTTTAGGGTTGACAAGGAGACGGCTGCCAGAAGAGCGCAGAGACTGCAAAGGTTCATATGATGAAAGCAGTTCTGAAAGATAAGAAGGCCTAAGACCATTGAGACACTTAAAAATTATTAAAAGAACCTTAAAATCAACCCTAAAACATAAGGGGAACGAATGCAATGAATTTAAGACAGCGCTTTGTCTGTGTTTTACTGCTATTTTTGTTTTACCTCTTAATCATGTAAAGCACCTTGAATCACCTTGTTGTTGAAAGTGTGCTATATAAATAAAATTGCCTTGCCTTGCCTAGTGTGCTCCTGCCTCCTGGTATTCTTTTAATCTAATTCATCACAGGGTAGCTGTGAATTAATCACGATTGATTAACAAATTCTAAATATGACTGAAAAAGTAAAATTTTTGGTGTGAATAAAGGACAAAACCGCAAGCTGTTGCTCTTTTTAATTTAAGGAAATACAGGAGAGATTCATGGGACTTTTGTTTTGAACTCCACTATCACATTTACACGTGGGCCTTTTAACCTATTAATCTTTTAGCCAGTTGCTAAGGCAAACTAACTGGTTGACATTTTCTGAATATAAACCTAACCGTTTCTTATTAATTTTGGACAACCATGAGGATCCTCTTCATGGGACTATCCTACAACAACAGAGTGTCTTCAGTCAGAGGCTTCTTCCGTTTCGCTGCAACACAGACTGCTACAGGAGATCCTTCCTGCTCACATCAGGATCTACAACAACTCCTTGAAGAATTAAATAGCATGAGCTACAACAACAAGACATTTCTCTCTAGGATCAATAAAGTATTTTTGAATTAAATTTATCTTAATAATAGAGGGATTATTTGTTTATCAACACCGCTATGCATGCACAAATGGTGTGACACCGAAGCCTTACAATACTCCCTGGTTCCCACTGTTATTATTTGCAGTTATCTTGCAGCTGCAGTGTTGGTTAACTATGTTTTTGCTTGTTTGTTAGCCAAGATTTACCCGATGAGAAGTAATTGCTGCAGATTATCGCATTTTTAATAATCTGGTCATTCCAATCACTTCTTCGGATCTTCTTCTTGCAAACAAAGACATCTTTTGTTTGCCTTGAAAGGGGCGGGAGTGGATGCAAAGAAGGTTTGTTGTTTTTATCAAAGCGATCAACAGCACAAGACATAATTGCGTCTCTTTCTGCAGACTACACGCAGCAGAGCAGGGAGTGATGAAGGATTATCCCTATGGTCTGCGGTTGAGAAGAGACGTTCACATGGAACCAGGGATGCAGTTTGGGTCTGCCATGCTGTTTACATAGTTCTATGTTCCTCTAATCTGGAACAAACTTCCAGAAAACGGCAAAGCTGCTGAAACAATGAGTTATTTTAAATCACAACTAAAAACGTATCTGTTTAGAGCTGCCTTTGAGCAATGTTTTGATGTATCATGTTTTGTGTATGCTTCTTGCTGGGTTTACATTACATGCTTTGTAATGCCTTGATGTATCTGTGTTTTCTTATTGCTTTATTGCTGTTTTTACTTTATATGCTTTGTCTGTGTTTTACTGCTATTTTTATTTTACCTCTTAACCCTGTAAAGCATCTTGAATTACCTTGTTGTTGTTGTTGAAAGTGCGCTTTACAAATAAAATTGCCTTGCTTTAATATAAGGAGCGAGCACTGAAAGTAGCACAGGTTAAATTGTGGGATAAACAGGGCGGGGCATTCTATGCATGCTAATTGCGTTAAAAAACATAATCACGTTAATTCTACAAATGAATTGAACCTCGTTAATTCGTTAATTTTGACAGTCCTATTAATATACATTTGATAGTTTCTCCTACCACATGCGAATGAAATTCACTTGTGCTTCTGTTTCAGTGATTCAGAGTTCTTGTGTGAATTGTGCTCCCAAAATAATAAACCTTATTACTCTGAGACGACTGGTCACTGACTTGGAGAGCAACTTCTGTGTTCCTTGGTCTTCATTATGCTGTTTGCTCACTAATGTTCTCTAGAAACGCTCTGAGACCTTCATAGAAAATCTGCATTCATAGCGTTATCATGCTACACACACTGCTAACACTTGAGTTAGGTTGTTTCAGTCACAATAAGGCATACACTGATATGGAGATCTGTATGCAACTGTAAGTGCCTTTTCCAGCTGCAGATTGACTTGTGGCAAGGGAAAAAGCTGAAACCGAACCTGCAATTTACCAATTCCAAGACTAATTAGATGACTTCTGAAGGCATTTGGTTACCTAAAATTCTTATAGGGGTATAAGGAGGCTGGATATGAGAAACCATACTTCAATTTTATTTCTTTAATTATTTTTTTTGTTCAAAGCTATTATAGTTTTCCTTTTTCTTTTGGAATACACATGTATAAGAAAATAAAATCCCCCCCAAATCTCAAGAAAATACATTAAATATTTTATTATATTGTGAGAAAATGTAAAAAAAAAATAAAAATCTAACATTATTGATATTATGAAATGCACTGCATAGCCTGATAAGTACCTTTTTGGTGTGCGATCATTTTAGCACTTTTGAATATACTGCGTCTGTTTTTAGCACTCCTCAGATTTTATGTGTCACAGTTTATGGGCCTCCTAAAAAGAGCGCTATTTTTATTCAAGAATTTTCAGAGTTTTGATCAATTTTGCACAACTCTTGTGAAAGAATAATTTTAGCTGGTGATTTTAATCTACATATAGATAACATCTTAGCTCCTTTATCGACAGAATTATTAAATATTTTTGAACTATATGGATTTTAGTCAACATGTCACGCAGCCGACTCACAACAGAGGACACACCCTGGACTTGGTCATCACATATGGCCTGTCTCTGACCACTACTGTGTGTTTTTTAAATTTCACCAGATTTTTGACTCTGCGCTGACTTTTATTCCTCACATAAAAAATATTACCAAAATAGGTTTTTATCACTTAAAGAACTTCGCCAGAGTCCGCCCCATTCTCTCTCGGGCCAATACGGAGACGCTGATGCATGCTTTTGTCACCTGTAGGATTGATTACTGTAATGCCCTGCTTTTTGGTCTTCCCAAAAAGAGTATCTCAAGTTTACAGGTTTTACAAAATTCAAAAGCATGTGTCCTGACCAAGACCAGGAGGTGGGAACACATTACACCAGTCTTAGAATCACTGCATTGGCTCCCCGTATGTTTTAGGATCGATTTAAAGATTCTTTTAATAATTTTTAAGTGTCTTAATGGTCTTGGGCCTTCTTATCTTTTGGAATTTATTTTACCGTATGACCCTTCGCGGTCTCTGCGCTCCTCTGGCAGCCGTCTCCTTGTCACCCCCAAAGTCAGGACACACACTCATGGTGAGGCGTCTTTTCATTATTATGGCCCTCACCTCTGGAACAGGCTGCCAGAGAACCTCAGGGCCGCAGAGAACGTTCATGTTTTTAAGAGCAGCCTCAAGACTCACCTTTTTAACATAGCTTTTAACCGATTATTATTTATTAAATCTGTTTAATTGTTCTGCATGTTTTATTTGATTGAATTCTTTTTAGTTTAGCTTTTAGCTGGCTATTTATCAATTATTGTTTATCTGCTTTGCATTTTTATTTGATCATATCTTATAATCGTTTTAATTTTAATATTTTAACTTATTTTAGTTTTCCTTCCAGTGCTTCCTCTGTGGGAGCCCTCTGCCTCGGGGGTGGTGGTCGGCTGTGGCTGCCTTGGTGCTCTCCAGGTGGTGCTTGGGTGGAGGTGGAGGTACCAGCCCTCCCTCCTCTGGGCTCCCTGGGTCAGTGCCTTGGCTGCTGCTGTTGATCTGCTGCTGCCGATGTAGATGGCTCCCTGTGGTGATGTTTTTTACTTTTGGGTTTTTGGGAAAGGGTGGGGGGGGGGGGGCAACAAACAACAACAAAGCTTTGAGAAGCTTTGTTGTTGTTTGAAAAGCGCTTTATAAATAAAGTTTGATTTGATTAGATTTTTATTTATTCATGCAGAAAGTAGCAAGTCAAGCTCTGCTGGATTTTGAAAATTAAAACACACACACACACACACACACACACACACACACACACACACACACACACGCACGTCTTGCTATCCTTGTGTTGACATTGTATTGACTTCCATTGATTTTACTATGCCTAACCGAGACACTTTCTCTAAACCTAACCATTACTGATACATGCCTAACTCTAACCTTAACCTAAACCTAATTCACACCATACCTCTAAACCTAACTAGTAGAGTTTAATAGCTAGTTAAACATTGTGGGGACCAGGCAAAATGTCCTCACAACTACAAATGTCCACACAAGGGTGGTGGGCTGTCAAAGGTTGGTCCACACAAGTATAGCTATATATGTACACACACACACACACATCATTTAGCTTTAGTTGTCTGAACGCTGAGGTTTTTTTTCCGGAAATCAATCTGGTCCATTCAGCAAAAAAGCAAAACAGCAGGAAAATGTGTGACCTTGGAAAGGATATAGACTTTTTCCTGTCTTTGTTCCAAACTGCCTGTCATCATCCTGCAGCCTGTATTATTGTTGTCTGCAAGAAAAGGAGGTCTAGAAATCACTGTAGTTTTAGAGAAACTACAACTTCATGGAAACAAAATAGATCAAAATAGATATGAATATTAGAAAAAGAAAAAACATCAAGCAAATTTTACTGAACCGAGTTCCCTGTTGAGATCAGCAGCTCGTTCTGTCAGAATGAGAGAGTGTCTGTGAACAGAGACAAACTGTCTTCTGTTGGTGGAGGCAGGAAGGGTCGTCCCACATCATACCCCAGGTCTGAGTGAGGCTGTTGTTCAACATTCAGCTCTTGGCTGTGAGGAGATGAAAATGACAGAAATGACCAAAGGGCTCTTAGGACTGATCACACGATAGAGATTTGCTCCATGCAGTTCTCTCAATTAGCTACAAGGCTTCTCTTAAATGACCTCGTCTCAGGTAGACACTACATGGATAGCATCACCGATAATGAGGCAAGAAATCGGATTTAAAATCAGATACTAAAAACTTATTCTGTGGTTCATTGATATTGAATCCTCATCCAAGTGCAATTATATTAAACACAAGGCACAATTGTTTTCCATTTCATTACTATTATTCACCAACAATTTCAGCTTCATTACTTTCATTAGGGTGTCTCTGTGGCTCCATTGGCTCAAATCAAACAAATAAAGTCGAGATCTTCAATAAAGTACTGATCCTTATGTGTTCATCCATGTACCATCTTTCTACATACTTTATCAGTATGGTGAAAAATTATTTTTGTCTCGTGCAGCTTTGTGAATTGGATTATTTATTGGTGTCATCAACCAGAGGTCCTAGGAAGCTCTAGCTGGAGGGAATTAAAATGAAAACCCAGTATATATCTTGTTTTTACATGGCTGAGGCTGAAGACACACTCAAATTAATAGTTAAAATTTTATTTTGGTGGAAAATAATATATCAACAGTTCAGCTTTTATTATTTTTGGCTGTTGCAGAGCTTTTTGCTTCCTACCTTGAGCCAGCAGGTGGCGCTCAACACCACGGCTTCCAGAGAATCACTGCTAGCAAGTTGTGAATGTGGCACACAATCTGCTAATAGAAACAATCTCCCCACTGACACCAGCCACTTTGTTTATTTGTGTTAAGCATTATTTATCTACCACATTTCATGGTGTCTATTTTATTATTTATGGTAGCCCCTTAAATAGTAAAGCAATAAACAATTAATTTCTTCAGTATTTTATTTACATTGCAGCTAAACAAGAAACAGAAAAAATAAACATGTTTCCTAGAAATATGTTTTCTAACAATATTTTCGGCCTCGGTTGAGACAGGTGGTTAAATAGCCCAAAAGATCTGATCTCAGTTCTGTTTCCCCGGCTCAGAAACACTGTTTGAACCAAGAATCCTGAAGAGTCACACATGTCAGGCAATTTGCATGAGAGAACTTTGACTTAAATGGGAAACACATGACTCCCTCTGTCTCAGCCCTGACAGCTGCAACAGGCCAGGCCGTTATTGGACAAATATGACTCGTCTCAGAACAGAGCAGCTCTTCAAAAAGCTTTCCCAGCGTGGAATCTCTGACGTAAGCCAGAAAATAAAGGGATATTGAGGGGAATTTAGAGCGAAACATATTGAGTTACGCTTTAACCAGATTCATTTTCCCGTCTCTTTCTGGGCCTTTCTTAAACTTTAACCTGACAACTGTTATTCTGTTATAAATTCTGCATTAGCAATCAAAACAAAAGGCTATTATGGAGCAGAGCGCTGGCCCCTGGCTGTTGCTTGGCTCATATTCCCTGTACAGTAAACAGCCCACAGATGTTTTACATTGATATTAACAACCTTAATTTGTCCTGTGCAGAATAAAAACAGCACAGCATAGTGTGGGGATTAAGTTCTCAGCCATGCATCACACACACAACACGGAGAGCAATCTCATTTAACCTGAGAGGAGTTTACAGTGAGTGGGTTTTGCATTGGTCATAAGTTGTCTCAAAATACCACTCTGTCACCATAGCAACTTCGAGTAACTGCTAAATGGCCTCATAACATAAGATGAATTTTTAATGTTAAGTGGGTCTTTAAAAAAAAAAAGTGTTCTCAGGCTTTGTGTGCAAGCCTGCATTGAAAATACTCAGCAGTTTTAAGACGTATTTCTAAATCTTTTCTCTATGAGCTCTGTCTAAAAATTGTTCATATTCATTCATTTATGTATATCTTGGTTCCAAAAGAACAGGTTATTTAAAAATGGGCTTGATCAGAACAACCAATAAACTGCCGGATTAAACCTTCAATGAAGATGCTGGATTTTAACCAAAAGGTGGGTCCTAAACAGACCTAGTCTAAGAGAAAAACGTGATCCGGCCTCGCTGAACTTCTTTTACAAGTGAAAAAAAGAAATAAAATGGCAAAGTAATGCTTTATGATAGTATTAACTTCACTGGGTTACTTGTGAAAATGTGTTTGTTCGTTTAGGACCACATCACACATCCATCCATCCGTCCACCCATCCAGTCACTGTGTAAGATGCTGGGTGAGGAAGGATGAGGCTCGTTCCTGTCGTCTCTTTTCTAACCCAATTAACTGGGTCACAGTATTTGACCCAGAGTTTGTTTAAAACTACTGAGCTTCCATCCCAACAGCCTAAACCTAGCATTTAGGTTCAAGAAATTACCCAGCAGTTTTTTATATGTAGGGAGGCAGAACCTGTGACCTCTTTGCTTTGAAAAATTGGGGTTGTTTTTAGTTCTCCTTTTCAGCCTCAGTGGGGTTCAACTCCCTCCTTGAGCTGAATAGATCCATAACTCACAGGCAGCCGTAACTCAATCTAACAAAATGCCTTTTCAATCACTCTCATCCTTTATAGTTATGCCCAACAGGCATTTACATAAATACATTATTCATGGTGCTAATCCTGGTCTCAGATGGGGATATATAAAAATGAGTCCGTGTGTCCTGATGTGTATGCAGCTGGCAGGGGGACTGGAGCTGCCTATTTTGTTTGTATTTTGCACATTTGTGATTCAGCTGAGCGCTTTCCATCAATGAAGTGGATTTACATTTGCCGAGGAAGTAATGACATAAAACCCATACTAATGTTAACACGCGTGTGCACTCAAATTCACGTTGTCCTGCCGCATGATTACATTTATGCGCCTCTTAATAAAACGACTCACTTGACATTATCAGACAATTCAGCCGTAATAGCTGCCGGTGAATGTGAAATTGGGTTTTTTCATGCAATTAGTTCATTGTCAAGGCAGTCATACAGAGTGAGCCGACCAAATTTTGCCTAGTGAATCACAATTACCCATGTAGAGTGTAAATATATGGCATTAGGCATTTTAATCGGTAAAGCACTTTGTGATGCAATTCTTGTATGAAAAGTGCGTTATAAATAAAGTTTGATTGATTGATTGATTACATGGGATCAGTAATGCAATTATGAAGAGAGGTGCTAACTGGTTGGTGGGTTGGTAACAAAATGAGTGAAAAGAAACAGAAAATAATGGGAATTATGCATAAATCATATCAGCTATGTTGCTTTAAAAAAAACGAGTGATCACAGATGAGAAAAAAGTGATAGCAGGGTATCATTTCTCCAAGAGCTTATTTATTCAGTTGTGAATAGAAATATCACTTATCTGCTTACAGATTCTCCTTTGATACTAATATTTCTCTGCATCACAGATATAGTTGATACCAAATATTTACTTAGACGTTATAAAAAAGGTAAGCTTTTTTTTGCTATATATATACTAAAGACTAACTACTTCCTTATTTTGAGATTTTTAAAACGTCATTCAACTTAGCTTTCATAATTTTTTTTAGAACATATATTAACATATTTGCTATCCATCCACAAGCTTCTTCCAATAGTTTGCTGGATTTTTTGTTTACCCTGACAGAACTGATGTAACTTGGTCAGGTTTATAGGCTGTCTTGCAACTATTTACCTTTTCAGCTCCTGCCACAAATTTTCTTTGAGACTAAGATCATTCCTTTAAATGGCCGCTCCAAAACGTTGACTTTATTGTCCTTGAGTTGCTTTTTAATTATTTCGGTCTTACGCTTAGTCTTATTGTGCAACCCATTTGTGCCTAAGCTTTATCTTCGTGTCTGAAGTTGTTGCTTCAATATTTCCACATAATGTTCTTTCCCTGTGACTCGGTGAGGTGCACCAGTCCCTCCTGCAGCAAAACACTCGCACAACTAGATGCTGAAAATCCTGTAATTTACTTTTGGGATGGTGTTCTTAGACCTACAAGCTTCCCCATTTTCCCTCCAAATGTAACAATGGTAATTATGGCCAAACGCTTTGATTTTAGTTTCACCACACCACAGAACATGCCTCCATGTACGTCTTGGGCCCTGAAATAATTTTTGAATTGTAATCCAGCTTTCTATGTTGCATTCTCAGTGATGGCTTCTTCCTCTCTGAGTGGCCTTTCACTTCATACCAGATAAAGTGCTTGTTTCATTGTGGATATTGTCTTACCAGCTTCCTCCAGCATCTTTACAAGTTCTTTGGCTTTTGTTCTGGGTCAGTTTTCACATTTCACTGCAAAATACGTTCATCTCTTGGACACAGAGCCAGTCTCTTTCCTGAGTGGTATGATGGTCGCATATAAATGTTGAACAAAAGGACGCTTTAAGGCATCTTCTAATTATATACATGAATGGATCAGAGGAATCAGACTTGTCAAGGTCCACAATTCCTGAGATTTTGTTTCAATTCTATTGATTGTTCCAAGACGTCATGCAAGGACGCAGTAAGTTTGAGGTGTTGCCTTAAAATACATTCAGAGCTGTCCCTTCATTTAACTCAAATGTTGTTAACTAACCTAGAACCTCAGAAGCTTGCAAAGCCTTAGCATCATCATCTGGACTTATCCAAATTGTTTAAAGGCATAGTAACATTATTGTATGTAAGCAAATATTATTTTTAAAAATCTTGAAGCAGTTCTCTCCTTTATTAATAGGCTGTTTAGTAAACAGAAATATTTTTGGCTGTCTTGACTGAGCTAACACAGAAAAGAAAATGTAATGATTCAATCTCAGAAGGTTGGGGAAAATAGGGGTAGGTATCTTTTTATACACCGTATGTAAATATCTGGTATAAACTGTATTTACGAGCAGAGTCTGTTAACTGTCAACCAACAACCTTATATCTATTAATCCACACTTACATCATGTTAAATAGCTGCTCTGGATAAAATATGCTCCTGATTAAAAACGATCCTGGCAATAAACTAATTGAGCTTCTTCCATGTAGTCTTGGCTCGCTTGTTATAGAGTGGAGAGAAATGTAACACCACGTTATAATGAGTCTGGGAGGTTAAAATTAGCCCTGCGACATCTCTCAGATCTCCTGTTACCTTTCCCAAAGTCATGCTGCAGACTGGGGGGCCATTGTTGTGTGATTACAGCGGCACAAAGACACAGGTGTAAAGTTACAATTGACATGTGCTCCCCTGGACAAATTTACTTGATGGATTCTTTTATGTCCCCGGGCTTTCCACTGAATACGGATGGATATCCTCTGGGTAATGCAGTTGTGGATGTGAAATAAGTAGGAGAGCCTAATTTCTGAGAAGCTTTCTTGTTTTAGTCGTCTGTAGATTTTCATAATCCCCCTGGCAGCACAATTAGAAATGGGAAGCCTAATATCACACTGAGAGCCTTTACTTTAGTAAAAGGGATGTTTGTCCAAGTAAAAAGGACACCCATGCGCATCTCACTGAATAACTCTGGCTGGCTTTCAGGATGCCTCCTACACTTTGTTAAATGACTAATTCACTAAAAGAAAAAGTGTAGATGTGTATTTTACACTCTATTTATCTATAGTGCCTCTAAAGAGCACATACCGTCTGTGTTATCTTGTCATGAAACACGCAGTAAACACTGTTCAATTGCAAGATAACGAACTATTGAATCAAAGAAATAAATTATTATTAATACATTAATAAAGAAAGACTTTACATTTTCTATATTTACAGTGTTTGTTTGTTAATTTATTTGCTACAAAAATATCACATTTAGAACACATTAACAGAAAGATACCATAGTGTGCAATGAACACAAAAAGTATGTATAAATTATGTTTTTTGCTCTTAAATACAACTTATTAATACATACATTACAGTTATCTTATTTAATCTTAATCTTACACTTAATTTCCCTCTGGGATCAATAAAGTAGTTTTGAATTGAATTGAATTGAATTGAATTGAATTGAATTGAATTGAATTGAATTGAATCTTACATACTGCATTACATATTAAAAATAGAGAAGGTTTGAGTCTGCTTTCTTCATCCAACCCCTGAAGTAATCAGTGTATTTACAAACTAGGATTTTAACAGTTGCACCATAAAACCTGTCTTGTAAAGTTTTGCTAAATTCCTGTATGGTATTGTCATTGTGTCGATGGTATACAATAAGGACCTCATTGAGCATTGGGAAATTATGGAGAAAAAAAAAAGAAATATGCATATAAAGTTTTATTTGCTCCCATAATGGTATAATAACTTTACATATTTCTGTTATTCAACTGTTCTCCTTATTTTCCAGTTTAATTCAGTGTTTAATCAGTAAAAGTAATAAAAGGTATTTAAAAGAAACACTTCTTTTGCATCTTGTCAGATCAATTGAATCCTCTTCTTCACCAAACATTCTTTTAAATCATAATTCACTTTCAATCTGCTTGAACATAAATCCAGCTTTTAGCTGCCATTTCAAACACATTTTATGTAGGTCTAAGTGTGAAGAAAGAGCTTATTTTTTTGGATGAAGATGAAATCTATGGCAGCCTTGCTTTGCTGGAGATCAAATTGTATATGCTACAGTATAGGAAGCATATCAAGGAAATGCTGAGACATTATTTACTCAAACTCGCATATCTTCATATGTCACAAAATATTCAAACTTGTGTCACCAAACAGCTTATAGTGGAATAGGTGTCTGAATTTTTCTTTCATAGTAACAATATAAAGATCTTAGAGCACCATGACACAGCTTTTCTAATCAAAATTGGCTATTTCAGTGTTGCACTCTTCTTTGTATTATATACAGAGGTGGGTAGTAACTAGTTACATTTACTCAATTACAATGACTTGAGTAACTTTTTGGAAAAATTTACTTTTAAGAGTAGTTTTGCTATGCCGTACTTTTTACTTTTACTTGAGTAATATTATTATGAAGTATCGTTACTCTTACTTGAGTAAAATTTCTGGATACGCTACCCATTATGAGTAAATTCACTGAATGAAGAGCAAACATATACCAAAAATACACCAGACACAGACATATACCTACAGTTTATTAAAGGAGTCCACCTGTTTCTACACAAGCTTTGCTTTTCTAATGTAATCTTCTGTCTGTTGAGATTGTTGATGCATTTTGATGTCAAGTGAACATACACTAACACCATAAATTGTCAATGGAAGTCCTTGTTCTAAGATATATTTACTCATTACCAACTGTAAGTATTGGTATGATATTGAAAAAAAATTGACTTAGAAAAATAATTATTCTGCTTAAAATTATTTATGTAATTATGTTATTCATTTGTATCATTTTCTTTTCATTTTAGTCTTTAACATACCAGAATTTGCCCATACTTTTATATTTTTGTTGTCTGATAAAATCATTTTGACAATATTAGATTAGATGTTACTCAGTACTCAGGTAGGCTTTTTATCAAATACTTTTTACTGTTACTCGAGTATTTTTTTTTGACAGCTACTTTTTACTTTTACGTGAGTAAAAATATGTTGAAGTAGTGCTACTCTTACTTGAGTACACTTTTTGGGTACTCTACCCAACTCTGATTATATGTAACTACACAGCTTTTACATGCTGCTGTTATAGGAGCATTTTATGCATTTTACAAGAAAACAGCTCACCGTTTACAGATAAAGCTCCTTATTTGCCTAAAAGCAGTGATTACATTAGTCAGATATACTTAGAGGAATAAAAAGTGGCATGTGGCTTTGAGCACTAAACATTACCTTTATTATGAAATTCAGAATATGAAATATTTTTGTTATAAAAAGAGTCATTTTACCATTGTTTCCAAATTATTTAAGCCAAACATTTCCAGTAATAAATTGTGTCCACATGTGGTTCCAGTGTTATGACTCTGCGGTGGTTAAAACTCTGACAACAGCTCTCCATTTCCCATCTGTGGCTCCTTGCTGAGGCTGCTACATTAGATTGGATGTTTAACGGCTGTGTTGAGAGAGAGAGTTAGCTTTTTACCACTTCACCAGGTATTTCTTATTTTACTCCTGCACATTCAACACAAAGCAAAAAGGTCAGTGCCTGCTTTAACATCTTCCTCCTTCATATCTCTCTGCTTCCCACATTGAATTTTCAGAAGGCCAGTTTGTGAATTCAAAAAATTCACTGCCCTCCAGTTACATCTACTGCAGCTTATTGATCTAAGCTTCTCATTTGTGTGTGTACATGTGTATACGTATATATATATATATATATATATATATATATATATATATATATATATATATATATATATATATATATATTTATTTATTAGGGCTGTCATACGATTTAAATTTTTAATCTAATTAATCACAGGGTAGCTGTAAATTAATCACGATTAATTAACATTCCTGAAAATGACCGAAAAACTAACATTTTTGGTGTAAATAAAGGACGAAACCGGAAACTGTTGCTCTTTTTTTTTAAGGAAATACAGGAGAGATGCATGGAACTTTTGTTTTGAATTCCACAATCACCTTTACATGTGCAGCTTATTACCTATTAATCTTTTAGCCAGTTGCTAAGGCAAACTAACTGGTTAACATTTTGTGAATGTAAAGCTGACAGTTTCT
The DNA here is from genome assembly GCA_963556495.2 of Valencia hispanica. Taxonomy (NCBI): domain Eukaryota; kingdom Metazoa; phylum Chordata; class Actinopteri; order Cyprinodontiformes; family Valenciidae; genus Valencia; species Valencia hispanica. The sequence goes on from OY747711.1 coordinate 36,861,823, forward strand.
TATTCAATTTTGGACAACCCTGAGCATCGTCTTCAAGGGGCTATCCTACAACAACAGTGTCTTCGGTCAGAGGCTTCTTCAGTCCTGGTACAGGAGATAATTCCTGCCTACAGCCAACTGGATCTACAATAGCTCCTTGAAAAATTAAATAATATGAGGTACAACGACACTTAATTTCTCTCTGGGAGGAATTAAGTATTTTTTAATTGGAATTTTCTGACTAATAGAGGGATTATATGTTTATCAACATCGAACCTTTACATTTCTCCCTGGTTCGCACTGTTATTATTTGCAGTTATCAAACAGTTGTCATGCTGTTTACGTGACAAGCGAGCACTGAAAGCAGCGCGGGTTTAATTGTGGGGTAAACAGGGCAGGTAATTCTGTGCATGCATTAATTGCGTAAAAAAAATAATTCCACAAATTAATCAACCCGCATTAATGCATTAATTTTGACAGTATATATATATATATATATATATATATATATATATATATATATATATATATATATATATATATATATATATATATATATATATATATATATATATATATATACATATACAGGTCCTTCTCAAAAAATTAGCATATTGTGATAAAGTTCATTCTTTTCCATAATGTAATGATAAAAATTAAACTTTCATATATTTTAGATTCATTGCACACCAACTGAAATATTTCAGGTCTTTTATTGTTTTAAAACTGAGGATTTTGGCATACAGCTCATGAAAACCCAAAATTCTCAAAACATTAGCATATCATGAAAAGGTTCTCTAAACGAGCTATTAACCTAATCATCTGAATCAACTAATTAACTCTGAACCCCTGCAAAAGATTCCTGAGGCTTTTAAAAACTCCCAGCCTGGTTCATGACTCAAAACCGCAATCATGGGTAAGACTGTCGACCTGACTGTTGCCCAGAAGGCCATCATTGACACGCTCAAGCAAGAGGGTAAGACACAGAAAGAAATCTCTGAACGAATAGGCTGTTCCCAGAGTGCTGTATCAAGGCACCTCAGTGGGAAGTCTGTGGGAAGGAAAAAGTGTGGCAGAAAACGCTGCACAACGAGAAGAGGTGACCGGACCCTGAGGAAGATTGTGGAGAAGGACCGATTCCAGACCTTGGGGGACCTGCGGAAGCAGTGGACTGAGTCTGGAGTAGAAACATCCAGAGCCACCGTGCACAGGCGTGTGCAGGGAATGGGCTACAGGTGCCGCATTCCCCAGGTCAAGCCACTTTTAAACCAGAAACAGAAGCGCCTGACCTGAGCTACAGAGAAGCAGCACTGGACTGTTGCTCAGTGGTACAAAGTACTTTTTCCGGATGAAATCAAATTTTGCATGTCAATCGGAAATCAAGGTGCCAGAGTCTGGAGGAAGACTGGGGAGAAGGAAATGCCAAAATGCCTGAAGTCCAGTGTCAAGTACCCCCAGTCAGTGATGGTCTGGGGTGCCATGTCAGCTGCTGGTGTTGGTCCACTGTGTTTTATCAAGGGCAGGGTCAATGCAGCTAGCTATCAGGAGATTTTGGAGCACTTCATGCTTCCATCTGCTGAAAAGCTTTATGGAGATGAAGATTTCATTTTTCAGCACGACCTGGCACCTGCTCACAGTGCCAAAACCACTGGTAAATGGTTTACTGACCATGGTATTACTGTGCTCAATTGGCCTGCCAACTCTCCTGACCTGAACCCCATAGAGAATCTGTGGGATATTGTGAAGAGGAAGTTGAGAGACGCAGACCCAACACTCTGGATGAGCTTAAGGCCGCTATCGAAGCATCCTGGGCCTCCATAACACCTCAGCAGTGCCACAGGCTGATTGCCTCCATGCCACGCCGCATTGAAGCAGTCATTTCTGCAAAAGCATTCCCGACCAAGTATTGAGTGCATAACTGAACATAATTATTTGAAGGTTGACTTTTTTTGTATTAAAAACACTTTTCTTTTATTGGTCGGATGAAATATGCAAATTTTTTGGATTTTTGGTTTTTCTTTACTTTTTTGCCAAAATCATCAATATTAAAACAATAAAAGGCTTGAACTACTTCAGTTGTGTGTAATGAATCTAAAATATATGAAAGTCTAATGTTTATCAGTACATTACAGAAAATAATGAACTTTATCACAATATGCAAATTTTTTGAGAAGGACCTGTATATATATATATATATATATACAGTATATGTAGCTTGGCATATGTATAAAATATGCAGAACCCTTGCTGTCATTCATGTTTACATGGAAAGTAATTTATCAGTTTTAAATGGGACATATTCAGATGATTTCATTTTTTTCTGTTTCAAGAGGCCACTTGAGAGTTTAAAGCTTCTACCAAGTCTGAATTTCAGAAAATCCCAACTGTACAAGTTTGTTTTAATATACCACATTTTTGTTCTACTTTGCAAAGCAATGTAGAATTCATGTTTCCTCCTCTTTATGCCACAGTTATGCTGTGCTCTATTTCCAGTGTCAGATCTCTGATCTGGGAATGATGCTACATAAATTGACCATATTGCATTTTGGAAAAGCCGGTTGTATTTGCCATATGTTATAGTCAGTTTGGGATGGGCATTTCTCGCATCATTTATCATGAAAAATGTCTTACCGTGATAAGAAACTTGATTTATCATGTCAACAATAATTTCCCCCAAAGACTGAGAGTATTGTCAGGACTGTTATCTTTACTATTCTCTCCTCTGTTGGGTGCATGAGCTCGCTAATAAATATCAATCAATTTGAAAATGCTATTAACCGCAGTTACTGTGCAGCTTAGTGATAAACATCACGCTTGTTTATGTACCTGGTGTCCTGAAGAAGTCTATTTTACATTTTTATGCTTGGTATTTGACTGCAGTGACATATACAGTCACAGCCACACTAAATAAATAGATGCATAATATAAATACAGTTGTATCATTATCCCAATAAATACCACAAAATGTGGTGACAAAATTTTAAGTCCATCTAAGACAATACCAGGTTTCAGCATTTTATGGATTTAAGCTCCTGAGCAATAGCTTCACCAACACAGATTGTATGTTCAGTGTGAGCCACTGATTTAACCTGTCAGAAGGGCAAACAAAGAGTTTATGACTCACACACGCACTGTTTAATATATACAGCAGCTATGATGATTTCTTTATTAGGGGAAAACTGCTGTACGAAGAAACTTACAAGAGGCAAGATCAGTTGCAAAGAGGATAGCTGAAAAAAAAATGATGTTACATAAGGTAATCTTGGTACTGTAATATTGTATTTTGCTTGAAATGTGCAAAAGGAATTTCATTCAAACAGTGGGAAATCATGTAAACATTTCAAGAAGGCAAACAGTCGTATTCAGTACTTTAAAATATGTGTTCCGATGAGGCTCATTTCTTTCTTTGGTAATAATAACCTTGAAGCAGATATTAAAAATATATATAATTACTCCCACATTTCTTTATTTAAATGTATTTTTATTGATCTGGTGGAATGTTCTAATGTTAAATGTTATGTTATCATTAGCTGTAAGCAGAAAATAATTAGAATTAACAGAAAGAAAGGCTTTAAACCATCATTCTATGAGCAATTAATTTATATAATGTGTTTTGGTCGGTGAAGTGAATTACTTAAATGAATGAACTTTTCTAAAAATATTCTAATTTATTGAATACGACTGCATCTTAAGATGCCTTAAGTACATTGGCATTTAATTATCATATTATTAACTCCTTCTCTTTCAACCCACACTTGTCTTTTGTTTTTCAATTACCATATCTCTGTGTGAGACCTCATTGCCATCAATATCTGCATCTTAATGTTACGCTCGTGCTGGTTCTACCTGTTGACAAGAACACTTTGCAACTGACAGATAAGAGCTGGATTGGAGCCATTGATTAACCAGCGACTTCATTATGGTGGCTGGCAGCCATTAACAATGCAACCCCATTGATTCAGCCGCTGAAGTGACTGTGGGCAAAATCAAGGAAAGATAACACTGGGAGATGCGGTTTATATTGGATTCACTGCAGGAATCTCAACACTGCTGCAGCCTCATGCCAGACAGTAAGTCTCTGTGTGATCCACCTTTTGCCCTGTCCCAGTTCTCTCAGCTGCAGCTGAAAATATCACAGTGTCACACAGGCATTACCTCAACTATTTTCTTTGTATTAATGTATAATGCCAGGCTTGAATAAGGGGAAGAGGAGAGATAAGCTATAATAAGAGGAAATTACTATATTTAGCCCTGACTCATCTGTCTCCATATGCCACTAAGATGAATATCAGACAGACATTTATCTAACAGGAGGAGGAAAATGTGTCAGTTGGCAGAACAAAAATACATTTTACAGACCATGAAACAATACATGCGCTCCCAGAGAGTTTTGTAAAGTTTGGTCAGATGAAGGCCACTATTCATGTTGGAATGGCCAAAACCAAAGCCCATAACAAAATTTATAGAGATGTATTGGTTTTGTTTATGACTGCACTTTAAAACTTAAATCCAATAAAAAAAACTTGATCCTAGCTGTCACTTTATGTTTTCTAGTACCGATACACAAAACCATCTGATATGTTTGCATATGCTTCTCGAGGGAAACTTTGTGTCCTTAATTTTGAAACGGCCTATCTCTTAATTGTTGACCAAGATAAGTGACCCGTGGGTAGTTTTTAAAGTTTAACTTGAGCTCACAGAAATTGTTTTGACATGACACTTGTTTTAAACTCTTGATCATTTATTAACTTTTACTATGCTATAGCATGTTATAGATGACATTTGCATACCTTATGCAAACTCATTAAAATTAACCTTCTCCTCTTTTCAATAATACTTATGAAATAAATGCCAACTATATTACTTATTATATTTATGAAAGGTGGCCACTCTGGTCCTCCTCTAGTGGCATTGCTGTTACTCTGTCCCTTACTTACAGTGAGGGAGGCAAAAAAGGCGCATTGCGTAATAGTGTGCTTCAAATAGCTTGTGTCAGAGGTAGACCTCTGTCGCTGTTGCATGCTCTGTGATCTGAGTGCTGGATAAACGCAGGGCAAAGGGTGCAGAGGGTGAGGAAACAGCGACACGCTGTGGACTGAGTCGGTACTGCGATAAGAATGAATAATCCCCGCCAGCCTCTGATAAAAATGCAGCGGACACACTGAGCCAGTGGAGAACAATAGATGTAAATAAAACCCATGAAGTTTGACTGACTCTACACAAGGGATGTTGCTGGATTGCATTATTAATGCGTAAATATAAGGTTCTTACACAACTGCAAGGGCCGTCTGGTTAAAATAATACATAGCCTATAGACTGCATTACCATTTTATTAAAGGCTTTGATCATGCAAATGTACCTACTTAAGCGTGTCAAATACAAACCCCGCTTTCCTCACAAGGTCAGTTTAACGTGATTTACGTGTGCGCATCGTGATCTTCGTCCCGTGACACCTCTGCCTTCTCTTTCTGACATTTTTTTTTTGTCTTCTCACACACTCGTCCCAAAATAAATAAACACAAATATTTGTCTTTTTCTTTTTTTGCCATTAAAAATCAAGCGTCCAAGCCAAAAGAGCCTTAACCGCCATCACAGTCAAAAGCAAAGCGCTTCACGGGTTTCCTTTTGAGGAATCATTTGAGTAGCCCTATTAACTTTCATGTAACATTGTTTCTTGAAGGCATCCACAGCAAGCGCCTCAGTGTCATTACTGTGAGAAATGTGCTTTCATATTGAACGTCTTTTACGAAAGTCCTGGAAGAGACATAACACCATAAAGGATGTAAACGTCGATTAAACGCCCATTTTGAGCAAAAATGTGTACGAATGACATACCGGAGCGTGTTTTATGTTTTACATTAGAAAAATAAACAATTAATAAATAAAAAGCATTCATTTTTTATTAAATGTTCTGAATTATGTTGAGTCGACATGCGTTAGTTTTTGAAATAAAACTCTAAAAAGCGCGTCTTCTCCTATTTTTCATCATCGAATTAAATCAAGAGACCAAAGCCCCATTTTTTACGCTAAAAGCCATTTTTTGCACATCTCGTACGCTGAAAATATCATGTTCGAAACTCCATATAGCTACGCCCCTTGCAGGACCTTCGACGATCCATTCAAGCCAGCAAGTTTGGAGAGCGTGTTGAGTTTAATCAATTCATAACGTCGAGATGGAGCCGAACTCACTGAAGGTAACGTTTGTTTTCATGCGTCCATTTATTCTGGTTGCTCTCTGCCTACTATAATGAATCCCTGCCTTCCCGTAAGCACGCGTGCGATCCGCAAAACTTTCACGCGCTCGATTTAATGCATCTGTTTGATATGTTTGACATGTAATTGTAGTAATTATGCGCAGAAAAACAAGAGCTGTGTCTTGTGTGATATTTGCAAGCAAAGAAACAAATGTGTCTGATTTGTTTGGATTCATTAATTTCTTTATATGTATTACATCTCATTCTTTGTTTATTTATTTATTTATTTTTTCCACAGTGGGTGGGCTCGTCTTGCGGTTTACATGGACCATATATATTCTATAAAGCCTTTAAATGTACCCGGGATGGCAAAGCGAGAATCCTCGCTCTCGGAGACTTTTTCTTCGTCAGATGCAAACCCGAGGATCCTATATGCATCGCGGAGCTCCAGCTTCTCTGGGAGGAAAGAACAAGCAAGCAACTTTTATCCAGCTCCAAACTTTATTTCCTACCCGAGGATACTCCCCAGGGACGATCCGTCGCTCATGGAGAGGTAGGAATGCCCGAATGGCTTTGTTTATTTCGAGGAATCTCACGTATTGCGCCGCATCACTTTTGTTTACTGGTTGTGGATCTGTCGGAGGCATTCAGGGAATCCATGCATTTGTTGTGACATTGATGTATCGATCGGTAAAAAGAACTGACCTACAGCGGAATGAGCTCTTTATAGTTGTAGACTTCAGCCTTGTTTGTCTGTTGTGGTGTCAACATGCTGAATGTGCACTTGTCCAGCTGCGCTCAGTCTAAGAGAGACTGCAGCCGCTGCGCTCCGTGGGGTTAACTGTGTCATGATTTAAAAAAAAAAAAAAGAAGAAGAAAAAAAGCAACAATCTTGCGCCTGCTTGGGCTCTGTCATTTTCATCTCTGGTTAAAAGCGTGTCAGATATGCTGACATACCAGAGCGGAAATTGCGAAACGCGATAGTAATGAATGCATGATTGGATCAGATACGGACCCGTACGATAGTTATTATTTTGTAATGCGGCTTGATGTTGAAAGAGGCAGTGCGAGTCATAAAAAGGGTGCCAGAGGCGAGCCAAGCCAGTGGTGACACGTCCTAACTATATAGCCTACTCTCTTCGCTTTGCATAATATTCCCCAGCGAACATTTCTGTCCTCAAACAAAGATATTGTAGGCTCATATATCTTGTAAACCGCGTCTGCCTCGCTGTTGTTGGCACCGACATGCATGGTTATGATTGACTGTGGCCATATGTGGCGCTTGTGATCCGGGTTGGCTGAATGGCATTACATTATAGTAAGGAATCTTAGGATAGGTGGGGGAGGGGGGGGGTTAATTATTAGCCTTTACATTGTTTAACATTTAATCAAGCATATTACTCTGTTAACGTGATACATTTGAACAACTTTAGCTACTTTATATCGGTAACAAATAGCATTAACTTTTTTTTATAAACTATAATTTAGCTGAAGATGCCAGTTCAGGCATCTTCAGCAGGGGCGGTTCTTCACCAAATCTACCAGCGGGGCCAGGGTGGGTCCAGTGTTTTTTTTTTCATTTTTTTTTTCCATGGGGGGCATAGAACAAAAGAATAAAACAAAACCAGGGCAGTATTGCATAATATATATTCAGTGAGCCATAGAGTGTCTTGTGGCTCCAGAGCTGCAGCTTGCAGAACTCTGATCTAGCGGATGAAAACTGTGATCTCAATATGATCTCGATTCGGCTGAAGTCAAAGTCCAACATTTTTATGTCCTTGTTAAAGTAAAACTGGGAAGGTAAAAAGTGAAATTGGTCCTAGGAAGCAATTATTACTGTTTCTGTGCCAGCGCATATCATCTTTAAAAAAATAATGTATTATTGTCTCTTAAGTACAGTGGCCAGGACCTACATGGTTCCTGGCTCCTGTTGGCCTCTGTCCAGAACTGCCCATGATCTTCTTTATTAATGTGAGTAGTATTATAACAGATTATGTCAGCTCAGTAAAAGTTCTGAACTGTCTTAAAACTTGTGGGTAAACATTGTTCTGTCGGATAAAGACCTAACTGGTTTAGCTCTGTGTTCAGCTTTAACTAGTTTACCTACAGCGCTGGTGGAAAAGTCAAAGATGCTAGCAAGCTCAGTTTCTTTACCCTGCGGCAGTCGTTGCCATTGAATGTCACTTCTTAGCTGTGTTTGTCGAAAGAAATGGTCTTTAGGATGCCTTTTTAGAATAGATTGAACAATTTTGTCACTATTTCCATGGGCGGTTCTAGACAGGGGCCAACAGGGGCCAGTGCCCCAGTAGAACTGATCCTAATGTTTTGGCACCTGTACTGCACAGATAATAGGCGACTAAATCGGTTTCTCATGATGATATGCGCTGTGACAGTAACCTTAACTAATTGGTCCTTGGACCGATTCAATTTTTTACCTTTACAGTTTTACTTTATCAATGAATTAAAAGCTAAGGTTTAGCCTCATAGATAAAATATTGCCCTGTTTTTTTTTTCATTCTTTTGTTCTGTGCCCCCATGAAAAAACACAAGCCCCAGTGGACCCATGATAAATTTGGTCCAGCCACTAACTATTTCTGTAATGTTTTATCTGGTGTAGTTAGCGCAAACGCTAAAATCAACCATGCTAGTAAACTGAGCTTCTTAAACCTAAGGCAGTTGTTAACAATGAACATCACCTTTTAGTTGTGTTTGTCAGAGAAAAAAATGTTTTACATGCCAACTTCTTAGAAAAGATTTTTTAAAAAGTATTCCACTAATGTTTGTGCCTAACTGGTTTAGGGACAATGCTGAAGTCAAGCTTGCAGGCATGCTGAGATTCCTTACTCTGGCAGTAGTTGCTAATGAACACAGAGGTGGTTTCTGTAGAAATATTTGCTTTCCACCTTGTTAGATCAGATTCAGAAAGTTTATTTTACTATTTCAGTAAAACAGCATGACTTGTATACATACCAATTATTGTTGTTTGCAATAATAACTAACGTTCCAGAGGACAATTATCTTACTAATTAGTCTGAGTGTCACTAATTTATTCACCGGTCTTTGAGCTGGTAAACTTGCATGGTTTCTACCCTGAAATCTTGATTGCCATTCACCCAAAGAAAATATATAGAAGTTGTTACACAAGTTTTACTGGTGAAATTCTGACAACTTGTTTTATCAGTGTTCCCAGATTAAGAGCTGTGAAACAAACAATATGTGTGGTTTTTCTCTGATATAATGACAGCAACAATTTAATTGCTGCCTTCTTGCTTTTGATCACTTTGCGGCTGCGTGGAGATTACTCTCTGTTGCTGTTATATTGTTTGTAGGGGCGGACAAACCCATGTTTGTACTTGACTCTTCCGCTGATGGTTTACTTACATTCTTTCCTCTTGAGTAATAAGAGCAGCTATCACATTTCCCTTTCATGAGAAAGGTGGCTATTTATGGCCAGCAGCTTAGACAAGCTATCATCTCTGTGAATTCTTCCTTTGAGCAGGGGTATCTTCTCCTGAAACCCCCATGGTGTTAGCATTTAACACACTGCAATTATTTAGTAATTACTCTGAATGTATTGCCCTTCCTAAAGACCACACTTGCACAAGACATGTCAGCTCCACCCCCTTTATTCCCACAGTCTTATTTGCATTGCAAAGTGCTCACATTCCGTTTCATTGACTATATCCGGGAAATATTATATGTTCAATAACATTGGGTCTGAACTGCCAAATGTAGTCAGACATATTTGATGCATGTTGTAAAGTGCATAGACGCCCAGTTGCAAAAGCAGTAAAGCTATTTTCCTGGATAGATTATTGATTTTCACTGATAAAGCAAACGGTAAAAATAAAGTTAGTGTAACTTTATTAGGGTAGATTGTAATGAATATGTTTTAGTAGGACTAGATTAGGTTTAACTACTGAAATACTATCTCTCAACCAAATTTTTAAATAGTATTTCTCAAATCGAAGGCTTTATTTCTTTAAATCAGTCACTTAGTTTCATACTTTTCTGTTTTGCATTAAATTAATCTGTAACAACAGATGACATCTGATGACAAGGATTATAGTAGGGCTACACAGTATATTGCGAATGTATCTTATTAGTGTATGGTGTATCGTTATCACAAATAATTGTTTGACATGCAGTGTTAGTCAACTATTAGATGAGAAATGCAAGGGATGCACACCCTCTAAGCCAATAATATTTTGAGCCTGTTTGATGGCGTCTTACACCAACAGAAACCCACACCTGACATAGATGAAAGTACCCAAGATATCAAACGTCACAGAATGTTGGAAGCCATCCAATGACAGATGACAAAGAGAGCAGTCAGAGAAACTGGATGTATTGCCATTGATATCCTCATTGCAAGATTTAACAATAATATTGCAATCATATAACTTTGTAAGATTGTGCAGCAACCCCAGCTAAGATGTGCCTTCTCTGCCTCAACCTTAGCGTCATTTCTAAACTAGTTATGACTTAAAATATCTAAACAATTAAAATCTATTTAGAACAAGGTGGCAGATAAACTTTTTTTCCTTACAATCAGAGCTAAGGTGTGTTAATTGGCAATGATGGTACAGTTAGGGTGGAGCTGCTGCCATCACACAACATAGTCCATTGATTAGGGAACAGAAAAACATCTCAACAAGCACGAGGCATTTGGGTTCAACCCCACCTGCCCACTGAGAGTCCAACTGGTTGGTGGAAAAGCTCTCCTCAGTACACCGAACCGTAAAATAGTGTACCAAACCGCATCGACTCGTGCCATACCGCTCAGAGGAAACAAGGCTTTAGCTTGCTAGCAAGGTTAGCGTTTGCGGCATCACAAATCTAGATAAACATGTAAATTCTTGCTCCTACAATGAAAGGTTTTGATCATTCTCAACCTTTGGAATACACTTCCAATAAACATATCGGCCTGACCATTTTCTGGTGGTCAGTGTGTACATTTAATGACAATAATGGTTGATACAATGTTTAACCAACATCTTTAGCCAAATCCTGACTGAATCTCTGTTGAATATAACCATTATTAAGATGTATATTTAAATAACTAATATTTTAAATTTGATTAAATATTAATCAAACATCTGATTTTTACCACCCTCCAAATTCCTTTTTGTTGTATACACATTTGCCACATGTAAAGCAAAAAAAAGAGACAAAGTTTCAATTTGAATCGAGGCAGTTTTCCTGTTTGGATTATGAATTTTAGCACACGCTACTTAAATCCATAACTTTCCTTTTGAAGTTTTACAGATCAGACACTGGGATTGTATAATTTGGATGATGAAATGTTATAAGCGCTATGTAGCCTGGTCTCAATTGAAGGGCTCGTTTTTTTCACTCAGCAAATCAAAGTACTTACTGTATATTACAGCAGTGGAAATCGCCCTGACAACTTCGAGTCAGTTTATGACCTTCAGTGAGCCCATTCAGATTCTCGCTGACTTTGCCCCATAACACACTAATCTGCACTGCATGAGTCAGCTATACCCGAGGAGCGCTTACAGATGCAAGCCATGATCCAAAAACACAAACATGTAGAAAAAACGGATGCCCAAAAAATGAAACTATATATTTATACTGTATATTTTAAAAACCACATGTTAAATTCTACACGTGGTGATAAAAAGAAACATTACAAAGTGATTGTTTTCATAAACCCCACATTGCCTGGTTTCCTTCAGATAAGATAGATTCATCGCTCTCCACCAACACTAAAACTGTAAATCTGTTATTGACTGAAAACCAGCAACTTAATTTGTCCTGGTGAGTCATACAGATATGAATGGGATAACTTACAGTTCTCAGGAAGTGTGTTGTTTTCACAAGGTTTAGGTGCTAAATGACAACATATAGTCTCATGAGTTAAAGTCTAAAACCTGCTATAATTGTAGTTCATACTGTATATTTAAAGATCATCTTAGATTCTACTTGAGTATTTTCACACAGTTTAAAACAGTGCCTAAACGTGAAATGTAAACAGCTGGTTGTACTTTGCTTTCATCTAAAGCTTGAGGCCAATATCCTCCAAATACCAAAAACTTGTTTAAGCCTTTTATTAAACTTACTGGAAGTGAATTACTTATTCACTTATGCTTTGGAGCTCTAAGGTATGATGTAATTTCCTGATTACTTCTCAGGTATTTGTTTGCCTCTAGCCTCTCCTGCAGCTTGTTTGCAGTCTTTCTTTTTTTTTTTTTTTTGCTGTGCTGTGCTGTGCAGTGACGGGAGGAACCAACCCATGACCTACTGTGCTTGTTTTTCTTCTGTCAAAAAGGTTGAAAGGTCAATTCTTTTTAAATGCAGCCAGCATTTTTTTTTTTTTTTTTTTTTAACCAAGTCAGCTTTGGGCTGGAAGTAAAAAATAATGATTCCAGGGAGTGCACGCAAACTCCCGGCGCCTGTGTTTTGCTGATTAGATGATAAACAGATCAGGAATGAATTTATGACACTATTTATACTGAGTTAATTTTTAGGTCCATGTGTGGAGGAAGCTCGATTTTTCACTGTATCCCAGCCCTGACAAGCAGTGTTTACCACCACCAGTTGAGGCCAGCTTGCTCTTTAAACAGGCTTTGTGTCGAGTTGCTCACCCATTATGACAAACCCTCTGTTGGGGCCCTTTGCTCTATTTGCCTGCCTGCAAACTGCCACTGACTAAACAGTCACATGTGTTTAAAAACTCACTGAGTGACACAATATTTCTTCTCACACCAAATGGATCGCCTCTTCTCTCCTCTCCTCTGCTTGCCTGCCTGGCTGTAACACACTTTCTGTTTTTGGACAGAGCTGTTGTAGATAACAGCTCACCACACACAACACCCACTTATTGTACACTCTTCCTTCAGGCTCTCATAAATGCTTATTCTTATCTTTTTACCGCATATCCCACTTTTGCTGCATATGCAGCATAATAAGAGGGCCGCTCTCGTAATGGGAATTCTGCATCTGCGGAGAATATTCCTGGATCATGTTATATTAATGTGCTATTATCATCACCTCTGATTTCATCTGACCTCTCCTCTCCTCTCCTCTCCTCTGTCCCTGTAGCTGACAAGGCTTTGGCACATACACACAGGCACACTGACAGGCAGGGCGACTGCAGCAGTAGGCCCGGTATTGATTGCTGTGGAAAACACTTTGGCACGCATCCAGAGCCATTTCTTCGGCACATGGCAGGAGTCCACACATGTGTTCTGGTGCTTGCAATGCCAGCTTGTAGGGGAAATTAGATTGTATTCATTTGCTGCTTCTTTGATTTAGTTTTTTTCCTAAGGGAAAAAACACCGAACAAATAATTCAGAGCATCTGGGACCCTGTTGAGTTAAGTTTAAGTGGCTTTGATATGCAGCATTTTGATGGATAAGGTCGTTCTGCAGAATGGCTGCAGATATGGTGTATTTTTTTTTTACAGATCTTTTTACTATGTCCAGTATGTGCATTAAAGCACATGTCCCCATTCAGATAACAATGGCAGGAATTTTGTGCAGTAGAAGTGGAAGGAGGGAAGTTTTTTTTTTTTACTGTGCATGTGTGCAGGCGTGTGCGCATGCATGCCTCCTCCTGCAGAACAAGTCATTAACTCTGCACACTGCCCTCCAGTGAATTCCTCACCATTGCTGAAATAGCATGTAAATTATTACCAGCTATTTTGAATAGTGTAATTTAAAACCTTTAAAATGTAATAGCAGTGACTTCAAAGGCCATATTTTTCCTTTTCTTTTTGTTTTTTTTGTTTTTGCAGGCTAAGTAATAATATGTTTCTGGCATTGCATGTTTGTCAACACACACCAGACATTTGGCGTTCCTTAGCCTGGTTTGTTCCACTTTGTCATTCACTAACCACTTGAACAGGCAAACATTTGCCTTGATGCATGACTCCAGTGCCTATTATAACCTCTGATGCAGCCACAGATTGGAAACCCCTACTCAGTAATCCAGTCAACATTTTGTAATTCTTCACATGTGAATTCTTGGACATAGCATCATGCATACAGTGACTCTTTCTTTATTTTCATTGCATCTGGCTAAAATGGAAGCATATACGGCTGCAGTGATTCAAGCGGGGCTGACACAGCTTTTTGCTGCGGTGTCACCTTACATGATGAATGCCTCACCCACTTTCAGGAGGGCTTTGAAAACTCCTCTTATCTCGCCGTTTCTCGCCGTTGCTAATACTGCAGAAGAATGCTAAGTTCATATATCACCACGGCTTGTGTAACAGCAATCTCTTAATGGAATCGGTGAATAAAAGATGAGTTCAGCAGCGCCCCGTCGATATGCAGCAACTTTTATGCATATATGAATAAACTGCACAAATTAAGCTGTGCATTGTGGTGTAGAATCATTCTCACCTTTTTAAATGGTGCACCTTGAACTCCTTGGAGTCTGAGAGCAGTCTCAACAAAATATATTCTGATCCGATTGTCCCTGGCATACTTCCTAAAGCCTCTTTTTTTAATTCCCAGATAAGTTTGTTTTGGGACACTGCAGTCAAGGTCAGCCATGGGGAGGGGAGACAGATAATGAACTCATATTGTGTTTCATAGCCTCGTTTTCTCTTCCCTCTTTCCTTTGCTCTGCTTATCCTGCTCTGTCTACATTGTCCATGTCACCATGTCCATTACTCAATTACTAATCTCCTGTGGCCTTAGGAATTCCTGCGCTGACCTCTCAGAGGCAGCAGCCTGAAACCTTCGCAGCATGTCAGGAGTTCTCTGTGTGCATGTGCCCACAGTATAGAAAGAGACCCACCCACTGAGCTTCAGCACCCCTTGAGACACTAAACTGAATGTCTCGTCAGCTGAGAATGTTTATTCAGTTTGGGATCTTTTATGGGTTTTTAATTGGCACAGATTGGCACTTTTTGTGCCATAGTGCCACCAATTCACCAGATCTATTTCAAATTCAAAAATACTTTATTGATCCCAGAGGAAAATTAAGTGTTGCTGTAGCCCATACAATTAATTCTTTAAAGAGCAGTTGTAGATCATGATGGCTGTGGGCAGGAAGGATTTTCTGTCAATTGAAAATGAAGGGCACTGTGGAACTTCAAAAATCAGTTCTAAGTTCAGTTCACCACATTGAAACTAAACTTAGTTCATGTACAAAGTTCACTACACCGACATTTGGAAATGTTTTGAAAAATATGTAGCAAAGTACCATATTGGTTTGCTCTTTGTGTAGCATTGACTTTATTTACAGATATTCCTGCTTTGAATTTCAGAAAGCGCCATATTAGGGCTACGTTTTATATTGCGTCCAATGTTATTGCATGACAAGGTTCTTCCTCTTTGATGGAAATCCTGGTTAAAATTGTGACTAACAATAAGTATAACATCTGTGACTATTCTTGCTGTACAAGTTAACAGTGACAGAATACATTAAGCTGCACCTTTGTTCCTTTTTCTATCTGTGTAGCAGGCTGCAGTATAGTAGCAGCAGAACAACCCAGTAGAACTCAACAGTGTTGATGGTTGTCAGGCCATGATACTTCAGTTCTCATTATTAAATCAGAAGCAAGGGAGAAGCAAACATCAGTAGAAAAAGACTCAGAGAAAGAGAGCAGACCTACGCCCCCCCATGTTGTGATCTAATTGTACATTATTTAGATTGCTTGACCATGGAAAAATACCTTTAGCAGCTGGATTCACACTGATATCTTTATTAGTTCAGTAGTTATTCACGAAAATCACTTTTTCTGTAATGGCAATTTTCAAATTATAATCACTTGCTCCTGGTCCCATTGCAGACATTTCATAAAAAAATTCATAAAAATCCTATAACCTTTTGATGTATGTTGCTAACGAACAGACAGACAAACAAAACCTGGGCTGCATTTAATCATCTCCAGTTTAAAATATACCACCATAAAAGCTGACACTTTAACTTGAATAAACTACATAAACGTAGATTCTTTCTTTATTTTAAAGAGCGTGAGATGCATCGAATGTTTATTCTGCCCAGTTCAAGTTCAGCTTGTAGGAAAAAAAATGCCAAAAGAGATAAGGCTTCTCATGAACATGCTAATTTGTGCACAGCTCTGCTGAAAGATGTCAATTTTTGTGATTTGAATTTCAATAGAACTGCTCTGGAGATACAGTAAAGATCTGTCTGTTTCCACTGCCAGTCCTTGATGTTCACTCTGTGATGATTGTGGAGATATCATGTTGCTGATCCATGCAGGATGTTACATTTAGCTGTTTATGTTGCCTGCCTTTTAACTAAGCCATAAAGGCAGCAGTTAATCACTGCATCTGTTTATTTCTGTTCCTGAAGCAAAATCACTCTAACTTAATATTGTGTTCAGGATCTGAAGTGTACAGATCCTGTTGATTTATCTGTATAGGGAGAGTTACTGAATTGGCACCCTTGTGTTTAGTGTGTCGCTGATGTGTAGTGTCACCCTTTTGGCTGCGAGGTTGCGGTCCTCTGACCTATATTATCAAATGGCCCCGCTGGCTGTGTGTAACGGACGCCACTTTGCTAAACTATCAGCTGCCTAACTGGAAATGACAGCGCAGTGTGGATGGGCGGCATTTCCATAGAGGCATGGCCCGGAGTTTCTAAGCCACATCTTTGAAGCCTAAAAATCAAGAAGTGAGTCGCGGACCCCTGCAGTGCTTGCTGAAATACTGCTGGAATGATTCATCTTGGATAAATTACAGGACGTCTAGAGCTGAGACATTTAGTCATCTGATAAATTTAGGAGAATTGGAGTCATTTCCTTCCGGTTGATGATGATTATTTTTTTTTATATTCCGGTCTTTACTTGTTTATTATTTCCCCAAGACACAAAAAAACTGTGGGGATAAATATTTTTTTACTAGAGCTGGGTATATGCTGTTGGGGCAGAAGTGGGAAAATTTCAGTCAAACGGGTCGAAAATGATGATGCAGTTTGCTAGGCCACTGAAGTTACTTACAAGGAACATCATTCTTCCTCACAGAGGGTCATTTTGAACTTAACAGCTACATCAAACCCACTGAGTATTTTAAAGACAATGAAGTAATAAGTGTTGAGATGGTAAAAATATGCTGTGTGATAATGCTGATGTCAGAGGGTTAATGACGATATTTGACACCAGGGAACCAGTTAGCTCACTTAAACTAACATTAGCTACTGTTTTATATAGAGAGGTTACATTTTGCTAACAAAGGCCCTTTTAGATATTCTGAGGTTATTGAGGATCTATCTATCTATCTACTGTATCTATCTATATCGTTCTTCCCTAACATTAAGAGCAAATTATAATCTGTCTGTCCATCGTTCTATCTATCGTTCTATCTATCGTTCTATCTATCGTTCTATCGTTCTATCTATCGTTATATTGTTCTTTCTATCGTTCCATCTATCGTTCCATCTATCGTTCTATCTATCGTTCTATCTATCGTTCTATCTATTGTTCTATCGTTCTATCTATCGTTCTATTGTTCTATCTATCGTTCTATCTATCATTCTATCTATCGTTATATCTATCGTTCTATATGTCATTATATCTATCGTTCTATCTATTGTTATATCTATCGTTCTATCTATCATTCTATCTATCGTTATATCTATCGTTCTATATGTCATTATATCTATCGTTCCATCTATCGTTCCATCTATCGTTCTATCTATCGTTCTATCTATCGTTCTATCTATTGTTCTATCGTTCTATCTATCGTTCTATTGTTCTATCTATCGTTCTATCTATCATTCTATCTATCGTTATATCTATCGTTCTATATGTCATTATATCTATCGTTCTATCTATTGTTCTATCTATCGTTCTATCTATCATTCTATCTATCGTTATATCTATCGTTCTATATGTCATTATATCTATCGTTCTATCTATTGTTCTATCTATCGTTCTATCTATCATTCTATCTATCGTTATATCTATCGTTCTATATGTCATTATATCTATCGTTCTATCTATTGTTATATCTATCGTTCTATCTAGTGTCTAGGTTGGGTGGATGGGCAGCAGCAAATTTATAGGCATAGCCCCCCGTAATTCCCCCTCAGATGAGCAGCTGTTTTTGGAGTAGTAACCTAAGCCAGAATGCCGAGTCAAACCCATAACCCTAACATGTGTTAAATCAGCCCAGGCATATCAGTCCATCTTTGACTGGGTGAACAAAATAACCCAAACTGTGCTACTTTTAGCCAGCAGATTGTATTTTTTCTAGTTGATTTAAATAAACTAAGAAAACAAACCTTTTAAACATCTGAAAATACTTCCCTGGAAGTATTTTAAATGTAAATATTTGCAGTTGTCTTCTTCTGGGCTCTTTCTTTCCTAATTTAAACCATTTTGATGTTGACAAGTCGTTTTGGTCCCTTTTTGGACTTCAAACCAAAAAGATTGAGGCGATACAATAAAAATCATCAGGTTGGAGTACCACTTCAGTGTTCTTTTGTCTGAGCGGTGGCAACCCACTTTGGTGCAATAATGTTATTGTGATTCATCGTTCTCAGAAACACTGTGCAGCAAAATTTCTTAATTCTCCACTATTTACATATTTCTCAACCAAATTTCATGTCTTATGCAAGCCACAAATCATTCATCATCTTCCTGCTCCAGCTTGCAGTCTGTAACCAGTTTGAGTTTGGCTTGTAAAGTAAAGCAAAAAAAAAAGAAAAAAAGAGAGAAAGTAGTCTCAGAAAATAAGGAATTGTTATATGGTAGCTGTTTTTTCAATGCTGCAGCTTTCTTCATGGACTGATTATATTGGGGAGAGTGTTGACAGCTGCTGAATTGTGCTCACCTGTTGTGTTTTTTGCTCTCAAGCCAAACAAGTCCCCAAACAGGATCTGTTGACATGCTCGCAATTCATCGCATCTTTCAGCGGATTACTATGAAAGCAATCACCTTTTTTTTTTTTTTCAGTTTTTTTTTTGCTGCAGCTCACTCACTCTATTATCTCTGCTTTAAATAGACTCTGCTGAAACATTTGGTTTCTTTATGCGCAGTCAACAGATTGCATCAAAGTATAGTGGATCAATTCTGTGGGGGAAACAGAGCAATGTGGCTTTTTTGGCTGCACGTTGAATGCTATTTACTGTTGTGCTGCTTTATTCAAATGGCCTGCTTTTTGCGGCAGTCAGTTTTTAAATGCACGGAAAGCCGGTTACAACCACCCTCCACCACTTGACAGCTGAAGACAGCTCATTATAAGACGACCAAAAACCCATGTTTGATGTTTTTACTTAGTGAGGGAGGCACAGCTATATCAAGCTATCCCTTGCAGGCTTTTGCTTTATAAGGAAATACTGTCTCCAACTGTTTGGGATTTGATATGCCTGTAGTTGGAGATGATGTGAGAACTGAATATGGGTAATTGTATAGACAGAGCACTCAGAGGGAATAGGAAACGCTGAGAAGACATGTGTTTGTTTTTAGAATATTGTTGGGGGGAAAAAAACAGGAACACTTTGAAATATTTCAATCAAAACAAGGAGCAAAAGCAGAAACATAAGGCTGATCCTAACATTTTAGGACTAAAATAATAAAGGATTTACAGCAGAGTTGTTCTTTTTGATTACAGAAGACTGTTTAATTGCAGCTTTATTGAGTGCACACCCTCTACTTACACACATAAATATAACATAATGAGTGTTATTTTAATGTCAGCCATACACAAGCTCTTTGAGGGGAAATGCACAAAGCCAGACAGATGCCTGGTAAATTGGAGATAACCAAGGTAAACATCAGAGACCTGCTCTGTGTGTTTCAGTCTTTTCAGACATCTGTCCTCCAGATTTCCCCATTTCTGTAATAGCCATCTTACAGCAAAACCACTCCATTCTGTTGGTAACAAGCACTTCAGCTATTAGCCCTTCAAATGGAAACACATTTAAGAGTCTTTGCTGCCTCCCCTCTCTGCTGGTCTTGAAGTTTGTGAGTTTAAGAGTTATTAAAAGGAGCTGAATCAACCTCTGGAAAAAAAGGAGGTTAAACCCACACAGGGAAGAGAGAGTAAATCTTATTTAGTAAGCTAACTGAGCTGACTGAAGTACTGTGCTTAAAGTCACTTCTCAGTGCCAGACAGACACATTTATGTCGTTATGTAAAGTTCTACCTTGCATCATAGACCTCACGTTCACACAATATTCCCGTCTAACCATTACGCTGCAACTCTAATAAGTTTGCTTTTCATCTGTTCCTCTAAACACCGCTGGGCATATTTACAGAAAAGCGCTACGTCTCCGCTTTCACGGCGGACATGAGGAGCCCAACTTCCTAAATACTAATCAGAAAGTCTCAAAACAGCAGAGTCCTCATTGACATTGATTTAACTCCCCGCCATAAATCCAATTCAGCAATCATCCACATCATCCATATTCATGCCGCTGTAATTTACTTACGTTAATGTGCATCCACAGCCGGCCGCGTCGCTGTTCGGTGCTAATGCTAATTTAGCTGATGAATAACGACGGTCCTTTTGTCGTCTTACATTTACCGATGATGTCCTGATTTCATACCTAGTTTTGCCCAACTTATGACCCAAATTATCTCCGCCTTACAGTCTACGGCTGTATCACTGTCACTAAATATTATATGGTGCAGTAATAAGGAGTTATAATCACATCCTCAAGGCATGTGTACTTACTCTCTGAAATACATTATAAACAACTCGTGTAATGTAATCACCTGGGATAAGGAATATTTAAATTTTGATCATCTTAATTGGGAAATGTTTTAATATGATATCCTGACTTAAACCACCATATTATCTAAAGATATTGGCAAACATATTTTGACTAAAGATGTTGCCATAAGCTACAGTGTGTCCTTTTGTGTTGAGATAAAATGTTTCATGAGATTTTGTTGGAATGACTCAATTTATTAGGTTGATTTACATTTTTTTAATATAGTGTCATCTACAGTTATTAATACAAACCACATGGTGCCAAACAATGTACCGGTTGTATTAGGCAAACTTAACTTATTAACATTTGTCATGGTAGGACAGAAAAGACTTCTTGCAATTACAGTTGTTTGACATGTAGATTGCCTCAAATAGAGGCCCCCAAGATTTGAGGGAGATTTTAAGATTTCTTTTACCTACCTTCTCTCCTTCTTACTGAACAGAGTGAAAAGTTTGTAATTTGTCGCTTGTTTGTCACCATTTCCAATATTTTTAACATTTAATTATTGCACTGACTAAAGATAGGGGCAAGTGTAGGAGAGGTAGCCATTACTTAACCTGTGAGGATCAACATTCATCTGCTACCTTAAATAGCATGTTCTGCTGTCTTTCCCATTTTGAGGAGGAACTAAGAGAAATTAGCTTATTGATGAATCATGTTGAAAAAAGGAGTCATGGATTATTTTTGATGTGAGATTATGACACTGCAATAAGATATGAATTTATTTTAAGTATTTGTTTTTTTTTTGCACATCTCTACCAGGGCTCTATACATTGGAAATAAAGCTTAATGTCAGATTTGTTAGCTCTCACTTTAGTATTAGGATATACTGGATCATAATCTGATATGTTTGAATATATATATATATATATATATATATATATATATATATATATATATATATATATATATATATATATATAGATAGATAGATAGATAGATAGATAGATAGATAGATAGATAGATAGATAGATAGATAGATAGATAGATAGATAGATTGATTGATTGATTGATTGATTGATTGATTGATTGATTGATTGATAGATCCTACTGGACTAACAGCTCAACTTATGACTCTTTCAGCACGAGGTAATCGCGGTGTCTGAGAAAGTGATTGTGCGACTTCAGGACCTGGTGACCTGGACGGTACCGGACTTCTTGGGATGGGCCAACGGTCTGAAGGTGGAGCCTCTCAAACCCTCGGTTCTCCGCGAGCTGGGGACCAATGGGAGGCGCGAGGCCCTCCACCGCTACAGGGAGAGCACCCTGACCAGCGGGCTCAACTTCAAGGATGTTCAAAGGGAGCGGGCACATCTAGGTGAGCACCAGCAGTTTCAGGCCTCCTCAGTCCCACAAGAAGTGTGCCGCAGTGTTTCCATTTTCCATGAGCCGCTATGTTGTATGTTTATGTATTCGGTTTCTTTGCTCTCTATAAATCAGATCATGTTTATTGTTCCTCACTTTGTTTAACAAGTGTCGTCTTGACTGAAGAAAATTCATGAGCTTGTAGCTCTAGCTTCTGTTATAATGAGCTAAGAATTGCACTAATAGGAGCAGGCTGGAGGTAAATGTTGCCTGTTTGCCAACATATTATTATCACATACAGTGCAACTACTTTGTTTTCTGACTGGAAAACATAGAAACTATTCTTACTAAAGTAGTCACATCAAACTCCAGTTTAAAGTACCCCTGATACCATCAGTTCAGGTGTGATAATTATCTGTGCAGCAAAGCAAATTAGAGGATCATTGCTGTGTGTGTGTGTGTCTGAATGGTTGTCTGGTGTATTCATCACATACACTGCCCCATTATGTGCCTGTTAACGCTTGATTCTTGACTCTTGGGCTTTTACTGTAGTTTTAGCCATGAATGAGGTTCACAATAACACTGGAGATGACTCATCCAATGCAAATAGGAATCTCTGGCATTTGGGTCTAATAATTCAGAAAGAACATTATGTTCTCTTTGAAGCTGTCTGCCACTCTTTCTCACTTGGCTGTGATGTAATGCCTTATGCTAACTGAGATGGTGTAATATAACTTATCAAACGAGCTAAAAATACCATCTTGATTATGCTACTTTTTGTCAGGTCAAAGAGATTTTACCCTAAAGATTCAAGGCAGAATTTTTGCTTCACGATCCTCTAATAAATCATTGTTTAAGGTTTATAAATGTTTGATTTATTCTGTAGAAAATGTTGATTTATTGATGACTTGTCTAATGTTTTCTGCTCCACAAAGAGAAGCAGCTGGGTGTTTCTGGGTGAAGCTGTAATGCCCTTGATTACTCAATGCTGCATGAAGCTCATACGCAGAAAGGACAAGATGATCAATAATGAATGCTTTGTTGTTATTCCAGTAATCAATACAACGTGAATCTGTTTGTGTGTGTGCTTATGATTGCTGGCTCGCATGAATAGATTTGTCAGCTTGCTTTTTAAGCGGTATTATGTTCCATATCTTTGGCTTTCTATAAATGTGCGGCTAGATTTTATGGATTTAACCGTCGTCGGTGCAATAACCTGATGATAACGCTATTGTTGCTGTGTGTGTCTGTGTGCACCTATGTTGCTAATGAGCAGCGCTGCCGCTAATGACTCCATCAGGCTGTTTCTAAATGCACTTGTCACTCCGATGGGACACTTCGCCAGCAAATCTGCCCACTCAGCAGAACGGGCTTAGATTCTGGCAGGGGCATTGGAGACACACATGCACACACACACACACACACACACACACACACACACGCAGACACACTTACACACTATTTGATAGAAACAGATGCACACATGTGACGCGCAGACAATCAGTGGTGTGCACTCATTTGTTTGTTTGCTCGCTGCGTTTTTTTGGCGCGCGTGGCTTGTTGACAGTGTAACAGTATGAGAGGAGTG
The DNA here is from genome assembly GCA_963556495.2 of Valencia hispanica. Lineage (NCBI taxonomy): Eukaryota > Metazoa > Chordata > Actinopteri > Cyprinodontiformes > Valenciidae > Valencia > Valencia hispanica. The sequence continues at coordinate 36,885,547 of OY747711.1, forward strand.
TTGGAGAGTTTTTGGGAAGCAGATCACTTATTCATCACAGCAAACCAGCGTTACTCTGCGCGCTGTGTTTTGCATAGAAATATGAAATATGCCACTGCAATGCTGCTGACTTCTGAGATGAAATATTCATGCTGCAGCAGGAGCAGATCAGATAGAAACATAGCCTTAAAGCATCTTGTTGTTGAATGTCTAATTCTGTGTAATACGTTGGCTCATTTTCTAAACTGATTGTTATGACAGATCCATACGCTCCCCGTCTCTCTTTCTCTTTCTCTTTCTCTCTCTCTCTCTCTCTCTCTCTCTCTCTCTCTCTCGCTCTTTCTCTCTGTTTCTTCTTGTTTAGCCTGAAGTGGCTCTATTCCTTGAGTGATGCATTTGCTGATTGTTATTCTTGGGCTGATGTGTAGCTATGTAAGAAGAATTGGATTGTTCCCCATAACAGGATACTGCAGCAAAACCACAATCTGCACAGAAAACCATTGTGTGCTAAAGAGCAATAAAGTGTGCCATTGTTATTGAGGGAAACAGTGTTTTGTTATTGCTTTTTCCAAGTGTGTCGTAAGTTTTCCTGGCTTTTTGCCATTGTTATTGAAATGCCTTCTTGTGCATTTATTTTAACAGTTTTGAATATATAAACCAAACGTGTTTAGAGTGCTGGACATATCTTTTTGTTTTTTTGTTTTTTGTTCTTCTGAATATGGAGGCGTAATGATTTGGTAAAGGAACAAAGTTCTGCTGTGTGTTGTCTTTGGAATTGAATGTCTGTTTAAAATATTTAATTAGAGTGACCTTCACTGCAGTCCTGCACCATTCACGGCTCCCTGAAGCCTCTGAGGGGTAAAAATAGTTGGTGTCGTAACTCAAATTGCAGCTCTGGGTGTGTGAATGGTTTCAATGATGTACCTGAAATAATATGCACTTATTAAAATGCAAACACTGATACATTTGTTTCCAACACCGGTGAAGAAATTGGTGAAAGTCTTTTAAAAAATAATTTTTTTATTGAGGTAGCATCATCTCAAATTGAAATTTTTAGAAAAATCCCACCTTGGATTTGAGAGCAGTTATTTTTATGGTGAAAAGATCAATTCTAGTCTAAGAAAAACATTTTTGTACCAAACCCACTGGTAGCCCAACCCATTTAGAAATAAACCTATTTTCTTAATTGCTACTTGTTAATATAGATCACAGTTCCTAGGAATGACATATTATCTACATGTTTTGGCACACCAGAAAACAACCAAACTCTGCTGGGACTTTGACTGGAACTGTGTTTAGATCAAATGAGGCTATAATTCTGACATTTGACTACAAACACTCCATCTGGGTTTGGTGTACATATGTTGAGAAACCCCTCATGATCACTGTTAAGTACGGTAGGGGATCTGTCATGCCTTGGGGCTCTTTTTTTCTTCCAAAGGCCCTGGTAACCCAATTAGTAAGTGTATGGGATTGTGAACTCTTTGACATGCCAGGAGATTTTACATAATGGATCGTGTTTGGGTTTTCTAGCAGGATAATGATCCATAACAGAAACCTTTGCGTTGAGCTGAAGAGATAAGAGAGGAGGAAGGACTCTGGACAATCTACAGCAGCGGATCCCAAACTTCTTAACTTCAAATCCACAAAAGAATAACACTTGGCGTGATTTGCAACCTAAACACAGTCAGTTGAGTAAACAAGCATTTCAGCATCAACAACCAATATGTTGATTTGATCTATTTTATACTGCTGTCTTTATATCTTCCAACACTTAGAGCATAAAAATGCGTTGTCATCATAATTTTAGGTTGTTTTTTTTTCTGAAGAGGATCTCAAGCCTACACACTTATGGTTGACCACACATGATTTTATTCAAACAAAACAAAACATTTAGATCTTAACATGGAGTTTTCCAGCAGTGAATAAAGGTGCTGAAATTGTAGCATTTTTCATATTTCTAATATGCATTAACTATATATTTATCTAAACCATGGAACGAGGATCTGTTAAACCAGAAAACTATCATATCTTTCAATATTCGAGTTCTGGTTGCGCGGCAAATAAAATAAAGTACATTTGATTTCATTAAATTCTAAATGAATAAACTTCATAAGCATCCAGCAAATTCCAGTCCAAGAACTCAAAGATAACTTTGTTCCACAAGAACACTGAGTGTGTTTTATTGTATTTTGCACTCCTTGCGTAATCTGTAATGTGATTCACTTAATCAGGTAATGCAAACTGTCCGCTCAGTTTATCTTGTCCTGTAGTGAGCTTCGGAGCTTCTTTTTACAGCTCAATCCACCAGGGATGGTTTGCCAGGGAAGTTTACATTCTGCCCCTCTATCTCTCCCCAGAGGACTGGCCTGATTCTTTTTTTTTCATTGCTGCCTGCTGAAATTGGTTTCTGGTTGTATACTGCAAGGCTGAGCGTTTGAGAGCTGGATCTTCTGATACAGTTTGTTGGTGTGTGCTGGCAGAAATAGAGCTGATGAAATTAAATAAATAAAAAAATAAATAACACAAAGGAGGGCTGTTTCTCTAAAAATGTCTCAATGATTTATTTATTTTTCCTCGTCTTTTGTTTCTTCGGTTCAAGCCTTCATTGTGCAGACCAGCGAACCGATTGCGAGCTTGATATGATGTAGAGTATCATAAAAGGTCGTACCTTTTGACTCCTGTGTTCAGCAGCATAGATGGTGTTGACTTCTGCCCTCACCTGAGGTATCGTTTGTAGCTGGCTCATCGCTCAGTGCTGCAAGGATCAGGGGTTCCTGAGAAAATACTGACACAGTAAAAAGCATCTCTGCAGAGAACTAAGAAAGGGGGGAAAAAACGTGTTTTTTATACCAGTGCTTGTAAAAATTAAGCAATAAAAACAGCAAACCTATCTGGTTGTAGTAATATTTGTTTGGCTCATTGAATTCATACATCGTATCACATAATGTTTTTTGTTATTCATTCTTATAATTGAGATTGCAGAAAATTGTTTCATATTGCACGATTCACTCTACCTCATATTTTTCTATTAAAATATACGGTATTAAAAGCAATCCAAGATCGGTGCAGCTGTTCCATTGATAGCTGCTCAGTCCTATGGTTATAGGAAGTAGTGGTGCACATCTAAAGCAGGTAGTGGCCGAGAGGTGGCCTACACCCTGAACAGGTCACTGATCCATCACAGGGCAACACAGAGGCAATCATTAACACACCTACTGTAATCATATCAAAGAGTAATTAAGAGTCTCCAGTGAATGAAATTTGCACGTTTTTTCTACTGTGGGAGAAAACTGGAGTAACCTGAGAAAACACTTGCATGCACGAAGAGAATTTGCAAACTTGCATCATCCATATACTGAAGCTGAACTCTGTAAATTGTTCAAGTTTGTGAGTGGCTAAACAAGTTGATCTTTTTCTCTTTGAAAGTTTGCTACAAGCTAACGGGGCTTATTTGCAGCCACATTTTGTAACCCTGTGGATCTCCTCATATGTATTTCATCTTTGAAAGGGGGCCAGCGTTCGCCTTCACGTGGCTTTATTTTGTTTTGTTGCCACAGTGGATTAATGGGAACGTTTTGACACGGACTTGGAACTCATTCTGGTGTTTTGTATAAAAGACAATGCATATCACAAATATTTGAAAAGCTCATACTTTTATCTTGTGTGTATTTGTCCAAGAGACTATTTAGTGGCTTTTAAGTTGATATGTTAGTTGATATTATTTAATATTACAAGTTTCTGATAAACCAAATTTGAGGTTCCTATAACTTGTAAGACAAAATTAGTGAGAATGAACAGAAATAAACGTTTAAAATATAGAATTGTTCAATAAATCTATGTGACAGGAGTTTAATTTACCAGGAATTGTTGAAAGAAAGGGACTTTTTGATGGTAATCTGATTTGTCGAGATGCACCTTTTGGTACCATTGTGGGGCTTTTAGGTTGGATAGCTAGAGGCAACACACTGGATTTATTAGGACATCCTGGTCTTCCAGTCATTGGACGTCATTCGCTATTGTTTTTTTGGTAAATTTCAGTCCAGTAGCATGGATAATAGAAAAGATATACATGGAACAAATTCAGTTTTGAGCATCTTTATGCTTTGCATAGGGAGTAAGTTGTTTACTTCCACAGTCATTTAAAGTGCTATTCAGACCTTTGTTTACTATATTTGATCCTGTCTCAGTTCGTCGATTCCATTGAACGGGCTTGAAGCCACAATAGATCACTGAGGCTAAAGGCTGCCTCTCAAGATTCCTCCCAGCCTTTTCTCACTTTGGAATAAAACCACAGTATTTTCCTCTCTGATGCAACATCTGATCTGTATGCCAGACTGGCCCACGTTGATATCCTGACAATTTTTCAGTCAGAACATTTCAATTTCATGTGGCAGGTAGATCCTGGCCTTCCGCTGAGGTCGTTCTGAGCGCCGTAGAGATGTTTATGTGAGCAGAAAGTTGTGATAAGAAAAACAGACAGATGGCACCTTTTCCTGGTTGGTTTGTCCTGGTGACAATACAGAACAATATTCAGGACTTTTCAAGCCACTATCACATGTGAGGCTGTTGTTTTGTTTGTTTTGGTGGCAATGTGGGGAGCAGCTGAGTGCTTTCTTGGAATAGATAAAGATAACGCACTTTAGTGTTACGAAAGCAATGCAATGTTGTGACTCCGATAAAGAAAGAAAACCAAATTTTTTGCAAATCCACTTCCCCTGTACTCCTCCATGCAGAGTATGGAGCAGATTGTATCATTTGCACTTGTTTGCTTTCCGCCCCTCAGACATATTTGCTTCTCCTTCTGCTCTTTTTTTTTTCCTTCCCTGCAGAACTAATTCAAGAAACTGTCCAAAATCCCCTTTGAAGTAATTTAATGGAGTGTTTGTATTGATTATGTGCCTCTCCCACCCCTCCCCTCTTCCTTGGCATGTTTTTTTCTTATCCCAGTTTTGGAGTTTATGGCTTCTTCATTATGCTCAGACCTGTAGGAGAGAGAATCACAGGCTGTTTTTCCTCACTGATGCGCTCATATCATTAATTCCCCTCTGACTGTGGCCTGGCCGGAAGCCAGCGAATTCTAAATCTGTAAGCAGTAAATTGTGTGCTGGGGTGGAAAAATCTATTAGATGTTTGAGCATGCCTCGAATTTGAATAGGAGAAAGAGAGAGAAAGACACACTGTCAAAGAGAGAGAGAAAGACTCCCCGTATCCTGTTACGGCGAATGCTGTAATCAAATTTGGCTTTTTCGGATCGCTCTATTCATCAATTATTTGTGTGATTTTATTTCTGGAATGTCACATAATGGGGTTTTTTGACTGCAAAGAGAGGTGGGATGAAGGCTGGTGGATGGTTAAACAATAAGAAATGCCTCAGAGGAAATAAAGAGCTCCGTCTCTCCATTAGGGAGGGCTGAAACAACAGTTGTGTCTCTCTTCTCTCCATTAGTCAGGTCTGAAGCAACATAGATGCTATTGATGTGACCTCTGCCAGGCATTTTAAACAGGCAGACAGGAGTGAGGCTCTTCTAGAAGATCAACTCAGCTGCTTTTTAACTGTTTCTAGTTAGGAAGAAGCTTTAAAACACGGTGTTTAGAATAGTAGAGTAGAAATATCCCTTACTGTCTCTCAGCTGGGAATTTCAGTTGTACCAACAGCAAAGTGACTGGCAAAACTGAAGCATGCAGATCCAAATAAAGGTAAAAATATAGACGGAAAAATAAGAACAAGAGATGTACAGTAAGGGTAAATTTACTGCATAAGAAAAAAAACATTAATGGAGTTATTAAAAACAGCATACTCAGATATAAATAAATATGGAATTGAGTCGGATCATAAAAAAAATCAAATTTAAAGAAATTGAATAACTAGAGTGATTATGAGGCGATATCCGAATTGATTTAGCAGCATTTGCTCTCCTTTGCTTAAACAAATTGCCTGTCTGTTCCAGTTATTCTGACTCATACTTAAGTCTTACCAAACCAGGATTTTTTTTTTTTTTTTTTCAACTGATTTCTATTTCTGTCTTTTTCGGAAGCCGCTCTCAGTGTGGAGTGTTTAGTACATCTCCCCTGATATGTTTCTTCCTGCATTGCAGCTCAACACAGATAGATATGAATGATTCTGTCTTAGTCAGTCAGCACTCGAGACATCACAGATTGTACAGTTAATAACTCTGCATATTTTATGAGATTGCCAGTCCATCTGCTTTACGAATCCATTTTAATTGTGGCATTAAGCTGCTTTTCGTGTGTCTTTCGTTTCGTACTGGTTATAGCAAGCCTCTGATCAGATAACTCGGGGCACAGAGGGCGCAAATGTAATGCAGGTGTTTACAAAGTCAATATACTGCTAGTTTTTATTGATTTGATGCTATTAGTGGATGTATTTTAAGATGTGCTGCATTGCAACTATCTCAGGAGTTAGAGGCAGATTCTGGGAGCAATAATACGTCCACCATAACAGTTACAAGTCAGAAAACCAGTGATTTTGCTGAGAAACGAGGCAAACTACTTATAATAATAATGTAATTAGCTAATAAGAATGCAGTTCGCTACCTTTTATGCATTCAAATACTGCAGCAACACATTTTATAGAACAATGTTTGCTGTTGATTTAATGTGATACAAACAGACGGTGTGGGAGAAGTGCAAATAATTTGTAAATCACTGCAGCAGTCTCCACTTATGTGCAGGGCAGTCATGTTGGATCTTAACAGCCTAGTGCAAGTTCAAATTTAAAGTTAGGGACAGTGTTCCCTTCGAAATAAAATCAAATGATATTTTCATTTTGTCAGGTTTAAAGCTGTTTTGTGATCTGTGTTTGCTTTCATACAGTTTAGCCCAAAATCCGTCATATCCCTGGCAGATTTTGATGTTAATAATATTTTGATGCAATAAGAAGTCTCTCAAAAGATAAAACAATGTAGGAGGATCAATCTTAGAAAGACAATATATTTTTATTTAAATCATGTCCAAATTTATTTGCACCCTTTTCAATAATCAGACCCCTTTAATAATTTTGCTTCTTCTGCCGTTTTGACAATTTCTTTTCGATGATGATTTTGATGACTTTCAGGTCGGAAGGCCTCCTTGGCAATACTAAACCACTTCCAGTCAGAAGAAACATGTTAGGTAAGTTAAAAAATATCACTTTAAACCTAAATCTACCAGGACTATTAATAGTTTTGCACATAACTGTAATGCCTACATTTAGTATTCTCTAAAATTGGCTTGTCTCATAATATCACGTTTTCTTCACCTCATATATTATAGATAGTTTACTGAGAAATTGGCAGTAACCAGTTTTATCTTTTTTTTTTATTATTGTTTTGTTTTAAGGTCGATTGGCCCTGACTGGTGAGCAACCAGTTGGAATCTGAAAAATAATTTCCATCTATAAACTCATCACTACAATGTTGCACCAATGAAATCACTGTTCGGTATGGATCCTGTTACCGAGTGAACAATACCCAATGTTAGCTATTTTCAGTAGCAGTAGGTTGTTTAAAATAAAGTCAGGGATGGAAGCTGCTGATTAAATGGAACATTAAAATATTATGACCTGTCAGGAGATTTCTGACGTTTATTTAGGCTGCAAGAGAGGAAAAGGGAACAAGATTTAAAGCAGAAAACAGGAAGGTTTGAATAACAAAGTTGCTTTGTTTTATCATTTTGAGTTTTCAACATCTTTCTGTTTTGAAATCAGAGTTAGGATCAATAGGGAATACACATACAGACCACTGTTTTAACAATGCTAGCCATGCTAACCTTGCTGATCACTAGATTACCACGCTAAAGATGCTTCAAAGTCAATTTTGTTATCATATTCTCTTTGTTTTAAAACAATAGCAAAACCTTTTTACAGCTTGTCTTAAACACAAGACATGATATCACCTCTGCTGCTGATATAAACAATTAATGAATGCACACAGCATCAAGAATAAAAAATATATACTTTGAAAGATTTTCGATCTGCGTGTTTCTGCTTTGTTGCAGTGATTCAGTGTATTGTAGAGGAATGTTTCTCTAACTCTGGTGAAAAGTAGGATACAAGACATGTGTCTTGATGCCTCTTCTTTTGCACAGCTCAGAAAAACCTAATTCAAAATCCTCACCATGTGCAACAATAAAATGATACAAGTCTAAAATAAAATAAAAGTTTAAATTTTATGTGGACCAAATATGTTTCTGGCTTTTATAACCTATTTGTAATTCTGTTTACAATGAAAGCCATTTTGTTGCTTTTATATAACTAAATTAATTACCTTGATACTGAATAAAATTACCACAAGCTCATCTATTTCTGGTTAAATTAGATAAACATGATTGACATCATTGTGTTATGTCTTGGAGATGCCAGTGAACTTGTATATAATTCAATTTTCATGTCAATGATAGAAAGAATTTCTTAGTGAGGGCTTGTCTGTTGTGCTTGTCTTTGCATTACATTTGGATATAAAAACTGAAAGGTATGAAATTCATCAAAAATTCACTTCCGCGCTGAACTGATCCAATGCTGTATTTCTAAATTAGGCTGTACTCAAGCTAAAAACTAAACTGTCCAGATTCGCAGTAATAAAATCTAAATAAAACACATTTATTTTCACTCAATGTTGTCTTTGATCAACACATCTATTCATATTTGTGCTATGATAAATAGGTCATATTTTCAACATTTACATCACATCTCTTCAAAACAGTAAATAATAGCAGAGTGCAGACATAGAGGCAGGCAGCAGCATATCAGCTGTTGTAAACACTATAAATGGAGGACTTTTTGCCTGGTAGGAATAACAGGTTTTGTTTCCCAGCACAGAGGTACTGCGTTTTTCCCACATTGAGAGGTAATTGCAATGGAGGCTTTGATAGATTCCAGACCTTTTGTGTGTTTTTGTGTAAGTCTCCCTGTGTGTTTATATCTACATGCTCACACACACTTACTTGGATCCATAACTGCGCTTAATGTGTTTGATGAAGCCATAGATGTACAAATGACGTAATTTGTATTTAGAAGACATCTTGGTGCAGTTGCTTTAATGCATTTAGGTCTTCTTTGATCTATTGACTGCCAGGGGAGTTGGACATAGAGTCCTTGGTGCAAACAATAGATCATTGATGCTTCTCCGTACTCTCTTTCTCAACCTGTCAGTCTGTTTCCTTGTTATGTGGTGGCCCGAGGAGCACTTGGTAAAATGAGAAGCATTCAGCCAGTCTGATTTTTTTTCTCTCTCTCTGATTTTCCTGTCGGCCATAACTTAGTGAAAGCAGTTATTTCATTCAGTGTGTCAGAGAGGAATATTTCAATTTAACAAAGGCTCAACAATGTCATTTAGGTACAGATACAAATGTTTTTTTTTTTTCTCAGAATAGTTATTCAGTATGAATTGGGGACTGTCATTAACAAATCATTTAATAGATTTCTGATATATTTTTATACCAAACTAACATGCAATCTCTAACTGAAGCACAATTGTCCTACAAAGTAAATGTCTCAAAGATAAAGATCTAAAAACAGTGCCTTGCAAAAGGGTTCATACCACTTTAACTTTTTTCACATTTTCTCCATTAACTAATGGGGGGGATTTAAACCCAGGACTTTCTTGCTGCACGAGTATACTGTTTACTAATATGGTGACTTCTGAAATTTTATCCTGAAAAAGTTTCAGGACTGGGCCAAGTGTCCTCCTTTTTGGAAGTCAAAATATGGTCACCCTAGTTTACACCAATATACCAATTTTTATTGATCATATCACAATTTCATGCTCTCCCTATATTCTGCTGCTCTAATTAACACCCCATCAAAAATCTGCACTTAACCCAAGAAATGAGGACATTCAAAATATCCAATGTGTAGAAACCCAGTTTGTTTGGGTCTATCCAATAAAATTCCACTAAAAATCATTGAAGCTTGCGTTTTTCACGAGACTGAATTTGAAACAGATCGAGAAGGCACTGGATCGCTGCTAAAATCTCATTCACAAACACTAACGTTTTCCCATCCTTGACTTTCTGAATCAGTTTTGTTCCTAGCAACACAATAAACTAGACCAATAAGAGTGGTTTTGCATGAGCGACTCGTGCATATAAACTTGTTATCTCAGCTGGCAGTTATTCTCCACTGAACTCCTTATCTTTCCCATGCAAAGAGAGAGAGGCAGCTACAGTCCCCGTGCGTGTGTGTTTTTGCTGTGCTAGTGATTACAGCTCTGTTAGCACAGCGGCGGGTGGAGATTCGCCACATCAGAGGTCATATTTTGTAATCAGGAATGAATGCGTTTTAAGCCAAGCCGGCTGCAGTTTGTCAGAAATTACCTGCTTGTTTAATGTGTTGCCGAAAATAGACAGCAGCCTTGTGGAAAGTGCTTGTGCTGGACCCAACTTCAAAAGATGATCGTTACCGATGGTGGAAGGAAAAGGGTTTCTTTTTCTCTTTGTGGTGCTGTTCGAATGAATAATCACAACTAATTGCAAGCACAAATTTATTTTTTTTGACAGATTGCATTTCATGGGTTTGCTTTTGTGTCCTTAACACATAAACAAGCAATCCAAACAGATGGTGGTGTTTTTTAATGACATATTGCTATCTGTAAAGTCTGCCTTGAAGCCTCAGACTGAAATGTCTCCCCTTGGGGAGCCGACTAGTTGTTATTGTCTGCGGCTAATGTCACTCTTTTCTTTGCCACACTGCTACATCCTCCAGTCACATAAATGCAATGTTAATATGAGTACTGCGAATGGATGTAATTAATGAATAGACCGTGTGGAGTGTACATTTAATGTCTGTATACATGATTATAGATAGCTGTAGTGAAGGTTTTTATATTAGAGATGCAATCATCAGCCTTCTCCTATTTGATTACAATGTCTGGTTACAGAACTTGGAAGACAAAAACAGAAATGTCGGGCCTAAAAAACGATCCACAGCAGATGAATCGTGTCTGAAGTCATGTCTCTAAAGAAAGAGGGGAAAAAATCAGCAAAGATCTGACACATGATGAGAGATTGTTCAGCTGATCTTCTGTATGCCAAGTTTTCAGCTCATAGCTCTGTGGGAATTACCTTTGTGGTGCTAAAATAGTATTTTATGCAAGTCAAATAGTGTTGTCTTTGATGTTTTTCATTGATTTGACAGAAGAAATCAGAATAAGTTGTATATTTAGAGATGCACTGATCATTCCTTTTCTGGCTGATACTAATATTCAGTTTTGGTCTGATTGGCTGATTCTGATTTTGACTGATTTTCTTTCCAAGAGCTATAATAGCAGAAAATGAAGAAATTACAAGACAATCACATCATCATTAATCGGCAATCTCTCGCAGATTGATTGGTGTTTCTATATTTTATGTAATAACAAGAATTAGAGTTGAGTTTAAACAAAGAAAACAAGTTATCCTCTTCATTTCAAACTTTTCCCAAAAGAAACACTCCTTTTTCTTCCTTATTACTGTTTTACCGTTGGGAAACATGTCTGTCCCAAATAGCCTCCAGAAATTCTCTTTTGTACACCCCTCCTAATATTTTTTTACTTTCCTTCACTCTTCTGAAAACACATTAAATCATGTTTCCTATTACACCGAATACGCCCTAAGAAATAAGTCTGAGTTGATAATAAGGGACCCTTCTTTGAGGAAATACACACAGCAACTTTGATCTAGAATGGCATGTAATTCCTTGCCTGACCCAATTCCCAATCTCCCGATAAGATGTTTTTTTCCCTCTCCCTCCTTTGCTCCGGCCTTCCTGCAGAACTCACTTAAATGGGAACTTGTCCCATTAAAGATACATTTAAAGACTAACATGTCATCCATTTCACTCTGCAGGAGAAGGAGGTTGTGTTTCAGCCTGAGCCATAGAGTCTCCCAGTGTATTTCTCCTTCTCCCTCTGTCACCTACAACATCTGGGATCCCTGATCACAGCTGCTCAATCGAGTTTGAGCCAGACAAATGAGAGAGACCATCATAGCAGATAGAGTATCCTCACCTGAGTGTAGCATTTTAGACCTTTTTAAGCGGATGGGAAATCTGACACAGAGGAGCTTATTGGTTGTTTGTTTAGTCTAAAGGCAGCTGTATATGTGCAACCAGAGATAGTTGATTAAATTTGCTCCCTGTGGTATTTGCACATTCTGTTCTGTTTTTTATTCAGGCTCTCAGAATTGACTGAGCTATAAGTGGATTGACCCCCTAAAACCCAGCAGAAGTCTTTCATTAGTCACGATGTAGCCAGAGACAAGACAGCAAACTGCGTTTAGGGCCAACCCATCAATGGATAAAAGTAGATCTTCAAGGCACAAACCTCCTGGCATGGCAGTAGTTACAGATATAAAGGGATAATGCAGGTTTCACAATCACTGTGTACAAAATTGCAATCTATGGGATTGTTTAGGTGCAATAACTGGTTATATATATATATATATATATATATATATATATATATATATATATGATTACTTCTCCCACTTAAAAAGATGAGAGAGGCCTGTGATTTTCGTCATGGGTATACCTCAACTATTAGAGACAAGATGTCGGAACAAAATCTAGAAAATGACATGGTCTGATTTTTAAAGAATTTATTTGCAAATTATGGTGGAAAATAAATATTTGGTCAGTAACAAAAGTTAATCTCAATACTTTGTCATTTACCCTTTGTTGGCAATGACAGAGGTCAAACTTTTTCTGTAAGTCTTCACAAGTTTTTCACACACTGTTGCTGGTATTTTGGCCCATTCCTCCATGCAGATCTCCTCTAGAGCTGTGATGTTTTGGGGCTGTTGCTGGGCAACACAGGCTTTCAACTCCCTCCAAAGATTTTCTATGGGGTTGAGATCTGGAGACTGGCTAGCCCACTCCAGGACCTTGAAATTAGGGATGTGTACCGAAACCCGGTATTAAATTGGCCCCGTGGCTGATTCTGACGGTCCACCCGGACCGATAAGCTTCAGCCTTATCTGTCCTCTTAACGGTAAAATTAAGGTCGTATTCTTGTTTTGCGTGAGATATAAACACAAGCCAAACACTGTATTGCAGCCCACTCCCCCTTAACAAGCACACATGCTGCGGGGACGGAGTGGCGACTGCTGCACGCTCACGTTTGTGTTCGCCTTACAGATGCGATGACAGAGCGAACGAAAATAGATGCCGACAATGCACGCTGTCACATATGTAATAAAAGCTTTGCTTGCAAAGGCAGGACACAAGTAATTTGACCAAACACCTTGCCAAAATACACCAACTACAAACCGAAAGATGCACGGTGTTTGAACGCCTGAGTGCTGCAGCAACAACAAGCCCTGAATCAGATACAACAGGAATGTATGTTTGTATGCAAAGCAAACACGTGAAGCATGCACATAAGTTTGCCATTTCATTCTTACAATTAATAAATGCTGGATATTTTGAACAACAGCTTCCTTCTTATCTAAGGTAAAAAAAGTTTTTCTTAAACTACAGTTAACCTGCTATTTTATTCTTACAATTAATAAATGCTGGATATTTTTGAACAACAGCTTCCTTCTTATCTAAGTTACATTTTTTTTTCTTAAACTACAGTTCATTATTTGTGTTTTTCCCCTTTTGTTATTGTCTTTCCCAAAAAAAAGTACAGATAAGGATACCGATAAGGTACTGGATTGATAAGTAGTATCGTTAAGAGTAGTAGTATCGCTAAATCCTTAACGATACCCATCCCTACTTGAAATGCTTCTTAAGAAGCCACTCCTTCATTACGCGGGTGGTGTGTTTGTGATTATTGTCATGCTGAAAGACACAGCCATGTTTTATCTTCAATGCCCTTGCTGATGGAAGGAAGTTTTCACTCAAAATCTCACGATACATGGCCCCATTCATTCTTTCCTTTACACGGATCAGTCGTCCTGGTCCCTTTGCATAAAAACAGCCCTAAAGCATGATGTTTCCACCCCACTAGGTCCCCCCCGTGTGGTTCTGGGATTTTTGCTCACTGTTGTTGTCATAATTTTGACCCCAAGGGGTGAGATCTTGCGTGGAGCCCCAGATCGAGGGAGCTTATCAGTGGTCTTGTATGCCTTCCGTTGAACAATAATTGCTCTCACAGTTGATTTCTTCACACCATGCTGCTTACCTATTGTAGATTCCGTCTTCACAGCCTGGTGCAGGTCTACAATTTTGTTTCTGGTGTCCTTTGACAGCTCTTTGGTCTTGGCCATAAAGGAGTTTGGAGAGGGTCTGTTTAAGGTTGTGAACAGGTGTCTCTTATACTGATAACGAGTTTAAATAGGTGCCATTAATACAGGTAACGAGTGGAGGACTGTGGAGCCTCTTACAGAAGAAGTTACAGGTCTGTGAGAGCCAGAAATCTTGCTTGTTTGTGACCAAATACTTTTTTTCCACCATAATTTGCAAATAAATTCTTAAATAAATTGTTCGTTGACTGTACCAAAATGAACATACCGAACTGAGACTTTTGGCGTACCATTACAGGTCCTTCTCAAAAAATTTGCATATTGTGATAAAGTTCATTATTTTCCACAATGTAATAATAAAAATTTAACTTTCATATATTTTAGATTCATTGCACACCAACTGAAATATTTCAGGTCTTTATTGTTTTAAAACTGATGATTTTGGCATACAGCTCATGAAAACCCCAAATTCATATCTCAAAAAATTAGCATATCATGAAAAGGTTCTCTAAACGAGCTATTAACCTAATCATCTGAATCAACTAATTAACTCTAAACACCTGCAAAAGATTCCTGAGGCTTTTAAAAACTCCCAGCCTGGTTCATTACTCAAAACCGCAATCATGGGTAAGACTGCTGACCTGACTGCTGCCCAGAAGGCCATCATTGACACCCTCAAGCAAGAGGGTAAGACACAGAAAGAGATTTCTGAACGAATAGGCTGTTCCCAGAGTGCTGTATCAAGGCACCTCAGTGGGAAGTCTGTGGGAAGGAAAAAGTGTGGCAGAAAACGCTGCACAACGAGAAGAGGTGACCGGACCCTGAGGAAGATTGTGGAGAAGGACCGATTCCAGACCTTGGGGGACCTGCGGAAGCAGTGGACTGAGTCTGGAGTAGAAACATCCAGAGCCACCGTGCACAGGCGTGTGCAGGAAATGGGCTACAGGTGCCGCATTCCCCAGGTCAAGCCACTTTTGAACCAGAAACAGCGGCAAAAGCGCCTGACCTGGGCTACAGAGAAGCAGCACTGGACTGTTGCTCAGTGGTCAAAAGTACTTTTTTCAGGTGAAAGCAAATTTTGCATGTCATTTGAAAATCAAGGTGCCAGAGTCTGGAGGAAGACTGGGGAGAAGGAAATGCCAAAATGCCTGAAGTCCAGTGTCAAGCACCCCCAGTCAGTGATGGTCTGGGGTGCCATGTCAGCTGCTGGTGTTGGTCCACTGTGTTTTATCAAGGGCAGGGTCAATGCAGCTAGCTATCAGGAGATTTTGGAGCACTTCATGCTTCCATCTGCTGAAAAGCTTTATGGAGATGAAGATTTAATTTTTCAGCACGACCTGGCACCTGCTCACAGTGCCAAAACCACTGGTAAATGGTTTACTGACCATGGTATTACTGTGCTCAATTGGCCTGCCAACTCTCCTGACCTGAACCCCATAGAGTATCTGTGGGATATTGTGAAGAGGAAGTTGAGAGACGCAAGACCCAACACTCTGGATGAGCTTCAGGCCGCTATCGAAGCATCCTGGGCCTCCATAACACCTCAGCAGTGCTACAGGCTGATTGCCTCCATGCCACGCCGCATTGAAGCAGTCATTTCAGTAAAAGGATTCCCGACCAAGTATTGAGTGCATAACTGAACATAATTATTTGAAGGTTGACTTTTTTTATATTACAAACACTTTTCTTTTATTGGTCGGATGAAATATGCTAATTTTTTGAGATAGGAATTTTGGGTTTTCATGAGCTGTATGCCAAAATCATCAGTTTTAAAACAATAAAAGACCTGAAATATTTCAGTTGGTGTGCAATAAATCTAAAATATATGAAAGTTAATTTTTTAGAAGGACCTGTATATATATATATATATATATATAAGTGCCATGCATTCACTCTGCAAATTTGTAATATATTCCAATGAGCTTTAATGCCCTCCTAAGAGTGTGTCTTAGGGCAGTGGTTCCCAAAGTTGGGGTCGTGACCTCACTTGGGGTCACTTACATGTAATCATGGGGTCTTGAGATCCTCTTGAGAAAAGAACCTATATACCAAAAATAGTAATGAGGAACCATATGTAATTTATTAAAGAAGAAAAGAAAGAAAACAGGACTTCAGTGAATAAAATTGGGTCAATATGTCGTCTGCTGATGCTGATTGTGTTGCCATTGTACCAATTTTTAATACACCCGTTAAACAGGTATGCTCAATGAGGCGTTGGGGCCACAACCCTCTAAAATATTTTATTTTGTGGGTCAGGAGCTGGAAAGTCTGGGAACCACTGTCTTAGGGGACTAAGATGTTTGAGGTTGTAAAATCGTAAGGAGCAGAAAAGTGTCTTGAAAATATAATTCATCATCATTAACCAGAGGCTAATAATAACTTATACTGGAAATACAGTTTTCCATTACTTTGCTTTTATATCAGACAGGTACTCTGTCCGGAAATGTGGAGCATTTTTCATTCTCAGCACATTTCTCACGGGAAGATATAATTTGATGCACGTCCTCCAACTTCATTTACTATGTAAATAATCATGGCTTTTATGTACATAAATTCCCATTGCAAATGATGATTGTGACAATATGAAATGTCCTATCTTGGAATTACACAAACCGTTTTTGAGACTGGCATTGTCTTATGACAGTAGAAATCCACATTGGTCTTGGCTCTAACTGAACTAGCTTCATCCTCCTCCACCAGCCAATCTGGATCTGTACTAATTGAAGACACCAGGAGAGTTATCAGGTAGTACTCTGCTAGTACCCTTTTAACAGAACCTCACTTTAAAAATCCTATATTATTCCCTTAACTTAACGTCTTCTTGACTCTGATCATTCTGAGAAGCAGCAAAATAGTTTTGTCTCTGGCACAAGAGAGAGTCTCTGGAGCTCATTCGTCACAAAGCTCCGGTTTTTTCTTCCCATTTTCTATACTCAAAAGGACCAATTTGGGTTTTTGACAAGAAAGCCTTCTGAATAATTCCTTCATGTATTACAGGGCCTATTAAATGCAAACTTTTCAATCTGGCAATCAATAAAGCAGGCAGCTTTTCCTGGCCCGCTGCCAGGCACATTAGAGCTGCAAGCAATGGTTGCTTGGGAGCCGAGCTTGCTCAGGGGAAAGAATGTTTAATGTAATAGAATCACATAAATCAACCAGAGGAAAGCACTTGTGTTGTTTTTGTCTCTTCTCTTCTCTTGTTTATCTGACATTTATTATAAGGGTGGGTGTGTTTTTGTAAATGTTGGGTTGCCCCCCCCCCCTCCCCTTCAGCTAACACAGTCAACATTAAAAACATCTGGGTTGAAGCTGAAATGTGGGAATTTACATTTTTCCCTTGTATGTAATGAGCATGAGTACAGCCTTGTGTTAGGGTCCTTAATCCTCCTGCTTCACAGTTGAATTAATCGAGGTGAAAATTATATAAACTGTTCCCTGTTTATCCCCTTGCCCCACCCTGCTCAAATGAATAAGACACTTTTGTGCTTTACTATAATTAAGAACAGGAGCCAGCATGCATGGAGGAGTGTTTCTCTCTATTTGCTCTCTGCTCTTTTATCGTTTCACTGCAACATTTTCCTCTGGGTGTTAGTGCTCCTTTTGTGGGAATGTGACTCTCATGGAATAATTAGGCAGATAAATGTAAAAGCCTCTCTTCTCTCAGTCGTATTGCTTGTGTCATGCATATCTTTAACTGCGACAGATGAGATCATTTTGAATCCCCAAAGATGTCCTAAAGCACGCAGCGGCTCTCAGCTGACCATCTGTACGCTCTGTGCATTCAGCCACATTTAAAAAAACAAAACATGTCACTGCTTCTCCCTTCGAGTTCCATCTTCTGACAAACCCGCCTCCAGGTTTCTTTGTTAGCGACTCGCTCAAATTTATTTTTTGTTTTGTTTTGGTTTTCCACCAGACAAAACATCTGAGTTCTCACTGGACAGAAAGCCCAAACAAAGTTGGTTAAAATTTGAAGCATGGTGGAGAAATTATGAATGTTTGGAACATTGTGTGTTTATGAAAAAGAAGTGAAACATGCTCCTGAGAGGTTCATGGGAAAACATGTATAATTGAAATGAGTCTCAGCCATATTGGTAGTGTGGAAAATGTTTTTTTTAATTTTTATTATGACCGCTTGGTGTTCAGTGAATAGTTAGGGGCCCTGGTAACCATTACATTATGACCTCAAGAAGGTAGTGGGGTGACTAAGCTGCCACAGGCATGTTTTGTCATCAGTGCAAAGTCATTGACAACCTTCAGAAAGTGTAAAATAAATGAATACATACATTTTATTATACTGTAGCAGCAATAAGTCACACTGAAACATTTAGGAAGAAAACATATCTATATATATATATATATATATATATATATATATATATATATATATATATATATATATATATATATGTGTGTGTGTGTGTGTTAATAATATTGCATTTTTCTACGACTGATAATTTTAGAAGATGCAACTTTTAATCTGAGAGTATTTTATCAGCCATGAGGGGGAAAAAATCCAAGTGTTGTAAAAATGTAACTGATGGATTTTTATTTTATTTACACTTTGCTTTTTAAAACAATATATTTGTAATTCTTGACATTAATTAGTCATCTTAATCAGTAATGCAGGACATCTTGCTTTCCTGTGGTAAAAATAGACACAGAAACCCCTCCCTCTTAGACCCTATTCAAATTTGAAAAGACAAAAGAAAATGCTAGAAGATAGCTAGAAGAAAATACTTCTTCCCCTTAACTTGCTCAAACATGCAATCAGAGCAAAAACAGCTAAAATAGGATTGAAGTTATCTCCAAAGCAGTAAAGAATTTCTGCAAGGAATGGATTTCTGGGGGGTTCACCAAGTCTCCATAACAACCAGTTTATTTAAAGCCTTTTGTGCACAACTTTGCAGGGGTAACAATAATTGTTTTTCCATTTATGTTGGTAACCACACCTTGGTGTTGGCTTTGCTGTATACCTGAAAAATAACCCTCAATTTAAAATAAAGCTACATACTCTTTCATAAAATAATAACATGCAGATCATGAACCCATGCAAAGACGCTAAAAGGAAGGATTCTATATGGGTCCAGTCCCTGTACCAGACCATATTATGCAGAGTGTGACCACGAATTAAGACTCTCAAGTGATGCCTAAAAGTTCAGTTTACTTTCTTCCACATGCCAAGTATCCAGAGCTGATAGCTGCTTGAGAATCACTGTGTTGGTGGTTAAAATGATATTTAATGCAAGTCAGACTATGTCTTTATTAGAGATGCACCAATCAGGCTTTTTCTGGCCAATATCAATTTCCAGTTTTCTGTGAGATCTGACCTGCCAATTTTGATTTTGACAGATTAAAAGTTTTTAAGGACTGAAAAAGAAAAAAAGGGAGCAGAAACCTTCAAAGAGATAATAGATTGAACCTAAAAGAAAATGAGGGAATAACAAGATTATCCCCACCTAGTTTACCTGATTTTTTATTAAACTAAAAGGCATCAAAGTATGAACTGTTAGTTGATGCATTTTAAGTCCAGAAATGCTAAGGATTATTTGTTTGGTATGTCTTTACTGTATGTGGAAGTATTCATTTTTCAGTATTCAAAGCCAATCAAGGGTAAATTAGGTGATTCCTATCTCCGTCTGACTAATCAGTGCTTTCGTGTTTCTTAAGACAGCCTTTAAAAAAAAAAATTACTTATAAAATTATTATTTTTCTGTTTGAGTTCAGGAATCTTTTTTATTCTGGTATCTTTTCAGTTAAGAGATATTACTAAAAGAAAATGAATGCAAAATCTTCTGAAATCTAAGGAAAAAAGCATTAAACACCATCTAAACTCTAAAAAAACAGCTGATCAGGACCACTTTAAAAGATTACAACATAGTTTGACTCCTTGGAAATAACATATGAAGAAGTGTTAAATGAAATCCCTTTTGTACAGTAATAAAACATGATAAAGTTTTAATATATAAACATTTTTCACTTGTGAGACATTTTGTTTATTTTGTTTGTGGTTGATATATGGTTTGTAGTCCTTCAACATACAAAAATGAAATGAATATTTATTTTTAGATGTTGATTTGAATTTGATGTGTAGCTTTTGGATGCTCTCTGAAGGACACGGCGTGTGTTTTGAGAGCACAGCTTGCTGTTGATATAATGAGCAGGAGAGAGACGAGGCAGTGTGTGTGACTGATGCGATGTCGATGACTGATGGCCCTCTGAGTCATTTGCAAACACAATATGGTATTTTATGCAGATCCATTAAACAAATCTGAAATATTATTCCAGTTTTACTCAGTCTGAACAGAGTAAACCGGAGCGTTTGTGTTTGTGTAATCACGTCGCTTTGTTTCACTACAGAGTGCTGCTGATTTATCGACGCTGCGCCCGTCGCCGTGATTAATGCATTTTTGTTTAATGCGCTGGCTTGGTTGCAATTAGAGAAATGTTCCAGCACATTTTGTTTCATCCAAGACTGGGTAGTCATTCACAGATTGGATGAGCAGTGAATCATGCAAATATATGATATTGTTTTATGTAATTCTCCCTCAGTTGCCCACAGATCTTTGTCCGCCTTGGTGTCACTGGCAGACCCCCCCCCCCCCTCCCCTTTTTAATTCTTTTTTATTTGGTAAGGTTTCAATAACATGAAACCAATTGTTGGTGTGGAGCTGCTTATATTTCCCCCCCTCGCTCTGTCATTGAAAAGTGAGAAAGAGAAGAAAAGGGTGAATCGGAGATGTGTTATATATTATGAGAAGAGACTAAATGGAAACAGGGTAACCTCAGAGATCAATACAGAGCATGAAGAAGAGAGCCAGGGGGACAGAGAAAGAATACCAATCAAGATCTGCCCCTTTTTTGCTTCAATTTCTCTTTTTTTCCTCCCCACAAATGAAAAGCTGTCTTAAAGCTTTTTTTCTGTTACCACTGGAGTAAAAGCTATAATATAGGGTTGTGAGGTACTTGTCTCCTTACAAATTTCTTCTGTTTAAGCTCTTGTGTCACACATAAACGGTTCACATGATGCACTTTTAATGTCAGACAAGATATCCTGAGGAGATACAAAAAATGATTTTTGAATCACGATTTTATTTATTAGGAGGAAAAGGATTTCCAAACCAACCTGGTTAGTGCCTGTACAGTAGAATCAATAAATCATTAAAATACAACCTGTCTGACAGCATGAAGTCGGCTAAAAGATCTAAAACACCAACACATTATGTTTAATTTAAATCAATTAAAGAACAGATGAGAAACAAAGTCAATGACATTTATGCATCTAAAAAACTATGTCAAAGCTGTTTCTCAGGTTTTGGGACTCCAGAAAACCCCCGTGACGGTGATTATCCACCATTAGAAAATATTCTGTGGACTGATGAGACAAAAGTGAAATGTAAAAAACTAACATAAAACTAACACATAACAGTCAAACATGGCGGTGGAAGTGTGATGCCCTGGATCTGCGTTGGAGCTTTAGGAACTGATGGACTTGTTGTATTTGATGGAACCCTGAATTCTGCTTCCTAGAAGAAAATCTTAAGGATAATATGACCTTTACGCCCAAATGTACTTCGATTATGCAGGTGGACGGTGATCCAAAGCACACCGACAAGTCCACTTTTGAATGGAAAAAATACAAAAAAGGAATGCTTTGAAGTGGCCTTTATTGTGAATCATGTGTAATGTGTGTTTCTTTTATGTGTTTTAAAAAAAATCACCAAATCATGTAAAGCACCTTGAATTACACTGCTGTTGAAAGTGTGCTATACAAATAAAATTGCCTTGCCTTGCCTAGTCAAAGCCTGGTCTGACATCCGATAGACATACTGTGGCATGACCTTAAACAGTCTTTTTGTGGCTGGAAAAAAATCTGTAAAGAAGAGTGGGTCAGATTTCCTCCATGGTGATGTAAGAGAGTCATTTCCAATTGCTGCTGCCAAGAGCGGTGCAAACGGTGTATTAAGTTTATGGTTGGGGGCAATTACTAAATTATTTCACATTGATTTGGGTAGCTTTTTTCCCTAAAAAATGCTTATTAAAATATAAAAGGGTTTTTTTGGGGGTATGATTTTGAAATTAGTTCAATTATCTGAAACATTAAAATGTGACAAAAACAAGAGAAAATATGGAAGGGGGTAAATACTTTTTTAACAGCCCTGTAAGAATCCAATATGAAAGTGACATTATTGGCCTGAAGTTTTACATTGTCCTGCTATTTCTCTCCAGCCCCACTAAAGCAGCAGGGGGAATCCAGTAAATTCCTTGGCTGAGCAGATAATGTGGAAATGTTGACAACAGCAAAATTGAGCTGAATAAGTGATTTAAGGACTACAGCGGGTGACAGAGATCATGAGAGAAATGGTTTTTCAGCTTTTTCCTGCTCGTCGGGGTGATCTTGTCAGGGCTTGTGGACAGTGGGAATATTTTTAAATATGGAATGACACCGTTTACACGAATAACATCGGAATTTTTTTTTAACTAGCCTACATGGATTTGCTTTTAAATGTCAGCAGCTCCCATATTACCAGTGGTTTTTGTCCCATATTTCAAATGCAGCGGAAGTTTTAAAGCAGATGATCTCAGATATGCAGGAGCAGATAAACTCTCTGGAAATATTCTAGTTGTGAAATGTAATGATATCAGTGATGTTTAATCTAATCGTCTAATGTAGCTTTTCATTTCATTTAACCCCAACTAATGGCTTTCATGTCGCCTGTCACATTTCCGAGGTTTTGATTATGATGAGTAATTTGTCATGCTTGTTATGAGAGAGAATGTCTTCCTTTGGTGTATTTAGCAAAAATATTATTTTATTCTCTCTGGTGTCTTATAGCACCGGAGCATGTTCTCATTATTTCCAGTGCTGTTGCAATACAAGAACAGTCACTTAAGTCCCTCAAAGGAGGAACTGGCTGGCTTGAATATTTCCCGCATCAAGTATCAGATCCAGCTTGTGTGGTTAAATATCATTTTTGATCCAGGATTTGGGCACACGTGTTGCAGCCAGCAGCATTTTACTATGCTGGAGTGACTGAGGTCCTTATTTTTAGAGTGTCTCTTGACAGCAGCCGTAGCTAATGACTTTACCAGGCTGAGGTGGACTGCTGCCCTGTCGCTTACAGAAAGGGAAATATTTTCATCTGTCTTTGCAGGAATGGGATATATGTCATGATCCCACTAACACATAAATATACCGTACCTTCTCTCTGCTTTAAAGAAACATGAACATTCAACATGAAGAAGCTAAAATTATAATTTGCTCTTAATGTTAGGGAAGAACGATATAGATAGATACAATAGATAGATAGATAGATAGATAGATAGATAGATAGATAGATAGATAGATAGATAGATAGATAGATAGATAGATAGATAGATAGATAGATAGATAGATAGATAGATAGATAGATAGATAGATAGATAGATAGATAGATAGATAGATAGATAGATAGATAGATAGATAGATTTTGACTGAGCAGGCATGATAGAAATGCGTTGTGATGAAGACAAGCGAGAAAGAGAAAAGTCTGGATCATAAAAAGAAGTGTGTTCTGTGTAGTGGGGGACAACTGGTTGTAGATTCTGGGCTGGCTAAGGACACATGTAGATGTCAAAGGCAGAGGGTTCAGCTGCCAAGAAAACTTTGAGGGGAAATCAAAACCTTGGGAGACAAACAGTAGGGAGAGAGCGATGTTGCAGAAAGAAAGATGTACATTTCATCATGTTTCACATTAAAGCTTGCATTTGTTTTGCATTTCTTCTCTGTGATGGATTTCCAAGTGTATTATTAGCAACTTTAAAGTCTTTCAGAGTTGATTTTTATACTTTTGCAGTGATCAAAGACTGCCTGGAGGTCAGGAAATCTCTGTAATCAAATGGAGCAATATGTTGCTTTAACTCATTCAGACCCAGCACTTTGTTTAAAAAAAAGCTTCCCAATAGGGGTTTTGGTTAACTCAAACTCTTTATTTCTCTGCATCTAAGAAGATTAAATTATAAAAAAACATTTTATATATGATTTATCTACACTATAAATGACTGATTTGAATGCTTATAAATACAGATTTTTGTGTATTAACAATGAATGATGTCCATACTGCTTTAGACTTGGCAGGTAAAATACATCTTTTTATGTTTGAAATGTTGCATCCATACTAAATGTTCTGAGGAATCATGCAGGAAACATTTCCGCTCCAAGCTGAAAGTTTTGGATTTTGACCACCTGATAATCGTCTTCCTGTCACCAGAGGTTCAGCAGCTCAAATGTTAAGTTGAAATTTAATCACTGGTGTGAGCCCTGTTGCACAATCTGTAAAACAATACCTGTAACCATTTATTATAAATATGTATAAAAATGTGACTTTGTCTTGGCATTTTAGTGTGCACAGAACAATGCATGCTTCAGTGACGCTCCGCCAGTCTGTTTGGAACGGTAGTAAAATCAACCCCTTATCGTCATCTCCCATCCTTATTACATTATTATAATTCACTATTGACTTGGGTAACTCATATGTTGAAAATGTCTGCACCTAAACAAAGTTCTGCTTAGAGACAAATAAGATGATAAATAAACTACACTATATACAGTGACTGTGTCATTCGCTGGCACCCCCAAACAATCCCTGTAATATTAATACCACTGAAGCAAATTTAAAATTTAAAGTCTCTAGGAACTTTTTTGTTGTATTCTGTAACTTCCTGTTTTCTTTGGGTATAAATATGACACAGTATAAAGGCCCATTTCTCCTAAAAGCCGGCCACTACACTGGATGAGTACCCATGTTTGTCTTGCCACCACTTACAGGGAGCAGAACTCTAAGGGAGATTTTTTTTAAAATCTCCAAAACTAATTGTGAGATGTCTGGAGCGAAAAGGGGAATTTAACAACCATGAGACCTTCTCTACATGCCAGCTGATTGTTTGGCGGTGATCCCAGGCTTTTTGTGTCCCACCATCACAAACGGAAACATGTGGAGTTTGCTAAATGCTGCTGAGAGTTTACCTGAAACTGTGCTTCTCTCTGATGTGACAAATATTGAACTTTTTGGTGATAAACTCTCCAGGTTAGTTTGATATTAAAGAAATGATGGATATGTTGGAAAGCATCTCATGCCCACTGTTACAGTGGCTGTCTGGAGGAGAGAGAGATTTTTTGAATCCAACGTATCAATGCCCCTTTCAAAACATCCCTTCTCTCCCCCTCCCCCTCCCACTCCCTCTATCACCACCTCAACAACTGCGCACGCACATCACCTGTGGTGTCACAGCGGGTCAAAGAGGAAAGCAGGAAGCGCGGAGGATCACCCGATCTTTTTTTTGTAATGGACATTTCAGAGGTGAGCAAGTTCTCCTTGACTGATGCTCCCTTCTAATATGGCGACTGTAAATGAGAGCAGCCCGTGTGAACAGCCTCCTCATCACAGGTTTGTGCGATGCACATGTAAGTTGATTGACAGCCGACAAGGCGGAAACTCGAATTCAGTTGGCAAAAAAAATTCGCCGGTCAGTGTAAAATCCATAGGGGTCTATGGGAGAAAGGCGGGACTTAGGAAGAATAACAAATATTGTGGAGCACCAGCTTTTTATCATAGTATTGAACCCCACTGTTATTGTAAAGATTTATAAAACTTTGATACGTAAATATATTCTCTGGACTGCAGCTTTAAGTATGGTGGAGGATCTGTCATCCTGTGGGACTGTTTTTTTTCCAAAGGGCCTGGGAAACTTCTTGGCATGATGAAGCCTTTGAAAACCCGGACAGTTTAAAAACAATCTGATGTCATCTGCCAACAATAGGTTGTCATTCGGTCTTTCAGCAAAACAATGATGCCGAATCAACACAAATGGTTCACCGAACATAACATCAACCTTCTTCCATGGCCATCTCAGTCCTCAGAGCTAAACTCTGTAGAAAACCTGTGAAGATTGTGGAAAGATCTACAGCAGGGGTGCTAATAATTGTGCTACGGATGGTTATAAGAAGCAATTATTGCTCAACGTGTACATTTTTTTCACTCAAATAAAATGTTAGGTTTTCTTAGTTTTTCAAGGTGAGATTTTGCTGCTGCAATTGCAGATCTTTATTTATCCCTACCAGGGGTTGGGATAATCATAGAGGTGTTTTAAGTGGTTCAGAAATTGGTTTAATGGGTCAGGTCAGTCTTTAGACATTAAACTGCAAAGCTCAGTATTGTATTTCATAGCGAAAGTCTGTATATTAAACATTACGTAGAGAATAAAAGACGGTAATGGGGATTTGGGATTAGAAATCAAGATGCACCATGAATAATAAAATAGAATAAAAAAAACTTGTAGAGTAATATGAAAATGCAGAAAGTCAAAATGGAACAGAGTTTTCACACACACGGTCAATCATAGCAGTGATCTTCATTAAACAGGGTTGGCTAATATTAGCAGTCAGGCAACTAAAGGTAAGTAGTTTGTAGTGAAGAGTGCATGAGAGGAATGGATGCAACCGGATTAAAAAAGCAGAAGAAAAACCTGCAGGTATTTTTTAGAGATAAAGTCATTTATATATTTTGCAGAATAGGTAAAATATTATAATTATTGTGCAATGTAATAGTGGAAGTTTTATCATCTTGGGCAGATGAATATAGTAACTGAAGAACCATAGTAACAAGCTGCAATTGAAGTATGGAGAGGCCACAAAGAGGCTCCTTAAACAAAGCAGTATGTTTACTTGGAGTTTAAATGATAATAAGTCTCATCCGTGAAATGCCTGCTATAGATGCCCCGTTTCTCTGTTTCATTATCTCCACTGCTCTTCACTGTTTAGCAGTGGTTTTCTGTTCCAACTACCTCAAGCTGAGATAACCTTGATGATGAGCTTTCATCAGGGTTATCCTTTAGGCAGCTGCAGAATAACAAGTTATGTTGAAGTGTAAAATAAACCAGAGTGATTCTTTAAGTGTAATGTGTTTGACAAGGAGTATATATATATAATTGAAACCATATACCTACATACTCTGAATAACAAGGCACAAGTCCGCAGTCTGTTTGCTTTAGCTTAGCACAAACAATGTAATTGAATTAGAACAGCTAGCATCTTGTGCGCAAAATTCATGAAAATTACCCATTAATAATCCTAATTATTTCTGGTTAACTCAATAATCATATTGATTGCAAATGACAATAAGTAATACTAAGGAATTACAGGAGTGTGAAATGTACAGTATCAACCCCAGAACAGAGGACCTCAGAAGGACGGAAGACTTCGTGAATATGCTGGGTGAAGCTGGTAAGAGAGAGTCATTATTTATAGTTAAACAAGTCCTGTACCAATTTAGGCTGAAAGGCCACTTGGAGAGGAAGAAGCAATTACTCCAGCACCAGCATAAAAGTCAGATTATAGTTTGCAAATGCACTCAGGTCCTGGGATGAAGTGTTTGGCCATATTAATCTTTAATACACTTGAAGTAGAAGAGGGAAGTTTGCTAGCCTGAGAACACAATGCCAACTGTTAATTTTAAGGGGGTTAACAACACGCTGGTGTTTTGCTGCCAGAAGGACTGGTGCACTTCACAGAAATAATGGAATCATGAGGAAAGGACATAGTGTGAAAATATTGCGGCAGCATCTTAAGACAAAAGCCAAATGGGTTTTCCAAATGGACAATGACCCTAAGCATACTGCCAAAGTGGTTTGAAAGTGGCTTAAGGACAACAAAGTCAATGCTTTGACGTGGCCATCACAAAGAGCTGATCTCGGTCCCATAGAAAATATATGGACAGAGTTGAAAAGATGTGTGTGAGGTGTCCTATAAACCTGACTCAGTTACACCTGTTATTTCAGTCAGAATGGCTAAAAAGTTCAATAAGCTCTGGTGAGAAGCTTGTGGAAGAACATCAGATATGCTTGACCCAAGTCACCCAGCTTATTTCCTTATTTTGAAAAAAGTTTAAACATGGATATCTCACTCATTATTCTGGCATTTACCACTTAGAAATAATTTTGGTAATCCTCACTGATCTAAACCAGGAAAAATTTGTCTTAATTTCATATCAGACAGTAAGAATACAAAAAGCCTACCAGTGTTTTTTTTAACATAATTTATGTAAATATCTGCTTTCAGCTGTTCATTTATGTGTATTTCATCGATTTGTTGATGTTTCTTTAGCCCAGGCTGATGTGTGTTATTATTATTGAGTGGTGTAAAGGTTGAATGGGCCTAACGTCAGCTATCTTATAGAGCATGTTATGACCCTGACATTGTTGTAGTTCATGAGGTCAGGAGCTTTACAGCATGTTCCGAAAATAATCTGCCACATCGCTGCTGTTTGATCAACATGCTACACTTACCTCTACAACATCACAAGTAGACAGGTCTGAAAAGAAAAGAGAACCGGGGAGGGAAAACGGATTTCATAATGTTCTGCAGTAAGACACCCTTACCCCAAACAATCAGAAAGCTACTCACAGATAAGGTTGTTTTATTTTTGAAAGGTCGTGCTGTAAGAACAAAAGGACTTAGTGAAAGTGTACACGCACTTATCGTACATTACACACACAGACACCCACATGCTGACATGCATACGTTAGCCATGTCTTTGTACAGTTATTAATGCCCTGCGGCACACTCTCCAAATTGAATCTAATCAAGTGAAATGCTGTGAGGGTCCTAGGGAGAAAGAGCAGGTCTGACGGTGACCGCTTACAATAAAATCGGTGACATTTGGAAACAAAGCCCGCTCTATACCTCTGAGCTGTAATTGTGGATGACAAATGCCGCAATCTTGAATAAATGTGTCTCTGCAGTGCGAGGCGTACATGTATCTGTGCAAGAATATGCGTGCAGATGCATCCGTGGATCTGTGGCACCTCTGTGGCTCAAGGTGTCTGCATATGTGTGTCTTTGTGTGATGGTTGAATGGTTTTAATCATTCTTTTGAAGTGGTCTTCATACTGGAGCACAGTGGCGCTAATTACACTAATTGTTGGGAATGCAGCTGCTGTAAATATGCTATGAATGGTGTCCTTCCTGTCCTTTTCCTGCTGCACATTTCAGTGATTTTTATGAGCCTCAGAAAAAAAAGCACCAAGAACGAAAAAATAGGCTATGTTCAAGTCTGTTAACATGCCGTGTCTTTAAAAAAGCAAAGCAGAAACTTGCTGATTAGCCATCCCTGAAAAATTAAGTTACCATGAGAAACACTCCTGAATGTCATGTCTAGGAGCTTTGTAAAAGCAGACAGGATTGTGAATAAATTATGCAAAATTGCACTTCAAACTGCCTGACTCTGCTTCATCAACTGTTGAACCATGCAGTCGACTTTGTATGCCAACAAAATATTACGGCTTTCAGAGTGTACAGAATTCAAAATGTGAGTTTAGCCAAAAGAAACAACACGTGTGCAGTCTGTGCTGTAAATGGCTCATAAGAAATGACTATGCAGTCATGTTCTTTGTTGTGCTGTGTTGCTTTACCACAAAGTTATTACAATGGGATGACATCTGAGACATGTAAAGATAAATTCACATTACTGAATCCTAATATGTTAATACCTGTGTACAGACAGATAAGGATTTGCACTACAGAGGCTAACTGCCTTTCATTTGTATTCTAAGTAGTACCAGAGGAGGAGGTCTGAGTTGTTGACTGCGGATAAGAACAGCAAATGTGGTGATGCAGTCTAACAACAATTAGTGTTAGTTAACAGAGGGTTCACTCTTTTACCTTTTTTAAACTAAATATCTGCATTTTATCCCCTATACAAGCCCCTAAAGTCAAATATTGAATCTAGTGATTGACAGATTAATTAATAATTCACATTTTCAGTTTAATTATTATAAATAATTTACTTAATTTCTATATTATTTATTTACGTATTCTGTTCCTTAATTTTGAAAGTAATTGTATTTGCGTATT
Organism: Valencia hispanica; assembly: GCA_963556495.2. Lineage (NCBI taxonomy): Eukaryota > Metazoa > Chordata > Actinopteri > Cyprinodontiformes > Valenciidae > Valencia > Valencia hispanica. Next base: position 36,915,578 of record OY747711.1, read on the forward strand.
TAACTTACATTAAGTTTATTCATTATATTCATAATAAAGATAATTTTATGTTTTTTATATAAATATCAGAATAATCATTTATATCATAATAAAGAACTTTATATGTGTTTTACATATATAGATAGATAGATAGATAGATAGATAGATAGATAGATAGATAGATAGATAGATAGATAGATAGATAGATAGATAGATAGATAGATAGATAGATAGATAGATAGATAGATAGATAGATAGATAGATAGATAGATAGATGCACATCCTCATCTGTTTGTAAATAAATTGGCATGAATGATGCTCATTCTTGCTCAAACTAGCTGATTAAACAAATTATTTATTGTCATGATGGTGCAGCAAGAAAATAACCTCATGTAGATTTGATCTAAAGAACCAGCATCAAGCTCATATTCTTCCGCTCAGACTTTTTATCATGTTGTCTAAATTTTGACTGAGCAGGCATGATAGAAATCTTGAGATGAAAACTTGAGATGAGAAAGAAAGAGTGAATGCTAGAGATTTATGTGGGTTTCCTCAATTTGTTAATGTCTGAATCAAGAAGTGATTCAGCTTAGCAGTGGATTTATTCCCACTCCTCAGCTGTTGAGACTGGAAACTTTTATCATCCTGGTTTTTATTTCCACTCAGTTTCAACTTCACATTTTGCAGCAGTAAGAACTTCAAACTCCCTAATAAAACAGCTAATTTTTTTAACAGAGTTATAGTTTTCTTCAGGAAGAAATTACCTTTTACTCTACTAGCATGTAGATGAAAAAAAATGTTGGTCACTCTTGAACCTTCTCAGGCATCTGATCAAAAGGACTTTGAACCATAGGAATGATTTGACGAAAAAGTGTCACCGTTACTTTTTTGAACTCTTGACATACCCTAACGAGCTCTTGATTACTTATTTTATTTATTCTAAATATATATCAGCAAATTCAGAATGTCTGGACTTGTGTGCAACAGAAAGGATCTCAATATTGCAGTAATGTTTATTAGCTAATAAAACTTATTAGATTTGACCAGAATGTTTTATATGGAGAAACGTACCACCTCGTATTCGATCAAAGAGTTTTATTTATATCTCCTGCCAAAAAATATGTTATTTAAGTATTTACTAATGCCAGAAAAAAATTCATTCACATGTAATATATGACATTTCTCTGATGTTAGTGATGTCTTCTGCTTTGATTAATGCTAGGGCCTCAAAATCCAAGGTCCTTTTGGTTTAACGTCAAGATATTGAAGTCATGATTTGGTGAGTGAAAAGGTCATCAATACATCATAAATAAAATAACTAAAGCAGTTTATCTGCATGTTTCTGCTATTTTATTAAACATAACTCCGCTGTAGCAACATGAGACATCTCTGTATCATGCTTTTATCTCATGTGTTTCAACGCAGAATAATGAACTCCCAGTTGCAAGTCTTTAACTTCATGGTATTTTTATCAGGCAGGGAATGGCAGCCCGTCAGGCGGACCACCACTTTGGCCCAGACTGAAATATCTAAACAGCTACTTTGATGGACTGCTCATATATTTTATACACAATTATATCTCCCTGGGGATGAGCTGTGAAAACTGTCGTGATCCCCTCGTCTCTGCGCTCGAGTTTATAGCTAAATACCTGGAAAATTTTATAATGCTCCCCATCAGGCTCAGCTGCTTTCCGCATTTAGTCCTTTTTTGGACATTTCTGCAACCTAACACCACCAGACGGATTTGCCTACACTCCGTTTTAGTCCTGTAATGGTGACTGTGTCTTTGTGCCGTTAGTGTAACATTAACAGCTTAATTGTCTGTCAGATTATTCTCTTAACTTTATGAAGGCTTATCACGTCAGATCAGGGTGTACTTCCTCTCCCGAGGTAGGCCAAATAAACAAAGACATTTCTTTTCCAGGAAGTTGCTAATCGTTTATTAGTCAAATAGACTTGTCAGTGGGATATTAGACTGATTACTAACCAATGATCGAGCTGGAGGTAGGCTGGCTTTAACAGAAGCACATAAACACTGACGGTTGATTATAGAGCTAGATATAAAAAAGTAATGTGCAGTAAATGTTTGCTTTTTAGTGCGGTTGGTCATTAAGCAACAAAAACACGCACACACGCCGTGTTTGCACACACCCACACACACCTGGCCTGTCTAAATTGCTCTGAGGATATCCCACCACGAATTATCTTGTGACAAAACTGGTCGAGCAAAATGGCAACGCTTGATGTGTTTCCACCATCCTCCCGTCTCAGAAAGCCCTGCATGCCGTCCTGGGTTTCAAACACACTCCTGGGCAACAAAATACAGTCTTCTGTTTATCAGGACACATGACAAGGCGTGCTCAGAGCCTACAAGGAAAGGATGTGAAACTTTTGCGAAAGTTATTTAAAGTCACAATTAAACAGTGTAAAAGTATCTCCCTTCCTTAATGTGACTCGAAATAGCTGTGTGTGTAAAATAAGATTAACAGGTTGTTAGAAATCAAGTTGGATCATATTGTGGATCTAAACAGAAAACGCAACGAGCTTTCCAGGAATTATTTAAAAGATTTTGTGTTTTGAACCGTAAATCTGTCCGTGTCCTGAATAAAAGTTACGATCATTACATTCATAGGTTGTCAAACTGGCAGGACAACAGCGGTGGGTGTACTGAGAAGTAAAGGAAGCCAACTAGAGATCTATAAGGGCGACCAAAGCCGTAAAAGCTAAAGAGAGAAGGAGGAATAAATGTGTCCTGTAAAATTAAGTGCTACTCTCAACATATCTTGCTAGAACACTTAAAGAAATGTGTTTCTTATTTCCCTGCTGCACATTCCCAGTTCAACTATTGAACTTTCAGGTGTTCGTATTGGTATTCTAAAAATATGAAAGGTCTTAGTTTCCCTTATCTGCTGGATATGCTTCTATTACACACACACTTTTGTTGATAAAAAACAGAAACTCCTCTCCTTTATGAAGTCATTTGGGTGTGAATGCGTGTGTGTGTGTTATTATCTATGAGATTACATCACTTTGATGCACTAATATCTTACTCTAATAAATTTATATTTTTACAAATATTATTACTGATAGTATGCATTTATAGTAATAAAGTACCTATTTATGTAGATTTTTATTTCTAATTATTTTCTTTATAAATATTATCTGCATTTATTTTTCTGATATTTTATTTCCTTTTTTTGTTTATTTAGTTTAATCATTTCTAGTTTCTAGTTTCTGTTTCTGTCCCACTGTTTTTTAACTCCGCAAAGCACTTCGTGCTACATTTCTCTGTTTGATAAGTGGTCTACTTATAAAGTTGGATTGGCTGAGTGAGCTATACAGTATGTCGGATCTGTGCAAACCTTTTAATCATTTGCCATTGTTTGTGTGTTCTTTCAGACCAAGAAGAGGATGGACGAAAGGTCTTAGTCCTCAGTTACCCCCAGTACTGTCGCTACCGCTCCGTTCTGGCTCGGCTCAGAGAGCAGCCATCCTCGCTGTTCATAGACCACACGGTGCTGGCGCTGGGCGGTATTGCAGCGCTGGGTGGAAGCACGAGGATCCTGTACTGCCGCGACACCTTTGAACACCCCACCCTGCTTCAGAATGAGAGCATCTGCGACGAGTTTGGTGAGTTTGACAGCTGGAGGAAAGATCGAAGCATTACGTCAACTGTAACAATAACACTTTGAGGAAGTAATGGTGTTTGAACGGTTGCCCATCTTTTTCTTTTTGAAACATCAGAATCATTTTTTCCTTCATCTGTGGCAACAATATTATTCTCCTAAGAATTATTCTCAACACATTTTTGATGTCAGAATTTCAGTTATGGTTAGCACCACCCGTACTGAGGCTGCTTTAACTAGAAAATTGATGACTTGGAGAGACTATTAATTCAGTGTGTGGACAATTTAGGGGGGGGGGGGGGGGGGAGTGCCTGAGTGCAATAATAACAGTAAAAATCCCCGTCTTGCAAATAACAGCTGTGTCTATATATGGAAAACAAGACACAGCCCCATCTTACTGCTTTCTGACAGGGGATTTTTCCACCACTCTTGTAGGTTTATACAAGAAAGTGCTTTAAATACTTTCAGTGTTTGAGTCATTCTCTGACTCTTGCTGAATGTTAAATGTTTACAAAACACATGTGGGGTGTTAAGTTGGAAAGAAGTGAACTCATTAGACCATTATATATATGTTTCTTTTTCCTTAGACAGGCTAGCTGAGCTTACAAAAGCTGCCACCAGGAGTGGATTATTAAAATATTTGACTCAGACATTGTCCTGTAAGTCATAGCCATCATTTAAATTCCTAATCACAGAAAATAAACGTAAAAATGTTTTCAATGGAAGTGGGAGCTTTTTTTTTAAACAAAACAAAAAAATCCGCGTACAACAATTAGTGTTTGACATACATTTTTCTTAATTCATCAGCTCCTCATTTGATAAACAGCTAAATGTATTTTAGGTTATGTCACAGTTACACCCTACCCACGTGGGTTTTTTTTATTTTTTTTTTTTTTTTTTTACAAAATTAGATTAGTTGTCTGTTTTATAGCTTAATAGTCAAAGAACTAAATGCAAATTTACATTATATTGTATTTGGACAAAAGTATGTTATGAATACAGCGGAAGTAGAATATTTGTCTGAAAGATGTAAAGCAGCTGTATTGTATTCCTGGGTTGCATTGTGATATTTGTTCTTAGTAGAGCTGTACATGATTTTAAAGCACAATGATCATCACAGTATGAGGGTTTTAATATTGCTTTGTTACAGTATTTGGTAGGCTGCTATATTTCAGTTGACTGGCATTAAAACTGTGCTTGCCAGTCTGGCTTTGCATTATGACCACTTACGACCACAGGTAAGGCGAATAACACTGATTATCTCTTCATCATGGGGAATGGCATGAACTTGGCAGTAAGTGAGCATTTTGCTCTCAAAGTTAATGAAAAAATTATAAAGTGTAAGGAGTTTAATGAGTTTGAAAAGGTCAAGTTATGATGGCACACATATGAATAAGAGCATCAGAACTGCAGCTGTTTTGGGGTGTTCCTGCCCTTGTTAGTAACATTTCTCGCATGAATGGAGTCCTGGGTTAGCCGCCTCCCCCAGTCAATCAACATCCTGGAAATGATGAGAGGTTTTGGGGCAGGGTAAAATACAGTGCAGTCCCGCACAGAGCATGTGCCACCCCCCCACCCATTCCCCCCACTGACTGCACACGCATGAAACAAACTTGCTCGGGCCACAACTGATAACAGATAAGTTGTTTTTTTGATATGATGTTCATATGAAAAACAGACACTGGCAGTGGTTAATATCTATCAGAAGTGTCTAGAGGGAGCAGCAGTGAATTGAGATATGTTGCTGCATGCACCCTGACCAACTCGTGCTGGTCATATTGTTATGACTAATCAGTGTTTGTGGCCAGGTGGAAGCGACTTGTCCACTACTGATGCAGATTTTAGAGATGTTGTAGTAAAGCTGATCAGAACCAGTTGCAGGTGAGAAGAGCAGGGAGCAAACAGGCAGACTGAGGAAGACTAATATCAACTGAAAAATGCACAAAGAATAAAATGTAAGAACAAATAAGAAACTAAATACAGCAGAATGAACTGAAAGGGCAACATCTAACCTGAAATAAATAAATAAGTAAATAATCTAAATGGAAACAGAACCCAAACACCCCAGAAACATAACAGCATTCCTTAAATAATGCAGCCCTAAGAAATAAATATAATAAGGAAAAGGGAAAATAGTGAAAAAAAAGTCAAACTGTGTTTTAGCTTAATTTTAGCTGTTTAAAAATTAAGGAAATTGGCCTCATAAATTATAAATATCGCCAAGTATAGAGATCTTAATTTGTCACTAGACTGGAAAACAACCAAAAAACTAGTCGTTTAATTTTTAAAATAAAAAACGCTGCTTAGAATATTCTTGTTTAAAGCCTGAGTGGAGATTATACACTTCTGGGATTTCTGTGTTGATTAATTCTACTTTTACTGTTTGCCAAATGAATTAAAGTAAAACATGGTTTTGATCTTTTAGTGTTTTGATAACTAGGACTCAAAGAAGGCTCAGCTTAGTTTCTCATTTTCGTTTTAAAATTTTTCCAGGGGAGTGTTTCTGTTTACAAACTCCAACGCCTGCTGTAGGAACACACTCCTCAGTCACACCTTTAAAAAGCATTTTGTGGCTCCACCGAGGAGTTGTGAAGCGCTGGAATGTGTTATTCACCGCACTGTCCCCGCTGTTTCAGAATCCATACGTTTTACTAAGCCTTAGCTAGAGCAAAGGACTAATGTGACTCATCTCTAGCTCTCTCTTTATTTCCTGTGCCTGGTAATTCAGCATCGGTGTGACATTCACTGTAATGGCTCCTCTGGTCAAAAGTCATTGTTTTTCTTTTTCCTGTAAATTTGCCACGAGGTAATTGCATTTTAAGAGCGCAGCAGAGGTGAGACCAGAAGGGAAAACGGTTTTAGGCATAGGAAAATAGGTTATGAATAGCAACTCTAACATCCTGTGGCTGCTGTTGCTCATTTGCTTGGCTCAATGATGCCATTCCTCTGTGAGTCACATTTAAGCTAAAGGTTTATTTTCATAGCCGAAGGGGATTATGCTTTTTCTCCTTGCTGAGGCAGCCAGGATCTCTAATGTTCTTCACATGAAGGTTTACTCGGCTCTGAGCTGTCTTTTTATTTCTGCTGGAATTGCTGCTCGGAGACTTGATTGTGATTTGTTTTTAAACAGTAGAGCTAAGTAATTTACATCGCTCTGGCAGGTGAAAAAGGCCTCGAGGGCGTCATACTTACAGGCACAAACACACACGAATGTTTACGCATCCACACTTAAAGAAAAAAATGGCTGCTGAGCAGTTATCCTGCTATTTAATGCCTCTATTAAAAAAAAGAAATCTGCTATATTCACCTTTATTAGAATGAACACCAGCACTAGAAGCAATACTAGGGACCTGTGAAATATTTAGAGCTACAGCACTGTGAAAAATATTTACCTCCTGACATATTTCTTCTGTCTTTGCTTTTTTCCTGTCATGCTTACGCTTTTCAAACTATCAAACTAATTTTAAACATCAAACAAAGATAATCTGAGTTTTCAAATATTCTTATAATTTAGGAGGGAAAAATAATCTATCCAATCCAACCGGGTCTTGAGTGGAAATAATTTAATTTGGCCCACTCTGCTTTGCATAATGTTTTTTATTAAGTCACCATGAAGCATTTTACTGGCATGAAGGGTCCATTTAAGATCATGCCACAGCTTTTCCGTCAGATTTAGGCCCAGACTTTGACTTGGCCATTCCAGAACATGATTTTTAATTTTCTTCATGCATTCAGAGCTGGCGTTGCTGTGTGGTTTGGGTCTCTGAAGCATAACCAAAACTGTAACGAACACACAAGTGTTCAATTTAATAAAAACAAATTTATAGAGCACCAATTCACATATAAATACCAATTAATCCTTCAGTTCCTTTTTCCAATCAGTTTAAACGTTTTCTATCTAAAGAAACCCAGCAGATTGCATCAAGTCATTGACTTACAGCAATCCCTCATACTGAGCAAGCATGTAGCGACATTGGGGAGAAAAAACTCCCCTTTAACAGGAAGACACCTCCAGCAGAACCTGGCTCAGTAGGAGCGGCCGTCTGCCACGACCGACTGGGGGTTCGAGAAGACAGAGCAGAGACACAAAAAGAACAAAAGAACTGATGTAAGAGTACTTTCTATGTTAAAGAAGGTAACAAATGATAACATGACAGGGAGAACGTTCAGGTACTGGGCATCATTCCAGCTGATGTCCCCCTCTAACAAGGACTCAGTGCTGAGCAGAACACCCTTAGCAGGTGTAGCCTCTATGGAGAGAAAAACACTGAGAGAAAACAAAGTTAACGGTTGAAATAACAGCAAATTATGCAACAACAGAGTAGTAGAAGAGAAAAGTAGCTGAGTGAAGAAAAGTGGTCAAAGACAGTGTTCCTTCCTCCATGTCATCTTACTCCCTCCATATCTTCCTACTTGTCAACTTACCAAGGGAAGAACATGAAGGCTTTTCGGTTTTACATTTTTTATTAATACCAAATGACCAATGGACCAGTACATTTCTGTGGCATGATGTGTTGGATACCTTTCTTAAGTGAAGTTCTGAGTTTTTTTCTTTCTGACTCATCATTGGACTCCTTTGCATTCTAACTATAGTACACAGGCCTCTCATTGGAAGCTTCAGCACTGTTCCATGTTTGCTCCATTTTTGGATAATGGCTCTCAGTGTCGTTCTCCAGAGCTCGACTGCCCTAGAAAGGGCTTTGGGAGTATTTCCAGTCTGATTGATGTCAATGAGTTTGTTTCCCATCTGTTCATGAAAGTCTTTCAATCGAGGCTTGATGCGTTACCTTGTAAGACCTTTTAGCCTACTTCATGTTGTCAGTCAGGTCCCAGTTACTGTAGGTGATATGCTGATTGTACAGGTCAGGCAGTAATCTGATCTGGGAGCGACATAAAACATTTAACGTAAACATCCCATGGGTAATCAAAAATAATTCACTGTTTAAAAAGGGGTATATATTTTTTTACATACAGGGGCAGGTTGATTTGGATTAATTTTTTACCTTAATAAACTAAATCATATTTGAGAACTGCATTTTTATTTTGTTACTCAAGTTATCTCTGCTATTAAAATGTTATGGCCTGAAATATTAAGTTTGACTTAAAATGCAAAAACAGATCACAAATGTTGAGGGGGAATACTTTTTCACTGCAGTCTAAAATCTGATTTAACGCCGCTCTTATAGTTATTCTGAGCTTTTGGATTCAGTCAGATCTGAGCTGGCAGCTGTAATGGCCATCCATCGTCTCCAGACTAAGTTATAAAAGTGTGTCAGGTTACCTTAGGGGTTCCAGAAAAGGAGGATCAGACATAAAAAGGAGTATTTCTGTGTGTCAGCAGGCCCTGTGTTCAGTATTGTGAAAAACGTAGCCGACAGATTAAAAGCCTATAGTTGTGAAATCTGGTTTATTCTTGACACAGCAGCCCAGCAATGCTGAAATCTGTTGAGATCATCGAGTGCTGTCTTGCTGGCCTCTCTTTTCTTTATGACTTCTTGTGTTTGTTTTATTGTTACCCTCTGGTGTCACCAGAGTCCCTTCCTTTGGACCAACTTTGAACAAAACTGCTTTTGCATCAAGTCCTGTGATCCATATTCATGTGCAGCATCGCTTGTCATGACACAGTTTTTGTTTATAATTATCACGCATTCGCTGCCAAACCTGGATTGATTATACCCTTGCTACTTTGTGTCCTCAATTTCTTTTCTTTGCCAGCAGAAGTGTAATATTACAGCGGTGCGAAACGTCTAACAAGAGATATATAAATTGTGTTTTTACACAGCATAGGTACAAATAGTTTTTCATTTATTGCATTCTCACTGACAAGCAGAATGAAAATCAATCTCTTATATAAACCTAAGAATAACAAAGGTGTGAAATACTGCACTGTAATAATATTGGCATTACTGAGGCTCTCTGCAGTGATAAAAGCCAGAAATAGTTTTGAGTGGGCCAGAGCCTTGCAGTGCTGAATGACTGAATGATCACAACATTAATTTTTTTCTTAAAAGCTGTGTGTTGAGTATTACTCACATTAATTTGGCAGCGAGACTGTGCTGCAAATAAAAGCTTGAAACATATGTAAACGCAACCGAGCGCTTTTAAACATAAAGCTGATGACTCTCTATTTAGACAAGCTGTTAAAGGGGATATTTTTTCATTTTTTTATCTGATTCCCTCCCCCTACTTCCACGCTGTCAGAAACCTAATACCCCTTGTGCATACAGTTTAAAATAACCGTGTTTTCAAAGTTACTGAGGTAATCATGTTGGAGGAAAGGTTAAGCCTCCTCCCTCTTTAGCTCTCACTCTATTTTGCTACTTTCTTAAAGGGGTCAGGATTGTTGAAGTGAGGTTTTATTGAAAAATGTATAAGGATTTTACCTTACATGCAGTACGCAACTCTGTTGATGTCTTAATTTGGCATAAACAATGAATAGTTGGTCTTGGTGACTGTAGCTAACAGCGCGTTAGGCCAGGGCTAAAATCAAAAGTGCACTTTTAACATTTAAAAAAAATCCCAAACTAAAAAATGTCATAGCAATAGTAGTGAATAGGATTTTCTGAACTATTGCCGAGATGGTACATTTGGATTTGGCATGGGGGTAGAAGGAAGGATGGCAAAGCACATAGCTTTCCTTGTCGGCATTTTTACTGGAGCATTGAAAAACTTGTGCAATGTGGGTCAATGCATAAGGAATTTAAATATATTTCCTAGAACATAAAGCCCTGTTACGTCTTTAAGGTATGTGTGTCACCTTGGATAAACCTCTGTCCTGAATTGTGCGTGTGTATTGCCATAAGGTTTGAGAATTCACAGTTTTCCGCTTCATCTGGACAGGGTCTGTAACTTCTAAATATAACATGAAACATAGTGAGACATAAGAGTCTGACTTTATTTTATTTCATATTTAGGAATCAACTGTCCATTTGAGAATGATATTGCAATGCCCTATGAGTGCCCACAAGTTGTCAGTCTATTATAAGACAGATAAAATAAAGTAAGTATTTCGGTTCCACTTTCAGGTTAATGCTTCTAGCACACTGAGGTGAGTGAAGAATCTCCTCAGCATTAGTAATTTCATTATTGGGCTTGTGTTGGGCTTGGGCTTGTTGTATGGATTCGACTCTCTGAGCTGTTTCTGGCTGTTCATAAACAACAATGAAGCTGTCGATACGTAAACCCACATGTAAACCCAAATTGGCATCGTGAAAATCAAGGAGATGCCAAGTTTCACGCCTCATGTGACGTCATAAAGTGTTAAACGTAAAGAGTGTGTTGGACATCTCTTCTCTCTTATTCTACAGGATTAAATCATTAGTTGTGTTCTAGTTAAAAGAGCAAAGATACTTTGTTTTTCCCTTTGGGGAAATTGTTTTGCAGTACCTTCTACAGGGCATCACATGCAAACACAGCCACAGACATTGAGATATTTGGTATGAGTTAAAATTTTTTGAAAAAAAGAACATAAAAATATAAGAGCGTGGATAAAACTTTAAAAATCTTACTGGCTTTGTTCTATTTCTTAAGCATCACGTCCACTGATAAAAGTACCCTTGGCTAAAGTCTAGTAATCTGTCTAAATGCACTTCAGCACAACTGTTTGTAAATGGCGACCAATGATGTGCATGAAATTTGACTCAACTGCCATCCAAGTGTGTTTTAGTCTTAAACCCTCCAGCCTTCTCGTAGCGTAGGTGGTCTGCAATAGTTACATCCCCCTAAAGCTGCAAAATTGGCTTTCATAAGTCAACCACCATGGGTGCTGTGACTGGCTTGGTTGGTAGCCCAGAGGCACCTTGACTTCCTGGCATTAATCTAACAAGAAACGCTTCAAATCTTTAGTTTTGAGTAAATGTTTTACACAGGAAGATCATTAATCCACTTTCCAAGGTAAATAATGTTTAACCTTTATTTGCTCCCTGTGAAAATGTGACAGTTGTTTGACGGTTCTTAAAGAAGCATTTGCATTAGGTGCTATGTTATAACATTGAAGTTGTTTTAGGAAGAAAGAAGCTGCTTTGTTCTATGGACCTATGGGACCGACTATTAGCTTCAGCCTCCAGGGCCAACTGATCTTTATTTATACTAAATAAAGACTCAATGGAAGTTATGCACTTAAACTGTGTAAGATATTAACTGCTTAAAACCTTTAAACAGAACCTCACTTCAAAAATCCTGAATTATCCCTTTAAGGTGTCATTTCTTGGCACAGAACTTTGGATTTTATGGTAAGCTTAGTGTCCTTTGTTTAAAATAAAAAGAAACATTTTTAGTGCAATGGTATCTACTAATACTCTCAAGAAGAAGAAAAATGCAAAGGAGATTATTGTTTCTTTATAAGAACGCACTCCAGATTCAAACAGAAATTTGCAGTCTATTTTTATGCTGTTGTGTGTACACACATGCTCTTACACATCTGTGGTTTAATTTAGTTTAGTTGTATGTGTATTTGGGAGAGTGTTAAAAAAGATAGAGGTTTCTTGTATGTCATCTGACTGAAACTGATACCGAAATGTGCTACAGAAAAGGAGAAAGGGAAAAAAAGACACATGTGAAAGCAGCAAATGTGTTAAAATCTCAAGCCAGTTAGTGGAGATAATATCTCGCCAGCTTGATTGGGTTGGGTCACCAGATGAACATACAGCATGAGGTCATTGTTTCCACAACTTGAACCACTTTCCCCCAGTGCTCTTTAAACAAGAAATCTGATTAGAGGAAATATGCACATGCCAGTATCGTCTCATGACAGCCCCGTCTGTTAATGCAATAGGCAAATTGCTTGCTAAGCTCATGTTTTCTCATCTCGTGTGCAGATTTGTGTTAACCAACAGCCCATGAATATTTCATTGTCCATATGTTGTGTAGTGCAGAGGGTATGGAGGAGGATTTTAGAGGAGAAAAGAGCACATGCTGTGGCTGTATGGTTACATTTTGTTATTAAGACATATATACAGGCCCATCATCTGTTCTAAGATCATTTAATGCACACTTAGCATCACATTGCCTTTAAAATAACTTTTAATGCGCTGCACTTTCAGTTCCTACACAAAACCAACAGGAAAATATACCTCCTGTTTGCTTTCTCTTTGTTATTGCCCTGATGTACCTTGTGTGAGTAGGCAGTCAATGCCACAGTGCTGTTTTAACTAAAAGCAATTGGCTTCAGGATCATTAGCATGGCTGCTAGGTTGAAAGAAAAGCACAATCCTTCTGTTTATCCCCATTACATCAACACCTACTCTACAGCTCTGAACCTATTGCTTTATGACAGTTCTTCATCTATTTTTAGCAAACAGTACTGATAGATAAATCTAGCATCTCATTATAGTCAAGCAGCATTTCAGAGACCTGAGTAAAGGTTCCTTGCAACAGCTGATCAGTGGTAGTTGACAAATAGACAATGAAGGGAAAAACATGTATAGATTTACTCAAGATAATGTATCAGATTAGTTTATTAAATGAAGCCAGTAAAATTAATGATGTTTAGTTTACATAATTTAGTTTTCATCAAGATAGCCCACTACTAACATGCCAATATTAAGTTTCAGTTTTTGCATTCTAAATGGACCAATATTTATCTCTCTGTCAACATGATATCAATGAAATCTTCGATGGAAATTGAGTGTTTGGAAGGCAGCCAGTTTTGATTAGCCTACTAGGATAAAAAAACTTCAACATATTTTTAGATGAGCAATTGCAAAAAGTAGCCGTCCAAGAAAATACTCCAGTAAGAGTAAAAAAGTATTTGGTAAAAAGGCTAGACTTGAGCAACTAATCATAACATCTCATTTAATATTTAAAAATTCTATCTGACGGACAAAAGTTCTTCCAAAAGGTCAAAAAGGAAAATTAAATATTACAAATAGCTGAAGAAACACTTTACCTAGTCATTTTTTTCATTATAAAACGTATGAAAATAATACAGTAGGTAGTGGGTATATGATATTTTAATGACAACATATAGTGCTTACTGTATCTGCTTAAACTCCAAATGGCACAAAAGGCTCAACAGATTGAAAATAAAATTAGAACAACAAAGATGGTGAACAAAGAAGAAGTCTTACTTCAACATAAACTGTAGGTTTGTGTCTGTATCAGTGGCATTTTTAGCTAATACATCATGGTTCTTCTTTCAGTGAAGTTACTCGCAGTGAGTAGAGTGGCAAGTAATTTTACTCAAGTAAGAGCAGCAATACTTCATAATAACGTTACTCAAGTAAAAGCAAAACCTATGGTTCAGTAAAAGCACTCCTCAGGGTACATTTGTTTCCAAAAAGTTACTTAAGTAAACGCAACTGAGGAAATGTAACTAGTTATTACCCACCTCTGGATCAAAGTATGTCAAAGTTTTAAAATGGAGGATTTTAGAGGTGATGCTGCATATGTGTATATTATTGCTATGACTTCAAATCCGGAGCTTGTCTGGCTGTGTGGTGCTGCACTTTCCCAACCCTTTTGTTGGGTACTGCTGGTCAGCTGGCTGAAAGCAAGGTCCTATACTTTTTTTATCACTTAGAATAAGCTGTTGAGAAAGATTAACTGTTGCAAAAACGGGGATTGATTGTCGTTTGTATGGAGGATTGAAACCTTTGCATACAACAGGGGTTCTCAACCTTTTGCAAACTGGGCCCCCCCAAAGGTGGTTCATTGCAGTTGCCCCCCCCCCCCCCCCCAATCCACCCCCCCACTCCACATCACCTTGCATAGACAGATAGATAGATAGATAGATAGATAGATAGATAGATAGATAGATAGATAGATAGATAGATAGATAGCCTGCCCTAGGCTATTATTTTTTGGCCCACATTATTATTATTATTATTATTATTTTATTTATTATTATTATTATTATTATTATTATTATTATCATCATCATCAGTAGGCCTATTATCATTACTAGGCTATTGCTATATAATTATATGAGGTTACATGCTTTGTTGTTGTTGTTATTATTATTATTATCATCATCATCAGTAGGCCTATTATCATTACTAGGGTATTGCTATAATTGGGATTTGGCACCAGACCTCTGCTATTAATTTATCCTTTATTATTGTTGTTATTACTAGGCCTAATAGTAGGCATCATCTGTATTTTTTACAGAAGCTTGCAGGTAGGTGATGTTAATGTGAGACCTGAGCCTGTTTTGCCTTGCAAAGATCCTCAATTCTTGGCTCAATGTTTGATAAACATAGCCTCAAATCATCCTCGATTTGTGCACGATTGCGGTATTTTGTTTTGAGTGCAGTCATTTATGAGAATCCTGCCTCACACAAATATGTCGACGTGAAAGGAAGGAGAATCTTCAAGGCGACGTCACAGAGTTGAGAGTATTCCTGCATCAATGCTGCCCAGAATGACGAAAGAGGGGAGGAGCTAAAGAGTTCCTTCAGTCTACTGTCACTCTTCAGCTCAATAAGCTGCTCCTGCATATCAATAGAGTGACCATATTTTGATTTCCAATAAAGAGGCCATCTGGCACAGTACGGAAACACTTTCAGGACTTGGCCAAGACTTTTGATTTTAACATATTTAAAGTGTGCATTCTCAATGTGGTTAGAAAAGATTAGTTAAATAACAAACTTCAAAAAGGCTTTCACAAGAAGAAAATTATTTTCTAATCTCTGGAAATAAATTATAATAGAAATAGGTACTCTTCTGAATTAAAAAAAGTTACCAGCAACAATATTAGTTTACTTTTTAAATTGCACTGGACAAAAACTAAAACACTATGTGAATGGTGCACTCCGCCACCCATTTGTTGCGACTGGACGGTATATCTTTTGTGGTTTGTGCATGAAGCTTGTACTTTGACTTCTCGTAATCAGCAGTAACTCAGCGCTGCACGGCGCTGCGCAATTGCGTTGCGCAGTGCAGGATAACCCGGTGCGGTGCAACTCGTCGCAGAGCAGCACTGCGCCGCGCAATGCATGCGGTGCGGCGCAGCTTGGCACACAGCTTGCTGTCTGTGGCGTCAATAAACGGATCAGAACCAGCTCGGGAGGACGTTACATGAGAGAGGCTGTCATACTGCATGCATCACAACAGTCAGTTTAAGTATGGTCCTATGATGAACAATAAAAACCCGGACATTTTTATCAGTCTATAAATCCCCCCGGATAGCGCATGAAAAGTGGACATGTCCGGGGAAAAGAGGACGGTTGTTCACCCTAGATTGACAGCTCGTTTGCTGTGCACACAAACGGATCTCGAACCCACGCGAAAGAGCAATAATCCTTTTTTAAAAGAAGGTCGCAAATTGTTTTCTCATTGCTGACATGCGCTCAGACGCTGATTGAGAGGAGAAATCGTGTGACGTGCCTGCATCAGTGATAAAGTCTACAAGGCTGGGGAACATGTCGCAGTTCCCTCCACTGATGCGGCCATGCCAGAGGTCTAGTTTTTGAGTGAAGGCATGCACTTTGTCTGCAATGAGCAAAATATGAGTTTCGCGGCCCTGCAAAGACAGTTTAAGCCCATTCAAGCGGTGAAATATATCGACCAAATAAGACAGAGATGCAAGCCACATAGTGTCATCCAGATGCTTCACCAGATCTAATTAGATTTATGTCAAAAACCGCTTCACCTCCTCTCGCAGCTCATACAACCGCTGTAACAGCCGCCCCTTGGAGAGCCAGCAAACTTCAGTGTGACTCGCTGAAACCACTTATCACCTGCATTTGCGCTCGCGATAGACAAACAAATCAAATTTGTTCAAAACTTTTTTTAAAATTTCTATTCAGGAGTTATGTATATAGAAAACTAGAACTTTTTATGACAGTAGTTTAATAATAAATAAAAAAAATCAAATTTTCTATTTCAGTTTTTTTTTCCTCCCATCCCGTAGCCTACTGGCGCCCCCCCAGAAGCACGTCCGCACCCCCCCGGGAGGGCGCGCCCCACCGGTTGAGAATCACAGGCCTACAAAGAAGACAAAATCTTTGCAGTTGCCAAGAACATTCACAGTCATGGTTTTGGAGCTAAAGTGCAACCTGTCAGTCTTAATAAGGTCATGCGCGTTGGCTGTTAGAGCAGATAGCATGACTAATTAACCAGCTAACATAAGCTTGTTATATTCGTGTTGTTGTGTTTATTATTATTATTATTATTAATAGCAGCAGTAGTAGTAGTAATAATAGTAATAGTAGTAGTAGTTGTAGTAGTAGTAGTTGTTGTAGTAGTAGTAATAATAGTAATAGTAGTAGTAGTAGTAGTAGTAGTAGTAGTAGTACTAATAGTAGTAGTAGTAGTAGTAGTAGTAGTAGTAGTACTAGGAATAGTAGTAGTAGTAGTAGTAATAATCGTAGTAGTAGTAGTAGTTGTTGTAGTAGTAATAATAGTAATGGTAGTAGTAGTAGTAGTAATAATAATAATAGTAGTAGTAGTAGTAGTAGTACTAGTAGTAATAGTAGTAGTAGTAGTAACAGTAGTAGTAGTAATAGTAGTAGTAATAGTAGTAGTAGTAGTAGTAGTAGTAGTAGTAGTAGTAGTAATAGTAGTAGTAGTAGTAATAGTAATAGTAGTAATAGTAGTAGTAGTAGTAATAGTAATAGTAGTAGTAGTAGTAGTAGTAGTAGTATTTATTTGAAACGGTTTACTTGAATGCTACTGTGAAAGTTAGCACGTGTCTATATCTAAACAACAATGGACAGGTAGTAACTACAGATACCAACATCATAATTATACTTATCAACATGTGATTTTGTTTTTGCAGCAATGGTAAAAACTGATTTTTGGTTTCAATTTAAAACGACTAGATTGTTATGCCTTTTTAGCCCATGTCTAAAGGCAGCAGTGTAGAAAATGTAAAACAAAAGAAAAAGAAAAATGTTCTACAGATCTACCTTTCATTTCTCGGTGGTTAAATATCAACAGTACTGTAAAACTGTTAACATGCTCTAATCCTTCATTCACTCCTTTTCATTTCACTCGAGTGTCTAAATCCCTTTTCACCAGCATAAAAATCAACTTTATGCAGGTGATCCAACACAGTGAAACATTCAGTCACCATTTTATTGTCATGCTGTCATCACATGTTATTGCAGCTGTGAGTAGTGACGGCTGCTCCCTGTGGCTTCATTTATTGAAATGCCAACATCTAAGATTTCGGAGTCGCCTGCCAAACAGGAAGTGCTTTAAATCCTTTTGAGTATTTTATTGTATTTTTGTTTTTTAAGTTGGGAGTTTCATTCTCTCAGAATGTTGTGCAGCAGTTTTTGATATTCAATCAAAGACGGTTTTAAGTGTTTTTAAATGCATCATTAAAGAATGATGTCAAACTTGCTCCTGCATGCCACTTCAGTGCCATGAGATGACATGCATTAATGCAGCTGATAAGTGAGATTAACTATTTTGGCCTGTTGTTCAAGTTTATTATTAGGCTTACCAGATAAAAGCAAAGAACAGTATGTGAAAATTGCACCTTTGTCAAATCCAAAAAACTGATAAACTGCTGCAGATGTCATTACAGACTTTAAACTTTGTTTTCAAAAGGCCAGCTTGACCTTATTCATAATGCTTCAATGATTATTTCATCAATAAACCCGTCAAACATTGCGAAACAAATGCTCACGAGGGGAGAGTTTTAAATCAAAGAAGCCTTACATGTCAAATAGTAAAAAAGGTTCTTTAAAAAATCCGACGTGAATTGTAATCCAAGTCCCGAATGCCCCTAATAAACTTTACAGAACACCGTGTTGCAACCTGGAGCGAGCCCGTCTGAGTCATCTCTGTAACAGTAAACGCTATTTACAAAGTTCGCCTCTGGCAGTGAGTCTTGCGTAGAGACACCTCATGAATGCAGCGCCCTTTTTCAGGCTGCTCTCCCGGCTCGCAGCTCAGTCTTTCTGCAGGTAGGGGCCTGCTGCAAGTTGTTGTTCCTGAAAAGAGCTTGTGTAACTTTACATGACGTCGAAAGTCCTTGTTGTGCTCCTCCAACACAATGGCAGTAGCGCAGGGTGGATTACGCTGTGTGTAAAGGCTGTGATTGATGCTCCCAGTTTAGTTTTTTCTTTCCAAAGGGATGCTGGCAGCTGCTTCGCTTTACAAGCCTCCTAGTTTTGTCTTTAAATATTTCCCTATTTCTTTGTGTGGTGACAAAAAGAAAGCAGCTTTATTTGTAGAATTGAAAATTAACTTCATAAATTCACTAAATTGGGTTATAGTTAAAATACTGAACAAAAAGATACAAGTAACCATTGGCCTATTTTATGAGGAGAATGGCGATTATTTATAATCACCATGGCTTAGTGCTGTGTACCTTTTGAAAATGATAAAGTCCCTATGATTGGACTCATTGGCTGACTCAATCCCATCAAGTGTAACTAGAGCGTGATCTATTAGAATACATATGTTTTATTGATGTATGGGCTCCGTGTTTATCCTGGCATTCATTTATTTATAGGTCGATGCTGTGATTTGATTTTTTTTCCCCTCCAGTAATGAATAGGCTAAGCCTTGAAGCTTATCCATTGCTCTCTTTCATCTCTCCCTCCCTCTTTCTTCCCCCGCTCCCTCCCTCCCTCTCGCTCTCTTCCTCCAAAAGCCAAATTGAAATACTGTATTTTTTTAGGGCTACAGTCCCACTGAGTTGTTGCAGCAGTCTGTCAGTACAAATGATGCGGAAGCGTTTGAAGGTTATCCCGTTTTTAGCAAATCCTCCACATTATGTAACTGTGACTCTGTTTTACATGTGGCATATGCGTGTGTTTGAGTATGTGGGACAGTCCCACATTGTGTGTGTGTGTGTGTGTGTAGGTGTGTGTGTGTGTGCGTGTGTGTGTGTGTGTGTGTGTGTGTGTGTTTGTGTGTGTGTGCTCTTAGCATTTCTTTGCAAAATAGGATTTGTTTTTTAATTTCCTCTCCCCGAACAAAGGCTGTTAAAAGCTCCTCGCCAGCGTTTTCACCTCATTGTGTGGCTGCTTTATTTTTATCCCAGCTGTTAAATAGCATTGTGAATTATTACGGTTTAAAAACAGAAACATAGAGCCTTGCTGGACTGCTGCCAGCTCCAAAGTGTTGTGGGTTTTTTTTTCTTCCATTCCTCGTATAATTACTAGGAATTATCCACTCTGCGAGAGAGATAAATGGCGGGTGATATTATTCAGTTTGTCAGGGTCAGAGGTGATTGCATTCCTCAGTGAAACTGGGTTAAGATTAAACATGTCTCAAATGTGATGCGTGTTAATAAGTGCTTAACAGGTGGCGGCGCTACCATCATGAGGCGATCACATGAGGTGGGCAGAACAAAGGAGGTGAGAGAGGAGTTTAGAAAGAAAGCAGACATCTGAGGGAGTGATTTCAGCTCATTTTGGCAGTAAATTAAACTCGTAAAGCGCGTAACATAATTTCCTATTTACTCTGCAAACGCAGAGTCGACAGCCTTCATGAGTTTGCGCCGTGTGCTAAAAGTACACACATTCACCCCTCCTCTTGAAGAAATGCACACTCCCGGTGAATCCGATGAGAATGATTTCATAATCCATTGCAATAATAAACTTCTTTGAACTGTTTAATTGGCTCTTCCTGGAACAACACGGCTTCGCTTCATTTGATCTGATGAAAGAGTAATGCTGCTGCTCCCCGGGGGGAGCGTGCACAACGGCGCACAAATAACAAATGAAGAACACTGGTCTTTTTTCCCCTCTTTTGTTTCCAGATGGTTGCCTTAATAAGGCTGTAAAATTCATATTATACATATGCATCCCACTTTCCATAAACCATTTTACATGTTTAAAAGCCTGCTATATGTAGCCAATTTTCAGAAACTGTTTTTAAGTGAAAATAATCCTGGGAAGGGTAATGGATTAAGGTCACATGGAAATTGATTGTTATCTGAAAGCGCCATTGTCAGCGGAAAAATCTCTGGAAACATTCCAGAAGCATTCCTAGGGTCCAATTCTGTGAAAAATGCCTTTCTCTGTACAAGCTGCTCTGAATAGGCTTTATGGGAAGAGGAGATCATTGATTCAAATGCATGCAAATAATAAAGTAACAGGCCAGGTTATGCAAAAAAAAAAGGAGAAAGAAATATGTAAAGCTGGACCTGACAAAGTTATGACGGCTTGGGAGAACGTCCTCCTTGCTCAGCTGAGGACTATTAACAGCGACAGGCTGGATGGAGGGTCTGTGTACGTACAGCCACAGAAATGAGCTCATTACTTGTGAATTCATTATGTATGTGCACACACAGACAGATTTATCTTTTTATGACTTTATATCATCTACATATTCATCTTCTAATTATTATCCTCCGCTTTCACTTGTTTTGTTTTTTTGTTGGCAGGAAACACTTAACACATAGGAACGGTTTCTTTTGTAGGTGCTAAACAAAAATATGAGCGCGTATTTTAACGTCCTGGTAAACACACATTTGCTGCTATGTGCCGGTTGTCTCCATGGCAGCGGCAGCCGGAGCGTGCCAGGCCGAGCGCCTCGCTGACAGTTTCTCCTGATGATGATTGATAATTACTACCTGACTTGTTGTCCCTGTCTCTGCAAACATATGGCGGGAGCTGCCCTCAGTCATATATCCGCCAAAATGTTCCCCTTTTCTGATAATAGCTTTTTAATGTTGCGTTTTGTTGTGCATGTACTGCAATCACACACACATACACACAACATGCAAAACCCCACCCCTTTGTAATTACATTTGCTGCCACTCACATAGTTATTACGGAAAGGAAAGAGAAATGGAGAGAAGAAACAGGAGAGAGCCAAAAAACATGCCGAAGGAGGGAGGGAGAGGGGGAGAGAATTGATTATTTGATTTGGTATGAGTTGTTTTAATACTGCTGGGTTGAAATTTAACAAATTATAATGATTAACCCAAAACAAGAGTATTTTCAAATATTGTCCTGGGAGGGGGTGGGGGGGGGTTGTTCTATTTTCTCTCCAGCGCGTAAAAGCAAAACACTAGGTTTACTTTAGCAACATAGGGTTTTATAATCTTGGATCTGTTTTCTTGTCTGATATAGACTCTACCATCTGCATGTACACACCAGCCACTTTATTAAATACACTTTGCCGCTCCTCATTTTGCCTTCAGAACTGCCTATAATCATCACAGCATAGATTCAGCAAGGTGTCGCACGTGGCTGCAGATTTGGCCTCCAGTCTTCCATGTTGGGACTCTGTAATTCCGCAGCAACCCAAATGTGCCCTGTTCGATTGAGATCTGGTGACTGTGAAGGCCACCGGAGTTAAGTGAAGTCCTTCTCACGTTCAACAAACTAGTTTGATATGAGCTGAGCTTTTTGACATGGCGCTTAATCACGCTGGAAGTGGCCATCAGAGGATTGTTGCGCTGTGGTCATTCAGGGACGGACATGGTCAGCAACAATATACAGGTAGGCTGTGTCATTTAAACAATGCTCAGGGGTCCAAAAGTGTGCCTAGAAAGGATCATACCAATATATAGCACCACCAGCAGCCTGAACTGTTCATGTTATTCAAATTCTGACCCGACCTACCTACAATCAACACTCATCGGACCAAGCAAAGATTTTCTAGTCTCTTTATTATACAAACGTTGTGACCCTTGTGTGAATTGTAGCCTCAGTTGCCTATTCATAGCTAACAGGTGATGGCATTCAGCAAACCTTGGTTGTGACAAGTAGTTATTTAAGCTATTGCTGTTTTTTAATTATCCCCCACAGCCTTTGAGATCAACAAGGCATTTCCGTCTACACAGCTGTCACTCACTGGATATTAGGGATGTGTATTGGTAAAAAATCTGGCGATACGATACTGATTGCATGCTTATAGTTCGGCTCTTCGGTATATAAAGCTGCCAAATCAGTAGCAACACCTTTGATACTAACTTCAGCATCACAATGACAACAGCAGTTTGCTATTCATATACTTACTTTGGATGAGCCGATTAATATGGAGCTTCACTTTATGGCAGATAGGTAAAGTTCTAAAATCGTATGGTCTACTTTAGAGGGATCTGAAATGCTAATATAAAATTGATTTGTTTCACTTGATTAGAGCTGCATCACAATATCAATAATGTGCAATATCGCAATCGCAAAGGAGTGCTTAGATGCGGTATTTGGTAGGAAGCTGTATTTCAAGTGCCATGCATGCACACAAAAATACTTTTGGCCAGCTTGATTGACTTTCACCGGGAGTACTTGAGGAATTCTTATAGTGGCTGAGATGGTAAATATCCCAAAGAGTGGCAGGGACATTGTGAAGAGGGCTTGAATGTGAAAAGATCAGTTCATCGTAATACAGTCATCTCAATATTCAGCCATAGCATCTCAATTGCATGTTTTCCTGATATTATGATGTGCAGCCCTACACTTCAAGTAGATGTCTGAATATAAATAACATCTAAATATTTACACCAACCAAACTGATATTTTTAATCTCCTTTACGGGGGGGTCCACAACTAAATCAGCCATATAATTCACACCATGAACACCTGATAATAGCCAGATTGGTGGGCTGGGCTCTAAAGCAGCAACTGGGACAATACATCCCGAATCCATGCATGCATTTCTCCCCGTAGCCATTTTGCGTATTTAAAAGCTTATATTTAGCCGCTGTTGAAGGCATTCTTGTTATATTCACAGGGGCCATAAAGGAAGACATCAATCCATAAGCATGATTTATCTACTGTGCACCGTCAGGCGAGGCATTATTATACAGACCCTCAGTGGTTGGATCCTATTACGTGCACGCTGCAACCTCAGACTAAAGCAACAGACCTGATCAGCATTTTAAAGCTCAGATTAACTCCAGTGAATCAATATTCCCGTTTGCTTCACATGCTGAAGTTAGATCTGCATATAGAACATAATTAAGACACAGAAAGTGGGAAAAGAGATCTGATTATAAAAGATTTAAAGGTTAATGTTGTTTGTGTGGGAAGCTGTAAGAGTTGCTGACATTTTTTTTTTTCATGTTCTCTTTATTTATCCAAGTGCTTTTTTAGCCTGCCTGACCTCAGTTTTCAGGTAGAGGAATATCCTCCCACTTGTTATTGCTCAGCGAGTTAGTCAAACGAATTCATCAGAGCATCCAACTTTTACACTTCTGTAGTTCTGCATCGTGTCGTTCACCTGCATCCAGTTGGAAACCGAAGTCACTTCTAATGACGAGCGATCGAGCCCTGCCACAGGCTATACGGCAACAGACAGGCCCTGTAAAGGAGATAATGATGCACACACACTCCGCTGTCAGTCAACCAGCTGAAGGGAATCGTCTTTGAGGAGAATAAAAACAGACCGGAGTCAAAATATAATGCAAGCATTTGTACAGGAAATGATGGGTTCAGGAAATAGAGTGGAAAGGATGTCATAGTTGTTGCAAATGAGGAGACAGGGATCTGGCGAGAGTCTGAAAAAGACCACAAAAATCCCGTGCATTTTTGTCTTTGCAGAGTCAGGGTATATATATATATATATTATACACTGAACACACTGGTACAGCTTAGAGAAAGGACATCAAATGAAATATGTTTGCCTATTCCTGCAGATAGATATTGGTGGTTAGATTGTTTCTGATGGAGCTTAACAGATATTCCGGTTTTCCACAAATGTCTTTATGACGTTGGATAAACTGACAAATAACTGAGGGAGTGAAATCAAAGATAATTGCTTTGAGATGCACAACATCATACTTGATATCTGTAATATCTTTGATCAAATGACAACAGCAACTGCAAAGGGAGAGAAATGCATTGTTCATTCCACAATAAACAGACAAACTCAAATATCTCAGTAGAGTGACTCAGGTTTTTTGGCATCACATTTAACACAGAGTTCCGATGACTATATCACTTAGGTATTTATTCAAGCTACAAAAAAAAGGGCTAAAAGGCTGCATATTTGTCTCTATATAGGAGAAATGAAGCATTGTTTTATGAGCTGAAATGGTGAAAACAAATGATCTTGGGTGAAAACTTTAGAAAGGTACTTTACTTTCCTATTCAACTTCAGCACTAGTCAGACAATAACAACTTGCTGCATTTATTGCTTCAAACATTTTCCTGGAAGAATCAATATTTGAAATAGTCTACCATAAATATGAGCCAGATTATATGCTGATAAAGCGTCAACTGTGCAAATGAAAGAAGCTGTTTTTCTTCTCCCTTTTGCTTGAACAATTTTATCCTCTCATAACATTTTCAGGCTTTTTCTTCTGCCTCCTCGAAAAACAGGTACTGCAATTTCATATGTGACGTTTCTATTCACAGATCGGCCAGGAAGACTTCAATTCAACACAGTTCCACCAGGTTACAGAAATCTGAAAAATGAGTTATTTACAAAAATTACTAATAATTGGCTTATCTTCTTTTTATATTTGTGTGCGTGTGATTTGGGCGAAGTTGCTCTTTTTAAAGATGAGTCAGTCAGGGGGCTGTGCAGATATAAAGAAAGGCTTGTTTGTAAGAAGCTGTTGAGGACCTGTGGATGAGTTGGCTGCACCGTGGGGGATTGTTGTCAGACCTCTTTTAGCAACAATCCCCACAAATCCCTGCCTTTTTACTCCGGCACGTGTTCAAACAGGCTTCTATTACAGCACGTTTCCTTTGTCAATGATCAGAAGATACATTTCCAATAAGGGAGCCTCTCTAACTTAAAGATAAATGATTGATTCTGAGTCACTTTAAGGTTACCTAACTTGTCTACTATTGGTTAATAACTGTATGCATCAAGTATAAGACGGAGAAAGCAGTTAGATATTTTCACCATCATTAAATCAAGAATAGCTCTCAGGCACGGCTGCATAAAAATCTGTTCCTATGTTGCAATCGGGCGAAAATAAATATGTCAGTACCATTGATGTGAAATCCCATCAGAGGTTGTGACTCGTTGCGCTTTCGGTCCTTGCTGTGAATTGTTTTCCAATTTAATCAGTGGTAATCTTGGTCTGTGTGTTTATGTGAAATTAATTAACACTTCATATCATCTATCAAGCTACGGAGGATTTGATGATTAATAAAAAACAGTGTACTGTGTCCGCCCACGCTCTCTGTGGGCACATTGTGTAATTTTGGTTGATTGCACAGATAAAGCTGCTTGAAGTATGACTGTATTGTTATGTTTTCTCCTGTCAGTGTGTCTTAAATTACTCTTTGCTGGAATTTGCCTCCAATGCAGGAACAAAGAGATTGTAAGCACGCCCACAATGACTTGTTTCAACATGCGTAAGGTGACAATGGCCATCTTTCTCAACAAAAAAGATAGGACGACTGACTCATTTTTGACCCAAAAAAGAGAAAAAGAAATATATAGTGTAGGTGTTATTTAGACATGGGTGTGACACAGTGGAGCCAGGCATAATATCTGGTATGGTATAACAGTTTTTCGTTACATAGAAATCAAATAAGGCATGGAGCAGTATAAGATTCATATAGAATACGAACCTTGAGTAAACATACCATCGTTTCATGGTATTTAATTGTATCATGGGATGTAGATCTTTTACTTGAAAGAGAAAGCATGCCGTTCACTGTCGCCATGTGGTTGCTCAGGATGAAAGGTTGCTTTAAATGACTCAATTAAACAGGCTTCCTTATATAGATAGCTTTTTTACCAGCTGGGATTACAAACTGAATTTTAATGCGTTTTACTATAGCAAGATTAAATTAGGAATTCATGTAATTAAATATGAAGCCCTCTACAGTATATAATTGGATTGACTTGATGATATTTTTCCTGTCTATGAATCGGATCTGTTTGTCTTATAAAGTTCCTGAAGAGGAAATTTGTTGTAAATGGGTGTTGGTCATTTTGCCGCTTCACCACTTTGTGCTTTTGAAGTTTTAGAGGTTTCTTGCTTGACGTTTTTGGGGTACGAGACATACCATACCAACCTTATTGTTTATATACTCTTGTAGTTACATGACTCCAGTGAGTAATGTATGCCATTAATCTTAGATTTATCTGGTTTTGATCAGGGCCCAAATGTGTAATTCATTCTAAGAGTTAACTGGTCCAAATGGGGCCAAAATAAATCAGGCTATCTGCTCTGGTAGCTAGCCTGCAGTCATCTGCTTAACAATATGCTTGTAGCCTGCCAAATATTGTTTTTAAATAGCATCAACTGAATAGTGCATTAACAGCATGTTGTAAATGTTTTAGCAGATTTAAAACTGTAACTTTTTAAAACCTCGGCATGAACTGATAGCAGAAATCCATCCTTGCATCGATCAAATTAACAATTTTTTTCTACGTTTGACTTTTTTGAATCTCTTGCCATCTAAATTAAATTTTTCATAAAAGGTCAGGGCTTTATTTTGTTATTTTTCTATTAAAGAAAGTATTGCAGATTTGTGTAAAAACAATTCAGCTTTTTTATTTGCCCACATCACATTTCATGAAAATAAACTTTTCAATCTCGCAAACAGATAAATAAAAATCCCTTTTCTTTTCTTTTTTGCCCAGACTCTTATCTGGATAGTGAAATCAATAAAACATTTATTAATTAAAAATCTTCCTGTAATATCGCTTGGATTGTGTGTTAATAATTAAAGATAACTGTGATTGACTGATGAATGAACATTTTTTCTGATCTCCTGTCTGTCATCGAACTTTAAAAAGATGAAGCGTTGAAGGACACATTTGAAAGAGATTGAAGCGTTGCAGTTTTGAATACTAAGTGGAATCTTACTCTTTGTGTAAAATAATCCCTGGTGTGTCCTGGACTATTACCAGGTTAACGAAATGATTTTGACAGTTGATTTTGATTTGATTTGAAAGTGTTTAAGATCATAAAAACAACATTTCCTGAACTGAACAGAGAGCATTGCGGGTTTATTCAGAAAAGACTAGCTTCTCTGAAGAATCCTATGCTGAAACTGTGGTCAGATCTATGCATTCCCAAAGCAGAAAACACTTGAAGTCCCTTCAACCTCTTGGCTTTTTTTTATGTCAAGTGAGCACACACTGCTGCCTGTCATGGCCGGCTAAGAAATAAGTCATTCCTTTCTCCCTTTTTTTATTTTCTTTAATGTTTCGTCTCTGGTATTGTTGCCTTTCCGCTGTGGAGCTCTTCTTGTCACTTCATTCTGCCTCCAGTTAAGTTAAAATGTTCCACCAAAGTGTAATATCACTCCACTGATCACACATTTATTGCTCCACTGCTCTGCAGATTAAAGCCTGTGCCTCAGGAGCTGCTTCATAGGGTGTTTGGTATCATGATAGGTGATGTATTATTTATTATTTATCAGTTCTTTTGTTTGCGCCTGGCAGGTGCCATTATTTTATTAATCACATTGAGTTTTAAGTTTTCTTTTTTTTTTAGGCTAAGTATAATTGTATCATGATCA
This sequence comes from Valencia hispanica, assembly GCA_963556495.2. Taxonomy (NCBI): domain Eukaryota; kingdom Metazoa; phylum Chordata; class Actinopteri; order Cyprinodontiformes; family Valenciidae; genus Valencia; species Valencia hispanica. The sequence continues at coordinate 36,943,470 of OY747711.1, forward strand.
CAGTATGATGGGGTCAGGTATTGTCTGCAGGGGTGCTTTATGTTTTATGACTTGCTGTAAATTTCCAGTGTTGTAACCTTGTATTGTGTTTCAGAGCTGAATGGCTTTCTTTGTGTTAGAGGCAGTGTATTCACAGATACAGTTTCCTTTACAAATGTATCCCCAGGTAGGGGTGGGGCGGACGGGACGGGGGGTGGTTAAGATTCCTTCTCATTTGCACAGATGCGTACGCTGACAGATTTCTCCTGAGGGAATGGTCTCTGCAGTATGTTTTACAGATGACTTTACTTAAACATCCTTTATGTTCTCTCCGTACCTCACCCTCTGACTCATTTGGGAGCTGATAGAATTCACTTTAATTAAAACTGGATCGTAGTGTCCGTTTTTAATATCCCAGTACTGTTTGATTCACTCGCAGGGTGACGCAACGGTGGTTTCAATTATCTTATTTGTGAAATCAGCAGAGATGCACTAATCAGAGTTTTATGACCCATTTTACAATCGTTTTGTGAAGCTTTACCTATTTACTCATTTCCCTTTAGAAGCTAAAAGGAGGAGATATGAGCAGCTGTAAAAACTGGGTTTTAATGGGATTTAAAAACAAAGACAAAATGATAAGAGAGTTAATATTTTAAACAGGGTTTGTCATCTTTAAAATTTCATCACTGCAATCATTAGGTATTAATCCTGGAACTACTTGTATGTTATTCTTAGCATAGTAGTTAGCACCAAAACAAACAGCTGTTTTCCTACTTGCAACTAGAATATACTCTCAGCTCCAGTGGGACATCAGTAGCAGCTCGAAACTCCACCTGCTGAGACGAATCAAAGTAAGTAATACGGTTGGAAAAGGATCAGATCGACGGTCAGGGCTTGTCAAGCAAAAATCGACTGTTTCCACTAGTGACCAGCCAATCTCTTAGTGCCACTCTTTGTATCCGCTGTTTGCCATGTCACTGTACTTCGCTGACCTCGGCCGCTTGCATTCCACATAAAATACTTCCAATCTGGGAGTTATAACTTTAACTTCCAAACTGTTATGTAGTCAGGAGTTTTGTCTCCTCCCCGAGGGATACAACATTGTGTTCAGACAAGGCTAGGTGTTGCAACATGACTGTTACCTTTGGCTGTGAGCAGTGCTCATTATTGCTGAGTGGGAGTTAGACCTTTGGTGAATTTGCAACCAAGTGAGACGACAAAATATGTCAAAACATGTTTTTCATGAATCGCTCCATCTTACAGTCATACCGTGCTCATTCCTCCTTCACCTCCCTGTTTGAACTTGGACCTTGTTACAAGAAGAAAAAGTTGAATTAAAAGCTCGAGTGGGAATTTTGTTTAATGAAATCGCAGATGAGACATTTCCTTCCGGGGCTTTCAGTCAATCAATCTGTCAGACACTCACACTTTGGCTGGATGTCGCTTCACATCTGACAAGTGAGATCTGTTGTTTTATTCTTTAAAAACAACTGGGCTGCAGAAGACTGACATTTATTGAGCTCAGCAGTTTTGTGACTCCGGAGCTGATCAGATTATGTCAGTATTTCTCAACATGCAACTTATTCCATCTTGACCTCCGATGCCCCCTTACCATTTAGGATAAACATTCATGTTATCATTGTATTTCTGTACATTTTACAAAATTTAAAGTCTAATCCAAGTCATACAAATCTGTACAAATTAAATTATTTTTTTACCATGTTTTCAGAATAGCAGCAGATAGATAAAGCTTAAAGTGGAAGCTGAGTGGGCTAAGCAGTTCAGCAGGGCACCGTCACCATGACAAATTCAGCTATGTGGCTTTAAATACTGATGCGGTGATACTGTAGACAATCTGTCTTTAGTCATCAAAAGTTTGGTTTCAACAGATAAAACAGCTGCAGAGTTGCCATCTCACTTCCTGTTTGGTAGGTGTAAATTTCTTTTCAAGCTCTAAGGAAATACCCAAAGTCTAAAGGTGTAATGCTCTAATTTTGTCACTAAATGCATTAAAGCTTAATAAAAAAGCAAGATCTTTCTTTGTGACTTCTGATAGTTATCCTATACAAAATTAGCTTTTTTTGTTAAATAAGGTTAAATAACCTGAGGATAATAAAGTTATAAGAGCTGGTCATTTTTTTTATAAACGCAGACAAGATAATACAGTCTGCTAATCACTTGTAGCTGCACCATTTAAACCAGCACTCACCAATTTTCAGATTCAAATTAGATTAAATAAAGACATGAATAAGAATATGGGATTATTTATTGTGCTTAAACTACAAATCTTTGTATTAAAGCAATCTTTTCACAGTAGTCTTTGTGGTTTATTGGTCAAATAACATGAAAGGAACGAATAAGCTAAAATATGTGGGTATTCTACACAGTAGTTCATAAATGGAGTAGATGTTTTAATTCTTGCAAAGCCACATTTCTCTATCACATCTCGTTTTGATCACAAGTTTTTCTCTTTTTTGAGATCAGAGAGATGTGTTTAGAACAATAAAAAGGGAAGTTTGATAGAATCTTCGACGGTGTTAATGTGCCCAAGGTACAAAGTTAGATGTTAAAGATTAAAGCTTTCAAGAGTTTTGGCCTCCTTTTCTGTTGTCTCTCCTCACCCGCTGGCTTTTTAGGTTAACAGGTTTTGTGAGGCCTCATGCTATAGTTTTGGTGAACATGTTAGGAGCTTGGTTAGCACAGACTTATAAAGTTAATATTTTATTGCTCTGGTATAATCTACAGAAATCCAACCTTCAGGTTGAGTACGTTTATTCTTAATCCCACATTAAAAAAATAAATGTTTTTCACAAAATAAATTAGTGCCGCACTTTATTAGCACCTCAAACGACTCCATCTGAATGATTTTAACTGTAATAATTTATTAATTTATACTTTCCTTTTAGAGGTTACAGAAGTACATTTCTCTCCCCACTCATCACTCTTCATAATATGTAAGAAAAGAGAACATTCTGTTTAAGTAAGTCAAATATTTGTTGGTGTTCAAATGTCAGCTTGAAAATATTTACCATCAGATCAATAATTAACATGGTATTAGGGTTACCAAGCCTCCACAGCAACCTTTAGATGTTATCTACATCCCAACCAGTTGCCTTGGAATCATAGCAGGGGAGAAAAAATGTTTCTCTGATAGATGTAAAGATATAAAGTTTCCAACTGTTGCTATAAGAGGAATTGTTTGCTTTGGTCAGATGAGACTGAGAAGAAGCTTTTCAGCAACAAATACTCCAGCTGGGGTTGGCATGAAACAATGAATGAAAAAAGTAGAAGAAGCACCTTATTTTCACTGTTAAGTACAGGGGAGGATCTGTGATGCTGTGGGCTGGTTTTCTGAGTGGTAACTCGGGGCAATTTATATTAAACACCTGTTGGCTTTGCCAGAATAAAAAAAATAATTTATTATAAGGCTTTCGGGGACATCTTTACCAGGTGCTTATAATTGTGGAGTGCCTTCCAACGGTAACTTAATCTTAAATTGGTAAAGTGTAATCTGTAAACTGACCTATGGCCCAAGGTTGAAGTGAAACTTACTCAAATAAAATCAAAGAACAATCAAATGTTCCGGGGCTTCACCAGCAGGGGGTGTGGGAAAAAATGTAAAAAGGAAAGGAACTATATCCTACCAAATAACTTAATTACTAGTATGAATGTTTAGTCAACAAAATAATTTTATCAGCTTTTTTGGGTCCTGGGCCAAATTGTTGGCAAGGCAAGGGAATTTTTTTGTATTGCACACTATCAACAACAAGGTGATTCAAGGTGCTTTACATGATTAAGAGGTCAAATAAAAATAGCAGTAAAGCACAGACAAAGCATATAAAGTAAAAACGTCAATAAAGCAAGAAGCATACACAGATACATCAAGGGATTACAAAGCATATAATGTGAAAACAGCAAGAAGCATACACAAAACATGATACATCAAAACATTACTCAAAGGCAGCTCTAAACAGAGGAGATATTGACCTAAAAGTAGTGGTAATTGTTATCATATTAAATACTGCATTTGTAGTACCAGCAGAGACCAAAATACTAAGTAACATGTTCAATAACATACATTTTATGAATATTCTATCAGCCTGTGTCATAGTTTTTCTAGTTTTCTTTCTTCCTCTATTCCAAACAAGTGACATGATTGTCTGACCGGTTCACTTTCTCTTTGATCCATAATGTTGCTGAGAAATTAGGAACCTACAACAGACTTTGTTCGTCATGACTTATTACTTCAGTCACGAGTGCCAAAAGTGCCAAATTGAAGAGATGAGCTGAGTGCTAATCTGCTTAAGTACATCAAAGTATTTCAGATCCCTGAGGTTGTTCTTTTTTAAGAAATGTTATTTCAGTTTTTCAGGCAAATGCGAAAACATGCACACTATCAGCACAATCATGTGCTCACTTGAAGGAGATTTTTGAAGCTGCTTTACTTTTCATTAAGTTAAACATGTACAGAGATATTGAGCTTTATCATCTAAGACATCCATCATTGGAATTCTCTTATGTGATGCTGTATTCCCAGCTGCGTCCCAGTCAGGCCCATTTTGTTGGTTCCCTGTGGCTCTTCTCTGTTGAAGCAGACAGCTATCAGAACCGTCCCTGAGCTGTCTCTAATGAGTTTTTCCATTATCACTGACAACATCGGAATGGCACTACTTCTGTATTTAATTGATTCTGGGGGGGTGAAATTATTAGAACAGAGGCTTGTTTCAAAGCCAGTAGGAGGTGAGGGTGTTTGACGTCACAGACAGTTAAATTCACTTACTTTTCATCAATAAGCATTGCACTGCTAAGTTAATAATATTGCTTCAGCTTTTTTACATTTCATCAGATTATTACCATAAACCTTTGTGTGTTTTATTGGGATTTATTGGGATTGTTCTATGCCAGTGCATTATGCATAATTCTTTAGGCGGATAGACATGGATTTAACCACCTTTTAAGCAGAGCTGCAAGTGCTTTGAGGTTTGCCCCTGCTATATTTGATCATTGTCTTCTCAACATACCTCCAGCTCAGTCAGACTGGACTCGTAGGGTCTCTGTGAAAAACCATTTTAAAGTTTTGCTGCATATCCTCAGTTGCATCTTCCTATAAAACTCTAAACAGCTTCCCATGCCATGATGCTGCCACTGCCATGTTTCATTATAGGGGATGTTATGTTCGGAGTTATGTGCAATGTTCGTTTTCCAGCACACATAGAGTTTTGTATTTGTATGGATAAATATTCAAATTGGATCTTATCTGATCAGAGCACCTTCTTCCACATGTTTGCTATTCTCTCTACTGTGGCAAACTGTAAACAGGACTTATTGTGGCTTTTTTTTTCAACATTGACTTTCTTCTCGCCACTTTTTACCAAATCCCAGATCTGTGGAGTGCACGACTAATAGATGTGCCGCTGACAGATTCTCTCGCCGTGGGCCTTTTGGCTGCATCTCATATCATTGCTCTCCTTACCTAGCCCGTCAGTTTAGGTGTAAGGCCGTGTATCTTTAGGTTAGCAGTTGTACAATTCTTTTTTTCCCCCTATGATTGACTAAACTTTGCTCCATGAAATCTTAAAAGCTTGGGATGTCTCTTCCCATTTAAACTTCTCCAAATCTTCGTCCCTGAACCTGCTGTGTTCTTTGTTCTTCATGATGCTGTTTTTCCACCAATGCTCTTCAAAAAACGTCCAAAGCCTTCACAGAACAGCTGCATTTATGCAGAGATTAAATCACACACAGGTGGACCCTATTTAGTACTTTTATTTTGGGCTATCAGAGACAATTGGCATGCCACACTTTTCAGATTTTTATATTAAAAAAAAAAATTTTAAATTATGTACAGTGTTGCTTTCCTTCCGCTTTGTAATTATGCACAACTTTATGTTGGCCAATCAGATAAATTCCTAAGAAAATACATCAAAACTTGTGGTTATATCATGACAAAATGTGGAAAGAAGTTTAAGCAGTATGGAACACCTTCTCATGACACTGCAACACCAGTAAATGAGTTACTTTTGTTTTTATTTGTGCATGCTTCTGTGTGAGCGCTGAGCCTTTGGGGCTTTGTGAGGCCCTCTGGCCACTTCAAGGCGTGTCTCCGAGCCATGCTAGTGTCCCAGATAAGCAGAAAGCCACAGACTGAGCAGTAACCAGCTCAGTAAGAAGCAAAAAAAGAAGGTGTAAGTTTGGTCAGCATCCATATTTGGCAAGTCACTGCAGGGGAACATTTTTAGCTCTTAGAAGGAAGTATCATGCATGCCTAACTGTTTTTGTGTGTGTTTTTTTTGTACGACAAAAAAAAGACTTAATGCCAGAGTAGTAAAAATACCAAATCTCCCTGAATGCTGTAAAGTCATTGTCTTGTGATGTTAGTGTTCTTTTACAGACTATAAAAGTCTGTTTCCATTTAGGAAAATCAATGTACAGAGCTGGTTTGATCATCTTGGTGCTATTCTACAGCAGATGACTCCTCCCTTATGCAACTCTGCCGTTTGGAGAACGAATCAGCATGTTTTCTGAAGCACAATCAGACCGACTCCCCTTGACCCCCTATGAAAAAGCACAAACACACCTGTTTGACCCCAGTTCACCTTAATAATCAAACCGTTTTGTGTGAATATGCTCAGGCTTTCCACTGTCACCAAGTCAATGACATTAAGCTCATGCGGTTTCCTGGGCACTCTGTGTGCTTTTTATGTTATGCAGTTGTTTTTTTGGGGGGGGGGGGGGGGGGGGTTGGATGTAATTGCAGCATTTTCTTACGCAGCAGTATTTGACTTGATGAAAAATGTAAACAGACAGACAGGTTATATAAGGGCATGTAGGGTGTCGGAGGGTTGTTTTGGTCTGAAAACAGACTCACACTCTGACCTCACTCGGATGAACATCTCCATTCAAAACCTGCCAGCAAATTTGATCATGTAATGTTTGTTTTTGCAAGACTGCATATGTTTTCAGTTCATGTGCTGTGTTTAGTTATCACATCTTTTTGGATTTTATCTGATGTTTGTGTTAGAGACAGAGATATGCTGGATAATTAGGCTACAAAATGATGTACTGTGTCTTGTCTCTTAAAAGCAAATTTGAGTAAATGATTTAGCAGTCTGATTTATGCGATTTGTGAGCCTTAATGAATAATTGACTGAATAAAGGAGGCAGCGAGATGAGAAAACAGCAGAGGGAGGAACACGCCCAGTGCTTTCTAAGTGAAGATTACAGCGCTGAAAACTTGTTTTTACAGTGCCAGAGAGATGACAAATGCACAACAAATGTCCTTGGAATTTTTCTTGCGCTGTTTTTCCACAGCGTTAGCGGTTGTAATAATAACAACACGAAGCGATCGGGCTGCTGAGTCCAGAGCCTTTTAGCCTTTTAATGACTCTAACATTTTATTTGGCTCTGCTGTTATTGAAGCGCTTTTCTTGACGAGAATTTTCTCCGACTAAAATAATCTGAGCCGTTTTTGGCAGAGAACAACCTTGGAAGGGGTAAAGCTGTCATTGAGCATGCAAAAAAAAAAAGAGAAAAGAATAAAAAAAAGAATGGGAGGGGGGGGAGTAATATTGACATAGAGAAATACGTGACTGAACTTAGATCATTTGAAGTTTGCCTCTTTTTCTTTCTGTTTCTCTCCTTGGAGCTTATCTCTGCTGGCGTCGTTGCATCCGAGCGACTAGCTCTGCCAAGAAGTTACATTACAATTGCTGGTTGACATAGACGTGGGTGTTCAAAGGACTTGGAGGGTTTAAATACTTTATTGTGTGTGTAATGTGAGCTGAGCAATTATGTCTGCCAGCTTTTCAAACAAAGAGCTCCTATCAAGCAGGTTCATGTGTTTTTAATTAACTGTGTTGGGGAGACTAATCAGAGAAAACCAAATATAGAGCATCAGAGCTTCTAAAGTGCTGCGGTTCAGACTGGCGTTTTATGATGAGATGATAAGAAAAAAACAAAGCAGAGTGTTGTCATGTTATATATGTTGTGGTAAGAATTTGGCTTCTTTATGAATATGAATAATCCTCTTTTAAGCAACTGTTGGATATTTCTTCCTTTTTGTAGGTTGCTGGTTAACCAGCGGCTGTCATTTGCATTATTGCTGCTGCTTGACTGTTTTCACGCCCTCGCTCAGTATATATGCTTTAAAACTTTCAGTACAAATGTATCTCCTCTTGTTGACTCAAATTAAACTTGAGGATCACGATTACAAGCACATTGGAATGATCTGGCATCCTGTTATTCCATTCAGCACTAATCCAGTTTAGAAATAATTAGCTACAGGCTAGCAGGCCTGTGAAATTTCTTTTTCTGGTTGTAAATGTTCCTCTCATAGCCTTGTTTTTTTTCTAGCTAATAGTCAATTTTCCCTTTTAGGAACTGTATAGCTCATAATACATGTTTTGACTGTTTTATTGTTTCTGCATAAGAGTACAGGGCTGTGTTCAGTTTTTTTTTTTTTTCAGCTTGCTTTTTTGACACGCTTTAATGTTTCATTTTAATGAGTTAATTAAAAAGGCAATTTTTTAAGAGGGGAAAAAGCTACTCAATACATTATTTTCCTGTCTAAAAGACCGAATGCCCCCTTAATTAAACCATATATTAACTGTGGTACATCACATTTTTATGTCAGTTTTTTTAGCCCCACCAAAGCTGTAGAATCAGCAATCAACTCCAATAGAACTCGTCTGACATCATGAAGTAGGCTAGTAAATCTAAAAGAGCAACACATTATGCCCCAATCTAAAGAAATTCTGGAACAAATGAAAAACAAAGTCTAAAGGTGATATTTAGCAGTACAAAAATGGTTTTAAAGTCATTTCTACGTCTCTGAACTCTAGTAAACCACAGTGACGCTTCCGAGGAGTGGCTAGCCTGCTAAAATCATTCCAAGATAACATCTGAAGTCATTTGTCTCAGTTAAGGTCAGAGTTTATAATTCAACAGGCAAAAATGGCATCTATGGGAGAAATTCAAGGCTAAAAGCGACTGCTGACCAAATAGAACAAAAAGGCCCTTCTCATGTTTGCAAAAGAACATTCGGATGACGTCCAAGAAATTTAGGAAAGAATGTTCTGTGCACTGGTGAGACAAAAGTGGAACGTTTTGAAGGTTTTTGTCCCGTTACATCTGCTGTAAAACTAACACAACATTTCAGAAACAGAACATCATACAGCGCGTCAAACATGGTGGTGGTAGTGTGATGGTCTGGGGCTGCTTTGCTCCTTCAGGACATGGACATTTTGCCATTGGTGGAACTATGAGTTCCTCAAGGACAATGTTCATCAGTTCATTACCATAAAGCTGAAATGCACTAGCAGTTCCATCTCTGAATGTCTCAGAAAAACAAAAACAGAATTAAGGCTTTAGAGTGTCCCAGTCAAAGTTCCGACTTAAATCTGATTGAGAGACTGTCAAAGTCTCTACTGTGGCTGAAATAAAACATTTCTGCAAAGCAGAGTGGACCAAACTTCCTCAAACTCAAGGAAAAAAATGAATTGCCACTATGCATGATGGTAGTTGCTGCTGCCAACGGTCACACAAGCAGCTATGAAGCTTAGGGAGCAATTACTATTTCATGTGGGACAAGGCTTGGTCTAAATAGCTTTTTTTTTCTATAACAAAAGAAATCATAGCTGGAAAATCGTTTTCTGTTCTTACTCAGGATATCTTTGTGCTATATTAACATTATCTTTGATGATATGAAACATTTAAATCTGACAAAAAAGCAAAAGCTCCTTTCTTCACAGCAGTGTACATACAGAGAAAAACAATAGCGTCGTCGCTAGACCGTGGTGGAAGAAAAAGATCACACTAGGTGGTGTGATTTATTTCCTGCCTAAATAGATCAATCTCATGCTGTCTTTCTGCTCTCCCTCAGCTCCCAACCTGAAGGGGCGACCTCGAAAGAAAAAGCTGTCCATCTCTCAGAGGAGGGACACCCAGGGTCAAGCTCAGGGTCAGGGCTCGTCAGGGTCGAGCCAGAGTTCAGCAGCTGTGGCAGCTCAGGACCCCTCGAGCCCAGAGAGCAAAACTACAACCAAGGTGAGATAAGATAAGCTACACTGAGCAACCTGTGATAAGACTTTACTCATTGCCAAGTGTACCGTTGTATTATTGCAGAGCTGCAGGGTGAAAGAAATAAAGATATCTTTGGCTAAGATAAACAGAGGAAAAATGTGGTTTCAAGATTTAAGCAACCATTGATTTCTCTGCATTACATCTATACAACATGAAGAACCTTTTAAAGTTCTTCTTTTGGGGTTTTTATTTGAACTTTTTCAGTCATTTTTTTACCATTAAAATAATTTATTTAATTTCCCTTAAACACAAAATGAATCAAAGATTTGACACAGGACCAGGGAGCTACACCATTCTATTAAAAATGTGACCAACTTCTCTTTGTGCCGGGCTACTAATATTAAAAGGTCAAAAGATTAATTTCAAAACGTGTTCTTTGCAAAAATGTCCTGCTATATGATGACGCAGCACTGATTTAACCTTTGAGTTTAGGAGCCTTCTTATACCTGAATGACTTACAGGCCACTATCATGTGACATTGGACCCTGGACAGGAAATTAGAAAAGCAGTATTCGTAATTGAAAAAAATACAACTTTGATTTTCCCTCAGAAAACTTACAAAGCTGTTGATTAAGATCAAAGCAAAGTCTGGATTCCTGGAAGCAAAATATAATAAAACTGAGGGATGACTCAACACATTTGCATAGTATTATATAAAGATTCATTGTGCATATATTTGTCCTAGAAAGGCAGAAACTCATAAATGTTTATCAACACGATTATGTACACCATTACAAGTACTATTATTATGCAGTAATGTTTGTCCTCTGGCTCTGCATTAAAGGCTTAACTTGTGTTGCCAGCATACTGTTTTCCAGGTGATCATTTTTTATCATGGCCTCCAGAACGAGGCCAACACGTTTCAGTTTTCCCAAACAACCCACTGTGACCCACACAGCAGCAGTGCAGTGCACTGTAACAACAACCAACGCACGCAGGGAAACATGTGACTGAAGGCCACTCGTTGCACAAAAGGAATGACATCATCTGTCATAGGAGGAGTGCAAGTGATGACTTGTAGCCAGTGAATATTTAGTATTTTCACTATATATATATAATATCGTTTTTTGTTATCTCATTTGCAAAACAGCCTTTAGGACAACATATTTTTCCAATTGTTTTATTAGATTTGATAGCATCTGATACAGAGCAGCACTCCTTTCTCTCCTGTCCTTTCTCTATCCCCTAAACACATAATATTCTTTAAAACAAGCACAACGTGATCCTGCAGAGGAACAAGATGTGCATCTTGTTTCATGAGTTTCTATTAGAAGGAAGCAGTATTGTAAATACAGAAGCAATTGCTTGATTGAAGACCAGATTTTGTTGAAAATGAGATCATTGCTTCTTTTATGGTTGAAAAAAAACATTTGTATTTTTCTGTAGCAATTAATTCAGAGCAATTAAGTTTTCCACACTTGTTGGAAGAGATGCACCTAACAGAGTTTTGTGGTTCTGACTAGCAGATACTAATTTGAGCCAATTCTGGTTTTTCATAAAGAACTATGATTAATAGTTTTTAAAGTGTTTTTATTGGCCTTCCTGCAATGAGCGGTCATTTTTTATGTTAGAATAAGAAGTGATGTCCCAATGCTTATGTGTGAAAGCAGCTGCTGAAAAGGGTTTCACTATTTTAAAGCAAAGACAGAATGATTACTGAATTGACATTTTTAAGTCACTTTAGCACCGTGCATTAGAGATTAGCAGGATTAGCATGGATGACATTACTAATTGTAAACAACTGTGTGTATTCTTGTATTCCATAGAGGTCAACATTGACAAATCCAGCACATTGCATGACAGACAGAGGTTCATGCAGAGCAACTTGCTATAATGTGCTCAGCCTTCCTGTTATCTATTTGAATCTTGTTCTGTCATGTTGTGGCCCCGTTTTTAAATTTGAAGCATCTTAAATCTCTTTGCTTCCCCTGCCTTTGTTTTAAAAACTTTAATGACACTGAAAACAGGTTACTTTGGGACTTCCTCACACAGTAACAATGTCCACTCAGAGGCATGTTAGTGTTAAGGCAACCTGAATATGCCAAAGCATATTTATGATGAAAAAACATAGAACAAAATGAGTTTTAATGTGAAATTTGAAATTTATAATGTGATTTCTAAATCTGGCTAAAGGGTAGCTTTCAGCTTTAAGTTTGGACACTATATGTTGGCTTAAAAGGCCAGATTTTCTTTGTATCTTTATTGGTTACATATCAACATTGACTGGCCAACTTGAAATAGCTGTATGTCCTAGGACGTCTAGTGTTTAGAGGGTTTCTGCGGAGGTATGGTGCGTTTAATGATAAGGAAAAAAAAAGTATGGAAGTTTAAGTCTGGTCAAGCTAAAAATCACCCAGTCATAGTCATCAGCGCGTTTTTATGTGCCTCTCTACTTGCTACATTACCAACCTAGCAGAGTTCAAATCAATATTAGAGAGCTAAACTTATTGTTGGTTTTTCAGTGATGAGAAGAAGAGCTATGTGGCCACTAAGAATATTTGTTTGTGCTTGGAGCCCAACACATCTCACACACAGCTGCCTAAACCTCATTGAAATAACCCTCTCATTAGGGTTTCAGTTTTCCTTTAATCGCATCTGCGTACTCCTTGTGCTCTGTCTGCGCAGGTCAAGCCCGGCTGTAAAACGGTACCCAATGGAAAACTAACCACACCTGGCAAACAAAAGCCCACCGGCCTCAGTAAGAAGTCCTCGACCGATGAGAAGGAGAGAGGAAAGGAGAAGGAAAAGGAGGAGAGGAGCGAGAAAAAGGAAGAAAAGAAAGATGAGGAAACTTCAGAGGAGAGCCGTGCGGAGGAGCAGGCTTTCTTGGTAGACCTCTACAAGTACATGAAAGAACGAGACACGCCCATAGAGAGGATCCCCTTCCTTGGCTTCAAACAGAGTGAGTAGCGCAACTTATTCTCTTATTCCCTCTCTGGCAGCGTTTAAACAAAGGAGCCCTTTTACTGTAGAAGAAGAGGTAAAGTATGTGTGGGTAGATTTTTATTTTGAAAATTTAGGTCGTAACATTGCCATTGGGGAAGGTTAGCGAGCTGAGAGGGGGTTAGAAACAGTGAGAAAAACACCTGTACGTCAGACACGAGAATAAAAGTACCAGAAAACACATTAAAGGACCAGAAAAATATCTGGAGGAAAGGACTCAAATGATATATTTTACATTAATTTGAATTTGAGAGTGAAGCTTGGTAGTAAACTGACATGGAGAAACCCTGTTTGGATTTTAATCAACTTTGCTTATCATATACTATCTAATCCACACAATTCCATCAGTTCCATCAGTCAGACTTTATCTTACAGGTTAAGATAAGGGTTTAGAGCTTTAGGAGAGTAAATCAAGAAGAGTTCAGTGACTGCAGACATTATGGCAGAAGAAGAATGCATGACTGTTGAGGATCCCAAAAAAAACCAACCTCTGTGGCAATTATAAACTGTGGGAATAAAAGTCTTAGAGGAGAAACACTGCATACAACAGCTTGTAAAGAAAAGAAAAATAACTCAGGAGGTTTTCTGTCAGGACACATTTTACCCAGCTTTCATGTCAGACAGAACATCTCCTCACTCTTGTCAAAAGGTTTTCCTGTGAAGGCCAAGAACACCCTTTAAGCAGCGTTAGAAGAACATCACATGCATGGGAAACACGTCTGGCCAAGATGAAAGATCTCTAATATAGGTCGGATGCTTAGCTTGCACTTGAAGTGCAGAGGGGCAGAGAGGAGAAAACCTGCACGTAAACATCATAAAGAGCATGCTGTTTCTGGTCTCTTGAAACTGAAGGGGAGAAAAGTGTTCGTTTAAGGTGTTTGATCTTGAGGAAAGGCACTTGAGAATGGTGGCTCTCATCTCAAATTGTTTTTTTTTGGGGGGGGGGTGTTCAAATGTGCTACTTTCTGAGGAAGGTATGCACATTAGTGCTGATGCCAAGGGAACCATGGAGGATTTAACTATTCAGATCAGAATGGAACGGCTCTTGCAAATTAATGAGAGGCGGAAAAGGGAGAGTGATGTATATTGACAAGGCAGGAACCATTTACAGGCATCAAGGTAAGCAAGGTTTTAAAAAGTTACATCAAAACTAATCACATTTTCTCAAATTCAGTGACAGCATTGTTGCTAAAGTCCAACATGTTGACAGCTTGAGCTTTCTAACTCTATAGGAGTTGTCAGTGAAAGTAGGATCTTTCAGGGTAACAATTTATATGCCACCTTGTTAGAATATATTTTAAATATTTATTATTGTTTTAGGTGTCTACGTAAGGTTTGCAAAAACATTTTAAATAAAACAAGTCCATATACAATACATGCAAATTGTTATAAATTCAGTTGTAAAAATTTGTTTTATCAGTGTAGCATTGTAGCAACTCATTACTCTAAGCCAGGGGTTCTCAACCTTTTGCAAGCTGGGCCCCCCCAAAGCTGGTTCATTGCAGTTGGGCCCCAGTGCCCCACCCCCCAATTCCACATCACCTTGCATAGATAGATAGATAGATAGATAGATAGATAGATAGATAGATAGATAGATAGATAGATAGATAGATAGATAGATAGATAGATAGATAGATAGATAGATAGATAGATAGATAGATAGATAGATAGATAGATAGATAGATAGATAGATAGATAGATAGATAGATAGATAGATAGATAGATAGCCCGCCCTAGGCTATTATTTTTAGGCCCACATTATTATTATTATTTTTATTATCATCATCATCATCAGTGGGCCTATCATCATTACTAGGCTATTGCTATATAATTATATGAGGTTACATGCTTTGTTGTTGTTATTATTATTATTATTATTATCATCATCAGTAGGCCTATTATCATTACTAGGGTATTGCTATAATTGGGATTTGGCACCAGACCTCTGCTATTAATTTATCCTTTATTATTGTTGTTATTACTAGGCCTAATAGTAGGCATCATCTGTATTTTTTACAGAAGATTACAGGTAGGTGATGTTAATGTGAGACCTGAGCCTGTTTTGCCTTGCAAAGATCCTCAATTCTTGGCTCAATGTTTGATAAACATAGCCTCAAATAATCCTTGATTTGTGCACGATTGCGGTATTTTGTTTTGAGTCCAGTCATTTATGAGAATCCTGCCTCACACAAATATGTTGATGTGAAAGGAAGGAGAATCTTCAAGGCGACTTCACAGAGTTGAGAGTATTCCTGCATCAATGCTGCCCAGAATGACGAAAGAGGGGAGGAGCTAAAGAGTTCCTTCAGTCTACTGTCACTCTTCAGCTCAATAAGCTGCTCCTGCATATCAATAGAGTGACCATATTTTGATTTCCAATAAAGAGGCCATCTGGCACAGTACGGAAACACTTTCAGGACTTGGCCAAGACTTTTGATTTTAACATATTTAAAGTGTTCATTCTCAATGTGGTTAGAAAAGTTTAGTTAAATAACAAACTTCAAAAAGGCTTTCACAAGAAGAAAATGATTTTCTAATCTCTGGAAATAAATTATAATAGAAATAGTTACTCTTCTGAATTAAAAAAAGTTACCAGCAACAATATTAGTTTACTTTTTAAATCGCACTGGACAAAAACTGAAGAAAAATCTGAAACAATCTTCTGAGAAAACAAGTATTATTTTCTTTTCACTGTAATAAAAGTAAACAGCTGCAGACTAAAAAACAAAATAAAAAAGTGCTTACTCTGTTTAGTTTGCATCTTCATCCTCCACAGTCAGTTTACAGATCAACTCTCATTTTGCTCAGGCTTTTTATAGTTTTTGTGTCCATATGATCTTTGGGATATTTGCCACTTTTGTCACACAGAAACTCACATGCCAGCTATGTGAATGGTGCACTCCGCCACCCATTTGTTGCGACTGGACGCTATATCTTTTGAGGTTCATGCATGAAGCTTGTGCTTTGACTTCTTGTAAACAGCAGTAACTCAGCGCTGCGCGTCGCGGCCCAGCGTGGCCCAGCGCTCCGCAATTGCGTTGCGCAATGCAGGATAACGCTGTGCGGCTATACCAACACTCAATTTCCCTCTGGGATCAATAAAGTGTTTTTGAATTGAATTGAATTGTATTGAATTTGCGCTCACGATCGACAAACAAATAAAATTTGTTCAAAACGTATTTTTTTAAATCAGTCCAAACACATTTTAATTTCTATTCAGGAGTTATTTATATACAAAATTATAACTTTGTATGACAGTAGTTTAATAATAAAAAAAAATTGCAAATGTTCTTTTTCAGTTTTTTTCCTCCCATCCTGTAGCCTACTGGTGCCCCCCCCAGGGGCGTGACCGGTTGAGAATCACTCCTCCAAGCTATTACATGATGGTCTCAGCTAACACCGCCACAGTATTTTGACAGTCCTGTCATCCTGGCTGCCAACATGTTGGAGCGTAGATAGGTCGTGGCGGCTACAGAGGCGATAGAGAGATGAAGACGTACAGCGACGGCAGGAGAATTACACACCCGACATTCTTTACTTTCGGCTGGCATTTCTCCGTTTGAGCTCGGAATAAAGTCAAGGTCCTCTCGCCAACTGTTTTACATACAGCACATGCTTTGAATCTCAAAAGCAGACACATCATAAGCAAGGGCCCTCATTAAATGGTAAAATCATGCTGTTTAAACTTCGTCCTTGGCAGCGAGCACAGATCAGCACATGTAAAGAGGAAGGGGGGGGGGATACAACACAATTAATGCAAACTCTCAGATGTAATCAGCTGCCAGTTTCATATTTTTCTCTTTCAACAAACACAGTGAAGGATCAAAGGGGTCTCTTTCATGTAATGGAATCTGAAATGAAATGAAATTTGAGCATTAATCTTTTTTATGAAGTTTTCTTGGAGTTTAACAAAGCAACAGATGGTTAAATGGTTTTACCAGAATTACTCATGTATTCATTTAAATCTGAGTGTAAAGCTGGACTAATAGCTGCAATCTTGTTCCTGTAGTTCCCGGCATAATTCACTTCAATCTATTTTCACTACAAACGGCTTGTAACCTATTGTAAAACCTTGTAATACGAACATTGCTGGCCCAACACAATGCCTGCCTGTTCTCCCTTGCCTCACTCTGCTACTGAATTTATATTTCACTCCTGGGTTTGTATGCATTAAACATCTTCGAGTAAAGGTGCTTATGGCCTGGAAAATCAAACAAAGTTAAAGTATTAAAAGCTAAAAGGAAGGGAAAAAAAGAAGCAAAGAAATTGGATACAGGCCGGTGTTTGTTTTTCCATTTATATTTTTCTCTTGAAAATGTCAGTAAACAGCAGCTCTACTATCAGCACTTTCAGCTGCAGCTAATTATTTCTGTCTCCTGGAGATTAAAATGCTGTTTTCTTTCCAGTTAGTAGAAAGAAATGAGGACAAAATGTGAAAACATTTCCACTGCAGCTTTTTTAGATTCAGAGATGCAAGTGCAGAACAGCAAAGCTTTGTGATGAAACCACAATAGCCATGGCTCTGTATGAGATTCTCACAACATAACCTTGAGTAAAAAATACCACAGTTTCACAGATTCTGTGTATGAAATGATCTCATTTATGTTACTCTAAATAGGAAAGCAACAATTATTTCTACTGCAGCTAAATTATTGCAGCATATTGATTACTGCAGGTACTGTACAATGTTAACTCTTAGATGTATAATTTATGAGACATGAGATATCAAATATTTACAGTAGTCATCGGCTTATTGAACAGAATAATATACATTTTTGCTCAGATTCTCTTTATAGAGTATAAAAACCTAATATTAACTGGGTAATTAGCCTGGCTATATGTTTGGATTGCAGCCCTGCTTTTTATAAGTTATTTTAAAACACCGTAAATTTCGCAGGAGTGATGGGTAAAAGGAATGTACCACATTTGTTCCTGACAAAAAATATTCCCAAATAGCCAAATTTGACTTTCTTTTCTGTGAGGGAAAGCTGAAGTAGCCTTCTTTGTTTTGGTGTTGTAGCTTTGTGTTACCCCATGCTTAAAACAGACGGGAAAAAACTCCAGCACTTTGTCTAACTCTAAACTGTAGAAGCGGTATAATAGAAAAAACTTCTTAGTGGCTTTGAAACACAGACTTTTAAACATTGTAAAAACACAAAGTCTAGTTATGCTTGAGTATAATATTAAAATATTAAACAATTATTTTTTATACAACCAGGAAGTTTGCCAAAAAGGAAAGGAGAACGGCATCTCTGAAAACATAAAACTCTGAAAGTACTGGGGGGTGGGGGGTTAATTAATTTTTTTTTTTTTAAATGGCATGTATACCCTTCTCAATATTCTAGAAAAATTAGCATTACATGACTCATCTTATCATCTAATCAATCTTATAATTGCTGACCAAACTTTTGGATGTTTTCACAAAAATGTCCTCTATTCATCTTTTGTGACAAGATCCAAGACCGTTTTAGGCTGGAAGGCCTCCTTGTTATCACCCTAATCTTCAGCTCCCTCCACAGATTCTGGGTCACTGAGCTGGGCCACTTCAAAACATCAATTTTACTTCAAGTCAGAAAAAGCATATTGGTAAAGTTAAAAGATTACTTACTTAAGATTACTTAAACCTGACTCTGCCAGAGATGGGAATCTTTTTGGGTGTAACCGTATCTGCAGAACCTGGATGTCTGACTTGTATTCTGGGTTTTCCGTGAAAGATTTAGCAGATTATTGTGGTAGCCTTTGTTGACCGAAGATAAACATACCATCTTGTACACTTTTAAATAGTCTCAACTATACTTCTGGCAACAAGGAAAATTCTCTACCTGCCGTTCTGCTCTTTGTAGAGTTTGGCCAGTATAACAAGCTGATATTAGCTGGTTAAATAGTTGGGCTATCTGCTCAGGTTGAGAATACAGTCATCCGCTTAAGAGACATGCTGTTTGTAGTTTGCCAACTGTAGCTTCAGAAAAACTTACTCTGTTTTGTTTTGCAATTAAAAATGTTGTCAGAATAGACACATTTCTGTTTCTTATAGGTAAGGGAAAAGTGCAGCAGCCTTCTTTCAGACAATTGACACAGCAACAGGTTAGAAAGGGGGAGAACTACATTACTCTATTCTCCACAGAAAAAAAGACGAAAAACGTTAAACCACAGGAATGATATGAAAGAAATTTTAAGCGGTTTTAAGTCCATGACTTTATAAAACCTTGAAAACCGTATAAGACCCATGCCTAACTGGGAGAACGCCTGTCAGTTTCTGCATTAAAATGAATTTCCAAAACAATAGTTGATTCTGTTAACAGCCTAATATGAATGTGACAACTGTGACTGCAGTTCATTCTCTTAAGTCGTTGTGCCTATATTATCATCACTCATTGTTTTTGCTGAACAGCTGCTGCCTTTTAAGCTACATGTGTGCAGATGAAGTGGTGAAAAGTAACAAGAGACTGTGAATTGGAGCACTCACACAAAAGCAGTTGTGCTTATACCGTGTATTCCATGAGATTAACCAGTTAGCGTGTTTGTGTGTGAGTGTCTGTAAGTTTCCAGACATGTGTTTGTGTGTGTGTGTGTGTGTTTCTGGACTTGGACATCAGCATGTGATTGTGAACATCAGTTCCAATTTGTCTCCCTCTTTCAGCCTTGTTGTCTAATTGCCGTGCCATCGGTGTGTCACCAAGGCTGCATTGTGTTCCTATTTTGTCATCCTTATCTCAGTGATAATTGCCCCTGCCAAACAGAGGGGAATTAAGAAAAGAAATTACTAATGACAAGACATCTAAGAAAAGGCATGTTCCCTCATTGCCTTTGTGTTCCCGTCCCCTCCCAGTCCTGTGTGCGGCTGCGGTAATTACAGTCGATGCGTAACAAGCGAGTTAAATAGACCATCTTTCTGTTTCCACAGTCAGGGAGTACAATGCGCCAGCGTGCTCAGTTCAAACAGAACAACCTACCCAGCTCCCTTTGTTATTCCACCCAAGCATTGACAACGGTCGCAGAGAGTAGGGAAGAGAAGAAAAAAAATCAATGCTGTCAAATGCGGAGATAGGAAAATGTCATTTTGACAAATGCAAGGCTTTGTGTACGCACAGATTGAATTTTGATGGATTTTTCCCTGGGCGAAGCCTCCCTTCTCTTGTTTATAGGCCTTCATATAAAAATGTTAAACAATGATGTTACAGAAAGCAAATACAAATGTCATTGGCACAAAACGTCCCTCAATGAACTTGCGCTTCTTTGTTTGTGGGAAGTATTTCCTTTAAAAGAGAGTGAGACAGCCATTCGAAGGCTTTCTGAAGGCTATTTTTAGGCAAACATTTTACACAAGACATGTATTTATAATGTGGCTTGTCCGGGTTTGTTTGTTGGGAAAATCAATGCAAATTAATTTGCATTAGTTCAAACAGAAGTTTGAGCATTTTACAAAGTCTTTGATGTCTTTAATGGTTTTCATTCATACCTGCAGGCTGCAGCTGAGGGTTAACACATGTCTTTGTCAAGATGAGGCATGTGCTTTATTTTAGTAGAATGTGGTGTTTGCACAAGTGTTTATTTATTTTAGTTATTTAGAGATACACCAGTCAATCGACTGAAAATTGAAATAGGACAATATTTCCCCCTTGATAGCTCTGCTCAGTGATCGAGTGATCAGATACTAAAACAATCAAATCCCCCCCCCCCCCCACACACACACACACATTTACATCTATCAAAACGGAAAACTCCTGAGTCTAAAGAAGGGTTGATTTGATTTGTTGTTTCATAGCTTCACCCGTCAACTACTTTTTTAAATTTAGGAAATACTCAGATCCCTCTCATTCATTCCATGTGCTGTAGCCCTAAAGAAATGTAGGTGTCAAAAGGCCCTGAAGGAATTCATTCCCTTACAGTTACTGCAGACTTTATGCTCCTCAAACTGGCCTCATGCAGGTTTAGGAAAATAAAATCCAAATGTTCTTGTTGCCTCGTCCATTTTTAACTCCTTCATCATGGGAGTGTTTATTTTTAATGAGATGTGAATTAACAGTACTTGGACACCGAAAGGACCAAGTTAAATATCCCTGTCTCTACTGAAATTGACCATGTTGTAAATAGCTCGCTTAAGTTATTAAGTTAAATATGAGGTGTCAAGTAAGTAATTATGAAAAATTGACTTAATAAGGTCTGCATGTCTTTTATTGTTGCTATTTTGCAAAAAATATAGGCTAACCAGCAAATTGCCATGCACTGCAATGTTACCCTAATAAAAGTGATGGGTAGCATCGCTCCAGCATGACACTGCCACTACCATGTTCTGTTTTTTTACACAGAAACAGTCTGAATATTTATTTGCAAATAGTTACAAAGTTGTTTTTTGTGTAAACATCTTTCAGCCAGCTGACCAGAAGTGCACAGCACACACACAAAAAAACTTCCATCACTCTAGCTCTTTCTATGCCTCTTTTTCTATGGTAAAAGAATGAGAAGCCGGAATGTTTTAGTAGTATTTAATCATAATATTTTAGAAACCTTAGTATACCTTGACGTCAGTAATCAGTCCATGCCTACATTGTTCTGGACTTTTTTCTGTCTGTCCCTCTATTAAAAATTCTCTGCTCTGGATGAGCATACAATTGCTGATAATCGTTAAAGGCTCAGATGTGTAATGATGTGTTTCTGCATTGTGTTATTATAGCTTTTTCTTGACTAAAGGATCATAAAAGTAATTTCCTTCCCCCTGGTGTAATGACATGTATATGATGTCATTTTTTTTTCAGCTTTCCCAGAGTTCCTAACAGCCTTGTTTGTCTTCTGTCTCCCACAGTCAACCTTTGGACTATGTTTCAATCTGCTCAGAAACTCGGAGGATATGAGTTGGTAAGTATTCACATATGTGGCTACATATTCCTCTCTCCTCCCTCTTTTCTTCTTCTCATTCTGCTTCACTCCCTACTATATTCGGCCACTTTTGTTCTCTTTCTGACACATCTCTCCCTCTGATCCCATCCCCTACCTGTCCCCCCCTCCCTCTTCTCCTCGTCTTCTCTCTCGCGCTCTCTCTCTCTCTGCCCTCCTTTCACCCCCGTTAGGTCAGTTGCTATTTTTCCTCGAGAAGAAAGTAATGCTCAGAGCCACTTTTAGCCCAAATGGTGCTGTTGTTTCAAAACCCCCTTGGTGTGGAAAACACATGTTCGTCTGTTCTGCACAGAGCAGAAGGAAATTGGATAAATCGCTCATTTTTTCCCACGTTGGAGATCAAGTGTAGAGCGTGTAAACAGCCACAAGTGTGCACGTTGTGCAGGAGAAACCAAGCGGGCCTGAAATAAGGTTGAATGAGGCAGTTAACTTGGCCGGTTTGCCCGCTGTTTGTTCATTCACCGCTCATGTGCGACGTGTTTGATGTTCGCTTGTCAAATGTGTTGCTCATCCTTGTTTCTTCATTAGCTAGCTCCATACTGTTGTCCAAACAGATAGCCAGAGCAGGCCCTAAACAGGATACAGCTCATATAATCTGTGCTCATATCCTTTTAATAGCATCATATCTGCCTCTGATTATTTCTTGTTTCATGTTGAGGCTTTGTTAGCTCAGTGGCAGCTTGGGTTTTGGTGTTTTATGACGAAGCCCGCCCGTTATTCCCATCTGTTGCGGGATATGGGATTATAGCAGGAACAACTGACAGCAGGTTGTTAACTGGGCTTATTGTGAATGTTGAGTATTTAATAACTGGAACAATGTGGCTCAGTAACTCCCCAAGATCTTGAAACTATGTCAGCCATTCATGCTTTTTTTTTCCAAGAATATTTTCTCTTTCACTTTTTGTTTAAGACTTGTAAATTCTCCCCCTGCTGATGTCTTTTTTCTCGCATCTTTTCCTCCAGATCACTGTCCGTAGGCAGTGGAAGCACGTATATGATGAATTGGGCGGAAACCCCAGCAGCACAAGCGCTGCCACGTGTACGCGGAGACACTATGAAAGGTACACTTGGAGTTAAAGCACTCTCAACGATTGGCACCTCTGGTGAAGAGGTGTAAAGACAGTAAAAATAATTTCATCATTACACCACAATCATTGTAATCCATTCTAAAATAACAATCCTTTAAAATAAATGTAATTTAAGAATTTTATCCATTTATTTTTTACATTTTCATGCTGATCAGCGTTTAGGAACTCGTAATTCATCATCTTTGGTTTCCCCGGTGTATAAATATACTGCAAAACAAGACATTTCTTTCTTTTAGCTACTGGCCACAGGGCCGGAGGAGTTCCTGTATTTATTTTTGCCATTATACACAGTGAGTAGGATGGTAAGAGATCCAAAGATCTGTTAGAGAAAAGAGCAGCATCCTGGACTCTCCAAGTCTCTACAACAACCATGCTACATGTCATCTGGTTGATTGGGTGTGATGCTACAAAAAAAAAGTCCTTTCTGAGGGAATATGTGAAAAAACATATAATCGTCACTGTTAAGTGCAGAGGGGGATCTGTGATGCTGCAGAGTCTGTTTCTGTTCCAAAGGTTCTTGGCACTTTTGTAGAGTACGCTGCAAAAAGGACGCTGAAATATTTTAAACATATGGTGGTTACACACACAACTGAGAATAAATCTTAGTTGGGTCTTTTGATACGGTAATAATAATGTACAAATTAACAGAAGAATTGTAGAATATTACAGTTTGATAATATAATTTAAAGTAATGTGTAGAAGGTAAGGTTTGAAAAGTTGAAGCAACAGAGAATCTGAACTTCGGCCTGACTTGTAACCATTTTGTTGTGTTTGTTTTGGTTGTTGTTTAAATTAAAAGAAACACAGATTAGTGTTTGTCAGAAGGGTAGATTTGAGCCTTTACCCTTTATCGGACGATGTTTCATTTAATTATCTGGACTGTGATATTCAGTCTATTTATATGGTTTATATGGATCATCAGACACAAAATTAGCCTTCTTCTCATCTCAGTTCTCAGACCTAAATCCTATAGAAAACTTGTGGGTTAAAATGTAGAGAAAAGAGCATAAGAGAGGAGTGAGGACTCTGGAGAGCGATGTGCAAGAATAATCAAAGATTCCTCTCTCTGTGTGCTTTAACCAAAATCATGTTTATTCCTTCATTTTATTAAATAAATGAACAATCTTATTTCCCTTCTTCACTTAATCAGTTTATGTCAAAACTAGGGGTCATTCATTCATTTAAAAAAATGAATCTAATTAATTTGAGGCTTTGTAATTAATTAATCTCGATTATGTGCATTTTAAGAGAACACAAAGTATTGCCCATAAAAGCACAATTTTTTAATTTAAATGGATTTTGGAGGACGACAATCACTGACATTAATACTGTAAACTTAAGATCTTTTAATATCTAAAAAAAACACAGTTAAATGCATTTCAATTCAGAACAGTAGTAAAATAACAAAAATATTCTTTATTTAGGGTGAACATATTTTGATTTTCAAAAAAGAGGACACTTTGCCCAGTCATGAAACACTCTCAGGACTGGGCCAAGTCTTTTGATCTTAACATTTTAAAGCATACATTCTCTATGTGGTTAGAAAGAATAGTTAAATAACATAAGTACAAAAATTACTTTAAAAATAAATATTGATAAAAAATAATTACTCTTCTGAATTAGAAAATTTACCAGTAACAATAATAGCCCAAAAAAATCTGAAATAATATTTTGAGAAACAAGCATTTTTCTTTTCAGTGTATTAAAAATAAAAAGCAGCAGTCTCAAAAAAACGACAAAAAAGTGAATGCTCTCACTCTTTAGTTTTCATCTTCATCCTCCACAGTCAGTTTACAGATGAACTCTCACTTTACACAGGATTATTATAGTTTCTGTGTCCATGTGACCAACGGGATCTTTGCCACTTTTGTCACACGCAGAAACACACCAGCTATATGCACAGGGCTCTTCGCCACCCATTTGTTGCAACCGGGCGGTGTATCTTTTGCGGTTCCTGCATAAAGCTTGTGATTTGACTTCTTGTAAACAGCAGCAAGGTGGCAGGGAGCAACTCAGCGCACAGCCTGCTGTCTGTTCAGTCTATGAACGGATCAGAACCGCGCACTAAGCAGCAGCTCCGGGAGAACATCAGATGAGAGAAGGGTGTCGGATTGCATGCATCGTGCCAGTCACTTTAAGTATGGCCCACTGATAAATGATGAAAACCAGAACATTTTTAAGCAATCTTTGAATTCCCCTCGGATGCCCCGGACAGCACGTGAAACGTGGACATGTCTGGGGAAAAGAGGACAGTTGGTCACCCAACTTTGTTAGCCTAGCTCTGACGCGTGCGTCATTGTGATTACTGTACCAGGAAATCATGCACAGACAAACTTTCTACATTGATTGGAATGCAAACGCCAATTAAATGCTTTCTTTTATTTTTACGCATTCATTCTTTTATAAATAATCAATCGCAATTAATGCGTTAAATTCCCACCCCTAGTCAAAATATAGAACCACGACAGAGAAGCCAAAATGTATTTATGCCTGTCACGCACCAATTTAGACAATCCTCACTGGAAACGTTTGACTCAAAGTTGACCAAACTCACTCCACAATTTCACAATCTTAAAATCTTTCGTCTTCACATTTGAATCAGTTGACACTAACAAGAACTGAAACTGATGCAGGATGTTCACTGTGCATTTGTCAGATACAAATAACCCTTGTGTAATGTAATGTTCTTTATTAAAAAAAGAATTTATTGTTGTTGCTACACATGCCCACACTGCACAGTTTGCGTTTCCTTAATGGTAGTGAACTCTCCTACAGTTTGCTTCCAGGATGATTTCACAGAGCTTTATTCAACACCACATGACAACTATTGATTTTGTTCAAGGAAAGTCAATTCGCCTAAAGCCATGAAGAGCAGTGCTTCAAATGTGTCAGAGGACTGATAATGTATGTAGTTCTAAATGCGTTATTATTTATGGGTTCAAGAGGTTGACTGCCTGTCCTTCAGGTTGTTTGCACAAAAATTACCCTTGGGTCAAGTACTAAACAGTATGCCACACCTACATTTAAAAAGACGAAGTCTACAATCATGTTGTGAGAAATGTGTTTCTTCATTAAGGTATATTAATGAAATCGAGGATGAGATTTATTTGTTGTCTTGGATTTCATTGAGCTGTTTTGCTGCACTATAGAAAAGAATATGCAGTAATTTTGTGTCGATTTGATCCACAAGCCAACCGAAGACGATTATGCGTCTCTAAATAACAGCAGTGTTCTGAATAATTAACTGACCTACATGGATAAACATACAGTAGCTTTGCTTTTAGTGAAACACTCCAAGCACAGAGAGCTGCAAGCTGAAAACACAACTGCAATGTATTCGTTTAATCATTCAGTCAGATACTGCAGCATTTTGAACCTCCACATTTTAATCACTCAGATGGTATTACCAAACCAAAGTAAGCATATGGTTACGCTCCTGAGGGAGCTGCATGGGTATTAAGCTGCACACACACACATACACCTACACAGACACATACACAGAAACTTAACAACAAAATATAGCCACTTTCCCAAGGTTAAACAAATGCCAAACACGATCTTCTACTGCAAGAGATAACCACTTGCTCGTGGAGAGGGCCGTTCCTCTGGGCGCCCGACCGTCCCCACATCCCTGTGGCTGTAGCAGGTTCACGCACCAGCACAGCTAGCCCGGACACACACACACACCTGTCAATAAGACAGCGAAGATGCCAGCAGTGCCATATGAGGGAGCGTGGCAGTTTCAGATTGTGTCAAGATTGCGTGCCGTAAGCGATTTCGCAAGCTCAGGCAGCAGCAGCTGGAGAGGCTCTTCTCAGAAATCTGCAGAAGTGTACTGTGCATTGTTTAGTTTGTTGTATTTTTTCTATTTCTATGTTTTGGACAGGCCGGTAATATGATCCTTTGGATGACTACAAAAGCCGGGGTTTATTCTGTTTTTTGCAATCTATAAATCACTCTTGGTACATGGTTGAAAAGCTGCATTGTTCATCAGGCTGTAAGTTGTAAAAAGGAGTTGTAGGAAGGCAGAAAGAAAGTCCGACAAATTCACATGGGAGGTGCTGAGGTGTGACTGCTGCTGTGCTGGCCTTTCCCTCTCCAGCCACCGTGAAGCAGCTGAGAGAAAAATAATGCTGAATCAATACAAAGCCATAATATCCACGCTCTGCAGTGAATATCGGGCTGACACAGTGAGGAAGGTGTACGGGTGGGGTGGGGGGGATCAGCTGAAGCCGAGCAAGTTTCCATTCGGGGGAATAATTTTAGCTGAGGCTTAGTGTTTGGGCTGCTCGGAGGGCAATTAGCTTCAATGTATTAACTCAGCAAACACGACCATTCTCTCTGCATGATGAATGAGGCTGTTTGGAGGCTCGCTGAAGTGTGTGTTTTCTCCCCAGAGGCGTCTTTGTTTCCACCTTTAATCATTAGTCAATGTGCTACAGAAGTATCATTCACAAGCAAGACTTTACAATATACAAACTGGTACAACTCTTATGTTTTAAGCAGTGTCAAATAAACTGTGATGACTGTGGGGGGACCAAGCAGACCCGTGCAATACAGGTGTGTACTTTTCTGAACTGATGTCTAAAAATCTTCCAGAAGTTTTCTTGTTTTGACATCAGTGTGTACCATCTATATTTATTACAATGAATCATACCCGGTGCAGCAGTTCATAAAGTATCAACCGCACAATAATGTACTGTAAGTAGTCACTTACAAACTGTTCAGGGGTCTCATTTATAAACAGTGCGTACGCACAAAACGGGGCCTGAAACTGGCGTATGCCACTTTCAAAGCAAAAGTTGTGATTTATAAAAAACAGACTTGACGGGAAAATGTGCGCACCTGTACGCCAACTCTGACCCATGCGTACGGACATTTTGGAGACGGGGGGAATCGACGACGCAGTTGGTGAGGTGGTGAACTGCAGCCAGACTGCATATTACTCCTCTCACACATATCATTTCACCTCACACCATACATTAATTATGGATTCATTTTATTATAAACATCCAAACCAGCAATGATATATATATTGTAGCTTTGCAGTGAGCTATAGCTCTTCTAAAAACATTTTTCAAAATTAAAATAAATACATAAAATGTATCTCAAAACTTAAACTTAAACTCAGATAAAAGCGCCGGGACTTTATGCCAATTAATAAATTGAATCATCTGTACCATATTTCATTGATTGGCACGTTCATTGTGCCAAGGAAGGAAGCAATCAGTCTTATTGCTGCCAATAGAAATACCCCAACTACTTTCAAGCGTAATATTTGAGATGGATGCACTGGCGTTGCTAGAAGATTTTGCAAATGGAAGGAATTAGGAGAGAACGCGTGTTCAGGGATCATGCGGACCTCCTTGCCCATGATGATGACTGGCTAATAAGCAGATTCAGATTCCCTAGAGCTGTGCTCTTGGATCTCTGTGCTGAATTGGGCCTGGTTTTGGAGAGACCGTCCAGGCGGAACCGTGCCATTCCGGTCCAGCTGCAGGTGCTCACCACTCTGGGGTTTCTTGCAACTGGTTATTACCAGCGGGAATTAGCCGACAGGTATGTGTCTGAGTGACATGATTCTTACTATTCTGCCCAAAGTCCCTTTTTGGAAAAAAATGCCTTCAAATATGTTATATTTATTTACTAAGTCTGGGATATCACAGCCGTCCCTGAGCACAATAATGCCTGCAGTCTTGGATTGGATCATTAAAATGAGCAGGCGATACATCACGTTTCCATATACTGTGGGGGAGCAGGCCGAAATTAAGATGCAATTTGCAGCAATGTCCGGTTTCCCAAACATTATCGGCGCAATTGACTGCACCCATATTGCTATAAGGGCCCCATCCGAGGATGAATTTGTTTTCGTCAATCGGAAACATGTACACAGTATTGATGTGCAAATCATATGTGATTCACACATGATGATCACTAATATGGTGGCACGATGGCCTGGGTCAACACACGACTCCTTTATCTTGACACACAGCAGTGTAGGGAACAGACTGCAGGCAGGCGCTGTGCGTGATGGCTGGCTGCTCGGTAAGTCCTCACCGTCATTAGAAATACTGGTTGTTGACGCCTGAATTAAACGTGTTATCACTTGCAGGTGATAGTGGCTACCCTCTCAGGAGCTGGCTTCTGACCCCGTTCCCAGACCCACAGACAGCAGAGGAAATGCGCTACAACTCCTGTCACACGCGTGCGCGCTCAGTCGTGGAGCGTGCCATAGGCCCGTTAAAATGTAGGTGGCGGTCATTGGATGCCTCGGGTGGCAGACTATTATACCACCCTACAAAGGTCTGCAAGATCGTGAGGGCATGTGGAATTCTTCATAACATGGCACTGAGAATTGGAATTCCCCTCCCTCCTGGCCTACCCCCTCCCCAGCATGAGAACCCCGACCCACAGCCGCCTCCTCCTCGACAGGAAGCCTTCACCCAGGGAGCAAGGATCCGCCAGGATGTAATGCGGCGTTTGAGATAACAATGACAAGGTTTATTTATTAAAAATTTTTATTGTATCATTTAAGGTACCAAAGGCTGTCACTATGTCGCACAGCACACTCTTTATTTCCTTTAACTCGTTTGTCACAGAATTGATGGTGCTGATGGTGTCTCTCTGTGTCTGCATCACAGCTTCAGTCAGAACCCGACCACTGCTGGATGCACCGGCAGCACCGGACGCTGGGCAACCTCATCTTCCTCAGCCTCCTCATCCTCGCCACCTACCGACTGTGAAAGAGCTGAAAAGACACGGCATATTAATCTGTCTCCTTAAAATATGCTCATATTTGTTAAGGTAGCCACGTAATAAAATATATACAAAAGGTGCTTTACTGGGTTCATCTGTCGTTTCTGCCAGGTCGGTGTCGCCCTCCTTCTCTGACATAATAACGTACACGCTTGATGTTCCCATGATACTTGCCATCTTCCTGTCCAGTGGTGTCAGCTCGGGTGTACACGTACCCCCTCCAGTAGAAGACCCACTCTGGCGGTGGGAGGCAAGTTTTTTTTTTTGCCTCGACTTTGAGGTCCGACTACTTCTTTTTATTTCGGGTACCGTCCTGTCAGTTGCACTGACAGTCTGCACTGCAGACCCCACATGCTGCCACTCGCAGTTCTTCCTTTTATTTGTGACACCACTGCTGTGTCCACCAAATAAAATGTCTCTTCTAGCCTCCACTTCACCCACTAGCACTTCAATCTCCATCTCCGTAAAGTTTCTCTTCTTGGTTTTTTTTGTTGTTGCCATATTTCCCCTCTTCTTCATGTGCATCAATATTCATGTCCTGCTTTGCATTGACCTTTTATAGCCGGATTTGGGCGTGTTCAGGGCGGGATATGAGCCAAATTCACGTGCGCAAACTTCCGAGAAGACTGTAATTTATAAAGGGGTAATTGCTTACACCTGTGCGCAGGCATGGTTTTATAAATCAGAAATCTTTTTGGCATATGCAAACTTTTTGTTTTGGTCGTATGTACACTTTTAGTAGGTATTCTAAGCAATGTTTTATAAATGAGACCCCAGGAGAAGGAGATTTCTAGTGAGCAACTGCCTTAAATTCAACATTAAAGCTATATGCTACATGAGTTATTTATACTTTGATTTGTATGCGTGGTTTACACACTTTTTGTCTATACAGTGGCTTGCAAAATTGTTCGGCCCCCTTGAACTTTTCCGCATTTTGTCACATTACAGCCACAAACATGAATCAATTTTATTGGAATTCCACGTGAAAGACCAAAACAAAGTGGTGTACACGTGAGAAGTGGAATGAAAATCATACATGATTCCAACCTTTTTTTACAAATAAATAACTGAAAAGTGGGGTGTGCGTAATTATTCATCCCCCTGAGTCAATACTTTGTAGAACCACCTTTTGCTGCACTTACAGCTGCCAGTCTTTTAGGGCATGTCTCTACCAGCTTTGCACATCTAGAGACTGAAATTCTTGCCCATTCTTCTTTTCATAACAGCTCCAGCTCAGTCAGATTAGATGGACAGCGTTTGTGAACAGCAGTTTTCAGATCTTGCCACATATTCTCGATTGGATTTAGATCTGGACTTTGACTGGGCCATTCTAACACATGCATATGTTTGGTTTTAAACCATTCCATTGTTGCCCTGGCTTTATGTTTAGGGTCGTTGTCCTGCTGGAAGGTGAACCTCCGCCCCAGTCTCAAGTCTTTTGCAGACTCCAAGAGGTTTTCTTCCAAGATTGCCCTGTATTTGGCTCCATCCATCTTCCCATCAACTCTGACCAGCTTCCCTGTCCCTGCTGAAGAGAAGCACCCCCAGAGCATGATGCTGCCACCACCATATTTGACAGTGGGGATGGTGTGTTCAGAGTGATGTGCAGTGTTAGTTTTCCTACACACATAGCATTTTGCATTTTGGCCAAAAAGTTCCATTTTGGTCTCATCTGACCAGAGCACCTTCTTCCACATGTTTGCTGTGTCCCCCACATGGCTTGTGGCAAACTGCAAACGGGACTTCTTATGGTTTTCTTTTAACAATGACTTTCTTCTTACCACTCTTCCATAAAGGCCAACTTTGTGCAGTGCACGACTAACAGTTGTCCTAGGGACAGATTCCCCCACCTGAGCTGTAGATCTCTGCAGCTCATCCAGAGTCACCATGGGCCTCTTGGCTGCATTTCTGATCAGCGCTCTCCTTGTTCGGCCTGTGAGTTTAGGTGGACGACCTTGTCTTGGTAGGTTTACAGTTGTACCATACTCCTTCCATTTCTGAATGATCGCTTGAATAGTGCTCCGTGGGATGTTCAAGGCTTGGGAAATCTTTTTGTAGCCTAAGCCTGCTTTAAATTTCTCAGTAATTTTATCCCTGACCTGTCTGGTGTGTTCTTTGGACTTCATGGTGTTGTTGCTCCCAACATTCTCTTAGACAACCTCTGAGGCCGTCACAGGGCAGCTGTATTTGTACTGACATTAGATTACACACAGGTGCACTCTATTTAGTCATTAGCACTCATCAGACAATGTCTATGGGCAACTGACTGCACTCAGATCAAAGGGGGCTGAATAATTACGCACACCCCACTTTTCAGTTATTTGTAAAAAATGTTTGGAATCATGTATGATTTTCGTTCCACTTCTCACGTGTACACCACTTTGTATTGGTCTTTCACGCGGAATTCCAATAAAATTGATTCATGTTTGTGGCTGTAATGTGACAAAATGTGGAAAAGTTCAAGGGGGCCGAATACTTTTGCAAGCCACTGTAGTTAGAGCAAGCAAAACCTTCGGGTCTGAAAGTGGACGAAAATTCACAAGGTCTGCAAGAAATGTCTGTAAACCGTGCAAAGAATACAATAAACAAACTCAAAGACAGCTTCCTTTGATTTAGTATGAATGAATTTCGTCCTTGTTTCAGTTTTGATATTGAGGTAATAATATCAAACATAATCAGACATAATAAGTTTATTTAATAGATAATATATGTGTTGGCTAGTGTAAAAAAAAGGCCCAGATTTTGATCTAAAGTGTTGTCAAAGATTCGAGCTGTATTGGCTCAAGTTCCGTTTGTTTTCATGACAGTAAGACTGCCAGTTGTGAATGAGTTTGTCAGTAACAAAGCATTTGAAAAACTGATAATAAGCAACTGAAGAAAAAAAAAAAGTAATCAACTCACCCATAACAACAACAACAAAATCAAAACCAACACACAATATAACTAGCAGTTCTGCTCCCATTATGTGGATGATTGGATGATATTTGAGAGGTCCTGAGTTTGAGTGTTTTGTGTTTTCTTTAAAGGATGCAAATCTCTGTATGAGTAAAGGACTTTGAATGGGAAGAATCTTGATAGCGAGAGTTCTTTCATTTCCAGTGTTCCTCTTTTTTTAACAGCTTTTAGGTAGCAGGGCTCTTAATGACCTACTCATTTTTATATAAAGGAGCAGATGAGGGTTATTAGCACGAGTAAATTACGGCAAAACCCAGCAGATTCCCAATGTTTATATTTAACAAATCTACACGAAATAATAGCTGCAAACAGTATAATCTATTGCTTGTTATGACTCCTAGAGGCCAAATATGAAAACAATATTTAGGGATCTTTTGTAAATACACGTTTTAATTTGTATTTAGACTTTTTAAAACAAAATTTTTATTTATTTTCAACCTGTTAGCAAATGCTGTGAGCATTCACCTTAAAAGGCGGTTCTAAAATGACTTTTAAACTATTTCTATTAAAACAATAAAAAAACAACAACATTGAAGTTAGCTTATTGGTTAATTTCATGCTTCTAATACAGAACTGGAATAAATTAACCCAGCTTTGAAGGCTACTGAATCTGAGGCTATAAATTGGAGGCCAACCTGAGCTCTTAAGGACAAAAGTTGTTTGCTAACGTTATTTAACAACACCAGAACTTAAGGAAATATCTATAAAGGTTAGAATGCACAAGCAGGCACTTTGCACAATTTTCCTAAGAAACGGGACAAAAAAATCTATTAATGAATGAATTTAAACATGTATCTACTTAATTTGGTAGGTGTTAGTAGAAAGGTTTATTTTTCAGTGAATGTGAATTACAGCAGTGGGAGGCTGAAGTAGTAGCAGATTCAGTACTGTGGGGGTCTGAAATGCTAATACAGCATTCTTCCTCTCTTTTCTCCAAGCACTGGACATAAACAGGCATTAGTAAAATATGTTTTGTTTAGACCATTGTATTTTATTAAACATGGAATACAAACTCCCCCCAGCCACATTGTAAGGTATATCTTGCTGGCACCAGACTGGACACTCATTTGCCTTGTCTATATTAACATGTCAACATCCCATAGTTACTACCAACAAATTGGCAGTATATCTGCGATGCAAGTCAGCTGTTCAAGTCCTCATTATCACCTTTAAGAAAATTTTTTTTTTTAAATCTAAGCTTGGCACTGATGGGAGTAGCCGTCAAAAGACGTGGTGCACTGTGGCCATTCGGGGATGAGCATGGTCAAGCACAAAACTGAGGTAGGCTGGGCTGTTGAAACGATTTTTTGATGAGTACTAAGGGGTCCAAAGAATGTCAGGAAATGATCCCCCTCACCATTACGCTACCACCAACAACCTAAATAATTGATACATGGCGGGAAGGATCCATGTTTTTATGTTGTTAATGCCAAATTGTGATGAGCCTGTGTGAATTATAGCTTTAGTCTGTTCTTAGCAGACAGGAGTGGCACCAACATCCATGCCACCTCATTTTTGTCTGTTCTGATGTTCAGTTTGAACTTCATCAATTAGCCTTCACACCGTCTAGCTGCCACAATGCATGAAGCTGCTGCAACGTAACTGGCTAATTAGCTAGTCGTGTTAACAAGCAATTGAGCATGTGTACTTAATAAAGTGACTTGTTAGCGTATATGTCTTATAGACCCCAAACCTGGTTTGCTTTTACCTTATTTTATTGGGCTCTAAATGTGGGGTCATAACCACCCTTTCTCTTATTATTTGCTCTGTGGTTCTAGGTCTCACTTTAAAGCATCGTGTTTAATTTGTTTTAGCAGTGCAAAGCAGGGTAGAGCAGGAAATAAAATTCTCTAGCTAGTGGGAGAGGAAAAAGAAACAATATTTCAGGACGTAATTGTCTTCAATTAAGTGGATATTCTTGGCTGTCTTGGTGTTATTTGGGTTAAAGACTGCGAATATCCACAAGCATTCAGCTCCCATTTAAAATTACACACATTATCCCTTTACAGCCCTAATGGTAAAATCACATGAAATGGTTTCCTAGGAGATGTTATTGTGAAAGATGGAGCCAAGGGCATAATCACTATATTTATGCCATCCAGGAGCAGCCAGTAATCACCAGTAGAAATTGAGTTGCATTGCTGGGATTGAGCAGGAGATAACCTCAGTTAATTGCCATTTTCAAAGTTACTGTTGTTTAGTCGCAGTGTGCCGTTCATTAGTACACAGGAGGGAGGAGGAAAAAAGAAAAATCAATGTAGAAATGTCCAAGCCAAGGTCTGCTACTGCAGCTACAGGGAAGCTTTAATGATATTTATTTAAACTGTTTCCCGAGATTAGCTGTCAGGGCCCAGCGCTCTGAATTAAAAATGAGGTCATGCAAAAGATGGCATCAATAACCTTGAAATAGACTGCCTTTTGCTTCTGTGCTGTGCCATTTTCTCTGTGCCCCCCTCCCCTCCCTTCCTCTCTCTCTCTCTCTCTCTCTCCCTACTCCCTGCCTTGCACTTCATGCTGTTTCTTTCATTATACAGGTCAGCGCCTTTTAAAAGCTCCTACATATTTAATCTTCACGGTTTCCTACGTGATCTCTTGTTACAGAAACATCACATTCCACTATCTCTGTTCCTTTCTGCCAGTTACAGATTTTTAATACCTCACCATGCCTTGGCACTCTAATGTAATTGCACAACAGGGTTGGCATCAGGGTGGGGATGGAGGTGGTATTGGTGGGGGGGTATCCATGGCAACTGAGAAGCAATTTAGAATAATTTGCTATTTAAAAACTCAGAGGTTTTGAGCAACAGCAGAGCGAACAGATGAGAGGGGTTTTTGGATTAACTCATTTTGTCTTAAAAGCATCAGACATTTGCCAGATGTACTGTACGTACGGGACCGAAGCTTGTGAAATATTCCCCGGCTCAGATCATGCAGATATGTGTTCCTTTTCAAGACAGATGCACGCGTGTTCCAATTTTAGTCGACTAGATGTTTTATTGATTCAGCCTTTATTCATTCCTCTTGCAATCGATGTTCCTCCGCATTGACTAAAGCTGCTCTCCACATATAAAAATACATTGTTAGGGAACCTTGAGTCAGTCTTAGAACATCTGTAAAAGAAAGAGACTGTAGGGTTTTTTTTCTATACTCTTTAACATCCCTCTGCATTGCCCTCACTGTATTGCAGATACATCAAATATGCTCCATTGCACTTTGGCTTCCCTTTTTTTTATGCAGCAGCTCCAACGCAGATTTCAATTATTCTGCTAAAGGCAGAGGGCGATAGTTGGATTGCAGTGTTGGGAGAGCATTGGCATTGCTTTCATGTACTCTGCATTACAAGCAGGGGAAGACAGGCAGCAACAGTGATGGATTTTATTAAACAAGCAAAAACGTGTCAATAACAAAGAGTAAAATCGAGCAAAAAGAAGGTGAGGGAAAGGTTGCAAACAGGAGAAGGTTATTGTGTGCTGGCTGTCAGCATTCCTTAACACTATAAACAGTGTCTCAACATGTCTGGATCAAACGCCTGGCCAAGTTCTTTGTATCTCTGTGACTCTTCACTGGGTTTGAACCTGGACCTCAGTTATGATGGGAATGTAACAAAAGAGCTACTTATTATTTACTATAGAACTACGGAATTTGATAGAAGTATTTTCCAGGTGTGAATATATCTCTCTTACCATCCATCCATCCATCCATTTTATGGTGTTTCAGGTTCCACATCTGAAGCTCAATCACTGTTGAAATATCTACCATAATCCACTAGAAACGTATGTATTTGTACAGGGAACTGACATAAGAAAATGTGTAGAAACCCTGAAAATAACAGAAAGATTACTTTAGCCCCTGAGACCTTGATGTTTTTTCCTGAAAAAAACTTCAACTAGCTTTTTGAGGAATTCATTGAATGGTATGTTTTGATTTTTGGCCCCTGGTGGCAATGAGAAATGACAAATTATACCACTGGCAATCTGTATAGAAGTAGAAGTCTGCTGAGATTAAAATCTAGTTCAGTGCAGCAAGTTAAATTTACAACATTCCAGATAAGACTTACGTCCACTTTAAAGAGCAAAAGGAGACAGGTTCCGTACATTATTGGGCTTTAATAGTTGAATTACTGAAAGTGTTCCTTTATGCAGAACAGTGGACATTTATTTTACACAGTTGGTGCTCTGGGCTCACACCTGCCAGGGCGAACATTTACTGCATACTGCCGCAGCCGCAACTAATGAGAGCAAACCCCAGGGGAACAGTAGAGGTCATTTTAAATCTGGTATTTTCAGACTTGACAAAGGACTTAAGTTTTCATACATTCCTGGGCTGCCCTCCTGTTTTAACTGCATGAATGAGGGTCACCTCGAGTGGTTTGGCTCTGAGACAAAAGAGGAGCTTCTAGGCATGAATCCAGAGCAGAGGGAGCAGATACAATGTCTGTTTATCCCTCTGCTTTTTTCTCTGAAACAGTTTGTTTTCTCCTTACTTTCATGTTTAACCAGAATGTGACTTTTTCTAAAACTCGTGTGTCCTCACGGGCTCGTAAAAAGTACGTTATTTTTCTTTCCTTTAAGTCTTTCTTACAGCCCCGGGGTCTCGTCCAGCAGCTCTTTAAATAGTTTCTTTACCCTTTTTTTAAATGCATGAAGTAGCTCTTGTGATCTTAACACAACACCAGCTAAAATTAATTTCAGCTTGGATGGGAGGGGAACTGTTGAAATGGAACAGCCCGCAGGCTTTTTCCATTTATTTGGTGACTTGGGTATTTCTTGGATTTTAGCACACGGCTTGTTCCTGTAACACAAAACTCAGATGAGAGCAGCACATTGCTGGTAAAGTCACCTTGTTATTGCCAAGTTGTCTTTTTACATGGAGGTGGGGGGGGGGGGGGGGGGGGTTAAGTGCCATGTGGCTGTATGTGTAATCCATTATTTCAATGACGCTGATCTCCTTTGCTGACGGTTGTGCTTTAATGAATTACACAGTTAGTGAT
This sequence comes from Valencia hispanica, assembly GCA_963556495.2. Taxonomy (NCBI): domain Eukaryota; kingdom Metazoa; phylum Chordata; class Actinopteri; order Cyprinodontiformes; family Valenciidae; genus Valencia; species Valencia hispanica. The sequence continues at coordinate 36,981,153 of OY747711.1, forward strand.
TATCTGGATCCAGTACATTACATGTATTTAAAGAAACTTATTTTGAGCTTTATTACATAGGCCTTGTTTATTTGTTGGGGGGATTTTTTTATTTACTTCTGATCAACACAGGGGGGGTTTTTTTTGGGTCGGGGCTGCTTAAACAACTAGCAGGTAATAAATTGGCAGGAGGCAAAGTTAAGCATTTATTGACCTCATAAAAATAGTTGCCCCTCCTGTTCTGATGAATTCTTTCCTGGAAACCGCCAGGGCACCGTACGCCCCCAAGTGGCACAAATCATTAACTACACCTGGCTCTTTCAGATTATTCACTGGCTGCCAAGGTCTGCCTTGGAGGAAATTGCTACTCACAGTGGTCTTGTATCACAAGCACTTATTATATCATGTTGCACAATCATGACTTAGTTATATGTGAAAGGCTTGAAAGTACTCCAATCTGTCACACTGAGGGCTGTATTAAGGCTTAATGTTTCTTGTTATTTTTGTTTTATGTTGCTTATTTTATCAAATAAAAATAGAAAAGTGGAAAAAGGAGGTACCTGTGGAGGTCCAAAAGCGCCACAAATAAATAAATAAATAAATAGCCTAAGTGATTCCTTAAATATGTAATTTATTCCTAAAAATATGTATACTTATGTTATTTTTTATTTTAACACATACTTCAAATTACTAATGATTACCTATCTTGTAGCATTGATTGTTTATCTATTTAATAACTTATTGAGGCATTAAATTAATTCTAGATAAATTTATATTCACCACCTCTATTTTAATTAGAATATATGTGAAACATAAATTTTTGATAATCTAATGACTTGTTTATTACCCCATGCCACTTTTGGCACTCAATAGTTAAAGGCCTAACACAAGCAGTTAATTAAAGCTGAATCAGAAACCAAACTGAAAAAGATAGGTTGGAAAAGAATTAGCGATACACCTACTGTGTTGTTTTATTAAATGTTTTTTCGCAGAACTAAAATGGTGGGAGGTTTTACATTTGATGCATTCATTGAACTAATAAAAATAAATTAACTTCCAGTATTTGACCAGATCAGAGGGTCAAAGGGAAGATTTAGTGATTCCAATTAGTGGTAGATTGATTGGTGCATATCTTTTATGATAGAAGATAGATGTCTTCAGCTGATTTCTGTCAGCAAAGCAAAGCGTTACAACAATGACAGGAACCGACTGGTGTCGGTTTACAACGTAGATTTTCCATTTAAAACTATTAGAAGGCCCCCGCAATTTCCCCAGGATCAGTTCTTAAATTATACGGGGCAGCAGAACTCCACCCACCCAAAAACACAGCCTTATTGACATTCCTTAAAGTTGACCCAGGCCAAGACAGCCATCTCTTTCCCACAGATTATGCAGATTGCTAACAATGGACCCAGTTATATATACAGTCCCTTTACTTCTTAGACTGGATCCAACTCAAATTGGTCGTTTTATCTTCTAAGCAATACCAGCTTTTCCAGAATTTAAATGTAATACAGGTTTATCATCTTAGCTCTAGAAAGCGTGAGAATTATTTATCTACTTGTTAGTAAAGACAACATGTTTTAATCTGTTTTCCAGGATTTCATCACAGTAATCTTTACTGCTCATTAACATACCTTCATCCACCCCCCACCCTCCTCCTCCTCCCTTTTACTCCCCCTTTCCCCTCTTTTCTCTGTTTGGTCTGTTTTCCTCCTCTCTTCTCTTCCACAACCTTTTTGCTCTCTGTCTCTCCAATAAGTCACATTTAATAGTACATTTCCTTTCTTGGCCTGGGGCCTGGTGCCAGACCAGCTGTATGAAATGTAGTTTCACCGCTTTCCCTGCCAGCACTTTTGTTCAGAGAAAGAAAAAAAAAATTACCCAAAAAAATCCCACAGAGCCTCTTGAAGTCTCTGAGGCTTTTTTTCCCCCTCATTTGAAGAGGAGGCGAAACAGTTCTTGATTCATTGTTTGTTTTACTGCCATGTCCCTTAAAAGGGATAGTGCAACTGTCTCTTGCTGTTACACGACAAGGTTTTTTTTTTCTTTTCTTGAGACTGAGAATGTCTGACTTTCATGGATTATTCCATAAAACGTAACGGAGGATTTTGAAAGATTTTTCACAGCAACTCACTGATGTTTTATAGCGTTGTAGCTCTTCAGCTCTCTCAGTTTGTTCTTCCGCAGTGTTTCTTATTTCTGGTTCTGTGCCAACTTCCATTTTGTTCCTGGAGCAATAAAAGTCTAAAAGTTTCCCTTGCTGCTTTTTCATGTCAGTGTTTTACACATGGGTGTTATGTTATCCAGATCCTAATGTCCCCATTTGTTACAACATGACATATGGAAATTTGACTTAGGATGTATTTAAAAGAGGAATAACAACATTTAGATTAAGTTAAATGTTTATTCTTCCTAACGTTCTGTGTCATTTAGCATGAATTTAATTAAACATGAGCATATGAAGCCATTGTGTTCCTTAAATACCCAAGCATATTGCTTCCATCTGAAAATATTTTCATCGTTGAAGCTAATTTAAGGGCTTCTGTCTCTAATCATTTTAGCATGCAGAAGGAGATATTAAGTGCTGCAAGCTTTCTTTAAACATTTGATTTCAATTCTGGCAGATATTTTCTTCTTTTCTTATTTCCAGCCACAGTAACTTTACACACCCACATTCACATTCTGTTCCTTCGAGGTTAAAGTAATACCAAATGTGATCTTTCTCAGCAGGGGATAACTCATTACTCACATTCTCTCTCCCTCTCTCTCTCTCACACACGCACACACACACAGAAACACAAACATACACACACATACTGGCTCCAAACTGAGTCTGGATTTCCCCCTAGCCCAGCTTAATTACAATAGAACTGTTAATGCTTACCAGGTATTTAAAAAAGGAGGGTTTAAAACAAGCTATATAATGCACCACAAGCTTGCAGCTGTTTTGGTGGAGTTGGGGGGAGAGTTGCTGTGCTTTAAAAATCTATATTTTAGCAACAACAAGAGAAGAACAGTGCCAAGCAAAAGTGTTTACTTCACCAGTATGTAGCTCAAAGTTGTTAAGTGTAAAGAAAGGGACACATTGTTTTCTCATTTTTTAGAAATAAAGGATGACATATACGGTGGGGCAAAAAACTATGTGGTGGGCACGGATTGTGAAAGTTGTCCCACTTAAAAAGATGAGAGAGGTCTGTAATTTTCATCATAGTTAAACTTTAACTGTGAGAGACAGAATATTTAAAAAATCATCCAGGAAATCAGATTGTAGGATTTTTAAAGAAAGTATATGTAAAATGGCGCAGAAAATAAGTATTTAGCACCTACAAACAAGCAGACCTGTTACTTCTTCTTTAAGAAGCTTTTCCATCCTGCACTCGTTGCCTGTAATACTGGCACCTGTTTGAACTCGCTATCTGTATATAAGACACCTGTCCACACCTTAAAACAGTCCGACTGCAACCTCCACCATGGTCAAGACCAGAGAGCTGTCCAAGGACACCAGGGGCAAGATTGTAGACCTGCACTAGACTGGGATGAGCCAATCTACCATAGGCAAGTAGCTTGGTGAAAACGGATCAACTGTTGGAACAGGCTTGTCCAATCCTGGTCCTCAAGATCTACCATCATACAAATTTTAGATGTAACCCAGCTCCAACACAACTGAATCAAATTGTTCAATTCCCTCATCAGTAGTCTGTCAGCTCTGCAGAGGCCTGGTAACGAGACCTTCATTTGATTCAGCTGTGATGAGAACGGATGCATCTAAAAGTTGCTGGATGGTAGATCTCGAGGACCAAAGTTGGGCACCCCTGTGTTAGAGCAATTATTAAAAAAATGGAATGAATATAAGAGCATTGACAATCTCTCTCCAACTGGGGCTCCATGCAAATCTCACCACATGGGGTACACATGATATTGAGTTTGGTGAGGAAATAGCCCAGAAATACATGGGGGGAACTGGTCAATGACCTGAAGAGAGCTGGGACCACATTAACAAAGGTTACTATTAGTAACACACTACGTCATCATGGAATAGAATCCTGCAGCACTCGAAAGGTCCCCCTGCTTAAGCTGGCCTATGTCCAGGCCTGTCTAAAGCTTTCCAGAGACCATCTAGATGAGTCAGAGGAGGATTGGGAGAATGTCATATAGTCAGATGAGACCAAAATAGAACTCTTTGGTATAAATACCACATACCTTGTTTGGAGGTGGAAGAATGATGAGTTGCCATACCCACTGTGAAGCATGGGAATGGAAACATTATGCTTTGGGCTGCTTTTCTGCAAGGGGGACAGGACGGCTGATCCGTAATTTTAAAAAAAGGATGAATAGGGCCATGTATCATGAGACTTTGGGCAAAAACCTTCCATCAGTGACAGCCTTGAAGATTAAACTTTGCTGGATCTTCCAGCATGACAATGATTCCAAACACACTGTCTGGGCAAAGAAGGAAAGCTACATAAAAAGCCTTTCAAGGTTCTGGAGTGGCCCAGCCAGTCTCCAGACCTCAATCCAATAGAGAATCTGTGGAGGGAGTTGAGAGTCAAAACATCACAGCTCTAGAGAAGATATGCATGGAAGAACGGACCAAAATACCAGCTACAGTGTGTGCAAACCTGGTGAAGACTTACAGGAAACATTTAAACTCTGTCATTGCTAGCCAAGGTTACATTACAAAGTATTGAAGTGAACTTTTGTTATTGACCAAATACTTATTTTCTTTACCATTATACAGATAAATTCTTTCAAAGTCATACAATGTGATTTCCTGGATTTTCTTCCCTCACATTTGAAGTGTAGCCCTACCTATGATGAAAATTACAGACCTCTCATAGTCCCCTCTTTTTAAGTGGGACAACTTTCACAATCAGTGGCTCCAAAATATTTTTTTGCTCCACTGTATTTGTATTCTGCACTTCAAGTTCACACTTTGTCATATCACCTTTTTCTTAAATTAGGCTGCAGGTTTTGGAGGATATGTCTCTACAACTGCACATTTAGAGACTGAAATTTGGACTGAACTTTGTCTAAGGGTATCAGAGTGAAGGGGGGCTAAAGACTATTGTGAATCACAAATTTAAGATTTTATTCGTAAAAAAAGAAAGAAAGAAAAAAGCTGTAGCATTTTTCTTCCACTTCACAATTACACACTAGTTTGTGGTGGTCTATCACATAAAGTTAGAATAAAATACATTGAAGTTCATGGTTGTATTGCATCAAAATGTGGAAGAGTTCAAAGTGAATGTTTTGTAATGCATTTGGTTACCTACTACATTTAAGACAGCTTTATCAACACTTGATCATGTGAGCACATAATAATTCACTAACTAGTTCTATAAATGGGGGCGACACATTTTTTTATCCTATTTCCTGCATTCCTTTTCAGGCTCCTCCTTTCTTACGAGAGGCACCTTAAAGGCGAACAGGACAAGCCCCTCCCACTGGCCAAACCCAGGAAGCAGGAGAGCAGCCAAGAGAAGGCGTGTGGAGCCGGAGCTAAAGTGAAAGTACTGGGGGCCAAGAAACTGAAAGGCCCCAACCATCCTAAACTAGGTAGTAAAAAGGACAGAGAGGTGAAACAAGAACAAACACAGGTCAGTGTCAGGGTTTCTACACACTTTCATAGCAAAAGTTCTTACTTTTTTCATATTTTTCTCCTTATTTTATGTAACATATTTTGGACATTCTAGTATAAAATATTGCTGTATAGCTTCTTAAATAGTATTTAGGTAAAATGTATTATCTTTGGGTATATATTTTGTTGAAAAAAATTTAAACTTTTGGACTTGGCAAATAAATTATGGAACATAACAACCTAGACTAAATGCAGGGTCTCCAAAGCACAGTTTGTGAACTGTTGTACCTTTTATTTTGTCAAGTTTCCTAAAAATATTAGAATCCCTGGTTTATTTGGCATTTAGACCCAATTTAAAAACCACTGGTATAGTTCAACCTAAATTCAAAGTTTACCTCTCCGTTGTATTTATTAGGTATTATTGGGCTTTCATTATTTTCGTAATTGTTTCATACTCTATTTTCCTTTTTCCAGACTTTTCAAGACTGCAAAAGATCCCTGTGTCTTGTTTCCTTGATGGATTATCAGATAATGTATCATCGTGTTAACCTACCTTTTTTCCCACATGCAGGAGTCAAAGCTGAAAGAAGAAAACGATGAGATCTCCACAGCCATAAAAAATGATGCGTCTCTTCAAGATGAACCGATTGTAATAGAGGAGGAAGAGTTACACGTCACTCTGAAGAAAGAGGAGTCATTGGCAGTGGAGCAGTCATCCTCGCTTTGCCTCAAAGAATCTGAGTGCAGACCCCCCCACGGTGGTTTCCCCCTCCACACAGGGCCTTCTCCCCAACCAGAATGGAGGCAAATCAGCGAGGTGCTCCAAGCGAAACTCGCAGGTGAACAGCAAACTGAAGGGAATTTCATTCCAAAAAATTCGTACCTGCTCCCCCGCTGGGATCAGAATAAAGCTGCTGGACATGTCGCTCTGCCTGAGCACTTTTCCAAGGTCAAAGACTGCATTGAGAATCATGGTGGGAAAGTTGGGAAGGTGCTGCCCATGTGTAAGCAGGTGGACGGACAATGTATAGATTTGAGCACAGATTCTTACTCGGAGAAGGATGACTTTGGGGTGATTAAGAAGGAGTCAACCCAGGGCACAGGACAGACAGCTGCCTACTGCAAAGCCAACCAGGGGGTCATGTCTCCTTTGGCTAAAAAAAAGCTCCTCTCCCAGGTGTGCGAGTCCAACCCTTACTCCTTTTCTTCTCTTCAGTCTCCACCTCCCTCCGCTGTGTCCTCTCTCCATCGAGGTGATCGAGAAAAAGAGAAAATAATAAGTGAAGAAGAGCTGGTGGGACAAAGGTACAAGGGTGCTTCAGACAGCATCCCTGAGATCTCGCCCATGTTCAGGCCGTCAGTGATCCAGCACGCACAGAGCAGCAAGGCTCAGCAACAGACCACCGGAGGGCAGTCAGAGAGGAGCACTGCTGCTGAGCTGTCAGACGCTTACAGCCGGACGAGCCATCAGCTTCAGCCTCAAGCGAGCGTGCCGTGGCAGCCATACCTTACTAGAACCCAAACCCAGGACTGTGCAGAGACCGCTGGGGAGAAAATCCTCCAAGGTCCACTCACTCAATCCAGGAGCTATACAGGGGACTGCTACTCATCCCCTCACCTTCACAGCTTGTACAGACAGACTGAGAGCTGCCTGAGCCAAGAGAGGATGGCTGGCTTTGCTGGCGGAGAGCGGCGAGAGCACTACAGCAGGGAGCGCGAGGGTGGCCAAAGCTTTGTTATTGGCGGTCTGGAGCAGGAGGGCTTGGTGTACAGATCTCACTACAGTGACAGGACTCAGACACAAGGAGAGAATGGAGAGGCTGAGGAGGAACCCAGAGACTTTTCTATTTCTAAACCTCTATCTCAGAGGGTTTCCTCTTTTTCCAAACCCTCTTTCTGTAGTCTCTCATATCCCATCATGCACCACGGTTTGGATTCCCATCCTAAGGCATGCAGAGTCTCGCCTATGACAATCTCTACCCCCAAACGAAGCTCACCAGACACTTCTCAGTCATTTCCCAGCCCCAAAGCTTCAGGTGAACTACCCCTCAATAGTCCCATTCGACCCAGTAAGCGGAGCCTGGTGGAAGCAGAGAGTGAAGACCCCCCAGAAAGGAAAGTGCGCGTTGTGACTCCTATTCACCCTGCCAGCACAGTCCGACGGAGTGACCCTGAGGAGCTGAAACCCGCTGAGCCAGCCCATGCCATTCACCTCAACAATCATCTCCCTGAGGGCCACTCTGCAACCACCTACCACCCACCCCACACTGCACCCCTCTATGCTGGCATCTACCCACACGGCACTCTGGTTTCACCAGGAGCTCAGGACGGGCTCCATCAACACCCAGGCCTGCAGTACCTAAAAAGCCAGTCGGCCGTGTCCCCCCTCATGCCCCCCTTCGCCATCCACTCCATGATGCTCCACAGGCAGCTACTAGCCTCCAGCCCCAGCCCCCACCACCTCTACAGGTACCCGGGTGGGGCAGCACTGTACGGAGAGCTGTTGCACCACCTCTACCCTCTCTCGACCCTCCCACCACCTCAGCTGTCGTCGGTACACCCCAGCACCAGACTTTGAGGGAGAGAAAACCCTTTTTTTCCCCTCCCCTCTCATTGTTAAAACTGTGTCGGCTTATTTTCATTCACATCGTGGCTCAAATCGAGGCAAATCTCGGATCATACCATTTGCTGATGACAAACTGCTAAATCCATCACTCAGACTGCAAGTTCCATTTTTTTCTATCTGTGTATGCCTTTGTTTATATCCTTTGCACTGTTCTTAAATTTTTATCACCACTTACTGTATGTTGTTGTTGCTTTTGTAACCCTATTTGCACAATGCTCGTGTGTATATGCTCACAGATCAGTTTGCCGCTTTCAGTGACCCACGAGTCAGGTTTGTTGCTCTGGAACGTGAGAAGTCGAGGGAAGCAGAGAAAAGCCATTTGTTTACTGTGTCTGAGGGCTACCCTTTGTTGCCTAAAAACACTAAACGTAACATGACAATGAGACACAAAACTCTTAATAACCTCAGTATGTGTGTTTTTATCTGCTAACAGGCATGGGTTGGTATGAGATTCTTAGTGGATGATTAGTTTGAGTAACAATACCACAGTTTCAAAGTATTTACACACAAAACAATAAAGAAAAAATATGTACCATAATCTAATTTATTTCATTTAAAACTGAATAGCATAGTATTATTCCCACTGTTGCTAAAATATTAAGTTGATTGTCCCAGTTATAATCAAGCTAGGGCAACGCACATTGGCGATTTGAAACTTGCGTCCAAAATAAAGTACACCTCTGTTCATGTCTATCAAACAACCCACATCGGCAGTGTCTGGTTGGTGGCCGACACTCCTGTATGAAATACCCAGAGATCGCTTTAAAATCTTTTCTATTTAGAAGCGTCAAAGCTCATCCAAGGTTGAAGTCCAGTAACGTGCCCAATGTGTGTTAAAAAGCATAATTTCACTAGCATTAATTGCCACAACTGATGCACACTCCCCTTTGCCTGTAACATTTAGTTATAGATTTGATTTCAATACAGAATCTTAATAAAATTATAGAACCAATATTAAGTTTAGTGGCAGTTTTTTTACACTTACTATGTAAAATACCACTTTTTATCATTGTGTTATTTGTAGAGTATCACAAGTATAACTAGCTGATTTTAGTTTATTAATTTGCCAGGCTACCTGCTCTGGTAGAGTCTACAATCAGTGGCTCAACAGACGTTGAGTTGCCGTTCGTAGCTTGCCAACTGTGGTTTTACAAGTTTTACCTTAAGTGTTTTCAGAATGGGAAACATCTTTAAAGGTAAAATGTAGCAGCCTTCTTTCAACCAGGTAACCGGCACTACATAGCGTCAGGTGGAAGACTGATAGAAGTGTGTTAATTTACAAGCCTGAGAAAAAAATTAAGAGACCACCTAATTTTAATATTCACAGATATGTGCTGAAGTAGAATGAAAATCTTGTTTATTTTATAACCCACTGAGTTGTTTCTAAATTTCAAATAAAAAGACATAGTCAAAATAGGTTTTTAGACCTGAAGTAATGCAAGAAAACATGCTCATATTCATACAATACTAATGTTTTGGCTAAAGAAGATTTTGGAAATCAATATTTGGTAGAGTAACCAATATTATCAATCACAACTTTCATATGTCTCTCCAGTCTTTCACATTACTGTTAGGTAAAGGTAAACACCTAATTAGTGTCTCATAAGTGTAGAAATTTTGTTTTCATAGCTGTAGGCCACAAAAGTCAGAGAAAACTGATCACTGTGGCGTCATTAAAAGAATACTAAACTCTAGAAACAGTATGACAAAAACATTTTTGCTATTCTGAAACCATATCTTTTTCAAACCAATAACCAGCCCATGCCTAATTGCTAGCAAAATAAAATAGCTGAATCATTTTTTTTATATCTCTTCAGGCAGCCAGGGCTGTTGTGTCTGTTTACATGTCTCCACGCTGAACTCTGTTCCTTGTTTGTGCCACAGTAAATCCAGCTGGAGTGGACTGATAGGGATAAGTGTTCACACCCGCTGTGGCGCTGCTTAATACGAACAGTTTCATCACGACCACATTCAGAGGTGCTTTGCGTAACAGATGTACTGTAGAGTCACTATTTACAAAATTCAGGTTCGTCTTCATTCTTTTTAGACACATCTTCGTCTGTCGCATTCGATCTGTTTGTGAATCATGGATGTTTTGTCTTCGGCTGGTATGACTTTCACCTTCTGAGCTGAAAGTAATTTGACCTCGGAACATTTTTGTGTTGAGTAGACTGTTGTGGCTTGTTTTGCTTCTGCAGGAAAAGCATAATGAAGCAGCCATCTGCTGTGGAATGCTCACCACAAAGAAGAAGAAAAAAAATCTGCATTTCATATTTTTGTTCCTGACTTGAAACACTTCATTTTCTTGACAGACTCTTAATATATGATTTGATAGGAATGTTGTCACTTAGGATATTACTGCTTTGCAAATATCTGTGCCTTTCACAGTCTTGGATTAGTTAGCACTACGCTCATTAAGGTATATCTCCTGTAGCAGGGTAGGAATGTCAATATTACTGTCACTCTTGTGTCAAATGCAGTATGCAGACATTATCAAACAACATGGCACACTTTGAGGGTTTTAAAACGTAAGGAAACTATAAACCCAATGTTAGTTTTTTTTTTTTTTTTCGTGCTTTAATAAATCTGCTCACCCAGATTCAGAGACAGCTGATGAAGACACAGGTTTGGTGTCTGTCATCTGCAGGGCACGTTCTCTAGCAGTGATGAAATAGGTACCAGACTCCTTAAAGTATACCTACCGTGCTCCGTAGCCTCGAGGTGCAAAAACAACACCTGCGCTGGCTTTTTACAACCATTATAATTGCAATCCAGGATGACTGAAATACAGAGAACATTTTTTTTCCTGTTTAAAACGAGAGAGAAAAAAGCTGTAAACATCTACGATTTTACCGAACACTTAATGACATTCATTGCTGATTTTAGTACTGTACATTGCTGTGTGTAGGTATGCTGGCTCCTGTACAGAACGTTTATATGGAGGGAACTACTCATAGCAAACCTTCTCTCGTTTTGTCTTAATATCTGTGTAAATAGCACTGTAGATAGCACTGCGTGGTTGTTCTCATATAAACTGTTGTAATCTGTAAATAGTAAACAAAAAATGAACAGTATAAAAGGTGGTTACACAAACTAGATGTGTCCCTTTTTGTCGCTGTTTTGTTAGGCTCATACACTACAAAATAAGATTTAGGATATGCTTCTTGTTTTTTTTATTTGTTGTCCTTTCATTTTTTTTATGTTGTGCATCCTGAAGCTGTTTTTTATACCATAGCCATCTGTTTACCAATCATCCAGCTGGCAGCAAAACAAAAAATAAAGACATTTTGTATGATATGACCTCCTGTATATTTAATTAAAATATTTTACTATCAGTACACGTTTCATCCGTTTCTTACCCACACATGCATTTTGTCAAGCCACAACCACAAATCTTTTACTATTTGAGGAATCTTGACAGGCTGACACAAAAAAGTGCAAAATTGTGAAGTTTACAAATAAGAACCAGAGAAGTATGACATGCATTTGTATTCAGCCCCCATTTACTCTGATACACCTGAAATAAAATCCAGTGCAACCAGTTGCTTTCAGAGGTCACCTAACTAGTAAATAGATTCCATCTGTGTTTAATTTAATCTCAGTAGAAATGCAGCTGTTCTGTGAAGGCCTCAGAGGTTTGCTAGAGAACATTAGAAAACAAATTGCATCATAGCAGACAGGTCAGGGAGACACTGGAGAAGGTTACAGAAGGATTAAGTTATAAAGCAATATCCCATGCTTTGAACACCTCACAGCACGGTTCAGTTCATCATTCGAAAATGGGATGCATGACACGACTGGAAACCTACCAAAACATGGCCGTCCTCCTACAGTTTCAAGCTGGGTAAGGAGAGCGTTAATCAAACAAGCAGTAGGACGTGCAGAGATCCATTCCTCAGGTAAAATCTTTTGAGAGAAGGAAAACTATTAGTTTTGCACTCCACAAATTTGGCTTTTAATTACAAGTGGCTGGAAGGGCCTGTAAGAATTTAAAAGTTACATAGGGAACTCAAAACATGACGAAGGTACTCTAGTCAGATGAGACCAAAACTGAGTTTTTAGCCTACATTTGAAACTCATGGCACAAAGCTAACAATCTATTACTATTCTAAAACTCATGCTGTGGAGCTGATTTTCTTAACCAGAGAAAGGAAAGTTAGCTGGAACTAAATACCGGGCAGTCCTGGAAGACGGCCCATGTCCTCTACCTTCCAGCAGGTCAAGAACCCTAAACATACAGTCAGACCTACAATTAAGTGTTTAGACAAAGGGAATATTCAGGTTAGAATGGACCAGAGTCCAGCTTTTGATGTACTATTTTGTGTTGTTCTATCACATACAAGTCCAATAAAACAGTGTTAATCTTTGTAAAGCAATAGAACGTGAAAAAGAGATATACTTTTGCAAAGCACTGTAAAATGCAAGGATAGTATAAAGTGATGCAACACCAGCATGCTAACATAACTAGATTTTTTTCCTTTAGTAAATGCAGTGTGAATAGTGTTTCATTATTGTGACACCATTATTTGTCTGAGATCCCTCCAGCTTTAATCTTCACAACAGGCTATTTCTGGGCTCAAAGCCAGAAAAAGCCTCTTCAGCATTTGCTGCATTGAAGAAATGCGCCAGTGCATGTAGCATCTCTATGGCGTGTGGATTGGGGTGCAATAAAAGCTGTGCTTTGACTTTTATTGCCACCCTCTGGTAAACTTTTAACATGAAACATATTCTGTAATACTTCCAGAGCTCAGTAAAAATAAAAAAGCAACCTCACCGGTGTGGAATGTAGGTCGTTTTATTGCAGATCAGCAGCAATTAAAAAAAAATAAAAAATACACAAAAAAACAAAACAGTTATAGCTTCCAAGACAACAATGAGAAGTAATTGCACTTTCTGATAAACTATAGCTATGATCTCCTTATAATTTTACATAGCATTAAAACTATTAACTACTAATGCAAGACGAAGGTTTTACTACTTACTGATACAAAAAAGACGTAAAATGACATCTATAAAAACACATTTGAGTCGCAAACAAGAAATAAAAAAAACTGCAAATATTCACTTTAGTTATGGCAGTCATTTGCTAATTAGCTGTACTCCTTTCTCAACCATATTTGATATAATTGCCATTCCAGTGCTCATGTAGCCTATGCAGCAAACTGTGTAAAACAATGCAGAAATCTTACCATCATAATACTAAACTGCAATTTTTCTATCTCTCTTTTGTCCCAAAGTATAATGAAGTTTGATTCTGAAGGATGTAAAATATTGTTTTCCAAGAATGTACACTACAGAAAGCACGGGACTGACAGCACATACTAGATACATCGTGCACACTGCTACATATTGAGCTGCATTCCCCTTTGTCTCCCAAAGCTTTAACCTTTTATGTACAATTTAAGTGAATTTGCAGGATAACTGAAAAATGACTACTGTAGCTTTCCCCCATATTGCCTCATCTTTTTAGATAATTTTAGCAAAGCCAATGTTTTGTACTCTGCATGTAATTACGATGACCATTCTTCAACACAATGCCATTAAGTGGTTGGAATATTTAGGGGCTTGTAGTACTGGGCATGTTCAAAACAAGTGCACAAGGACATTCATTATTCAGGCCACTCAAAAGGCCCATTCATTCAATTATGTTCAGAGCATTTATTGGCTGCTATGTTAAATTATGTTAGACGTACTATGCAGACACTAAAAAACAAGGTTACTCTATTAAAAAGAACTCGAGGGGGGTAGGGAAGTCACATTACTGCTCACAATTGCCTTTCTTTAAAATGAGCTATAGTGGTCATAAAGTCGTCACAGTAAGTATAATATCTCAACAGCTCAAAAAAGCAATGGCTTGGCCCCTGTTAACCAAGTGGATCGACTTAAATTAAGTGCATTTGCAAAGATTTTCCTTCGAGTTCTTGTTCTGGAGCTGAAGGAAAGAAGCAAACCTTTCTTTTTGAGTTGGACTGAAGCAAGCTGTCTCACATGTGGGTTAACCACATAGAGGAACGTTGGAAGTTTAGATGAAGCTGAGGTAAAGCAGCAGATCCATCAGTGCAGCACTGGTATAGTAGAATGTAGGTGGTTATTTTATGACCCAACAGCTATACAGCGTGTTAAATTAGCAACTTGATAATTTGATTAATACGTTTTTATTGAAGTTATAATTCAGAATGTTAAGACCCCTGAACTACCCTCCCAATAATCAGCTTTGTGATGCAGTTTTTTTGGCCACCGGTGGTTCCTGATGCCTTATATTGGGGATTAAAGCAACAACACAATGGGCACTATAGGAGTCACTTGAAATTGACTTGCAATTTGAAATTAAATGATTAACAAGTAGAAATTTCAACTGCTCCTGCAAATGATGTTTGCGTTTAGAATGGGTAGCATTATTAAATGTAAACAGCAGTCTCTGTGCATGCTCTTTAAACAGTGGTATCCTTGTCTTATCTCAGAGATTGTTTTTTTTTAAACTGCCAACATTTGCAAACCCAGCATGTTCCATGACAGAGGTTGAGCTCAGAATTATTTTTTTTTGCTTGCTCACCTTTCCTACTTTCTAGCTCTCCAAGTAGAGGCATGAAAAAAAAAACAGACATGTCATTGAATTTGTAGCTTTCTTTTGAATTGCTTCCTACACCTAATGTCCTACTTCTTACATTTTTAAACACCCAACATATACTAAAAGTTGCTAAATTTAAGTCTTCTTCCATCTGTAAAAACTTCCTCACAAAAGTGTTGTGTTGCTAGCGCCATCTAGTAATGTTCCAACACTATACACTCACTCATCGAAAAAAAGATCTGATGTTAGTCTCTCCAAACAGTCTGTTTCTGGTCAGGGCTGGTTAAATCAAAAGTCCACCACTTCCCATCAAAAGTCGATTTCTCAGTGCATCTTTACCCTTTATGCATTCTAATCTGTTGATTTTAACTAACAGATTTCAGATGCATACCTAAAATGATTAGCTACTTTCTTTAACACAAGAAGCACATTTTTACTGAATTCTATGAAGATCTGCTCGGTATGAATTCTTGACCGTAGGCTGTATACACACTATATGTAGTTTCAACTCCTACACTTAAGAATAATTGCCTCCAAGTTTACTGTTAGTTGGAATAATAATTTCATATGACTCAATCACTATTTATAAACTGAGATGTAATAAAAATTTCTAATTTCGATAATGTTATTTGAATCAAATAAAGTGGTTGTTTCACAGACACAAACATATATTTCTGCCAACAAGTTCATATGCAGTGATCATGGGCATTCATTTAATCGGAAATATAAGCTTTTAATAAGAAATCAGAACCGTTCTTGTTGACAGGGGATTTTTAAAAAACAATGTTAAGATGATCAAGTTTAAATTTATTGTAGATTTTTGTCTACTCCATCTAAATTCATACACACATACGCTAATATCTGGTTAAAAGGTTGGCCTTCTTTAGCGAGTTGCACCTCAACCGCATTCTTTTGGTAGCCATTAAGCTTGTGGCAATTTTGGCTGGAGCACGTTTCTGTTGGTTTCTCAGCACCAATTTGGATTTTATCAACGATTTGGTCGGGAATTTCTAAAAGCATGTTAGTTCTAAACTCAATTTTAACTGTAATCTAGAATCATTGTCCTGTTGGAGATCCAGTTGTGTCCAAATTCCCAATGACTGGCTATTGATTTGAGGTGAAGATGAATTTTCAAGAAGTCTACCACTTTGTACGATGCACCAGTACCACTGGCAGTGATACCACCCTCAGCATGATGCTTCCCCCCCAATCAGTGTTTTGTTTGTTGGTAGTGACCAAGAGATAAATCCCAGCTGCCCATATGGAAAATCCAATTCCCTTATGGAAAAAAAGTTTTACATATTTAGATGTCGAAGTTTTAAACATTTGGCCACAATGACAGAAGAATATTTGGAGGAGTTCAGGTAAAGCTTTAAATCCTGAGAACACTGTACCAGCTGTTGAGCATGATGGTGGTGGCAGCATCATGCTAAGGGACCGTATCCCTGCCACTGGAATAAACAATGAAGAAGGGCTACCTCTAGCCCTAAACCAACTCCTTTTGACACTTAGTGGACCTATGATAAGAACAGTTATCAAATATCCTGCCAGAATACTACCAGAACCTTCGTTAAGGCAACAGATATTGGGTGGTTTCTTAGCAGCATATTAAGGATATTTATTCAAAAATAACTGGAGGTGTCTTTGTATAATTTAGCCCTGTGTGGATGAGAGACAATTTACAATAAATTTAACCCCAACTTTAAAATTTGTTTTCAAAAGTCTTTATGGTTTTGTTCATCATAAGTAAATGAAAACAAAATCAAAATGTTAAAACCTCAACTCAATAAGACATTCATGCTGATGATAAATGTGTGTAGATGTGTAGCGATTACAAAGCTTTCAGGTTCATCCTCTCTCTGAAAGACTTCCTCAGTTTGCTGCGCGGCGCAGGAACAGGACCGGTACCAGGACCGCCGCAGGCTCGGACAAACACAGGATCAGCTCCATGCTCAGGCAGCTGGAGGTCGTGGTTTTGGTGGTCCGGCTGCTGGAGTGAAAGCTGAGGCAGACCCTGCGTGTGCGCGTCGAGGACTGCCAGGGGAGCGTTCTTTCGGCTTAGAGCTGCTGCGCCTCCGCCGTTGTTCCGCTGGAGCTGCTGGATGATGGCAGAGAACTTGGCGTCTAGAGACGGCCTGCCTGTTTTGGACCTCGTGGCTGGACGCGAAATGCAAGCGCCGGAGTTCTCCTTCTCCTGGTTTGTAGGAGGAGGGTGATGAAGCAGAGAGGAGGGCAGGGGAGGTCTGGCCGGACGGGTGGGGTTAGGATAAGGCTTTACATCAGAAGGAGGGGGCGGAGCTCGTCGCTTTTTGTTGCTATGGGGTGTGGAGCCGGTGTTGGGTTTGGGGCTTGTACAGGGGGTGGAGGTTTTGCTCTGGGACAGAAAGCTCTTCTCCACCACTACTGAATGGGACCCATCAAACAGAGAGGACCAGTTAGGGGCCTCCTTCTTCTCCTCCTGCCCAATAAGGAAGCGGCCATCCGTCTCTTCAATTTTACTGTGGATTATGTCGGTAACGCTCTCAAACTTGCTGGGTGAATTTATACCTGCAGGAAATATTAAATTAACTAACAATGAAGGAAATTTATAGATGAAACGACATTTGTGCTTTTCTTCCTCCCCTCATGTCTGATGTGCGAACAATATAACTCTCAAAGGACATAGAAGCACACATTCCAGTTCTCTCATTTGCATGTAACAGGATTTCATTTGCATGCATCATCTTTGGAATGAAAACACATTTTGTGGAGTAATGGAATGTATTATCTTAAATGAAATACTTTTTTTTTTTTTTTTAAGCGACAGCCAAATATCAGCTTCCTTCTACCTCGCTTCTGTGTCTAATTCAAATTATTGTACTCACTGAGGTCGTTGTAAACAGAGTCTGCCTGCTTGGCGAGGAAAAGTGATGGTTTCCGTGGTGATGCGACCTCAATTTTCATTAGCCGGTCGCAGCAGTGAAGCCACTGGCCTAGTCGTAAACAAGGACGGACATGAGAGACTATCAAGTATCAACAGACTATTCTGGTCCGGACACTCTAATCATGTCACCAACGTTAATTTAAATAGAAACTCTTACGTTTTATGCTCACATAAACACACTTACTCTGGTCATAGAGGTGCTGGTCGAGAGAGTCTATCCATTCTTCCAGCTCCTCCCTGGTGTCCGCGGTGAACACAACGGTCTGAGATCCCTCGTGTGAAGGATTGATGATGGACAAACTCTTGGATTTACGTTCGCCGGACTGTTTGTCCAGCAGACAAATCCGGGTCTCCTGCATAAACAGCACATCACTTAAAATAGGCTGAAAACAGCTTCATTTAGTTTTAACCCTTGTGTGAAATTCCATACACAATAACTGGGCGCAAGTTGAAATTTATCATATTAACACATCTTCAAAATATACAGACAGTCTCAAATATACAGTGGGGGTAAAAAAGTATTTAGTCAGCCACCAATTGCGCAAGTTCTCCCACTTAAAAAGATGAGAGAGGCCTGTAATTTTCATCATAGGTATAACTCAATTGTGAGAAACAAAATGAAGGGGAAAAAAATCCAGAAAATCACATGGTCTCTCTTATCTTTTTAAGTGGGAGAACTTAAACAATTGGCTGACTAAATACTTTTTTACCCCCACTGTATGCTTCTTTAGTTGTTCCTCAGTAAGTTTCACCTTAACTATATTTGTGTTTCCATAAACAAGGTTCTTGGTTGTCTTCCTAACCATCTGACCTAAACTGTCATCCACAGATGAAAGATAATTGGCTAGGATGTCCAGATAATCCAATGAAGCACCAAGGCTCAAGCCTAGAGTTAACTGGAAACAGCAATGCCCCCATCCAAAATAAGACATCAACACAGACTGAGAAAGTGCCAACCAAGAAATAAGCCAATGCTTCTAAATTACACCTTCACACTCATAAGATTTGCAACTGCTCACAAAGAAAAGGCAAATGTCTCTGGACAAGGGCTTTATGGTTAAACGCGACCCAAATTAGTTTGGAGGAGTCAAGGTGAGGCTTTTAAAAGGTAAGAACACAGAAGGAACAGTCAAGCAGGTGTGGGCAGCATAATGCTGAGGGTTTGCTTTACCGTCAGTGGTACTGGTTCCACAAGGTGGGTTGAATAATGAGGCAGGGCTACCTCCAAATTGGTTGAAACTTGAAGCCAAGTGGTTGTTCCAATGTGACCATGATCCCAAACATAGGAAACGTGAAACTCATTTAAATTGCATTATTTCCTGGCCCAGACTAGTTTTGGTATAAGATGAATGGTCAATTATGAACAGACAATTATGCAAGTACCTTTGTCAGGTGCATTTTTAATACATTTTAAGATGTTTTTAGTATGTTTTAGAAGTATAAATGATTTTATTTGAACTATGTGTGTTTTTAAATCACAGAAGACTTCCAGATCCTGGAAAGTTTTTTTTTTTAGGTACCTAAAACTCACTGCGATGTGTCATTTTGCTTTTATGGCCCTGAATTTTGGAACAACCTTCCCAAATCTAATTTTTTAGACTTTCAGCTTAAGTTTAAAAAGTATTTAATACATTTTATTGGCTTATTATTTTTGATTTGTAGTCTTTTGAAAATTATTATATTATCTATTTTGATGTGTATTGCATTTGCTATACTTTTATTTCTATAGTTTAGAATATTAAAGTCTAGCAGAATTTTATGTAAATCCAGTGTGTCCCCACTATTTGATTGCATTTTCCCAATCTCTCATGCTCTGATTGTTTCAGTTCATTCCTCTTTTTTGTTTACTTAGTTTATGTTATATGTATTTGTACGAAAAGCCCTCACAAAGACTGATTGATGATTGATACAAAAAGCCTTCAGTCCAGTTTTAACATGCGAAACAGAAATGTAAACAAATATGGGGGGGGGGTGAATGTATATTCGAGCCTGTAAGCATAATATTGACCAAATGGTGATAAGAAAAAAAGTCCCAATAAATATACAACCTAAAATCTGTGCACTCAAACACATTTTTTCCAACAGTGCAGATGCGTTGATAAAAGCCTAAATTTAATGTATTTATGGCTATGATGAGTGCATGTGAGCTTTTTACTCTAAAGCACAGTAAAGAACAATGTTGGTTTTGCATACCAAGACTAATCCAGGAGAAAAATGCCAGACATGCAAATAGTATCTGGGTAAATCATTTAGGTGTTTTAACTTGGTTGAGAAATGCTAAAGAAAAAACTGAAATTAGATTTTTTTATCTTCTCTACTATATATATATATATATATATATATATATATATATATATATATATATATATATATATATATATATATATATATATATATATATATATATATATATATATATATATATATATATATATATATATATATATATATATATATATATATATTATATTCCACTCTCACATTATTGATTGGCACATTAAGAGCGGGCTGCACTTTAGCATCGATTTCTTCTGGGGTGAAGTAACAGGACAAAAAGCCGGCGCTCAGCACACAGTAGAGATTGCAGCAGCGGTTCACCCCCTGCACACTTTCCTGAAAATCAACAGAGCAACAAAAACAGAATGATTGCACAATCCAGACCAGAACTCAGTCACACTACGTGATGTAATAATGAAAGCTGTCAACACACCTTCTGACTCAAATAGCCGGTCATCATGCTCTGTGTCATGCAGGCAGGCTGCGCCACTAACCGACAGCACAGGTTGCCGTACAGAGGAAGCCAGGATGACCATTCAGCTGTGAGGATGAAGAAGAAAAAACAAACAAGAAAATGTAAACCCTGTATTGATGAGGTGATTTTTGGAGGAAACTGTTTTTATTTAGCAGCAAAAGGGGAACAAGGATCTGAAAACGTTTCAATTGTTTTTTTAACTAAGAACTGTGGCGTGCATGTATCATTTTCCTCCCGGTTCACAATCATGGACAACACTGGGTTGATCAATCAGATAAAAATCTCAATCGATATCTGAGGCCGTAAAATGACTAAAGGTACAAATTTTCAATACTTGCACGACATTGTATGCATTGTGGGTGTGAAAACGATTACGGTAATGACAAACCAGTTATAGCAAGATAAAGACAGATCCTAAGCACCAACCTAATAACTCAAAAAAAAAAAAAAAAACTCAACTACACATTTTTACATTTTCAATCCTTTTAGTATAAATATATGGATTAATTAATAATCATTCATCACCGTGGCACTGATTCAAATTATGAGCTAGAGACGGTATTCCCTTTATAGGGCATAAATAAAATTAGTTTGTGTGTCTTAGCTTCTTACCGCCTTGGTAGACAATAAGGGAGTGAGACTGAAAGCTGCTATCAGCATCAGGCAGACCAAGTGTTGTGTAGGCCAGCAGGCTGTATTTGGCTCCCCTGATTATGGGTAGACACAAACATACAGATTTCAGCCCTCATCAAACATACTGTAGAACTTTAACTGTTTCTTTTAATAGTAAAAGACTTTTTCCCACCATTCTAGTTCTCGAAATATACGTCAGTGAACTTTTTTATCCTCAGACCTAGACAAGATTAATGTAGGAACATCCAAGTATAAACATTTAACCCCATTTACAGCGACAATATAGTCTAGGAATATCTGAACGCTAAATATAGAGGCATTCCTAGCCTTATTTGGATACTTTGAGAAATCTGTTGAAAAATCCCATAATTC
Organism: Valencia hispanica; assembly: GCA_963556495.2. NCBI lineage: Eukaryota > Metazoa > Chordata > Actinopteri > Cyprinodontiformes > Valenciidae > Valencia > Valencia hispanica. Next base: position 37,002,587 of record OY747711.1, read on the forward strand.
AGATTTATGCAGTGTTACAATGTCAAAAGAGCAGGGGGGAAAAAATTCTCAATGAGTAAGCCCGAGAGATGGTGCAGGATTGGTTAGATTACACAAATACATACGAAGGTATCGGGTTGTCCTGCAGGAAGGTGTCGGGATCTGGAGTGTCCAGCAGGGAGCAGAACTTCTTTCCAGAGCTCTTTCCAAAGGAGTTACGGAGCTTCTTTGCAAGTTTCTTTGGTGTGTTTGATAAAGTGAGCTCTTCCTCCAGGCAACAGCTCCACAGCTCCACCTTGAGTTCAAACTGAGGAACTGCCTCTTTGCTACAAAGAAAGGATTACTATCAAATCAAAAAAAATAATATATGTACATGGATACAACCAACACTGGAGAATTATTAATTCTCTCTCATCTATCTATCTATCTATCTATCTATCTATCTATCTATCTATTCAAATATGTGAAGCATATTTACAAAAGAATGACTCCATCAAAGCAGATGTCAGTGATAGATCTGTCCACCACAACCATGTCAGTGTCAAACACCTCAGAGCCAATCTGCAACAGACAGAACACTGCCACCCGACGAGAGCCTACCAAACACATAGAACATGCTGCATATGTAAGTATAGGATTTTTATTTTAAATCAAAAGATATTAATATTAATACAATGGGTGAACATACTTCCTCTGTTATTAAAATGGTCTGAATCCCTCCATATCAAAGGAAAACGCAGGCCTACATAAAAGGAAAAGGTGGAAATTTACTATCAAGTCCCTTAAGTTGGACATAATGTCTAAAAACAGTCAAACTCGAACATCAGATATGCCATATATTCAAGAGTTTGATCAGCGCCACATACGTTTTTAACAAATAGAAATAGTCTTACCAGTAACCGCAATGGCCCCAGGACATGGTGAACGACCATCTGCAAGTCTGTAAAGCCGTTTTTTAAAGAGAAAAAGTAAATCAAGACGCTGCTGACTCCTCCTCCACGTCTTCTTTTCTGAAACCCTCAGTTATATTTTTTCTATATATCAACTTCACCCAGGATTAGCTTTCTCATCAGGCCAGTGGCTTCTCATCTGCATTTCCTAATAATCTGTATCAAAAGTGTGCAACTTGTGTTGTTATGCGTCTGTTACGTGAAGCCAAAACGTTCTCTAAACCTTTTACCTTCTTTCGGCTCTTATGTCCTGCTCCCCTTCTTCCCGCTGCAGCTGGGCGAGATAGGCCTTGATCCTGGCATTGCAGGTCAGCAGGTTCTTGGAAGCGTCGAGAACCTGTTCCCTTTTACTGCAAGCCAGCAGCAGCTTATATGCCCCCTCACGCATTCTCGTCTCAAAGTGAAGCTTCTCTTGTATGTTTGTATCCTTAATGGACAGAAAACCAACCAGATATTTTCCAGAGACAGAAGGAATTCAAATTTAGACATGCACAGCAAAGCTTCTCTCATATTATGGTATAACATGTTGAAAATTTGGACATAGTGGCTAACAATGAATTAAAGTTTCCCTTCAATTCAATTCAATTCAGTTTATTTATATAGCGCCAATTCACAACAGATGTCATCTCAAGGCACTTAACAAGAAGTCATTTCAATACATTTATACAAACATTCCAATCAGTTAAAAAGTTTCCTATTTAAGGAATCCCAGCAGATTGCGTCAGTCATTGGCGTGAGGTTGGGCAGATTTCCAACCACAGCAATCCTTCAGCAATCCCTCATACTGAGCAAGCATGTAGCGACAGTGGAGAGGAAAAACTCCCCTTTAACAGGAAGAAACCTCCAACAGAACCAGGCTCAGTAGGAGCGGCCATCTGCCACGACCGTCTGGGGGTTTGAGAAGACAGAGCAGAAACACAGAAGGAACAGAAAATGATCTTTTTTGACATTGAATGAACCAGACTTTGTTTAAGACCTAAACAAGCCACTAAAAAATGTTTCAAGACTTTGACAAGATTAAACTATACTATCAATTCAATTACGATTCAATGGAGATACTACAAAGATTTCACGATTTTTATTTATATAGTATCAATTCACGACAAATATATTCTCAATCCAATTTCTATCAATATAATCTAATATGATAGGTTCAATTTAACACACAAAAAAAAAAACACACTCCAGTTTATATGAACAACTAAATTGCACTGCAATATAATACCAACTGGTAAAAAGTTGATTGCATTGATTGATTGACTTTAAAGCAATCTCTGCATCACAGCATTTAATGTCCTTAACCTCTATCTGAAGTTAATTGAACTTCATACAAGTGCATGAAATAACATGCTGTGTGTTGATGCCCTTACCGACCCCCCCAAAAAAAAAGGGAAAAAAGACGAAATGTAATTTTGACGCATTTAATAAATAAGTGAGGGAAAAATTACATTATTTAACATGCCAATCACTGGTCAGAGGCAATCAACAGAAAATATGCAAACTTTCGTTCACTGGCTAATTCTGATTGATGCTTCACCACTTTAACCTTTAATTACATTTTAACATAAATGGCAAATAATTCACCAATTAAATACTAAATATTTAATTTTTGCTAGTTGTAAATTCCTGTGTTTAGTTCAGTGTTTCTCAAACTTTTTTTTATCATTCCCCACTTTGGACAAAGGAGCATACACAAGCCCCCCATGCTTTTATCGCCCCAACAGAATGGTGACCACGCCTGATTTTTAAAGTGTTTTATTTATTTAAATAGCCGACTTAGTCTACAAGTTTTTAAGGGTATAAATTAGTTGGAAAAAGGGGTTGCGCACTGGTATAAAACCGGCTCAGAAATATATGCTGTCAGCAGTTGCTACATGTAGAACTTCAGCTCACAGTTGGAGAAAATAAAAGTTGTAGTTTTATCAAATTTACAAAGCTTTCAAAAGTACAAAATAAAAATAATAAATAAAGAGCAAGATACTCATCCCTGTATTTCCTCCGTGGCTGACCGTGTGACTTCTCTGACTCTGAAACGTTCCCTGATCTTTTTAGATATTTGTACATTTTGTAGATGGAATCTCTGATGATGCGGCTACTTCAGCTTGTTTTGTTCTGCTGCGATATATTCCAACGTCAAACTCCCAGCCCGATGTTCCAGGTCCCGGTTCTGTTTACAATGATGATCACAATTGCTAATTTATTTGAGTGTGTTTAATTTTGTGAGAGGGGGGAGCTGGTTGATTTAGTTTACAGTGCAGTGAAACATTCATGACAGAATCTAGGGGGGGAAAACTATTTAAATCCCACTGATGTCACGCCCCACTTGCAATACCTCTGCGCCCCACTAGTGGGGCTCGCCCCATAGTTTAAGAAACACTGGTTTAGTTTAAGTAGAAACTAAGCAATAAAAAGCTGGAGGATTTTGTTTGAACTTCTTGAATTAATAACTTTGATTAAATTAAATTTGCTTCTGAAGATTTCGGAAACAAAGGCGTCACAGCAGTTGTTTGTTAAATATACACTTTCCATTCATTAAGGCACTGGTAGTGAACAAAGCAACAAAAGATAACATTGTAAGCCGCTATGTTTCAGGATCAGAATTCATTTGCAGATTTGCAGCAAATGAATTATATGTGAGATTCTGTCATCTTGGCCTAAAGCAGTGTTTCTCAAACTTTTTTTATCATTCCCCACTTTGGACAAAGGAGCATACACAAGCCCCCCATGCTTTTATCGCCCCAACAGAATGGTGACCACGCCTGATTTTTAAAGTGTTTTATTTATTTAAATAGCCGAGTTAGTCTACAAGTTTTTAAGGGTATAAATTAGTTGGAAAAAGGGGTTGCGCAATTGTATAAAACCGGCTCAGAAATATATACTGTCAGTAGTTGCTACATGTAGAACTTCAGCTCACAGTTGGAGAAAATAAAAGTTGTAGTTTTATCAAATATACAAAGCTTTCAAAAGTACAAAATAAAAAAAATAAATAAAGAGCAAGATAGTCATCCCTGTATTTCCTCCGACTTATCTGACTCTGAAACGTTCCCTGATCTTTTTAGATATTTGTACATTTTGTAGATGGAATCTCTGATGATGCGGCTACTTCAGCTTGTTTTGTTCTGCTGCGATATTTTCCAACGTCAAACTCCCAGCCCGATTTTCCAGGTCCCGGTTCTGTTTACAATGATGATCACAATTGCTAATTTATTTGAGTGTGTTTAATTTTGTGAGAGGGGGGAGCTGGTTGATTTAATTTACAGTGCAGTGAAACATTCACAGCGACAGAATCTAGGGGGGAAAAAACTATTTAAATCCCATTGATGTCACCCCCCACCTGCAATACCTCTGCACCCCACTAGTGGGGCTCGCCCCATAGTTTGAGAAACACTGGCCTAGAGAGAGTTACTGCCTCCTTGTGTCAAATTAAGAAAAAAACAAATGTGGCAAGCACATTTTTTTGTAAAAAAAAAAAAAAAATGTGGCAAGCACATTTTTTTGTAAAAAAAAAAACAAACGAGAAAATATTCCTGGAAAAACCAATACAATTAACAAACACAAATTTAAGGTATAAATAAATGTAAATTAAGCTCATGAAAACCCAAAATTCCTATCTCAAAAAATTAGCATATTTCATCCGACCAATAAAAGACAAGTGTTTTTAATATAAAAAAAGTCAACCTTCAAATAATTATGTTCAGTTATGCACTCAATACTTGGTCGGGAATCCTTTTGCAGAAATGACTGCTTCAATGCGGCGTGGCATGGAGGCAATCAGCCTGTGGCACTGCTGAGGTGTTATGGAGGCCCAGGATGCTTCGATAGCGGCCTGAAGCTCATCCAGAGTGTTGGGTCTTGCGTCTCTCAACTTCCTCTTCACAATATCCCACAGATACTCTATGGGGTTCAGGTCAGGAGAGTTGGCAGGCCAATTGACCACAGTAATACCATGGTCAGTAAACCCAGTGGTTTTGGCACTGTGAGCAGGTGCCAGGTCGTGCTGAAAAATGAAATCTTCATCTCCATAAAGCTTTTCAGCAGATGGAAGCATGAAGTGCTCCAAAATCTCCTGATAGCTAGCTGCATTGACCCTGCCCTTGATAAAACAGTGGACCAACACCAGCAGCTGACATGGCACCCCAGACCATCACTGACTGGGGGTACTTGACACTGGACTTCAGGCATTTTGGCATTTCCTTCTCCCCAGTCTTCCCCCAGACTCTGGCACCTTGATTTCCGAATGACATGCAAAATTTGCTTTCATCCGAAAAAAGTACTTTGGACCACTGAGCAACAGTCCAGTGCTGCTTCTCTGTAGCCCAGGTCAGGCGCTTCTGCCGCGGTTTCTGGTTCAAAAATGGATTGTAGCCCATTCCCTGCACACGCCTGTGCACGGTGGCTCTGGATGTTTCTACTCCAGACTCAGTCCACTGCTTCCGCAGATCCCCCAAGGTCTGGAATCGGTCCTTCTCCACAATCTTCCTCAGGGTCCGGTCACCTCTTCTCGTTGTGCAGCGTTTTCTGCCACACTTTTTCCTTCCCACAGACTTCCCACTGAGGTGCCTTGATACAGCCCTCTGGGAACAGCCTATTCGTTCAGAGATTTCTTTCTGTGTCTTACCCTCTTGCTTGAGGGAGTCAATGATGGCCTTCTGGGCAACAGTCAGGTCGACAGTCTTACCCATGATTGCGGTTTTGAGTCATGAACCAGGCTGGGAGTTTTTAAAAGCCTCAGGAATCTTTTGCAGGTGTTTAGAGTTAATTAGTTGATTCAGATGATTAGGTTAATAGCTCGTTTAGAGAACCTTTTCATGATATGCTAATATTTTGAGATAGGAATTTTGGGTTTTCAAGAGCTGTATGCCAAAATCATCAGTTTTAAAACAATAAAAGAACTGAAATATTTCAGTTGGTGTGCAATGAATCTAAAATATATGAAAGTTTAATTTTTATCATTACATTATGGAAAAGAATTAACTTTATCACAATATGCTCATTTTTTGAGAAGGACCTGTATAAATTAGACATGTAGGAAGGATTAGTTGCTTTTCTAATAATCAGCATACAGCTACACATGGGATAATTAGGCAAGAAACTATTCTACCAACAATGGAGTGACTGATGAAGTCCGAGAAAAGTGTTTGTGTTCAAAACCTACATAATTTGGTTTGATGCCTTTCCTTTATGACAAGACACTAATCACTTGCGATTAAGTTATTATAAATACGCAGGAACCCAAACATCATCATCATTCTCCATATCAGACGTTGAATTTGTACATGTAGCTTCTTAGAAATCTGTGCAAAAGCTTAATGTCCTCTACTGTTTGCAGGGGGTCATTCAGAAGACTTTGGCGTCGTTTCATGCTTTTAGCCTAAAATCAGATCAGTTAAAGTAATGAAGCAAAGAAGAAAATGACACAATGCGGAGTGGCACAGATCTGGTTTCGTTGAAAGCCAATGTTTCTTTCTAAAACAAAGAACTAAAGGGAAATATTGTTTTAAGTTAGACTTTCTGCTGTAAAAGCGAATATTATTAGAATAGTGTAATAAAACCCGCATATGTCGGCTGCATTGAGTTAGCCTTATTGCACTTTGCACCCCCTCCGGTTATCAACGGACTGTCAGCGTAATTCACACCCTGACGACATTCATATAAAGCCGCGTCTCTTCCTCTTCAAACGTACCTCTTTCTGAAGGTAGAGGCAGCTTTGTCGTATTTTCTTTCGTTTAATCTCCATGGCCATGGCAGAACCGGCAGATAATACCGATCTGTAGCTGCCGGGTCGCTTGGAAGTTTGAACATCCCGCTGGTCCTCCATGTTTGCCGTCCATTCGCCACTCAAAACACGAAGCTACGCGTTCCTGCTCAGATTTCTAACGTCCTTTTCCAACGGACATGGGTTGGCTCGATTTACGTTACATAATCTACCGGATTAAACATAAACAGTTGGAGTCTGGAAATGTAAAATGTTCATCTCTGACATTAATCTGAAGCGCATTTTAAACACTTCGTAAAAAATTTGGTTACCATGTCTATTAGTTTGAACAGCTTTTTAATTTAGCTTTAAATGTATATTTATGTTTTTGACATCGGGACAAAAAAACATTTGTGTAAATACTGATTAAATCACTTATTCATCTCATTAAATGAAATTCTAAATACATCAATAAAAAAGTAGGCTGCATATATTTATTTCTAATACGGTTACCGGTTTGAAAAAAAAATCAAAACAACCACAACTTTCCTACGGCTCGTCCCTGTACTCAAACTCAACGCTCTTCGGTTGAAAGGGGAGAAACGCCATTACGTCAGAGCGCCAGACAAAAACAACTGGACTTTGAATTTTTTTTCAACAGTTGTAATATTTTGCGAGTTCCATACACAAACAATGAAATGAGAAAACAAAAAAGAAAAAGAAAAACTTTACAAAGCCTAAGTTTGACTTAAAGATTTTGTAATTGCATTACCAAGAAAGTGACAGAAATTCAAGAAGAGGAAAAAACTGTAGACAGACCTACTTTAGGTTTTATTATCTACTTGTTTACTTTTTGTTGTCAAGAACAAAAAATAAATAGACATATAATTTGGTTTGATTTTCTTTTCTTTTCATATTTAAAATAAGAAAAACAAAATCCCCTGCAAAGAGAAACAGAAATTGTCGCTTTTTTCATATTCTTATTAATGCACCCAATTCTGCAACTAATGTACACTGTGACTGCTGTAGGCTACTACTACAAAACAATTACAGATGAAAAAGAAATACATATCATTTTATTATTTATTTTTTCATTGGATTAGATCGAAAACACGCAGCCCTAACATATACAGGGACAGTCACATCACTGTGTGAAGCATATACATTGCTTGGTTTGTGTGGCGTGGTGGGTGTCAGAATATAATAAAAAAGGGCCATATTTTCATTTATTTTGCCTGTGATTTTAGGTTTGTTTTATTAAATTGTAAAAAAATAAAAATAAATCTAACCAAACCTAGCAAATTTCGTTTTCTTTTTTTTTTTTTTTGTATTTTAAAACAAAATTTAAGGATCCATTTGTTTTTGTTTTTATTGTATTTATATTATATGCCTGGCTCGTACAACTATACAATGTTTTATGAAATTATAAAACAGCAAAATATATTTTAGCTATTTTAATTAAAAAAAATGTAATCCTTAGGGATATGACGAGTATTTTTATAAAGTCGTGCAGCCCTTCTTGAATCAATCCTTCTATTTGTAGCTAGTTAGGCTCCTCTGCATCAAGTATATTGGAATCATACTGCCAGCTGTGCAGCCAAGGTGGTGCTGCAGTAACAAAAGACCCCTGAAAGGGAGCAGGGAGTCCAGGAAACCCGCCCACCCGGTTCTGGCGGACATTGCTTCTGGTTGAGTTGGAAGCATCCACGGTGTAGACGCAGGCGCTGCTGGTGCTGCTGCTGAGGATGAACTGGATCAAGCTGGGCATTGATAAATACACCAACAGGAAATGGCGACAGTTGGTTTCAAAATAAAAGAGAGATTACGGTGTGATAAATTGAAGGATGCACTCGCATTGTAATCCTCCCAGTCAGCCTGTGAAAACAGCGATGTCAGCTGCATTACCATCTGTTGGGCAAATTCTACACAACTCATCAGTCATAATCCCTGTTTTTTTAGTTCTTAACATTAAGAGGACTGCACTCTTCTCATACATAAACTACAATGATGAAAATAAAACACAATTTTTAAATACTTCAGAAGTGCTTCTCATTTGAAAAGAAGTTCAACTGAACCACGTTATTGATCATGGCACATACTGTGTATGCATTCATGGTCTGCCTGAGCAAAGCCAAAAATGTATTTGAAGTACAAAACTCTGTAAAGATATAGGGTTAAAAAGTTATATAAGTTACAAAAAAGTCAAACAGATGTTAATGAAACGTTTTTAATGCATATTAAAATGCTATACGGTTTTTAATTAATACTATACAATGTTTTTGTTGTTTTTAAAAAGGTTAAATGTTTGAGACACACCACTGGTTTTCTTGAATGTAGTTTTTGAACCCTGCGAACTGCTCCTCCGAAAAACTAAATGACTGAATTGTTTCAGGAGTGTAAATTATCAACAAATGTTATTTAATATTGTTTAGGGATCGCAAACCTAAAAAAATAACCATATATGTTGAATTGTTTCTTTTGCTGTCTATAATAATCAACTACAGTGGGTTTAATGTTGAAGACCTGTTGTCATGGTACCAACCATGGTACCAACCACCAAGACCCCTCAGGTCCTCCAACTCTAGCCTACTAAACATCCCTAGACTCAGAACTAAACATGGAGAAGCAGCTTTCAGTTTCTATGCTCCCCTTATCTGGAACAGACTTCCTGACGAGTGTAGAGCTGCTGAAACTCTGAACTGCTTTAAATCGAGACTAAAAACCCATCTGTTTAGAATTGCCTTTGAGTAAATGATTGATGTCATATGTATGAAATGTGCTCATGCTCTCTTGCTTTATTGATCTCTCTCTTCTTTTATTGTGTATCATGTGTAATGTGTGTTTCTTTTACTTTTAATTTCCGATGTTAGATTCCATGTCTGTTTTGTTTTTTTTTTTTAATCTCCCAAATCATGTAAAGCACCTTGAATTAACCTGCTGTTGAAAGTGTGCTATATAAATAAAATTGCCTTGCCTTGCCTAATGAGGGCAACAGTAGACGTTCTGCATATTATGGTATTTATTTGAATATTGTGTTATGTTTAGCAGCATGGTTTGTTTAAGCCTATGACTGTAGTTAAGAAACACATTTCATAATGGTTTCGTTTTTAAATCTTCCTAAGACAATGAATAATATGAACTACTAATATAAATGAGCTGTTTTAAGAAAATCAGTAATTAGACATTTCTAAAATTCAAAAGGAATCTCCAAAACTGAAACATAGAACTTCGTAGCAGATTTTGGTAAAATACAAAAAAAAAGAAAATCTGCATTAGACAACAAAAATGAAAATAAAATAAATCTAACACATCTAAGACAAAAACATTGAGAAGTGATTGTTCCAGGGGGATTTAAAGCCCACAAAAGAACGTCCCTTCTCCTCACTGAGGTAGGTAAATTGTTCCCTAGTCTGCACAACACAGGGAAGTGACTGGACATACCTATAAACGGTAGAAAACTTGTTTTGGTTGCAAGTGATAGATTTGCATTTTTTCAGCACTGGGGCTGCTATTTAACCCATGTTAGAAATCTCAACTGTGAGAACCAAGAGCAGGTAAGAAGAAACTCTTCTTGTTAAGGACAACATGGTTCTTCACCCAGGACCTCATTGTGTCAGGGAGTAGGAATAAAAAATGATTTGGACTGATCAAACTTGAAGTGAATTATTCTGCACTGAATAGAGAGAATTTGAAACAGTTTGAAATGAGTGAAAATCCATTTCATTTGTGAAAACTAAAATAGCATTTTTCTATGATTGTTTTCACAATGACAAATTTGGACTGAGATAAGCAAAGAAACAGTGGAATTTAGCTCAGCTAAAACAAGGCTGAATTATTTTACACAAATTCTTTCAAAAAGACCAGTTAACATATAAAAACACAGTCTGGCCCTAAACAGGAATAGAAAAAGTTGCAACAGTTGCGAAAAAAAACATCTTTAATTACCATTGTTATTTTCTAGTGAAAGCAACTGTATCCTATTTTATTCTCAATAATTACAATATAGTTATTCATAAATTTTTTTTGTATTCAGAAACAATAATTTAAAAAAAATCTAAAACATAAAACCAAACACAGTTAGATAGGATGTAAGATAACCTATACCAATTTTATAGGAATGAAGACATGAGTAGTTGTGCACAGTGGAAATCCTTTATATGGGCCATGTGGCTCACTGCCCAGGGCGCCATTCTGTCAAATTGTAGCCCTGGGGCGTTGGAAGGGGTGATTTATTGATCAGCTGCATCTTAAACAACTTTTCTGTTTCCTCTTTGTATATTAATTTGATGAAGCTGGAGTGCCCCCATCTTTTTGTGGAGATTATAAGCAGTGGAGGAAAATATGGTCATGCTCGGGTGAATAAATCTGATTTACAGCTTCCATCTCAGGATGACTCTTTCTTCTTTTAAAGAGTCTGGACACAATTTAACCATCTCTATATCAAAATATAAAATAAATATGCGAATTAAACTCCAATTAGACTAATCTACACCAACCATAGATTCTTCTGAGCTTCATGAACACTTTTTTTCCCCCAATTTGTAATAAATTGTATTTTCAACGCCTTTTTGGCCACCACAAGCGTAAAAACAGGGAAAAGAAAGAGGGGGCCATTAATGCTAGGACCGCCACTGGTCGTGCCAAAGAAAACAAGGCTGACTCTGTGCGTTCCTATTTCCCTTTCGTTTTATTTTGAAAGTAGTGACCGGAAACAGTATTTGGTCCGTCTCCTGCGCTTTGACGCGCCCGCCGTTATTTTCAGAGCAGCCGCGTATTGCTGAGCAACGGAGGAAGAGAAGGCCAGCGCGCTCAGGGCTGGGCTCTACACACACACGCCTTCAACAGCGTCTAACGGCTAAAAGAAAAAGGGTAAGTGAAGCGTCGACCTGACTTTAACTCAGAAAACAGTACGAGAAATAGCTTTGAAATTGGGTTTAGCTTAAAAGTTGGCCGTTACTCACGTGGAGTGTCCGGCAGAGAGAGAGAGAGCGAGAGCGAGAGAAAGAGTCGATTTTCAGGGTTTTTTTCTGCACATCCCCTGATTTCAGGAGATTTTCAGTGTCAATTGAAAATTCCCCGATTTGACACGCTGTAAAGTTATTTACGTTAAAGCTTTATGGGAATGGGTGCTCGAATATAAGTAGGAAACCTGAGAAATATCCTTGTTAAACATGCTGGTCTATCGGCTAACTGGCTGGATGGCTCCCTGCTCCACCTTTGTTAAGCGACCCAGTCTACCCTCCCTCTTAAAAAACAAACACACAATATATATATATTAAAAAAAACAACAACAAAGAACCAAACCCATTTATTTCGTCTCTCTCCTTTTCTTTTTGTTCTGATCAACAACATACTCTTGACCCACTGTTTTCCTTTGAGTTGCATCCTTCAGAAGGCACTGGGATGGTAGCCGAGACAAGATGCACATCAGTGAAGGTCGTTCAAATCGATCGCTTTGTTTATGTTTTTGGAACCGGGCTGCTGCCTTTCAGTCTGCATGCTCTCAAGGTGTGTGAGAGGGGAAATCTTATGATGCGTTCGTTCAATAATGTAATCGAAGCTGCAGACTGTGTCCCGATGTCGGACCCCCTCCTCCTCCACCTCTGATCTAGAGGCTTTGTTTTGGTGGGGCAGATGTAGATGATGGCCTACATACATCCCCTCTCTTTGTGTTCAGTTTTTTTTTTTTTTTTTGCAGCCATCATCACCCACACACAAAAAACAACAACAAAAAACAAACAACTTTGGAAATTAATAATTAAAATAAAACTATAATTGATTATTTAATTGCAATGCTCCTCTGATAAATATTTTTACTACCCCCCCAAAAAAAAAAAAAAAAGATCGTCATGCTTTTTATTCGTTTCTTTCGCGTTGTTGTGTATTTAGTTCAAATAGTTAGAGCTGTTGTACAAAATAAAATAAAAAATCTGTGTAAAGCCAGTCATTAAAGTTAGCTGTTTGCATAATGTGTTCTTAGCTGGAAGAGCTTTAGTTTGGCCAGTCTCCTCTGCTGAGAGAGTTCAAATGTTTTGGTTGTGTGAGCCGTTGGAGGTACAGAGGAAGCATGGGCCAGTATCAGATTTTCCCATATGAAAAAATATATTACGGTTTCAGGGTATCGAATAAGAATTCAAACAAAAATCTGTAACATAATCTAATAGCTATTACATAAAAAAAGAAAAGCTTACCTACAGCTGCTAAAATAATCCAACATATTATCGCTTGGGCTACACTGATTAGGAAAACATGTAATATGCTATAATATTGGTGTGTATCACAATAACAATATGACTTATAATAATCAAACACATAATTAAAATCTTCTTAGGCTTCATAGTAGAGGCAGAACCCGGAACTCAACAAGGTTTTACTGAAAAAGTTGATTTTGGCATTTTCAAACTCTGTTGATTATTTATGTATTTATTGCATCTGTTTGCCTTCTTAGAAAAATCCTTTATGTTGCATTAAACAACAAGTGTCACTAAATAAGTCACAGACATAGAGAGTCTGACGCATGGTGCTTCAATAATAAGCTTTATATTTATTGCAGTCCCAGCTGTTTTATTTTTTTGTGATATGCATATCGCGTACAGCGATACTGCGAGAAACCATACATTTGTAATTTATTGTGTGGCCCTTAATATTACAGTGTTAAATGTATCTATAGCATTTATTCATTAATTTAGTTCTATACATAGACCTAAGCAAAACTGTAGCACCAATTTTCATTGCAGTTTTCAGGTGCTTCTTGTGCAGAATTTTCTACTTTTGCAATGCTGCTTTTTTTTAGAGTCACAAAAGTATAACGAGGTGTATTAGCCTGATAAATAACTGGGGCTATCTGCATGGGCATCCATGCTAATTTGCAGGCTTGCAGTTTGTTTTATTTTGTAAGCTAAAAGATAAAAGTTCAAAAGCCTTCTTTTAGTCAGCGGACCAGCAGTGCTCTGAATGCTTGGAACTGTCTATTTTAATATTTCAACATCAAATATGCCTAAATGTGAATCGATGCGTCTTAGCACTACCACAAAAGCCAATCAGCGCCAAGGAAAAATGACTGTCGCTCCTGGATTGGCTGCTTTGCAAACCCCAGCTAATAGCACATCAAGTAGCATTTTATTGTGTATTTCAGCTTCCCAGTTGCACTTTCTTTCAAATATTTTACATGTGCTCTACAAAAAAATCAATGAATAGGTGGATTTTCCACAAATAATTTGGAGCAGTACAGAAAAATCGGGGTAATCTACAAATAAAGAACTGCTAATAGGAAGGGGTCCGCTTGATTCTATGGTCCAATCACAATGTCTGAACGACGCAATTAGCCTATTATTAGACCTAGTCCTAAATATATACTTATTTTTTCAGTTATACTTTAAATTGTATTTGTTTCTGACAAGTGTGTTTATTGATTTATTCTTGGGTTTTGCTTGTTTTTGCATTACACCAGTTATGTTTATGAAGTTACATTGGACATGATCCTAGGATAGAATAGATGTAGATTATTAATCCCAGACTGGGAAGTTTGTCGTTGTTACGTTTCCCACTACTAGCTCACAAGAAAGTGTCTAAGGTAATTATTGTAGTTTGGCTGCAAAATGAGGTACTGTTGGTTGATTCAAACCATGTTATTGGCTTGAAGCGTGTGTGGCAGAAATGTTGTCATCTGTACCCACTGATTAAACTCCTGCTATGGGTCTCTGCGATGTCCACGGCAGCCTATGTTTTTGTGAACACTGAGTGTATGCACGCTGACAACGACAGCAACACTCGCCTTTGAAATGTGGCGCCAGATGTACGGCATATAAAGAAAATGATGGGTCAGGCCACAGTCAGAGGGAGAGAAACTAAAAACAAAGCACAAGGACGCAAAACTGCTCAATTTACTCGTTCGTGTCAGTCCTTTTGTTCTTCTTCTCCTCTGTGTAGACAGTATATAAAACCAGCGCATTATCGCCCCCTTAGAGGTTGTAGTTGAAACTCTATTTGTCTGAGTGAAAAGCTGTTGGCCATAGTAGGAAAACGTGCATGTCGGTGTTACTGTGTCCTATTTAGACAGACACAGGTATTTCGTGTGCCTTTTAAAAAAGCTTAGGTTTGTAGTTATAAGGAACTTTCTGAAATTGATCAGTTGAATATAATTTCTAGAGCTATTTTTATGTTAATTTTAGTTGTTTTGTTGTGGTTCAGAAAAGTTTTAAATGTAACTTCCTGAAACTTGCAGAAACCCTGATACAGTCGTAAAAGAAGCTTGAACCACCGGAGTGGTATGATAGAGCGTTTTAATGGTTTTGAGAACGCAACACTCCCAAACCTGCTTGGTGCACATGACACCGTGCATGCTGCTGTAGCTGCTCTCTCCTTTACATATGCTCTTTTGCTCTGCTCTTACTTGTTTTCCCTGAAAACTAGAACTCTCATGATGATGATGATGATGTGCTGGTTATTAATGTTAAACAAATTTGTTGACAGGATGTCTTTTTACTTTGAGCTTTAACTGGTGCTACTCATCTTTTCAGATGACTTGTTTAGATCTGTTAACCATAGGGCTATGTTTTCATGCTGTGTTGAAAAAACAACAACAATTCTCTGATACTGAATCGATTCTTGTAAAAAAATTCAAAAAAATCGATTCGTACGTCCAAAGATCGATTTAATCGTATTAACATTGTTTGCCATTTTCACAGCTAAAACAGGAGGCGTAAGTCCAGACGGGCATTTTAAGACTTATTTCGGAAAGGGTTAATACTGTTTCCCCCAGTGAACTGTAACCCCACCCGGTGTTGTGTCATTGAATTACCGGCATGTATTTTAAGGTAACAGCTGAAAAAAACCTTTTTTAATAGAACTGACCCATATCAATATCAACTGGAACAGATTAGATCCGATCGGAGTGTGATAATCGATTCTAACTCTTGAGAATGGGAATCGAATCGATTCTTGAAGTTTGAATCGATACCCAGCTCTACTAGTGCGTCGCCTTCAGCTTCAGTCGCTGCTCTGGCGTGTAGCTGGGATGTCTTCAGGGACTGTCGTCCGGCCTGCCCATGGCTATTGTGTATAGTAGGAAGTTTAGGAAGTGAATTCATTTTACCTCCGTGGCAAGGGAAGCGTTACTTGTGACTGAAAAGAACTCAGCTTGGAACTTAATAGCTGACTCTATTCGATGCGTTTCGAGGAGTTTTTAAACATCGTAGCAGAGAGTCCTTGGCTAAAAATATCATAACTCTCATTTGTGTAATCTGCCAGAGCGGAAGGCTGAATAAAGTTATGGGAGTCAGGTAGCTTGGTGATGCTCCCGGATGTGTGCGGACACACAGAGAGAAGAAAGATGGCTTGATAGACACGTCTCGGGTATAAAGAAGTCATGAGTAAATAAGAAAACAAGAAGAGAAGTTTAAAGCTCTTAATACCCTTGATCACCCGCCTCTCCCTTGTTATGGAACATCAGGGGTGTGTCACAGTTTTCCTTTCAGAGATTGAATTATTTCGAAATGAAAAACAGTAAAGTAGACCAACCTTCACATCTGTTTCGGGGTGTAACAGTCTCCACTCCCCTCTGAGTTCCCTTTATTATGTGCTGTGCTTTCCATAGCAGATATGGCAGATATTGATCTTAATTTCTACAGCTTCTATTCCCATCTTCCTCTCTGGCAACCCCTGATTGTCCTGTTATGCTAACATTTCTGGGGGGGTGGGGTTCTCTCCTTCCTCATAAGTGGCAGCGTGGATTTCAGTATGAGTGAGTTCACGATTTTTATCTGGTGCCAAGGCTATTGCTCTGGGTGGTTAAAAATGTTGGAGCCATAATAAACTTTTGGCTGAGGCATTCAGAGACTAATGTTTCTGTTAAAGCGCCACGGGTCAGTCATTATCAACTCAGCAGGAGCCCTGCAGAGCCACAACAGCACTCATCACAGCAAATGAATATCTAATGTACCGTTATAATCCTATTCATGTATACATTTTATAATGCAATCATTAACTTCAGGTAGAGTTTTGAGTTGTGCATTCAGAATATATATGAAATGTTTTTTAACAGATTTAGTATTTTATGGAGAAGCTCCGTGTGAAGTGCTTAGAAGAGACAGAGCATTATATGTCTGATAATGAAAGATGTCTACAGTGAGTGTTCTTGCACAAACTGAATATATAGGGCCCTATTAAATATGTATTATTATTTTCCAAGGGTATTTTCTCAGGGTAAACAGGGCATCATGGATTACTAATTAAACGATAGTCTGATCGACTTAAAAACATAAAATATGAAGAAAAAAGTTTACAAAAAGTTACATATATTATAGTGTTACTGTGGTTTGTTTACATTTTTTGTGTGAAAATTGTCAACTACAATACAGATAGACTTATTTAGAGGTAGATAAAAATGACTGTATTGTTTATCAGTTCAGTAATTGGAAGGTGTTGCTTTATCCCAAATGTTCTTTACCCTTTTTTTTTTTGCTGTTTTAGGAAATCAATTGTATCCTTTAGTATATTTTTCAGAGAAACGTTAAGTACAAACCCCTTCAGAGAAGGAATCACATGCAGAGGAAAAGACTTTGCTGCAGGGCATGTGCCTTATTATCCTCATGGATTATTAATAACATAATTTTTATGATCTCTTCATCATCACGAGCACTTGTTTAGAGGGTCGTCCGTTCCACTGAAACCTTTAGAAGAAAAGTACCTCTGTTTTTGTTTTTTGCCAGAATGTGCCTTACATTTTGGATAATATTCCTTGTACAATCCTCAGAATCCATGAGTTGTAAACCTCTGTATCTGAACACATGGATCTCAGAGCATGTGGTAGGTTTGTGTCTTAAAGCCATGGGAGGGACAGAAGGGGGTTGTTGGATTGTGTTTAGTAATAACAATGGAGCAGGCTGAAGTGATGCTGGCTAAATGGAGGTGTTTGCTCATCCGTTTTCTCTCGCCAAACGTTCACGTAATGCGCGTGGCCGCTTTTCTGCACCATATGCTCCGTTCTGCTGCATTAGACTTCTTTTTTTTTTTTTTTTTTAGTAACATGCTGAATTTACTAGCCACGTTAACACACATAGAGCTATATATACCCTTGTGTAGCCATGTGTAAAAGGGCTCGTGGTTTTATCCTGACAGCATAATGATTTATTAGCTCTCGCCATAGTAGTTCAAGCGCCAGTCGCTGGGGATAAATGTTGGTGCATATTTCTGGTGTGGCTGCAGATATAAGGATGAAATCTGAAATAAAGTTTCAGCAGAGTCGAGGAATATCTTCAAGCGGAACTCCTGGTTTTATTTTTCAGTGTTATGTTTTAGTGGTGGCTTTTAACCTCCTCTTAAATCCAGATTTAGAAAATCATTGCACTTGCAACATGACCTACTTCAAAAGGAGGAAGAAGCTTGTTTGTTCCTCATCTGACAGCCTCTTATCATTTGTTGTTAACCTTATTGAAGAGAAACAGGCAAACAATGCAGTTTTTTCTGCCTTTATGTGTAAACTCCAAAATGGATCGGCTTCTGGCTAATCCTACTTTGGCTTTCCGTATTAAAGCTGTGTTTGAAAGCTGGATTGTATCCTTATCCAGGATATACACTGTTAAACTGCATTGAGTTGCAAAGTGCTTATTGAGTCTATATGATGATAGTAAAGACGTCTTGTTCATGAATTGTAAATATTTACGTGTTTAAAAACTGGAACTTGATGACTTGAGGAGTAATCAGTTCAGATCCACCAGGTTATTGGCTTTGTTTGGTGAACAGCAGGTCAAATCCGGGAAAAATCTGACTTTTCAATAACTAAATCAAAACTAAGAATACCCAACAGTTTTCCGTCTATACTCCACGAGACAAGTAAGGATATCTGTGTTTGGTCTGTTATTTTTTTGTGGTGACAATGTGTTTTGGCAATGGATCTTAGACCAGTGGAAAGCCTGTTTGTTTCCTCATAATATAATAAAATGAGATTATTCTTCTAAATTTGAAGAAAGAAGACATGTTAGCAATTTAATAATTTAACAACACATTAATTTAGCAAACAGGAGCCTCAGTACTCCGTGGGGGAACCGTACACAGCTGCCTGGAACGTCTTCCCCTTGCTGGTCACCATCTTGGTTACACACTGCTGTGGGATGCCTGTGGTCTTTCTGGCACAGACGGCACGTCTTGGCTGATTCCACCAGTGTTTAGTTGGGTTGAGGTCAGGACTGTAGGCAAGCCATTTCATCTTCTACCCTCCCAAATTTAACAGATAACATGTGATAGGACTCCACTCTGTAGAGGCTGACATTGATTTGGAAAATCAAGAAAATCACAAAAAAAATGTATTAATTCACCAATTCACCTCTTGGGTTGGTGTTTTTAAGTTCAAAGTGACGTAAGCCCTCCCAGGGCCTACCATTTTGTTTTACAAGCATGTTTTACAGCGTGTATTTATTTGGACTTATATTAATAGTTAATTAATTAATTGCTTAATTATATTTTCTGTCATTTGTAATTTATTTTAATACAAAGGGAATAATAAATCTAATATCAAAAATCGAATTTTGCATGATAAAAAATCTAATATTTTATTTTCAATCCATATCGCCCAGCCCTAACCTCCTTTAACTTTTCCGAAACAGTTGTATAAAGAGTCCAACGACGTGTTCAACTTTCGAAAAATAAATCTAAACCAAAATAACCTTCTGATATCTTTAAATAGTACCAGGGAATTTAAAATATTGACAGAAATTGTGATTTTGTTTTGTATCATGATAATATCATAATGATGTACCATGATAGTATCATGATAATTATCGATATCAGCTGATAGGAAAAATATTATTATGATATGATATTATGATGACGCTCAGCCCTACATTTGGTGTTGGGAGATATATACAAATCCATTTTCTTTAGAAATGTGACCCTATTTAAGGGAATATAAACAGACTTATTGCTTAGTTACAGCAAATACAAATATTCTTAATTCGTGAGCAAAGTTTGTCAACACAACCAGCTAGGGATGTGTATTGGTAAAAATCTGGCGATACAATATGTATCGTGATACAGGGAAGGCAATATGATATATTGTGATGCTATTAGTAAGACAATATATTGTGATTTTTAAAACTTAATTTGACTGTAGAAAAACTGTCACAGCATCATAAACACTCCAACCTGTTTCATATATAACCCATCCAGTTTTATTAATAGATCTAGTTGATCCACTGGAATGAAAAAGGTGAAAACAACCACCAACTATCAGTCATACTTTTAATTTTACTACAAAAATGTTATCATTAATGGTTCCATTCAAATCCTAAAAAAATTGATATTGTGCTTTTGAATTTCGATACAATATTGGGAAATAAAATGGGTATCGATATTTTCTTTCATCCCTACAACCAGCATAATTTACTTTGCTTTTTTTCGTTTATTACAAATTTCAAATGTCAGAGAAATTTACTTGATGTATAAAAGGGTCTTATCTTTTCTGTTACCTCTATAAAAGAGCCTGTAGCACACTCTTTCTCTTTTATGTGTCATTGTACTTAGAAAGAAACCCCAGATAAATTACTCAAATTCAGATCAACTAGTTGGTATTGAAAGAAAAACGGAAATTAGACTCAGCCAGGAAATTCTAGTTGGTACATCTCTTGTAAAGTAAGTTTTACCTTTCCTTTGGTATACGTTAATAATGGGACTGTAAGTAGGCCAATTTAAATTCAATTTCAAATGAATTCCAACTGGTAAACTCTAAAATGCAACTATTGCATTCCCTTTTGGCAAACCTTTATAACTTACTGATTCAGATTTAAGTCTTTTACTCACACTGAAGTCCTCATTCCTAACACCTACTTTAATGTGTGTGACACTTAAATCCACACATGGATTTGTGATTATTATTATATTTGTAGACTTTAGGTATCACAGGTAGTATGTATTTCCTGGTAACTCGGTGAAAAAGTTTTTTAACCAACAATATAAAAGATTCAATAGGTGAATAAAATAAGAGATTGAAGCTTCAATACCAGCAACTACCAGCACGTTGAATTGAAAACTGCTGTAGCCTGGTAAGTACCTGGTGCACATCATAGAACAGCTCTGGCCACTATTTCTTTGTCTCATTCAAAAAGGAACAATAGGTGCTGTACACTTTCATGTCTGTAAATCTGTAGAAGAGCCGTAGGGGACGGGAGAAGCCTTTGTCTGTCTGTGTCTCTGCCCAGAGTTCACCGTCTTACTGTAAATCTGTTCTCTTGATTGTACTTTGTAACCCTCAGGGTTTGTAGATTTTCTCGCACCCTCTGTAAAGTCATTGGACTGGTCCCTTGCCTATTACTTAGGCTGTCTGACCTAACATCAGTAATACTGGGTGGAAAGGGCAGACTGCTGGGGAGCTGTTTGTCTTTTCACTTTTCAGTAGTGAAGCACCAATCATATGGCCGAAATCTGCCGATTTCCCCAAAAAGGAGTATGTTAAACCCACAAAAAATCTGTTTTTTCCCAGCTCACGAACTGCATCAATTCAATTCAGTTTATTTATATAACGCTGATTCACAACAGATGTCTTCACAAGGCACTTTACAAGAGAAGTCATTTCAATGCAATCATACAAACATTCCAATCAGTTTAAAGTTTTCGTTTGTTTCCTATCTGAGGAGCCCAGCAGATCACATCGAGTCATTGACTGACAGTTGCGCCCCGTTCATGCAGACTCCAACTACAGCAATCCCTCATACTGAGTAAGCATGTAGCGACAGTGGAGAGGAAAAACTCCCCTTTAACAGGAAGAAACCTCCAACAGAACCAGGCTCAGTAGGAGCGGCCATCTGCCACGACCAACTGGGGGTTTGAGAAGACGGAGCAGAGACATAGAAAGAACAAAAGAACTGATGTGAGAGAACTATCTATATTAAAAAAAGTAAAAAGTTGATAACAGGACAAGGGGGATGGTCAGTTACTGGGAGCATCATCCCAGTCGATGCCCCCATCCAACAAAGCATTGCAGCTGAGCAGAACGCCAGATCAGGTGTAGCTTCTATGGAGAGAAAAACACTGAGAAAAAACAAAGTTAACAGTTGAAATAACAACAAATAATACATTTGGAGAGTAGTAGAAAAGAAAGTAGCAGAGTGAAGAAAAGTGGTCAGTCTATCCTCCAGCAGTCTCAGGATGACCTAAGCCACTTTTATCAAAAAGGAAAGTTTTAAGCCTGGCCTTAAAAGTAGACAGAGTGTCTGCCTTAAACTGGAGGCTGGTTCCACAGGAGAGGAGCCTGCTAACTAAAAGATCTGCCTCCAATTCTACTTTTAGAAATCCTAGGAACTACAAGTAAACCTGCAGTCTGAGAGCGAAGTAAAAACATTGTTGCTGAGCAGGTAAAAGAAAATAATTTGCAATTAAGTTATTTTGCGTTATTTAAAAAAAATATGAAGGCCTCTGAGTGTCCAATAGGACTACAGATTTAACTACTGTATGTTATTTTACTCGGTTTCTTTTTTTATGCTCAGATGTCCCTTTGTTACTTCTGAAGCATTATTAATTTAGGCAAAAAAGAAAATCTGTTTTTAGATTCCCATTGTGTTTTGTTTTTGTTTGCTTAATCAGTTGTAATATGTGACAGATGACAGTAATTATCACTGAGAATACCTATTTTAAAATTAGAAGGTTTAAAGTGAGTTTATTGTAGTGACAATGACATTTTTCCATGCAGACGGCCAACCCCACCCTTACTGGGGCTAAGTATGGCTCTCATCATAGGACCTAGTGGAAATGAGTGTGACGAGAGAATGAGCTGTCGTTCTCCGCTCCCCTGGTTGACTCCCTTCCACTCTCTTTCTCTCTACGTCTCCTGCCAAGCATCTGTGTGTCAGTCTATCATGGTCTGTGACGCGACGGGGAGTTCGACCCGAGGGCTGCAGCAGCGCCATGGCGACCGGACAGTTAATATGAAACGGCAGACGAGTGCTTGTTGTTGTGAGCGTTTCCCAGCTGTTGCATCATGCCGGGATACCAACTCCCGCCAGATGCTACGTGGAAAGCTGCAGCCTTGTGTTGCAGCAAGGCACGTTGTAGTTGATGACCACGAATATGGACGTCACTTCCTCTTTTTCAGTTAGCAGTTGTGATTGGCTGCTTCGGAGTGGAGGGAAGAGATTTGAAAAGTAAAAAAAAAAAAAAAACAGATGGGTGTTTATATAACTTCATACTAAACAATGGAAATACAGCTGTAAAAGTGATTAATCCGGGTCGATAAAGGATTATTCTCTGCTTTATAACGAATCCTGCTTTTGGAACTTTTCACAGCCTCTTATTACTGTATGTAACATGTAGTCATACCAGTCTCTTATGCTGTGTTATATGTTAAACTTATTTCCACTTGACATCCAATGTAGTCATGAAAGAGCAACCTTACTCTAGCTGATGCCTTGTTTAAACAAATGGTTAGCTGTAGTCGAGCGGTTTCTGCTCACAGGCAGTGGATAAAAACATGAGTGTCCTCAACTAGAAGTGTTTTACATTCTTCCTGTCTCTCCGCTGCTATCTCCTCGGCACAAAGAATTCAGTCATCTTGGAATAATCCTGCTCTTTCATTCCTCATCAGTGAGTGTGTGGGGAGATAGTATTAATGCAATTCTGGGGGGCTGGGGGAAAATTCCTGCCAATAACATGAGGTCACTGTTTATCTTTATTATCGGCAGCAAAGAATCTCGCTGAAACAGCCTCAGTGATAACCGGGACGTTCAACTGCATGTTCATCACTTTTTTTTGCAGGTACAGGGCCCTTCACATCTATTGATGCCCTTGATAAAAATGTGCAAATATTTGTTTTATTTCCGTAGCATGAATTTAACACTCAAAAATATAGAATTTTTTATTTGAATAAGTGTAGTGCCACGTTAAGAAACAGTTTTTTACAGAATCACCTTTGACACAGTTAGTAGCACTCCCTAATGATGCAGCTGAAGTTTTTTACATTTACTTCTTTCTTTTTTGCATTGGTCAAACATAATTCATTAGAAGTTATCCATGATACAGAGACCTTTTTCTACTGGCTTTTCTTCAAAAGGAGAAATACAAAAGAATGTGACATCTAAGTAAGGAGATGGCTGTTAAAGCTGGGGTACGTAGTTTACATTTTTTAAAGTAACTTAAAAGTAACTTACATTTCAGGGCTGTATGTTAAACTTTTTTTAGCTTATAGCACTGATGTTGCAGAGATTGCTGATTTTGTAGTGCAGACAAAAAAGTAGCAACACCAACACAAAATGTCTTTTACAATCTCTAAAAACCTACTGTAGTGCATCTCATTACTTGAACACACAAACGATAGAAATGCATACAATTAACGCACAACAAGAAATATTTCAATAGTTTATTTCAGTGAAAATGCTAACATATTAGCTTTATTTATTATTAGTGTGGACACATTTAATACATAGGTGTGTGCATATGCATTGAGAAATGTGAGCAATTTAGGTCATAATGCAATATATATATATATATATATATATATATATATATATATATATATGCAAAGTGACGGATTCACACAAATTGTAAAATAGAAAAAACAGAATTAAGAATAACAGTGTACAGTAAGGGCAAAATTTCAACACTAAAATACTGTGAAGTAATAAAAAATAGCATACACGGTTCAAGAAATGTGCAACTGAGCAGGATAATTTAAAAATATTTACAAAATATACATGTCTATTTGTGCATTAAAGTACAGGCTGTTTACAAAAAGTGACAAATGAAAAACTGTGCAAACAACAGAGATGGTTAATAAAGGAGTAACCCTCTGAATCCACTTTGTGAGAATATCATTCAACAACAGTGTCATCAGTCAAGAGGCTTCGTCAGTTTTGCTGTAACACAGACTGCTACAGTGGCTTGCAAAAGTATTCGGCCCCCTTAAACTTTTCCACATTTTCAAATTCAAATTCAATTCAATTCAAAAATACTTTATTGATCCCAGAGGGAAATTAAGTGTTGGTATAGCTCATATAATCAATTCTTTAAGGAGTTGTTGTAGATAATGATGGCTGTGGGCAGGAAGGATTTCCTGTAGCGGTCTGTATTGCAGCGAAACTGAAGAAGCCTCCGACTGAAGATGCTCTGTTGTTGTGTGACTGTCTCATGAAGAGGATGCTCAGGGTTGTCCATAATTTTTTTGATTTTATGAAGAATCCTTCTTTGCATTATCATCTCCAGATTTTCCACAGTTGTCCCAAGAACAGAACCAGCCTTCTTTATCAGGTTGTTGAGCCTTTTTAAATCCCTGGCTCTGATGCTGCTACCCCAACAGATGACGGCTGAAGAGATTACACTCTCCACAACAGACTTGTAGAAGATCTGCAGCATCTTGCTGCAAACCTTGAAGGACCTAAGCTTCCTCAAGAAGTACAGTCTGCTCTGTCCCTTCTTGTAGACGGCTTCACTGTTGCGCCTCCAGTCCAGTCTGTTGTCAAGGTGAACTCCGAGGTATTTATACTCCTCAACCACCTCCACTTCTTCTCCCATGATGGAAACAGTGTTTGACTTGTCCCTGTTTCTTCTGAAATCTACAATCATCTCCTTTGTTTTGTTCACATTCAAGGTGAGACGATTGTTTCCACACCATGTCACAAAGCGGTCCACCAACTCTCTGTATTCAGCTTCTTGTCCATCTCTGATACACCCGACAATTGCAGAGTCATCTGAGTATTTCTGCAGATGACAGGTCTCTAAATTTGTACTGGAAGTCTGAGGTGTACAGAGTAAAAAGGAATGGTGAGAGTACGGTCCCCTGTGGTGCTCCTGTGCTGCTGACCACCTGGTTTGACACACAATTCTTCAGTCTCACAAATTGTGGTCTGTTGGTCAGGTAGTCATTGATCACATTGTAATGTGATTTTGTCACATTACAGCCACAAACATGAATCAATTTTATTGGAATTCCACGTGAAAGACCAATACTAAGTGGTGTACACGTGAGAAGTGGAACGAAAATTATACATGATTCCAAATATTTTTTACAAATAAATAACTGAAAAGTGGGGTGTGCGTTTTTATTCAGCCCCCTGAGTCAATACTTAGTAGAACCACCATCTGCTGCACTTACAGCTGCCAGTCTTTTAGGGTATGTCTCTACCAGCTTTGCACATCTACAGACTGAAATTCTTGCCCATTCTTCAGCTCCAGCTCAGTCAGATTAGATGGACAGCGTTTGTGAACAGCAGTTTTCAGATATTGCCACAGTTTCTCGATTGGATTTAGATCTGGACTTTGACTGGGCCATTCTAACACATGGATATGTTTTGTTTTAAACCATTCCATTGTTGCCCTGGCTTTATGTTTAGGGTCGTTGTCCTGCTGGAAGGTGAACCTCCGCCCCAGTCTCAAGTCTTTTGCAGACTCCAAGAGGTTTTCTTCCAAGATTGCCCTGTATTTGGCTCCATCCATCTTCCTATCAACTCTGACCAGCTTCCCTGTCCCTGCTGAAGAGAAGCACCCCCAGAGCATGATGCTGCCACCACCATATTTGACAGTGGTAATGGTGTGTTCAGAGTGATGTGCAGTGTTAGTTTTCCGCCACACATAGCGTTTTGCCCAAAAAGTTCCATTTTGGTCTCATCTGACCAGAGCACCTTCTTCCACATGTTTGCTGTGTCCCCCACATGGCTTGTGGCAAACTGCAAAGGGGACTTCTTATGGTTTTCTTTCTTCTTGCCACTCTTCCATAAAGGCCAACTTTGTGCAGTGCACGACTAATAGTTGTCCTATGGACAGATTCCCCCACCTGAGCTGTAGATCTCTGCAGCTCATCCAGAGTCACCATGGGCCTCTTGGCTGCATTTCTGATCAGCGCTCTCCTTGTTCGGCCTGTGAGTTTAGGTGGACGATCTTGTCTTGGTAGGTTTACAGTTGTGCCATACTCCTTCCATTTCTGAATGATCTCTTGAACAGCGCTCCGTGGGATGTTCAAGGCTTGGGAAATCTTTTTGTAGTCTAAGCCTGCTTTAAATTTCTCAATAACTTTATCCCTGACCTGTCTGGTGTGTTCTTTGAAATTCATGGTGTTGTTGCTCCCAACATTCTCTTAGACAACCTCTTAGGCCGTCACAGGGCAGCTGTATTTGTACTGACATTAGATTACACACAGGTGCACTCTATTTAGTCATTAGCACTCATCAGGCAATGTCTATGGGCAACTGACTGCACTCAGACCAAAGGGGGCTGAATAATTACGCACACCCCACTTTTCAGTTATTTATTTGTAAAAAATGTTTGGAATCATGTATGATTTTCGTTCCACTTCTCACGTGTACACCACTTTGTTTTGGTCTTTCACGTGGAATTCCAATAAAATTGATTCATATTTGTGGCTGGAATGTGACAAAATGTGGAAAAGTTCAAGGGGGCCGAATACTTTTGCAAGCCACTGTACATCCTTCCTGCCCACAGCTTTCAGCGTTTAAAGCAACTCCTTGAAGAAATATGAATACTACAAGACTTAATTTTCCTTTAGGATCACAAAAACATTTTTGAATTGAATAACAGGGCAGAAATGTTATTTGAATTTAGATGAATAACAGCAAGCATGAAAACAGTTATTGAGTTTGTTGGGAACAGTGATGGTCATACAGTCTAACAGTTGCTTTAATAATAAATGTTACTCACCGACTGCATCACTGTTTCAGCTCTTGCTGCCCAACTAGCTTCTTTGTGGATTTTCCATTTTGAATCATACGTCCATAAACTTGTCAGACTTTAAGCATCTGTTATGACTGAAATATAGTTGGCTGGTAGGGTTGGGCGATGTCCCCCAAAGTGGCAGTTGACGATGTTTACAGTAAAACATCGCGATGGACTATATCTCTTCAAATAGGCCTAAAAAACGTTTTACTTAAAAAGTAGGAAAACTGTACTTTCGTTATTTTACTACACTAATACATCATAAGTTGTAATACGTTGTACATTTCAAGTTGTGATACACTTCACGCAGCTGCGTGAATAGGCATAGATGAAGTGGCCACTTCAATGGGACCCACTGTACTCACCCGGCCTTTTCAATACGTGGCACTCGGTTGCACGTAACGGGGAAAAAAAAGACTGATGAACCGAGCTGTAAAGCACAACTTATTTTCGTGGTGGACCAGTC
The DNA here is from genome assembly GCA_963556495.2 of Valencia hispanica. Classification (NCBI taxonomy): domain Eukaryota; kingdom Metazoa; phylum Chordata; class Actinopteri; order Cyprinodontiformes; family Valenciidae; genus Valencia; species Valencia hispanica. The sequence continues at coordinate 37,030,323 of OY747711.1, forward strand.
GCTGATGCCAAGAAGTTAAAAAAAGAAATAAAACTTGACGTCCGGATTTTGTTCTCAGTCGCCCATAAGGAAGGCGGTCTTTGTATCAGGATCCACCTACTATTCCAGGTCGTTCTCCTCCCAGGTAACAGCCTTACAATTAGTTCTTTTCACCATGACGCGGTCCTCCCCTGTGTCCACTGACAGGCGAACAGCTGATCTACTTTGACGCTCTCACGTGTCGGTCTCCACCCTCGGTGTGGTACGCCTCCCTTCAGCCGAAAACAGTTGGAAAACAAAAGGCACCCACCAATATCCACGCACCTTTGACTTACAGTGCGCATAGCGCAAGCTGTGCAGCGATCCTCGCTCGCTTCTCAAAACAGAGGTGAAACGGTACTCACACTGTGAGTACGAGTGATGACGCGCACACGTCTCCCGCAAAACTGCGAGCGGCAGACAGGCAGCGCGAGGCAGATCATCGACATGTGCGGCGATCCTCGCTCGCTTCTCAAAACAGAGGTGAAAGGGTACTCGCTGCTCTCCATCGTGATGTCGGTCAGCCATCACGATGGACGATGTCATCGGCACAACCCTATTGGCTCGTCTGATACAGTATCTTTCGCCAGACCGGATTTAATTTCTTCCGCAGCGTTAATCATCTCCTCGCATAAGATGTGGTACCAGCATGCTCCAGTTGTTGTTTTTTAGATGTTTTTTTTTCTTCGCACTTGTGTACAGCCCTGAATTTGACTATCGGGCCCTGCGCTATGATATAAACTACCGGTAGGTCATCTTTCAGAATTTATATTTCCTCTTAAGTCCCTCCCCTGGCCTCTACAGCAAAACAAATCATCGAGCCTAGAGCGTTGACCAATAGATTTACGTGTCCACAAGTGCGAGCTGTCAATCAACAAAAACTGCGCCACAGTCCCCAGCGTGTACTACTGGTTGATGCGCCTCAGTCAGCTTAGCACTCCAAGCTATAGCCATTCAAATGTCCAAATCTCTTCCTCCTCTCCTTGATGACGTCACGCTACGGACCACAGCTTTAATCTTTGTCTGGCATTATTGTCACAATACCCCCTTGACAACAATTAGGCCCCACCTACATTCCAATCAGTCTGGGAGGCATGCCCTGGATAAAGCATCATCTCTTCTACCATCACAAACATAAATGTCAGAAGCTTGTCAGACACTACTGGGACTTTAACTGGGATCATATGATTTGGTCAGCCGAGATGCAGATTTGAGTTTTTCAGGTAGTTTTGGTGTAAGGCAAAAGATGAACATGTGGGAAAAATACATCATGCCATCTGGTAATTGGGGTAGAAGACCTGTGATGCTGTGGGCTTTTGGAGCCCTGTTGAACCTGGAGCGTATAGCAGCATAAACTCTGAAATCCCTAGAAATGTTAAATAAAATCTGGTGGCCCCCGACCATTAAATTAAAAAAGGGTCACCACTGGCTGTTTTTAAGCACAATAATGAACCAAAACGTTTAAAGGAGTCATGACCTGTAATTTTCACTTATCCACGGGAAAAAATGTATGTTATGATTGCCTAACGATTATACACTGGCCGGGAAGCCGATATTTAAACCAGCCTACTGGTCGCGTATTTTCGCACTCAAATATTTTAATTTGACATCAAGTCGGCGCAGGATATACCATATATAGACATCGCAGACCTGCCTATGCTGCAGGAAGCCCGCCCTCCCCCTCGCCCCTCTCCCCCTCATATTCAGTCGAGCGCCGCCATTATTGAATTTCAGGGATGGGAATTCCAGCCCTTTTTGGAGAGCCAGTTCTTTTGGCTTGGCTCACCATAAAGAGCCGGCTCTTTCGGCTCCTCAGATTTTCTGTTGCTTAAAGTGTATTTATCACCAAAATTAATGCTAAACGATGTCTACCAAATGTACCAAAACAAGCGGGGGGGGATGAAAAAATTAAAAAACGGCTCTCAATGACGAGCCGACTGCCATTGTTCACTTAAAAGAGTTAGCTCTTAGAGCCAGTTCGTTCGCGACCGACACATCACTACTGAATTCCAATTCGAAGTACGAACTCAACCGTGAAAGATGCAGAAACGTAGTTCACACGTGAGTTCCTCTGTTGTTGACTGCCAGAATCAACATGGAAATATTTTTTCTATTTTTTTTACGTCGGGATCCTTTACAAATTTGGGACAATATCAGGCGAAGTTGGCATCGAAGCTCCGTTTGGAAAAATCAGAGACTTGCCTTCAAACTAAACGGTAAGGCTGTGTTTTTATTTCTCTGCTGTGTGTAACAAACAGCAACTAACTGCTAATGTGGCTATTCTATGCTAGCGGAAGTAGTAGATATGGGTTAGATATGCTGAAGCGTTACCTGCGGTGTAAACCCCCCTCCTTCCTACCACCAATCAACGCGCCCCTCATTTGCATTATTAGAATGCTCGTCCACGACAGCCAAAGTATCGCATCAGATCTCGCAAGACAATAATGCCTTCAGAACTAAGGGTCAGAGGAGCTCTGTGTTTATTTTTTTCAACTTTTCTTTTTTAGAAGGGCCTGAAAGACTATAATAGATTGTGGGTATCCAAGGTAATACTAGGTAATGACTCCTTTAAGTTTAATTGGCTGAGTTTAAAATCAATCAGGGATAATTGGTTATTCTTTGCTGAGACGTATTGATGAACAAACTGAAGCTCAAATTAAAAACAACAATTAAACTGGCAACATCAGATTGTAACTATGGTAACACAACTATTAGACTATGAAGATTACTTTAAAAAAATCATTTTACAGAATAAACGTGACAGTCTCCTAATATCCTGGATTTTAAACGATTTAAAATCTTCAATTTATTCTCTGCTATCATCCTTATTATCAATAAACTGAATAAACATTTTAGATCTGTGGAGTTAAAATTAAAGGATTTTAGTGGAGGCCCATGATGGTTTGGGGCCATTAGTTAGCATTATAGTTTGAATCTGCCTTGGGCCGGCTGTGGGCCATATCAACATAAAGGTGGTTCAATAAAGTAATTTACTAAAAGGAATGGTTGAAAATGATCCCTCTACTTGTTTGTGCCAAACTTGTCTTAGTGAGGTCCAGTGACATTTTTGTAATTTCAAGCATTTCTGATATTAAATAAAAAATATGCCCACGGAAGAATATATTATTTGAACTAACTTTCCTTTTTTTTGTATTAATATTTTAGGCTTTAGCTGTTTTAAAATGAACCACACTTTGAGAATAGTAAGAGGCATTTTTGGAGAAGATTTCCCCATAATAGTGTTTCCTTCAGCAAACCAACCTCTGCTTTTCTCCATGTGTGCCACATCTTTCATGTGTGATAGTCAGAGGTTGTTCGAATGGCACCAAAAGGCTGGCATGCATCATATTGAAGCTCCTCCACCACAGTCTTGTTAACTTTGCATCCTCCATGTGAGTGGGCTGCAATTATTTAGTCAGCAAGCTCTCTGATGGTTTGCTTACAGTTGGGAGGGAAACCACACATAGCTGTGGTGCAATGCCACTTCTGCTGAGCCTAATGAGTTGTTCCAATAACAACTGTTGAGTATCCTCTTCTATTTCCGTTATCTGCCTCACATTGTTACAAAGTAAGTGCAGTGTTGCTGTTTGTTTGTGAACATTAATTATTTAACCTGTTAGTGAAGCTGATGATGATACACTATATAACCACGATTTGTCAAGGTTGGTGCTCCTTTTCCTTCCACACCTTTACTCTTTGTTTTTTTGCTACATGAAATATTAGCAAACAGCCGGATTAGCAATTTCAGAAAGTGTGAAAGAAAAGCTAGCAGCCCTCTTTAAGCCAGCTGGCTGGGAGTGGGCAGCAGCAAGTGTCGGAGTGGCAGCACTATGTTATAATATACAGCAATATAATGCCACTGAATGGACTTTAAACCAAAAGAACCGTATGACGATACATTTTAGCCTCAGTATACTTTAATTCAATTCAAAAATACTTTATTGATCCCAGAGGGAAATTAAGTGTTGGTATAGCTCATATAATTAATTCTTTAAGGAGTTGTTGTAGATGATGATGGCTGTGGGCAGGAAGGATTTCCTGTAGCGGTCTGTATTGCAGCGAAACTGAAGAAGCCTCTGACTGAAGACGCTCTGTTGTTGTATGACTGTCTCATGAAGGGGATGCTCAGGGTTGTCCATAATTTTTTTGATTTTATGAAGAATCCTTCTTTGCATTATCTCCAGATGTTCCACAGTTGTCCCTAGAACAGAACCAGCTTTCTTTATCAGGTTGTTTAGCCGTTTTAAGTCCCTGGCTCTGATGCTGCTACTCCAACAGATGATGGCTGAAGAGATTACACTCTCCACAACAGACTTGTAGAAGATCTGCAGCATCTTGCTGCAAACCTAGAAGGACCTAAGCTTCCTAAAGAAGTACAGTCTGCTCTGTCCCTTCTTGTAGACGGCTTCACTGTTGCGCCTCCAGTCCAGTCTGTTGTCAAGGTGAACTCCGAGGGATTTATACTCCTCAACCACCTCCACTTCTTCTCCCATGATGGAAACAGTGTTTGACTTATCCCTGTTTCTTGTGAAATCTACTATCATCTCCTTTGTTTTGTTCACATTCAAGGTGAGACGATTGTTTCCACACCATGTCACAAAGCGGTCCACTATAATATTATACTATATCATATATATTATACTATATATATATAATATAATATTATACTATATAATATCGGTAATTGGTGCCTATGACTGTATTATTCGTCCAGTGATCAGTATCTGGCAATTTTCCCTTTTATCGCCTCTGATCTGTAGTGATCAGTAGTCCAAATACTGAAAGTGAGTTTATTCCTGTTCAATAAATGTTTAAAATTAGATTTTTTTTTTCTCCAGAATGGATTAGGGATGTAAGAAAATATCGATACACTGATATATCGTGGTATTTTATGTCAGGATATTGTATCCATTTTCAAAAGCAATGAATCATGTTTGGGGTTTTTTTATTATTTGAATGGAGACATTAATGATGACAGTCCATTTTGTAGTAAAATTAAAAGTATGACTGGTAGTTGGTGGCTGTTTTCACCTTCTCCGTTCCAGTGGATCAACTAGATCTAGTAATAAAACTGAATGTGTTAAAGTATGAAACAGGTTGGAGTGTTTAGAATGCTGTGACGGTTTTTCTACAGTGAAATTCAGTTTGGAAAAAACACAATATATAGTCTTACTCATAGAATCGCAATACATTGTATCATCTCCCCTGTATCGTGATGCATATCGTATTGCCAGATTTTTACTTATACACATCCCCAGTATGTATGGTCTATATATAAATCAACCAACAGCATGTGCTTTGATTTCGATTTTTTAAGTTTAAGAGGGTTCAAACAAGAGTTAGGGACATATACTGCATAAATATGCATAAACGAGGAGCATTTTTAGTTTCTTTGCTACCCCCATTCCAACACCAATTAGCACTCGATTAAAATTGCATCAAAGAAAACTGGAAAACTGTTATTGGCCAGGCAACACTTCCTCAGTGCATTTCTAGGTATTAACTTATGTATTGTCATAAAATGTAAATGTTCTTTTCTATTTTTGTCTAGTGACATCAAATGTCCCATCAAATTGCTGAAATTAAATGATTTTTAAATTTTGCAGGATAATCTGAGCTGTAACTGGGCTAAAAAGCTGATCCATTTTACTTTAGAGACAGCTGTTGTGTGTGGTTTTTTTTTTTTTTTAGCCTTGTCATGCAAAGAAGTGAGGTGTATAGCTGATTAAAATTTTCCTCTGGGGATTATTGAGCTGGTATACTAAGTACTTAAGAGGTCAAGAGATTAGTAGCTTAGCTCAATAATCTTTAATTCTCCCTCTGATGGGCTTTTTCTTGGCACTTTATACCCATGAAAGAGAGCTCCTGTTATGTTAGTGTCACTAGAAAAAAACCAGAAAGAGCTTTGAAATTTTCATTTTAAAATGTGTTTTTGTTTAAACTGCTTACGAAAGTTCAACAAAGGTTGAATCAAATGCAGAAAGTTTTACAACACCCTCTTTACTTTGCTCTGACAATGCTTCTCTTGCAATCCTATGACAATATGGAAAATGGAGTTATGACAGGATGCCTGCTATATTTTATGCGCGATCAGTCAGTCAGACAGCAACAGTTACACTAAGGCACACTCCAAGTTAGTTTGTAAACAGTAAATGTTCCTTTCGCTTGAGTTGGATCTGTTGAGTTGAGTTGTTTCAAGCCTGGACGGTTAGAAAGTCACAGGGGCTGGCGGTGGGTGACCTCCTTTCCAGCCCGTTCTAAGGAGGAGGGAAAATAAACGTGCTGATGGGAAGGCCCGCAAACATTCCTGCATCACTGCTTCCTCGAACATCTGGCAGTCATCAGAGCGGACAGAGAAAAAGAAAGGATCTACCTTCCTGGCTTGCTAGAACTCCCACTTAACCTACTTCCAGCAACCAGCTGAGAAAGTGAAGCTGGAGAGCAAGACACAACAAAAAGTGTCAGTGTCTCTGGGAATACATTTTTTAAAGAGTTTTTTTTCTTGTCTTTTTCAGCATGGCCTAGCTTCGTTGTACTGCCAGTGGTCTATCAGCTGTGGTCTATCACCTGGACCAGAGGTTTGTACTAAAATGGATACAAATTTATCCGAATAAAAAAATGTTTTTCAACGATTCATATCTCTCAACATTTATTTTCACATTTCAACATGGTTGCTTTTCTAAAAGCGTCATTATTTAACTTTAGGTATTGACAATATAGTCTTAAAATTCCAGCGTAACCCTTTTGATGACATATGTCTGCTTACAGCCTCACAGAGTAAAATATTGCTGTAACGCTTAAACTTACTAAAATGTCATATGGACTTCTTTGCTTCTACACAATATTCATTTCCAGTTGTATAATTTTTTTTTGCTTTTTTTGTTTTCAAATAAAAGCACTTAAAGCATTTTATACATTTTTGTTTTAAACATTTTGTGTAAATACTGTGAGACGGTGGTGATTTTCGTCAAGGGCATCATACCGTAAGTAATCTCACGCCGACTCTAGCCTAATTCCAATTAATTATTTTCGATATAAACACGGTATTTATTTATTCTCTCATGGAAAAATAAATAGAATTGGAAAAGTAACAAAGCCAAACAAACTGTTAGTTACCCACAGTTTTTTGTTGTTTTGTTTACTCCTTTGTCTCAGGAGCTGTGTACAAGAGGCAGCAGCAGCAGGGTGCAGAGATGAGCGTGACCTCCTGGTTCCTGGTGAGCAGCGGGGGAACTCGTCATCGCCTCCCCCGGGAAATGATCTTTGTCGGCAGGGATGACTGCGAGCTCATGCTGCAGGTGAGGACGCTTGATTGGCCTCTGCCAGTAAAGCGCAACAGAGACTTTCTTTGTGTTGATGTTTGTGTGATGTGTTTAGCTGTCCCCCTTGTCTCACACAGAAAAGCAGGCGCTTCTTTTCTGCTACTTGAATTGATTAGTGACGTCACACGGTTCTGTGTCTGCACGTTGTGTGTGTGTGTGTGTGTGTGTTGTGTGTCTTTGCAGCTGTGCATACATCCACAGAGACCACGTGTAGTCTCGTGTGTACCTCTGGTCAGTGCACTAATAATAGAAAGTGGGGCAGATACCTCCTGAGTTAGATCTTATCTGACTGAGTCATTCGTTGTGGGTAGAGCGTGTTTACAACTGCAGAGAGTAGTTTTTACTGGTCGTGGTGTCTGCATAAAACATTCAGGATAAAAAAGGACTCTTATTTCCATTTATTGAATTTCATAGACTGTAGATGTTAAAAGAAAATTGCTGCTTCTGTTTTTATTTGATGTTTAAGTTTCCAGCGCTGGTTTGTATTAGTTTCTAGGAGGACTTAAATGCTCTATCATTACTGTTCTGTGAAGACTTTCAGCAAATGGAGGTCATCAAAAGTTTGTTTGTTTCAGCTCACTGATTGTTTACTCCCCACCCTATTTATTTCTATTTCTGCTTCTTGTTCTCCTTCCCTGGCGAATCTTTGGGATGAGAGATGAATTGGTTTAGATTTTTATGACAAAACCTTTTCAGAGCCTTTTGTGTGTGTGTGTGTGTGTGTGTGTGTGTGTGTGTGTGTGTGTGTGTGTGTGTGTGTGTGTGTGTGTGTGTGTGTGTGTGTGTGTGTGTGTGTGTGTGTGTGTGTGTGTGTGTGTGTGTGTGTGTGTGTGTGTGTGTGTGTTTTAGAGCAGCCTGCAGTTGATGCCCATGTGACCGTTTCAGTAAGCCAAGACTTTATCACATGTCTAAACATAAAAAGGCTCCTGTGTCATGTACCAAATAAAATACACTCACAGACTGACAAACGCAATATATCAGATTAAAAAATGAATTTATGAGAGAATTAACATCACTCATAACACTCTGCGAATTACATATATTATTCAATTGATTGATTCATGTATTAAAAAGTGAAGGACTTTAAAGTTGCACATAAAACAAGTTAAGCACCCAGAAGGACTGGTGATGGGTATGTAGTTCATTAAGAACAGGCTCAAATGGTTACACAGCCAGTCAAGCAATTGCTGGACCATCTGACAGCTTGTCAAAGCAGTGACTGAACGGTAGTAAGACACGGAGACACGGTCAAAACCTGCGTGAAAAGCAATGTTTCTTTTGTTCTTCTTGACAACCCCTTTGCCCAGCTGACATTCACATATGGGTAAGACATGGGGTGAAGAAATGGGACTGTCTGGAGGTTACATAATGCCCCATGTCTTAATTTCCACTCTGAGTAAAAAGTTGGACCCCCAGGGTGAATTTAATTCTTAATAAATAAATAAAGAATTTAATTTAATTCTTTATTTGATTAACTTAACACCCATTTGAGATTCAGAGAAGACCGACGGGTTTGCTGAGCAGGGTGGTTATTTAGCGAGTGGGTCCCATAGGAGAGGCCAATTGTAAGACCAGGCCCAGTTAGTTCCCATCCAGGGTGAGCAAAATCCACATGGGTTTTGCTGGATGGTGCTCATTCTTGATGTGCCAACTGCTTGGAAATCCGATCATGTATATCCTGATTGCCAATTGATGTTCACGTCTGGCTGTTCCTCCTAGGTCACTAACTTTTTTCTTTTTTTTTTTTTTGAGTGTTTTTTTTTCTTTGTTTCATAGTTTAGCTTGTTTCACGTATGCATATTTCTGAGTGTTTTTATCTTTGTTTATCTGAGCACAATGCTTTAGATCATTTTCTGTATGTGGTTGATTTCTGGTCATTTTCCAAGTCTTTTTAGTTTTCAACTCCTTACATCTGTCCTCCACATTTCTTCTGCCAGCCTCAACAATGTGAGATATAACAGACTCCTCAGCTTTAACTTGGCTGAGGGAGGAATTTGGTTAGAGGAAAGAGTGAAATGGGAACTAAACATGGGAATCTGTTCCCGGAATTGGGTTTGACTCACCTCAGAAATAAGATGCTGATAAAACTCGAAGCAGACTTGAGAGTAAGCAAAATCTTAATTAGATTCTTCTTTATGTTTTTCAGTTCAGTGAAGTTGATACACGAGACAGATTTAGACATTTCTACCTGAGGCTCATACCATAAACACAGAAGACTGCACTGTTTGTTTTAAAAACAGTTTATCCTGTAAACAGTTGATAGGCATGCTTCTGCTCGCTTAGGGAAAATCAATATTTTACCTCCTGTTTTATTCTCCTGCTAATTTCCTTTGACTTTTGTGAATATCTGTGATGTCGGTATCAAAATGTCAGTTTCATCTTAATTTAACTTTTTCTTTTCTTTTCATTATTAGATATTAGGGGTCTTATTAAGGTGTCTGACTGTGACCAATTTTCCCTGTCTGTGTATTTTGTTGTTTAAAGTCTCGTAGCGTCGACAAGCAGCACGCAGTCATCAACTATGAGCCGGGGACTGATGAACACAAGGTGAAGGACCTGGGAAGCCTGAACGGGGTGAGTAACAACACAGTAAAGTGTGAGGAATGGAGAAGTAACAAAGACAACCAAAGGAGAGCACAGAAACTGACGAGAATGAGTTCAAGGTTCCTAGATAGTGTGGAGTTTGATTTAAGTACTTTCCAGGTCTGGATAAATATGGAAAAAAAAGGTTATGGAAAATTGTGTTTTTCCAAACGATATTTCCCAACCATTGTGAAAATGTTGTGTTCCTTTCCATCTTTGTATCCTTCCTTCCTTCCTTCCTTCCTTCCTTCCTTCCTTCCTTCCTTCCTTCCTTCCTTCCTTCCTTCCTTCCTTCCTTCCTTCCTTCCTTCCTTTTTTATGTCCATGTTGGTATCCTTCCTTGTGTCCTTTTTTCCTGCCTTCTGTTCTTTCTTGTTTCCATCCAGTCTCTGGTTTTAATGGCTTACATATATAAATTCATAGTCATGAATAATGTAAAGAGTTTTAAAATATATTCACATTTTACTGCTGGAGCATGATATCACACTGAACTATTTGCTGCAGTTTGTTAACATAAATGCCTAAATTTACCTCCCTTTACCATCCCCCTCGCTGTGTGTGGTGGCAAAATAAACAAGCATCCTCATCCACTGTAGCTAAGTTTGGGCTATTAGCTGTTTTCTGTAACCATTTTGCTAATTTACAAGGAATAATAAACATCTGCCTTACTTGACTGTCATGTTATTTTTGTATTGCCCCTTTTGAAGGCAAGGCAACTTTATTTGTATAGCACACTTTAGACAACAAGGCAATTCAAGGTTCTTTGGGTGATTAGGGGATGAATAGAATCTGAAAGCTGCTTCTCCATGTTTGATTCTAATTCTAGGGATGATTAGTAGACTAGAGTTGGAAGTACTGAGTGGTCTAGTGGGTTGGTATAGTGACAACAAGTCTTCAACATACGTTGGTGCCAAGCCATTCAATGACTTATAAACCAGTAAAAGTATTATAAAGTCTACTCTCTGAGCTACAGGGAGCCAGTGTAAGGACTTTAGAACTGGGGTGATGTGCTCTACTTTCCTGGTTCTAGTGAGGACACGAGCAGCAGCGTTCTGGATCAGCTGAGGCTGTCTGATTAACTTTTTAGGCAGACCTGTGAGGACACTGTTGCAGTAATCAATTGGACTAAAGAAACGCATGGATCAGTTTTTTGAGGTCCCGCTGTGACATTAGTCTTTTAATTCGAAGAAAAGGGGAAATAGAAATCGCCTCTACATCACACCATATTTATTAACCCAGCTAATCAGTAACTTGTGGATTACTAATGAAAAATAGCTAGACACTCCTGTCACTTTACAAATGAAAAAAGCTTTGGTTAACTTATTTTAATACAAATTAATGGGGTGGTTCTAATTTTGGCACCAGTAATTGAATTGAACATTGAATTGTTCAATCATATTTCTTAAGGGTGAGCTTCTCTTCTCTTCTCTTCTCTTCTCTTCTCTTCTCTTCTCTTCTCTTCTCTTCTCTTCTCTTCTCTTGCTTTTCTGTTCTACTTTTACTTTTGACACATCTTTATTGGAAGTATGAGTATTTTAATTTGACTTCACCGTCTCTCTGACAGTGGAGTAAAAGTTGGCCACAGCTGCCATGTTAAACCCGTTCTTAGGCATTACTCATACGTTGTGATTAGTATTCAGTCAGAGGCGACCAGATGAGCCATATCTGCACCGTGTCCCTCACATCCTCTCCAGCTCTCAGACAGGAAGCCAGAGTCACTTCCTCCTGTGCTGTTAACAGTCCAGCTCCGTTGACTTGATTCAGAAGAAGTTTTCCCTGCTGACTCAGTGGGAGTGCTGAGGTTTGCCACACATCGGTTAGCCGGTAAAAAGTGTGGACCAAGTTCTTCTACTAAATTCTGAAGCTGTGATTTTTTATTTCCCTTGAGAGAAGAAAGGAATGTTTTGTTACAAAGAAGTGCAAGTATGTGAGAGTTGTATTTGCTGGTCAGTGATATTTGAACTGCCTGCATGGTGAAAAGAGGGTGATTGAGCTGAGAACTAAACCTTTTAAACAAAAAGAGAAACATGTCTGATTGTGCAAAAGCCTTTAGTCCTGCCGGCTTTAGTTTTTACCCATCAGTTCGCTTTGTTGAAGATTAACTCCAGAATCATTGATAAATTACAATAAAATGTATGGTGCACTGGTATTATGGATAAAAATGACTCATTTATACAAAACTAAAGAAAATTCTGCCTTATTTTGTGAAATGTGAAAAAAGGCATTTTTCTTCCCATAGAAAGTTTAAAACTCAGAAATATTTTATCCACCCTCTTTCTCTTTTAATATTTTATTTAAAAAGAAATGAACTGAGCAGATCAGTAATAAAGTAACACATTTTTAGTTTCATTTTTCTGTTTATGAACACAGATGTTATCTTTGTTGCTCTTACGTTGCTGTTTTTTTGTTTTTGTTTTTTGTCTGTTTCCTTTCCAGACCTTTGTAAACGATGTCCGCATTCAGGAGCAGATGTACATCACTCTGAAGTTGGAGGACAAGCTGAGGTTTGGATATGATATCCTTTCATGTTTTCACCTTCTACTATTCGAAGCCACATGCGTCTAGTGAACTCATTGCTCTTGTTCTATGTTGGGGAGCTAGGTTCATTCATATCAATAATTGCACTGTTCTAATCTATGCAGTTGCTGCTTAATTGATGAAAAAAACCAGACATTTCTTAAGCAACTTAATTAATGAAGGGAAGCTCGTATAGGATGTAGATTCATTAAACGCAGCATTTATTTCTTTATATTTAGCTGATTATAGCTTACAACCAATGAAAACACAAAGTTCTGTTTCTCAGAACATTGGAGCAAAGTAATGTTCATGTGTTGGACCTTACAGTGTACGGGGCTACCTTTGGCATGGAGGCAATCAATCTGTGGCTATGCTGAGTTGTTGGCCAGGTTGCATTATAAACAGCCTTTAGCTCATCTGCTTTGGTGCCTCTGGTGTCTCTCACCTTCCTCTTTGACAGTTCTTCTTAGATTCTCTATGGGGTTTAGGTCAGACAAGTTTGAAGGCCAGTCAAGCAAAGTGATCCCACCATACTTATTTTAGCAGGTATTGGTACTTTTGGAAGATTGAGCAGACTATAAACCCTGCAGGAAAATGAAATCAGCATCTTCATTAAACTTGTCTGCAGAGGGAAGCATAAATCTTCCTGGTGGAGGACTGACTTTGGACATGATAAAACATAGTGGGCAAACATCAACAGATGACATGGCTCCCTGAATCATGACTGATGGAACATTTATCACTGAACTTCAAGCAACTTTGATTTTGTGCATCTTCAAAAAAATTCAAAAAATACTTTATTGATCCCAGAGGGAAATTAAGTGTTGGTATAGCTCATATAATTAATTCTTTAAGGAGTTGTTGTAGATGATAGCTGTGGGCAGGAAGGATTTCCTGTAGCGGTCTGTATTGCAGCGAAACTGAAGAAGCCTCCGACTGAAGACGCTCTGTTGTTGTATGACAGTCTCATGAAGAGGATGCTCAGGGTTGTCCATAATTTTTTTTGATTTCATGAAGAATCCTTCTTTGCATTATCATCTCCAGATGTTCCACAGTTGTCCCTAGAACAGAACCAGCTTTCTTTATCAGGTTGTTTAGCCTTTTTAAGTCCCTGGCTCTGATGCTGCTACCCCAACAGATGACGGCTGAAGAGATTACACTCTCCACAACAGACTTGTAGAAGATCTGTAGCATCTTGCTGCAAACCTTGAAGGACCTAAGCTTCCTCAAGAAGTACAGTCTGCTCTGTCCCTTCTTGTAGACGGTTTCACTGTTGCGCCTCCAGTCCAGTCTGTTGTCAAGGTGAACTCCGAGGTATTTTATACACCTCAACCACCTCCACTTCTTCTCCCATGATGGAAACAGATGTTGACTTATCCCTGTTTCGTCTGAAATCTACAATCATCTCCTTTGTTTTGTTCACATTCAAGGTGAGACGATTGTTTCCACACCATGTCACAAAGCGGTCCACCAGCTCTCTGTATTCAGCTTCTTGTCCATCTCTGATACACCCGACAATGGCAGAGTCATCTGAGTATTTCTGCAGATGACAGGTCTCTGATTTGTACTGGAAGTCTGAGGTGTACAGAGTTAAAAGGAATGGTGAGAGTACGGTCCCCTGTGGTGCTCCTGTGCTGCTGACCACCTGGTTTGACACACAATTCTTCAGTCTCACAAATTGTGGTCTGTTGGTCAGGTAGTCATTGATCCAGGCTTTTGTTGAGGGCTCCACCTGTGTCTTCAGGAGTTTCTGACAAAGCAAATCAGGCTGAAATGTGTTAAATGCACTGGAGAAATCAAAGAACATGATCCTCACAGTGCTGCCTGCTTTGTCCAGATGACAGTGGGTTGGTCTTCACCCCTCCTCCATATTCTGGGACCTTGATTTCCAAATTAAATAGACAATTTATCTTTATCTGAGGACTTTGGACCACTGAGCAACAGTCTGGTACTTGTTTCTCCTTAGCCAAGGTAAGGCACTTCAAACATCGTCAGTTGGCTTGGAAATGGCTTGAAACAAGGGATGTGACAGTTGTAGCCTGTGTCCTTGATACGTCTGCGTGTGGAGGCTCTTAATGCTCTGACTATAGCTGCACTTTACATCTTGGGAATCTCCGCTACATTCTCTTAAATGGGCTTTCCTCTCACAGCTGCAGTTATTGATGTCGCTTGTTCACTTTTTATCTGCTGAACATTTTCCTTCCACTGAACTTTCAATTAACATGGTTTCAGCCAGCTTCTTCAGAAATGACATTTAGCAGCTTACCCTCCTTGTGGATGTCATCAGTGACTGTTTGCTGGAATTGTCAACTCAACAGTCTCCCACATGATTGTGGATGCCATAATGGCATTTCTATATTTAAAAGCTTTTTTTTTTTATTGGTCTAAGCATATTTTGATATTCTGACAAACTACATTTTTGTTTTTTAATATAGTACAGCCATGATCATCAAAACTAACAAAAATGAAACCATATAACTGTGTTTAATAAATCTGTGCAATGTATTAGTTTTGAAGAAAATTTCAAAAATAAACGATTAACAATAATAATAATAATTTTGGATGATATTCAATTTTTTAAATATAATTGACTAATAACTGAATCTGTTTACATCTGTAACAAGTATTTCATAGCTATGTTAATGTGGTAAGAATTTCCTTAACCTTCTTGTCTTACATACCAATCTGTTCACCGTGGTGAGAGGAGAGCTCACTGTGCCTGAAGAGGCTCTAAAAGTAAGAACTCCGAGCCTGTCCCTATTCACATGTTTTATATACGTCACATTTATTAACATGGAATCTCCTTTTAGCATGAAAAGTTCACCAGTGGCCTCCAGCTCAGCAAGAAGCCGTCCAACGGTGAAACCACCTCCAACACAACCAAGAGCAATTCTCCTTCTAAGACCCCAACAAAAACGCCAAAGTCACCTAGCAGCGGCACTCCGAAGTCTGTGGAGAGCAGAGTAACGGACGGGGTCACTTCCTCCAGAGAACAGTCGGCTAAACCGCTGGACTCTCAGAAAGCAGAGGAGAGGATAGGAGGTACAGAAGGAAGAGGGGATTATTACATGAATTATTTGTGGTTATTCTGAATAGGGCGGGTAAAAGAAACGGATTCAGTTGTGCCCTCATTTTGACATGATAAAACATGGAGCCTAATTTTCTTTAAATATGCTACACAGGTTGTTTTTAGTACCAATAACTTTCTTTTTAAATACAATTTTTCAGACTAAATGTTGTAAATTGAAAAGGGATTTTTCTGTCTGAGGGTGCATTACTGGGCGGGCATGGGTAGCAGCAGGGATTCAGGTTAATGACCAGTTGTTATAACAAGGCCACATGGAGCTTATATGTTTATTTACACAGATTAATCAGTTAGAGGGATTTCATGAAGCAAAGCCATCTGTCATCTCGGCTTTCCTAAAGGAAATATAAGACGCACAGTAATGAATTATGTACATTTAGACTTAAACATGCACTATTACACCCATCTGCTGGTGTTACTCTCTCTGCCAGGCAAATGTGTAATTTTACTGTTACTAGGGGCCACACACATTTATTATTCCTCATAATACACACTTTGTAGCTTTTACACAAAGTGGTCCTACCTCGCTGCATGTGATTTGACAAACAGGATCTGTAATTATGTTTACTACTGGGATTTAACTCACACCAGCTCAAGATAACGGGGTACTTTAAAGAACTGGAGGCGAAAGAAAGAAAGAAAGTAAGGAGTGGTTAAGCAGCCTGTGACATCATGTAGTGTCAGCATGTTGGTTGAAATCCACCGAAGGATCTATGCTGGATGTTACTTCCTCTGCATTCTTAACTTTGCTTTGAAATAAGTTTTGCACAGGATGTTTTTCCCCTTTCAGCTTCCATCCTGAAAACATTGTTAGTTCTATTAACACTACCTGTGTTTGACTAAGAAAGACGGAAGAAAAATGTTTAATATGAACTTTAAAAAAAAGTCAGTTACGAAGAAAGACAAATGTTAGTTGCGTTCATTTTTGTTGCAAGATGGTTTAGAGAAAATGTAAAGTCCACAAAAAATCTTCAATGAATTGCAGATCGTCTGCACAGTTTTGTTGTAATGTGTGTATGTGTGCCTTCGTCCCAGGGGACATTACAGCTCTGCCTCGTGGGACTCCACTGTATGGTCAGCCCTCATGGTGGGGGGATGGAGATGCAGATGATGAGAATTCCTTCAAACAGGAAACCAAGTCCTCCTCATCCAAAAAACACGACGGCTCCTTTTCAGGTAGGAGTTTTTAACATTTTGGGGGGATTTAAGATTTTCAGATTCTCTCATGTCCACAAGCAGGATCTTTTGTTCCATTGTATATTAAATATGGATATCAAAATCCAAGTCATTTAGGGATAGACATTTGCAAATGCTGACTCTCTGCCCAACACTTTAACGTTCCATTAAAATCAATGGGCGCATTAGCCAATACCGTCTCTCATTTCCTGTCAACATCATTCTAAAAGGTGATAAAAAACTGAAGGTACTGCAACTAGTACACATGGAAACAGACCATGAAAAGATTACAAAGATTGCTGGGGAGTAGCAACAGGTATGTTGGTTTTTATCAGGGACCCTGATACCAGTCAGCATGTAGAGAAAGCTTTGACCTCTAGAGAGGGAGGGATGTCCTTTAGAGTTCCTACACAGTCTTTAAAAGTGTGGAAAAGTATAAAATTTGGTTTGATCATTTTCCAGGTCTAGATAAGTATGAAAAAAAGAACATTTAGTTTTTCCAGGCTTTATTCTTCATTCTGTTATCTAAAAGTTAAAAGATTTCTTAACAATAACTTGCTTCTATAGGTCATTTTATACAGCTTTACGTTCTTTATTTTTCAATTTCCACATCTCAACTTGGGTTTTAGTCAAAATGACTGGTCTTATGACATTCATTAATGCATTTTTAAAAATACTTTTTTTCCCTCCATAAAATGTTTATTTTTGTCTAGTCATTATTTCTGATATTTTAGTACATTTTAGTAAAAATACAAATTTTATGCCAAGAACTATCAGTGTGGCGCCCTCTTCAGGTTAAAACTTTACAGTGCACTTGAATTTGAATAGGGAATCGCTACTGGCTCAGCTTGGATTATTGACGTCAGGCTTCCTTTCGATGTGGAATTTAAAACAAGCCCAGTCTTGGCCACACCTCCATAGCGAGTTGGAGTTGGAATTGCAAGAAAGTGTTGACGCCGCACAGGCCTCCACCCCTCACCAACTCTTGGTCCGCCAGGCAGCGCCTCCTTTTGTCGCATTTTTCAAACCGAAAATGTAGGTGGAGTAAGGCTCTGGAAGGGGGTGAGTTGCTCTTTAAACCTTGAACCATGCTAGTGCCCAATGTGAGCAAGCCGGATCTACTCTGAAATTACTTATGAATTTTAAAATCTTTAATTTATAATTCCTAATTTTAAGATTTTATATGGCATTACTACTTTCTTTATTTCTAATTTAGGTTGCCAAGAACTGGTGAACTGGTAAAAATCAACACATTTAAGAAAAAATCCCAGTTGTATTTCCTGAATCGCTACAAATGCAGCATGATGTCAAATGGAGATAGAGATGTTTGGGTTGGATAATTTCACCCTATGTTTCACCTGTTAAAGTTCGACTCCAGATTTGAACAGTTCTTTGAATGGGAAAGGATCAAACCCCAATCAAAGTGACAAAAATGTGCTCTGTGAGAGGTTTTGAGTTCAGACACTAACATTTACAGTATTTCCACTTTGAGTACAATTAAGCCTGATTACTTGCACAGCATTGTAGCTGATGGCTGGGATGTTATTGCATTTTTTTCTCTCTGTTTTTGTTTGCCAGATAATCTCTCAGATTATTTCCAAATGGAATAATCCGGCAACTACGTTTCCATGACCATTGTCTGGGCTGAGCCAGCCCCTTTTTTCAGACTAGCCAAACACAGCCGTGTTTCTCATAAAGAAACATTTTTCTTGAAAATGTACCGAAAGTTAGAATTAGATAACAAGATGGGGATGGGGTGAGTGGCCCTGGGAGTGCTTTTCTAGTTTTAATTTAAGAAGTGCCTTTTCTTTTAAAACTCTGCCTGAAAATAGGCAGTAGGGCACCAACACGGCATCAACACAACACAACAGTAACATGCCTGGTTAGAAAGTAAAACATACTTTAGCCAACCAGAAAAGTTATTGGTTCAACCCCATGAGACGAATCCTCTCGTTTTCAAGGGGGTCCTTAGGATAATGTCTAAAGAACGTAGAACAGCAGTGTAGATACAAAAAAGCAAAATAATAATATTAATAATAAAATAATAATACAACAAAACCTTAACGCACACATGCGCACACACACACGCTCTCACTATTCCCTTCCCCACCCCTCACAGATGAAGCATAGTAAGGTACAATGAGGTACAGTGGTTCCCAAATTATGCATTCATACGGCTCAATAATTATAAATATTCCTAACAAAGTTAAAATCTTTATATAGATACAAATACATAAACATACATATACACAAGCATATATATATAAACATATACATGCATACACATTCATATATACACACATTCATATCAAACTTCTTAAGCACATAATTTCCCCCCATATGTCTGTCTCACATTTGCTCTTCCTGGTATAGTGCCCCCCGGAGGTCTATGCTATGCGAGTAAAAAAAAAAAAATTGATAAATTAGCCACATCGTTGTATAGCTCGCAGGGTCCAAAGTGTGTGACAAAAGTAACGGACTATAGTCCGAAAATTACGGTATATTTTTTTCCTTGGTTGTGAAATGATTGCTTTAACAGTGTAGAGTCAGGCAGCAATGGGCAGCAAGGCTTTGCTTGCATTTATGACCATTTATATCCAAGTGAACACAAAGCCTCTATTCAAAGCCTGCATGTATGTCTGTTAATTTAACAATATGAGTGTGTGTGGGGGGGGTGTCCCCTTTACAACATTGGAGGCTACACCAGCTCGATTAAGCTAAATCAGTCTGTGCCAGGCTGGGTCAGTGGACCAGTGTGGTGGGAGGGGGGGGGGTTAAATAATAACACAAACACAAGAGCACACTGAAGCGTCCTCAAATCTCTCTGCACATCTGCAGGGCTGGTCTGGCATCGTCTTGGCCACCCTGCAAAAGGAAGACTCTGTTCTCCAGCTCTTACGGGTCTGTCTGCTGCCAATTGCACCAATTTGTTGAAGTTTTGTCAGTTTGGATGTTTATCTGTGTTCAAACGGGGGAATGATCTGAAACCTTGAAAGCTTCCCAAACATTCAGTGTTATGGGTCTGGCCACGTCTGTCTTGGAAGTGGGTGAGTGGAAATTATTTTCCCTTCTAGCAGCATTAAATATTAGAAGAATCACTGATGTGTTAATGATGCAGTGTTGGATGGCCTCTTTGAAGCCGCATGGGTCCTGAGAGTTGGGTTTTATTTGCCTTGAACCTCTGCATTAGAAAAGATCTTATCTGGAGTGCGTGTTTCAAAAATAACACAAACTTTCCACAGTTCACATTAGATGTAGGAGTGAAGGGGAAGTGAGAGGTTTAGGGCAGGAAATGATTCTGTTTCAATGTGTGTTTTGTTGCTAGCTTGTGTACGTCAGCTAAGTTTAGTGTGTTTTTCTCTTCCTGATTAAAAGAAAAAAGCCTCTCTCACCACTCCCTAACCCCCCCTCCATATGTATTGTCACTACACCTGATTGGGTTACACCATAGTACCGGTTCTATTTCTTTCTCCTAAAACACACACACACATTCCTAACAGACTGCTCTGTACCCTGCAGAAATCATTAGCTAATCCTCCGGTAAGCATTGCTTTCAAATCCATATTGCTGCTAAAATGCTTTCAGTTTGTAACAACCTCTTCCAGTGTGAGTCTTGAGAACTTTTTTACTTTGCTCTCTCTCACCTTCCTGCGTGTTGCTATAGGGAGAACTAAACTCGGCAAAAAAATAAACGTCCTCTGACTTTCAACTGTTTTTACTTTCAGTAAACTTAATGTGTGTAAATATTTGTATGAACACTAAAAGAGTCAACACCATAAGACATAAACTAAAAATGTTTCACAGACATGTGACTACCAGAAATAGAATAATGTGTCTTTGAATGAAAGGAGGCTCAAAATCAAAAGTACCAGTCTCAGTATCTGGTGTGGCCACCAGCTGCTTGAAGTACTGCAGTGCATCTCGTCCTCATGGACTGGACCAGATTTGTCAGTTCTTGCTGTGAGATGTTACCCCACTCTTCCACCAAGGCACTTGCAAGTTCCTGGACATTTCTGGGGGGAATGGCCCTAGCCCTCACCCTGCGATCCAACAGGTCCCAGATGTGCTCAATGGGATTGAGATCCGGGCTCTTCGCTCGCCATGGCAGAACACTGACATTGCTGTCATGCAGAAACTAACGCACAGAACGAGCAGTATGGCTAGTGGCATTGTCCTGCTGAAAGATCATGTCCGGATGAGCATGCATAAAGGGTACCACATGAGGGAGGAGGATGTCTTCCCTTTACCGCAAGGCATTGAGATTGCCTGCAATGACAACAAGCTCAGTCCGATGGTGATGTGATATACCGCCCCAGACCATGATGGACCCCCCCACCTCCAAATCGATCCCGCTCCAGGGTACAGGCCTTGGTGTAACGCTCATTCCTTCGACGATAAACAGGAATCCGTCCATCACCCCATGTTTGACAAAACCGTGACTCATCAGTGAAGAGCACTTTTTGCCACTCCTGTCTGGTCCAGCGAAGGTGGGTTTGTGCCCATAGGCGGTATTGTTGCTGGTGATGTCTAGTAAGGACCTGCCTTACCACAGGCCTAAAAGCCCTCAGTCCAGCCTCTCTCAGCCTATTGCGGACAGTCTTAGCACTGATGGAGGGATTGTGTGTTCCTGGTGTGACTCGGGCAGTTGTTGTGGGCATCCTGTACCTGTCACATGATTAGCTGTCCTTCCTGTCTCCCTGTAGCGCTGTCTTAGGCGTCTCACAGTGCAGACATGGCAATTTATTGCCCTAACCGCATCAGCAATCCTCATGCCTCCCTGCACCATGTCTAATGCACGTTCACGCAGATGAGCAGGGACCCTTGGCCTCTTTCTTTGGGTGTTTTTCACAGTCGATAGACAAGTCTCTTTAGTGTCCTGCGTTTTTA
Organism: Valencia hispanica; assembly: GCA_963556495.2. Classification (NCBI taxonomy): domain Eukaryota; kingdom Metazoa; phylum Chordata; class Actinopteri; order Cyprinodontiformes; family Valenciidae; genus Valencia; species Valencia hispanica. The sequence continues at coordinate 37,051,911 of OY747711.1, forward strand.
GAACTGTGACCTTAAATGCCTATTTTATGTAAGCTGGTAAGGTCTTAACGACCATTCCACAGGTGCGTGTTAATTAATTGATTATGGTTAATTGAACATGCATGGAAAACATTGTTTAAACCCTTTACAATGAAGATCTGTAAAGTTATTTTGATTTTTACAACATTATTGTTGAAATACACAGTCCTGAAAAAGGGACGTTTCTTTTTTTGCTGAGTTTATTAGTGTATTTAACTTCCTCAAACTGTTCAGTGTTTTAGAAATAGAAAAATATAGCCACTGTTGGTTAATGTACTGTTTGGAGATATTTGCTATACTTTATAAGATCGGTCTTACCCCACCAGGATATTTATTGATTTAAGAAATGTTCATGTTTAGATGATCAGTAATCTGCAATTCTGTTCTTACTTTTAGTATGTGGTTGAAGACAACACAGAAACAGGCTGAAGTATAAAGATAATTTCTGTCACATATCCAGCTTTAACCTGAACGGTCTTTTCGTGCAAAGTTTTTAACTTGATTTACTTCTTGAATTCATTACTGGAGGCGATTTCCAGATGAGCTTTGTGGTCTGTGGTGGCGGTCCTAAATAGACACGATTCATACAAATGTGAAAACGAGGAACCCTTGTTACGATATTGTAATTTTAAAGAAGTTAAATTGGTCCGTGAAGGATTTTTGCTGGATTCCTGAAGAGATAAGTGGAGAGAGCGGATAGAAACATAAGCACTGTTTAAAATAATGCATTCCACCTTTCACCAAACCATGCACAACAAAGTCATTTCAGAGAAAATAGTCATTAAGATTATAAAAGAATTATATGGTGAAATATAAACGAAACAGAAAATTATAAAGATTTTTGTTTGACATGAAAGAGAGGTGGAGATATGAAACGTGAAAGAGACAGCTCTCCACCAGCATTTTCAGCATCTTTACTGATATTGCAGAAGGGAGACACAGTGACACTTTAGTATTGATTGGCGAAACATGGTTGGTGTCATTAGAGGCCATTCTGCACATTGAAGTGCAAAAAAAAATTTATACACTGTATTTTGTAAAGTTTACATCAGGATCTTATTGTGTTTAGAGTTTCCACTGTATTTTTTCTTAAAGGTTTTTTGGCCGTAGTCGTGGCCTTTATTTGAAAGTGGATAGCATAGAAAGGAGGAGAGAGGTGGGGGATGACATGCGGCAAAGGCCCATGAGGACGGGACTCGAACTTAGGACAACCGCGTCGAGGCCTCAGGCCTGTTCACATGGGGCGACCGTACTAACCACTACGCCACGCGACGCCCCAACTGTATTTTTTCCTAGACTGTATGTTGTGGTAGTTAATATTTATTTAAATTATGAGCAGAAACGACATCCCACCTTGTGTGTAAAACGGAATTTTACCAATTCAAGTCATATACAATGAATGGGTAGACTTTTTAAGCTGTCTATAGTATCGTATGTTAGTGATTAGCGTAGTAATAATTATAAATATCAGTCTCTGTGTTTATCAGTCTCTGTCCCCCAGAAGATGTAGAGCCTTACTTTAACTCTGAGACTTCCAAAAGCCTGCGACAGTTTAGTACATCACCAGTTGGACAAAACGTTCCCCAAGTTTGGTATTAAATTGGAGATCAATCAAAATTCCCAATGAGCCTAGCTCTGTGTTGTAGCAGTCTTAATAAAAAGCCCACCCGCCTATTTAGAAAATACTGTTTCTGGAAGCTTCTTACAACTTCTGTGCTTCCCCTATCCTCACCTCAACACCATACTGATACTGAAAATCTGTTTGAATATCTGACTTTGAGTCTTTTACCCACAGTAACTAACTTACACACGATAAAAAGCAGTTGTTGGTGTTAAGGCTCAGGTATGGTGCATTCACTGATCATAAAAAGATTGGATACTTGTGTTTCTGATCTGCTGATCACTGGTTAGGGCTACTCTAGAAGTGTTGATCCGATTCAGGTCACTGGCCCATTTCTCTGAGAATTACTAATCATAATTGTCTACTAAAAAATGTGTAATGTGTTTTCAGGTTGTGTTTTCAGCAGCACAATTTTATCATAAATGTTTTATTTCTATAATAATGGGAAACACAAGCAACCAAAAGCAGTCCTAAAGAAATCCAGGAGTCTCTCATGTTTCAGTTTCAACCATGTTCTGGGTCTAAAATTGCTCAACAGTTTATGCTGACTACCACTAATTATGTCTGAGAGATTCCCCTTTCGTTTTTAAGCTAAGCTGATCTAAACTTAGGAAAGTGGAAGCCCTGTCATAATTTAGTTTAAGCCTGTATAATTAACAATGAATTGCACAGAAAAAAGATTTACAAATGGGTAGATTTTGCACAAAGTTTCTGTTTCCTGCCATTTGTTTTCCTCTAAAAATGAGCCAGATGGCTCCTTTAATTCCTCAAAGTGTCATTAATCATCATCAGACACATCAGAGGCTCGGTTTGGTGATAAGAACAGATGAGAAAATAAATGTCAAGAGTCAAAGCAGGTTTTAAAGAGCCTCACAATCACTTTATGCTCTGAGTGACAGCGAGTGAGAACGAGACAGATGTGCATCCTCATCCATCTTTCTTCTCCATCCGGACACAAGCCTTAATTGAACTGGTCCACATGCAGTCTGACTTGACCTTCCCATTTTACTACCTTCATTTTATATCACTGTTTGTAACAAGACCCAGTAGTCATGTTCGATACTGCAGTATCTATATGTTATTAATCAAATGTACGACAGTCATAACGCTATGAGATGATGTTAATTTGTTTTGTAATCACAGAGAGCAAGGAGGCCCGTCGAGGAGAGAAAGCTAAAGAAGACGGCCTTCATGCATCCCCCGCTCTCGATTCCACTTACTTTGAGGTCCCCACAAAGGAAGGTCACATGGCAAATAATGGCATCCATGAAATTCCCACCAAGGACACAGAAGATGCTCCCGGTCAAAGCCACACCACTGCAGGTGAAATGCGATCCAGATTTAGTTGATCCATATTTCTTCTCATTTAATTTACCACCTCTATGTCTTTTTGCTTAATAGGGAATGTTATTATAAAATTTCCAAAATTATTAATGAATTCATTTTAATTAATTGATTTTCATGTAATATTTCACAGTAAACAAAATGGCTTTAAAGAAAACTTCTTTATGTCACAAAAGATCAACTATGCTGCACATTGACGTTTTTAAAATGCTTAAGTTCGCAGCCTTACTTTTACTGTTGACAGGACAGAAAACCAAAAGTGCACTGTCTGCTCCACAGCTCAAGGGCACGCCTCCTTCACCATCGAGTTTGACAGCACGTCTCCGGGGAAAGTCACCATTAAAGACCATGTGTCAAAGTTCGGATCGGACCACCACAGATCCCGCTCCAAGAAGAGCGCAGCGGGGAGCGGCGGCTCAGGAAGCAAGGACCTCACCACCCTGCAGGCCGCCATGATGGCATCCGAGAGCAAGGTGGCCGATTGGCTGGCTCATAATGACCCCACTTTAGTGCGCAGCGAGTCCACAGAGGATGACAACAAGAGCACCAAGAGCATCAAGAGCGACGTCCCGGTCCACCTTAAAAGGCTCAAAGGTACAGGTCCATCTTTTTGTAAAAGTCTGTGCATTCTGTTTGCACGGAAATGTTCTTATTTACTCTTCCTAATATTGTTGCTCTATCAGGTTTCTTATCAGTGATTTACCAGAAAAGCTGGTATACCATGGCCTAAAATATACATTTACTTTAAGCTTGTAGACTGTTGCCATTTGTCTCTGGAAATCAGTAAGAATTAGCCTAACCTCAACATTTGAAATTTACCAGTTTTCTAAAACTGTTTTCCAAAGTTGAACTCATACTTTAAATGTGCTCCTTCTGTGTTTATAAGGCCTGACTGTAAGATCTGTTGAAGTGTCTTAGAGTTTGATTTTTTTTGTTTTTCCGTCATGGGAATCCCCTCTAAATAGTCTGTGGTGTTTGAGGCATCATTGTTATTTATATTTTGGATAAGATTAGCTAATTTTGTGATTCCTTTTTCAAGTATTTGATGCTTTCAGCTGCCAATCCTTGTGTTTTCTTTTGCTGCCAATTTTTCTGCTAAAACTTCACACTTTGTTCAACCGCTGAGCTCGGATGATTTTAAAGTGTGTGCAAGTAATTTCTTTCAGTTGCCAATTATTTGGATTAGTGTAGCCTAGGACTTTGTCACTAAGGGCATGCTTTAAACCTGATGTTGAAAGTTTTGAGTCAAAATCCATTTTATGCATTTCAGTTGACTGTTGCTGGGAAATGTCTGTTGTCCTAAGAACAACCCACAGTTTACTGATTTGAGTGAAAGAACTCTTTGTTTATTACAGGATGAAGTACAGAATAGCTATCTTGTTAAAAGAATGAACTCCCTTTCACACCACTATTTAAAGTTTTAATCATTTGGGTTTATACTGACTCCGGACTCTTTACTATTTTCCAACGCTATGCCATTTGTGCACTGGTTATCCATTTGGCCCTGTTTTGTAATTATTTGTTTTATTATCACTTTACTATGCAGGACTGTCTTTGGGTACAATATTTTACCTAGATTTTAGGCAAACTCATGTGTCGAACCTCAATTCTGAGATACGATTAAGCCTCCTTAAGATAATACCGACCATGTTGCAAAACCAGCTTGCCTAAACAAGCTGGTGATATTGTTTATTATTTAATGTGAAGTAGAGCATTTGAAGGCTTGTTTTACTTTCCCGCCACACATGCATAAATAGACAGGGGCTCAAAGAAAAACCACCTAATGTTACAGTTAGGTTACAGAATCAACATCTCATCTCTGAAAGTTGTTTTGGTTTGGAATTTCCCCAACCTGTATTTTGAGCTTATCAGGTTGGAGTAGAGGACTCAGGGGACAGGAAACTTTCAAGCTGGCAGTCCAATTGAATGGTTTGTCTTGTAGTGCAAGGCTTGTGATATTTTTCCTTCATCTTCCCGAATGACAGAATCTCCATAATATCCAGCCAGCTTTGCTTTTTGGTTCCCACTACTGTACAAGTTTGTTTTTATCATAGAATACTGCTGAACTGTAACTTTGCTCTGGCTGGGGCCAAGGAGGAAGGTGTCAGCATGTCAGCTTTAAACACAAATAGATTTGTCAATAAAACAATGACGTTACAATGGAAATAAGGTTTTTTTTTCAGTATCTAATTTCACTGCTTTCTATTGGGGTCTTTATAAGTTTTTGATAAAATAATACCATTGCTATTTTTGGATAGTCTGATATAGGTTAATACCCTATTGTCAAAGGGAGATAAAATCAGTGAGCTGCTGTTGCTTTCTCAGAAAAACGACAAGAAAGCCCTCTAAAATCAACTTAAAGCTACATTGTGTATTTTTTTGAGTTAATTCTTAGCAAAAACCCGTTTGTTCTTTCAAAAATATGTGCTCATTCATGTGTAATTACTTCCACCTACTAATGAAAGTATTCTCGTAAGTGTAGAATTTGCTATTCAGAATACATATGCACGAGTCGCGGGAATGGGTGCATCCATGTTGAGCCTCCATCTTTGAAATACATTTGCCAACGAGGGACATTCCTAGAAATTCTAGCTCCGCCTTTCGCACTTTGGCTACACTCAGTTGGACCATGACGAGGGAGATTGTCTACTCGCGACGCGGCAGACGTCTGACTATATAACTAAATGCAATGTAGTTTTCTAAAGTAACCTCATCACTGGAAGGAACACAGGATGAATTCGTAGTACTGGAAGCCATGTTAACCTTGGCATGAAACGGCCACCGTAGCAGTTAAAACGCGCTCAGATACTTTGTATCTCGTACAAAGGAGACATTTTTTTAACTCACGTAGTGTTATTGAAGATTGGGTTGTCTCTAGCCTTCTTTTTAGCCTAATAGATTAGGAGAGCTGATGGAAATGGAAATCTGTGAAGTGGCGGGAAACAACAGTGAAGCTAATTTATTAGATGGAGGTAGGACCACTAGCGGGTGTGTCAGATTGGCTCACCTGATGGATGCTGTTGTTTCTAACTGATTAAATTACAGACATTTTCTCTTCCAAGACATGGATGAGTTTAAAGAAAGCTGAGAATATGATGCAAGTAGGCCAAAGAAGGTTGTTGAAAAGAAAGATTGGAGGAAAGGAGACAGGAGGGAGAAAGCAGAGCGAGACTGATAAAGTGCAAGTTGACAACTGGAAGGAAGGTTTTCTCCTGATGTTTGCTGTGGGTGTGTCCTGTGTGCAGAGGTGGACTGGGACAAAAATTCAGCCCTGGCATTTTCTGTCCAGACCAGCCCACTACATTATCAGCCGACACTACATAAAAGTCCACAAATCTCACAGCATCTCCTCTCATGCATACTACAGTACAAATGAGAGTCATATTCCTTGATAGCAGTTAACAAATAAAGCCCAAAACTGTGAACTCAAGGACTAAAACTGACAGCTATGGCAATCAATCACTCAGTATTTATTCATTATAGTCTCAACAGAACAAATCAAGTAGGAATTCATAAAACATTATAAGACACATGATCAAGGCCGGATTATCCAATGGGCATTATGGGCACAGGCCCAGGGGCCCAGATGAGCGGAAAAAAATAGTCTTCATATTTCAAATATGGCAGAGATCGGTGCTGGCGGAGATGACCAAAAAGATCCATACCATTTTTTTTTTTACCCTAACAAAGTTACATAGTCCCTAAGCCGCACTGTGGAAACCATGGTAACATACCACGCCCCTGCCCCAGCAAGTAGTGCTCCGCTGACCATCACCGGACAGTAGGAGTATATTAGAGAATCTAAAATGAGCGAAAAAAGGCGGTTTCTATAAATGAAAGAGAGAAAGATGAGAAGAAGACGTGTTTATTAGGAAGTCTGTCATCTACTGACACGTTCTTTATAAAACCTAAGAAGGAAAATCAGGACAAAGAAGACATGGTGGATGATGGTGAGCCAATGAACCTGTTCGGAGGGGACTGCGTTAGCTACACAACACAACATGAGGCTAGCTGTAGCAGCTGCAGCTCAGACTGGGTTTATCCGCTGTGGGACGCAGCACTGTGGTGGACAGTTAACATAAGTGCTTACACTCTTATTATCATTGGTGGAGCTGCTGCTTTTAATAATCGGGCGACCAGATATCCACCTTCATCCCGTGATCGAGGTTTGGGCGGTGAAGTGACCCAAACCTAATGATCTGCTGTCACTTCCCAAGTGGAGAAAAAGTTTCTTCAGACTGGATCACATGTTCACCGACCACAGGTAGGTTAATATCTTTTGTTTCCCCAGCATCTTATTTGGAGCAAATAGAACCAGTACATTAGTGGTTTCTCTGACTTGAAACACTCGGAATGCGTGTGTGACCATGAAGAAAGCTCTGATCATGGCATCAGTGCTGCTAGCATCAGCCACTGGTAGCAGGACAGAAAGCTAAACTGGACCAGCTGGAGGGAGAGACGCGGTACTGGGGGGAGGTTCTGCTCAGGTGGGTCGTTGCTGTCAGTCAGTTTTTTGGTGAAAGAGGTTTTTGTGGTGATGATGAATTACTTGGATAAGCACATAGTGTTAACTTTGTTGGCATTTTGGCATTTATCTGTCAGTTTGGTCATTTTCTTAGTGAACTCATAAAGAGGTGGACAGAAAGGCTGGGGCAGCACATCATGGAGGAGAGAGTCAAAAGTAGGGATGCACCGATCAAAACATTTGCGACAATACAGATATTTGTAAATAATAGTTATTGGCCATAAGAGCAATAATATCAATGTTATAAATATTACATTAATCTCTTACAAAGATGGAAATAAATAGTGATTTTTAATATTGGCTCAGTTTACTTATCGGACCAATACAATATGTTAAAAAATGACTAACATCGGCAGATACCGATGCTGGTGTCAATACATTGTGCATTCCTAGACAAGAGCCCTGTTCTCATGGTTTTACTTATGAAAAACAGGAGAGGAGGAGGAAAGAGACATGAGGAGGATGGAGAAACAGGAGTTTAGAGATACAGATGCAGGTTTATTAAACACATTATTATGTAAAAGGAAAAGCATTTGTTTTTACTTTGCATTCCTTTTCCATTTATGATCAAATGCTTTAAAGTATGAGTCAAGGTTACTTAAACTGATCGCACTATTTTTTTTTCAATAAAAAAGAAAAATAGGGAGAAGACAGACAGGGACACAGAAGGGCAGCATTGCACTATTTTTTTCAATAAAAAAGAAAAATAGGGAGAAGACAGACAGAGACACAGAAGGGCAGCATTGCACTATTTTTTTCAATAAAAAAGAAAAATAGGGAGAAGACAGACAGAGACACAGAAGGGCAGCATTGCACTATTTTTTTCAATAAAAAAGAAAAATAGGGAGAAGGCCGACAGAGACACAGAGGGGCAGCATTGGAGAGCCGAGAAGCAAAAGAACTGAAGGAGCGCTGTGAGAGAGGAGAGACAGGAAAGAAAAATTAACGAGTATGAGTGAGTTTTTGTGATTAAGTTATGGAACAATGTGAATTGTAGTCCTGGCCTGGTGGAGGTGAGATCGAGCAGGATGTGTTTACATAGGCAAGGGAGTTACACCACTGTGTTGTGTCTTGATATTGTTGCTGTCAGATGAGCAATGTAGTTTTACAAGACCGTGGTGAAGGAGCGCGCACGAGTTAGGCAACACTGTTTCTCGACGTAACTCACAACGATTGCGGCTTAAAATTCAGCAAATCCAACATTATCGACATTGAAAAAGCACAAATATCCTTGTTAAATACTTTAGCAGATGTTTGCCTCCATTAAATTTCTATAATTTTCTCCAGAGACATACTGTGCTTTCTATTTCAGAAGTTGTTTAAAATGTTCGCTGTTTGTCTTAAACGGTCACAATTTGTAAGCCTGGATGTAATATTTGCAATTTAAATATGTTTTTGGCTAAGAATTGGATATGTCTATGCTATAGCCTTGATATTAATTTAAAATAGCGTAAGATAACTCTGCTGCATAGAATGTAAAGGGAAAAGTTATGTAGATTAAAATAAATTATTTTCCAACAATTTTATCGATTTATCTGGTTTGTTTTGCCAATATTTTAATATCATAGCCAACAACGTGTTGTACTGTTTACGTTGTTTTTATTTTTATTTAGTTTGACATGAAGCTAAAGTTAATTGTTTTTTTGTTACTATGGAAACTCTCCATGGCACGTTTTCACTTGAAAAAACGTGATCAAACTGATCAAGCTCCTATGGTTTTACAATTAAACAGTGTTACTATCTATAAATGACTTTTTGTTTAAAAGGTGACAAGATTAAAGCATAAATAGTACATTTCCGCACATAGAACAGCTTAGAATTGTGATTGTTCTCTTGCCAAAAAGTGACAATAACATCCTGTTTACCTATGAAGGGTTAAATATGCCTCAAAATGTCTTTATTTATTTCTTATTAATTTAATTGTAGACATCACAGCATAGTCTTTTGCACCATCTTTGATACCCCCAAATCGCTAAACAGGATCATTGGACTTGCCAAAGATTGATTATAGCATCGTGGTTACATGTGAAGTGTTAAACATGTCTCGCAATAACTTTATTTATTATCTCTTGATGCTGTTGTACCCATCACAGCATACTGGGTCTTTTGCATGATCACCAATACCCACAAAATGGCAAAACACAACCATTTTACTTGCCAAAAATTGATTACAGCATCCTTTTTATTCATGAAGGTTTAAATTTAGCAAAAAAAGACTTTATCTGTTATCTCTTGATGCTGTTGTACCCATCACAGCTTACTGGGTCCTTTACATGATCATCAATACCCAGATGGCCATCCCACCCCTGCCTGTGTGGGAAGAAAAGCAGGTGAGTGGAGGAGATGGGTGGAAACAAAGCTGGAAAAAGCGGTGAAAGCAGTGTTAACTGCAAAAGTGAGTGATCAAAGGGAAGCAAACAGAGGAGCGATAGAAAGAAATGGTTGTTGTCTGGGCTGCGGTATAAGCAGAAAAGGAGGCGACGAGGTAGGAGAGAGAGAGAGAGAGATGCCTTTGGTTGAAAGTTGTTATAGTAACAGTGATGCGAATGATGGCAAGGAGGAGCAGACGCTGTGAGCATCCGTCTGAGTGTGGGGCGTCCGCAGTGGCTTGTGCAAGGATCGCTTTTCACCATCTTCCGAAGGTGTGTGTATAAATATGTGCTGAAATTTGCTGCTTTCGGGTCTCGGTCCGTGTGCACTTCTGAAACATTGTCAGCGCTGGAACGCAGAGCAGCAGTCCAGCATGTGTTAGCGCAGGGATGCGAGATGCGCTCAGGGTGTGTCGTGGTGATGCCTGGCAGAAAGCGTGGCAGGGTTTCACCCAGGGAACCGTAAGACAATTTTAGTTTCTTACCTTTAAAGGTACTGTTTTTTTCCATCTTTGTGTTAAAAATATCTGTATTCTATTTGTTTTTTAATGTATAAGCTGCTGTGTTCATTGTTTTAGATGAAGGTATAGCTCTTCATGAGCACCAGGTTAAATATGTGGTCTCTAATTAGCAAAGTGTTTTTTTATGGTTTTAATCTAGAAGTGCTTTAGGTAAAAATCTTTTTTCTTCTCAGCAAAAGCCAAAGCTCAAGATCCGGCTGCCTGTAGCGCTTTAAATTGTATGCTTGGACCCACTACAATACATTGCATGTTTGCGGTTGCGTGCTTGCTTGTCTGTTTGTGTTTGTAAAGGAAGTGCATCCTTGTTTGGCATGTTCAGTGTGTGTCGAGTGTGTGTGCCGGCAGCGGTCAGCTCCGCTGTGAGTCATGGTGGGGCCGGCCGGGACGTTGCGCTGGACTCTCACAGACACCTCTGTTCTACTCTGGCTCTGCCAAAGGCTTCTTTGTCCACAGCCCACTGAGTGAAAGACCTTCTTCTCTCTGTATGCTGATCCCCTCAACCTACTGTAAACACTCAGTGTGGTTTGCTCCCCCCCCCCCCCCCCTCCCCCTGTTCTTTCATCTTTTTGAAGATTTAGCCTTTATTGCATGTTGAAAAGTGATTAAATAAAATAAAGGTGAAAGACTAAAACATGAGATGTGAGCTGCAGAGAAGACAAACCTTACAGCAATTAATGTTTTAGCTCAGTACAGGGAGGCTGGTGGAGACAAATTTCTTTCAAAAAGATCCAATCCAGCAACCTTGTAAAATCGTCAGTAGAAGTTATAAGCGGGGCTGCATTAGGAAAGAATTCGTTTAAACTATCATTGTGATATCATTGCAACCGTGATGACTAGTTCTCATTAACTCCCATTTTCCAGCTTTAACCTCTCGGTCACTAAAATCCAGATCAGCTTTGGGTGTCGAGAGCAAGGGAAGTCCATTCAATGTGTCAGATATATTATTGACATGCAGAATTGTCAGTGGATTATTACATTTCAAGTGCCGTGCTTTCCTATTAAATATTGCATATCGATACTCTGATGACGATTGCAATTTCGGCTTGCTGTACGGCTCCAGTTGGTTGTTTTTGACCTTATTGCAATAAAAAACAGGGTTTTTGTCATGGTTTAATGTCTTTTTTTGAGCACCTGGTTTTCTGTTTTATTTTTTAAAAGTATTAGTTCATTCTTGCTTCCATAACATTTTGGCACTTGTGATATATAAACTGCATTTTATTGTACCAATTTCTATTTTAGGATATTGATCCGACTTGGTTTGAGCTTCGTTTATGTTGCTGGTGTGAAATAATTTCACCATTTTGTAGCTTTGCAGTGTTGGATCCGTCCCCCACAAGACTGTTCGTACTGATCGCAAATTGATGAAGAGTACTGCTGTGTTATTGCAGAAAATTGAGGTGACAATAATTTTTGCAATCAACCCACATCTTTTCTTAACGATGTTGCCACGCCATCTCTGTGAGCTGCAGTAACACAGCCGCAGACATGATACATCAGATGAGATTCCATCCAACTAAATATGAATGCAGGAAACTTCAAATACAAAGTCCTAGCAACTATTTAATCGAAGGAGCCTTTTGGGCACACTGATATGTTTATAGTAATTTGATAAACAGCATAGCCCTGCTACAAAACGATAAAAGTGTGACGGATCAACAGATTTAAAGGCAGTGTGTGAAAGATTTACCAACCCAACTCCAAATAAAGTAAAAAGAGACTTGTTCATCAAGACAATTGTTACATAGATGTTTTTTTGTAGCTAATAATGTAAAAAAAAAAACTGAAAACACTCCGATATAAACTCTATGAGAAGCTTTATATATATATATATATATCTATATATATATCTATATATATAGATATATATATCTATATATATATTTCACTTATTCAGTTTTGACATTACTTTATATTTTTGCATAACTTACAAAACTTAACAACTGGGAGGGTGTTTTTTCTTGTGCACCTGCGACAATCATCCATATTGATATGCTTGACATACTCCGTCCATAGACCAAATATGACGGAAAAGCTTTATTGTCAGATTGACACGATTATCCTATACTGGGTTTTTGTTATTTTGAGACAGAGAGTGGGAATTTATAGTTATGTAAAATAATGTATATTTTGTTAGTTATTTGTAAAGTAGGAGCTTGTTCCCTGATCTTCTCCTATACCCTGAATCTTGAATATTTAACTGGGAGCAGTGGTTATCGGTAAACCTAAGCAGCGATATGTTAAACTCTGAGCCTGTTTGTTGTGGCTTTTTTCCCACTTAATCCAGTCACTCCTTCCCATCCACTCCCGTTCCCTTTAACACATCCCCTACTGCACTGCTCCTCCTCTTCCCCTTTCACCTCCCCTCCTCCTTCATCCCTAACCCTACACTGACACTCCTCCATGTCTCCCTTCTCCCCTCCCCCTCTTTCAACTGACTGCCACTGAATTAAGCAGGGCCAGTAGTTGTGTGAGTGGCATGTCTGGGTTAGTGTGGCACACTGCCTTTTTACCGTGCAGCACAGGGAAGGTCTTGCTGAATCAACTCGGACAGATCAACATGTGAGGCTGCAGTGATGTGGTAGGTAAATCAGAGGTTGTGTCGTTAGGTTCTATTTTGGCGGCTGAGGGATTTCCCCTTAGGCCACAGAGAGAGTTTATTGTTGACTTTAGCTGTGATGGTTTGCAAACATGTGTTTCTTGCTGTTCAGGTGGAACCTTTGGTTTTCTTTTTTCATGATGCCTTACATGAAGCGCACATCTGAGCAGCCACCATTTTTCAGAATGACATAACTGGGTTGTATTAAATTTCAAATTGTAAACGTGTTGAGGATTTTTTGCAGTAAAATTGTTCATATGTCACGGTTTACATTTGATAATTGCCCCCTGTGCTTTACACGCCGGGGAGGCGACGTAAACTTTTTAAATCAGATATTTTTTGTTATTCAAAGACGATCCTAGAGTGAACTAGGTCTTGTCTCTTTTGTGTCTCAGTAGGGAGCAAACATGAGGATGGCACCCAAAGTGACTCTGAGAACGGAATAGGCCTGCGTTTCGCCAACCGTAGACACGCACTCGAAGAACGCCTGAAAACTGCACACAACCACGTGGGCGGAGGAGCAGCAGGGACGACTACAGCCGTGGGCGGGACCAGAACAACCGGCGGCCGAACAGCCTTCATGATCGAGTTCTACGACGAGGAAAACCCTCGCAAGCGCCGGTCTTACTCATTTTCCCAGACTGCTCCCCTGCTGGGGGGCGGCGTAGGTGGAGAAGGACTGTGTCCTCAGCCTCCCTCTCACCCGAAGGTGTTTAGTATTTCAACTTCCGCCGCTTCAGCTGCAGATTCAGGTAATTGTAAGTTGATATCGTGATATGCTTCTCAGACAATGTACAGATACAATCTGATCCTCTCACAGTGCCTTGCAAAAGCGTTCATACCCGTTGAAAATGTTTGGTTTGTCACACTATAACAACAAACTATAATGTATTAAAAGGAATAGAAACATCCTTTATTGTCCCACAGTGGGTACAAGGAGCAAAGTGACAGGCAATGTAGATACCCACAAGAAAAATATAAAAAAGTGAATTAAAAATAATAATATACTGCACAGTAAGGACAAAATTACAACACTAAAGTACTGCAGTTATTAAAAAATAATGGCATACTCAGATTCAAGAAATTTGTAGCTGAGCTGGATGAATTAAAAGTCTTTACATAATATGCATGTGTATTTGTGCATTAAAAAACAGACTGTTTAAAACAAGTAAATATTAAAAACTGTGCAAACAGCAATGTGAAAATAACAGCAGAAATGTTATTAGAACTGAGACAGAGTGCAAATTACAGCAGAGATGTAAACATTTATAGAGTTTGTTGGGAGCAGTGATGGTTATAGACTCTACCAGCTGCTGGGAGAAAGGACCTGTGATGGCGCTCCTTTGTGCACCTAGGATACAAAAGCCTTTCGCTGAAGGAGCTCTCCAGTTCAGCAACAGCTTCATTCATGGGGTGGAAGACCCTATCCAGCCGTGATGCTATTTTGGCCATAGTCCATTTTTTGTGTGAGAAACAAACACAAAATAGTGCATAAATGTGAACTTGAAGGAGAATGTTTTTTCAAAAATAAAAATATGAATAGTGCGGCTTGGATTTGTCTTCATCCCCCATGAGTCAGTAATTTTTGGAGAGAGAAAAAAATTGATGCAATTATTGCTGAAAGTCTTTGGAGGTATGTCTCTACTAACCTTGCTCATCTAGAGACTCCACTTTTAGGCCATAGTTCTTTACAAAACAGTCCAAGCCCAACCAGAGGGATAAAAAGCATCTGTGAACATAGGTTTTCAAGTCTTACTACAGATTCTCAATTGAATATAACCTCTGTTCAATTCATAAATCGTTTGAATCTTTAACAACTTTTCTTCCTTTTATCATCTACCCAGCAACTCTGTCCATCCTCCCTGTCCCTGCTAAGAACAGCATGATCTTACCTCCACCGTGTTTTACTGTGTGATCAGTGATGATCAAGGCAATGTTAGTTTTCCATCACACATAGCATTTTTCATTCAGACCAAATAGTTCAGTTTTGGTCTCATCTGAGCAGACTATCTTTTTCCATTTCTTTTCATGGCCTGTGGCAAACTAAATTGGACGTTTCATGGCCGTCTTTCAACAATGGCTTCCTTCTTGCCACTCCTTCAAAAAGGCCTGGTTTGTGGAGTTAACGAGTTGTTCTTCTGAAGACACATTCCCCCACCTGAGCTGCGGATCTCTGCAGCTTCTCCAGAGTTACCACTGGCCTCTTGGCTGCTTCTCTGATCAATCCTCTATTATCCCAGCCTGCCAGTTTAGGTGGACGGCCATGTCTCAGCAGGTTTGAAACTGTGACATACTGTCCATTTTCAGATGACTGGTTGAAAAGAGTCCTATGAGAACAATAAGTTTGGATATTGTTTTGTAACCTCACCCTTACTTTTCCACAACTTCCTCCCTGATCTTTCTGCTGTGTTCTTTGGTCTTCATAACACTGTTTGTTTACTAATCTTCTCTTAACAAACCACTGAGGCCTTTATAGAATAGCTGGATTTATAATGAGTTGAAATTATACACAGGTGGATTCCATTTACTAACTACTGCTGAAGGTAATTGGCTGGACAGGATTTGATCTCGGGGTCTAAGAGTAAAGGGGTGATTACAAATGCATGCCACACTTTTCAGACTTCTACTTGTAAAAATGTTGAAAACTATTCATTACTTTCCTTCTTTTCACAATTTGCATTACTTTGTGTTGGTTTGACACATAAAAAACAAATAAAATACACTGAAGTTTGGTTGGAACTAGAAAAAAAAGCTAATGGGTTTTGAATACCTTTGCGAGACTTGATGCAACACTAATAGACGAAAGAATTTCAGTTGAACAGATTTTTTTCCTTCTCTGCCCCTCAGGTAAAGCTCCTGCTCCAATACCAGCTACAGTAACTGTGGGCGCTCCGACTGCTGCCCGTGTGCTCCTCAAGCAGAGGTCGGAGGACCAAAGTATCGGCCGGAGCTCGGCTAGTACTGGGCTGGCGACGGGCAGCCCCACAACCCCCAGCGAGGACACTTCAGTCCTCGGCAAAGGAGCA
The DNA here is from genome assembly GCA_963556495.2 of Valencia hispanica. NCBI lineage: Eukaryota > Metazoa > Chordata > Actinopteri > Cyprinodontiformes > Valenciidae > Valencia > Valencia hispanica. The sequence goes on from OY747711.1 coordinate 37,067,931, forward strand.
GGAACTGCTGGGGGAGAGGTAGACGACGACCACAGTGACAAGGGGACTTATACTATCGAGCTGGAGAACAAGAACCCAGAAGAAGATGAGGCCAGGCGCATGATAGACAAGGTAGGAATATTCAGAGATGCAGTCATTTGCTTTTCACAGTGCTTGTATAAAACACCAATTATAATATGTTCTTCTGCATCAGAGACTGTACAGTTTAGGAATGCCAGTGAAAAATGACCAGGAACAGATTCAAATCAACTTTGTATGTTCTGCTTCAAAGACAGCATTAACATCAGCAGCAGTTTTTTATTTAAGATCAGTATGCTGATGTTACTAAAATTTGTACTGCATACACTTCTAATTTACATCCTATAATTAAAAGGCTGAGCACGTTTCACTGCTCCTGATTTCTTCTTTTTTTTGTCAGTTTCTAAATTACAATTACTTCTTCTTCAGAGGTATTCTTAGTTTGGGGTGTTTGTCCAAACTTTGACGATAAAGGAGCTAGTTAAACGAAAAGAGGAACATTTAAAGTTACTCTGCAGTAACTATAAAAAGCAGAATAAAGGCAAACAGACTAGAGCCAAGTTAATAGCCTCTTTATTTTACTTGCTTCGTCTGCACTCTTGTGTTGAGTGAGTCCCTTGAGACAAACTAGAGCTGTTGCCACTAAAACAGCACCGTCATCTCTCCGTGGCCTTGCTTGACCGCCTCTCATCCTCTCTGACCCATCGACTCACCTAACGCTTCTGTAATAAGCAGGAGTGACTTGCTCCTTGAGGCCCTATCCCCCTTTTGTTGAAGCATTGCTGCAGGGTGTAGGTAAACCATCTGTTTCTTACTGCTGCCCTTTTCTTAAGATGCAACCGCCCATTTACAGGTCCTTCTCAAAAAATTAGCATATTGTGATAAAGTTCATTCTTTTCCGTAATGTAATGATAAAAATTAAACTTTCATATATTTTAGATTCATTGCACACCAACTGAAATATTTCAGGTCTTTTATTGTTTTAAAACTGATGATTTTGGCATACAGCTCATGAAAACCCAAAATTCCTATCTAAAAAAATTAGCATATTTCATCCGACCAATAAAAGAAAAGTGTTTTTAATACAAAAAAAGTCAACCTTCAAATAATTATGTTCAGTTATGCACTCAATACTTGGTCGGGAATCCTTTTGCAGAAATGACTGCTTCAATGCGGCGTGGCATGGAGGCAATCAGCCTGTAGCACTGCTGAGGTGTTATGGAGGCCCAGGATGCTTCGATAGCGGCCTGAAGCTCATCCAGAGTGTTGGGTCTTGCGTCTCTCAACTTCCTCTTCACAATATCCCACAGATTCTCTATGGGGTTCAGGTCAGGAAAGTTGGCAGGCCAATTGAGCACAGTAATACCATGGTCAGTAAACCATTTACCAGTGGTTTTGGCACTGTGAGCAGGTGCCAGGTCGTGCTGAAAAATGAAATCTTCATCTCCATAAAGCTTTTCAGCAGATGGAAGCATGAAGTGCTCCAAAATCTCCTGATAGCTAGCTGCATTGACCCTGCCCTTGATAAAACACAGTGGACCAACACCAGCAGCTGACATGGCACCCCAGACCATCACTGACTGGGGGTACTTGACACTGGACTTCAGGCATTTTGGCATTTCCTTCTCCCCAGTCTTCCTCCAGACTCTGGCACCTTGATTTCCGAATGACATGCAAGTACTTTGGACCACTGAGCAACAGTCCAGTGCTGCTTCTCTGTAGCCCAGGTCAGGCGCTTCTGCTACTGTTTCTGGTTCAAAAGGGGCTTGTAGCCCATTTCCTGCACACGCCTGTGCCCGGTAGCTCTGGATGTTTCTACTCCAGACTCAGTCCACTGCTTCCGCAGGTCCCCCAAGGTCTGGAATCGGTCCTTCTCCACAATCTTCCTCAGGGTCCGGTCACCTCTTCTCGTTGTGCAGCGTTTTCTGCCACACTTTTTACTTTCCACAGACTTCCCACTGAGGTGCCTTGATACAGCACTCTGGGAACAGCCTATTCGTTCAGAAATTTCTTTCTGTGTCTTACCCTCTTGCTTGAGGGTGTCAATGATGGCCTTCTGGGCAGCAGTCAGGTCGGCAGTCTTACCCATGATTGCGGTTTTGAGTAATGAACCACGTTGGGAGTTTTTAAAAGCCTCAGGAATCTTTTGCAGGTGTTTAGAGTTAATTAGTTGATTCAGATGATTAGGTTAATAGCTCGTTCAGAGAACCTTTTCATGATATGCTAATTGTTTGAGATAAGATTTTTGGGTTTTCATGAGCTGTATGCCAAAATCATCAGTTTTAAAACAATAAAAGACCTGAAATATTTCAGTTGGTGTGCAATGAATCTAAAATATATGAAAGTTTAATTTTTATCATTACATTATGGAAAAGAATGAACTTCATCACAATATGCTAATTTTTTGAGAAGGACCTGTATAGTTACAGAGAACATAAATGAAAGAGGGAAAGCTACACAGAAACACAGACTTTCGCAAGAAAAACCGTAGAAAGCAGAGATGCACTGATCAAAATTTTGCAGCTGATCCCCAACACTTTGACCCGCAAATACAGATTTTAGGCAATTCCAATGATAACACAATCAAATGTAAAAAAGGGGATCTGAATATGTGTCTCTAGGGTTTTTGCCAGAAGCATTCATCATTTATTTATACCAAAAACAGAGACATTACACCACATGTAAAGGAGAGCAGTCAAGGTTTTACTAGTTAATGGTACATAACAAGATGAGATAAGATGTACTTTATTGATGATTTTGTCTTTTAAATTTGAAAGTGTCTTAAGCATCTTTTTATTCGCGAGTAGCATAGTTAACATTTATCACCGGTACCCTTACTTTGAGATTTCCAAAAGGCTGGCAACCTGTTCCATGAAAGACAAAGGTTCAACAGATCAAACACATAAAACAGAGCAACTTTGCTTTACTTCTGTCTGCCTTCCTGTTCTCTGCTGAACATCTTCCTCTCTCACTCCCTCTCAGCCCCAAACAACCAGAGACAGCACTAGACATGTTGTAGTAAACACAATTTCCTTTTAAATAGCATGTTGCATCTCTTTACTTCTTCTGTCTTCATTTTTAAACACCTCTCTAACAATAGCTATATTGGAGTCTTCTTCCATCAATAACAGCATCCATGCTGAAGAGTTTTGTCGTTACCACAACCTGCTAGCACTTAGTTATGTCGCATTCACTGAATGTCTCTGTGCATCTAGCAGAAAAGCTATTTTCTGAGCCGTTTACCCCAAAGTAAATACTATCACATTTTCTTTCAAGCGTTTGATGCAAGTGTTATCTTAGGACAAGCCGTTAGATAAACGCTGCACTATATTCTTAGTCAGTGTGAGTCTGCATGCATTAGATTCTACACTGGAAGTGTTGTTATGCTAATTCCTGTAATTAGCTGACACTAATTGGCACACCGCTCACAGCTGTCCACTCTCCCTCTGTCATTTATAAAACGCTCGCGTTGTTTATTTTATTCATTTACATAATCGGTGAACTAGAGCTGAGCACTTTGAATAAACAACTCATTTTATTTGTTGTGTTCACTTTATCAGAAAGAAGATAGAGTGAAAGTATTGACTTACTTTAAATGACTGTATTATGGGTACATCACACAAAAGTCATGCATAGTTATGCAGGGTTCACATGAAGTACTAAATGATATTCTGCCAGACTGCCAGTTTTTGTTGATTCTTATAGGTCTTTTATATTCTTAGGTGTTCGGGGTGCAGGAGAATGCAAGCGCCTCGGTTTTGTCCGAGCTAAAAGGAAAAGGAAAGGACACTGGAGAGATTGGGAAAGAGGTACAAATCTCCTTTGGTCTTACAAAGTCCTCCTAAAAGAAATGAATGTTGGTATTTCTCTGGGCCACTAGTGTTGTTGCAACAGAAGCAGACAAAGTGTAACCCGCAATGTAATGGGGGAGTTTTTATTGTGCAAGTCCGTTACTGCTGTGACTTGACTATTTTACTCCACTGGACTGTCAGATGGGAGGAGGGTTCATCCTCAGTGAGTGACCTAGATCATACTGGGATGAGGAAAGACATTCATCCCTCCAGGCAGTTTCATAAGAAGGAGGGGACATTGCCTAGCAATGACATCCTAAATGTCTTTTCTTTTCAAGTGCAATCAGTTTTACTGGAAACTTGATTTGAGGTTTTAACTTAGATGAATCATACACAGTATCATAAATAAAGACCCAGTTATAGGTTTATATACAACTACCATGGACATGATGAATGCCATAGCAATCAGTTTTTGCACTAGTTTGAATGTATTGCAGATTTTCTTCGTTTTTGCTGTGCACATTTTCATGAATCCACACAGGTGCCAAATTATACATACAGGCTCAAATATGGATTTACTTTTATGTTTTTGTTAGCCAGTTGCAGGGAAACCACAATGTTTCTGGAGCATCAACAACCTTCTCACATAATTCGGGTGGGATATTTGACCCCTCTTCTGGTCAGAATTGGCTGAGCTCATTTGAATTGTTTGCTTTCCTGGAGAAAACCTGGCTTTCAATCATAGTCTATAAATTTGAACAGTGTTGAAAAGTTAAATTATTTCAGTAACTCAATTCACTAAGCCAAACACATTTTATAGATTATTTTCACACAGACTGATGTTTTTGTGGGTGGAATGAACAATATGTTTAATACCTGCTTAATTGTTATTTTTAATCTGACAAAGAACTTCATCAGAATGCATGTTCTAATTTATTGAATATGAATGTAGTCCATAAAGAGGTACCATAATGTATGCCTTCTTGATATATGTGTTGGATCATTGTCCTGTCAACTGTGTCCAGATTTTGGCCATCTGTCCCAAATGGTTAATCTCAGACGAAAGAGATGATGTTCTATCGCCCACATTAACAAACCAAAGGCCTCCTGTAGAAAGATTTGTCTGGTCAGATCAGACAAATATGGAGTTATCTGACTAGAGTGACAGGAACAATATTTGGAGGAGTCAAGTGCTTTCAGAGCTGCTGTACCAACACCAGTGGTGGCTGCATCATGCTGCGACTCAGTTTTACTGCCATTGGTACTGCTGCATCCTTTCAAATGGGTAAAATAACGAAGATGAAGATTCATCATTGAGTTCTTCAAATCCACAGCTGGACTGTTAAAACTGGAACACAACTGGGACACGGATCCCAAAACACACATAAAAAGGTTGATCTGGAATGAATAAAGCAGAATAACATTAAGTCTTGGGAGGGGCCCTGACCTGAACCCGTTTGAAAATTTTTGTTAGTCCATCGGAGTAAATAAGTCCATTTAAATCATTTCTGATTATCTGATTCATTTCTGATAAGAAGAGGAGTCGATTATCTAACCAGAATCCCAGGAGCTCGCTTACTGTTGCAAAAAGGATTCGTTTTTCTGCAACATCTTATGTGACATTTATCTAAACATGAAAGAGGGTGTATGTAAAATTTTAAACTTAAGTAGATTAGTGAAAATTCCTAATAAAATAAAAGTTGTTTTTAGAATGTATTAAAGTTGTAAATTCATCATTATTCCACCTTGTGAAAAGAATACGTTTTTAATAAAAGTCCATAATTATTAAGACATCCATGTCCTTGATGAGTGTTTGTAAACATCTGCCCAGTGCTGTAAGAAGGCAAAATTATATAAATGCTTTTTTTTAAGTACATGACTTGAATTAAACCTCCATTGTCTGAATGAAGAACCATTTATTACAGTTTGGTTTCTGCTTTTTGTTTATCCCTATTCTTTGTCTTGCCTCAGGCCCTTGTTGGTGACTCAAGCTGGGTCTCTCAGTGGGCCAGTTTAGCTGCTAATCAAGCAAGGACAGACCCAGAAGGTTCTGGAGCAGAAGTAGCGACATTCCTGCACAAAGAGAGAGGTATATTCGCCTAAATCCATGTAAACAAAGTGCTTAGATTTAACATATAAAAAAAAAAAAAATTGTCTGTCAGTATTGAATTTTAGGATCAATTTAGTTTGTCCTTTTTGCTTAGGATCTGATGCCTTTGAGTCTGCTGCTCCTCCCATGGGCAAAGGTGAATCCTCTTCCAGCCTGACCGACCGTAAACGCAGGACCCTCCCCCAGCTCCCAGTGGATGACCCCCGGGCTAAATCCAGTCCCAAAGCACTGAGGTCTGAGATAGGGGAGAAACAGGACACTGAGCCCCAGGAAAAAGAGAACAAGGGAGACGGAGAGTCCCCAACCCCCATGGAGGGCGCCGAAATGACCAACAAACGGAAACAAAGCTCAACCACCTCCTCTCCGTCTAGGGGTCCCGTTCGGACCATTGAAAGAAGGAAGAGGTCAGAAGAGAGGAATGGAGAAGAAGCAGGCGAAAAGAAATCTGGGAAGCCTCTCGTTCGCCAGGGTAGCTTTACCATCGAGAAGCCCAGTTCAAGTGTCCCTCCAGAGCTTATTCCTTGTATCAACAGAGGCAACAATGGGCGAGAGCGCAGTGACTCTGTGGGCAGCATGGATACTGCTACTCTGCTGAAGGACACGGAGGCTGTCATGGCATTCCTAGAGGCTAAGCTCAGAGATGAGAACAATCTAGAGCAGAAAAGTAGTAAAACAGCTCTGGGCCTCTCAGCTCGGACTGACTCTATATCTCCCGAATCAGACGTGGACACAGCCAGCACAGCTAGTCATGCTGCTGCAGAAGCAGGGGGAAAGACTGCTGCTGGCAGCGTACAAAAGCGTAAGTCTCTTAGCAGCATGCACCGGGAAAAAAGCAATATAAGCACAGCTTCTAAGACAACCTCTGGAAACGGCAGTGCTCGTGAACGCTTGGAGAGGAAGGCTAAAGGTAGAACGGCTGAAGCAACGACCCGGACTGACGCGCGTCGCTCCACTCAACCCTCCGCTTCCTCGAGAGTGCGCCAGCCTTCTCTGGATCTCACAGATGATGACCAGACCTCTTCCTTCCCCATCTCTGACATCCTTTCCTCAGACCAGGAAACGTATTCTGGGCCTTTGGGGAGCTCAGCACATAGACGAGGCTCAGAAGATGTCCTCCAAGCCAAACTTGATAGCAGATCTTCCAAAACGTCCACGAGTGGTGCCTCCAAAACCAGCCGAAATCTGCAGGCAGCAACAGCCTCCTCACTCAGCAAGCAGGCCTCTCTGCCTCAACCCCGGCCCACCAGAGCCTCCCTTCTCCGCCGCGCCCGACTGGGGGACACATCCGACACAGATCTAGCGGATGCCGACCGGGTTTCTGTGGCCTCCGAGGTTTCCACCACAAGCTCCACATCTAAGCCACCAACCGGCCGGAAGGGCATGTCACGGCTGGACCTACTGGCTCAGCCACGGAGGACTCGTCTGGGCTCCATCTCAGCACGCAGCGACTCAGAGTGCACGGTGAGCCGGCCCTCCACTTCCTCGTCTCGCTTGTCCGCAGAGACCGCTCTGCGTCTTGGCTTGCGCTCGTCAACGCCCACAGAGAATCGGCTGACGTTGCGGATGAGAGCCAACAGTGTGTCGAAACTCAACGAGCCCAAGGCCAAAACCACTACATCTGGATATTGCTCACCCACAGGTGAGCAAAAAAAATAAAACTCAGTGTCTGATCTCTGAGGCTTTTCAGTAAAAAAAAAAAAAAAGAGCAAAATAAAATCAGTCTGTTGCCAAAAAATAAATCGTTTCATGGTTGATTTTGATTCAGTGATAAAACTGGAGATGCACCGATTAAGGTTTTTGTGGCTGATTTCTGATCTCGGATTTATAAAGCTTTGACTGGCAGATTGTAGCTGGTTCAGATTTGTCTTGAAGGATTTTAATATGAGAAAATATTAGAACAGTATTATAAATATATTTTCTACTTTTCTTCCTGTGGCGGTTGTCTCCATAGTGAGCAGAGGGAACGTCATATGGTGCGTATAAAAGAGCAGTTGTTTTGACTAATATAACAAAAACAAACAGATTGCAGAGTAGACATTCTGAACTGTCTTTAGCATCTTATTTGCGGTCAGCGTGGCCATCGTAGCAAAAACAGCTCTCTTTCCAGGTATTCTCTGGAGAATGTTCAGATTAACTTTGACATATTTAAAAGGCTACTAACTTTTCAGAATAGTGTGTTTCATACACATAGAGATCCAAAGTTCAAACGGATAAAACTGAGCAACTTTACTTTAACGTGTGTGTATATATATATATATATATATATATATATATATATATATATATATATATATATATATATATATATATATATATATATATATATATATATATATATATCCTTCCTATTTTCTGCTAAAAGTCTTGCTCTCTCTCGCAGGCTGAATAAATCATGGATGCATGTCGTAATTTCGTAAAAAAATGATTGTTTCCTTTTTGAAAGCGTTTTATGGCTCTGCTTCTATTGACTTCGTTTTCAACACCTCACTGATACTGAAAATAGCTAACTGAGCCTTCTTCACTCAGTTACTGTGTCGACGATGAAGAGTGTTGATAGTGGCTCCTGTTGCCTCTAATTGTGGTGTTTTCAGGGATTGCAAAAACAGCAGATTTCACTCTAAAATAAATTATTTTTTATAAACCACATTTTCTGATTCCGGTCACCAGCTGATTTCTCTGTGCATTTCTAGTGTAAATATTTCTCAGTAAACACTTGGATTGTGTTGTGATGATGACCTCTGTGCGTTGGTTTCCATCGTCCAGAAAGCTCTCAGCCTGAACCTGCAGATGGTGATGCAGAGGAAGAGCTGATGGGTACGGTACCAGAACCATGAAGTCTGATTAGACTGCTCGTGTGTGAAATAGTGCATGTGTGTATATTAACATCTCAGACCTGGGTCAAAACAATGCTCAGAGATGTGAAGCATTCTCCAAGGATTTCAAACTTTTTTCTCATTTAGTACACAAATTTAAATATTGTTAGTAAAAAAAAAGTAATATATTTGAAATAAATACAATTTAAAGATCAGTCTTTACTGTTAGTATGTTGCATCAAAAATCTTCTCTAAGATGACCCAGCTCTACCAAGCATAGTTGATAGTTAACTTTGTGTCCCCCCACCCTAAACCCATTATGTGATGCGGTATTGATAAACCAAATGCTTTGCTCACACTGTAACGCTTTGTACCATGTTACCCTGAAGAAACGGACTGAGCGAGGTATCATCATCTCATTGCTGCTGTTTGAACATTTCAAAGCAACTTAACTTGCAGCTTTATGGCTTCTTCATTCTGATGGACGCCTCGAAAAGCTTTAAAGTATTTTTTGCTGCTTTTTTTGTGATTTTTACTGTTGCTAAATATGCTGTTAAACCCCACAAACCATTCACAAAGCAAGGTAAACTAATTTCCTCAAGAGTGTAACATACAGTGCCGATCAGAAGTTTACATACACCCGTCATAGGGCTGAATGTCCCATTCATTTTGGGTTTGTCCAAGGTGGATGGATTACACAAACCTTTTCAATTACTTTTAGAAACAAGAGTTTGGTGCACATGTTTGATTTGATTTAATGTCTCTTACCAAGTTGCGCCTCGATCACACATTTATCTGTAGCTATCAACATGGTTCTGCATAATATTTCTGGTCTCAATATTTGACAACTTGTCTTGTTGTGAGGTTGGAATGAGGACCCACATACAGAAACCTGTGCTGGTGGAAATGAGCAGAGTCTTTAATTTTAATAACCAAAAAAAGGAAGAAAAAAAAACAAAACTTGCAGGTAAAACATGTGGAGAGCAGGCCATGGAAACCCGGTGGAGCATTACGGAAGAGCAACAAAGAAAAACAAGGAGCTTATATACTGAGGCAGGGGTGGAAAATAAAACAGGAACCAGGTGAGCTAATCAGAGCAAATAGAGTTCATTCAAATGGGTTGGACCCTGGCTGGGACCTGGCTTTCCAAAAGCTCAATGTTAGCGTTCTGATGTGTGTTTAGGATCATTATTCTGTTGAAGCAGCTAGTTGTGTCAAAGCTTTAATTGTTTGACCCAAACTGTCACCCTTAGATGAAAGGAAGTTGGTTAGGATAATCAGAAGGGGTCCACCAAGGCTCAGGTCTGCTGTGAAGGGAAGCAAGGTTCACATCACCTTGAGCTAAGAGGGTGCTGACTAAATAAGGAGAAATTTGCATCTGTCCACACAGACGAACCAAAGGCCTTCTTCAAAACATGTTTATGATCTGAGCTGTAAGTGGACATGTTTGACCCTAGTGTCAATAAGTATATTTGGGAATGTCCAAATGAGGCTGAGAACACTGTGCTAGCTCTAAAGCATGGTATCAGCATTTTGCTGCCAGTTGTATCAGTGCCTTGCACAAAACAGATGACGCTGTAAGGAAAGAGCACTAAGTTCAGATCTACTGGACTAAATAATCTCAAGACACACGTTCAAAGGTTTTGGAGAAGATAAAGCTGTCCAGCATTAAGCCTCTGTGCTCAGATATCTAGGCAGAATTATGACTGAAGCTTGTTGATGTTGGCATAAATCGTTAGGTTAAAACCTTTTGTTTTAACCTAACATTAGGAGGGTGTGTTTATTTTTTATCTTGTATGTATCATTTTGATCCTGTTTGGGTTTGAGAAGATGCAGAAGAAATCCAAACTTGTGCTCCAAATTCTTGTTTTTAAAAATTTATTGAAGGGATTTGCTGTATACATATTAAGGTCATGAGGAGTGTTCGTAAACTTCAGAACATTATTTGGATCTTAGATTTCTTTGCTAAGCGAAGCCATTGTGGATTTTTTCGGATGAAAGCAGCGCTGACTAGAGACTGCCTTTACATTTCCATTGCAGTGTCCAGCAGCAGCAGGTGGAGGCGCCTGCCGCCCGAGTACGGCTCCACCTCGGAGGAAGAGTTCGGCTCCAGCCGGAACTCCACAAAGCATGGAGTTCGCTCCCACGTCCGGCCCCATCATCTCGTCCCGCACCGCAGCTCGAGACTCAGCTCCGCCACAAGCTCCGGGCCGCCGGGTGTGGTGCCGAGTCCCGGTGGAGTGGGCATCAAACACCGCATGAAAGAGCAAGAGGAGTACATCAGGGACTGGACAGCTCACAGCGAAGAAATAGCCAGGTAAATATCATCACTGATCTGGGATAGACTGATCCATTTGTTGATACTTCAAACAGACTTATCTGCACTGCAGGTTTTAAGCTTTTAATGCATGTTGTGATGTAGATCCATCCTGAGTCCTAAAGACCCCTGTCTGATTAACAGGTTATTCCCCTGTGTGCGCAGGATCAGCCAGGACCTGGCTAAGGACTTGGCCATCTTGGCGCGTGAGATCCACGATGTGGCCGGTGAGATAGATTCAGTCAGCTCCTCTGGCACCGCACCGAGCACCACCGTCAGCACAGCTGCCACCACCCCGGGCTCGGCCATTGACACCCGGGAAGAGGTAGGCCCTGCACGTCCCACGCAGCCTGACATACAGGAGAGCATGAAAAAGGTGCCTGGTTTTTCTTCTTCTTCTATTGTCTTACCGCGTGTGCTTCCATTGCAACTTTGCTGTTTCTTCCTGTGTTTTATTTTGAGAAAAAGAATTGACGGCCTCTGCTGCTTCATAGCTTTTATCTGCTGGGAGGGTTATCATCTGCTCCACTTTCATTCCTTAATCTGTTTCTCCTAATTTTAAACTTATGAAAGGCATATCTTTCTTTGACAAAGCAGAGAGGACCATATTTCACACATTCTAACTTCTTAATGCAACTCATTCAAATACAACTAAAGAAACAGCTGAGCAAAATGTTTGATGTGTTCTCTTCCTTTGTCTCCTCTACGTCCGTCCGTCTCTCTCTCTGCTCTTGCCCAGTTGGTGGATCGAGTGTTTGACGAGAGCCTCAAATTTAGAAAGATCCCTCCAGTTATCTCCTCCGATAAGCCGCCAGAGATCAACGGAAAGCCTGTGGAGCACCAGCCCCGAGCACCCGATGCCCGGGAGCCACGGGCCTTGAGAAGGCGCACCTGGAACCGAGAGGAGGTGAGGAGGAGACAGACAAACCTTGCACCAAATAAACAGGATGTTGAGGCTTTCGCAGTAAATGGCATGCTTTAATTCCTTTGTTGTGGGTCTTTAGGCGGTGTTGGACAGCCTCCTTATCCACTCAGTGTCTCAGCTGTCAACCAAGATCAGACACTCTGTTGACAGGACGGCAGGAAAGATCAGGTACATTTGTTGTTACGTACAGTTGCTTGCAAAAGTCATGTTCTTTAAGCTTCTCATTATTTCTTTATGTTATAATCTTTTTTGTATTTTCTTTTAGGTTTTTTGTTACAGATCAACTCAAAATAGTGGAGAGTTGTGAACTGGAATGAAAATTGTGATATGGTTTTGAACAATTAGGCATGTACTTTTACTCAGCCCCCTTCACCCTGATACCATTAAATAAAATATTATTCCCTTCAGAGATGACATAATTAGTAAACAGATTCCACTTCTGTGAGTTCTAATCTCAGTATAAATCCAGGTGTTCCAGTATCATGAAGACCAAGAAACACAGCAAACAGATCAGAAATAAAAGAGTAGTTAAGGGTTAAGTTGTAAATCAATAACCTCAGCTGTGATATTTTTCACAGAGCACTGTTCAGTCCATCATCTGAAAATAGAACGGGTAACGGCACCAACGATGCACACCTACTAAGACAAGGTCGCCCACCTAGGCTGACAGGTCAGGCAGACCGTCAGCATTAATCAGACAGACAGCCTGGCCTTTATGGAAGCGGGCCAAGGGGAAATCTATTGTTGAAAGAAGGCTACAAGAAGTACTATAGCCATATGGGGGAACCAGCAAACATGTGGAAAAAGGGGACATTTTAGTCTACATACAATACAGGGTGTGAAGGAAAACTATTCTTACACATAATCCGGAACACAGCACCCCTGCTGGGATACATGGTGGTAGCAGCATCATACTGTGGGGATACTTTTCCTCAGCAGGGACAGGGAAGCTGCATAGAGTTCATAGGGAGATGAATGGCGCTAAATACAGGCCGGTCCCGGTAGAGCTATAATAAAATGGTTTAAATTAAAGCATCTTCACAGGTTGAAGTGGTCCAGTCAAAGTCCAGATTAGGGATGGGCATTCGATTAAACTGTCTTTATCGATCAACGGGAGAGTTAACTATCGATTTTCGTTTAATCATTGATATTTTTATATTAAAATTCAATGTTCATAGGCTATATTAAAATGCAGTGAGAATAGAAAAATAGCGTGTTTCCTCATTGAGATCTTCATTACAAGTGGGACACCTCTTGTGACAGTTAAACGGAATTAATTTACGGTAGTTGCACAAAATATGCGCTATAAGCAGCGATGCCGACAGCTAAAAGACGGTACTCATTAACACAACTGACGCTCATATTTTTCTTCTCCAAAAAAGTGGGGCGAAAAGGTAATGTTAAACAATAACTTAATAAAAAAATATATATAAAAGGCTACTTATAGGTCTGATAGTTTTGTGTTACATTTGGCAGAAAGAGTCGAGAAAGAGGATGAGAGAGATCAGCGTACCTAACAATGAATTAGGCTCATTAACAGAGTAAAAAAGACAAAAACAAAAGAAACTGTAACTTATATACAACTTTAGCACCAGTCTACTGATTTTTGTTGAGAAAGATGAGCATGTTAACATGCGCTGTGGTCAGAAGCGAAAGCAGCCTGGTGAGCAGACTGACGGTCACCAGGCTGCTGTCACTTCTGACCTGCAGCGCTGAGATCACCTGCTGTGAGGGACAGACGTCGCTGTGATACACACACCTCCGTGCTAACTTGGCAAGCCTCTGGAATCTTGTTTGATTCATTTTCCACCAGTCTGTAGGGGTGCAATCCAGGGGTGGCGGAGCCTCCCTCAGAAAGTAATCGGTGAGTAAGTCTCTCTGCTCGTTGTGCATCTCGGCTCCTCCGTGCTAACACCGACTTGATGCTAGGTTGAGACCAAGAGCAGGATGCTCCGCTTCTAACCAGGGTTGGAAGTGCGTTCAAGTACTTATACACAGCTTTGCAGTGTTGGCAGTGAACCGAGACTTCTTTGTTTGTTTGTTTTTTTTGTCAAAGTGGTCCCACACCACACATTGCTGCTACCTCTTCATGACAATGCTACTTTTGAAACACACTGGAGTCGGCCTGTGGGTTTTATTTTCAGTCATCGCCCTCGTGTGGTAAAGTGTTTAATTACGGCCACATAGCAAAATTAATTGGCTTGTTGCACCGGACACCGTTATTTTATTTCCGCATTCTACGGTGTGATTGTTTGCACTTCCGGTTCCCTTCTGAGACGGCTGAAAACGATGGCGCAGTTTTACACCCGCTGTCTTCAGGACCTGCCTAAAGTGTCTATTAACGATGTTCTTCGCTTGATTAAGTTTCTCAGCATTGTTTTAGATGAAACCCTGACTTTACTTTGAATACTACATGCACACGTTACTATAACTAAATACAGAATATTATAATACAAACTCACCTGGTATAATGGCGAATCTGGTCATCTGAGCCAGCAAAGTGCTCCAGACAGAAACGCGTCCTCAGCTGCAGTCTCTCTATTTGACCCCGCGCCAGCTCAAGTTGTCTTCGGAGGGACTCGTTTTCCATTTGCAACTCGTTGGCCATTACCCCAGTTGCCGGTGAAAGACAATAATCGTGATCGGGAGCCACCACCTCCATCTCCGATCCAGAAGAGTCCTCAGTTGGACCTGCAGCAGCAAGGCTCTCCTCCAGCCGTTGCCTACGTTCCCACACACCGGGTCTTAGCTCAGGCAATGAGTAGTTGTTCCACTCAAAAAGAACAGGAACAGTGCCCTTTTTAAGTAGCCTCTTTCCCCGTGGCGTAAGAACAATATCACTGCGAAGAAAATGCCGGCTACATACCCTTGTGTCCCTACTTGGAGTGAAGTTATCCCTCCGGATTTTCGCTAGCCATAGCTGACGCGCTGCATTATCAGCAGGGAAGCAGTGGAAGCTAAGGCAAGAATTGTGCCGTGAAGAACACGTACATTTAGGAACACAACAGTGAAGTGATGATCCTCCAACCCATTGATAGGTCAATCTCCTTTTCTGGACACCGAACAAACTCATTTTTCCTCCACTCGCTAGCTTTCTTTGACAACAACAAAGAAGGTTGATTTACAGGACCTGCCGGGAAGCAGCCGGAAGTCCCGTCCATCACACACTTTGACCGGAAGTTAGTGGCTGCCATATTGTGCACATAGCCAATTGCATTCCTTCAAAACTCACTACGCAACAGAACATGCGTTAATTGATCGGTTAAAAAAATGTCATCGATGAAATTCTTAATGATCAATTAATTGATCGTCAATTAATTATGCCCATCCCTAATGCAGATATATATTTAACAGAGAATCTGTGACTAGATTTGAATATTTATGTTTACAGATTCCCTCTGTCCATTCTGACTGAGCTTGAGATATTTTACAAAGAAGAATGGGTCAAAATTTTAGTCTGTAGATGTTCAAAGCTGGTAGAGACTGGCCCAAAGATTTGCAGCTACACAAGTGGTAAAATATAACTCTACACACTGTAGACTCATTGAGGTTAAATACATATGCAGGCCAGTTAGTTCAGATTTTAAATGTAAATAAATGTAAAAACAGATTATTTTTTTACCCGCTTCTCAGTTATGCACTACTTGGTGTTCTTTACCACATAAGACCCTGTCAGAATACATTGAGGTTTATGTTTGTAATGTGTCCAAATGCAAAAAAAAGTTTAAGGGTATGAATTCCTTTGCAAGGCACTATCTGCAGACAGGAATGTCTTAACAGATGACCTAACTAATGCTGGGTACACACCAAAACATTTTTTACATCTTATAAGATTTTCAAAATGTGAAAGACCACAAACATGAGGATAAAAAAATCCTAGATTTAACCGTTTTGCTCCTATAGTGTGTGGTGTGCCATGATGTGACAAAGACAGCACACCACATACAAACATGTTTTCAACCAGAGTCTTGACTGTGAACACAGGAAAACTCGCAAAATCTCACGAGACTTCAGAATAAGCGTGGCGGACGATATGCAGGAAGAAATTACAATGATGGTGTTTGGAATGATTTTCACAGAAAAAAAAAGAAATCTCTGATGTTCACATCAGTTTCCCTTTGTGCTGCGCTTCCGTCTTCCATCAACTCGCTTTCTGATTGGATATTGTTTCGTTTCACGTGATAATCTCCACAGCGTGTGTGCGTTTGTCCTCGGAGTTCCCCCCACACATCGGGATTTTAGATTTCCGAACCTGCTCAGAATAACGTTCTGAGCAGGTTCGGGCCTCTTAACACACCTCATACCAAGGGTAAATCTGATAAAATAATCTGTAGAACCATCAAGATAATCGGGACATAGCTATGATTGTCGGAAGGGGGGAAATCGGCCCAAAATCAGCCTGATTACCTTTTGGTGTATACCCAGCATTGTGCCATCTTGTTGCTCTGTGATTTAAAAAAAAAAAAGATCCACTTCAAATACAAATGTGTGGTTTTGTGTTTTTTTCTTTTTGCTGCCAGGATCCTTTTCAAAGATAAGGACAGGAACTGGGATGAAATTGAAAGTAAACTGAAGTCAGAGAGTGAAGTTCCACTCCTCAAGACCTCCAACAAGGTACAGAAAACTCTCTATCCAAACAGTGATATTTTAGAACATTAAGTCAAATAGAAATGGAGGTTATAATTTTCTCATCGTTTTCTGTCGTTTTTAGGAAATCTCTTCGATTTTACTTGAACTGAAGAGAGTTGAGAAACAGCTCCAAGGTGAAGCAGAACAGACTCTGCTGAATAAAATAAACTATTTTTTTCTAAATAATTCAAATTAAAACATGGACTTTAACTTTTTACAATGGGTTTCCTATGTTTGTTCTCTTCGCGTCTTTGTCTCAGTGATCAACGTGATGGTGGACCCAGATGGGACTTTGGACGCCCTGGCCAGCCTCGGCTTGAGCAGCCCCACCAAGCCCCAAACCTCCAAAACAACGGCGCCCTCCGCCACCAGCCCAGCCAAAGAGTCGCTGCCCGAGATCCTTCCTGGGCCTGGAGGTTCAGCCGCCTCCGCCAGGGTTCAGTCTTCCGTCACCAGCGCAGAGGGCAGCACAAGAGAAAGCATCGTGGGTTTGGGTCTAACGGGCGTCGGGGGGCTGCCCTTCAGTCGCAGGCGGCCGAGTGGAGAAGAGGCCATCACACAGAAATGAACAGGAGTTCTCTGTGATAAGAAATGAATAAACATGAGCATGGATTAGTGAATAGGTGGCTGGCTGATGCACAGCCTTTTCACCCAACAGTGGCCAGTTTAGTGGCTATAATATCAGTAAGTGAGATTCTCTAGCCCCACCCACCCCCAACCCCTACTGATTCATAAAGTAAACTGACCCACGAATGATTCAGATAGTCTGACAACATCTCAGCCACCAGCTGCTCACACTCCGTAACCTACCTGACACATCCTTGTGGCCTGAGCGCTAGCAGTGTACAGCCTCCTCCCACTCCTCTGTCGTTCTTCATGTGTCTGGACCCTTCCTACACTAAGGACATGCCTTAAAACATCTCCCCCGTAGCAGCATTACGCCTCCTTCCCCCTCTAACGCTATACAAAACATTTTTTCAGGAGTTCATACTACACAGACAAACTGAATGCATTGTAAAATAACACTACCGTATTTCAGTTGCTCGCACAAAGGATATTTCAGCTCAATTATGAGAGACATGGTTTAAACCTAGAAGTATTGAGATTATGCCAGAAATCAAGCAGAATTTTATCAATACAAAAAATACAATTATTTCCACCCATCAACTTATCCCGGTTTGACTAAACAAGGCTTCCATTCGTCAGAGTTGACTTCTCTCCTCTTTCGCTCCTTCCCTCAGTTTTTCTTTTCCAGTAGCTGTAAACACTTTGTGCCCACAGTAGCATATATAAAACACAACTCGCAACAACAAGTCAAATCTGACTTGTATCGAATGGTGGCTTTAGCAGCAGTAGCAGCTTGAGCCATTACCAGATTACTGATGTAGCCGTTTTCAAATTGTTGTGCCATTTTTAAACCAATCTGTCCTGAGAAAAAGTAAAAAACTACAATTCATCTTAATGTATTTTAGTTTGTCTTTTGCAGTTTATATGTTGCCTCATGTCAAGAGCCATTCTTTCCCAGTAAACAGAAAACCGTGCTCTTACCTACAGAGTTAACCACATTTATTAGTCTCCATAAAAAGAGGCAGACAATAAGAGTAGGAGCCTTAAAACAAACTCTTTGGTTGCAGCGGCACAAACTCTTTATCTAAGCTTTTAATTTTATGACAGCAAAAAATAAAAGCTTACCAGCGCTGCACTGACTAGCTCTGCTAACAATGCCTAGATAACAGTGGTGTCAGAGCTTTTTGCTACATCACATAGGAGAAAATAACAATGGGCCATTTTCATTTCTTTAAATTGAAAACACAAAAATGATTTCATTTTTTTTCCCCAGCTCAACAATAAACTAAACATACAATATTTTAATAAAACAAACAAAGAAATCTGATATTTGTAGTAAAAGGATCTGTTACTCATTGAAGTACCGGAACATAAAAAAGGGTCATATTAAAGTTTTTTCAAATCCATTGTTTTCTATTTTCGTAGAATTGGTCTATTAGAGATTATGCTACTGCAGTAAAAAGATTAATTTTCTTTAAGGCTTTTATATACATCTCTCTGTATTAGGGGTGCCAATAGACGTGGAAACGGGCTTGTATGTTCAATAAGGGTCTATTTTTCCTCCAATTGGAGGTTTTCTAGTTTCACTTGCGGTAAAATCTGTTTTATTGAGTCAGTGCTTGAATTAAATATTTTGAATTTAGATACCCTTGTTAAAATTTGTTTTAAAAAGATAATAGTTTTCTTTGCCATTCTAGCACAAACATCATCTCCATGGAAAAAAGCTGCTGGAATTAATTTTGAATAAGGTGCCATTGAAATAACACATAATCACTAAAAGCCCTTTTTGTTCATAAGAAACATGAATTAGCTGCCCTTTTATGATTTTAGCTTCAGATGTGACTCCACATCATTTACAAACACTGAGGATCCGTCGTTCTGCGCCGTCTATGAGGGGCACCTCCAACATACTTGGCTGCTTTTGGAGCATTTTTCTGAACTTCTCTTCAGCTTTTAGTCTGTGTGTAGACTAGGTTAAAATTTAAAGCAGTGTATTAGTACTTAGAGACCTTTAACAATAGTGATTTTAGGTACCAGAATACATGTTTGTTTCCCTCCCTCTATACTGTACTGTACACTGATTTTAAATGCCTCAAAGTGCCCATTTTAAATGACAGAAGGGCATTGATTAATATGAAAAAAGGTGCAGTTGTCTAAAAAAAATATTTTATTTTGCACATCACATCAACAAAGTGACAGATATTGTATCAAACTAAGGATATCAGTCCGCCTGATATCAGAAGTGACTGCCTTGCTTGTCTGAACCTATGTTTGTTGCCCTTTTTTCCTCCTCTCCTGATGTTGAGGAAAAAAGAACCTTAGGGGACTGTGAATGCTAGGTACATTTAGGTATATTTTGTAAATGCTACATGTCATTGGATCAGTGTTCTTTGTATTTTTTGTTTGTTTGTTTTTGTTTTGCTTATTTTGTAAAGAAAATCATTTTATTTATTTTTGTTTTAATATTATGTGAATGTTTTAAGCATTTTATATTTGTTCAACTATCTGCATTCTTACTGTTAATAAAAAAGAGCTATTGACTTGTCCCTCTGCTGGCGTCTTATTGGTTAAAGGAAGATCCTGATTATCTCCAGTGGAAATTTGACAGGCTTCAGATTACACTTTCTACACTATATGAGCACCTCTCACAGAGAGCCTTGTAAAATGTCACAACAAAAGTATTTACCCCCTTCACTTGTTTACACATTTTGTTGTTGCTGAGTTATTTATTCTAAATTAGATTTGAGGATTAAGGTTGTACCCCATGACAAAGAAAAGCAGCTTTTAGAAAGATTTGCTTTTGTTGACAGTTTTATTAAAATATCCAACCCATAGCTAGAAATGTTGTTGAAGTACCTTTGACAGCAATCAGAGCCTAAAGTCTGCTTGGGTATGTCTCTGCTAGTTTGACATGTCTGTTTTCTTCTCTGAAGAGGGTCTTAAGCTCAGTCAGGTTGGATGTGCAGCATCAGTAGACAGACATTTTAAGCGATGTTTACTTGGACTTAGGTCCAGACTGGGTATACCACCTAAGGACAATCACAGACAGCTCCTGAAGTCACACCTTTGTTATCTTGGTCATGTGCTTCAAGTCATTGTCATGATGGAACATGAATCGTCACCTTAGTCTCGAGTATCAGAGCTCTCTGGAAGAGGTTTTCTTGAACTATCTCTGTATTTCTTAGACTCTGTGGAGTGGTCCTCTGATTCCTACCACAGAATAACATCCCCACAGCATGATTCTGACACCACCATGCTTTACATTTGGAATACTGTTGATAAACAGTGTCCGTTTATTGGGTAGTCAAGACTAGAGGATTTTGGTTCTACTGATCTGATCTTCTCTAAGTTGAGTTCCTGCAAAACTCAAGCAGGCTCTCATGTGACGTCCATTAATAATGGTTGACCTTCTGGATCGTTCTATCTCCACAAGAGAACACTACTTGGTTACCTTTGACCAAGCCCCCCTTGTACTAGTTTTCCCTGATGTTTCCAAAAGTCTTTTATTTCCAAATACAGGAGACTGTGGTGCTTTTGTTTCCTTCCCCAGATTTATGCTTTCATACAGTTTGGTCTCAGAGGTCTAACAGACGATTTCTTTGAGTTATGTCTGCTCTGGTATGCTCCGTCAGTTGTGAGATTTCACATAGTCGAGTGTCTTCCAATAAAAATCCTGTTCAGTCAACTCAGTTTGAGTACATAGGTGTCCGAAAACATATTTTCATTTTGTCATTGGGGACTGTTTTGTGTTGATGGTATAAAAAATGTGTGTAACAACAAATGTAGAAAAAGTGAAGGGGTGTGAATACCCTGCTTGTATATTCAGTTGTTTTTTCTTTACTGAACACTTCTTTGCTTAAGGCAATTAATCATGTGTCAACTCAAAATGCAAATGAGTCCACAACTCCTTTGTGGGGCCTGAATTCTCCTTTACATTTGCATCCCCAACTGTTTGAATGTTTTCATAGGGTACTATCTGAGGAGCAGACCCACAGCAGGAAGTGTCCTCTCTGTTCAGCTCAGTAAGAAAACTTTGCAAGCACAAGGCAACATCTTTTGAAGACTCCTTGTACACGAAATACTATGGTTCTTATACCCACTGAACTGTCTCGCATTTGGTCACAGCTGCAAACTTTAGTGTATTTTATTGGGGCTCCGAGCTATACCAAGACAAAGTAGTGAATAATTGTGAAGTGGAAGGAAAACAACAGTTTTGAAAGTGTTTCATAAATAGTAAAAGGGAAGAAAAAAAAGTGGTATGACTTTGTTGTCAGCTCGACCCAACACTAGAACCTCCGGTTGCCACAATTACAGCTCCAAATACTTTGGGATACGTCTTAAACAGCTTTGCACATCTGGAGCTGACATTTTTGCTAAAAAGCTCAAGCTCAGTCAGATTGAATGAAGCTTATCTGCAAACATCTATTTCCAAAGATTCTTAGTTGGATTTAGGTCTGGGCCATTCTAACAGATATATATGCTTTGATCTAAACCACCACCTTATAGCTCCAAATATTTAGTATTGTTCAGCTGAAAGGTAAAACATCTGTGTTTATCTCGAGCCTTTTATACTCTGAAAGGATGTTACCCTCATGTTTTAGATGCTTCTGTACTCCAGCACACCAGAGTCAAATGACTCCATTACCCCCTCAGCATGCCATCAAAAGCTGCAGAGGCCTGTAAATCACTTATTCATTAAAGCCAGGTGTGTGGCAACAGGGAAACACCTAAAACATAAGGACCTGGATGGAGAACCACTGTTTTAAGCAAAAAAAAGTTCCAATTTCTGTCCCCTTGAACCAGAGCTCCTTCTTCCCCATGTTTGCTGGTCCCCTGCATTGCATGTGGCAAACCGCAAATAGGACCTGTTACAGCTGAGAGAAGTGAGCAACTAATAGTTGTCCTGTCAACAGATTATCCCACCCGAGCTGTTGATCGCTACAGCTCCCCCTGATGTCCCATGGGCCTCTTGGCTGCTTCTCTGATTAATATATTCCTTGCCAGTCCGATTTAGGTAGACGAGGTGTGCTGTGCTCTTTCAACTTTCAGATGATAGATTGAACAGAACTCTGTGAGATGTTCAAAGCTTGAGGTATTATATCATGACCTAAACCTGCTTTAAACTTCACAGCTTTTAACAGGTGGCCATCGTTTTTCTTGTACATATACGTTTGCAAAGGTAAGACCCCCCCCCAAAGCCCGATGTAAATAAGACAAGAGTCTCCAGAACATTTTTGTGTATTTTATTAACACCACAGAATCCCCACGTGTGTTTCACGGTTTCATTTAACAGGATTGATCTCAGACAAGGGACGTCAACACGACAAGGCAGCATGCTCAGGAGGAAGAAAGGTTAGCCGGGGGGCCATCCCATAGTGCGTCCACCTAAAACATGGATGTGGATGTGGTAGACAGACTGGCCACCATCAGGCCCGTCGTTGATGACGATCCTGTAGCCTTTTGACAGGCCTGCGTCTTGAGCGAGCTTCTTCGCAACTATTAGCATGTGGCCCAACAACTGCAAGAGCAAACACTTAATTAAGAATACTACAGTTAAATTTAACAGATAGGTTGCCAAATAAATTATTCATATAAGAGTTTAAATAAACCCATAATAAATAGATTCAGTACATAAAAATGAATATATTTCTATTAAATGATATACATGTAATAATGTTGTTAGACAATTAAATATTTAAACTGACAAGAACATTCGTTTAGTTCAATCAAAAATGTAATTTTTTAATGAAATAATTTCATATTTGTGTTCCAGCTCATGATGAAATTCTTTAAACTCACAATGGCTGTCAAATTAGTAACCTTTGATTGGTTAACCTGCATAGCAGTTTAAATCAGTTTGTCTAAAACTGTGGTAGTAGTGGCTGACTTTGATCATTCAATCAAACTTTATTAACAGACTTTAGTTCATGGTTACACAAATTGCACCGACACAGCATGTAAACCTTAAATATATAAAACCATAGTATAAATAGAAAGTAATGAATTATAGCATATGTGGAATTTTTTATCCATCCTTAAATAAGTCGATAGATATTAAAATATTTATCGAAATATTTACTAAATTGTACCGCTTCTGGTTCTTTATAGTAACCAACTTGGTTCGAAATATACGTTTTTAAATGGCTCCCTCTAGTGGTCAATGATATACATTATTTTAAATTTATTTTTAATGTACTAACTTTTAATCTACTATTAAGGCATCTATCTAGAATCGTACTTACTGCAGCATCACTTTCCTCGGCTTGGGACAGCTGAACAATTGCCTTCTTTGGGACGACCAGGATGTGAGTGGGAGCTTGTGGTGCAATATCAGGGAAGGCAACGCACTAAAATTAAGAGAGAGGCGAGAAAAAAAAAAAAAAAATTAACAAAACGTCGAACGACTTTATTTTCATTAAATTAGATGCTAACTTCAATTATGGATAGAGCAATTGTAGCATGAAGCCATAGGGAGATTATGAAAGTATGACTGGTTGATCTAGATGAAAATGCCTCGCAAAGTTGTAGCAAACACAGAGAGAAAATAAAAATGAGACGTGTACAATTGCCTGTTATCATTTTAATTTTAATTAATCACCGGCTCACATCTTCATCGCTCAAATATCACTTTCAAGACGGTTTTAGCCTGCTTTCTGCACAGCTAGCTTAGACTCAACCAAGCAATCAATCCTGCAGTGAAAGTGAACTGCGGCGGACATCTGCATCTAAAAAACTTCCTGACAGAGAGCGTTTCAGCCGCATACCTGATCATCTTCATAAATCAGGTTGACGGGAATTTCTTTGCGCACGATTTTCCCAAATATTGTGTCTCCTCCCGGCTGGGCGGCTTGCGCTTTAGCCGTTTCATCAGCCATGTTGGCGCAGATCAACCGAAGCGGGGGGGGGGGTTGGTAGGTTCCACTTTTAGCTAGTGAAGAGCACGCTGAACGCCGATTGGCTACAAAACTACGTCATCTCAAAACGTTCGCTGGTTGGTTAACGTTATACAGCGACCAGAAGTAGGTAGAAAAACTCAATATGGGCACTCGTTTGAAGGTGAGTGTTAAGCAATATTTATATTTAACAAAATACTATTAAGGACATTTTCTTTAAGCCTATTAGACTGATTCACGCTAACGTCACTTTTTCAGGAAATAGCAAGCGTCGGTAACAACTGTCTAAATCTGAATTTGCAGCTGCTAAATGTGTGCTGAGTTAACGATTCCCCGCTTATAAATGCAGGTCCTAAGCGTGTTTAGAAAGCTGCACAGAACGAGAATTGATGTTTTCAGAGAGGACGAAAGAGCTCTGACAGGTGAGGTCACACAGCGGGACAGCGTGTCTCTCTGCTGCAGAAAAACAGGTATCCTGCTACTGTAGTTTTATTATCTGATGATATTTGATGCTTTCTCTGTTTTCTTTCTCAAAGCTGCAAGGTTAAAGATCAACGAGGAGTTCAAGAAGAACAAAAACGAAACGTCCGAGGAAAACATTGAAAAGGTCCGCAGGAAAAGTTAAATATTTGATCTAGTTACTTTTACTTACAACAAAAAAATAAAAGATATTATCACATTTTGGTTATTACTGTTATAATATTGTAATGACTTTTACCTATTGTTATCTTGATAAAACAAAACTCTAGAATGAACAATAGGTTAATTTAGTCGATTTTAAAAGCTTCTCTGCTTAATGAGCCAGCCTGTGGTCAGATATTTTAAGACTTGCTGCTCAAAGCATCAGATGTTGATTTTATTGTTTAAGGGAAAAAAGCTATGCACACCAACCAGGTTCTATGTGAAAAAATAATTGTAGGCCTTGGTGAATCAGCAGGGATTAAACGTGTTTATTGGAAAGCTGGGTCAAGTTTCAAAAACTGCACCCTGGACTAATTACAGCCAGACCCACAAACTAAAGATATTATTTAAATACAACCTGTCTGACAACATGAAGGGGGATAAAAGATCTCAAAAAGCAAGGCAGGATGCCCTGATCTTAAGAAACGCACTGACAAATATCAGTCTGAGAAGGGTTACTAAGTAATTTCTAAGGTTTTCAGACTCCAGTGAACTAAAGTTAGAGCCATTATTTACAAATGGAGAAAACATGAAACCGTCTGTGATTAACCCTCCCAGTCGTGGGTGGCTTATCCAAAACGAGCTCATCAATACCTTTTGCAGGATGTCACAAAAACACAACCTCTAAAGCTCTGCAAGCCTCTCCTGCCTCAGTTACAGTCAACGTTTGTCGTTCAGCGATAAGAAAGAGTCTGAGCAACAATTACATTTATTGGAGAGTTCCGATGCTAGAAACACAGCTCAACACAAAGAAAACCAGATTTCCAAATAAGCATCTTGGTGATTTTCTAGACTTTGGGGAAAATATTCTATGGAGTGACGAGGCCAACGTGGAGCTTTTTTTGGAGGTTTGCATCCCCTTACATCTGCTTACACAACTCTGTGTTTCAGGAAAATAAATAAAGTCTGACGGTATGGGGTTGTTTTGCTGCTTCGAGTACTCGAGTTCAGACACACGTAAGTTACGCTGGACATCCAGCTCTGAATGGCTCAACAAAAACATAACTGAGGTTTTAGACTGGCCTAGTCAAAGTTAGGTTTAAACAGGATGTTCATGCTTGAAGGTCCCCAAATGTGGTTATAATAATTTCCTTCACAGGAATGTAAAATACATATTGTCGGTTTTTGCAAAAACTTGATGGCACTTGTTAGCAGTCAGTAATTAGGTTTAGGAGGCAATAACTTTTTCACAAAGGGGCAGGTTGGTTGGCTTATCTCTTTTTTCTTCTCTTAAGTCATCATTTGAAAATTGTGCTTTGTATTCATTCAGGTTACCTTTTCTATTATTTTTGTTTCATGATCTGACACATTCAAACATATATCATAGAGATCCTTACTCTTTCATATTTATGCATCTGTCTTTTGTTGTCATTTTGGTTTTCCACAGATGATTAAAATGGGCTCAGATGTGGAAACTGTTCTTCGTGAGGCGGTGCTGCAAGTGGAACACGTAGAAGAAAACAAGCTCTGTATGATTCTTCTCTTTGCCCCTTGCGGTTGCTGTATGTAGCTTATGTCTGACATGTTGATATGTTGATTCACTACATGTGTTTTCCATCCCTTTCTCATGTCTCACAGTGCTTCGACCCAGAGAGAGTCTCCTACTGGAAAATGTACCCTATTGTGATGAACCTAGGAAAAAGTCATGACCATCTTTAATTTTGTGCATCAGTCAAGAGACATTCATTCATCACTTGCATGGATATGACAAAGGAATGCTTAAAAATCGGATGACCTCCTAAGCAATTACGTTGACAAAAAAAGAAACTGTGCTGTAAATTTGATCCCATTGTTTTATGTACAGTATTTCATTACTTGTTATAAAATGTATTCTGATGATTATTTTATTTGCATGTAATAAAGGCAAGCTAATGTAAAATTTTGCTTATGCTGGAAGGTGTCAGTTGATGCTTGGACCATAATTCCTATTTTACCTTTATAATTCAAAATATCACATTTCATGCGCTTGTTAGTAAGAGTTTTAAAGGCTTCAAATGAGATTTCTACTGAAAAATTATACTATGAAGATTCAGCATTTTCTAAAGAATAATTGAATTTGTAACATCCTGACATATAGCACAAAGTGACTGAATTGGTATATGGATTAAAATATAAAACAAACAGTTCAGTGTAGAGGCATAAAACTTTTGTGTTTCAGTGCGCGTTGTTTCAGGAATTCTATCTCCAAAAAAATGTTTTAAAGCAGCTTAAATTGTACAAATGCTCTATATTGTTTTTCCAACCTTACTAAACTAAAGGATCTGTGTCCCAGGCACAACAGCGATAGTAAACTATCAAATTCAGGAACATACAGAGATTATGATTTTGTAGTTTTTAATAGTAATTTAGCAATTTCCCTTTTTGTTACTTTTGTTTCACAAGTACTTAAGGTCAACGTGAAACGGACATCCTTGATTTTTTTGTTGGATCATTTCATCATGTGTTTGTAGAACTTCTTGAAAGGTAATAGATGATTCAGTCTTGAATAAATGTAAACATCCACACCACACTGTAATATTGTTAATTCAGTTGTTTATAAACATAATCCATTATTAATCATACAGATATGAATAGAGCATTATACATCCTGTTGTATTCGCCACTTTGCAATCACTGTTATGCCATTGCCATTATAAATGTAAACACTATAATCCACCATCTCTGATGCTCTGCTAACAGAACCAGATTAGAACAAAGGATGGAAGAAAATTTACGTTAGTGTCACAAATGCTGTTGCCATAAAAGAAATAGAGCAGGAAATTAATTTTCAGCTAAGAACCTCTTTTATATTCTGCAGTGTATGGATTTGAAGCCTGCCTTACATGCTCCGGGACGGTAGGTGGCGGTACGCACTTTTAGATAGTAGCCCAGTCCGCCATTAACGCTAAGAAAAAGAGCGACGTTGCTCTGGCAACCATGCTGGTAACGCTTGCGGTGGTTTTATATCCGTTGGGTGTCTCTTTAGTTTAATGGCGAAAATAAGGTGATAATCCCCGAGAGTAATTTTATTTCCGCCATGTAGCTATCCTAGAAATAACAGAGTATTTTTGTGGAGCTGCCTGAGGCTGTTCTCGCTTATTTTTCAGCTCAGACACGCTTTGGGAGCTGGCAGCGGCGGAGGTCCGGAGTCAGGAGAGCGGAGATGGAGACGGAGGAGAGACGGTCTGCGAAAGGAGCGTGTTTCTGATGGGGAGCAAGGCTGGGGTCTGTGCAGCTTCATGTCTGAACAGTAAATGTTTTTTCACATGTTGAAAGACGAGCTCCAAGCCTTCAAACAGTTTAGAGGTTACAGCTTATGAACTTAGATTGTCTTTTTCAGGGTAAAACGTCCCTTCTCCTCAAATGTCTGGAGAGGTGAGTAGTATGTGTCACTCAACATTTAACATTGTTGGTCTGTATGCAGACATGTTGTGGTCGCTACTAGCCAGCTTAGCAGAACCTGACAAAAAGACATTTACGGAAGAACTATTCGTGGCGGATGTAGACCAACATGTTAGTGGGGTCATCTGCTCTCTGCACATTCACAAGAAAATAACACTCCAAACATTGTCTTTCAGTATTTCTACTTTTATTCTTTGAATACAGCAATATAATAGCAGCAATTCAGTTACAGTTGCTTTAAAAAATATTATTACCTTTATTATTTATTTTAGAAATAACACCTCAAGCTTAGCTAGACTGGATCGATAGCACCAGATCCCCCTACCAGTCACCATGAAATGCTTGGCTGCTTCCCAAACTAATCCTCTCCTTGCTCGGCCAGCCAGCCAGTTTAGGTAGATTGTAGATGTCTTTTCAGGTTTCCAGTTGTGTCATACTCTTTCTGTTGTCAAATGCTGGAGATGTTCAAAGCTTGGGATGTTGTTTTATAACCTAACTCTTCTTTAAACTACCCCATCACTTTGTTCATGACCTGTCCCTCTGTCCTCCTTGCTATTGATGATGCTGTTTGTTCACTAATGTTCTTCAACAAACCTCCAAGGCATTATCTATTCCAGGATTAAGTTTCTGTTTGATTTCATTTTTCCTACAAGAGATGAACCACCGAAGCCAACTCTAGCACTGGAGTATACGTTTGCCAGGCGGGCCAGGGGACACAACACAGTAAGGCACAGAAGCACAAATATTCATAAGGCAGATTGAAATGTGTTTTTTTCTTTCTTAGAAAAAAAAAGATATGCAAATATATTTAGTTCATCTTCTAGAAATCCAGCATGGTTAAAGCGTAAACAAGAAAGCTGATGTAAAGCTCAGCCTGAATCTAACTAAATGTAGAACTTTTTAAAGGTGAAGTTCAAACTATTTCTTTGACCACAACAGAAAGACTCTTTCTTTCTCTCTTTTAACTTATTGATGATACACGTTATAGGACATTTTAGTGAGAGTACTAAAAAATCTTATGTTATTTGTAATCTGGTTTCTCCCACTTAGTAAAGGGGTAGTTTAACACTAGCATGATATTCCTTTAGTTGTAGTCAGTTGCTGCTATGATGCAGAAGCCATATGAGCCTATATTGGTTGCAGGCTATAAAAGTGGATCTCCTCTCACGGTTTCTTCTTACAGCCCAAAGACATCGCCCACCTGTGGGAGCTGGGAGGAGGAACCTCTCTTTCAGACCTCATCCAGATTCCCATTACTCTAGTCAGTATAAGGTTGGTCACTTATGCCCTTATTATACCTAACAGATTCACGCTTTTAACATAAGGATCTTGCTAGCAGAGAATCCGTGTGTTCCTTGATGTATCCTGCCTCAGAGGAGTATGCTATGTGTCTTTTCGCAGGTCTCTTTCTGTTGTGCTCGTTCTGGACCTGTCTAAACCCAACGCTCTGTGGGGAACCATGGAGAAACTTCTGCACGCAGCTCAAGCTCAGGTGGAAAAAGTCTCATCTCAGGCACAGCAAGCACAGAGGTCCAAATCTGGAGGCAAACTGCAAAAGGCTGCCCACTCAGCAGCTCGCGTCTTACCAGAAGATTACCCAGTACGAACTGAGATCCTAATGGGTTTTCCTTTTTTATTCACTTGGTCTTTGTATATATTTAATGCTGGCGTTTTTTGTGTAATTCTGAAGATTTAGCTTATTTTTCCAACAGGACAGAGAGCTGATCAGTCCTTTTCCTGTTCCACTGGTCATCATTGGCAGCAAATATGACATCTTTCAGGTAAATCACACAATCCCTTGTTAACCGTCCTTTAGTGACTGAACAGTATGTCTTTTTTTACTGTATTCAATTAAGTGAGTTGGGTGCATACAAGAACAATAATATTAGTCAGTTTTACCTTCTGATAAATTACAGGCAGTCTGTTCTGATTTGTGTGGCAGATTTAAAGTGAAAGCTTTTTGATTTATGCTGCAGGACTTTGACTCTGACAAGAAAAAAGTGATTAGTAAAACCCTCCGTTTCCTTGCCCACTATTACGCAGCCTCTCTGATCGTAAGTGAATTTCAGCCCACTTTAAATCCACCACCTTTTTTCTTTCCATCTGCTATTAAACTGCTTTTATTTCTGAGTTGTTTTTTTCTGTCCGATCTTTTCATTAGTTCACTAGTATTAAATCAGAGAGCCTCATGTCAAAAACCAAGAGCTTCTTCTCCCATCTGGCGTTTGGTCTGGAAAGAGGGTGAGGAGCAAAACTACCAATCAATGGAAATAGACTTCATCATTTAAGATTAATATAAGTGTGTCTCAGGAATACGTGAACATGTAGATCTTTTAAGTAACCCTCTAATCAATATAACTTGAACCACTGGGTTTAAAATATTGTATTTTGTAATATTTTGTCAGGAAACATCATAGCAGCAACATGTTTTGAGTTCAGCTGTTTTTTTCTCTCTCTTTTGTTTTAATTTGCAATCAGGAAAACGGTGTCCTGTGACTCAGGCAAACCTCTCATCATCCCAGCTGGCTCTGACTCTTTCAGCCAAATAGGTGAGCACAGCACCACCTATTGCCCAAACGACGCAAACCCATTTCAAATAAACCGTGGCTGCAGTCCAATAAAAGTTGTGTGCCACAAAGAAACTCTGCATGTTGAAACATCAGCCACATAACAACCACAATCATCAAGAGAATTTATTGTGACTTTCATGTGCTAGACCAACACAACACAGTGCATACACACACACACATACATACACAAATCTATGCCGGGGAACGATAACAATAATCAGAGAAGCAGCATTTGTGACTCTGGAGGAGCTGCAAAGATCCACATCTTAAGTGGGAGAATCCATGAACAAGACAGGTCATGGAGTTTAAGTTTCAAGAGCAACACTTGAGGTTAAAATAACACCACACATCCCGCCGAATACACCACCCTCAGATTGATATATGAGAACGACCTAGTAAAAGTCCTGATCTAAATCCAACCGAGAATCTGTGTCCTGTTCTTTTTCTTTTACCGATTGTGACCATTGTGTGGATTTATCACATAATACCCCAATAAAATACACCGAAAGTGACAATATGCGAAAATACTGCTACATCATTTTCATTAAGCCCACATTTCTTAATCAGAAATGTTTTTTAATTGATTTGATGTAATATTCTAATCTTTAAATGTCATGTTTTCATTAATTGTAAGCAGAAAATCATCATACTTAGCAGAAATAAAGGCTTGAAAACATCAGCCTGTGTGTAATTAATCCAAATAACCCATTGCACTTAATAAATTGAGTTGCTGAATTAAATTAACATTTCAATAATATTCACATTGATCAAGTTTCACCTGCACTTTCGCAAGAGACTGTGTAGTTTGGATGAACAGGATTTTTGGGAAATTGTGTTTAAAATATTGTTTTCTGACATTTAGGGTCGCCTCCTTCAACTGACGTAGACATAACGTCTCTACATGCAAAAAACCCAAAGGATCTGTGGAAGAAAGTGTACGAGCGAGTCTTTCCCAGCGAGGTAGCAACACATTTCTCCATTTCAGCTCATATAAAAGAACATCATTGCTTTCAGTACATAGGAGTAACATTGTTTTCACAGAGCCCCAGTGAACAGAGAGAACTGAAGGATCCAGCCAAAGACCCACAGTACAGTGAGCCTCAGATTGATGCAATGAGAGCACAAAAAGACCAGGTAACACTTTCACCGCTTACACACTTGGTTCTTTGTTCTTCAGAGTTATGTAGTTGTTGCTACTGCAATAAAACAGCTTATAAGATTGGTTTTGGACAGACTGGACAACTGTAAGATGAAAGTGCATTGAGTCATGAGTTGGCAATCTTTGGGTCAGTCTGTTCTCATCAGAGTTTTCTTGTCACTCTGCTTTGCCTTGTGTCCTTATACTTCGTCCTCCAGGTCAAGAAAAACAAGTATCAATAGATAATTAATAATAAGAGCATTTACATTAAGAAAATGGAAGACAAGTATGCCTTCATGCTAGTTTTATAAAGATGATGTTTAGACAAGAAGTTATATTTATACTAGACGAGAGCTCAGATATTTGGACTCTTTACAGCATTTAATGTTTATTAAAGTTTTTTTGAGTCTTGACCTTTCTGGTTTGTGATGAGTTTCCTCGATACAGACGTTTTTTTTTACAGTGAGGTCAAGATTATAAAGCAGGATGTTTTTACTTTATAGCGTATGCTACTTTCTAAAGGACATGAGAAGTTCATCCTGATTTAAACTAAAAGATCCAGGTTCTGAAACTTAAATATTAGATGAGGACTGTGGGGGTAAAATGCAGGACAATAAAAATAAAAACGAAAAAAATGAAATAAGACAAAAGATTCGAGTTCAAAGATGGTTATGAAGCAATTGTTATGGGGAAAAAAAGCAGATATACAAAGATTACCCGCAAAAAATACCATAAACACAATTACATAATCCTAGATTTTAGAAAAAGGATCCAGTTTTACAGTATGTAATGGAACAATATTTGTGTGTTAAACAGTAAAGTTTTTACTCCATGGATTATTGCAATCAAATCCTTTTTTCTCTGACAATGAGACTTTGCAGACCAGAACAAGCTCTATGTATGAACCACCTTAAGGCCAGCGGGCCACATCCTGCCCGCAGTACACTAGTATTCAGCCAATGAAATAACTTCAACTATTTTTTTTATTAATAGTCAGCCAGTATAGGCCCTCGTCAATCACACTACCGGTACATATCCTAAAATGCACCACATCAGCAGCTCAACATGCAAGTTTCTGCTTCTCTAAATAATAACAGACCAAGTAAGCCATGCTGTTATCAACCCCACATTTACTCGATGACTTTACAGGCTCCTCACTGACTTTGTAGCCTAAAAAAATGACCTGGAACTGTTTTAACATTTATTTGGTAGTTATGAGGTGAAGATAGTAACAGAAAACACCCAGATGTCGTACTGATGAACATCCTAAAGTATCCTAACAGTTTCCACAGCTAAGCAAACATTAAATAACTTTTTGGCAATTAGGAAACGATACCAAGCATGCTCCAAAAAACAAAATGGCATAAAGTGCAGAGAAAATAAAATGCCTTTTGAGAGCCGCTCTTTCATTTATAGAAGTCTTTTTCACCAAGCAAACTTAAATAAGACTCTGAGCTTGTCTCCTTACTACATGTCACACCACCTGTCAGTGCTCTAAAGTAACCTTTTGGCCTGCAGTAGCCTGAATGTAACAGTGTTTCTGTGATGCTTTCATTGAAATAACTGTAATAATATCTTACAGTTGTAAAACCGGATGTTATCTATCTTCTTGTCAACTTGCCATGGTTCCACTGTGGCAGCTGAACTACAGTAACCTGCATAAATCGCTCAGTTATCTTCAACTGACTCTTAGCTGATAACAGCTCATTATTTTCTGGAACCGGCGCAAACAGAATGTGGCTGCTCTGCGTTACCAGAACAAGAAGTATAGCAGACTTATTAAGCAAAACTCCAAAAAGCAATATGCCAAATTGAACAGTGCTGCTGTGTCAAGGAAATCTACCATTGGAGAATTTTATTAGAATTAAAAGACTTAAAATATGTAAAAATTGATCAAATTAGAGGTCAACTTTTGAAAAATAAAAAATCTGATATTTTTTGTCCTTGCATTGTTTGCATTTGATTAAGTGAATCACATGTAGCTTTTATGAACAATATTTGTGATTTTTTTTTTTTTATTGACCTAACACCATATTTTTTTACAAAAACATAAAGCACGTTTTTATTTTCTTTTTGTCTGGATCTGTTTTTCAGGAGTTGGAGCAGTATAAAAGAAATGCAGCGAAGTCATGGAAAGAACTACAGCTGGAGACATAAGGGATAACTTTATTACACACATACGACACCTTAATATGTAAATATCAAACATTTTGCTGTATTTATTAATTTTTTTTTACATTTGTTATGTACTCATGTTATGTGCTCTGTTATGTACGCATTATTGGTTAAGCAACAAAAAGAACAGTTTAATCTACTTCTAATAAATGTAGTTTTTCTAAAAACAAGTTACAATAAGTTTCTATTATTAAGACATTCTTAAAAGAAGTAACTTAAAAGAAGCTACAGATCATATTTTTCTGACAGTATTAAACATTTTTATCAAGTAAATGTTTTTATGGTACTATCAGCAGATATTGGGAAAGTTTAATTAGAGCGTTTTGCGATAGTGGGACCTTTTTGAAAGATTATCCTAACACTGATTGATTTCCCTAAATTAGTGAAGACATTACAGCGCACTATGCAATCAGTGGTTCGACCATTCATCTTCAACCAGTGCTGTCCTTTCTATCTCCATGGTTTCAACCTTGGGGTTATTTGTGTGCTTATTTTAAAGCCATTATTATTGATATAGTCAATTTAAAGAAAGATTGGAAAAAATAAATAAACTCAAGGTTGTCATTGCTGGTGTTTTTAATTATATATTTCAATGCATTTTAACACTGTCATGCTGAGATAACCTCAACACGATTTTACAGCTAAGATATTGTTAAGATATTGCTTTTAGAAGTCTGTAGTCTGGCTTTAAAAAAAAAATCTAAAGTGTAGCCATAAATACTAAAATAATGTGCACGTTACTTATTATATTACTTTATAGTATCACAAATATGGTAACGAAAGAGAAAAAGACAAAGGGTTGGAACATTTGTTTGAGGAATTATGTTTTGTAGAGAAAAAGAATGAGGAAGCTGGGGGCCAATGAAGACTAACAGGAACATTTAAAATGAGAAAAGCTGGAATCAGTTGGTTTTTTTTGTTTCATATTTTTCAAAATGTTTTTTGACAGAGCTGACTGATTTTATATGCAAAATAGCATCAGCAGGAGACACAGTTCTTCATAATAAACATCATTAAGTGTAAAAATCTGTCTTTTGTTTTTCCAACTAAACTAATGTTAGTTGTTTTTTTTTGTTTTTTTGCTTTAGTGGCGGATTAGTTTTTCCCTGATCTTGAAGCTAATTACTCCCATCACAACCAAAGCAGGGAGGAAGGAGTAGAGAAGAACAAAGTCTAGTGTGTACCGGGACAAAGCACCAGGATAGCCCATGTCAATGATCTGATCTCCTGTAGTGATCACACAGGCTCCTGGTAAGGGCCTTGTTACATCTGGAACAACAGAAACAGAAATGATCAAGAGAAATCTGATTTTCCAAACTCAAGATTAGTTTTTGTTTTTCTAAACAAGCAAATAAGAACCTTGATGGTACCATGTGTTCAGCAAAGAGTCATTGAACTTTGAACTCATTTACTAGTCACAACATCAAATATCAGAGTTGTGAGGATTGGCAGAATAAAAAAAATAGAAAAACATTTTCATGCTTCCACTTAGGAAAGCAAAGCACATTTTCTGACTAGAATATAGAATAGGAAGCATCAGGATGTGTTTTTAATCAAATCTGTCAGTAAAAAGACCCTGAAAGATTCCAAAGTCAACTTACTGCAATTGAACTCCAGATCGAGGAACTCTGTGACGATGAGAAGTTCACAACTGTATTTCTGGAAAGTCAGGTAGCTTAGCCACTGAAATACCACCGGCATCTGCTCTGTGCTTCTATAGATATGAAAAGGGGGGAATACATGAAGTAAACATCATGATGTGTGTATATATATATATATATATATATATATATATATATATATATATATATATATATATATATATATATATATATATACATGTATATTCACTGTCAGCCATCTTTAAAAGTTACAATTCGAATATCTGTTTTAGAAAACCTTCAGGTAAAATGAGGTACCACTGTGGTATGTCTAACCTTAGGAAGCCAGATCCAACCAGGATTCCTGCAATGTTAAGTAAAGCCACCCCCGTGTTGACCATGTTAGGGTCCTGGACCACCCCTAAAAGCACCACCGTCAACAACTCACCTGAGAAAAGGGTTGAGGATATAAACAAACATAAGAAAACAAGACACCTAAAACAGTAAAATGTGTGATCCTTGATGGCTCTTTTTGAATTATAATAGTTAACATCTGCACCCTGATGTCAATGAAAAAACAAAAATTATTACAACACCAATCAAAACATGTGAATCACATTTTATCTGAAAAAGAAGGTTTACAAAACCAGCCATAGTTAAAACTCTTTAAATGTAAGTAGAAGATAAAACATGACTGATGCATTCAGGTGTATAAATGGTTAATAAATGAGAATATCACTGAAAAATGTTTTTCAGTAATTCAATTCAAAAAGTGAAACTCATATATATAGAGAGAAAGAGAGCATTCCAGGTGTTTGTATTTGTTAATTTAGACAAAAATGTGTTTCTTTGAAAATTTGATTAATACATACAGCAAGACAATAAAAACATATTTTTAATTAAGAAATGTGTTGCTATGGCCGTCACAATCATGTAGAAGACTGCTGACTTGACAGTTGTCCAGCAGAAAGTCACTGACATATTCGACAAGGAGGGTAAGCCAAATGGGTAATTGTCTAAAAAGAAGAGGGTTCACAAAGTGCTGCATTAAGGCATATTATTGGAAAGTTGATTGGTAGGAAAACGTGTGGAAGAAAGAGTTGCATGAGCAACAGTGAAAACTATAAACTTGAGCACTGTGAAGGAAAACTTATTCAAGAGTTTGGGGGAGATTCACAAGGCTGGACTCAGAGTTTCATGCAAACATATCGAGCACATGACATACAACTGTCATGTTCCTTGGTTTAAGCCACCCCTGTGCCAAAGTGACTTGATTTTCTTGGTTCAAAGAACCTTCTTGAGATAAGGGAAATTTGAATTTGCTGCAGAAGGCACTGGTGCACTTAAAAACGAGATGTCATCACGAGGAAAAATATGATACAGAAAACCTGAAGTAACATCATCCATTTAAAACCGTTTGAAAAACATTTCTACCAAATAAAATGAAAATCTAAACTTTTACATTTGACAAAAAATAAATTAAATTTATTTAGCTATTTAGCAAATCTGAATAATTTTCCCAATCCTAACTGACCTAAAACAGGAAACGTTTTGGCTGATTTCAAGTAAAAAATTAAGACAGAAAGAGGTCATATGTCTTTTTATACAACTGTATGTATGAATTTCACATTTTCAATGAAATGCGTGAACAGTTCAATAATATTCAAGTTTATCAATATATGCACCTGCATTTCTGCTTTTTAAGGAGAAGAAAATGGGGTTATAAACATGTCCTAAAGCAAATGTTTACATAACATAAAATATATAATCTTAAGCGTCATCTTTCCATCTCACCTGTAATATGTGGAACAAGGACAACAGCAGTAAAACACAAAAAGCGCCACGTCTCCGGGTGCATCCCTACCGTCCTGAGAGAGGGGGCAGACACCAAAAATACAAAACATACAAAATTAAGAGTTGCTGTTTTACACAAGACCCATTGAGTGCTTGTTGAGACTTCATTAGCACCTACCCACCAATAAATAAACGAGCTGAAGATGACAACACTCAGGATGCTGAAGGGCAAGATGTGGACGATATATGCCAAGAACATTTGCCATTTGCTGTACAGGCCGTCCTGACTCTCCTGATCACTGATGGCTCGCAGCGCAGGGACTGTTGATGCAAACAAGGGACGAGTGACAAACACGTCTACGACTGAGTTCAGTCAGCTGCTCTGATACTGATCCTTCAAAAACGTCCGCACCAGGACTCTGACTCGGGATCAGTGGGAACATTTTAGTAGATTTGTCAAGTAAATACGATTTCAAAAGACAAAAAAGTTAATTTATAACCTTTTATTAACCACTTCCATGCTTTGTAATTATAAAAAATAGCTAATTATCTGACATTGCAAAATTCCTTTAATAAATCGAACCGATGAAGGGATTCAGAATTCTGTTCCAAGAACTCAGTCCACCTCACTCAGTAAAGTCATTACTTTGGAAAACACAGTTCAGAGTAATATCTTATCAGAACTTATCTACAAATTTCAAGGTTAAATTGATAAAGCAGTCACTACCTCTGGCTGTGACTTCTGCTCATTTCATGGTTTTATCTTACCTTTTATCCTCCTTGTCTGATGTCTACAGCCGTAAAACTTATGTTTTAGACACAGCTGATAAGTAGAGAAGATACTTAGCAAAATGAACAGGACCAATCAAATATAACTGTTTACATAACTCTGTATATAACCTTTAAGTGATGTTCATTTTAGGATTAATTGTCAAAAAGAGGGAAATTATTTAAATAGAACGTTTTGTACCTTTAAATATGCAAACCTTGAACATATCAACTCCAGAAAGACTGATATATGTGTGCTAAAACATAATCTAGATTATACTGTCATTGTAGGTTTGTAGGTTAAAGTTCCCTCCGGTTCACCGAACCTGTGATGGAAAAAGGTTCATTACCCTTTGAACATCAATGCCTAAACTATATCACTCAAACAATTGAGATAAATCGCCTAGAAAGGGTCTACCTTTTGAGTCAGTCATGCCATCTGGTTCAGTTCTGACTTTGAACCACAGTAGGGAATGACCTCTGAGGTTATCCAGTGGCATGAAACGCAGCGGACACTTCTACTACTGGAAACTGCAAGTGGAAGCCGCGTGCGTCTAAGTTATCTACCCAGAATGTCCCACAGATGCTCAGTCTGTCTTTATTCTGGGGGAAATTTAAAGGGTAAATCAACACTTTGATATTTCTGACATGTCCTCTACATTGTTTCTGAACAATTTGTGCACAAATAAAAGCTACTGCTGTGACTGCTTGGCTGAGTACTCAACAAATCAAACAACGATCTGTTTACTTTTTCTATAAAGTGAATACACTTTGTACCATGTTCAACAGAGGCAATATTAGTCATTCAATTAGAAGCTTCCAACAGTATTTATATTTTTATACGGTTTTATGTCATAAAGTAGTACCTATTTGTAATTGGAAAAGGCTGGCATGCATTTATATTTACCCCCTTACTCTAATACCCATAATAAAAAAACTGTGGTACCACTTGTGTGTAATTTACTCTTAAAGGATATTATTGGGCAAACAGCATCATGAACACCAAGGAAGATACAAACAGGTCAGGGACAGAGAACACAAAGATGTTTAAAGCAGGGTTAGGTTATAAAACGACATCCCGAACCCTTAGAATGTCTCACAGAGCTCTGTTCAATCCATCATCTGAAAATAGAGCATTGTACAACTGCAAACTTGTCAAGACAAGGCTGCCCACCTAAACCGACAGGGAGCACATTAATCAGAAAACCAAGAGGCCCATTGTAACTTTGGAGGATATGCAGGCAACCATAGCTCATGTGGAGAATCTGTTGCCAGAAGAATTTCCTCTACAGTGTTAAATAATTAAGTTTAGTAATATGTGGGAGCTTTGTCTTGTGGTTACTGGGAATAACCATTCCCTAGTCCTTTGTACCAACTGTATCTCATTTATAGATGCTCACTGGGGTTTTGTTTGCTTCTGACATTTATATAAAAAAGGTGGCAAGAGGAAATTCACAGATGAAAGAAAATCATGAAAATCCAATTTGCCGTTTGGTAGGAACAAGTTGTTTGGAAGATGGACGAAATTAAATCCTGGGCAATCCAGGAAGAAAACCTTTTACCAGAGGTAGCAATGGAAGTTAAACGGGGCGGGATCATCTAGGCTCTGTGATTGGTCAGCTTTTCCCACAGGGCTATGGCAAACGCTGTAGCAGTGTGTTCAATGCATGAAACTGTACTTTAATGGATTAGTCTGAAATGTTTAGCTAGGGATCCTAATATTTTCAATAAAAGTTTTTGTTTCAAGATTACAATTTTAGACTTGGTCACATGAAGGAATTTCACAGCTAGCCCTAGTTTGTCTGGAGAGTTTGCAAGGTATGTTATTTCAAGTCTTCCAAAGATGTAAATGTCACTTCCAATTTAATAATTTTATTTAATGATGACTTTAAGTGACATCCCTCAAAATGTTTAGCTGGGAAAGATCAGGCACAAAACATTTGCAGCTGTGATTACTGTAAACGGTTCAGCTAGATTTTGACTCAGGAGGGGCTGAGTACAAATTAGCAAGATACTTTTAGATTTGTTGTTGGTCTATCAAAATCTGAAATCCCAAAAAGCATGTTGTACCATGACAAAAAGTACAAAAGTTGTTCAGAGCAGTATAACAGTTAAAACTTTGGCTTGCTGTAAACTTTTAGTGTTAGAATATGAGTTTGTGGTGTTGGTGGACTCACAGAGGGAAACAGCGTTGAGCATGCCAGTGTAAGGTGAAGCAGCAACACACTGATAGATCATTCCTATTCGGTCCTGCACCGCACCCTTGTTTACATCCATGTCTAAATGTATGACGAAGAAGGCCACAAAGAAACCGTAGATCAGGTTCTGGGACAGACGCATGAGAACACCAATCCTGTCTCTGGAAAGGTTTCGGACCGTTCGCCTAAACATCGAAAACACATCAAAAATGATGATTTAAAAATTCAATGTCACATCGTTATTTTTCAACAATCTCTGTAATAGGTTTCCATTAGTAAGTTTTATATGTTAATTCTACAGGATTGCTGTAAAGATTACAGACCTGACCAGAACTCCAAGCTTGGCGACACAGTTGGGTGACTCTTTGTTTTTAAAGGGGATGGCAGGTTTGTCTGATATCTGCAGGCTCTGCGCCATTTTG
Source organism: Valencia hispanica (assembly GCA_963556495.2). Lineage (NCBI taxonomy): Eukaryota > Metazoa > Chordata > Actinopteri > Cyprinodontiformes > Valenciidae > Valencia > Valencia hispanica. Next base: position 37,108,722 of record OY747711.1, read on the forward strand.
TCCAGCATGCTCTGGTAGATGGCAGATCCCTGATAGGACGATGTGATCTCGTGCATCCGACTGAACGTGGCCGCCTCCCTCTCACTGGTGCGTGTGTCCACTGAGGTGAAGTCAACTGTTTGATATCATACAGGTTTTTAATGTCTATTGCTGCACATGTGTGGCGTTCTGTTAAAGTGCAACATATTGCTCTGTGTCGGCGATACCGTAGATATCAAATGGGTTGCAGTACTCTGGGCATTCATATCCACACTGGCTGAAGAAATCCACCATTTCCTCTGGCTGACCACAAAACACTAGCTCTCCCCGACTCATTATGGCTATCCTGCTGAACACCTTAGAGACCAACACACACAAGAACCTATTACTCCCCAATAAAACACAGCCAGAGTCTGCCCATTTCTCTCTCTTGCTAGCACAGGGTGCTGATTCATGCTTTTTTCCCCAGTAGATTAGATTATTGCAATGTCCTGCTCACTGGTCTTCCAAAAAGATCCATCTCTAATGTTCAGCTTCTTCAGAACTCAGCGGCACGAGGACCAGAGGGCGGGAACACATTACTCCAGTTTTAGAAACATTGCATTGGCTCCCCGTCTGCTTCAGGATTGATTTTAACGTTTTTTTTGTCGTTTATAAATGACTCGATGGTCTTATTTATCAGACCTGCTTTTTAAGTGTGAGCCCTCACTTACCTTTAGGTCCTCTGGTATTGGCATCTTAGCTGTACAAAGAGTGAGAACAAAAACACGTGGCGAGGCCTCGTTCCAACACCATGGTCCTCGCCTGTGGAACAGCCTGCCAGGGGGCCTCAGGACCGCAGAGAATGACCTACCTTTTCAGCTTAGCTTTTAAATTATATTTATTTATTGTTTGATTTTATTTATTTTTTACTTTTTGGATAAATTGATCTTTGTTTTAGGATTTTAATGTTTTTACTCCAGTGTTTTCCCTCATGGGGATCCTCCACGCTAGGGGGGTTCTGTCTGGTAGGTCCGCGCAGCTGTAGCTGCTGCTGCTGAGGTCGACCTAGTCTGGGTTTGTATTGCTTGAGGGAGGGGGTATGTTGAGGGGGAGGGGTGGGGGTTCTTTGATAGTGTGTGTGTTTGTGTGGTTTTAATTTGCTAGGTTTTAATTTTGTGTGCTGTATATTGTTTTTGTCTTGTATGGCGCTTTGTGCTGCCAGTGGCATGAAAAGCACTTTATTAAATAAAGATTGATTTGATTTGAATATACGAAATTATTACAAATGTATTCTCATTTTGTCACGTTCCAATCACAACCGGCGTGTTTTATTTGTAATTTAGGTGCTAGACCAACACAAAGTAGTAAATATCAATAAAATGGAGAGACCCTGCGTATTCCAGTAAGCGGTTGGGGAATCAGGTGGTGCAGGTTAAGATCATCAAGGTTGCAAATTAAGAGAAGACTGGAGTGCACCGTTCAGTTTCAAACCTTATTTTTGTTATTGTTGAATAATAGCAAAAGGGTTAATTGTTTTCAATAGTTTTGGAAAGAAAAATCTGAAAAGTGTGGTATGTACAGTATTGGTATTTACCCTAGGCTATACATTACAGAATCATCTTTGCTACAATTAAGGCTGCAGGTCTTTTCCCAATCCACATCCACAACAAGAAACTGACATTTTTCGCCCATTTACTTTGGAAATAGCTCCAGTTCACTCAGATCAGATGGAGAGCATTTGTGAGAAGCAATTTTCAAGTCTCATCACACATTCTCTACTGCATTAATGATGTCTGGGCTTTGATTGGGCCATTGTAACATTTGATGTGCTCTGACCATCTCCCTTGTCTCTGCTGAAGAAAAGCCCCATAGCATGATGCTGCAACCACTTTTCATCCATTAGTATGCTGTGGTTATGTGGATGAATAGGCCTAGTTTTTCACCTCACATAACATTTTGCATGTAAGCAAAAATATACTTTAGGTCCCATCTGACCAGAATTCGTTCCTCAGCATATATGGTTTATCACATAACCACAATTACACACAACAGTAACTGTACTTCCTGCTGCAACTCAAGCAGTACACACTGCCACAGGAGCTGCTGGTGATATTATATGCTGCCATTATTCAGTCTGTCGTGTATTCATCCATCACAGTGGGCTTGGATCAGCCACAAAAGGGCCACATTGCTACAAACAATCAGGTCTTCAGAGAGGATCAATGGAGCTGACCAACCATTTAGGAGTTGTACAGGTGAGGAAAAGGGCAGCGATAATCTCTACAGACCCCACACATCCTGGACACAAACCGTATAGTGTTTTGCCTTCCGGTCGGCGCAACAGCACACAAATTGCAAAAACAAGTAAACATAAGTTTCTACACCCAGAATCTCATTCTGATACACCAAACAATAATAAAAATAACCATCCATCCATCCATTCTGTTTCTATACCTCCTTATCCTTCCAGGCTCACAGTTGAGCTGGTACCTAGCTCCAGGAAGCAGGGTATTCCCTGGACAGGTCGCCAGTCCATCACAGGGGAACACAGACACACACAGGACAAACAACCATCCATACATACTCATACCTAAGAGCAATTTAAAGAGACCATTTAAACTAACAGTCAATATTTCTGGACTGTGGAAGGAAAGCCGGAGTACATGGAGAGAACCCACACATGCATAGGGGGAACATCCAAACTCCATGCAGAAAGGCAAGGCAAGGCCACTTTATTTGTATAGCCACTTTCAACAAAAAGGCAATTCAAGGTGCTTTACATCATAAAAAGCACCTTAAAATAAAAGTAGCTATAAAAGCATAAAACATAAAATTACAGACACATAATACACATTAAAACATAAGACATTCCAGCTATTATTGATCACTTATTCAAAGGCAGCTCTAAACAGATTGGTTTTTAGCTTTGATTTAAAGGTACTCACTGTTTCAGCAGCTTTGTAGTTGTCTGAATGTTTGCGCCAGATAAGTGGAGCATTCGTAGAAACTGAAAGCTGCTTCTCCATGTTTGGTTTTAATCTAGGGATGATTAATAGAGGGAAGACCTGAGTGGTCTGGGGGGTTGTGACAACAAGTCTTCCACATACTTTAGTGCTAAGCTATTCAATGCCCCAGGCAGGAGATTTACAGTGCCAAAGGCCAAATCAAACGGGATGAAAAATTCATTTTTAACCCAAGCCATTACACAACTAAATCTAAATTTTAAAGTGAACAGTTGTGATGTGTAGTAATGATCCTGCTTTCAGTTGTCCTTTGTGTGTGTTTTGATGATGCTTGTCCTTGTCAGTGGTGATCTTGAATTTCTTGTCATTGTGTTACTGTTTCTATGTCTTATGTTTTTATGTTTTTACCCATCTGTAAAGCAAATTTCCCTCAGGGGACAAAAAAAGTAAGTTTCAAACTAGTAAAAGTATTATAAAGTCTATTCTCTGAGCTACAGGGAGCCAGTGTAAGGACTTTAGAACTGGGGTGATGTGTTTTACTTTCCTGGTTCTAGTGAGGACGCGAGCAGCAGCTTTCTGGATCAGCTGCCGCTATCTGATTAACTTTTTAGGCAGACCTGTGAGGACACTGTTGCAGTGATCAGTTCAACTAAAGATAAACACATGGGTGAGTTTTTGAGGTCTTGTTGCGACATCAATTCTTTAATCCAAGAAATGTTCTTCAGGTGACAGATGGGTGACCTTGTTATTGCCTTTATGTGACCCTGGAGGTTCAAGCCTGAGTTCATTACCTAGATTTTGGGCCTGATCAGTAGTTTTTAGTTGTATTAACTGAAGCTGTGTGCTGACACTTGATCGTTCCTCTTAAGGCCCAAAAATAATTACTTCAGTTTTGTTTCTGTTCAGATAGAGAAAGTTATGGCACATCCATCCATTGATTTGCTCAGTGCTTTTATTTAGGGTTTGGATGGGTTCAAAGTCACCTGGAGAAATTGTAATGTAAAGCTGAGTGTCATCTGCATAGTTACGGCAACTAATCTTATTGGTTGTTGTAATCTGGGTTAGCGGGATCATGTAGATATTAAATAGGAAGGGCCCGAGGATGGAGCCCTGGGGCACCCCACATGTGATTCCTGTCTGCTCTGATGAAGAATTGCCTATTGACACAAAGAAGTTCCTGTTCTTTAGGTATGACTCAAACTAAGTTCCGACCCAGCTCTCCAGTATTTTCAATAGTACATCGTGATCAGTAGTGTTAAATGCTGCACTGAGGTCCAGAAATACCAGCAGAGTCTGTATTTATGTGAATGTCATTGAAAACTTTGACGAGGGCAGTTTCAGTGTTGTGGTGCAGATTGAAAATTATCAAAACAGTTGGTCATTGTTATGAAGCTATTTAACTGCTGAAACACAGCTTTTTCAAATTTTTTACTGATGAATGAAATATTTGAGCACTGCGCAGTTGGTAGCACTGTTGCCTTGCAGCAAGAAGGTCCTGTGTTCGAATCTCAGCCTGGGCTCTTCCTGCATGGAGTTTGCATGTTCTCCCTGTGCATGCGTGGGTTCTCTCTGGGTACTCTGGCTTCCTCCCACAGTCCAAAAACATGACTGTTAGGTGAATTGGTTCCTCTAAATTGCCCTTAGGTATGAGTGTGTGGCATGGTTGTTTGTCCTCTGTGTCTCTGTGTTGCCCTGCGATGGACTGGCGACCTGTCCAGGGTGTACCCTGCCTCTCGCCCCATGACAGCTGGAGATAGGCACCAGGCCCCCCGCAACCCTGCATAGGAATGGCAGGTACAGAAAATTGATGGATGGAAGATTAGAGATTGGCCTGTAGTTCTGCATTAACGTGTGTCCAGGTTGTTCTTCTTTAGTAGTGGTTTATTTAAATGCTGTTTTTGAAGCCTGGGGGAAGATACATGATGAGTTCACTATTTGAATCAGATCAGACCAAATGAAAGGAAAAACTTTCTTAAGAAAAGTTTCCCTGATCCTTGATCCTAGGCAGGGATTCAACCCATGACCTTCTTGCTGCAAGGCAACAATGCTACCAGCTGTGCCACTGTTCATCCTGTTATAAAATAGCACAATGTGAAAAGGTTCAAGCGGTGTGAATATTTCTGTAAGACACTGAACAGTTCGGTGTGAGAATATCTCTGCCTTCTTTATATTTTGGTTCCACTTTCGCCAAAAACAATATTCACCAGCAATTTCTTTGCCTTTCTGAAGGTCACTTGAAGTTTATCTTTGGACTTTTGCTGCTTTTCGCCATCCACAATAGATTGAAATCAATTCTGTTTGGTTTATTTTTATTTTGCAATAGACTCCTCCATTAATAATGACCATCAAATCAACAATTATTAATTAACAGTGCTTAATCTTTTTGGATCATTATTCATGCAGAAAAAAATTAATTTCTAAAAATTACATAACCATAAAGTTACTTCCATGAACAAATCTCTCTTCAATTAATCCTTTAGAAGAGACTTTGAGTCAGTAATTTTTTCTTTTCATCCAAAAACTCACCCTGAAGAGCTCTGAGCGTGGTTGATGGATGGTTACAATGACGATGCGGTTCCTCCTGGCCAGCTCTGCCAGCAGCACCACAATCTGATTGGCTGTCATGCTGTCCAGGCCAGTGGTTGGTTCATCCAGTAAGATCACCCCTGCAGCAATACCATACCAGTGACTTCAAAACTGTCACATAATGAAGGACTGTGCACAAGTTAAACATAGGACAACAACACCTCCTCACCCAAGTACGAAACTTTCAACAGTACTTCTTCTAAAGTGGCACTCGCAGCCCTCTGTCGGTCCAACTTAACTTATGAAGATAAGTGAGTTCTCCCTCTTTTTTTTAGTAAATTACTCTAATTAGGACAATTAAAAGATTGCCCCTTTGCATTATGAAAGCAGGGTGGAATTAGCAGATGCTTTAATTGTGAGATTAATTCATTTCCTGGTTGATTGGAGAGGCAGCGAATGGGAACTTCTCATTACTCTGACTGTGACTCTCTGGGAATGTGTGTGTTCATGGCCATTTAATCCTGAATGAGGACTAAGACCCACAGTTCTCCCCGGAGCACTATGGACCTGATAAACCACACCTAGGAAGAGCACACACACACAGAGGTGGGTCTGTGCTCATTCCCTTCATGGAGTGATAACCCAGTCCTTTAATACTCTTCTCAATCTCCCCATCCTTTTCTCTGTCCTCTCCTTATCCCAATACCATTTAGGTTCTTTTGTTTTGTTCCAGGAGGGACTTTGAAACTCTGGGGGTGAGATAGGGGACATGTATGGAACTTCTGTCAATTCACACTAAAGTTCTGCGTTACATCTGGCTTACGTTTTGGAATGTATGCATTTAGTACGATCGAAAAAACAATAAAAGAGGTGGCTGAATATGAAGGTTTCAGTGAAATTTTTAAATCAGATGTTTCAAAACCTTGCACCTCATGCTCAGTTATCTCAAGTAATTTCTACATTGAGTTTGAACCAGAATTTTAGACACTATAAAAAGATATGACTTAAATAATGAGAGCAAGAATTTAGAATTTTTAAATAACTTCTTTTAAGGTCAGAGGTTTAGATTCACTTAGATTACTATACTTGTAAACAATTTGGGAAACCCCAGGTGATTGCGTCAGGCTTTGTAAGCTTCCAATAGATCAACTCACAAGCCCTGAGTTAAATAGAGCCACAACCTAGGATGTTTTTTAAGATAACTCAAATTTACTGCTTCATTGCTTGACATCATGGAAAATTCAAAAAAAGTGGCCAAAATATCAATAAGAGAAATGTGGGCCTCCATATGTCATTCAGGGAGGAAAAAGGTGTTACTCTCAAAGCAACGTTAAAAGCCAGATTACAATTTGAAAAAGCACTCAACTAAGAAGGTTAATTTGTTAGCCTGTTTGACTTCTGTATCAACTCTGCTGCTGTACTATTAAAAACATAAAATGTAGCTGAAACAGCAGTAAACTTTTAAAATCTATTTTACCATTTGGGGAATGTACACCTTTTCACTAACGTTCATTGGTAACCACGAACTGCCTCATGGGTAAAAAGCTCATCTGCCTAAAAACTTTGACTTTAGCATTAGCACTGATGCAAAAGTGACTAAACCTGAATGCAAACTGAAATGTTTGCAATAATAGACTGTTTTCTTTCATTTATAAATCTCATGTTCTTAAATTTTAGTAAGTTAATATATCATGAATAATACAACCTGGATAAACATATCAGCCATAGGTTAGCGTAGCTAACAGGTAACTGAACCCAAATCTTCAACTGGATTATGATCGAAATGTTTTGGAAGATTTATTACTAAAACAAACTGGTTAACGTGAAGTTAGTATTGAATCATTTTTTAATATTACATCATGGCTTAACTTTAATACCTCCCAGAATTCATTTTTATAGTATAGCCTATAACACTTGCCTAGAAGCTTCTGTCAATAATTTTCTTTTATTTTTATCAATTGCACAATGGATCTGAGATTTACAGTTTAAGTAAGAATGCCTTCCCATTGTTCATCTCATCATTGTGATTTTAATTTGCTGCAGACTCCGGAAAACCTTTTCATGTCTGTAACTTCTCTCAGTTGTTTTCTAACAGAGGAGGAACTCACTTGGATTCTGGAGTAACTGGCTGGCAATGGAGACCCTCCGTCTCTCGCCACCAGAGATCCCAGGGAAAATTCGACCTCCAATAACACTGTGCGCCACGTGAATCAGACTCAACTCAGCCATCACTGCCGACACCTACATGTAAACCACAGGTCAAGGTCAGAGAACAGTTATTACCAACAAGATAGACTGATTATCAACGTAAGATATCTCTTCATTTGTTGAGGGGAAGAACGTTTTGTTTTTCTCTGGATCAAAATAAAGGAAATAGCAGCATGTTAGAGTTGATCTCTAACAGAAGTGTGAAACCTTGTCTCAAAGATCATAACCAAAGCTTTTTTTTAATATTTGCTCAAAGTACAAAAACCCTTAAAAGTAGGCAGACTGGAGAAAGCTTTGAAAAAATCACCTTTTTCTTGATGGCTTCTGCTGAGTGTTTCTGGAGGGCCAGTTGTGCAGTGTAAGTCAGAGTCTCCTCAACTGTCAAATAACTCAGCAAGTTATCGCTCTAAAAAACAGACAAAAAAACAGGCTGTATAAATCATATAAGGACACAAAACAAGAGCTACAGTGAGGCAGAAATGTATCAACTTGTGGATAAACCGATTTCGTGAACGTTCAAAAGATTATTACTCAATTCTAAGTTAATCTGGCCAGGTTTTGCCAGACATAAAAAAAAATGTATCGTGATTTCATTGCATTGGGAAAGAAAAGAGGTGTTAATAAACAAGCTGTTTTAAGTACAAAAACCCATTTTATTGTGGACTCTGCCAACCATTTACATGAAATAAAACCAAAGCAAAACAAAATATTCAAATCAAACATTTAATATGCATCAGTAAGAAACCAAAACATACGTAAAATTTTATGTGAATGGGTCTCTGGTTTTACACCTTCATACTTACGGCTCAGAAAAGAAGTTTGTTTCTCATTAGAAACAAGACAAATACTTCTAAAATTAAAATACAAAATGTAAAAGGCAGATCTGTTTAGAGCAAAATCATTTTTTACTAACATTTAAAGGGGGGTATTATGCTTCTCCCAGGCACATATTACCCTTCTATAGCACATTCCAATAAAATTGTCATCTTAAGTCTTTTAAAAGTCTGTCATATATCCAAATCCACTTTAAATAAATTTACCTCCGTATTGGACGCCTTGATTTTCACCTGTGCCTCTCTAAGACCCTCCTACTTTTTCTGACACTCCCCCTTCAGTTCGTCATATACCGTGCATCATCGCAGCATGCACGGATTCGAATTACAACACACCAGCTGCAGCTGGTGTGTTGTAATTACTGCACCTGGGACTCAGCCGGAGTTGCATGGGGGAGGGGATCTCTGCAGGGGCGAGGCTCTCGGCTGAGTATGTCAGGTCGGAGGAGGAGATGGGTGGAAAAGACGGGGATAGGTGGGAGCAGGCGTTTCAGCAACCCCGAGAACTACCAGCAGAGACCGGCAGAGACTCAAAGATTATTCTAATATGAGTGAATGGGTCAGAGCAACACTTCAGGCATGTCTTTAATGAGGGAAAGACAGGTTCTCAGGATATTAAGCTTCAGAAAGTCAATTTTGCATACTACCCCCCCTTTAAATAAAAAAACAGGATGTTAAAATTTTTTTTATCATGTTATCCTGAACAATCAATGGAAAAATCATGTTTTCATGTTTCTACTGGTACCCTTGCTATCACCCTAATCTTTAGCTCCCTCCACAGATTTTCTACTAGATCTGATTCAGAACTTTGCTTGGGTCACTCTAGAACATTAATATTAGTTCCAGTCTGAAGAAACATGTTGGTAAAACTAAAAGATTAAACCTAAATTCTCAAGAAGTATGGATAATTTTAGTCTTAGCTGTAGTAGTTGGGGTTATTATAAAGCTTCGAAGAAATTTGGTTGGGATTAGATAATCCCTCATTGTGTTGGAGCTGCTTCCTAGTGAAAACTGATCACATTATTTCGACATATTGTTGTTTTTTTTTAAAGGGATCTTGATTTTATTAAATCTGTTGCCATCTTAAAGATGCATGCAGAAACTATATGAACTTCCTGTTTTGTTATGAAATATCAATATTTAATACGCCATTGTATGCTAATTCTAACTTTTGATAACTTTTGGTTAAAAACACCTGGAGAATGTCATGACTGATTTTAAAGTTGAAGGGTATAGGTTTGTTCAAACATCTGTATAAATTCAAACTGTGGTGGTTTTAATTCAAAATGGCCAACTTGTGGTAGAATTTGTTCTGATATTCAGAAGTTTTGAAAGCAGGGAAAAGCTCAAATTGGCTGAAGTTTTCTTCATGATGCTGTGGGATCTATTTGTACACACACAATATGTAGTTGGACTTATGTATGTCAACTATAGCCTATGTCAAATTTGGTCCCAGTTTCATGACACGTGGCATTTACACCAACGTAAGGGGTTGCTATGGAAAAATCCTCTTAATTCGTATTTTGATACCAAATGGGACAAACCTGTTGTCTGTTATCTGACAGTTTGCACCTCCTATATTCAAGACAGTCAGAGACAGTTCATGAGTTTAATGTTAAGCCACACAGATGGGTTGGCAGTTTGAAGGGAGCTCTAAAGCCATATTGTAATTTTCATCTTGTAAACCTTTCTAGGTCTAAATATTCACGTCAATGGACTTGGATGAACATTTCATGGTTTTTCATGATGTTCTGATCCCTTGGATGCAACTTCTTTATCACGGAATAAACATTTATAATAAATAGATCTGTTGCACAAACCTCTGTTTTAATTTGCATAACAGAGCCTGTTAAGGGCAGTGAGAATATGAGGATTTAAGCATAAAAATATTATAAATATTAATATAATAAATAAAATCTAATGTCTTGAGTAAATGTCTATCATCAACACAGAGTTGAAGATGTTGTAGTGCTGTTCATGTTAATCCAGATATTTTTACTTTATATTTAAATGTTCTAGTCTTCCCGTGCAAATAAACTCGTTATCCACACACACTTCTAGCAGCTGAACCTGCTGCCTGCTTTAATTAACACATGGCACACCTCCCAGTCCCAGTCCTCCTTATTGTCTCCTCCAAATGACTTTAATATCAGGAGCTCATATCACCTCCTCATCTACAGCTTAGCAGTGGAAGTTAATGACGGAGCTTAGACAGCAGAAGGCTTTGCTATCAGCGAGAGGAGAGAGATGATTTGAAATGAAGCAAAGCCTGTTTTTAAAACCACTGTTTTTAATTCAAGCTTTGGACACACATGAGCACCTCTCATTGAGAGATTAAGTGTATGAGGAGGCTATCAAGGGTCTTAAGTTAATTTCATAAAGAGGGCAGGGCGGCCTACTTGGAGATTTCGCCAATGGGTGTGTGTGTCTGTGTGTATGTGATCTAAAATACGGTGGCAGCACAGGATCCTCTACAAGTCTTGGAAGAGCTGGTAAAGGTGTGTAAAAAGTTTCCAAATAAATTCAGCTCTTACTCCAATAGCATATACTCACATCGAACCTTTCATGTGAGTACATTTTTTCAAATTACTTTAGAAAATATCTTTTTAAAAATCACTGTTGCCACACATACTGGTATTTCCATCAGTTTATATTCATTATGTTTGACCTTTTCAAGTAAATTAAAGTGTCTAGGAAACTTTTATTAGAAATTCACAATCTCCCATTTCTTTTGGGGAACAAATAAGGTGTGACACAGAGGTCCATATATATGTATGACCCACTGTTCAAAATCCAAAAGACGGTAGAACATGGCCTTCAAGTAAAGCAGATGTAAGCCAAATTCATAGATCAGGAAATGGACAAAAAAGTGACTGATCTAAGCTTGTATATTTCTACAGTGAAAACGTTTAAAATAACTGGAAGGCGGTCTTAGAGCTTGGAGTCATCAGTGTAACTTAGGCCCTTGACCATTTACATTTATGTTAAAAAAAAGAAATGATTATAATAATATTTATGCACTATATATATATATATACATATATATATATATATATATATATATATATATATATTAGGGTTCTTAGATTAGATTTTTCTGTGTTACCTGCAAGACGTAGGAGAAACAATCCTGATATTCTTCTCTCTTCAGTTTTCTGCCGTTAATGAAGACCTCACCCAGCAGGGTGCCAGATCTTCCAATCCGGCCAGCAACGGCATCCAACAGTGTTGTTTTCCCGGAGCCTTCACAATGCAAAATGAAAACACAATCATGGATAATCACCACAAACTGACATATAGGGTGCATTATTGAAGTTTGGGCACAGCCAGGGCCAGAGGAATGAACTCCAGTCTGTTTGATCCCATCTTTCTGTTTCCCATGTACAGCAATGGGCTCATAAGAAGGAAACAGGAAGAGAAGAGATTTCCCCTTGTTTGTGTGCTTTAGCAAATAGATTTCCAATTCAATTAAAGTCCTAGGGGTAGTTTTATAAATCTCAAACAAATTTACTAAATAGTTTCATATCTTCTCATTTGAACAAATGTCTCTCTGAAGACCAGATTCCTTAAAAAGCAGTGAATAGTTGACCTATGCTGAGCACAAGAGGCACCTCCTACATGTTGTATGGCAATAAGAAGAAGCAACAGAAAACCTGTTAGGGGAAAAGCTGACAGATAACTTCAGCTTTTTTTCCTTTCCCTCAGATGTCATGTTGACTTTTCATAATATAGCAGAAAACAAAACAACAAAATTGCAAGATTAAATTTTTGGTGATTAAAAAAGGGAAATTGCTAAACATTTTCAAGACTTTGAGTTTGTCTCATTTTACAATAGGTTGTACCTGTTTTTATCTTTTTCCAGATCAGATTTAAAAAAGTAGCCATGATTGAACTCATTGCTCTTTTGACCAGTGTACGAACCTGAATTACCCAGAATACCCATGATCTGACCGCTGTCTACGTGGAACGACACATCGTTGAGGATCTGGCGAGTCCATCGCTTCCTGCAGGTGGGTAAATCCCACCATGGTCCCACTTGCTCACTAAAACAAGCACATAGACAGACATATACGATAATCTAGCTGCAGTTTTATTTGTTTATCCCATAGCTGCAAATGAAGAGCTGAAATAATTCAGGCTGTAAAGACACACACTATTATTTGTCTGTTGTTAAATAACCTTTGCAGAATTATTAGTATTTTCAATCTAAGAGAACCTGAATATATTCTGGGTTTTACAGCTGTTTTCATGTAGAGTTTACCTGACAGTGTAGGAAATGTTTCTGACACTGAGACAACAGGATGGCTCTGATCTCCCCTCTCCACCTTCCCTCCACACATCCCTCTTCGCCTCGGACACAAACTTGAACGACCCTGCAGCTTTTGTCCCATTCTGTGGCTCCACCGCTTCCAGGGAATAAAATCTGTTCATGTCTCCGATCAATCTTCAGCTCCAGACGACAACTAGACATCAATCTGTTAACAGTCCTGAGGTCTCAGACCGTGTTTCTGTGCAGCTGCGGGGTCAGTGGAGTCCCTCAGAACCATAAAAACACAGTTAATAGCCGTTATCTCTGAGAACTTTGATCTGGAGTTGTGCAAAGACAAAGAAAGGAAGAAGAAAAAAAACACCAGACAGGTTCATTCACATACTCCAAGTCTGTCGACAGCCCTCACATCATGGGGCTGCTTCCACAAAAGCAATAACTTGCAGGACAAGGAGGCTGAAGCACTGACACGACATGAACTTGGATGCCTTGAAGAAGAAGGAGCTTTCAGAGGAGATCTTCAGCTGGACTGGAGTTTACTGCAAAACAGCAAATTAAACAAAGTTTGATTCATCATGGACAGAGAAACCAGCCTCAGACACAGGAACAGCTTTTCACAGGTCAGTCAGCACAGACGTATCTAATCTCCTTCCTAAAATTAAGTGTAAGCCTAGACTTGATGTTGAATCATTTTTGCAGCAACCTTAAAGGTGCTCTCCTATTCAGTTTTGTTTCCTTCCAACTATTCATGAACAGCGTTTCAAATAACAGTAACTTTAACATTATCCTTTTATGAGTTGTTTTCACTTTAATTAACAATCTGGCTAATCGCTTAGATGTCACATTTACTGCAGACCTCAACAACATGCGATTTACTATTAAACACTTGACAATGACAAAATATTAGTCATTTTATTATTAGAGGAAATTTTCTAGTTGACTTCTGGCTCACAGGAGGTCTTTTGCAACTATTTGCACAAAGATACAAATACATGCATGCCAAAACATACACAGACTAGGTGTACTTAAGCTGAAACACTTAAAAGACTTGGTCTAGAAAATTGTCTGAAAGCAGCTCTTTGCATATACAAAAGCAGAAAAGCTGGATTCATATGAATCAAAGATTCACATGAAACAAATGTATTTGGATAATTCTAATTAAAAAAAAAGAAGAAAAAAAAAGAAACTGAAATCTAGTTTTATCTACTTCTTTGCACACTTTAGCTGCATAGATTTAAAATAAACTGACTTTTAATAATTAAATGAGTAATTTTAAAATATATAGGAAAATCTGATGCCCATTGTGAATTGTCTCCTTTTTAACAGCACACAGACACTGAGTTGTTCTCGTCCGAAGAGGACAGCAGTCTCTACTTCACCTACAGTGGAGAGGGCAACGAGCTAGAAGTCACCAACTTGCACTATGAGGTTAGCTTCTGTTTTCACCTTATTATTGATGCACGTCATCTAAGTTCTTGAATTTCTGTAAACCTTTGTTTCTCTAGGTGGACACAGCAGCTCAGATTCCCTGGTATGAGAAATTGTCCGAGTTCAAATTGCCCTGGGAGGTAAAAGGGAACAAGCAGACGGCCATCAACAACCTGAGCCTGCGAGTCCGCAGCGGACAGATGCTGGCAGTCATCGGCAGCTCAGGTGACACAACAACAACACGCTGGGATTTTAAATTAATGTTCTAATTACATGACAGACTGCAAGGCCTATTTGGGTGAAGTTGTTTGTTCCACCTTTGGTCTAGCGCTGCAACCCTGAGCCATTGTTCAGTGTAACTGTGGCCTCCAACCGCAGGGTTACACTTTAGTTTTCTTCACGTTCTGATTAAATGAGTCTGTTTGAACTAAATTTGCTTCACCAGTAATTATCCTGTTCGGTATTTAAAAAGTTGCTGAACAAACTTTTATATCTAATAATTTTTAGACGGCTGTCTTACAGGACAAACTAATACATCTGGGCTCAGTCCACATAATCTTATATGTGATATATTCAAACTATGCTGTGCTTAAAAAAAAAAAAAATTTGAATTTATACAAGTCAAACACTTTAGACAAACATATTTTTTGTATGTGTTTTTGTCTGTAACAGGTCCTTAACATTACCGTGCCTTGTAAAAGTATTCATATGTCATGGTTTTTATATAACAACCATGAGATTCATTGTTCTTTTCTGAGATTTTAAAATAGCCCAACACAAAGTAGTGCATAATTATAAAACCGAATGAAAATGATACATGGTTTTGTTTTGTTTGGCATAAAATACAGAGTAATCCTGGAAGAAAAACTGTAGGGACTGAAGGAATGCTTTAAATCAAGGCATAGTTTAAGTCTTAGAATGGCCTAGTTAAAGTTCATATCCAAATCCATTTCAGAATCTGTAGCGATTGACTTTAAATTTGATTTTCAAAGACTCTTTCTATCTAATCGGATTGAGCTTCGTTTATTTAGCCTGTCACATTAAATCCCACTAAAAAAACATTAAATACATAAATATACATATAATTGAACCTGGAAAACATCCTTCACCAACAAATGCATTCTAGTTTAACCCAGACCAACGTTTTGAGAGTAACAAGTCCAAATATTTGTCTTTAAACAGGATCTGTTGCATACATTTGACAAAAGTCTAGTTTCTTTCTTTTCTGTGCTCCAACTGTAGTGTGTTGTGCACATTTCCTCTCCTCTAAGGTTGTGGGAAGACGTCTCTGCTGGACATCATAACTTGTCGGGGCGAGGGCAGCACAATGACCTCCGGTCAGGTTCTGATTAATGGGAAGCCCAGCACGCCGCAGCTGGTGAAGAAGAGCATCGCTCACGTTCGCCAAGACGACCGGCTTCTTCCTCACCTCACAGTGCGGGAGACTCTGTGCTTTGTGGCCAAACTGAGGCTACCCACCCACTTCACACAGACCCAGAGGGACCAGAGGGTAAGCTGGGCTACTCTGAGGGTTGGTATCGTTATATGAAATAACAGAAGAAGCGATCATGTTTAAAGGAGGAAACCTGCTACTGCAGGTGGACGATGTTATTGCAGAGCTGCGGCTGCGGCAGTGTGCACACACCAGGGTGGGAAACGACTACGTGAGGGGGGTTTCTGGAGGAGAGAGAAGAAGAGTCAGTATAGCTGTTCAGCTCCTCTGGAACCCCGGTGAGAGAAATGAAACCTTAAACATCTTATTAATGCTCAGGTTTTCTGTTTAACATTTACTTAAAGCCCAACATGTCTCTAATTTGAAGTTAACTTATTGTAAAGACCTTTTTGAATCCTAATTGATTAGATTTTGTTGAAATAGAAATTGTTTAGGTATTACCGTGTTTGGTCTTTTTAGCTGCTGTTTCTTTTTTGTATGTTTACAGGCAGTGACTTTAACACCAAACATTTACTTTTATAGGGATGTTTTATAGCTAAAACATTTCCAAGGTTTCATACAGACATTATTGTGCTAAGTATTACCTTTTAAAATAAATGGTTTCCAGAGCATACATTGACTGCATGTCTCAATATTTCAGGTAGTAGTTATTTCAACATTCAGGGTTTAAATGCCCTACATTTTAAACCTTTACGAATGATATTTCTCATAAATCAAGCCTTTAGCTAACTAAGAAAAGTCCTGTTTCATATGTTTTTTTCTTTATTTGACTTTTTTAAGTCTTCAGGCCTCCTGTGAGATTAGATTGTTGGATGTGTGTTTTTTTTCTTTCTTCAAAGTAACATTCCTCCTGAGGAAGGCTTGAGAAAAATCTAGTTTCCTAACTAAATTAAGTAAAAATGTATACTTGTAAACATTTGTGATTGCTTACTAATGAACTGTGTTAATTCTACATTTTCAGTAAGCTTTTATTATTATTATTACTAATATTATTAATATTAGGCCTCTAGGTGGCCAGAAACAAAGCAGGATGTGTGGAGCAAAGATTTAGCGTAGGTTGCTGTGGGTCCCGACTGGGGTCAAGGTTTAGGTTGGTTATGAGATAATTTTCTAAAATATTATAATATAATAAAATAAATGTATAGGCCTATTGGTTATCTACAAGAAAACCCAGATTAAAACACCTTGCAGTTTCTTTGGAAACTTAAATAATGCATTAATGGAAAAACTGTAGGGCCCCCAGAAGCTTTTAACCCTGACCTCCTGCCCCAGAAAAGGGGACCAACTAATCAACTAAGTCGTGATTCTTCTCACAGATACTGACCACATTTCTTTATCGTTCAGGTATTTTAATCCTGGATGAGCCCACCTCAGGTCTGGACAGCTTCACAGCCCACAACCTGGTTATAACTCTGTCCCGCCTCGCCAAGGGGAACCGTCTGATCCTGCTGTCGGTCCACCAGCCTCGGTCAGACATCTTCCAGCTCTTTGACCTCGTCGTGTTGCTTTCTTCAGGCTCAGCTGTGTACTTTGGCGCAGCTTGCGACATGGTCGCTTACTTCACTGCTCTTGGGTACCCCTGCCCACGATACTGCAATCCCTCTGACTTTTATGGTTAGTGTGAACAACAAAACTTCACTTATTGGGTTTATTAGGATAACTCACAATCGGAAATGTAGTGGAAACTTTTTCCAAAAGTGGCTTTAAGGACAACTTTCTAAACATTCCAAACAATATTTTTGATATAAAAAGTCTCTCCATTTTTGTCCAGTTGATCTGATAAGTATAGACCGGCGCAGTCCTGAGATTGAGGCAGAGTGTTTGGAGCGGTCCAGGCTTTTATCTGAGCAGTTCAAGGAAAAGGTTCACGACAGCGATGACCACATGTGGAAACCAGCCGAAACCAGTACAGCATATTTAGAAAGGTAGGCGCTCTTTAATTTAGAGAAAGTAGGGCTGAAAGAAACTCGCAACTTAACAAAACCCTCTCTGAGCCCTCCGTCACATTACCCTTTATTGGTCCTGCCAGTGTGTTTTGGGTCAGGACCAGCCAATGCTGAAAGCTTTGTGACTGCAAACTTTAACCGTTGCCATTCTCTTGATAACACCTTATTAACTCGGATGTGTTTTAAAATCTCCAACATTGCTCTCCTGCCTTGATGTCCACTGCAGCTCTCAGCAGCCGAGCAGAAACCGAGAGGAAGTGGTCACGATTTTACAGGAAAGTAACAAGCTGCCTGGTGAACTGCAGCAGTTTACGACGCTCATCAGGTGAGGCAACGCATATGGATGCATCCCAGCATGGGCGGCTCTAGATAGGGGCCAACAGGGGCCAGTGCCCCTGTAGAACTGGTCTTGGCCCCTGTACTGAAGAGATAACACTAAGTCAGGTTCTTATGATAAAATGGGCTGGAACAAAAGCCGTAGTTATTTGGTCTCTTGGACCATTTTCATTTTTTACCTTCACAGTTTTAATTTATGAGTGAATTAAAAAAATGAATGTGTTTCAACTTTTAGCTTCAGCCATATTGAGTTAAAAATCACAGTTTTCATCTCCTAGATCGGGTGTCTGCAACTCTGGAACCGTATAGGGCTCTTTGGCACACTTAATGTATTAAACAGATGGTTTTTTTTCGTTTATTTTTTTGTTTATTTTTTTGTTCTGTGCCCTTATACAAAAAACAAACAAAAAAAAAAACATTGGCCCCATCCTGGCACATTTGGTCTAGAACCGCCACAGCATCCCAGCATTCCTGAGGGGACAGCCAAGCACTAAACTCTGCTCTCCCTCAGGCGTCACATGTACAATGACTTCAGAGACCTGGTCTCCTTGTTGGTCCGTGGCTTTGAGGCCCTGCTCATGTCACTGCTGGTCGGTTTTTTGTACTACGGGGCCGGGGAAGAGCGTCTGAGCATTCAAGACACCGTGGCCCTCCTCTACATGATTGGGGCCCTTACGCCGTTTGCTGTGGTGCTGGACGTCATAGCTAAATGTAAGCATGTGGATCCCTCAGTTAAAACAGATGTACAGTTTTTTTTTCTTCTGCTGCATTTCTTGGAGTCGCTGATGTAATGTTTTATGTTTGGAAACAGAAACATATGAAAAGTTTTTCTGTGTTGAATTTCGCTGTGCTTAACGTACAACTGTGACAATGAGTGAAGTAAACCGGAACCTCAGGTGTGTTAGTTTGAACTATGTCATTCTAGCGCTTAAAGTAAAAATACTGCAAGAAAAACTTTCCATTTAATCAAGACAGGAGGAATATTTACTACTTTTCACCTGCATCCTTTAAATTTTCTTATCCCAATAATTCTAATCCCAATATCCCAAGAAATCTTCGGCATTCTGCTTTTGTTGTTTACTAATGGATCTTTGCCTTAAATGTTGTCAAAACAACCTTATAATTTTATATTTCAGGGGAAGTTGAATAAAACCTAAATATGATGGTTTAATTATTTGATTCTAAAATTTTATTCATCTTATTATTCTGATGTAAAATGATGTAATTAAGATAGGTGTTACAATTAATCAATAATCTGATTAAAATTATTTCACAAACAGAATCCCAACTAATCTCCATCTATCTGGAAATGTATTTTTGTTTCATTCAATGTTTTGCAAATTTACGTGTTTACCCAAACGATATAGGGAGGGATCTTTACAAAATTAACAAAATGTCATTTTCTGAATTAGCTTCCACCATTAAAAATATTTTTTATGAGATCAAAAATCTAGCAAAACCATAATATTGACTTTTGCATTGCTTAAATAGCAAGTCAACCCCAGATCAACTTTTTTTTTGCTGATAAACTATAAATGAGTGTCTAATAATGCTGTCTACAAGTGTAGTCATTATTTTGGCATTTACAGTGGGGCAAAAAAAGTATTTGGCAGCCACCGATTTGTGCAAGTTGTCCCACTTAAAAAGATGAGAAAGGTCTGTAATTTTCATCATAGGTACACTTCAACTGTGAGAGACAGAATGCAAACGAAAAATCCAGGAAATCACATTATACAACTTTTAAAGAATTTATTTGTATAATGAAGCAGAAAATAAGTATTTAGCACCTTTAAACAAGCAAGAACTCTGTCCCTCACAGACATGTTACTGTAAGAAGATCTTCTATCCTCCACTCATTATCTGTATTAATGGCAGCTGTTTGAACTCGTTATCTGTATAAAAGACAACCTCCACCATGGCCAAGACTAGAGATCTGTCTAAGTACACCAGAGACAAGATTGTAGACCTGCACAAGACTGGGATGAGCCAATCTACAATAGGCAAGCAGCTTGGTGAGAAGAGAACCTCCCTCAACCTGAGGCTCCATGTAAGATCTCACCTTTTGGGGTACACATGATCTTAAGAACGGTGAGGAACCCAGAACTACACTGAGGGAACTAGTCAATGACCTGAAGAGAGCTGGGACCACAGTAACAAAGGTTACTAAAAGTGACACTACTTCGTCATGGATTAAAATCCTGCAGTCTCCCTGCTTGGACCAGCACACATCCAGGCCCGTCTAAAGTTCGTCAGAGACCATCTGGATGATTCAGAGGATTGAGAGAATGTCATGTGGTCAGATGAGACCAGACTAGAACTCTTTGATATAAATGCCACTCGTCGTGTTTGGAGCTGGAAGAAAGCTGAGTTACATCCCAAGAACACCATATCCACTATGAAGCATGGGGATGGAAACATCATGCTTTGGGGCTGCTTTTCTACAAAGGGGACAGGACGACTGATCCGTGTTAAAGAAAAGGATGAATGGGGCCATGTATCGTGCGATTTTGGGCAAAAACCTCCTTCCATCAGTGAGAGCATTGAAGATGAAACGTGGCGGGATCTTCCAGCATGATGATGATCCCAAACACATCGCCTGGGCAACAAAGGAGCGGCTACGTAAAAAACATTTCAAGGTTCTGGCTTAGCCAGTCTCCAGACCTCAATCCAATAGAGAATCTGTGCAGGGAATTGAAAGTAAAAACATCACAGCTCTAGAGAAGATCAAAAACAAGACATACATGTAATAAACAAAAAAAAAATTATATAATATAGTTTAAAAACAGATAATCAGTGAAATGTGCATAAGCAACAGACTAAACATTAAGCTCTAATCATTAAGCAGTATTAAATTGTTAAAGACATTTAATAACAGTGAGTTTCAGTAAGAACGGTCTAAAATAAATAAGATGCATCGATGCATTTCTTACATCATTTTATTTCCAAAGAGTGCTGTTTATTTGAACACAGCCTTTTTGGGTTAAATTCATGTATTATCCTAGTAAAAAAAAAAAAGAAACGTTGTTTCTGAAGCCACAGTGCGAGCCGTGACCTTTGACCTGACTGAAGTTCTCTGCAGGTCACACAGAGAGGGCCATGCTCTACCACGAGCTGGAGGACGGGATGTACTCTGTCACATCGTACTTTTTTGCCAAGGTAAAACTCTGTCATTAAGAGCCGCTTCTCCTGCAGGGGTCACTCTTGCTCCATGAGCGTAATAAACAGTGCTGGAAAGTGAAATGAGAGCTACTGTATGGAACAACACTTGTATTTGTGTGTTGCATGTATTTAAACAGACTATCTGTTGTCCTTCAGGTCTTGGGGGAGCTCCCAGAACACTGTGTGTTCACCCTGGTCTATGGTCTGCCCATCTACTGGTTAGCAGGCCTTAACGAGGCTCCGGAGCGGTTCCTGCTCTTCTTTCTGCTGGTGTGGCTGATGGTTTACGCCAGCCGAGCCATGGCTCTGTTTGTGGCCGCTGCGCTGCCCACCCTGCAGACTTCTGCCTTCATGGGCAACTCATTGTTCACAGTCTTCTACCTGACCGGTGGCTTCGTCATCAGTCTGGAGAACATGTGGCTGGGTGAGGAGACAGTCGTTGTCTCAGGATATTAATGTGATTAACGTGCCAAATATGCGTGTGATGATGTTTGTTTCTCCTCTCCAGTGGCCTCATGGCTCTCTTACGCCTCGTTCATGCGTTGGGGCTTTGACGGCATGCTGCAGGTGCAGTTCAGGGGGAATAAGTACCCTGTCACAATAGGAAACGTCTCGTTCAACGTTGATGGCATACATGTGAGTAAAAACGTGGCCACATTCAAATCGTGAGCTTAGGGCTTGTTTTATGCACAATTCAAGTCACTTAACAGATGATCAACTCTGAGACTTTAGGACAACAGGATAAACTCGTGTGTTCATCTTGCAGGTGGTGGAGGCCATGAAACTGAACCAGTACCCTCTGTTCTCCTGCTACCTGGTGCTGGTGGCAGTGTGCTTCGGCTTCATGGTGCTCTATTACGTCTGCCTTAAATTCATCAAGCAGAAGTCCAGTCAGGACTGGTGAAAACAATGACATCACATATCCACAAACTTTTCTTTCTTTAGTTTTTTTTTTTTTACTCCAAAGGACTTTTGTTTTTTTGGTAAAAGTTGACAGATGTTCGACTGGTTCGACACAGAACATTGTGGGTTATAATGTTCTTATTTTCATGATTGTGTGCTAAAGTCGAGAGAAAAAATCTAAACATTTGCTTTAAAAAAAAAAAAAGTATTTTCAGAAGAATTTTTTTAATATAAAATATAATTCTGTGTGGTAAATTGGGCGGTATTTGAATTTCCATCTCTTGCTGTGAGATAAACGAGTAGTTTCCGTACCACTGTGTGCTGCTGGATGGCAGCAGAGTACCACAATAACATCAAGATTAGGGTTTCTCTTTTTTCTCTCCCTCTTTTGGAGCGCTACCATGGCAGATATCCATCTGCAGCTTTTGCTTGTTCCACCCCCCACCCCAAAAGAGCTTTATTTGTTTTTTGGTTGTTTATGGGAGATTTTTAAGCTTACTGTAACAATGTGTGTCAGTATGTAGAGCAACAAAATCTAAAGTCTAGTGCACATTTACTTACTTACACTGAAAAAGCCCTATAACACTTTTATTTGTGTCATTATGCAATGCTTTTGCACTGGTGCAAAGGCTAAAACGTTGAGTTTTTAACACTGTAGCTCGAGTCCAAATTAAGAATTAAATCTAATTGCTCAACTTGAGTTTGTGTATATTTTAGTGGGGAAATATCTGCAGCACATATCCTCTTAAAAGACGCCCTGATTCACATTGGAAGCTGCAATGATGAAGGTTTTACATCTTCTGTGCTTTAATTTGCCCTGAATGAGCTCCACGGGCCGGGCCAACCCTCTGACGTCAAGTAGCCCACAATCTTACCTGGAAACGGCAAGTTGTGTTATCTAAGGCCTGCTCTTAGATAGCGCCAACAACTTAAATGGCACGAAACAAAAATATTTGAGGGCTAAGAGTTTAATGTGGAGCAGAGGGGAGGGTCACATAGTGTGAGTCATTTAAGAGAGGGGAAGAAATGTTTTACATCTGAATATTGTGAAAATAATGAAATTAGTTCATCAAGCAGTTAATTTGATCAAGCTGTGCTTATTGACGTGCAGATTGAGCATCAAAAAGGATGTTAATTTGTGTTTCTGGTGGACAAAAAATATAAGAACCAAATTCAGCTAATATAAAGAGCAAAGATGTTCATGTGCCTTGAAATGTTTCACATTCTGTCATGTTACAACCACAAACTTCAATGTATTTTATCTGAAAGGTAGTGGATAGAACCACACAGTGTAGTGCATAATTAAGCTTTTTTTTTTATAAATAAAACTGGAAAAGGGTTTTCTTCGTTATTGTCCCGAGTCTTCACATCAACCAGCCTCCATGTCCCTGCTGAAGAAAAGCTTCTGAGCATCATGCTGCCACCACAATTTACTGTTGGGAATGGAGTGTTCAGAAGGATGTCTAGTGCTACAGTAGTTTGCACCACACATAGCATTTAAATGTGAACCAAAAAGTTTGATTTTGGTAAAAATCCAAAATAGAGCATATTTAATCTTCATACAACCTTAATCTGAAAACGTAATATTTTTATCTCGTAAATACTCTTCCAAAACCATCTAAAAAAAAAAAAGGTCTACTTGTTTTTCTATGTCCAGGTCTTTCATGGTAAAGAATTTCTGAATTTCTCGTTATGTGTCTGTTGGTCTGTCATGGAAAATCTTCATAAAATTTTCCATCATTCTGGTAGATGGCAGCAGTTTTGTTATTAAATCAAGAATGTCTTGGTGCATTTGTCGTTTTCATTGCTCCTTCAATTATTTAAAACCTTGCCAGTGGTGTACTCTGAAAAACACCACCATGATGCTCCCACGCTTCACTTTTGGTATGGTTTTTATAAAGAATGTAAGATTTTTCTAAGTTATACCCAAGTCTGCAAGTTGAATAAATTGAGCTGTGTAAAAAGGCTGGAGAAAATACAACAGATGAAACATTCTAGACCAAACTCGATTCACCCCTCATTATTTATTAGCATAAATACTTCTGTACATTCTCAACATTTTAATGAACATTGTCATTACAATGGAAACAGGCTAAAACATACAGTTACAACACAATTTTCATATTTCTGCTTCAACAAACAAAAAACAAAAAAGATTGGATTGGATTTGCACGGAGGTATGAGGAGATGGCAATGACTATTCCTGGGGGCGTTTCTGACGTTCGGCGGCTTTCTTTTTCAACTTATCCGTGTAAAACTTATAGGTATTCTGGAAAAGGTAAAGAAGAAATAAAGTCAGACAAGTGTATAATCCCAACAAACTGTTTGTTTCAAATTTGTATCTTTGAAAAAGTAAGCAGTGCAGAAGCCCTCCTGGGTCGGCATAAACAGCCTCCAGCCTCCAACCAGGTTGTCTCGTTTCATCTTTAAATACCCATTAATACACAAATCAGGGATTTGTAGCCTGCTCCCCAAACACACACTTCCGTTCTCCGCCTCTTGTTCCTGGATAATTAATCAGTGTTTTGATCCAAACAGTTTTTTCCCCCCACCATAGCAGTGTGGGGAAATGAAGGTGAGTTTTTCTACAGATTATGGCTGCTCCTTACAACGTAACGTTTGCCTGTTAATGCGGTAATTAATGCCGATAAACGTCTGCGCTTGGTGTAAACAGCGAGAGTGATCCTGGCAGAGTTTCAGATGCTTTCAAAGGGTCGCCTCGCCCTAATTACAGAAACTTATTTTTCTCACAGTTAGTGTTTGGATTTTGTCAGGTTTTTCACAACACACACAAGTAACTCACTCAAACCTTGATATGGAGAAGCTAAAAAAACAAAAAACATAGGAGGGTTTTTACCTATTTGTAGAAACTTCTGAAGACTTAAATATTCACCTTTCCCTCTCCTTGCAACTCTCCCCATCTCTCTGCTTCTAAAGCCAGCCATCACTTAGGTACACTGACACACTGTGAATTATGCAGGAGCTCATCTGCCTTCATATTTCTTTCTCCTTCTATCTTCATCCTGCAGGTGAGTGATGGGGAAGGTAAGAGTCGGCTTGTGGTCCACACCTGCCTCCAGAGGGAAGGGATCAAAGAGTCGCTGCTGAAACGTCCATTTCTGTGTGCGTCCTGTGCTCAAAATAGGTCTACATCAGCTTTAACAAAAGGTTTGATGTGCTGAAACGCTCGAAAACACCATGAACCAGAAAAGAGAGAGGGTGCTGCAGTGTGACACCTTCTCGCTTACAAAACACGAAGCTTTTCATGAGGGGATCGTTTCTGACACACACAAAGTAACCACCGGCTGCAGGCCTGTGCAGGACTGCTTCTTCACATTACTGCTCCAAGGCATGCATTAGGAGGCCGACTGGACAAGTGCCAGCCCTGTTTAGGCTGTTCCAGGCGTGTGCTCTTACACAGCCGTGTTTCCAAAATGCTGTTCATACTAGCCAGGCGGTGACCCAAACCATCCCCGGTTTAGGTTTATAAATGTTGCTAATCTGCCAATTAAACACCAAGAAAATGGAAACAACGCTATTGAATCCATCTTGTTCTCCATGTACCGCCGGTTTCCATTGGCTGAGAAAGCAAAGCAGCCCCACACCATCCCAGAGCCACTACCATGTTTTACTTGGAGAAGGGTGTTCTTTTCAGTGCATGCTTAAATCTTTTTCCTCCTAATATACTGCTCAGCCATTCCAGTTTTTAATTCGCTCTTCGAAACAGTCAACCTTTTGCATACTCTGAGCCTTTTCACAGGGTTCAGACACATTTTCATGTAAAAATTTCCAGAGTTCTCCAGACTCTTCTTTTTAAAGTTCTCATTTGTTTATGCAGATTTAAAAAATATATAAAAAGATGGATGGATAGATGGATGGATGGAAGAAACCAGCAAGGAAGGAGGGAAGGAAAGTCTACATTTTTTATACTCTTATCTTTTGAATTGGTGATGGCTGTTGTTTACTCTATACAGTTTTCTAGCTAATAGATTGATTGGTCAGTATATGACAATCTCTATGAATACACATTATAATACAAAGCTGAATAATAGTTTGTATGAACGAGTAACACACGGTAAAACTCTTGTCAGAACTTGGATGAGGTTAGAGAGTCGTGTCTTTTAAAACGGCTCATGCCATAACAAGCTGGTAAGGCCAGTCCATCTAAAAGGTGCTGAAAGGATTATTACTGCGTCGGTTGCCTCCAGTTAACAGAGATCTGCTGCAGCTTTCATTTCCCAGCACTCTGGAGGTTTTCTAACCTCATTTTACCTCTTAAACTCCAAATCTGTAGATTATTTATTTATTTATTATACATCAGAGGGAAGCTTACAGAACAGAAGAGTACGACTAAGAAGTCATACTGATGAAAAATAGTCACAATTGCTAGTAATTTGGTCTTTTTCTTTCTTGTGAATCAAACGTCTTCCATGTGCTACTGTTCTGGTTTAGATCAGCTCCTTGTTTACTCACAGGGGGCTCAGAGAAGGGCGCGGTATCTCCTGCCTCAAGGTAAAGCTTGGCTAGCCGTTTGAGGGACAGCTCGTCGACAATAAGCCCCTCGTTCTGCATCTGTTCGTACAGAGCCTTGGCCGATGGTAGGTCTTTATCCAAAACTGCCAGATGAAAAAGGGAAAAAACAAATTACAAATCTTGCTTAAATGTTAATATTTGGAGAAAAAAAATACATGTAAGCAGGTGGCAATATTACACAGCTGGTATTAGTTTTTGTTTCAGACCCCTTTACTCAAATACTCCTAAATAATGTGGAAGAACACATACTCTGGTCAAATTAAGAACCTTTGACAAGTGATTTTGCAAGAAGCAAAAATGTTAGTCTTAATAGAACTACCTTTCATTGCACTTATATTTGCTTGTCTTCTGCAGTATGTCGCCTCAAACCTTACATATATAAAGTATTGACTCAGAGTGCTGAATATAAACTAACGACCACAGTTATCAAACTTTTGTTTGTAAGTTAAAATTAAAACCATATATCTTTTTTTTGTAATGTGACAAAACGAAAAGGCTCAAGTGATAGAAATACTTTTGCCAACTTATTTTCCAACAGTAGGAAAACATCAGCTATTATTGATCACGGATTCCTCCAAAACATGAAGGATGTTATGAGCAACCTTTGTCCGAAATGAAAAATATAATGTCATGACACATATATGAACATGTGCATCTATAAAAATAAAAAAAGAACATTTCTGGTGCACAGAAGAAAGAAAATCAGACAGAGAATCAATCATTTTATCCCTTTAAAGCTGCCATAACTAACAAGCAAACCGTGATCCAACAGTCTTTGGCACCAAAACGTAAAGTTAATGTGAAGAAAGAATGAAAATGAATAAAAATAAAAAACAGAGGGAAAACTAATTTTTGATGACATGGAAATGAAAAACACAAAGCATGTAAAATAAGAAGCTAGCACATGTTTAAGTTGGCATGCTAAGCTAGTCAGGAGGGTAAGTGATGAAAGGATGTGTGTCCAAACCCCTAAACAAGTGACCTGGTCAGTCTATTCATGTTGGCCTGTCTTACCGTGACACTTCATCAGGTATGAGTACAGGACCTCCTTCTCTGCAAAGTCTGGAATCAGACTCATCAGGTTCTTGATCTTTCCACACTGTGAACACAAAGATTACATTTACAAATAAGCTGAGACTTGTTGACACCGCAGTGAACTTTTTTTGCTTCCGAAAGAAAAGAATCATCAATCAAAATTAGCTTTTTGCTACCACAATGATCATTTTCAACTTTATTTTCATTCTGTATATTATATCTCACTATTATGCCAAAATATTTTAGGATCACAAGAAAACAATTAACAAGAAAGTAATCAATGAAAAACATTATATATAAAACCACTAAGTTGAAGTTGAATGAACAGGATGTAAAGATCTCACTTTAAATAAGTGAGCATATTAGAAGGTTCAAAAATCTAACTTGGAAATCTAATATACCTACGATTTTGCCCAGGATGACAGATACGAGTTTTAGCTATTTTAGGTCAGTTTGGATCATTTGCTCAGTTTACAGTTAATTAAATAAAGAAGTCTCCTTGGGAAAAAACACATTTATGGGGAACATTTCGGGGTGGAAGGCTGAAAGTAGGTTTAAAAGTTTAAACACTCAAAATGAAATCTATTATGGAATAATTATAGTTTATGGAAACTGGAATAAGGGAATGATAGGTTCAGAGATCAATAGGGGGAGTTGTGGAAAATGCAGGGTCCCCACTTTTTTATTTTTTCAGATTGTGTTTTTTGTACAGTAAAAAAAAAAAAGATTATTGACATTTGAACACTACCTGGTAAATATTTACTCTCGAGCTAACTTGAATAGCAGTCGGGTCTTATTATACATACGTTTCACCAATAAACAACAATGCTAAATCTATCTTTGGAATTTTGGACCTTTGTAGAAGGTTATTTCAATGCTTTTGTGGCATCCGGACTGATCTACAGGTTAGCTTTTTTTCCTCAGTCTGACTCCTAGACTTGTCAAAATAAAGAATATCCGAAAATTAAGCAGATTTGTCCATGTTCAGTTTCTGAGCTTTGGTACCTTTTTTTGTTTGTAAAAAAAATCCCATACAGACTGGTTTTCAGTGCTTTGTTGTTAAAAAAAAATAAATAAAAAAATAAAGGGGGAAATAACCCCCGCCCCCCTCTCATACTTGTCGCACAGAAATCACATTAAAACAAAATAATGGAGTAGTCGCTCAGAAACCGCTGTCAACCAAAGTTGTTTCAAGGAAGAGCTGCAATGCTCTGGTTTCTTACAAACAGAAATTGCATTTGCAAAAGCTGATATCCCTGAGGAACCCCATCATTTGACTGTACCTGTCCAGGACTCTGAGCCTTCCGAGACACGAAGGACAGCAACTGATCCTTCTGTTCAGCCACAGCATTACAGCGCTGCAACGAGACAAGACAGGAGATAAGAGAGATTAGTTCAATCCAGTTCCTTTGAGCTGTTTTTACTGAGGTCAAGACGCCCCTCCAACCTGCGATCTTCACCATGTTTCAGTGCATAAACTCTCATGCACCCACACATTCATACAAGCGCTCACTCACTAAAGGTTACACTCAGGTTAAAGGATAATTATAGATCTAATAACCACTAGTTTCTTTGTGAATGTACATTCTCATCAGAAAGCTTCATTATCACCAGTTACATTTAGTGACTTCTCCACTAGTCAGTGTGATTGTACATGTGGGCTGTTCTTCCAATGATTGTCTCCTGCTCAGAAAGTTAAAAGATAAAAAAGAGAAAGGGATTTCACTTATTTCATTGTAGAAGTCCCAGCCTGTACATCCATCAGTAGGAATTTCTTTATGACATAGAAACAAAAGAGTGTTCATAATATAGAAGTAAGACTTTTCTGGGAGATTTCAGATCAGGAGATTCAAAGAAAGACCCAGGCCGGGATTTGAACCCAAGGCCCTTCTTGCTGCAAGGCAACAGTGCTACCAACTGTGCAGTCAAACTAAATCAAAGGTCCCCAACCCCCCATGATACCGGGCCCCGCGCTGCACAGAAAGAATACCTTACAGTATTTCCATTGAGTTGGTTTTTTAATACATTTTATATTTGTGCTAACATATATTTTAAATGCATATTTAAACATTGCCAAAGCATCCAGAGAGAAAAATTAATCAAGTTATCTCACATTTGACTGAAGATAATTCAATAGGAACTGAACCTAGTTGACTTGAGCCTTGAGATGACATTTGTTGTTATTAAACTGATTTGAGCCTCACCTCCAATCATAGATCAAATAAATTACCAGAAATATACATATTGATATTGTTGAAGTGTTGAAGTTGTTTGATTATCTAAATGTAATGATAATTTTAAAAAAGTGATCTTCCCAAAGTTGCCAGAGATGATTTATAAGTTACATCCGTTTCTGACTCCAACTTGCAGCATAAAGCCCAACTTTAACACAATGCACACTGATATTACACCAAACATCCATCCTCGAAAGGTAAAAACATGTGTATTACAAGGTATGACAACTGACAGTTGTTTGGGTCCTTATATGATGCAGTTGTCCTGCATGTTTTAGGAGGACATGCATTAACATTGCTGCATACCGCCTGTGTTCTCTTGGCTGAGCATCAGTGATTTCACTCCTCCGATTTGTACCGAATTAAAAGCAAGTAGCCTGCAAGGCTTTTAACAGAACTGCACACACCGACACACACAATGCAAGGAACAGCCTTTAGGAGTCACCAAAGTGGCAGGACAGCTTTAGTACAATCAGGCAATTAGACCAAGACTACATCTGAAGCAACTTTGCTTCAGTCTCTCACTTCCCCCCATCCTGTAATTTTTCCTCTCCCTTGTCACATCTTTCCCTCTCAGCAGCAACTCTTTAACAGAGCGGCCCCACCGCCTACCCCACTCCTCTCACATGCTGCCTAAAAGCCCAACGTATCCTGGGAATCGCCCCTTCCTCCTCCTAAACGACCCATTCCAGCACATACAGACACGTAAGCAGCCACAGACGAGTTCGTTAAGCGCCCTTCCTCGCCGCCGTATCTCTGCTTAATGACTGACTCCATTCCTGCGGCTCCCCACTGACCTCACCTCCTCTCCTGATAGCCTTGTCATCATTATGGGCTGCTTGCCTACTTAAAAGCTTTTCAGAGTTTTGGTCCTGCTTCACTTGTGATGGGATGGAGGAATTCAGCTGCTACCCTCCAGTGACCCGGGAAAAGCGGCTCGGAGAATAAGGGGGGGGGGGGCGTCAAGAAGACAAAATGTGGCACACCAGCTAATTTCGGGTCTCGACAGGAAAGTTTAGACTCAAACTTTAACTGCAGGTACAAGCAGGAGAACGCGTTTTACATCAGTCTTTACAGGATGGTTTTACTTTCTAAGAGTGGAGAGATTTGTCCTGGAAATGGGTTTCCTTTAAGCTCATGTTTTAATCAGTGACTTAAATGCAGCCTGAAATGTTATCAGCAGATCTTCCATCACTTTATATTCACAATAAAAACTCACATTTTAATTGGTCCAATCATTCACCATTTACATTACTAATATTTTTCTTTAGGTCTTAGAACATTTATTCCTTTAAACACTAAAAGCGTTTAAAAAATGGCTGTTTATATATTCAATATATTATTGCAATATGTGCATCTTTCTGCACAAGTTTGTAACATTATTTAGAGGGAATTCAAGTCTAATTTCACAGAGTTTACACAGAGTTTACTACGCTGAAGAGATAAAAATCATCCACGGTATGAACGTGAGTTTTCAGGCTGACCCGGAATGTTGACAAAAAGTTAAAAGGACTCAGCTTGTCGTCACAATAAGCAGATCTGTGTAAATCCTGAAAGTTGATCCCTGCATGGAAGCATGAAAGAAAATGTTGGGTGATTCTTTGTGTTTAGCTATAACTTGTTTGTTAGTCAAGCTGCAAACTGAGTTGGTCATCTGAATCAGATTTATATGTCCATCTTAGTAATTTAATTACATTGATAAAAATTGATGACTTTTCCACCTATGAATTCAGCATCTCTGCCAGTTAAACTTAATGTATGGTTTTTGGATCAGTATCTTATATAAAAGATTTTTAGGAAATAATAGACATCAGCATAAATTACTCCACATCTCCCTATATTAATCCACTTAGTGCGGAAATTTGCTAGTTATTTGCTCATAATTTTTCAGTTGTGGGAAAGATACCAACTGTTCATAACTTCCCTTCAGAATCCTTCCTTAAACTCCGACCGTTCCCTTTAAAACTTTGCAACCTTAGCTTGTGTTTAAATAATAAAGATCGGAGGAGTATGTAATGTATATTTTCATTAACATGTTAGACATCCCTGTTTAAAGATAGAAAAGGATAATGTGCATGTCTCACATTATTAGGGGTGAGGGACAGACGCATGAATGATTTCTCCCCTTTCCTGTTTAATTCTCTCTACACAGTAAAAAAGAGTGATGGTCCTTGACCTAATTCCCAAATGTTGAACAGTCTGACAATAATTTGCCTGTTTAACTTTAATATACAGTAAAATGCTAGAAGACAATGTATTTTGGATTTATCGTGCAGCTAAGATGTCGACGAAAAAGTGACACATTTCAGAAGGTTAAGATGCAAGCATGCGAGTGGCAACGAGATGTAATGTTCATTGGTAGGCTAGACGAGACGAAATAAACAGTCTCCATATCTCATGCAGCCTCGTCTTCTTCATCATAACCCCCCCCCCCCCAATCCTTCATCCATTTAGGTGCTATATATTCATGTCCCAAAGCACAGCGAGAAGTCACTGAGCTGTAATGTATGAACTATAATGAAAATGTGAAGTAGGACTGGACCAATTTAAGACCGTTGGTCTCAGCGGGTAGGAAGTGGGTAAGCTTTTCCTCACAGAAATGTGAATCTGGATAAATAACTGAGTGAGTGTCTCCGCCATGACTGGGCTCTGACAACTGGACGGGTTCAACTGGGAGGTGAGATGGAGGGGATTCAACATCATCTCCCAGGCCGACGCCCCTTTTTTTCTTCAGGATATCTCAGAATTTTATCTCTCTGATACTCTGATTTAAATGTATCCACATACAGGATGGTCACATAGAGCTGGGCTTCTTGACCCTGATCCTCAGGACCCACCATCCTGCATGCTTAGGCATTTCCCTTCTGCAGCACACATGACCTGAATAACTGGATGATTAACAGGCTTCTGCAGCGTTTGATATCGTCCAGGAGCTAATGCTAACATTTGAATCAGGTGTGCTGGAGCAGAGATGCATCAAAAAGATGAAGGACAGGGGGCTCTGAGGACCAGGGTTAAGAAACACTGACAGAGGACACATGCTGCAGATTACAAAGAAAAACAGCAGAAGAACAATCTGAATCAAGCAGGACATAAACTATCTACACTGACCGTTGCTACAGAATATTTCAATGTTATGTCAATTAATTGATTAAGTAATTACCAGTATTAGTAAAGGCATCTGGGGAATATGGCATAATTATTAGAGTCAGGGATGAGGCCTTTCACCCACTCTGATCTAACTGCTGACTCATCAGCAGTGAGGAGAGTTTTGGTAAACCTTGCAATGAAGACATAACATCATGAGACTGAAGGCAGTAGCTGCTTGCAGAGAGGGCAGACCTGAGCTAGGAGCGACAGAGTTCGAGCGTTGGCCCAGACAGGCTCATGTTTAAGACTGGCTGTAATAAAATAGGAAAAACGCCGATGCAGACTCCAGCCTCATTCCTATGAAGGGATGAAGACATTTCTTTCCAAAACTGTCTGCATGATTTTCCTCGTCTTTGATGAGGTTCTTGGATACATATTTCACATTCAGATTAATTCACAAGCAGCCTGTGGTTTTTCCTTTATTAGGACATTTTCATTTTTCAAAGCACACCTATCTGCTATTTACACAAAGACAAAATGGAGATGAATAAATCAAGGCATAATAAGAAACACAATCTGAGCTGAAAGCATGTGTTTCACTCACTTTATGTTTAAACTGAACAGGACAAGCAGAGGAATGGTTCTATGAGAGCTAAATAATGTTCTGATATTAGCTCAGTTACGGCTCTATCTGAGCAAGTCACACACACATGCACTCGTACTGTAAATTAGCTCGGCCTCTGACAAGGAAAATGGATATTAAGAATCACAAATCTGAAAATTTATATTTAGATGCTATTCAGAAAAATGTAAAAGCAAATGTTATGCTGAAACAAGCTCAAATGTCTTGGCTCTGTTTCACACAATGATACTCACTGCCAGCATGAATTTGGCATCGTCCACTTTGTCCATATCCAGCAGCTGCAGGAAGAGATCTAAAGCTGGTCTGTAGCAGGCAAAGTGGTTTGCTAGCCGCTCTGCCATTACACTCACTGCAGCGGCACACAAAAATACACCTCAGTCTTTATTTTAAGATGCTTCTATAACTAGAGCGGCTGTGTGCCTTACATTTGTCCAAAGCTTTGTCATTTCCAGACTCCAGGACCTTTCTGAAGACAAAGGATATGCTGGGTTTGGAGCTGTTTGGACCCGTGTAGATTTCCTCAAGCAACTCCACAGCTGACTCCAAATTGCCACTAAAGAGAAACAGAGCATCTTAATTCACTCATTGTTCATCATCTATATAGAGCACTGTGTGAAAGTATTATAAGCGTAGTGTAGAACAAAGCCATTAATCTATTGAGTTTATGAGGCTTTTTCCCCTGAATTATTCAATGGTCAGGATAAAGAGGTCTGTCAAGAAAGTATTTTTCTGAACATTTGTACCGTTCAGTTAAGTAATGATAAAAATCAGCAACGTTTCCCTTGATTGGCTGCAACAGTTCATTGGCAAGTTAAATACTGAAAAAACGCAAAACTGTTCCCTTTTAATAAATTCATCAATGATAAGAACTGCCACTTTTCAGTCTGTAAATGCATTAATAAACAGAATGCTATTTGATGTACTTGGTCAGATAAACAGATAAAGGTTAGGAACATATGCTTTGATGCATAAATGAGGTTAATCCTGTAATCCCTTCGATTTAGGCAAGATTTAGGTTGAATCCCATTTCCTGGCTTTATACCTACCCCTTTATATAAAAGTAGTGGTTAATGTGCTCACAAAGAAATTGGACACTTCAAAGCTAAAACAGAAATGCCGATGCAACTTCACCCACTTCCTAGGTGCACGGAGAAGGAGAAAATTGTAGGATGAATGGAAACTCCGGCAACACTTGGAAATTGATTGATCCACTTTATTAAGACCGACGCGTTTCGGCGTAAAGCCTTCATCAGGGTCATTAAAAGAATTACAAACACACACACAGGTTAAATACAATGAGACCTACAAAAAAATAATAATAATTCAAATCAGCCAATCATCTTTTGACACATACATGAGTGAGCCAATGAAGTTAGAGGGAGGAGTATTGAAGTTAATTGAACAATTATCCT
This sequence comes from Valencia hispanica, assembly GCA_963556495.2. Lineage (NCBI taxonomy): Eukaryota > Metazoa > Chordata > Actinopteri > Cyprinodontiformes > Valenciidae > Valencia > Valencia hispanica. The sequence goes on from OY747711.1 coordinate 37,143,652, forward strand.
TGAAAAATCCACAAAAAGGGCAAAATCTGAAATATATGTATATATTAGTGGTTCAACAGTACAATATATCAACAATAAACTGACACTACTCCGGAAGACTCCAACATCCATTAAGCAAAAAAAAAAAACAACAAACATTCAAACCAGTAACTCAAATGACAAGCCAACAAGACACATCTATAACATCCATAAACAACTACTCCCTGTTGGTTGAACCCCAGGGGGCCTAATCACGTGGGATAAAATCAATGATTGATGGGGGAAAAAAATTAAAAACAAGGGGACACAAATAAAAAACAGGATAAAAAAAAAAAGAACATTTCATGAACTATAAGAATATATACATATGCATATGTATGCACATATACACACATGCCCGCACATGTAGATGCACAGACATAAATATACATTCCATATATATCTATATACAGTGGCTTGCAAAAGTATTCGGCCCCCTTGGACTTTTCCACATTTTGTCACATTACAGCCACAAACATGAATCAATTTTAATGGAATTCCAGGTGAAAGACCAAAACAAAGTGGTGTACACGTGAGAAGTGGAACGAAAATCATACATGATTCCAAACATTTTTTACAAATTAATAACTGAAAAGTGGGGTGTGCGTAATTATTCAGCCCCCTTTGGTCTGAGTGCAGTCAGTTGCCCATAGACATTGCCTGATGAGTGCTAATGACTAAATAGAGTGCACCTGTGTGTAATCTAATGTCAGTACAAATACAGCTGCCCTGTGACGGCCTCAGAGGTTGTCTAAGAGAATGTTGGGAGCAACAACACCATGAAGTCCAAAGAACAGACCAGACAGGTCAGGGATAAAGTTATTGAGAAATTTAAAGCAGGCCTAGACTACAAAAAGATTTCCCAAGCCTTGAACATCCCACGGAGCGCTGTTCAAGCGATCATTCAGAAATGGAAGGAGTATGGCACAACTGTAAACCTACCAAGACAAGGTCGTCCACCTAAACTCACAGGCCGAACAAGGAGAGCGCTGATCAGAAATGCAGCCAAGAGGCCCATGGTGACTCTGGACGAGCTGCAGAGATCTACAGCTCAGGTGGGAGAATCTGTCCATAGGACAACTATTAGTCGTGCACTGCACAAAGTTGGCCTTAATGGAAGAGTGGCAAGAAGAAAGCCATTGTTAAAAGAAAACCATAAGAAGTCCCGTTTGCAGTTTGCCACAAGCCATGTGGGGGACACAGCAAACATGTGGAAGAAGGTGATCTGGTCAGATGAGACCAAAATGCAAAACGCTATGTGTGGCGGAAAACTAACACTGCACATCACTCTGAACACACCATCCCCACTGTCAAATATGGTGGTGGCAGCATCATGCTCTGGGGGTGCTTCTCTTCAGCAGGGACAGGGAAGCCGGTCAGAGTTGATGGGAAGATGGATGGAGCCAAATACAGGGCAATCTTGGAAGAAAACCTCTTTGAGTCTGCAAAAGACTTGAGACTGGGGCGGAGGTTCACCTTCCAGCAGGACAACGACCCTAAACATAAAGCCAGGGCAACAATGGAATGGTTTAAAACAAAACATATTCATGTGTTAGAATGGCCCAGTCAAAGTCCAAATCTAAATCCAATCGAGAATATGTGGCAAGATCTGAAAACTGCTGTTCACAAACGCTGTCCATCTAATCTGACTGAGCTGGAGCTGTTTTGCAAAGAAGAATGGGCAAGAATTTCAGTCTCTAGATGTGCAAAGCTGGTAGAGACACTCTATAAGACTGGCAGCTGTAAGTGCAGCAAAAGGTGGTTCTACAAAGTATTGACTCAGGAGGCTGAATAATTACGCACACCCCACTTTTCAGTTATTTATTTGTAAAAAATGTTTGGAATCATGTATGATTTTCGTTCCACTTCTCACGTGTACACCACTTTGTATTGGTCTTTCACGTGGAATTCCAATAAAACTGATTCATGTTTGTGGCTGTAATGTGACAAAATGTGGAAAAGTTCAAGGGGGCCGAATACTTTTGCAAGCCACTGTACATGTACACACACCTAAGTGTATATATACACATGCATGCACATACATACATGCATACACACCTACATAAATGTCTAAAGACATGGGGAGACTGCGCGCCATTTTTCTACCTTTTAGTAAATTGTAACATTTCCTTGTAAAAACTAATTTACTATTAATTCCTCGTTCATCCCTAAGGGAAACATACTCTTCAAATAATAAATCCAGAAAGCCTCCCTCTTCTTTCCAATGGTATTTGTATTGCCACCCCTACTATTAGTTTTAATACTTTCGATCCCAATGAAAAGTATAGATGCACCCTTATGTTTATCACTGAAGTGTCTAGAGACTGGACTCGTTACTTCATTTATTTTAATAGTGCTCCTATGTTCTGTGATCCTGTCTTTAAGGGCTCGGTAAGTCTCCCCTATGTAAATTTTATTGCATGGACATTTAATCAAATGAACATTTTTTTGTCTTGCAAGTTATAAAATCTTTAATCACAATCGTTTTATTATTGATGGGGTGTGTAAAGCATTTTATATTTGAGGTATACTGGCAGTTGATACACCTACCGCATTTAAAGTGTCCTATCAAATTATGTGTAATTTTTTTTGGGATATTGTGAGTCTGGCCAGCTCTTACAATTTTGTCTTTGATGTTTTTTCCTCTTTTAAATGTGATCATAGGTAAATCTACAAAAGTCCCTTTAAAATTTGGTTCTGACGGTAGAATGTGCCAATGTTTGTAAATTATTTTTTTTAATACTTTGGGTTTTAGGGGCAAAAGTAGTGCAAAATATAAGTTTAGAGCCAGTTTTGCTTGATTTTTAGGTTCAAAATATGAGTCTCTGGTTCTGGAATCCACTTTCAATTCTGCCGCTTTTAGCCAATCCTCCTTGTAATGTCTTTCTCTGAACTTTTTCAGCATCTCCACTTTGTTTTCATAATATTGCTCTGGTTTATCACAGATGCGTTTTATCCTGGTGAGTTGGCTAATAGGTAAACTTTTTTTAATGTGTATGGGATGAAAACTATCAGCATGCAGTAAAGTATTACGGTCTGTAGGTTTTGAGTAGAGGGAGGTTGATAATCTTCCTCCTGTTTTGGTGACTTTAATGTCGAGGAAGTTGATAACCTCCAAGTGATGATCTAAAGTGAACTTCAGATCTGCAAATTGTTGGTTTAAGAACTTATGAAAGTCTAGTAGAGTGTGAATTGGTTCTTTCCAGAGTAAAAATATATCATCTATGTATCGTTTCCAAATAATCATATGAGATAAAAAAGGATTGGTGAGTTCGTTATAGAGAATTTGTTCTTTTAAGTGTCCAACAAAGAGACATGCAAAACTGGGTGCCATCTTAGTGCCCATAGCTGTGCCCGAAATTTGGAGGTAAGGTACATCTTTAAAGAAGAAAAAGTTCCTTTTTAAAACAAATGTGGTCAATTTAATTATAAATGCAGTGGTAGCCGAATTGGTTGGTCTGGTATTGAGAAAAAATTCTAATGATTGCAGACCCAGTTGATGATCAATATTAGTCTATAAAGATTCTATATCTAAAGGTGCACAAAATTGTTTCAGGGTCAATCATTGAAAGATCTTTAATCAGCATTATAAAATCTGAGCTATCTTTCACATATGATTTTAAATTCGGTACAAAGTTTTTTATGTGAAAGTCTACAAAGCTGGATATTCTTTCCATTAGACTACCCAATCCTGATACAACGGGTCTACCAGGGGGTTGCATAAGGTTTTTGTGTATTTTAGGTAGAATATAAAACAATGCTTTTAATGGAGATTTGTTAAGCAAAAATGTTCTCTCTTTAAGAGAAATCTCTCCATTCGAGTGGCCGTCATCTACAGCTGTTGCAATTCTGTTAACATGTTGGTGGGATCTGATTTGAGTTTTTTGTAAAAAATTTAATTTTCCAACTGTTTAAAAATTTTATTTTCATATTGATCCACATCCATGATTACAATTAAGCCTCCTTTATCAGCGGCTTTAATAACTATGGATCTATTATTTTGAAGTTCTTTGAGGGCGGTTTCTTGCTCTGTAGTTAAATTTCGGGGGAACGATGTACATGATTTCAAGTGATGATCCAATTCTAATTATGCAAGTCTGCGATATGTATCTAAGATGATTTCTGTTACTAGAAATTACTTTTAATGTGAAAACCAATATCTGATGGATTAGAAAATTGATCCGGGCATTTCATAAAGAATTCTCTCCGTTTAATATCTCTAAAGAATTTCTGTAAATCAAGAAAAACTTCAAAAGGACTTACAACCGGAGTGGGAACAAAGGAGAGTCCAAGTTCTAAGACTGAAAGTTGAACCGGGGTCAGTGAGAAACATCTGATGTTGACGACCGCAGATTTCTTCTCTGGCGTTGAGATCTGGTCCAAGGGCGAAGGAATGGATCTTTTTCTCTTTCCCCGCCGTGTGCGTTTCGTGGTGGACCTGGATTGGTTTGGCGTTCTAGAGGAGGAAAGTCTCTCTGATCCAAAAAAGGTAACGTGGAGCGTTGTGCCGATTGTTGATGAAATTACGGTGTGTGTGAAGGCGTGGCTGGAAATCTCCGTCTGGGATGCGAATCTTTTGCCCGTGTTTTGGGGTAAGCTGTGCGTGGAGGTGGGCCTGTTGGTCTCTTGGTTAGTCTTGATTTTGGACCTCTAACTTCATTGGCTCACTCATGCATGTGTCAAAAGATGATTGGCTGATTTGAATTTTTGTTTTTTTTGTAGGTCTCATTGTATTTAACCTGTGTGTGTGTTTGTAATTCTTTTAATGACCCTGATGAAGGCTTTACGCCGAAACGCGTCGGTCTTAATAAAGTGGATCAATTAATTTCCAAGTGTTGCCGGAGTTTCCATTCATCCTACTTCAAAGAAGCTGACAGGAACTTCAGTGGCATCCTACTCTTAATCTACCAGATTTAGGGTCTTGCTGATATTAGGCTTGGAAGCAGCTGCTTGGCCTACGATAGCCTATTCCATTGAGATCTGTACTACGCTCTGTTCGTAAGCAAATCTGAAGGTCACATGATCTTTGGAGGCCTCTGCACACTATTGGTCTCTGATGACCCCACTCTGATTTTTTTATGTAGCATCACTGAGTTGCTGTTGTTCCTAATCGCTCCCCCCTTTGCTATAACACCACTAAAAGTTGACGAGGGAATTTTATGACTGGTCTTATTACGCAGGTGGTAACCTATTGTGCTACCACGCTGGAGTCCAGAGTGCGACCCATTCTTTCACAAACATTTGTAGAAGCAGTCTGCTTGGTAAGGTGCTGGATCTTATACATGTGAGGCCATGAATCTAACTGGAACACCTGAATCAAGTTATCTGGAAGGGTAAGTGAATACTTTTGACAATATAGTGTTATTCTTCAGAATCATACGTCAAAAGAATATATCGAACATAACATCACCATATTTTTCCCGTTGTTTGTTTATAGATATGGGTTTTTTTGGGAGAAACTATCATCCTTTTCCTTTTTTGATAAAAACTGAAATAAAATAAAACAAAAATAACTCAATGTTGCAAATTTAATTACAAACTACATGTTGCTGCTATGGAGAAACATTTGAAAAAAATATTTGATTCCTGCTGTTAAAAATAATTCACAGTAACGCTGGATATAATATTTTAACATCAAAGAATAAAGATATATATATATATAGAAAATATTATCTAGTGTAATGTCAAGTGTGTCTGTGGGAAATCTGCAATTAGAGTCTGCTTTACCCCTCCCCCAGAAGCTACACAGACCCCTTATAAATGTAGGATTAAGGGGGTAAGAATAATATGAAGCACACACCCCCACCCTCTTTTTGGTCAAGTTTTTTACCTCATGCTGTTCAAATTTACACAAACTAGTCTGTGTGTTTTATTCCTTGGATAGAATATCAGAACCAAACATGGAGGAAATGAGGAGTGCAAACTACTGTAGCCTCCTTTGATAGATGGAACTAATAAAAGGTGCTCCATATTGCTTCTTTTAGACTTAATACATTAAACAATTTTATTTCCTGTTGTGTCGTTTACATCCTCCCTCTGGGTCCAATCTCTCCAGACATTTCTGTGATTTAAAAAATCTATATATATGGTGAGGTCGCCACAACCAAAGCACAACAAATCTAATCCAACTCAATCTGGCAACCTGAGCTCAGTGCTAAGACTTCCCACTCCCGCTCTCTCCTTGCCCTCACCAGTCGTGATGAATATTTAACCAACGGTGTGTGAGCGCAGCGTCGTGTAGAAGCATGGGAACATATCTGAGCCGATTGTTGCGACTGGGACCGACTGAATAATTCAGCGAGGGGGGCCTCTCTAAATGTGGCACCCAGGCTTCCTGGTTCTCCGCTGCAGCTCTTAACCAGTCAGCTTGACTCAGACGCAGCGGCGGAGCACGTGTCGGAGGCGCTCAGAGCACAATTCGCAGAGGTCAGGGTTCAAGCTGACAGGCCAGCGCTGCGATTTCCAATCACGCGTAACATCACTGCGCTATTTTGCACTTCCTGTTGTCCCTCCAAGTTGGCACGGGTGGCTGATGTTGGAGCTGGGGGAGCGTGCTAATGCGGCACAATAAAACTTTGATGTGCAGTGCATTTTATTATTTTGTTCTATTTTGTTTGAGACGCACCAGAGGAGGATGGGAAAATGAATAAACCTATTATGCTTGTGTTTCCTTTTGTCCTTGACGCCTCACTTTCCCTGTAAGCTTTTACTGTAAGAGTGTCATCCCCAATCCTCTCACACTGCCAGTACTCTGAAATTACTGAGGTTTCTTTAAACAAGAGAAGAAAAGACTCACTTTGGACTGAGTTGAAATTATATTCACCCAACATGCAGTCCAGTTCATCTCACAGTCATTTAGAGATCTGGTCCAACTTTACATTCACCCGTAGAATAAAAATACAACTCAAAGGATTTTTTGCTTTTAAATAACTGGTTGCTAAAATCTGTGTGAATTAAAGAAAATGTTTATTATATCCAGAGTCAAATTTACACATACTGGCTGAAACATGTACATAAAGCCCCACTGATGTGGTTAAATGTTCCTTAGTCTCATGCTTTTTGTGGCCATCAAAAACCTTCCCGAGCAAGTCTGGCTTGATATTTGATCCATCTTCTAGGCAGAATTAGTGGAGTTTATTTAAATTAGTTTGTTTCCTGATATGGATCTGATTTTTTTTCATACTTCCATTTACACCATAAAACAAAATACATAAACCAAAGAATTGGTGGTGTACACATACATGTAAATAATTAAAATTATAATACAAATAGCACAGAAAAAACAAATTCTGGACGTTTTAAGACAATACATTTCTTCCTTTTATTCCTGATCTGTTTAATTTAGCAGAACGCAATCGACCCGAGAAGGTAAACAAACTTTTAAACATATTTTATAAATTTTCAAATCTAGAAGCCTAATATTAGCCTTTTGAAACCACCAAGGCTCCAAGCTTATCATAACCTGAAGCATCCTGACTGCACCAATGTCAGTGTCCAGGGTAAAGCGTGTTTAAAGAGCAACTCACCCCCCTACCAGAGTCTTGCTCCACCCACATTTCCTGTTTGAAAAATGCGCCAAAAGGAGGTGTTGCCTGGTGGACCAGCAAACGCTTCGGGGAAGAGGGCTAGGTGTGGTCTGGGCTGTGATTGACATGTTGACAGCAGCGGTGCTGCAGTGGCACACAGACAGTGAGAAAGGTGGAGAGCAATGTGAGCTCCTTTGCCTAAGGGAGATCTTGCTGAGGTACAGAATTTCTCTCCACCTCCTCCAAAGGAAAGAAAGAGGACAGGGAGGAGGTTCTGCGGAGGAGGCGTGGGTGGAGACTTGGCTTGTTTTACGCTCTAGAGCATCAGCCATCGCCGCAGAGTAAATAGCAATGCCCGATTCAAATTCAAGTGGAGAACACAGTCTTAACCTGAAGAGGGCGCCACACTGACGGTTTTAGGCAGAACATTATTATTTTTACTAAGATGCACTAGAATAACAATATAATTATTTACCAGAAATTTAGAACACACAATTAGACACTCTTTCCTACAGTTTATCAACAAATAAAGTTCATTTGGTGGAGAGTTCCTCTTTAACAAAAACACAGACTAAGAGGGTAGGTATTCATAGCTGTTTACAACGACAAGTCTGGAGAAAGTTTTTATGGCCAAATAGGGAAAAATGAGCCTCCAATCCTTACAAGAAGAAAATTCATTAAAGTTGGTTGTATTATCAATCCCAAAAAAAAAGAATGATCCAGCAATCAAGAGCCTCAAATTATTGCATTTTACAACAAAGATGCATGCAAACCTTTGACCAGAAATCTAATATCCTGTTTGGGACATTTTTGGACTGAATCTGACTCGTTACGCTGGAGTTAGAGCAACAGGAGAAGCTATCACCGAAGACGGAGTTAAAATGTAACAATTTTGGAGTAACACCTAATGTCAAATTATCGCGTTAATTGCAATTAATTAATTAATTAATTATAGCCATATTTAGAGAGCTATGTTTTGTAATAGCGTTATTTTTAATCTTTAACTTTACTGTTTCAGTATGCAAGTTCCCCTTAAATAAAATTTATTTTTATGCTTTGGGCTTCTTGTGCTTGAGTTGCCTCAGACACTCTGAAGTGGACATTGATTGGCTTTTTAAAAAAAAGCGACTAGTCACAAATCTAGTGACTTATTGGAGACTTTGACGTAAAGCATGTATCCCTGTTACTCTTCTCACTGAGCAACAATGCTGCCGTGGCCTCCTCTCCTGTCCCAGAGTGCTCACAGCAGGCGGCCAGACCTTGCGCTGTAGCTCCAGCCGCCCCCCCGCCCAGGTTCAGCTGGAGTCAGAGCAGATATTTACCCACTGAGTCCAGAATGCTAATGAATCGTGTATGCTCGAAGCCGAAGGTTGCAGGCAGCACTTGGGACTGGTCTCAAAAACAGCGGAATGTAAATGAATAGGACTGCATCTGTTCAAGTCTATTTAAAACAATAAATGACTTCAATATTCCAGCTTTTTGTTATATCAATCTTTTGGTCTGCCACAATAATGCCATGAATTGAAATGATAACTCAAATTGAACATTTAGGAAGCCTTAACATTTGTTGGTCTTACTTTTTGATGTGTGCCAGAGCTGTATTGTTGATGAACACCATGCTGGACAGCTTGAGGGTCTTGCCGAGCCTGTTAATTAGGGATTCCACTTCCTGAATTCCTGCCACGTCGCCATGGTCACCAAAGGCCTGAACCAGCCTGGTGATGGTCAGATCCATGGGGACCTGATCCCTCTGAAGCATAGACTTCAGATTCTCCAGAGCCTCTGCAAACAACCACAAATGGTGAGGGAAGGTGTGTGTGTGGGGGGGATAACATTTCTCCACCTAACAGAACCCTGACCCCTACCTTTGACCTGGCCTCTTTTGCTTTGGGTGATGATGAGCAAACTGTTGGCGGTGTCACTCAGCTTGAAGCTCGGTAAACGAGACTCAGCCCTAAAGACAAAATCAAGGTTTGTTTCTAATGTGTTTATTGAAAAAGCATTAAAAATAAAACTGGTATTACACACAGGGAGCCCTCCATACCTAGACATCTGTTAAAAATGTTCCTACACATTCTTTCATGTAGAAAAAGAACAAAAACGTGGAAGGAAGAAAGAAAAATGGATAAGGAAGAAGGTACACAAGGAGGAAAGAGCAGGAAAGGAACAAAAAAAAGGAAGGAGGACAATGAAAGAACTAAGGAAAAGAAAGGAAGGGAAGAAAAAAAGCAAGGAAAGACAGCAAAGGGAATAGGTAAAAGAGTAAAGAAGGAGTATACCAAGAAGGAAAGATAGAAGTAAGGAAGGACACAAGGAAGGAAAGAAGAAAAAACCAAATTGTAAATGGAAGGACAGAAGGAAGGAAGGATAGGAGGATGGAGAAACAAGGAAGGAGAGAAGGAATGATGCAAGGAAAGGAGAACACAAGGAAGGAAAGAGGGAAAAAAGTAAATGGAAGGGAGAGAAAGGAAAAAGGGAAGGACCAAGTAAGAACACAAGAAGAGAATGAAGGAGAGACAAATAAGGAAGAACAGAAGGAAGGAATGAAAGAAAGAAGACGGAAAGGACACAAGGAAGGGAAGATCAAATCTGAAGGGAAGGAATCACAGTAGGGGGGAGAGACAGAATCAGTGCAACTACAAAGAATGAAGGGCAGGAGGAAGTAGACAGCAACTGGACAACTGAATAGCAATTAAAGTGTGGAAATGCAATTTTTTTTTCATACTCTTATTTCCCTTTGTCATACATATTCAGCTGGGAAAAAACGTAAAATATTTCCCCCCTAAACTGTGTAGAAACCTTTCAAGTGAAAACGTTTAAAACAAATGGAACATGTTATGGCAGTGGCATTATCTCACTAAAAGAGACAAAGCTTATTTCAACCAATCCTTTAAAATACATTTACCCAGTGGTAAAAGACAAATCAAAATATCAAAAATATCAAAGTTTATCTTGTCACCACACAAAATGTGAGAAAGATGGGAATGCTGGTAATAAAATCCCTAAACCTCCATGTGGAGTCCTGCATTTAACAGATGCTACTTGTGGTCACCACATTGACCAGAGGATAAATACGTCAAGACACCTTTTCTTATCAAGTACGTAGGAGGAGCTGTGATGCTGTGGGCCTGTTTCTCTCAAACAGGCAATAGGAATCATCCTCTCGGTCTGCAAACCTAAATCCTACAGAAAAACCTGTGGGTGAGCTGAAGAGATGAGAGTGTAAGATGGTCATACATTCTTCTCCCAGAACGATCTAACCTTGTGAAGTTACAGGAGAAAACATAACGAGTTTTCCTACTAGATTTTTCAAAACTGTTTCAATCTGAGATCATGTTTCTGCAATAAAAGAAGGATTTATTATTTATTAACTTTACCATGGATGCCAATAAGTGTGGTGAAAGCTGGAAAAAGGGAACCGCAGGTATTGATTTTGACGGGATTGGGTCTTTGAGAGCAGAGCAGTTAATCATTGTGTAGAAACGCTTCATGTTCAGATTACCTGCAGAGAATTCTTGCATCAATCTCCGCCTAAGTAACATTTTTTATCAGGTATTTAATTCAGGAAATTGAATCAAAACCAAACGACGCCGTGTAGTAATTTTTCTCTACTTGTTTCGGCTTACAGAAAATCCGCCACTTCACTATGAGATAATCTTTACAACTCATGTAAATTAAAACAAAACATGATGGTGATGTGTTTTTGCACAAGTAGAGTGTCTGAAGTCACCAGAGTGGCCAGGGGTTTTAATTTCTGAATCATGTAATCCCAAAAAGGGCGAGTTGTTTCCATGAAAATGAAAAAGACTCATCTTTTTTTCACCTGATATTAGATCATGTAGGCAGGGTAGATTTTCGTCCATGTTTGACTGAGTCTACAAAAAAGTCCATTATTTCCAGCTCCTAAAGCTTATAGTGGAGTGTACCATTAGTGGGCAAATCTTTATAATCTGCGATGAGTGAACTATATACGTGTCATCATAGGCTTTAGGTTCTGTGTCATTACGAGGCATCACATTTAGAAAAGCACAGGACTGCACTGGGACGGAGAGGATAAACACATGATCTCAAGACAAAAGAGAGGAATCCGATTGGTAGCAAGCCTGAACCTCTCATACAAACACCTGCTGTGACCTGAATAGAACCCAGACATCAAGGATTTGACTGATCTAAATGGGTAGCTCATTAAGTTCTGCATCTCCTGGTATATACAGATCTGGGGTCTCATTTATAAAGCTTGCTTATGCACAAAACGGGGTCTGAAAACTACGTAAGCAACTTTCTACTCAAAGTTTGGGATTTATAGAAAAAAACGTGACGGAAAAATGTGCGCAACTTTATGCACACTAAGGATCTTGCTTAAGCACTTTGTGGACACAGAGGACACTGACAGAGCAGCAGGAGAGATGGCTAAAATGAAAATTAAAGCCACAATTTCAAACTTGTGGAGCTTTGCGCACACAGACACACAACCAGCAGTCATCACCGCCCCCCCCCCCCATCCCATCTCTGAACTGAGAATAAAAAGGAGAATCTGAATGAAATCTGAATTATGTTGCACATAAGAATTGTATCACAGTATGTTCATATGTATTTATCTATTCAGATTATATAGAAATTGCACTAATAGGTGAATTAATTGTGTGAAGTAGGCTATGACTACTGCTTCGTTCCCTGCATAATGATGCACAATGGATGATGGCGCTCATAAAAGATCACACCATTGGAAGCATCTGGATGGGGGACCCGATCTAGATTCCTTAAAGCAGTCTTATTTGATCCATGTGCTGAACTGGACTCTGTGTTGGATCTACTGACCCGCTGGAACCGTGCACCCCGTCCTTCTTCTTATTTATATCAGGTACGCTGCTGCATCAACCTGCGTCACTTGCAGCTCTTCCGTTTGTTTGTGACCCCAAACCAATATTTTGCAAGGATGATACTTTTTAAAAGTAGACTTAAAACGCACCTTTTCTGTCAGGCTTTAAATATCTAGTTTTATTTGGTTTAATAAATTCCAGTCTTAGTGTTGCTACAAGAAATAATCATATAGGCCTAATTGAAACTTTATTGTTATCTTTTTTTATTGCTTGTGCTGCTTTTATTATTAAATGTTTTAATCTTTTTACTCTCTTCTTGTCACACATTTTCTTTTTGCAACTGCATTTTTGTCTTTTAATGTGAAGCACTTTGGCTGCCTTTGGCTGAGTAAAGCGCTGATTGAGTGATTGATTGAAATAAAACAGTTTACCGTGCCTCTACTGCAGCTGTCTCTGTGGAATTACTTTCTCCGCCTCTCGGTTGCCACGGTTACCTGTGAAACGCCCCATATTAGCTGGCTTAAGTCTATGCAGAATGTTCACTAGACACTTTGCATGGACCGTTTATGGGAGAAAGTGGGTGTGTAGGAGGCGGGATATGATTCAAAAACACCTGCGCACATTTCCAGGGAGAGTGGGATTTATAAAGCGGAAAGTGCGTCCAGCTGTGCGTACTCCAAGTTTGATAGATCGGAAACTTACTAGGCGTAAGTAAAAAAAAAAAGTTGCTGAGCTTAAGTATGGTTTTAGTAATGATTCTACGCAAAGTTTTATAACTGAGACCCCTGGTATATACAGATATTCCCAAAACTATTGACTTTTTTCCACTTTGGATATTTATTTATTTTTACATTTTTCACATATAAACTCATAAACCTTAATACACATTTATTTAAAAATCAATATTTATTAATTAATGTATTATATTTAATTTATATATTAATATTCATTCATTTATTAATATAGTGAATAATTGTGAAATGGAAAGAAAATTATGTACGTTTTTCATGTATTTCTATTCAGCCACCTTTACTCTAATACCCCTTAATAAAATGCAATGCCACCTTTTACTTTCAGAAGTCACCAAATTAGTAAAGACTATGTGTGCAATTTAATCCCAGCCGCAATGAGATGATTTAGATTAAAGCATCATGTGTTAGAATGGCTTAAAGTCCAGACCTAAAATTGATCAAATCAAACTTTATTTATAAAGCGCTTTTCATACAAGAAGTTGCATCACAAAGTGCTTCATAGATTAAAATGACCCCACATAAAACCACCTTCCCTTCCCTCCTCCCACAGATTTAAAAGCATGGTCACAGTTATACCCCCCTCCCCCCAACCCAACTCCCATGCCCACGCACAGTTAAAAGAAAAAGTAAAAAAGGACATTGGGCCGAGTGTAGATGAACCATGCAAGGAAACGCCATCAGAGGAGCCATCTGCCCCGGCAGCGGTAGACTAACAGCAGCAGCCGAGGCGCTGACACAGGCCGCCCTGTGGAGGCAAGGCCAAGACCCCCACCTCCACCTGGAGAGCACCCAGGCAGCCACAGCCGACCACTGCTCCCGGGGCAGAGGGCTCCCACAGAGGAAACACTGGAACGGGGATTAAGATAAATTAAAGTATAAAAATAAACAGTAAATGAATGTGCTAAGATTAAATAGTAAAACTGATAAAAAATATAATCATATAAAACATGCAGGGCAATTAAACAAACGGTAATAAATAATAATCAGTTAAAAGCTAAGCTAAAAAGGTGAGTCTTGAGCCAGCTCTTAAAAACATGAACGTTCTCTGCAGCCCTGATGGTCAGGCACTCTTCTTTTAATCTGACTGAGTTTGAGCGAGTTCCCAAAGCAGAGTGAACAAACAAGCATTGCCTCAAGAGGGCTGATTGCAAATGAACAGAACCCGAATAGAATTCGTTAAAGTTTGTAGCTGTAACAAAATATGAAAAAAGAAGACCTAACTGCAGCCTACGGGAGCCCTTTCTCTCACTCTGCTATCCTTTTCGGCCGTCCTCCTTTTCTTTCTTTTTTGTTGGCCACTAAAACCTCAATCAAACTTGCCTCCTGTCTTTTTTTTTATATATTTATCATTATAGCCCTGCAACCAGATTAATCCTCGCGCTCAATTGAGCATCAGGCTGACAATCCTTATCACCAAGGCGACACCAGGGCAAGCAGCATCCGGCAGCTGCTGCGACGAGGTCAAGCTGAAGATTGGAGTGGTAACAGGGTCGCTGACTGATTGTCGGGGGGAGGACGAGGGGAGTGGACCGGAGAGGGAGCTGAATTATTCTTATCAAGTGGGAGAAAATTTCTTGAGGGTGTCCGTGGCTCACCTTTTTCTCCTCCAACACACACCCCGCCAAACTCACGTCCTCCTTCTAGGGACATTGCCTTTTAGCCAATGAATTCATCTCGTGCTTCTTCCTCTATCTCACAATCCCTTAATCTCACCATAAGCACCCCACTGCTCAATTCTATACAGATTACCTAAAACACACACAATCTGAATTACTGCCTATAGCGTCTTCATTATCCCCACAAATGATTAAATCTAGCCCTCTTTTCCTCACTCATTTTCCTTTCCTATTTAGCCCTTTTTTATCAGCATCCTTTTCTTACACATTTCCATCTTTCCCTCGACTCTCCTCTCAGCTCATTTCTCTTCTCATTAAGAGCGCAGATAAACTATGCTTTTATCCAGGCGGGGATGCCATAAAACCAATTCAAGCAGAGGCTGGAGATGGGTTATCACTCATGTTGCCTCACGCTTGTAGAAACGCGGCTCTAAAATTGATATGATTATATTTGTAATAAAAGAGACTGAACCATGTAGAGAGCTGAGAAAACAGAGCAGGGAAGAGGCTGATAGTGTAATGGATGTTTTTACATGCTTTTCCTTTCTGTACCAATTTAGCCACTGCGGCTCCACTCTCGGTGTGTGTCATTACGTGATTATCTCTTTGCTTCTGTGTTTTCTTCTGCGGAAAGAAAGCGATGAAAAGAAAAAAGGGAGGACCGGAGATAAAGGAAAGAAGCAGGAGATTACCAAAAAACACCAAACAGGAGATCCGCTGTGCTTTAAGCGCAGATCTGTAATAACTCTGTGTGTCTGTCCATTTGTCTTCAGGCATGAAGCCCTGATACAACACCCCTACCCCCCACAACGCAACAGCACAACACATGATACATCGCTAATTGGAAGAAGATTGACGTTTCAACATGGAGCTTCTCGGAAAACCAAAAATAATCTGGGCATCCGAGTGTTTCTGTATCCTTCGGCTTAGAGCGAACCATTGTTCATATCCAGCAGTGTTGAGTATGTTAACAGACAATCCGGGTATAATCCTCGTGTCTGCTGAGGAGCAGCAGTTATATCGTCGTGTTAACTCTGCAGCCACGGGCGGAGGATGAGCGGAATGAGAGCAGAGAATTAAATACACTGCATGTTCAGTTTGGTGTTTTTCTGTTTTCCGAGCCAAAATACAGAGATGAGCCATCTGTCCTTAAAGAGGGGATATTTACCAAACAGTCCTTTCCAAAGTCCTTTCAAACTTTGCCTGCTTTATTGCATCATTTCAATAAAATGTAGGTGACAAAAGTAGTAGTGTGAGGCCTAAAAATCATCCACACCAGATTAACACCACCTCAATAATCTCTAAGAGAAAAAATCCTTACTCAGGCAGGACCTTAACGATGGATCACCCTACAGTAGATTAGGTACTGTATGACAGGTCGTCCTATCTGGATCACATGATGGTGTTGAAATATGTTTTAATTCATTCATAATGTTTGCATGTTGTTTTGCATTTTTCATAGGACTCTGGTTGGTCCACTCCAAGAAATTAATATTACCTCAAATAGAAGAAACATGTTTAAAAATTGAAAGATTACTTAAAATCCTAATCTGACTGGTGTATTAATGATTTGGGGTTTTATCTTTTGCTCCAACCCTTTGTCTAATTTTGACTAATCCAATAACTGTATCAACCAACATGTGGTTGGTTGATCTGTTTATAAATGGGAGTTCCTAGTTTTGATGCATTTAATGAAAAAAAAAAATCTTTTTAAATCAGATTTTTAGACATGCCGATCACTCATGAGTTAAATGGCCAATTCCAGTCTTTTGATTGGTGCATCAAGTTTGAGAAATGTCCGTGAGGTTTATGGGGTGGCAATACACAATTTCAACGTTAAATTCTTTTTAATCATCCCTTTTCACATTTTTGGGCACCAGTGGCCCTTATTTGACTTTACTGTAACAGGAAAAAGGGTAGAGAAAACAGGGGAAGACAAGCGGCAAACTGCTTGAGATCAGGAGACGAATCCCAAACAGCAGCGTCAAGGACTATAACCTCAGCACACAAACTCTACAAACTGAGCCTCACAGTAGCCAATCTTTCCTTTTAAAAATCAATTTCAAATACCACTTTTACAAAAATCCTCTATCATTGTCGCAGGTATTTAAGAAATTAAAATTAGATAACCAACACCTATAAAGAGAGGTGGTGTCGTGATGTTGAACAAGAAAGATAAGAGATAACTTTATGAAATTATTCAACAATAAAATATCAATCTGTGCAGCGTTTGTCATGTACTGCAGAAGGTCAATGGTAGTTCTTTGGTCACAACATGTTACATTACCATCTGTATTTCTGTCTTTAACGTCCCCTTGAAATGTATAACAGGATGAGTGGCTGAGACACCTACATTTGCTTGACCACCATGGCGTCCTCAATGGATCCCTGTGCCAACAGAGCCCGGATCAAGTGGTCGTGTACCAAAGGGGTGACTTCCACATCGTTTTTATGCAGCTTCATAAAAATACTCAGGGCTTCTGTAGCAGGAAAAAATTAAAAAAATGAAATGAGCGTGCTACTGATCAGGTTAAAGAAAGCTTAACTTCAGAATAATCTTAAATTAGAAAATCGACAAGCTAATATGCAGAACATTTCATTTTAAGTATTTGACATTTTTTGAAGTCTCAGAAAATTGATTATCTTTGTATCACTCAGCTACCAAAATGTTTTGTAAAAGTAAAAAGATAAGCATGACCAACAACTTGCAGTTTTCGTTTTTTCATAATCAAACAGCAAATGTCAATTCATTTTAGTAACATTTTATCAAGCTGATAATGTCTAAGTAAAAACCTGAAAAACATGGCATGCACTTAAACTCCGCCTCCCTGAATCAATTCTTTGTAAAGCCACCTTTTGCTACAGTTGCTACAGCTATGTGTCTTTTTTTTAAACCAGATTTGAGCATCTTTGGACTAGGAGTTTTGCCTGTTTGTCTCCCCTGTATTTAGCTGCATCTATTTTCTAAACAACCTTGACCAGCTTTCCATGTCCCTGCTGAAGAAAAGCAACCCCACAGCATGAGGCTGCCACCAACATGTTCAAAAGTAAGGATGGCGTTCCGTGACAGTGTTACTTTTTGTCTGAATACAAATGGACACCAAACTTTACAGATTGTATTTATAAAAAAAGGGAAAAAGTGTAACATGTGTTTTGCACAATGGAAAAATAAATGAAAAAACAGAGGATATGAAAACTTTTGACAAGGTCTGTAAATCCCTTAAATCTAACAGTTTAGTTCTGTTTTATTTAAAACTTGGCATCTAAGCAGCTTTTGTTCACTAATCAAGAACCATGTAAGAAAATAATGAGTGACAGCTGGATGGATAATGCTCAGATACATTGCAGGAGACTTCTGTTGCTACAAAAATGTGGCTGTCATAAGAAGAAACTTTAGAAAAGAGAAGATTGAATTTTGGGGATAAAGTGAAAATCTGGTAATTAAAAAGCAGATGAATCCATAGTTTTAACCCATTTTAATGTGACATATTGGCTTCAATTGTGTTTCAGTGTCATGTAATGTCATGGAAAACATCAGTTGGACCTCCTGCTGCTTACCTTGAGTGTTGCCCTTCTTACAGAGTCCCAGCAGAAGGGTCATGTATTCAACACTACTTTCACCTGTCGGAGGGACTGGTGGTGACTTGACCTGCTGTGTTGGGGGGGCTTCTCCTTCGTACCACGTCTGCGAATGAAACACACGGGATTAGAGAGCTAAAACAGAGTGTGAAGTTTCCATCAAAACACAGCTACAACCCTCCTGAAAGCACCTTCAGATGGCAGTGAGCTGGTGTCTGCGCGTGTGTACATAGCCCCACGGTAACGCCGGCTGGGGACGACTGGGGTCCCATAATGCTCGCTCAACTGCGCTGCTTTGAGGGGAGGGGGTTAAGCTGTATTGGCTGGGGGCAAATTAGGTCTGGCACCCCAGGGGCAAAAGGAGAGCGTTTGCGTTGGAGGGTTTGTGTGTCGGAGCGGCAAGTGTCAACTGAAGAGCCCCCCAGGGTCACAGAGTTCATCGCTTCGGGCAACAGCAATCGCTTCCTGTCTCATCACGCTTCATGCTGTTGGAGAATGCAGAGCAAAGAAGGGGAGAAAACGCAAACCTGAGGGGGGGATGAAGCAGCTGCAGATTTTAAAGCAAGAGTTTAAACTCCAAATTAAATTCTGATTCTCTCTTAATTTCAGTCCAGCTGAGCATCAAGCTGCCGCCGTATGGTGGCATTTAGCTGCAGGCTAAATTAGTCAGGCATTACAGATTTACAGACAGATCAAGCTGTAATTCCTCTCACCAGCCAGCTAGTCTGATTGACTACACATCAGATCAGAGCTTCAATCCTGTTTGCTCTGTATGTAATGAACAGAGGCTTAAAGTGGAGCAAGTAGGGGGGGGGGAGCAGCTGATAGGAGTTGTTTTTTTTGCCAGCTTCAACAATTAGAGGCCAGGGTCAGCTTCCTCTCTAAATAATCTATTCAGTTAGCTTAATAAAAATGACAAGCCTAACCTGTCATATCAGTTTGAAAATATTAGGGACCGCGTCATCATCATATAGTTTACTAACTAACAAAGTGCAAAATATTGGAGAAATGTAAAATTTTCCACTTAAATAGTTACTTTAAATTTTTTGCTATTATGTTTAGTTTAATTTTAATTGCGTCATTGCAGCAACAATTTTCCATTGGGGAATACATTTCAGGATTATATTTACCCTACCTAATGTTGACATCAACACAATATTGATAAATAATTCAAAGTGAATATCACAACTCGCTTCCTTATAAGTAGAAATGCTAATTTTCAGGTTTGTATGTTCAACACCAAGGAGACCCTGAGTGAAACGCTTATTTAAGGGAGGAAGAGAGGAGAATGGCAGCAGTAAGCGTTTCAGATAGACACAAGCGGCAGACTATAACCTGGCTGCAGGATATATAGCTGAGAATTTTGAAGTGGTCAGGATAGAACAACCAGAGGTGGGACCAAATGATTGTTTTGCAAGTCTCAAGTCGTTATCCTCAAGTCCCGAATCAAGTCTCAAGTAAATACAAGCATGTCCCTAGTCTAAAACTTTGAATTTCAAGTCATTTTTTTAAACGTTGCAATTATATGTTCAATATAAATCATAGACCACATGTTCTTTTTAAAACCTGTATTTTTAAAATATCAGGTTAACTTGATTGGCTGTGTTGCAGCTCGACCACACATAACATGGGGCAAAAAAGTACTTGGTAGCCACAGATTGAGCAAGTTGTAGTACTTAAAAACATGAGGACTTTAATTTTCATCAAAGGTACATTTCAATTGTGAGTATTTAGCACCTACAAACGAGGAAGAATTCTGGCCCTCACAGACCTCTTACTACTTCTTAAAGAAGTTCTTCTATCTTCCACTAGTTACGTGTATTAATGCTACCTGTCTAAACTTGTTATCTGTACAAGAGACACCTATCCACACCTTCAAACAGTCAACCTCCACCATGGCCAAGACCAGAGAGCTGCCAAAGGACACCAGGGACAAGACTGTACACCTGCACTAGACTGGGATGATTCAATCTACAATAGGCAAGTAGCTTGGTGAGATCAACTGTCTGAGCAATTAGTAGCCCAGAACTACACGGGGGGAACTGGTCAATGACCTGACGAGAGCTGGGACTACACTAACAAAGGTTACTATTAGTACCCACTACGTTATCATGGATCAAATCCTGCAGCATTTGAAAGGTCCCCCTGCTTAAGCCAGCACATGTCCAGGCCAGTTTAAAGTTTGCCAGAGACCATCTGGATGATCCAGAGGAGGATTGGGAGAGTGTGATGTGGTCAGATGAGACTAAAATAGAACTCATTGGTATAAATGGCACTTGATGTGTTTGGAGTGGGGAGAATGCTGAGTTGCATCTCAACAACACCATACCTACTGTGAAGCATGGGGGTGGGAACATTACACTTTAGGGCAGCTTTTCTGCAAAGGTGGGAGGACGACTGATCCATATTACAGAAAGGATGAATGGGGCCATGTAAAGTGAGATTTTGGACAGAAACCTCCTTCCATCAGTGAGAGGGTTGAAGACGAAACATGGCTGGATCTTTCACCATGACGATGATCCTAAACGCACCGCCCAGGCAACAAAGGAGCGACTACGTAAAAAGCATTTCAAGGTTTCTGGAGTGGTCTGGCCAGTTTCCAGACCTCAATCCAATAGAGAATCTGTGGAGAGAGCTGAGAGTCAAAACATCATAGCTCTAGAGAAGATCTGCATGGAAGAATGGGTCAAAATACTATCTACAGTGTGTAGAAACATGGTGAACATTTACAGGAACAATGTTACATTAAAAAGTATTCAGGTGAACTTTTGTAATTGACCAAATACTATTTTTTTTGCACCATCATACAAGTAAATTATTTAAAAATCATACAAATTTATTTCCTGGATTTCTTTTTCTTTCTCTCTCAGTTGAAATGTACCTATGATGAAAATAACAGACCTCTCATCTTTTTAAGTGGGACAACTTTCACAATTGGTGGCTGTCAAATACTTTTTTGCCCCACTGTACATACAGAGAGACGGTCTCTGTTAATACAGGATGAGTGGAATGACTAAAAAGTGCACAATTTTGAAATAATAGGCGTTTTAAACTTTAGATATTAGGTAAAATATCAAGTCTTTTCAAGTGAACAGTTTCAAGTTTGAGTCAAGTCCCCAGTCATTGGTGTAATTTAAGTCACATGTCGTGGAACATTATTTTCAAATCAAGTCTAAAGACAATGACTCAAGTCTGACTCGAGGTCAAGTCGTCTGACTCAAGTCCACACCTCTGATAAATACTATATGCAAAAAGCACAGATTGGACGGACACACCCACTGATGGATGGACAGCTGGATGCATAGATAGTCGAACAAAACTGAATAGATGTATGGACAGACAGTCAAACGGAAAAAGATGAATGGATAGACTACTGAAACCGATGATAAGACAGAAAGACAGACAAACTGATGAATGGATGTTTCTACAGACAGATGGACGAATGGAGGGGGAAAAAAACCCACTGACAGAAGAGAAATGAAACAGAAAAACTGTCAAATCTTTATGTCAGAGTCAGGTGGTCTTACTTTTAGGAAACTAAAGTAAAGCTATCTATTGTTCCTATTAAGCAACTTTAGAACATTATGAACCTGGAGTTTCACCTCAGGCACCTCGAAGGGCACCTCCTGGCCATTCGTCTTCAGGATGTCTGCCAGCAAACGCAGGGTCCTCGCTCTGGGAATCACATTCTCTTCCTGCATCTTCGTCCATATAGCTTCTGCCTTCTGCCAGTCATTGGTTTTCTCTGTAAACAACCAGAAGCCAATCAGTTAAAGGTTTATTTATTAGCTAAGTGCATGACACGCAGACCTGTGAGGCCGAACAGTCGCCTCGCCTCCCATTCTTTCCCTGAGGCCAATTTGTGACAAAGCGCTTCATGCTGGGAGAAGGCAATCAGAGCTCTAATCTGATCAACTGACTCACCCTCAACTACGCTGTAATTTATCAAACACACTAACTACGATGTGTGTGTGGAGAGAAGTGGGGGCAATGGTACAATGACAATCAGCTTTAACACTCCAATCACAATTGTTATCAGCTCCGCTCAGAGCTGCAGCAATCACACCGCGCCTTGACTGATCCCACTCAGTCGAACACTCAGCGGCTGAGGAGACCCGCTGGAGACCATGGCAGATATGGGAGGTCAAAGCCACAGAAGACAGAGAGGACCAGTAGGGCAAACCCATCAAAACACAAACCGAGAACAAACAAAGTAGCAAACGGACAAATGAAGAAGGCCGACTTACTGTAGAGCCTCAGGATGTAACTGTACATCTCATCTCTGTCGCACTCAAACAGCTTGGCTGTCAGTTCCACCATCTGCTCCAAGGGCTCCATCTATAAACAAAACCAAGACATTTACAGTTAGAAACCTTGTCCCTACTTTATGTAATGTGTGTATGCATTCATGTGTGTGTTACCAGGTTGGAGGTGATGCATTTCTCTCCAAACCACTGTAGACGTGAAGGCTTCGCCCTCAGCCCAGGGGTCTACAAAACGAATGACAATATTTATTATCAACATGTTTGTTGAATGTTATTATCTTGAAAAAACACGAGCACTTAGATTCTGCAGGTTGTGAGAGATTTGTGTGCATCAATCAACATAAGTAGGAAATTTCTAAATTCTTCAAAAAAAGACATGAATAAAGACAAAAACAGAAAGATTCAGAGAGAATCAGAACAAAGATCCAAAAAGCTTAGAGATGCATTAGGAGTATAATCAGGACAGAATGAATAGAGCCAAATATTTGATTTGTTTTGAAAATGTGTTTACAAAAAAAAATAGCATTTTGCGCTGCATGGATTATGAGATGAAAGGCCTTTGGACAGCATCCACTTGTACCATCAAGGACCAATACACCCAGATTAAAATGAAACAAAAACAATATATTTATGGTTACATTGTGCACTCAAACATGTAGATTGTTAATGTTTTGTGGCGCATGAATATTTTTAGTAGTTCATTTTATTTGCTTATTTTTCTGGTCTTATTTGACCCCACCTTTGCATTTTTCCACATATTTTACTCAACTAACCAGAATTTCACACCAGATTTTAATTAAGGATATTCTGTTTCATGTATGCTGCCCCCGCGACCCGACCCCGGATAAGCGGAAGAAAATGGATGGATGTATGGATGTTTCATGTATGTTCTTCATGTGTCCCTTATTATTTAGATTCTTTTTACTATTGATATTTATTTTTAATTTTACATTTTACAACCCTGCAATCTTCAATAAGGATACAGTTCCAGAGTTAAAAAAAGACTGCAGGAAACCTATAATAAATAAAGATTTATTTGAACCAGACTGAGAGCACAATATACAGATTTGATGTCTTTTAAAAACAGGAATTAGGTGCGAACGATTAAATGTATTGTTGCTTCTCTTTAATCTGCTGAGGGTTAAGAATCCTGGATATCAGGTTTAGAAGCAACGTAAAACCAAACACGCAATTTAAATAATAGCCTTGTACCCTTTTAAGAGAATCACTAGTTACAGATTTAAAACTCAAAAGCATGGCATAAAACAGACAGAAGCTAAAGTTAAACACGCATTGGGGGAAAAAAAAACAAAAAAACAAAGGGGGATTAAAACGCAGTTACTCTGCTGTCCCCAGCATCTGTTGTCCTCCATTTTCCAGAGA
Source organism: Valencia hispanica (assembly GCA_963556495.2). Lineage (NCBI taxonomy): Eukaryota > Metazoa > Chordata > Actinopteri > Cyprinodontiformes > Valenciidae > Valencia > Valencia hispanica. Next base: position 37,167,611 of record OY747711.1, read on the forward strand.
TTTGTTTTTACTTTTCAAACACCAATGATATGCAGATAAGCAGAGCATTTTTGCTGTCAATAAGGTCCGACATAGATTGATCTACGGGCTCATGTAGCAGCGATTTAGCCTGATATGTGCAGTGCCTACATGATTATTATCATGGAATAAGAGCGATCAGGATTTCATCTGTACCCTGTGGGCTTTGATACAATCTGAATAAGACTGGGATTGAGAAATTTCACTCTCCCTCTCTTCTTGGTAATCTGGGAGCAGAAACACAGAACGATCTGGCTGGAAGTTAATCTGACAGAGGATCAGGAACCCTCAATCCCCGCTGGCCTCTTTGATGGGCACCCATCACGCTTTAAGAGGGAGGAAGAAGTAAAGGAAAGATGAGCTTCATCTCTTTCAATGAGCATCCCTCACTACAGTCATCCCTTCTTTTTCCCCACATCCCCAAATTTCTCCCTCTTCCTACAAATCTCTTGCCCTCCCCTCCCTCCATCCCTCTAGCCATCCCAGTCAAAGGCATTATGTTCTTACCCAAGCAGCCAAAGGGACAAATTAAAATGTGTAGCACTCACTCTCTCTCAGTCTGTCTAATCTTCTTAGAGACTAAGGCTCGGTGCGAGCGCTCAATCTTTTTTGCCTCCGATTCATTTTACTTGGAAAAGTCTTGAGGGCTCAAAGCAACACACACACTCACTTGCAGACAAACGCACACAAACACACACATAAATGTTTGGGATTTTGAATCAGTCAGTGGAAAGCTCCCTAATCTAGGCCTGGAAACCTTGGAGGTAAGAAATCACAACACCGACATATGCAGATGCAGATCAAAAGAATACAAAGCAGGCAAACAAAACAACCTACTATCAAAGAAAGATAATGGAAAAAACGTCAAGCAAATCAGATTACCAGGAAAATCCACAAATACACATGCAGTCAGCTTAATATGATGCACCCTGCTGCATCTTCAGGAGTTTTCTTTGAGTCTCAGGTGTCGGAACTTCTCTCTCATTTTTACGGGTTTTTGCAAAGAAAAAAAAAGGCTAAAAACCTAACCCTATCTCCACTTAACAAACCCTCGCCATCTCAGTTCCTAATGTCCCTATTGCACTAATCACCACTTATCCCACACACACAATCGAAGCCCTCTCCCTGACATAAAAACACATAATAGCTCGCCACTCTTTAGCAATACTACCTAACCTTGACCATCACCACACATGCACACACTCCTGCAGCAATAATAGGACCTGGCCACCTGACAATCCCCTTACCCAACCATGACCATTTAGCACAAAATTGGACACCTTTCTCTATCATTACACTTAATTAGCTGTGATTAATCAGCTGCCAATTATACCAAACAGAGCCTAAAGAGAGACACCACACTGGACCACCACTTGACGGTCTCAAAGGGATAGTAAAAAAAAGAAGAATTTGTGGGTCTGAGTGAACGTGTAAGAATGAATATTTGACTGATGAGATATGATTCTATTGTGGTTGTCTGAGTGTTGCCTTCATCGCAATGTGAGCATAATAGACATATGAAAGTGAACGTTTAATTAAGAGACTTTGTTCTGCAATCAAAGCAGCACAACTTGAAAAGGTGCTTGTGAAATTGTAATTTTCTTTCTTCATTAGACACTAAATAAAAAGGAAACAAAGGAAAACTGTGGGGGAATGAATAAGCATGACAGCTCATACCGATATGTTAACAATATGTTTAAAAAAATATAACTAACATTGGCCAATTCCGATGTTGATGCTGATACATTGTGCGTCCGTAACCTAAACTCATCGAAAAATGCCACCATTTTATGTCTTATGATTACGTTAGTAACACACAAATAAGAGTAAAAAATATAACAGAACAACTTTCACCTGGCTCTACACTCTTTGCTAAATGAACATCCTTGAAATCGATGAATATTCTACATGATAAGAGTGCCAGCAAATTATGCTAATTATGTTATCTTATATCTATCCATGAGTCAAACAACCTAAAATGATTTTCCACTGAAAATGTGGACTTCCAGTCCAGAGTTTAATCTCAGTAGCATTTCAACAGGGTTCAATACAGCGCCTTTCAGTCCTTGACTCGGCCACCTAGGCACCAACAATCTCCCACATCATTGGCATGTAGCTGATATTAGAAGCAGGATAGCAGCCATATAATCCAGCATGTGGGGAATGAGAGCCACAGCAAAAACATGTTGATAACATCTAAGGGGGTTTGAATCCTCAAGAGGGACAAATCCGTCTTTTAGAGCCCACCACGACAAAAGATCAAGGGTTTAGATATGCCTTCCTCTGCTTTGTTCTCATCCTGATCACAATGTTAATGGACTTGTCTTTTTTCCCCTCCTCTGATGTCAGGCTCATCCCTCTTTTCATCTGTTCATCAATCTCTCTGTGGCTGCTCTCTACACCCTGACCTATGGTTTTATCCATGTGAAAAATCACTTCTTATCTGCTCACTGTGCCTCTCTCTTCTTTCTCACACTAATCTAGGGGGCTTATAGAGGGACTTGAGAGGACAAAGATATAAATATTCATGCAATATTCAGGTCAGATGACTCGATACCAAAACAAAAGGATGCCAACTCCATTTTGGACCTGCTCTGTGGGCCTAGGACTAAAAAGAGCTATGACAGTTCTGCAGATGGTAGAATTTGATTTTTTTTCTCATCTAGATCAGTGATAGATTCGAGGCCATAATAAATGACTTCTAAATGTTTTCCATCTTCAGTGTGACGTGTAAAAAGGAGATGAAAAAACCCCCAGTAATCACCTTAAAGCTGCTGTCCGAAGTATTTGAGGGGGAGAGAGATTTTTTGAATCCAGCTACCAAGGCCCCAAGAGCCATGACCTCAAGCATATAAGGCAATGTATATACCGACCAGGCCACCACGTTAGTCTAACAGAAAGGGTCTCTACCTGTATGTTTAACCAGGAAATGTGAGAAAAGACAACAAACTCTAGCCCAAATCATTTTAACATTATATTAAATTGGATTTTGCTGTAACACGTGGACATTTTAGAATTAAAGATTTATAAAGAACTGCAAGTGACCTTTGTAACGGGTCTTAAAACAGTCTGACTGAAAAAAAAAAAAAGCTGAAAAGCTGCAGCGCTGAAACAAAGGTGGCATTGTAAAAAAAAAAAAAGATGAAAGTGTGAAAGCTTGATTGTGAGTTATGTGTTTCAATGTATTGTGTGTATTTTGAATTTCATTTGAACTTTATTCACTTTAAATTTTGATTTCACTTTCAATACAGCAACTTTCACTACATTTATTTCAGATTCAAAGTCAATATTTCCAGTTGCAATTAAATTTTTCAATGCCAATGCTTATTTTCAGTTTCATTTTAAGCAGGCATCATTTTGATGCTTTAGTATTGAACCTCACTATCCTTTTAACCTCACTATCCTTTTAAAGATTTATAAAATTTTGATACATAAATACATTCTCCGGACTGGAGCTTTAAGGTTACATAAAGTTTAGGTAATAGTTTACGGCCTCAAAACTAAAAACTTTGTTTAAGTCCTTCTGAGTTCACACCTTCCATCTATTAGAGTGAATCTGATTGACCTTGAACAACATTCTGCTGTCTCAGAAGGATTTCCCCTTCATCTTCACGGATCACCTGCTAGACCCCCTGCAGTTCGCCTATAGAGCAAACAGGTCAGTGGATGACGCAGTCAACATGGCTCTCCACTACATCCTGCACCACCTAGACTCTGCAGTTACCTACGCTCGGGTCCTGTTTGTGGACTTCAGCTCTGCATTCAACACCATCGTCCCAAAGCTCCTCCATCAAAAAATGTCCCAGCTCACCGTGCCTCCCTCCACCTGTCAGTGGATTACCAGTTTCCTGACTGACAGGAGGCAGCAGGTAAAACTGGGTAACTTCACATCCAGCTCCCGGTCCCTCAGCATCGGCGCCCCCCAGGGATGTGTTCTCTCCCCACTGCTCTTCTCCCTTTACACCACTGACTGCACGTCAAGGCACCCTTCTGTGAAACTCCTGAAGTTTGCAGATGACACCACCATCATTGGACTCATCCGTGACGGTGACGAGTCTGCATACAGAGGGGAAGTGGAACAGCTGGTCCTCTGGTGCAGTCAGAACCACCTGGAGCTAAACCTGCTCAAAACTGTGGAGATGACAGTGAACTTCAGGAAGAGACCCCCATCAACATCTCCTCTCATAATCATCAACAGGCCAGTCCCCACAGTGGAGTCTTTCAGGTTCCTAGGATCCACCATCACACGGGACCTGAAGTGGACCTCCCACATTAACTGTATAAGAAAGAAGGCCCAGCAAAGGCTGTACTTTCTGCGTCAGCTCAGAAAGTTCAACCTGCCTCAGGAACTGCTGACCATCTTCTACACAGCAATAGTCCAGTCTGTCCTGACCTCATCCATCTCGGTCTGGTTCGGATCCGCCACCAGAAAAGACAAGGACAGACTGCAGAGAACAGTCAGGTCCTCAGAGAGGATCATAGGTACTGATCTTCCCTCCATTCAGGACCTGTACCAGTCCAGGGTCAAGAAAAGGGCCAAAAAAATCACCACAGACCCCTCACACCCTGGCCACAATCTGTTTAGGCTCCTCCCGTCAGGCCGGCGTTACAGAGCGTTGTACGCCAAAACCACCCGACACAAGAACAGTTTTTTCCCCCAGGCTGTCGCTATGATGAACTCTGTGTAGTCACAGAGTGAGAGTCCATTCACATAACAATAAACTATAACTCTGCACTGCTGTACATACTCACTGTAAAATAACCCCGGTTTGGTGTATATATTATCCTTTATTATTTATTTGTATTTATTTCTTTATTTCACTTATTTAAGTTCTGTACTGGAGAGAAAAGTTGCCGGAGTCAAATTCCTTGTATGTGTCATACTTGGCCATTAAAGCTGATTCTGATTCTGATCTGTTCTTTTGCATCCATTAATTAAAGCCAAAGTTTACGGACAGCATCCAAAGGATCAGAGGAACCTCACAGCTCAAAATGCATCAGACAAATATACATATAAACACAGAGGTGTGCTTATCTGCTGCTCCAGTCTCTCCTGAAGAAAGGGCTGAGCTGTAAAGCAAAGCTCTTGATTCACCACTTTGTCTATGTTCCAACTCTCACATATGGTCATGAGATATGGATAATAAGCAAAAAAATGAGGCTGATTTGGCAGAAATGATTTTTCTCTGTAGGGTGGCCCGCTGCTCTTTTTTCACCAAGAGCAGTAGTTGGAATTGATTCCGGCATCTGATCAGGGTGGAGGTTTTCTGAGCAGGTCTCAAACCCACCACCCTATTACGAACTTCACCATCAGTCTTTGTAAATGCATGCTTACCTCAATGATCTTACAAGCTTCACGGTAACGGCCTGTATGAAGGAAGGCGAAGAACAAATCATAAAGCATTGACATCTCTCCTCGCTCCAGGCTGACAAAGTCCATGGCTAAAGGACAAACGAGAAGGACAGGGAGGAAAAGAAAATTCAATAGATATGAATAAGAATACCAGTGGTAAAGTACAGATTAAAAATGCTTCATAGATTTCTTCAGATTCCAACATCTGGCACAAAGGACCCGTATCTAGTTGAATCCTGAAAAAAACGCGCACATTCCCAAATGCAAGCCTAAGCTCTCCTATTGCTAAAGCCCTCTCTCTGTTCAGTGCTGCAGGCTATCTCTGTCCAGCAGCTTCAGGACAGGTACCCCCCTCCCCCCACCCCACATACACACATTTTTAGTTATCCAAATGGAGCAGCACATTCAGCAAAGCCAAGGACATAAAGGTAATCCTTGCACTTGTTTTTTTTTACTCTGTCCATGACACAGAACAATGTGGTGATGTGGGAGCTTAACTGTGCAGAAGTTGATATAAAGTGTAAACCAAAAGTTTTCTGACCAGTTGGACTACATTTATATTCAAAGTAATAACCCTAATTTCCTATTTAAACCTTAAGAAATGTATTAATTCCTTTACTGAGCTCACAAAAATCATTATTTTACATTTGTGTTGATGCTCAAACTCTAACCAAAGTCTGAATTGTGACCAACAATATTTCAATGAGGTGTGCACTCAATTTGTTCTTATAGAGTACTCAGTGGGATTCAGTGTTTAATGCTTTAAAACAATTAAGTAAGAGAGGGACTGAATTTAGCATTTAAGAGTCAGAGTTTGGCATTGACTTGTAATGCTGCTCTATATACTGGAAAAGTTACTTTGTTTTTAAGTGTGAGATGACAGAATTCATCACAAAGGCAAAAATGTTGAGAGGTGCTCCACTGCACGGCCTCAACCTTTGCACACTCAGAGCCACTTGGCCCCCGGCGGCGCGTTGAACTTGACATTTTCACCTCACCACCGGTGAAGATATAAAAAGGCTGCTCTACATATGATTGGTTGAGTAGCTTCATCTTTGACCCTGGTCTAAATCTTTCTGACCTTCAGGTCCACTTATGCACTGTTGGATTCCCTAGCACCTGTTAACATGTGTGTTCAATGCAAAAGCTGAGAGAGCACTTTGGGCACAGACAATAGCATGATAACAGGTTGGAGTCAGGAAACTAAGGGAGGTGTCACACACTCCAACTCCATGTGAGTTTTTTTATTCTCCGAGGTTATAAGTCAGGTTTTGTTGACTAATATAGTTAAGTATTATAACAGAGAGGAAGTGTACCTCATTTCTTACCAATATCCTTGCTCTGTTGCATCTTTTTCAATTAGTCATTCAGGAGAAACTTAACCTAGGTTTAACTTAAGAAATGAGTTAAGTTGAAACTAAAGTGGAAGAAAAGAACTGCTTTTCTATTTTTTTCTGATTGTTACATGCCTGCCAGGGTGTTTTGTTTTTGTGTTTTGCTGATTCCTTTTAGACCTGGTGACAGTTAGGCCCTGTTTTGATTTATTTGTTTCTTTGATTTGGCACCACTTAACTCTCCCTTTCTCCCCCACAGTTGTGCAGCCTTCAGTATTTGGAGTCAAAATAAAGGCCTCTTTTTTCTACTTCAACAAGGACTTTGCCCTTTGTTGTGGTTGTCGTGTAGCTGACCCCCTCTTTTGGATTTTATAAATGTAATATTTACAAATAATTTTGGTATCCACACAACCTCAGCACAACAAAATTCTGCAAACCCCGTGCGAGATCTAGGGACCCCTTTGAAGGGTCCCAGACCCCAGGTTGACCACTGTTCTAGACCCATGCACTGCCTCAGAACATTCATAGTTTAAAACCCGAAAACAGAGGTCACCAACTAGCAGACAGCGGACCAGATCTTGAGTCAAACATAGTTTATCTGGGTCCTGTCTAGCTACTAGATTTTAATGCAGTGATTCCAGGCCTGGTCCCACCCTATAAAAGGGGCCGACATAGCGTACGTTGCCATTCAAAACAAGCTCACCTCTTCCTCGCTTCGATAGGAAGGAGGGTGGTCTGGTGAGACACTCACTCATGCTAATCAGAGAACCGGGGTTATGTTTATAACCTAAAGTTCTCTATCATAGCATTCGTTTCGTGTCTCACTATGGGGAGACATACCTACTCCCGGGTTGCCAGAAAAGCCTGATATGAAGACAACTGTTCCCCTGGGCTCTCATGAGAGGGCCACAGCCCCAGACCCGGAGCAGTCCCATCCACACTGTAAAACCTGAAAAATGTGTGAGGTGACGCCCAAGATGCGGCTAAGCACACTTCCTGGATTGAAATACCTTTAAAACAGGGCCCACAGGTTGTCAGGCCCCTGGTTGGGGGTGGGGGTGGGGCTGGGGGGGGGCTGGGGGGGGGCTGGGCCGGGTCCGAAGCCCCCTGCTAGAATATGCTAGAGCAACAGACCAACAGTGTCAATAACAGCTTCAAATTCTTAGACTGTGCCCCATCTCCATCGCCCTCAAAACTGGCATAAGACCCAGGGAGTTCCTCACAAAATTCATCCGGCTACAGGCTGGGGAACAGTGCCCGCCCAGCTCATAGCAGGCGTGGTGAGTGAGCCCTCGAACATCTCCACCTCTCTTTCAGTGTGGAGACCTTCAGGTACTGCTGCCCCTCCCATCACTGGGTCCCCGCCTGACAGGCTGGCTTGGCGTGCTAGCCTGCGGCGAAGGAGCTTGCGTTGGAAGGCTGTGCAGTGGATACACTCGTCCGTGGATGTCAGGGCCTCCTGAGCATGCGCAAAACCCAGGCAGGCTGCAAAGACGGGATGAGTATCCCAGGAGATTTTATTGCCATAGGGGCAAAGTTTCAGCGTGCTTTCGGCTACGCCGGAGCTTGCTGCTTTTGCCATGGTTATCTAACAGTGTGACCCCCGCTAGCCCTCGCAACCCTTGAGCTTGTCCAGCTAGGTGACAAGGCTCGAGAAGAAAAATTATTTTTACTTATTTATTTTTGCTAAGGCGAGGCAAACTATCACTACTTTGTGGTATTGCTACCAGCACGGTTTCAAGCTAGTTTTCAAGAGTATTGCTACTTTCCGATAGCTACTGTTTTAGGGATTAAGTGCCCGGTGACCGAGTTGTGCACCAAACCGATGTTTACAGTTGTCTCATACTTCAGTTGAGAAAGGAGAAGAGGGTTTTGAATGGCGACGTACTCTATGTCGGACCCTTTTATAGGGTGGAACCAGGTCCATCTGACATAGACGTCAACAACGCCAGTCAATCAGGGCTGACGTAGGGAAATTCAAGCTTCTGATGAGGTCCCGCAGGAGGCGTTCCCCCATAGTGAGACACGAATGCAATGATAGAGAACTTGGCTTGCTTTAAAAATCAGGATTGAGGAGGAGAATGTTACTTTAATCCTGAATAGACAGAATCTTACATGTTTATTCATCCTCCAAAGTGTTCAAATTTAGTCTGTTGGTTCACAAACTGGAGGTACAATGAGGGATGAAGGACTCGGGTTCTGGACTCTGACTGAGGTCCTGACTTGAGTCACTGTTCAGGGACTTGCAACATCAGGACTTTAACTTGGACTCTGACATGATGAATTGCTTTTGTTGGCATTAGCATGTAACCAATGCTAATGTTAGCTTTATATATTTAGTCTGATTACTGGACAAACGTGGTAACTTCCCAAAGCCTTTGTGAGTGTACGGGTGACATGTTGACCATGTATTGTTTTTAAATTTATTTTAAGCACATTTTATTTTTTTGCACATGCTACTGTGTTAGCTTGGTGTTACCACAGGAGCATTGAGTACAATATATCTTTAAATAAAGTAAACGATGTATGGCTGCAATCATTTTAGTTTAAAATCTACACTCTCCTCTATTATTTCTGACTTGCGCTCAGGTGATAATGACTTGACTTGCACTGCAAGATTCTTTTTGGGACTTGGACTTGGCCAGTAGGACCTAGTGACTCGACTTGGACTAATCCTATGCGACTTGGACTCAGATACTAAGGACTTGAATGTAACTTGGACTAGAGAGATGGTGACTTGACTACAACAATAGGTGCAATTATTAAAATGAGAAGGAGCATTATTAAAGAATAAACAAGTCCGTTAAGAAATTTCAAATCCAGGTCACCAAAAACTCAGTACTTTCTCCCAGAGTCGATCTGCTTTTTTAAATGTTGTTTTCGAGTAATGGCTTCTTCGTCTGTGAGTGGCCTTTTAGCCCAGGTCGGTAAAAGGACTTATTTCTCTGTGGATAATGACACTCTCAAGCTTTAGCTAGCATCATAGTCTTTTGCTTTCACCTGAAACACATTCATCACTAGGTAACTCGGGTAATTATGATAACTTGACTTTCCGATGGTGTTGTTACTTTTGTACAATTGTTTGGCCTAAATTTTAATCATCTGGAAATTGTACCCAAGGATGAACCAGACTTGTGGAGTCCACAATTCTCTTTGTGTTATATTGGGTGATTTCTTTAGATTTTGCCAGAAGGAAGCGTTATGTTTTAGGCATTGCCTTAATTACATCCACTGCTGTGCCTCCAATAACTCAGATCATATAACAGAAGCTTAGAAAACCATAACATCTGTGCTTTCCAAAATTGATTAAAGATATAGCACTGTTAGCATAAATAAACCTCTGAATTTAAAGTAATTAAAAAAAACTTATATCCTTCTGCCATTTAGCAAATAGAATCAGCCTAAATGAACAAAAACAGAAAAGGAAATGTCTGATTCAATTTCAGATTGTGAGGAAAAACACATCATGTGTCCTGTGATCAAATGTGTGTTAATATATTGTTTTAATTGTAATTACAGACTTAAATTTAAACAAAATAGGTAAATTCTGACGGTTTAGTTTCGTTGTTATTTGTGTGTGGAGGTGCCATTTCCAAAACCAATGAGTAGCGTTCTACTAGCCATAGCTTGAAAGATCAGAAGACGGTGTTCTACCTTTTTGCAGCAAATCTGTATCTCCTTTCTCCACCAGACCAACAATGATGTCGTGGAGACGCGGCGACTGGTTGTAGAGCTTCTGAAACTCCACCAGCGCTTCGTAAGCTCCGGAGACGTCGTTGCTGAGAGAGAGAGAAAAATAAAGATGTGAGAATGAGTTCATCCAATCGTTCATGTATAGAGCAGTGTCACTGGAGAATAAAGAGCGTATCATGGGCCGTTAACCTCATGCCCTCCAATCCAAGCACAATGACCCGCTTCAACAATACAGGCCTTTGAATTCATGACAGCACAACTGTAGGCGATGAGGCCTTTTGGCCCCAATACATCATTCCCACAAAACTGCACGTGCTCTAACACACACCTGTCCTGGTGGGGGTAATGACTCTACGAACAGGCTTTTAGAGGTGAAGCAATACAGCCGATAAAAGGAGTCCACTGATCTTTACCCTCTCTGTACAGCCCCCGACTTCCCTTCTTTGTCCATCCAAAACCTTCTCAACCTTCCCTCGTCTCTTCATCCCTTATTTCCCTTGTCCTCCCAACCTTCACACTTCCTTTCCGACTTCTCTTTCTCTCCTCTCATCGTCTTTCATGCGGTCAGCTTTCAGTACTGACTCTAACCCCCCACCCACCTACCCCTCCAAGCTGAGCAATTTAGCTCAAATATGGCAAAAACATTAGAGGCCCTCTCTGCGTCTCACAGCTCATGCCCTTCTTCTCATGACATCCTTTTCATACTCACTCTTCCTTGCAGCAAACAAAAGCGGCCCGCCGATGGGGAGGATTCACTCCTGATGGAGGGATAACGAGAGAAGGAGAGAGAGACACGGATGCAGAGAGGAAGTGAGGGAGTAAGCAAGAGACCACTTCAATCTCCTCTATTGTGACAGCGCTGCCATCAATCTGTTGATTGGGTAATTACCATGTCAATCACACAGAGGTCAAAGCAGATAGGGTACTCGTAAAGAGGGAGGCAGAGGGAAGGACCGAGTGAGCAGAAACACGGAGTGAGTGTTGGGCTGAGAGCAAACAGGTGTAATTTCTGTGTGAGAAGTGTTTTCTTCTCTAATCAATCAGAGAAGCGGAGATGCAACAACACGCCCTGAAATGACGAACAACAGCGGAGGGGGGGGGGGGGTAAAAAAAAGGAACATTTGACCTTGGCACCGGCCCTTGAGTTGATGGAAGAGGGGGGGTGGTGATTGGGCCCGGAAGGCAAAGAGGAGCGCTAATTGAAATGAAGAGGCACAACATTATTCAGCTGTGCCAGTCAAGAGGCTGTTTAACTGCACAGCAGTCTGATTGAGCGACTCAGAAGAGGGAGAGAGATTTTGGAAAACGAGAGAAGGAGCGGCGAGAGGGAACACAACCGCCGAGGGGGACGAGAGCCAAACACGCCAAGGTTCATTCTGTGAAAAGGTAATGGGGTCATGTTTGTGCATACTAGTGTATGCACAAACTTTACAAAGATGTGTAATATACCCCCCCAAAAAAAACATATTTTATTGCTTTTAATCATACCTACCCATGTCTACTCTTAATACCCAAGTATGGTTTTAGCTCTAACTTCGTGTTTAGGAGTTTCTAGGAAATAAGTAATCCATATGACAAAAAAACCATCTTTTATTGCTTTTAATCATACCTACCCATGTCTACTCTTAATACCCAAGTATGGTTTTAGCTCTAACTTTGTGTTTAGGAGTTTCTAGGAAATAAGTAATACATATGACATAACACCTGTTTCTTTAACCACTGGGTACTAAGCTTAAGAGGACCCGTTTTTATCTGGCCCCCACATACAGTGGGAAGGATGGTATGGGAGATAAAGGGAAAAAACATCTCCAAAGCTCAGTTTTAGAGAACTGCAATCAACTCATTTTGGGGGTTGCAAAGTTTCCCTAATTACAATTATAATGATGCAGAAAAATAAGTCTTTTAGGTCCAAACATGTGAAGCTTGATCAACCGGTGTTTTAACTGGAACTGTGTGCATTGGTCAGAAATGAATAAGAATGAGCATTTCAGCAACAAATACTCCAGTTAATTGTGGCATCAAACCAAGGAGGGATGCAAGTTAAATGACTCATGTTCACTGATGGGTAAGGTGGTGAACAATTAATGCTGTGGGCCTGTTTCTCTTCCAACAACCCTTGGAACCTTGTTAGTCCTAATTCAAGCCTCCCAGTCCCCTCTACTGACCGCTTGACTGTGAAGCTTGTGTAAATAAAACTAATCTTTTTTTTTTTTTTACTCGATTTACATTCACAGCCCTAAGTTATAACAAATGTCACCTCAAATTATAATTCAACCCTAGTTGTATTACAGTGAATCTGTACATACTAACTCCAGCCCTGATTTTTGTGACTGCATGCCGCTGACGACAATATTACGTAGGATCAGGATCCAAGAAAAATCCGAACAAAACTACATGTTTTTTTGGGGTGTGGGGATAATTTCCTTAATTAATCTCCCATGTACAAGGACACAAAAACTGCACTGATATACAAATGAGAAAACACTTTTCTTTTTCAATTTTTCTTCTTCTCTTCTGAGTGAACTCTATACAAATCTGCACAACATCGCCCCTACAAGGCGGTTGTGAAAACTGTCTGTAAGTGGATTTCAACTGAGCTAAAAGTGCTGGAGCACAAAGACAGATGAATGCCAGGGAGGTCAAAGCAACTCACACTCACAAAAATGTAGAGGAACATTAGGAACTTTACAGTCAATAGCATTACTAACTCTTTAAAATATCACTTCTACAAAATAACTAAATCAATAAATAAATCTGGTGGCCTCTGCCAGCAAAATAAAAAGAGGTCACCACTTTTTCGACAGGATAATGATGCAAATGCTGAAATCAAAGCAGAAATCAATCACCCGACATAAAAACCACATCCATTGTGTAGGGATGAATGGTCAAACATCCCTACATGCTTTTATGATGTAAAAGAAAACCAGTGATTTAATTATAAGTATTTATTTCTGAGGATTTTTTTTCTCTAACTGAATAAATATTAGACTCTGCTGCTGAAAATTGATGAATTTACTGAAGGGTGCCAATAAGTGTGTAAAGCATGGTATATATATATATATATATATATATATATATATATATATATATATATATATATATATATAGGTCCACCCCATCTTTTCTGCATTAAACACTTACTCATAATCCCTTCTTCCTAACGAGGGACTTAAAAAAAACTGTTTGAAAAAATAAAGGGCCTGGCGTTGCAATTACACCCCATCTCTCCGCCCGCTGATCCACCCCCTAAAAAAAAAAAGCTAAAGATGTCGAAAGATGGATAATTTTCCTCTAGGTACAATTTAACTGTCACTTTGCGTTGCCATTTACTTCAGCACACAGCCCTGTTAATGTCCCCAACTTTGCATGTCAGACACTTTCCAGCCAATTAAGCCCTGAAAAAAATAACGAGCGCTTTGCTCTGTGGAAACCTGAAGGATGAGACAAGGAGGCTCATTTTGACTTATTTTAACGTCCCCCCCAACCCTCCCCTCTTTTTCTTTGCCTCCGTCCTGTTCCTTTGTTTAGGGGAGATGGGCAGGCCTGTTATCAAGCCACTGTCCTCCAGAACGAGGTGTCCGTGTCTCGAGACGCAAATGAGACTGTGATCATGACACGACTAGCCTGCAGTTAAATGTGGGCTAGAATGGCACTTACTTATTACTGACAATATTCACATCCTTAACAGGTGATTTTGTGTAAAAAGGGTGAACGCTGTGGTCAGGCAAAGGCAGGTGAATATTTCTCAAAGTTGATGTGGCAACATGGTATTTATTAGTCCATTCGATTCCACATCCAGCAGACAAACGGGAACACGAGGTGTTAGGCTAACATGGAAGTTATTTCATTTTCACCAACTGTAACGTATTATTTGAAAGCATTTCTGATCTCTGTCTTTATACAGGATGGGTCTTGGTTTCCAGAAATCCCAAACAATGAGATTATTTACACGTAAATTTAAAATTTGACTAGATTTATGGTAAATGCAACCCTAATGCATAGTAAAACATGTTTAAATTTCCACATTGATAGGTATGTGAAAGTACAATAAGTAAAAAATGAAAAGATAAAATCCCTACTTTTTGTAAACTGTAAAATAACCCTTAAAACTCAGACAGAACATAAACTGTTCTAGCTAGTGAGTAAGTAGAAAGGTTGCAGGTTATGTACAGCTCATCTGGAACTTGAAAAGTAACTTGAAAATGTCTACTATTTAAAAAAATCTCTCTCACAATTAAATAAACATTTCAACACTAGGTTGCACTTGCAACAAACAGCTTGTGTTTGGACGCAAGAGGTTGCAAAGTATCTGAAACGAGTAGCCAATTAGAAGGCAAAAGTGACCCTCAGGGTAAAAAAAATAATTATTTATTTACTTATATATATATATATATATATATATATATATATATATATATATATATATATATATATATATATATATATATATATATATATATATCCATGCTATTATGCAACGATCTGGGCTTCCTCAATTGCTCCCTCTCCACTGCACACTGCTGATTGTTAACAATAGGGCTGGTCATCAACCTCTTGTTTTTATTATTATAAACCATTTTTACATTATTTTGGTGTGGAGTGTCTTAGATAGGGGCTAAAATCAACTTAATTTTATGTTGTGGCAGAAAAAGCTAATAAAATCTCATCTGAATAGAAGACGTGACTACATGTGAACAAGTCATTCTCCATCTGGGTCTTCCGAGTGACCTCCTCACAGTGAAAAGATGGGAAAGCATGTAATGTTAAGTCTTCATCATGTAGATTTCTGCAATAAATACAACTACAAAATCTAAACCCCATCCCTACCATAATTGTTTTAATTGACACTTGACTTCTTTGAAGTTATATTATTTAAAAAATTAACCTCTTGATTTGAAATCTGTAAAAGTTGCATTGTTAGAAAATTCCATTTGCTTAATTTAGATCCAATCAGTTATGTTGGGTTTATTTTTGTGCTCACTAAAAAAGAAAAACTATCTTTTTAAGTAGCAATGGAGCGATAAAAGTTAGTTGTTGATCTCGTTTGAAATGTCCCATGGATTTAACATGTGATGACTGTGAATTTTACATTTTGATACAGAGAAAGCGCTCATTTTCGACAGACGACAAAAGTTACTTTAGGTCCTGTGTGAAAACTCGTAGCTGACTACAACTGCTCATCTCACAAAATTTACCTCACCAAACCACACAAGAAGAAGAAAAATGGCTGTCAGTTTAGCGATCTGCACATCCTTCCTCCGGGACAAAGGAAGGAGCATTAAACATGAAGAAAACCACAATAAATCTGGCCATGTGGAAAGTGGCAGCTAAGCTGGTGGAGAAATAGTGGGTCGAGGTAGAGCCACTTGTACAAGCTCTACAAGGTCTTGCTGAGTATTTCAAGTGCTAGCTAATGTTAGCTAACGTCGTATACGCACCCTCTGATTTGTGGTCTTTTTAATTACGAATTCTTATAAGCAATTACATTACAAATCACATGAAAAACACAGTCGGAATGCACATCATTAGTTATTTAAATAGGGCCACAGCATATATGTGATTCAGGGCGTAAGGCAAAGCGGACCAAAAAATTCCTTTTATCGCTCCGTTGACTTCAATTAATTTTTTATCCAGCCAGGTTACCCATGGGCCGACAGAAAGGGGAGGAGACTTAGGCTCCCTATACTCCTGAAGAATATAATTTTCTGACCTTTTTCCTCTGTGTTCCTGGGAGGAGGTGAACAATTGGTAGATTGGTAGAATGCATGACTGAAGAGCGAACAAGCCAGAAAAACAACAACTTGCAGATGTGCCATGTGATACTGCTATATCTTTAACCAAAAACAAAACACTTTAAACTTCATAACCATTGTTCAAATACTAAATATTGTTAATTATATCTTTCATATGACAAGATAAAGTAATTATTAAAGAGTTAAACATGTTTTGCATTGTTCATCCAGTTTCTTTAGCAGAGTCACCATAATTTCTTCGGGGGGGGGGAATCTGTCACCACCATTTATCTACTCTCAGTTTTCATTTGTTCTTTTAGGCCTAAGCATTCGAAGTAAATTAGGCTTTTTCTGTGAGCTGCTCATCTCTTTTCAGCTCTGTGCCCGCCTCCTCATGCTCCATCATCCCACTACTGCCTTATCATATGCGTCCTGCCAGCTCTTCACTTTGTTGGACTCATTAGCATTTACTGTCGCTAATCACTTCCTCAAGGATGGCAATCGGAGCTAGCTGCCAACTAGCACGGTGGCAGGATAGCACACACAATACTGCGCGGACGGGCATGAAGGCTAACGGGGCGGCGCGTGTGATGGGCTGTCAAGGGCTAATCTGGCAGAGAAGTGTTCATTAAGTCATTAGCGCTGACGCAGCGATGAGATGGGTGCAGGCGGGAATGATGCCTGCTTTGTCCTCTTTTATCACTTCTCTCCATCCCCTCCTCCCACCACCACTGTCTGTTTGTCCGCTGACTGACGGAATGAAGAGGTGGAGACGAGCACATGAGGATAAAAAGGGAGGATACCAAGAAGAAAGATTCAACCGGGCTCTAAAAGTCAAGTGTTGTGCTACTTAAACGTGCCCTCAAGCCTGGCTGAACTGCTGAATTTACAATCCTTAAGATTTCACACTTCTAGCCCACCTTTAGAAAGAGGGAAAAAAAATTATATGAAAACATTCTTTCTGAAAATCAAACTATCAGTTTCCTGGGCTTAAATGGAAATGTATAAAACTGGTCAGCCATACCGGATTTCACAAACCTCACAAATATTTGTGATAAATATTAGGAATAAGTTTATTAAATAAATACATTTAATAAAGATATGTTGTAATAATAACTCAGAAAGGCGTTTTAAGTTTTACATCAGGTAAGCGTGGACCCTGAAGAGATACTCATAATACGATGACCTTGAGTAAAACTAAGATCCAGTATTTACATAATTAAATTAATATAATTGTTTTTTCATAAAACAAGCAAATGAACTTACTATTTTTACTACTGCTCAGAAATATTCTGTTTATTACAGGCATAATACTGTTATGTATAACCTCCTAGTTACATTTAAGTGTTTCTAAGACCTTTGTAAAACTGTTAAAAAATAAGCACTTCAATTTAAGTTACCTTAAAGCAGTGTTTTTTTACCACGGTCCTCAAGGCACACTATGCTGCAAGTTTTAGATGTTTCCCTGCTTCAGCACACCTGATTTCAATTGTTGACTGATTAGCTGGCTTTTGCTGAGCTGCACTCATCTGAAGTGGGCGTGTGAAAGCAGGGAAACATCTAAAACACACATGGCAGTGTGCCTGAAGGACCATGGTTGGGAAACACACTGCCTTATAGCATAAGCAAGTTTTACATAACAGTTTTCTTTCCCCATAACTGGATTCTCTGGTGATAGGCGGGTGATTTTTCACACACAGTTGACCCCTTCCAAACAGTCTACTGTATGCTTCATATCAGTTACAATGAGTTTTAGGTAGTAATTGAAATACCTATTTTTAACCCAAGCCTCTAAAAATATACACTGTCACATGCTGAGGGAATTGCTAGTGTGAAAAATGGCATGATTTTAATTGCCTAAACATTCTATATTCAGCCAGTAGACGCAGGATTCTTTTGCAGATTTCAAAAGCCTAATTCTTAGGATACATGTCTTTCAACTAGCCCTTTTGCTCCCATTCTTAATGGAATTTGTAGATTTGTCACAGCATGATACCCAATTTCCTCAACCAGAGCAACAAATTGAAGAAAACTAACTAAAGCAACCAATGCATTAGGGAGAAGCAATATGTAAAAATACAAGTCATTACTGAATGTAGTTTAAAACCTGGCTGTACTCAAACTTAACTTGACTTAAATCAAGTCATCTTAACTTTAGGCTCCAAAAAATCTTTAAAGCATGCATAAACATTGTATATTTTCATTATTTTGATACATACAGTTAAGTTAAAATATAGAATAACAACTCCTACAGTTAGTGGTAGGTTTCAAATACTTGTGCAGAATATTGTTCCTTGTTGATATTCAACTCTTTATAGAGTCACAAGTATAACAAGCGGATATTAGCTGGAAATATTTATTTACATTCTAATCCCTCCAATTTGTTTGCTTTATAACCTATGGAGAATTGTAGGGGCATATAGTTTCATCCAGTTGGAAAGCAGTGTGCAGGAACAGGTTTTGGGAGGGAGAGCTCTGCAAGATTAGAAGGAGTTTAAAACCAAACTAACTGTATGATGGAAAATCTGAACTTTTTGAAACTGTTTGGCAGACATCGACAGCAGAAAGCTGCCCATGTCACATGTCAATAGTAAAAAAAAAAATACAAACTTTATAATATGTGTACATGGTTACTAAAAGTTATTCATGTTTTTGTGTTCCACCAAGTAAATAAAAAGATGTTTTAACTGTGAATTTCCTCACTGACGAGACCTTTCTAGTAAACTGCACACTAACCAACACCCGACGGATGGCAGGATGCGAGCAGCCATCTTGTTCGCTTGTGTTCATTAGTGTGTTTACTGCTGTATCAGCTGGAGGAAGTACAACTGGCACTTGATTTGGGAGCAACGGCTGGCGGTAAGCCGCTGTGTGCATGCTTGTGTTTTGGCTGCCGTTGATGACCCAGGAGTAAATTAGCCTGCTAATCTCACAGAGGCAGTGATTATCGTCGTGAACCTGGAAGCTCTGTTTGTGCTGGAGACCAGAGTCAAAGCAACACAAACAGCAGCAGGGGAGCTACCTTGTGTGGGTGTGTAAAAGCATCACTTCCAAAGGTCTACCTCATGTGCAGCAGTGCACAAGAAGATAAATTGTATGAAAACATGTGGATAGCGTGTGTGATGTCTATAGTAAATCTAGCAATTAAGTGGCCTGTACATAATTAACATGCTAATGAGCTGATCTAGTTAAAAGCTGCTCACACAAAAACACATACGCTCAATAATATACGCAAGCTGAATAGAGTTGAAAGGTGGGCCGACACCAGTGACCCCAAACCGAATGTTTGCTAGTATTTACATTATGAGAAAAAGGTTTGGTGAAAGCATGGGATGCTTTCAACAAAGGCTATCAAGGTTTCAAATTTTTATAACCATTTATATTGTAAGGTTTAAAGTGGAGATGCACCAAACAGACTTTTCCTGTGACACAGATTTCGGGTGTTCTTTCAGGTCTGACCTGCAGCTTCCAGATAGGAAGGAGCCCGACTTTTACTCTCCAAAAGACTATAACACATAAAAGAACATGTTTGTTGCCGGTTCTCTGATGGAGATAAAAGTTTTGCATCAATTAGAAAATTGAGGAGGTACAAGATTATTCCAGATGTATGCCAAGTGTATGTCCCTAACTTGTATATTCTCACCTTAAGCTCAAAAAGTACAGCGCATGCATTTATTAACCAAAAATGGTGGGAATTCTTAGTTTTGAAATAAATAAATTTAATGAGTGGAGGGGGGGTGGACTTAATTTTTTATTTTTTTTCCCTTCAATCATCATTAGAGCTGATCAGGTAAATATTATTAGCAGATTTATTAGTCCATCTCAAGTTTGAAGTCCAGTTAATGAGATGGGAGAGAAAAACATTTCTGTGAAATTAAGGCATTTTTATTCAACATGAAAATCATATACCAGCCCATACCTAGCACAATCAAGGAAATTTCAGAAGGATGGATGTGTTTCAGGAGATCAAGTGTGGGGGTGGGTTTATGGTAGAGGTTGCAGCTGGCACATCCTCGCATAAACAAAAGCCTGGCTTCAAAACACAAACTAACATAAATGAGCAATTTCCACATCCTCTCCCTTTCTGAATCGCTGACCCGGACTACAACCTCAGCTATGATCATAGGGAGGGATGAGTGACTCATTGAGATACACTTACATACACACACCTGGCAAGAGGCTTTGGCAGATGAGGAAATAGATCTGAAAACACACATGAGCTTGTTGGCTGTTTGGCGGACTCACCGCAGCCATAAAACTACAACAAACATCCAATATTTCTGAACTTAATCTGGCAAATGTGAGTTTGGACAATGACAATGTATGCACTACCTCTCCAAGTAAGACGTGATCACAGGCGAGCAGAGATTGGCGGTGGGCTTGGCCAATCCAAGGGTAAAGATGGTGTCCTGCAGCCGGCGGACGTTGGAGACGCTGCTATTGGCCGCCACGTCGCTCAGCATGTGGAAGATGGAGGTGATGTGGGTGCTGTGCAGCACCAAATTGTTCTCCTTCATCTCCTTTAGAATGTCCACTGCCCCTGCAAAGGAGAAGAAAGGAGAATTGCTTGTTGAGCATAAAAGAGCAGTGACCTGGGAGTGATTTACGGGTAAAGGAGAAAAAGGACAAACACAAAGAAGTAAAGACTTAGAGGAGAGAGACAGCAAGAGCTGGGCAGAGTTTGGCTTTGAGTAGAGCAGTGTGTGTGGATATGATAAAAAGGCTGCTTTAGCTAATTCCATGTGGGGAAAACAAACCGATATTAAAACAGCATTTTGCACCCAGCAGGGATGCAAATCCTACCCCGTATAATGCCAACTCTCTGCTAATTGCTACTTGCAGTTTTCTAAACGAGACTACAATTACCGGACCCCTACAATGGAGGCCAGCTTTTTGCCGTGGCCATGTGGAAAGCACTTGGGGGGCTAAATTATAGGTATGTGACGACAAGGGCCCGCCGTGGCCCCAGTAGGACCTTGGTGAGCGGGCTGAGGGGTGGATCGGTTCGGTCAAGTCTCGCTGGTAATGGAGGGCTGTTTACTGGGCCAGGCGCCCATCTGGCCAGCACAAGGGGCTAAATGGTGGAGAGGGAGTGTGTGTGTGTATGTATGTGCGTTAACAGGGTAAAGTAATTAAGATGCGTTTACTGTCTATTTAGACAGCTGCTAATGGGCTGTCAGTGATACAGCTGCTCTCCACCACAGATACTAATCTATACAGCGAGAAAAATAACGAGGAGAAGATGGATAGAGACGCACTGAATATATTTGAATAATCTGCTTTAAGCCTCAAATTGCAGGGTGCTATTGGTATTGAGCTCAAAATGCATTCAACCGAGGTCCTTGATTCCATCATTGGTCTAAAGACAGGAAAGACAGACATAAAGCTAAAAAAGGAAACCAACTTTGGCCGAAGAGTATCATGAAAATGTCTAGAGTCAAAGACCTTGCACTTGGTAAGTGCATTGGCATCCTAAGTTTTAGTCTGTCCCTCCATCGTCCAACTCCTGTACCAGTGTCAATGGCAGTTGAAACCCAACGCTGTCACAGATTTATTGGGACTGGGGAAAACACGGAAACAGCGGTTGGAGCAGGAGTGACTAGAACTAAAAGAGTCGGTGCAAAGTAGGAAAGAAGTTACAGGAAACGAAGTTTGAAAATGGTTGAAACTGTTCAAGGCTGTTTAAGGTTAGAATGAGTTTAACATCAGCCAAAACTACTAAAACATGATGCATTCTAAGGTAAAAGTTTGTACAAAAAAATAAATAAATGGAAAAGTTTTTTTCACATTTTTATTTTTATCAGTCTTAGTGATGCTGGGATTTAAGCCAAAGCAAAATTTCCAAATAACTGTCAAACTGAATGTTTGCCCTGATTCCATCCAGCAGACATCAAGACTCTTTGACTTATATTCTATATTTGCAACTTGTACAGTTCGAAGACGTGTAGCTCACCTGGTAAGAAGGCATGTAAAGGATCCTGTAAAGGTCCAGGGTTTAAGACTAGCTCACCTTCTTTTTTTAATGCTCGGGTATATATTCATACTAGTGCATATCAAGAAACACATCAGGAAAACTACCTTTTACAATATATACACATTTTTATCAAAATATTTACGGACCACTTATACATTAGTTTAACACAGTTTCAACAAACATACTAATTGGGATTGAGTGAAAAAATTACAAACATTGAATATTTTAGTAGCTCCTAAAATACATTTACTGGCAGCAATAACCAGTGACAAGTCATAGTTTGCTCAAGTCTAAGTCCATTCCCAAAGGAATGAAATGAACCATCCCTATGTTGATGTAGGTTATGAATTTAGGTCACGTACTAGTTGGTTTTTATTTCATATCAACTCCTTAATTTTCCATTTTTACTTTAAGAACATTTTATTCAACACATAACGAGGACAGACTTTAATAGTAACGAGCTGTAAAGTTCACCTCATCATATATTAATATGCATTTATGACCAAAGTAAACAGAAACAGTCTTTTACCATTGAAACAAGGGTCAGAGCCTGACTTACAGTTCGCTGCAGCGCTAGAGTTAAACATAATTACGTTGAAATGGAATGAATTTGAATTTTTGCGATATATCCAGCCTATATCGTGATATGAATTTTAGGTCATATTACTCACCTCTATGACAAAGACAAGTTAAGTTTATTTTGTTTGGAAATATTTAGAAGTCGTTTAATACAGAGTTAAGTTTGACTGACATTAAAGTGGTCCTTCTTGAACCAACATTGTACAAGATCAGGTTGTTAGAAACTTGTATTAGATCTGATTATGCTTAGGTTCATAAGTCAAATGTACCCTGTGGTTGGTTGCATATTGACTGGCTTACTTTCACACCTTATTATAGAAGATAAAGATAGCTCAAAAGACTCGAGTTCCAGACCTCATGTCAGATTCAAGTCTTAAATTTACAGTTCTGCAACTACAGCCCAAGTCCACAATTGATTTTCCCATCTCTGGTAAGACTTGTTTTCAGTTAGATAATGGCTCCCTCTCATTTACATCTGGAAAATTGTTCATTGAGGTTTGCATGCATTTGTAAATGCCCAGTATGCCAATTCCTCAAGATGCCACCCAAATTTGTAACTGGGCCATTGAACCTCCCCAATACTTTTTTGTGTTTGTTTTACGTGTCCGGTCTGGCAGTCTGGAGCTCAGAATTTGTGTCCGAGTACAGTTTTTGTTATAGTACTCCACTTGATATATATGTGTGAAAAATCTTTATTATGAATTGCTGTGGGTTTTATTTTCTGATGTTATGGACACGGAGACGGAAAATAAAGGGGAAGAAAGAAATTAGAAAAAGAAGAGAGGTAGGAAACAAAAAGTCAAGAGAGAGGGTGAGTTGAAAATACAAGAGAGGAAGGGGAACAAAGAGAAAACAGGAAAAAAATCGAAGTCTGTCCTTCATACCCACAGGACGGCAGAGAGAGAGAAAAAAAGGAACATCGACAAAACAAAACAAACATTGTGAACTAAGAACTACACAACCACATCAAACAAAAATGGATATAAAAATACAACAATGATGTCACCGAAAAGCTCATGGTACAGATTAATCAAGATTTAGTAATGATAACCTCAGCCCAAGAATATATCTGTAAACACCGGAGAACCCACACCTATGTGTGTGTGTGAGCATGCTGGTGCATGTAAGGTTTCTTCATAAGAGTGTTTGATAGCTGGTGTGAGCAGACATTAATCAGTCTCCCAGGAATTGATGCAGACATGAAGGAGATCGGACTCAATACATCCAAAGGACCCCCAGAGCCCCAGGCAAACCAGCGCCCCAAGAGAGGAGCAGAGAACCCCAGGGGAACGTCCAGCGGCTACAATGCAGTGGCCCGGGGGGGCCGCAATGACGAGCCCACGGGCCCTGCCAGCAACCGACTGCGCCACAGGGCAGGCCCTTCCATGGACCAGGAGAGCCGGGGCCCAGGAGCGCCCCACCCCCCAGCAGGGACCCGACCAAGGACAGGCCGACGATGGGCCGCGGTGCGGCCGGCCGCCACACCAAGCATATTCCCACCGCCTACATCCCAACGCCCCACCCCTGTCCCACGTCGGGGCACCCCACTGATAGCCGCAGCAGACGGATGGCATCCTCAGGTCAAGCTCAGCTAGCACCTGGACACCAAGTTGTACCAGCTCCTGAGTCCTGATCCCGCGCAATGCAGAGCACTGAGACCAGGCATCCAACAAAGGCCAGGGCCAGTCCAACCCACCAATGAACCGACCACGCACTATGCGCACAGAACAGGTGATCGAACGAGCAGAGACGCTGGATCCGTATCCCGCCGAGCCACCGAACAGGCACCACCCAACAATCCCAAACCTGGCACCCCGTAAAAAGGTGCCCCAACCAACAAAAGGAAGACATCAGCCCAGCACATTGGCCAACCAACACACCGGTCCACCCAGGCCTGGTCAGCCACGCACCAGGTCCGAACCGGATTGACTACCGACGCACCAGCGGGCAGGTGCATCAGTCACTGGCAGGGAGTGACAGAGGGGAAATAGGCCCCCCATTAAATGTAAGGCCTGAGGCGCACCAGGCGAGAGGGCAGCCCAAGACCCAACCTGACAGGTAGACAAAGACATACAGACAGTCCTACCTTCCCTCCCTCTTAAACACATACACTCTCACCGACACACCAAGACACCCAAGAAAAGACGCTGTACCCTCACTCACACACTGCATACACACTCTATGCTCCCAGGTCCAGGTACCGATGCCCCAGTAGATCAACCAGTCCCCAGCACCCTAATACTTTAAGTTCTAGACATTCAGTTGCAAAGTAGCAGTGATATCCATGTTATTATCAGGATAAACTTGGAAAAGTAAGAGAAGATGCTTAGTACCAGAAATTCAAATCAATGCCTCCCCTCCAATTCAATCTGTTTTATTCCTCTCATTTCCTAATGTGAGAATTCACTTCACACTGCAGCAACGTTGTCATTGGTACTGTGTAAGATGCAGCACTTGGCTTAATAAAGTTGCCATTATTTTCCTAACTGCATTAGTTAACATTTCAAAGTTCTTAATCGCTGCATAAGCTAGGGTCGGAAATTGTATAGGGACCATCTGGGGTAGAGTATTTACTAATTTATCTACAGGACATTTTTCACAGTCAGCTATTTTGTCAAAAATCTATTTTATATGAAAACCTACCTGTTCAAAGCAACAACAGAATCATTCTAAAGTGTGAGGATGTTTCTGGACATCATACTAGATAGAATAAGTCAGTTAAAGAGACAGGGGTCCTATTACTGGGCTAAATCAAAAAGCATCTGAAGTGGAGATTGCAGGGATAAATGAAAGCATAGAGCAAATATTTCACAGACAATGACACACCTTGTTAGATATAATTACTATCTAAAAGACCACAGGAGCATCGCTGATCGCTGATGTTGCCATCTACATAAGCAATAAGCTCACCTGCTATCAGTTCTGCACTGTTTATCATCTCAGATGATGCATATTCTTTCTGTCTGACCGTCCCCCCAGCTCTCTCCATCACGACATGACAGACCCGTTAATCACCGAGACCAATGGCTTGGAGCTGATCTGCCCAAATGGAGCAACACTACCCAAACTTCCCTCCATCCACCATCAAAACCTCCCCCATGGTGTTCTGCCTCCATCTCCCCTTTCATCTGTCCGCCGCGCTAGTATGTATATCCATCAGCTCAGCTGAGCATCTCGACCAGCACAGCGAGCCAGACCCCGCACACACACGCAGACATCAAGAGATGGGGAGGTAGACAGGCCAGGTAAACAAACATCACACAGCCCAATGGCTCATGTAATGCTGCATGACTTGACTGCCGCTGATGCCTCTTTAGAGAAGCGTGCGCACGCACACACACACAGCTGTGAAGAGGAGTTCGGAACCACCAGAAAACAGAACAAGTTGCGTTTACTAAAGTGGGAGGCTGGACAGATTGAGGAAGAGGGCAAGGTCAGGTCAAAGAGATGCTTGGTGATAGAGGAGAGGTGTATTTATTAAAGAAAAATGACGAGGGAAGACAGAAGGAAGATGTGTTTAGCCTCTTGAAGCCAATGTAGTTCAGCGAGTCCAGGGTTTGATTTTATTGTAACTGGTAGATAAATACAGGTGGATATATACATATACAGTGGCTTGCAAAAGTATTCGGCCCCCTTGAACTTTTCCACATTTTGTCACATTACAGCCACAAACATGAATCAGTTTTATTGGAATTCCACGTGAAAGACCAATACAAAGTGGTGTACACGTGAGAAGTGGAACGAAAATCATACATGATTCCAAACAATTTTTACAAATAAATATCTGAAAAGTGGGGTGTGCGTAATTATTCAGCCCCCTTTGGTCTGAGTGCAGTCAGTTGCCTATAGACATTGCCTGATGAGTGCTAATGACTAAATAGAGTGCACGTGTGTGTAATCTAATGTCTGTACAAATACAGCTGCCCTGTGACGGCCTCAGAGGTTGTCTAAGAGAATGTTAGGAGCAACAACACCATGAAGTCCAAAGAACACACCAGACAGGTCAGGGATAAAGTTATTGAGAAATTTAAAGCAGGCTTAGGCTACAAAAAGATTTCCCAAGCCTTGAACATCCCACAGAGCACTGTTCAAGCGATCATTCAGAAATGGAAGGAGTATGGCACAACTGTAAACCTACCAAGACAAGGCCGTCCACCTAAACTCACAGGCCGAACAAGGAGAGCGCTGATCAGAAATGCAGCCAAGAGGCCCATGGTGACTCTGGATGAGCTGCAGAGATCTACAGCTCAGGTGGGGGAATCTGTCCATAGGACAACTATTATTCGTGCACTGCACAAAGTTGCCCTTTATGGAAGAGTGGCAAGAAGAAAGAAAACCATAAGAAGTCCCGTTTGCAGTTTGCCACAAGCCATGTGGGGGACACAGCAAACATGTGGAAGAAGGTGCTCTGGTCAGATGAGACCAAAATGGAACTTTTTGGCCAAAATGCAAAACGCTATGTGTGGCAGAAAACTAACACTGCACATCACTCTGAACACACCATCCCCACTGTCAAAATACGGTGGTGGCAGCATCATGCTCTGGGGGTGCTTCTCTTCAGCAGGGACAGGGAAGCTGGTCAGAGTTGATGGGAAGATGGATGGAGCCAAATACAGGGGAATCTTGGAAGAAAACCTCTTGGAGTCCGCAAAAGACTTGAGACTGGGGCGGAGGTTCACCTTCCAGCAGGACAACGACCCTAAACATAAAGCCAGGGCAACAATGGAATGGTTTAAAACAAAACATATCCATGTGCTAGAATGGCCCAGTCAAAGTCCAAATCTAAATCCAATCAAGAATCTGTGGCAAGATCTGAAAACTGCTGTTCACAAACGCTGTCCATCTAATCTGACTGAGCTGGAGCTGTTTTGCAAAGAAGAATGGACAAGAATTTCAGTCTGTAGATGTCCAAAGCTGGTAGAGACATACCCTAAAAGACTGGCAGCTGGAATTGCAGCAGACGGTGGTTCTACAAAGTATTGACTCAGGGGGCTGAATAAATTACGCACACCCCACTTTTCAGTTATTTATTTGTAAAAAATGTTCGGAATCATTAATGATTTTCGTTCCACTTCTCACGTGTACACCACTTTGTATTGGTCTTTCACGTGGAATTCCAATAAAACTGATTCATGTTTGTGGCTGTAATGTGACAAAATGCGGAAAAATTCAAGGGGGCTGAAACATTTTGCAAGCCACTGTATGAACGCCAATGGTTGCAAAAGGAGGGTTTAACATAGAGAAATGTATGATAGTAACAACAAAATAATCTTGATGGTTCTGTTCAAAATGATGGTACTTTGCATGCGTCTTCACAGGAAATGAAAATGTATTTAAGAAAAATATGAGTGTGCATTTGTACACATCCTTTACTTTGATACACTTAAATAAAACCCTGTGTAGCTGCAAAGATCCACAACTCAGTTGAAAGGACAGCACTTAGATTCTCAATCATCAAATATGGCAACAACAAAAAAATGGCAACAGTTATTGTTGAAAGAAAGGCACAAGACACAAAACTCCCAAGACAAGTTAGTGCACCTGGTGGTGGTGTTATGGATTGCTTTTCTTCAGCAGGCATAGGGAAGCTGGTCAGGGTTGGAGGAAAGATGGATGGAGCTGTATACGGAGTAATCCGGAAAGGAAAACCTTTCAGAGGGGGCAAAATATTTGATTCTCAAGTTCACCGTCCAGAAGGTCTCAAGAGAACGTGTCCATTTTTTAGAGGAGTCCCTGATGCTGATTCAAATGGCTGAATTAGCTCTGCATGTTAGAGTTTCGGACGAGTCTGCTAATTTCTCCTTATACTGATTCAGTTGAACTAACTATGACGAACATACCTGGGACCGAATGAACAAAATTAAGACTAAAACATATTGGATGTAAAAAGGAATGCCTAGAAGAAGAAAACTAATTGGTTTGAAGATTTGAGATACTCCTAAGAAACATTAAAGGAGAATGAAAGTAAAATAAACCTAAAGAATGGAGAAAAAAATAAATAAATCTAAGTTGGCAGAAAAACAAAACCATTAAAGCTAGAGAGAAATAATGCGTGATGCCAGGAGACATGATCTTCAGCTATACCTGGTGAACACTGGGAGTCAGGCAGACCAGCGTCTGGGCGGGGACAGGCTAACCATCAAGGTTAGCCATGTGTGCTAATGTGGCTGACAAGCCTTGCCTCCATATGCACACACTCTGGCTAATGGCAAGTGCATTGAGAGCTGCCTATACACACCCCAACACACTCACAGGCAGATGGACACATAGACGTGCCACCAAATGTTATTTGCTTGGATTCACATGCAAATTTTTGTGTCGCTGTGTGTGTGTGTGTGTGTGTGTGTGTGTGTGTGTGAAATGTTCAAGCACTTTGGCGGACATGATCTGCCATTAGCATCAAGGCAGATTTCAATAATTCTGGAAAAAATACACAGTCCTGTAATTTTCCCCCTCTCTCATTTCCCGCTGACGTGTGTTTGTGTGTGTGTTTGGTGGGGGCAAAAGAATGACACGCTTCGAGAAAGACGAGGATGGGGGGTCAAATGGAGAGGCAGAAAACGGAGAGCTAGTGATAAGGGGAGGAGAGGAAAGACAGAACAGATGAGGGAAACATTTCGCCTGTCACCCAATGCGAAATGCGGAGAAGCACAAACTGATGGTAATTGGGTCTTCAATGGGCTGAAGGAAACCCACCGTAGAATTCAGAAAATAACCGAGAGAGAGAGAGAGAGAGAGAGAGATTGTGACAGATTTGGTGGAAAACACACACACAAAAGCTGTAAAATCGCACACTTTTCCTGGAGCACACAATTTAATTGGTTGTAAGGGGGGGACGGGGACGAACGGATTCCGTCCAACTAAAATGCTAATTAGTCGGTTGAAGATGATATAACTTTTGTCTTTGCTACACAAAGAATGAACACCCTGAATAAGAAATGACAAAAACAGAGCTATGACTGGTTTCCACACAACGTGGAAAATGAGCTATAGTCTCTTGTTCCAATGCACAAAAACAAGAAGGATCGGTTGATTTACATTGCAAACTGAAAATAAATTCTGAATTTGTCCAGTATGGCTTCAATCAATGGTTAACGGTATGCTGTTTCGAACCTCAGAATAAAAAAAAACAAAAAAACACTTCACTTTCACTTACAAGGTTGCTCCAAACAACACAGGAAAATCCGACAGACATGTCTAACATCAGAGGATTCCGATCCATTCACTATGGCTTTGATTCCTACTTCCTCACCTGCCAAATGTCATTGTACTTCTGAGCAACCAACTTTGTCATGTTATCTACCTGTCAGCATATCGGTGTGTGAATGCGATTGTCTTATGAGTGTGACTGGGTGAATGTGGCTCGAGCGTAAAGACATTTAAGTGGTCAGCATGTCTAGAAAAGCACTCAGATTAACACCATTTACTTGTCACTTCAGATCCAGCGAGAAATTGGCAAGTGACTGGAATCAAGTGATTTTCAGGTTATCGACAATGGTCCAGATCAGCAACCCCAACATACCTAAGTGCTACCGGGACTCACTGGCAACAATCTTCAACGTGGACACTGTTACTGAGAGGAGAAGATTAACAGATAGCCATTTTCTGGATCATTGAGTGAAGTCAGTGGGAGAACAGAGATGTAAGAAGCTATTTGAAAGGAAGCTGTACTTTCTGTGATATCCTGAGAAATATATCAGGTTCAGGAAGGCTGCAGGAAAGCCAGAGAGAGCAAGTCTATCAGTGGGTGGATAACAAGAAGGCTGAACATAGTGTAGCAAAGTTGCTCCATTATATATATTTTTTGTACTTTCACACACAAAATCTGCTGTTTCAGTAATACCAAGCCTGCTAACCACTGTCTAAAACATGAAATCTGATATACTTTACTCATTTTCAAATGGTAAAACCTTGTTTTACAGCAACTGCTCCGTCACACACTCACCATGAGGTCTTCTCTGTTCCTAACGTCAACAGAAATATGTTTAATGTTGTTCTCATAGTTTCTTATTTTATAGTTATTAAAAAGGAAAATTCTGTATCTGTTGGTCAAGGTTTTATAGAAATCACAAATCGGAAATCAGCCACAGAACTCTGATCGGCGCATCCTTCCTTGTAAAGATTCACAAAGTCATTTCCAAAAATTTTGGAGTATCTTGTATTTATTGCAATTTGGTAAATACTGTTATCCAATGAATGTCACTGCTAGGTTAAACAGGTGGCATACAAAGTCTCAGAGGGCCAAAGCACCATGCATGGACTTAAAGCTGCTGTCTTGAGTATTTGAGGGAGATAAAGATACCACCACCAAGGCCCGTTCCAAAAGACCCCCCACCCCACTGCTCTGGCTATCTTCACCCTCAATTTTTTATGCGCATCACCTGCGGTATCACAGCCGGTCAAAGAGGAAAGCAGGAAGCGCGATCGAGCATCACCAGGTGAGCGACTTCTCCATGACTGACGCCCTCTTCCAATATGGCGACTGTAAACAGGGGCGGCTTGTGTGAGCAGCCCCATCTTCACAGGTTTGCGCATGTAAGTTGATTGACAGCCGACAAGGTGGAAACTCTAATTCTATTGGCTAAAGAAATGTGGCTGTCGTTGTGAAATGCATAGGAGTCCATGAGAGGAAAGTGGGACTTAGGAAGAATAACAAATGTTGTGGAGCACCAGCCTTTTATCACCGTATTAAACCCCAATATCATTTTAAAGATTCATAAAACTTTAATACATAAATATATTCTCCGGACTGCAGCTTTAATGTTGCAGCACTGTCAGTTAAAAGTGTAACAATCACTCCAATATACATTTAAAAATCTAATTTATCTACTGTACAGGTTTGTATTTTCTTTTGTGGTTTAATGATGCTTGATTCACCTTTGAGGAAGAGAACATTTGCAGCAAAAACAAATCAGATATTGACTGACAACTTACCATCCACTTTGTCATTCACAGCGAGCGTCTTGACCAGTTGGATGTATTTACTGGCATCCAGGATGGCTGATGAGTCTTTAAGACTCCTAAAAGCAGAGACAGAGAAAGAGAGAGCGACTTGATAAATGGGCTCCACTAACAGTAATGTAGCGCATCTGCTGTATGCTGTCAGAGTTCAGTCAGATGCTGGAGGCAGGTGGTGAAAGGGGAAGAGGAGGAAACAAGGGGAGGAAGAGGGGAGAGTTTCCTCTGTTTCAGCTCGCCAACAGACGGCTGGACCCTGCATTAATGTCTCCCCTAATACCACTCAAGTTAAACTTTAATGGCCCGCCACCAGCCGCCAAGGAGTGCGTCTGTGTGTGTGCTTCCTGCTGCACTCACATCTCCCTCTTCAGGTTGATCGCCTCCTCCACGTTGTCGTGACGACAGCACAGGCTGATGAGGCTGGCGTAAGTCCCGACCGTCATGTCCTCTTTGTAGAGCTGCTTCAGCTCAAGGGCACGCTCCATGTTCTGATCAGACGACAAAACTCTCAGAAATAACAGAGCATGGTGTTGAAACACAGAAATCGAAGGAATCAAAAGAATGCGTACCTCTTCAAAGCTCAGAGCCTGGATGGCCCGTTTCAGAGCAAGGTTTAGCGGGCTGTTCTTTGCTTTCAGCTCAGCCAATTTACTAAAATGAGCCAAAGCTCTGTCATCAGTACCCTGAAGAAGACAAAATGTTCATCACATGAATAACACCGACATCTCATAACTACATGACCTGGTAGTAATATGGTTGATGTCAGAAATTTAGATCATGGGCATGAATGTTCTAATAATTTTTGGGGTTTTGGTCCTTTATTTAAAGCCTTTCTTCCAGTTTGGATGAATATACAACATACAGTTGCAATGAATAAATACAAGAATTAGGCAAACATCTTTAAAGACTTACATTATAGATACAGCCTGAAATATATTTAAACGGTGATCTACATCTTTTTCACATATTTTACTTTGACTAGACCAAAGCCTTTAAATTCTCATTAGTAACAATCAAAGATCCCCCAAAATCAAATATGTTGAGTTACTTGAACACAACAAGCATGTTTAGAGGAGACTAGATGAAAAATGCCAACTGTCAAGGATGTTGGCAATAGCATCGTGCTGTGGGTCTGATTTGCCACCGGTGTTACTTGTGGATTGCACAATACCTATAAATTCCTCAACTTTACCCCAACTCAACAGCTAGAGTGTTTTGAAACTTGGGGCACAAGTGGGTGTTAGAAGAAGAGAATATTTCGAAACATCAAAACAGGATTTGGAATGGATGAAGCAGGCTAACGATAGGTTTCTTTACTGGTCTCACCTCAAAGTCTTTATTTATTTATTTTTTTGTAGTCTATTCTTAAAAGAAGAGCCTATGGAGGGACAAAGATAAAAGTCACCTATTGTTTTGCACAGCAAGCATTCAAATATCCAGTCAGAATGATTTATTTAGCTTGTTGATAGGTCCAAGTGTCTGCCACAACTTGCTAAGGCCCAATTAACAAAACCTTAATAGGAGCGTATGTGAATGTCTGAACCAGTTTATAAAGTTTCGACCCTGATCAGCAAATAGGTTCGAACTTGTGCACCCAAATCTCAATGAAGCTATATGTTGTATACTCGTTCAGCACCAGAAAATCTGGACTGAAGCTTATAGTTAATAACCTACATCGATAAGGAGTGTTTGTAAACCTACGACCAAAACTGTGCATGCCATAAAAGTTTACTCCTGCAAACTAAATATTCAGTTTATTCCCAGATAATCCAGCACATGTAAAGGAATCATGAGGCAAATTCTGCTTCTCTGTTGTTCTTTAAACATATTTCCTTACAGTGACCCAAGGAGCGATTGACGAAGAGTATCTTTCCTTCTGATCAACCAAAGCGAGCACGTCCTGCAAAACACAAATATCAGATGTTTCTACAACTGTGATGCAACTACTTCACAATGTCAAATTCTGAAACTGAAACGTTATGACTGCTTTATGCGTAGGTTTGCTACTGAACTTTAGTACATATCAATTTTCTAGGCTTCACTAATGCTTTTTGGTTGCATGGACGGCTACAAATGAATTGCAAAGTTGTCGCTCTGGTGGGGATAGGGGGTGGTTGATGGCAGCCTAGTGCGTTGGCCGGCCAGGGCTTTGGTCGGTGGTCATGTCGCTGGGGTTTTGGGTAGGTGAGTGTGCTGGGGGCCTCCTTTACTGGCGGGGAGGATTTTACTATCCAGCAACAGGTGCTCTCCCCTAGGGGGTGCACTTGGACGGGGGGGTGTCTAATGTATTATTTGTTCTGATAGTAGACCGAATGTTGGGGTGGGTATAGATCTTCTGGGATGGGGCCCCGGAGTGGATCTGCCAGGGCCTCCCTCCCTTGGTGGATCTTGACGAACAGGGGTGCCTATTGGTGCGGTCAGCCCTCCGTTGGTCTGCCTGGGGCTCCTGTGGTCTGTGGGTCCTTTGGATGTCTATGGCACCGATCTCCTTCGTGTCTCCGTCGATTCTTGTGAGGTCGATTGATGGCTCCTCACACCAGCTATTGAACACTCGTATGGAGAAACCTTATATGCACCAGCATGCCCACACACACACAGGTGTGGGGTTTCCGGATGCATTCTTGGGCTTAGGTTACCATTAATTCTTGTAATAATCGGTACCATGAGCTTTTCAGTGATGCTGTTATTGTATTTTATATCTATCCATTTGTGAGTTGTGGTTGTGTAGTTCTCGGTTTGCAGTGTTTGATTAGTTTTGACGTTATTCTATTCCCCCTCTTCCTGCCGTCCTGTGGTATGGGGGTAGGCTGGGATGTTTTCTTTGTTCCCCTTTGTCTCTTGTATGTTCAACTCACCCTGTTCCTCTAAAAAAAAAAGTCCTACCTCTCTTCCCCTTTATTTTCCATCTCCGTGTCCATAACATCTGAATTTCTAATAAAGATTTTTTACACACATATCAAGCGGAGTACTATAGCAAAAGCCATAATTCTCCACATGTGAAAATAAATCTGTTGGGCTTTTACTTGGTACTCAGACACGGTACTCTGAGCGCCACACTGTCAGAGAAGACACATAAAAATAAAAAAATACAAATACAAATGAATTGGGAAATTGGTGCAAAATAGCTTTTTTTCACACTGCTAATAGTTTGACAAAGTTTCTTTCACATAAAAGGGATAAGGTGAGCTGGGTAAAAGAATATAAATCTGTGATAAACAATCACATTTTGCCCAGTGGTTCTAACTAATCTAGACATTAGACAGCAAATAAGCACAAATAATGATTTCTGAACTGTGGTGCTACAGAAACAGGAGGTCAGAAACTGTACCTTAATTAGCTCTGGGCAGTTGTGAGACTTCAGAAGATTTTTGATTCCTTGACAGATGGCAAAAGGAAACATAATGTTCTGCAAAGAAATTGAAATAAAAGTATATGTCAACATCAAACAGCAAAATTAGCAGGAAAAGCTGAGAATTTCAACAGCTGGTGGGCAGTTAAAATATTCATACAAAGATTGATTTCTGTAATGCCTTAAAAAGACAGTATATTAACATTTATTATGCATAAGACTCATTGTACAGAGGACATATGAAACAATTTTAAATTTATAAACAGAAAAATAAGCAGCAACAAATTAACCTCTTGCATTTTAAAATCCTTCTCATGATCTGATCAGCTTAATCACTTTTTCAGGCAACGTAATGATATAATTATTAAGATTAACTGAAAGGTTTGCCTGTTTAATGCCGCGTTCACACCGCCCAAAACGTCAACACCCAGAACGGCAAGATTACATGTTAAGTCTATGGTTGAGGCCATCAGAGTCTCTGCGGTCCTTTGTGTGCTTTAGCCGCGGCATTTCTTTGAAACTTTTTCTGCTTTCCAAGCGGCAAAAGCCAGCAATGCAGAAGTTGAGCTAGCTGAACTTTCAGCATCGTCCCCTGAGCCACGACCACTCAGAGCGTCTCACTGTAGTGACATCACTACACTTTTCTTGAATGGAGCGGAAGAGTGGGCAGAAATCATTTCAGCCATGGAAGACATATTAATAGTAGCTGTGTGCAACCGCAGGGAACTGTACGACCCGTCCTCATATTTGTATATGGACAGGAATGGAAAGGACCTTGCTTGGAGGAAGATCGATGAAGAGATCGGAAGCCAAGCCACTCTCTCGATATTATCTGCCATTGTTTAAAACATCCGGCAACAGAGGAAACCCCGCCCACGCGTTCTTTTTTTGCTCAGCAAGTGGCAGGCTTTGCAAGCTTCAGGCTTAAAAGTGTATACAGTACAAACGAGTAACTTTGTGAGGGTGCGGTGTGAACACGGCATAATAATTTTAAACTGCCATGTTTGCCACAAAATGAACACACTAAAAAAGTATTCTGTGACTAATGAGTCTGGATGATCAGATTTCAGAGAAACATCTTTAATTTAGCTCATAGGTTGTTGTCTTTTTTTTTTAACCTAAATTAGATGTGAATGTCAACTCCATTGTCATAAAACCTATCAAACATAACGTGAATTTAATCCTAATTATATTGCAGAGCTTTTCCTAATGTGCAGAGTTTAACTGATTCAGACCCAAGCTGCTTTGAAACCCAAGGCTCTCAGCTAGTGATGCATCAGTTAACAAGCAAATCAACTATTTTGTTTCTGTGCATTACATTCAACACAATCTTCATTGTGCTGGGAGATATATTGATTTATCAATTTTTTTTCTATTTATAAAGACTGAATTTTTGGAATATTCAGAGAAAAAAAAAATCACCAAAGCATCTCTTGGGAAAGCAAGTTCTAAAAAATATTTTCTGTCATTTGTAATTTCTTTATAGGAATAGAAAGGGAGAAAACTGTTTTGAGTCAAATAAAAAAATTTCTAAATTTGGCATGAAAAATAAATAAA
Source organism: Valencia hispanica (assembly GCA_963556495.2). Lineage (NCBI taxonomy): Eukaryota > Metazoa > Chordata > Actinopteri > Cyprinodontiformes > Valenciidae > Valencia > Valencia hispanica. The sequence continues at coordinate 37,204,158 of OY747711.1, forward strand.
TAAATTCAAAGATTTATTTGTAATCTATATCGCCCAGCCAAACCTTCAATTTTTCTGAAACCACACCATAGTTTATCTATAGAGCAGAATTAAAAAACAGCACAAGAGCCGACCATAGTGCTGTACAAATGAAAAATACAGACAGTAAAAATAAAATCAAAGAATAAAACCAACTAAAACTAAGGAAGGAAAATAATAAGAATCCTGAAGAGAGTCAGGAAGAATTAAAAGCCAATAAGTAGAAATTAGTTTTTGAACTCATTTACAGTTGAATAATGTCTGATCGCATGTTCAACATTTCTAAATAAATATTTAAATCAAAAATAACCCTTCTGATCTTCAAATTGTAACAGGGAATGTTAAATTCCCTGGGAATAACAGGGAATGTTAAACATTGACTATATCTATATATATATATATATATATATATATATATATATATATATATATATATATATATATATATATATTTTCATATCATGATATATATCGCTATCAACTTTTTTCCATATTGTCAAGCCCTAGGTAAGTGTTTTGATTTAAAAACTACTGGTGCCTCGATCTAGAAAGCAGCCAGACATTTCTTTCATTTCCAAAACACAATAGAAGCATAATTTCTGTAGTGAAAACTCAATCAGGTCATATACTGAAAATTGCCTCAGATTTTTTCATAAAAGCTAATCTAAAACAGGAACCAATGGAGGGAATATGCAGTTCATCAGTGTGTAATTTTTGTACCCGAGCCTTCAGTTGATTAAAGAAACTCCTCAGTTTGTCCTCCTGCGCCTTGACCTCATCTAACATGTTGTCCACCAGGTTGTAAAGCAAATATGACGTGGCCTCTGCAAAGAAATACACATACAAGCACACAAACACAGAGCAGTCGTCTTGGGAAATAAATTTCATTTGCCACCGTGTCAGTCACGGTGTCCATTTGTGCATTCATACAATTTTTCTGTAACCTCTGTATAGTGTGAGGTTGTGTCATTTCTGCTGACAGAAGCTGCTTTCGCCGCACAGTTTGAGTGAACGTACGGCAGCTCGCTGTGACAGCTTCCTCCTACTGCAACGCTTATACACACACGCAGATGTAGTCTAACTGGAAGTGACATGGATAACAGTCTCCATCGCTCCCACCAGCACACACACACCAGCTTCTGCACTGGAGACTCCCCGAATCGCACACAAACACACACACTCACTCACACACACACTCTCTCAGTGCTGTGTCAGCAGCCAGGCTCCATTTCCCTGGGTAGCAGGTCCTTCACCAATACGCTGATAAATACACACACCCATAATGTACAGAGGCTCCACAATGAGAGCTCACTGCTACCAAGACTGGATGTAAACACAGATATTATCTATGATATGCGGGTGGCATATAAGTTTTCTTACCAACAGGGTTGGAATGTTCAATGGCGAAGCGTTCATCTTTATACAGCAGCTCAGTAATCTGGAAAACAAACAAACACCTACTTAACTCATATATATATATATATATATATATATATATATATATATATATATATATATATATATATATATATATATATATATATATATATATATATATATATATATATATATATATATACAAACATAAAATCTGAATGGATAAATTATTCATATCCCTTTAAGTAATTCACATTTTGTCACGTTACAACCACAAACCGTAATGGATTTTATTGTATTCTTTCAGCATCCTTAAACTGAGCAGATAAAAGTATTTAAACCTATACATTCTCACCCCAATACTTTTTTTTTGCAACTAATTGTTTTGTTTTATTTGTGTCTTCACATTCAGCCCTCTAAGTCAATACCTTTCCTTTTGGGGTTCTACAAGGAGTTTAGGGTTGTTCTCCAGCTGGAAGGTGACCCTCCACCCAGTCTTCCTCTGAAGCCTTTTGCAGGTTCTAGCAGCTTCTCTTACAGCATTGTTTTAGAATTAGCTGCCTCCATCTTCTCCTAAACTCTGACCAGGTTCCCTGTCCCTGCTGAAGAGGGGCATGGCCACAGCATGATTCAGTCAACACCATGCGTTACTGTGTGGTTGCTGTGCAGTGTTTTCTTCCAAATAGACTTCTGGCTCGCTTTCAACAATCGCTTTCTCTACCAAATTACACACAGGTGGACTCAATTTACAAATTAGTAAATGTCTAAAAGTAATGAGTCGCATGGATTTTATTCATAGTGAAGGGGAATACTTTTCGTTTCTACAAAAAAATTAAAAATATAGTAAAAAAAAAATTTTTCCAGCCAAAATGTGAAAAAGTTCAAGGGGTCCGAATACTTTTGCATGGCATTACATAATTGGGACAATGGTAAAAGCAGAGTTTTAAATCTTAATCAATACCTTAATTGAATACAACACACAATTTGCACTTTTATCATTTTACTTAACTTTTATTACATATGTATTTGGATGCCATCAGAAAGTTTCCCCTACATTGTCAGTACAACACATGTCTCTAGTGTTGTGATGAAATCTTGATTACGTTACATTTGTTTATGCGAATAATTTTTTTGTAAAACACACAATCTCAGCCTTAAACAAGCACATTTAAAAAAACAAGCTATTTTGAGAGCATTATTCATAAATAATGGATACACCTTAAAATACGCAAGAGGTTAAATCTGATATAACATTACAAATGCAGCCTCTTTTCAATTGTTTTTTTGTTGTTGGTATAATTTAAAATTGATTTGAATCTCACCTTCACCATGCTCGCCACATCAGTGGACCTGCAGGGGGCAGTAGAAGACAATAAATGAATACCCAACTAAAACACCAGCTGCAACTCAACCAGAGGGAGATTTTATGCAATTTGATCAATAAGGTCATAAAACACAAAAAGAAATTCATCTACTTCTGCTGGAAGGAGAGATACATTAATGGCAGCATAGAGACATTAGAATCTCATTCGGCCTTGAAGTGAGCAGCATGTAAAAACATTTAAAGTCAAGGAAAATCTATTTTAGAAACAAAAAGGTGTTAAGTGTCGATAAGATCCTCCAACTTTTCTGGGGGGTTTTCCAACACAACAAATCTCAAGAGCTACAGGATTATTTCACCACAAATGGTTAACTGACAGCATAACAGAGCATACATGAAGAAGGAGCGACACATTTTCCAGTTTGACACCCTCCGTCCCGCAGTACAACGGATGAGAGAAGGCGGTACAAAAGTCTGGCGAACCACAAAAGACAAAGTCACACATGAACACACACACACACTACGGGCTAAATAGTGACAATGTGTGACATCTCCAGCGTTGTCAGCGAGATGTTGGAAAAGGAGGGGAGAGGGAGAGATGAGAGGAGAGAAGAAGAGGTCCTTAATGATTAAATTATCCCCTGACCTTGTCTTTGACAGGGGCAGGTCCCGCACAGCAATGACACGGCGCTCGCAAACATACACACACACAGCCTCCCCAAGTGACAAGCCCAATTATGACCCTGTCAGGCAACCTAACCATCAGAGGAGTGTGTGTGTATGTGTGAGGGAGAAGCAAATAGAGAAGAGGAAAAGGATTAATTCAGAAAAAGGGCCAATAATTAGTGATGGCTTAGAATATCTATTCAAAGCAGAGTGCTGCAACGCATTAACAGACATCCCAGAGATCACACGTCACAAGATCTAATGAGATGATTAACAGCTGCAGGGCCTCGCACAAAGAATTAAAACACGTGTGGTCTCATTTATAAAGCTTGCTTTTGCACAAAATATACTGTATACTTCAATTGTTCTTGTGTTCTTATGCTCAAAAAACTATGTCAAAATACTAACGTCCAGCCAATCACATAGAGTTAGATCAGCGTCCAGCCAATCATGTAATACGATGTCATATGAAGTCGCAGGACCCCGGTCAGATCGAGCAACCTGAGCACATCTGGTACCTACTTTGTGAGACCCAAAATTTATTTTGCACAAATGACACGTTTTAAAAGTACACCTAAAACACAACTTTTCTGTTACACTTTATATATCTAGGAGTGCTGAAACCTACTGCTGTAGATTATTTTTTTATTTGTTTTAACTTTCCTTTATTCCAATCTTATTGTTGCTACAAGAAGTAATCATACAATTCAAACTTTATTTTTATTGTTCTTATTGGTGTTATTGCTTGTGCCGCTGCTTTTATTATTTATTTGAATCATCTCTATACTGTTGTCGTCTTGTTACACATTTTCTTATTGCCAACTATATGTTTGTCTTTTATTGTGAAGCATTTTGGTCACCTTTTGGCTGAGTAAAGCTCTGTAATAAATAATAAATAACATTGACTGAACTAAAACTGTTAAAATTCAATTATATTTTATTGATCCCAGAGGGAAATGAAGTGTCGTTGTAGCTCATATAATTAATTCTTTAAGGATTTGTTGATGTTTGTAGATGATGATGGCTGTGGGCAGGAAGGATTTCCTGTAGCGGTCTGTATTGAAGCGAAACTGAAGAAGCCTCCGACTGAAGACACTCTGTAGTTGTATGACATCTCATGAATAGGATGCTCAAGGTTGTCAATTTTTTTGATTTTATGAAGAATCCTTCTTTGCATCATCATCATCTCCAGAGGTTCCACAGTAGTGGCAAGAACAGAACCAGCCTTCTTTATCAGGTTGTTTAGCCTTTTTAAAACCCTGGCTCTGATGCTGCGAGAGGTCCCGGGTTCATTTCCCGGACGAGCCCCCACTTGTTACGCACCCCCTCCAACAGGCAAGGAGGGAAGGGAAGAAAGGGAAGAGGACAACAGTGCAAAATGATTTGCGATTGGATTTATTAAAACAACCCTAGATTAACCTTATGGTTTACAGATTTAAGGGCCGGGAACTCCTAACAAATTCTCCTAGACACGGCCTTGGAGAATGCCCAACCTAAAACAAAAAATATACCACAAAGGTTAGTTCAAAGGTGGGAGTTTTCCCACAACGAAAATCACAGCTCCTTTTAAGCTGGAACAGAGTAATAAAAGTAAACACCAATCCGGTTAACCAAGTAAGGTATTGTCAAACAAACCAAAACTCTTATACAAAGCACTATCGGTACTTTCCAGTATAACATTTGAAATAGTTAAACAAAATAAGAACAACAGTTTACTCTCAAGTAAACAAATACTAAGTTGTTCTAGAAACTTAAGGTCTAAGGTAACTTTTTCACTTTAGAACACCCGCTTACAATCTTTCAACAAAGTTGGTCAAACCACATAAATGGAGTTCAGCAAAGTGGAGACTACTATGGTGGAAGTAGCTCCCTCACATGTGGTTCCACTGGATTTTTATCTGGTCTGGAAAAAGGACAGCAATCAGTCCAATTGACAGCACCTGCCCCTGCACAGCCCTGATGATGTCAGATGCTGCCTTTGGGATTGGTTTCCATGGCGATGGCAAACTCCAGTGATCAGCCCTCTTCCTTCTTGGTGTTGCAGGTGCTCAGGCAACTAGTATTTAAAACAAATACAAACACCGGCAAACAAAGGAAAGCGGAGGAGAGAGAAAATAACCCAACACAACATAAGGGGACCGTAACACCCCAACAGATGAAGCCTGAAGAGATTACAATCTACAACAGACTTGTAGAAGATTTGCAGCATCTTGCTGCAAACCTTGAAGGACCTAAGCTTCCTCAAGAAGTACAGTCTGCTCTGTCCCTTCTTGTAGATGGTTTCACTGTTCAGTCTCCAGTCCAGTCTGTTGTCAAGGTGAACTTCTCCCATGATGGAAACAGTGTTTGACTTATCCCGGTTTCTTCTGAAACCAACAATCATCTCCTTTGTTTTATTCACATTCAAAGTAAGACGATTGTTTCCCCACCATGTCACAAAGTGGTCCTGTTGGTCAGGTAGTCATTGATCCAGGCTATTGTTGATGGCTCCACCTGTGTCTTCAGAAGTTTCTGACAAAGCAAATCAGGCTGAATTGTATTAAATGCACTGGAGAAATCAAAGAACATGATCCTCACAGTGGTGGCTGTTTTGTCCAGATGACAGTGGTTTGGTTGAAGCAGGTGTATGATGGCACCTTCAACTCCAACTCCACAGCAATAAGCAAACCGCAGCGGGTCCTGATATGTTCTTATTTGCTCACTCAGGGGTGCCAAACAGGAGTGTCACCAGGACATTCATGATGTGGGATGTCAGGGCAATAGGTCTATAGCCATTGATGGCTGATGGGCGAGTTCTCTTTGGTACTGGAACAAGGCAGGATGTCTTCCACAACACTGGAACCTTCTCCTGAGTTAGGCCAAGGTTGAAGAGGTCCTGCAGAAACCCACAGAGCTGTTCTGCACAGGCCTTCAGGACTCTGGGGCTGACACCATCTGGACCTGCAGCCTTGTTCCGGTTCAGTTTCTCCAGCTGCCTCTTCACCTGACTTTTGGAGACAGACAAGTGGGAGGGGGAGGCAAAGGGGGTAGCAGCATTTCCTGACTTGGTTGAAGTCAAACTTGTGGAATTAGAAGAGTCCATGGCTGAGGTGAAGGATAAAACATCCGAGGTGTAACAGGAAAGCTGTTGCTCAGAGGAGAGTGTGATGTCTGTTTGGCTGGGAACAGGAGAGGAGGATGCTGAGCTAATTCCTGAATTGAACCTGTTAAAGAATGTGTACAGTTCATTGGCTCTGTCCAGACTTCCATCTAGCCAATCCTTCCTGTCAATAAAGCCTATGATCTTTTTCATTCCTGACGAGACATCTTTGATATTATTCCTCTGTAATTTGTTCTCCAGCTTCTTCCTGTATGCCTCCTTGCTGTTTGTGATCTTGACCTTAAGTAACTTCTGTATACTCCTGAGTAATTCCCTGTCTCCCTTCCTGAAGGCTCTTTTTTCCTTGTTTAGCAGTTCCTTCAGGTCACTGATGATCCAGGGTTTGTTATTAGGGAAGCATCTCACTGTTATGGTGGGGATGATGTTGTCCACACAGAAGTTTACATAGTCAGTCAAACACTCAGTCAAGGCATTAATGTCCTCTCCATGTGCTTGGCAAAGAGTCATCCAGTCTGTGGTTGCAAAAAAGCCCTGCAGGGCTTCTTCAGCTTCCTGTGACCATTTCCTCACTGTTCGTTTTTGTCACAGGTTGCCTCTGTACAAGTGGCTTATATTATGAACAGAGAAAAACAAGATTGTGATCTTATTGTCCCAGAGGAGGTCTTGGTTTGGACATGTATGCATCCTTTATATTTGCATAAAACAAGGTCCTGTTTTCTCTCGTAGAGCAGTTGACAAACATTTGAAATGTTGAAGTGTAGACGAGAGCGAGGCATGATTAAAATCACCAGATATTGCCACAAATGAATTGGGGTGCTGGGTCTATGGCTTAGCAACAACGGAACTGATGACACCAGATGCATTGCTTGCAATGGCTGAAGGTGTAATGTAAACAACTGCCAAAATAACACTGGTGAACTCTCTTGGTAAATAATATAGAGGAAAAATTACTGCAAAGAGTTCAATATCTGGGCTGCAGAGGCGACACTTCACAGTAACATGTCCTGAATGACACCCTCTGTTGTTGACAAGAACTGCTACTGCACCTCGTTTTCTTTTCCTGCTCGTTTTCAGATCTCTGTCTGCTCGTACAGTCAGGAAGCATGGCAGAGAGACGTCGGAGTTGGGGAAATGATCCTGCAGCCACTTCTCATTAAAACACATAACACTGCATTCCAGATACTCTGGCTGAGTCCTTGTAAGGGCTTGGAGTTCATCCATCTTGTTAGCCAGTGATCTCACGTTGCCCATTACGATCGATGGAAGAGATGGCTTGAACTTCCTCCTTCTCTGTCTTTTTTTTCCTGCTCTGCATCCACGTCTCCTCCTTATCAATTCATCAGGGATTTGTGCCTTCAGTTGAGATATTATTTCAGCTTTTGCGATGTTAATCAGCTGCTCCCAGCAGTAAACCACATTGTTGCCATGGTTACGCAGCTTAAGTTATCAAAAAGTGAAAATCCTTCCAGCTTCACAGTACCAAAAACTAGAAAGTATAGAGGTAACGAAAAATGGAATCTTCCTCAAGAAAACAGAGGAACCAATGTACAAAAAAACAAAACTTAATATGTAGCCAACAGAGCCACTCCAACATGCAGCCACCCAGAGCAGCGCAATTTTAGAACTCATGAATTCTAGAGTTTACTGAATTCCTGGGGTCTCAGCAAACCCAACTTATGATTAACCAAGTAATCACAAAATTACTTGGTGATTTATGCGTCTCTACGTCAACCATAAACGCCTCAATTTCAGTCACAGTGGAATTGCGCTTTCTAAGCCTCCTGGTTGCTATGGTTACCCGTGAAACACCCCATATCAGCCGGCTTAAGTCCATGCAGAATAATCACTAGGCACTTTGCATTGACCGTTTATGGCAGAAAGTAGGTGTGTAGGAGGGATATGATTCAAAATCACCTGAGCACATTTCTAGGGAGAGAGTGATTTATAAAGCGGCCATTGTGTGCAGATCTGCGTACTCAAAGTTTGATAGATCGGAAACTTACTTGGTGTCTAGGGCTGTAATCAACCAAAGAAATTCTTGGACTGAAACCCTAAAATTCCGACCAAAAATCCCAAAAATTCTGACAGCATTTTGCATTACGTGCATCTGCGCAATATAATATGCCATGATTACTGCAATTACACTAAACGGCAAGGCAATTCAGGGAAATTGATCTTAATTAAACATGCCTGATCAAGACAAGTACAAACGGAATAAAGCTGCGCATTGGGCTCAAAACAAAGACTGTGGGCACGGCGCAATTGCGCATTAGGCAATAAAATAGAATAAAAAACCCGACCAAATCCAGTAAACAGAAATAAATCTGCACAATATTAAAAGGGAACCATATGTTCGTTATTATTAGCAATAAAATGAAACAAAATAAATAGGACTGTAATCAACCAAATTCTGCCACACTGCCGATGTCTTTGACATAGTAGAGGACTCACTGTAGTAAACGCTAAACAAAAATATTCAGCAAGCCACATAGGGCTTAATTTGAGCCGGATCCGGCCGAAACAGGATCCCCCACCGGTTGATTCTGACCTACCCGCGTTCCGGGACCTATTTTGGCTGATCCGGCACCCCTCTCATGTATAAAATATTATATTTATATATTTAAAAAAAACTATTTTAAATTTATTAAATAAAATAATAATATGCGTAGGCATTCATAGACCAAATCCCGAGATTGTAATGCTGTGGAATGTGTGTTTTATTTTTTGTAAGCTCAGATTTGTATATGTAATGGTTTATGCCAAGATTATGCGTTAGTGTTGTTGCACTGTTCAGGGGGGTGGGGCACTGTTCAGGGGGGTGGGGCACTGTTCAGGGGGGTGGGGCACTGTTCAGGGGGGTGGGGCACTGTTCTGCAGGCTGCGCGCGGGGGAGTGCGCAGTTGAGTGCCGGGGAACTGGTGTGTCTGTAAATGTAGCTAGACAGACAACCGGTTTATGTGAGAGTTCTTTTGATCACTGTTTTGTACAGCGTGATTGCGGCCAACAGCAGTCAGCATTAAAGCATTCGATCACAACCGTTGTCTGCATCTATCGGAGAACATTACAATTTTTAAAACATTCAGGCCTGTAAGGCCCACATCATGTTTTTACACCTTTTTTTCCCGCTACCATTTACTGCGTTCTGGGAACAGTGCGCGTCTCTGGTCATGCCTGCGCTGTCATGTACTTTGCCTTCCGGCACCTAGCACTGAAGCCACAGCACGTTGAATAACATGGACTTCTTCGATCTCCCTGTAAGACTGTTAAAGCAATATCACATGAGAGGCAGCGCTGTTGTAGCCTACTCTAAAATCAGCACCGATCAGCTCTCATGGAATGTCTCTTGTCCAATGGAATTTAAGAAATTAACACCAATCAGAATTTTGGTCGACTCGGAACGCATCGACCAATAAGTCGACTAGGACTTTACAGCCCTATTGGTGTCAGTAAAAATTTTTTTTGTCTGAGCTCAACTACGATTTTAGTAAGGATTCTACTCAAAGTTTTAAAAATGTAACCCCAGGAAAACGAACTTCAGGGCCTTCAGGGTTTGGAAGAAAGCTCATCTTTTTTCGGGGGGGAAGGGGGGCCTTCTTGTTGAGGTGGAAGCACAGAATTTATTAATTTTTCATGTATCAAATTTTTATGTGTCACAAGTCATATCGCTATAGTGAGGTTAACCAACCAGCATGTCTTCCTAATGTCTTGCAACCCCACCAGATGTGCAAATCTGATAGATGAATCCAAAAGACTTAGTTAGCAAAAGGTGGTTCTACAACTATTGTGGTGAAAACAAATGGTTGCGACACTTTATTTGTTAAAAAATATCTTAAAAATCAGACATAATTTTCCCTTTACTTAGAAACTGCACACAACTTTGAGATAGTCTATCAAATATAACTACAGTAAAATATATATAGAAGGATGTAACATGTCAGAATGTAAAACATTTAAAGTTGTATCAACAGTTTCGCAAGCCACTGCATATAAAGAACTTGGACAAGCTCAAGAGAATAAAGTTGAGCTTAAGTAATAGATTTTTGCTCAGTAGAAGACATAACTTTAGTCCCTGCAGGGAAGTCAGCACTTTACTCCTTGGTTTACTTCCAGCATCGCTCTGGGGTCCGTGTGTTTTTGTGAAGCAGTGTAGTGCTAAACTGTAAATATTCATAAACACCTCTTCAACAAATGGCTGTGAGTCAGACGCTGGTCCTAAGGCTAACCCCTCGTGTGTCAGAGAGAGTGAGAGAAAATGCAACCAGCACAGAAGTCCAAGGAGGGGGGATAATTTGCATATCTCCCACGTTGCTTTGGGGCGAGAGAGTGAGGGCCTCCATATGTATGAGGCACCCACGTATATCTGTGTGCCTGATGCAGCGTCTCTCCCTGCAGCTGCCCGTGCACACAGACGCCGGTGGATGGTGCGACGGACCACACGTCATGTTCACACACGTTCAGAGCATATGCTGCAGTGACCTCCATTGAGCCACACAAAACCCCAGGCTGGGGCTCGGAGGGGGCTCCAAATATGTAAAGATGCCGAATGGAAAGTAATGCAGATAAAGGAAAGACAAACAGAATAACTGGCTACTTGACTCACATTTTGAATCCGGTGATGAGGCTGCCGCGGAAAAGCATGACGTCCAGGGGTGGGAAAGAGGGATCAGACACTGAGGTGAAGAAAGCAAAAAGAGAAATGTTAAGAAAAACAGCAGATCCGAGAAAAGTCTGCGATTACTCATTCAGAGAGTGTGATTCTTCTGCTCAGGCAACAGACTGCTCAGTTCAATTCCAACACTAAGCCTCCCTCAAGGAATTTAGGTGCCGTTTTCGACCAGTGTCTCTTGAAGGTCACTGAAACATCTTGTCTGAAGCGGCTGTAATAATTTGAGCAAAGTTTCCAAAGAAACCTGGAGTTAAAACAAGAACTTGAGATTATATTCATGTTTTTATTTCTCATTTGACTTTCATGGGCAACAACAACGAAGCCCTTAATTGCTTGGTCAAAACTCTGCAGCAAGACTCTTAACTAGAACCAGAATCAGTCCTGTGTTGATGGATTAGTTGTAGTTAAATTTTAAGTCCTGACTTTTACTTTTACTCCCTTTTTAAATTGTTGAATTGTTAAATTGAAAACATGCTGTCTTGGATTCTGGAGGAGCTGAAGACATTCTTTTTCAAAAAGGTGCTTTTTCTTAAGATCTATTTTTGTATATTTGTTTTTTATCATCTACACCAAACAAAAATATAAAACACTTTTTTTTGCTCCCAAGATCCGAAACATTTTCTATATATTGCACAGGTATGCCTTAGACTGGCAACAATAAACAGCCACTCTGAAATGCAGGAATGTCAACCAGAGCTGTTGCTCATGAAATGAATGTTCATTTCTCTACCATAAGCCATCTCCAAAGGCGTTTCAGAGTGTTCCGACTATCTGTGCTACCCTACAATCCGTCCTACTCTGCAGCAATGTGCATGCGCAGTTCGATGTTGCGTCAGTTTGCTTACTCAGCAAACCAGTCATCGAAAATTTCTACCTGGAAGTTTCATTTCATCTGTGTTTTCTTCGTCGAGGGTTACGATAAGTTTTATTCAAATTATCTTATAACTGGCTTTCATTAAGCTGTTATATTGTATACTGTTGTATTATACTTGTCTCAAGTTTACATGACAGCCCTTGCAGGTATGTTTGTAAATCGCTTTAGTTTCACGTCTGTGATATCGTTATAGTGCGTGCAAACAAGTAATCTAGTCCCATTGTTTAGAGTCAACCACGTGAAATGCGACAAATACGGTCTACAGTTGTGTGCGAAAGTCAGGGCACCCCTTTAAAAACAGCATATTTTATATATTTAAAAATGTATATTCATATTTACTGTCTCTCTGGTATATGGGAAAAAAGACAATATTGTCAGGAAACATTAATGCATAGTTACATTTTATTTTATAAATTGAACAAAATTACAAAAATTAAAAACATAATTTTGGCATGTGCAAAAGTCGGGGCACCCTACAGCATCAGTACCTTCAGTACTTAGTAACACCCCCTCTGGCAGATATCACAGCTTGTAAACGCTTTTTATAGCCAACAACAAGTTTCTGGATTCTATTATTTGGGATTTTTCCCCATCCTTCCTTGCAAAAGGCTTCCAGTTCTGCAATATTCTTAGGACGTCTTGCATGCACAGCTCTTTTAAGATCTACCCACAGATTTTCGATGATGTTTAAGTCGGGAGACTGTGAAGGCCATTCCAAAACCTTCAGCTTGCGTTTCTTGAGGTAGTCCATGGTGGATTTGGAGGTATGTTTAGGATCATTATCCTGTTGTAGAAGCCATCCTCTTTTCAGCTTTAGCTTTTATACAGATGCTGTGATATTTGCCTCCAGAATTTGCTGGTATTTAATTGAATCCATTCTTCCCTCCACCCGAGCAATGTTTCCTGTCCCACTGGCTGCAACACAACCCCAAAGCATGATGGATCCACCCCCATATTTAACAGTTGGCAAGATGTTCTTTTCATGAAATGCTGCTCCTTTTTTTCTCCAAACATACCTTTGCTTATTGTGGCCAAAGAGTTCTATTTTAACTTCATCAGTCCACAGCACTTGTTTCCAAAAGTCATCAGACTTCTGTAGATGTTCTGTTGCATATTTTGGACGTTGTATTTTATGATGAGGTCGTAGATAAGGTTTTTTTCTGCAGACTCTTCCATGAAGGTCTTGTTTGTGCAAGTATCGGCGCACAGTGGAAGGGTGCACCACCACTCCTGAGTCTGCTAAATCTTCCTGGAGGTCTTTTGAAGTCAAATGTGGGTTTTGGTTTACCTTTCTGATCAGACTACGAGCTGTTCTCTCCGAGAGTGTCCTTGGTCTTCCAGATCTCTTCTTGACCTCCACAGTTCCCCTCACCTGCCATCTCTTAATTATGCCTCGCACTGTGGAAACTGCAAGCTGAAAACGCTTTGCTATCTTCTTGTAGCCCTCCCCGGCATTGTGGGCATCAATTACTTTCATTTTTTCTGTCTTACACAGCTTCTTAGAGGAACCCATGGTTGCTGAGTGTTTGTACAAGGTTTGTGGAGTCGCCGTATTTAAGAAACCCTCAAATTGGCACCAGCTGCCACTCCCTAATGACAATTGTTGACACATGCTTCAGGACCAATGAGCTGGAAGAGGTCTGAGCTTGTAAAAAGAATCTGAAACTTTGAAACTCTCAGGGTGCCCCAACTTTTGCACATGCCAAAATTATGTTTTTAATTTTTGTAATTTTGTTCAATTTATAAAATAAAATGTAACTATGCATTAATGTTTCCTGACAATATTGTCTTTTTTTCCCATATACCAGAGAGACAGTAAATATGAATATACATTTTTAAATATATAAAATATGCTGTTTTTAAAGGGGTGCCCTGACTTTCGCACACAACTGTATTTTGCGGGTTATTTGTGCTTAGAATTATACTGCGTTTAGATATTTTAGAGTAATAATACTTTTTTATTCTAGTGAAATTTCTTCAGCATTTCCCAGTGTCTCTGGTTCACAAAATAACTGAAGATCTTCTATTTAAGCCGATTACGTTTTGGTGTTTTTTAAAAACCAAATCCTTGAATCCAAAACCGATGGAATATTTAGTCAATTTAACATTTATAGTGTAAGGACTTTAACAGCAAGAGTACATTATTATTTGTCTATGTTTTATATCATGACATTCATGTGTATCTTTTAGCATGCTGAGAGCTACAGAACCTTGCTGAGGGAGAAATTAATGATGTGCTGACCAGTCATTAAAGCTTAAGGAAATGAAATAGCCTGAGCTCTTCCATAGTATCGTCATAATATACATAAATGATAATGATGTACAGCACACCATTTCAATATATTACTCTAACATTTATTGTTAAGTCATTAACTACAGGTATATAATAAAAATATTGCATTTACAGGTAATGTAGTGGAATATAGTCTTAAACTAGATGAATATCAATAAATTCCTGGTAAATTGTCGTGGTTTTCAACCACCTCTTGAACTTTAATGGTGACGTTCACAATATTTTATGTCCACAAAAAAAACTGTGCTTACGCGATGAGTAAAAAAAGAGCACTTTAATCCCAGATGGACTTTATTTACCCAAGTTGTTGTGAACACATCAAAACTGATTGATCCAAGACACGAATAATACTTTTCAAATCCAGCTATACCAAATCCTCGATCTGTGTAAAATGATCAGTGTAACCCACAGAGTTCAAGTCTGAAGTACATTATCTAAATTTGTATTTGAGTGAAGTGTTTCCATTGAAATGTTTGTTTTTCCAACGAAAATACATAGATTATTTCGGTCACCATCATAATGTTAGATTATAGGTTATGAGTTGTTAACTGGCTCAGAAACAATTGATCTTTCAGGTGCATATGACCTCTGGTTTGGTGGTCACATTTTGACTATGCTACATGTAAAAGAATTACAACTAATTTACGCAAAAAAATGTTTGCAGGGATAATCTGTACTTTTTGATGTGATTGATTACAATAAGATACTCTTTCATTCTAACAATCCCCTAAGGTTAGAAATTCAGAAAATTCTTATAAAGGTTTTTAGTGCATCTATATATGCTAGCCTTAGCTTTACTAAACGGGTAGCATTTTCTGGTGGTTGCAGAAAGGTTTTTGTTATTTTTGTAAATTTTTGTTGTGCACACTGGGTCCATTTTTTTCATGCGATTAATTCGCACGTCAGTATTTTCTTTCGAATCAATGTCAAGTCAATGGGGACGTGCACACCACTGGCGAAATTCCATCCTGCGGTTTGGCGAGTTTTAATTTTTTCGGATTGAGGTCCATTTTTCTTAAAACTCTTATCCGACAGATAAACACTTGACCAATCAGAGGCATGGTGATGGTGTCATCAGAGCAGAGTCGAACTGAAGTGTCACTTTCATTGAAGTAACAAATTTTTTTCTACACCATGGCTGAGCGTCTGATCCTTTTTGTGTCCCAGCACCCCTGTCTCTTTAATAAAAAAGAGAAAAACTACAAGGACAACGATTATAAGGATAATGTGTGGCCGAAGAACTTGGATATGAAAATGGTAGGTAAATCAATGTGTACAAATAGCTGTGCAGCCATCAGCTCTCGATACGTCATGACTTGACACCTCTTGGAAATTGAAGCAGAAATCTACACAAAAGATTACAAATCTTGAACGTTAATCAAACACATTGTGACAAATCCATAACATCTCAAACGAGATGCGGTAACTTATTAACCTGGAGTGAATGAAATTGTCTTTTGCGCTAGATTTGATTTGTTTTCTCACAGTTGAAATGCTCGTCAATGGTTTGGCTACACGTTAAATAGGACAATTTACGTTTGGTTTATTGTTGTGTATGTTATGATTGATTACAGAGGAATTTATTTGTTAACTACAGCCGCAATGTTCTCATCACAACATTCCCTTCCCGGTGTTCTCTGTTGTTGATAAGGGATGTGCGGAATGTTTTTAATTGGATTTTCATAACTTATTCGCAATTTCGCAGCGCGTCTGGTGTGCATACACAACACGTCGATTTTCGGCATCCGATTTTTCGCAATTTCGTGTCGTTTATTCGCATCGAGCCCGGTGTGCAAAGACCTTAACTGCTAAACTGCCACTTCAATCCAGTCACTTAAAAAATGTTTTCCGATGATTATATCCAAGATTTAAGCTAACCGTTATTGTTTTTAGCATGTAAACATGACGGAAGCAGTTTTCGAAGGGTAGCACTGACAGACATAGCTATATAGGCGTGCTACAGTAGGACAATCTGACAAGGTACCACAGATAGTCAGAACACAGAATTTGGTAGTACATCCAACCGGCCTCACAACCCCAGACCATGTGTAACCACACAAGCCCAGGCCCTCCACATTCAGCATGTTCACTTGTTTGTGGGAAACACTGCAGAGAGGTACCATGACGAGATCCTGAGGCCCATTGTTGTGTCATTCATCCACGACCATCACCTGATGTTGCGGCATGATAATGCGCGGCCCCATGTTGCAAGGATCTATACACAATTCATGGAAGCTGAAAACATCCCAACTCTTGCATGGCCAGCACACTCATCGGACAGGTCACCCATTGAGCATATTTGGGATGCTCTGGATCGGCGTATATAACAGCGTGTTCCAGTTCCTGCCAATATTCAGCAACTTTGCTCCGCCATTGTAGAGTAGACCAACATTCCACAGGCCACAATCAACAACCTGATCAACTCTGTGATGGAGATGTGAGGCACTATCACAGATTTGGACAGATTTGTGAACAATATTTGAGAGTAGTGGGTCTCTGGTCTATATAGAAGATGTTTCAGATCTTTGAGTGCAGCTCATGAAAAATGGGAGCAAAAACAGAAGGGTTTTAGCTCCCATTTTATATTAAAATCTTTTTATGTTTATTTTTATTTTATATTTATATTTTTAGTGGTGTCAATTATCCTATTATTTGTCATTTTTAATCTTTAAATATACTGTTTCTGCATGCAAATTGCCTTTAAATAAAATCAGTTTTTAATAGGCTTCTTGTGCTTGAGTTGTTAGGGGTTAACCAGTATTGTGAAATAAATGTAATGTTCTGTTCTGTGTAGTTTACATACTGATAGTTACTATGTGTCTCTTCTTTATGATATGGTGACCAATCTGATTATGTGACACTGTAGGTCAGGTCAAACCTGCTGATTCAGACTCTTACAGCCTGGGTTGGCATGGCAACTCTCTTTTACGTCTAAGAACGTCCTGACATACATTGATTATGCTTCTATATCAAATCTTCTACGCTTAATGAGTCAAATGCCTACCGACTGAGAAATGTTTGTTTGTAATGTCATAGGTGATAGACTCTTGATTACTGAACCTATATAATCCTGTGTCTTGTTTTGGAAGGCAGGTCAGTATTGCATATTTCTCTGTTAACGCTGTACCTCCTTGTTTGATCAACCAAGTCTGTTTTAAACCCACCGAGAATCTGAAGGAATCTCCCTCATCTCTTTTATTAAAGAACTTCAATAACACACAGCCTGAAGTGGACATCGATTGGCCTGTTCGCCACTACAACAGAAGCGCAAGATGAGTGAGGAGGAGCGGTAAGCTGCAGACAATGTTGCCAATTCAGCATCTTTGTCGCTTTATTTAGCAAGTTTTTAGACCCCTCCAGAAAAGCTTTTTCAATAAAGCGATTAGCGAAAAATCTAGCTAATTTTTCTGGGGTTATTGGAGAGTTTTGGGTTAAGTACGTATCCTTGTTACTTTCCCTGAGCAGCGGTGGTCTTGTTTCCTGTCTCGGAGCACTCACAGCAGGCAGACAGGCCGTCCGCGTGCAGCACCTCCACCCGCCCCGAGGTCCATCTGGACTCAGAGCAGATATTTACCCCACTGAGTCCAGAATGCTAACGAATCCCGCATGCTCTAAGCCAAAGTTGCAGTCAGCACTGGGACTAGTCTCAAACACAGAAATATAAATGGCTGGGACTGCATCTTTTAAAAACAATAAATGACTTCATAAAGCCACTTTTTGTTTTATATATATCAATCTTTTGTTCTGCCACAATGATGTAATGAATCTAATTGAAAATACCTCAAGTTGAGGGCTTTTCTCAGCAATTGTTAGGTGCAATTAAGAGATTTAAGAGACTCCGATTAATTAATTACAGATCATAATTAATCTCAAAGTTTTTTTTAATCTCTTGACAGCACTAATATTTTTAGTTTGTATACTCTGCTTCTAAATCCCTTCTTTTGTCACTATAAAAGGTGCTACATAAAGAACTTGATTTACGAATAACCCTGTTTCAACACTAAAGCTGCTTAGCTATAAGCAGCATGTCGGTAAAGCAGACTCTACTAAATTAAATGGACTGCCTAATTAACCAGTACATATGATCGTTTTATAGTCATGTTACTCTATAAAGAGCAGAATGACAAAAAGGTATAACATTCTGCATAATAAGCACATCAAAACTAATGTGTAGGTATTTTATAATTCCATGCATTCAAATCAACAAATACAAAGATAGCATTTTATATAACTTTTTATAAAACATTATGAAAATCAATGCACTAAATTAACTTAGCAGCAAATAGATCGAGTAAAATCATTGTTCCAACATTTGTGTAAATATTGTGATACAGTGTAGATTAATATCTCAAAGGTACCCCCAACCCAAGGAGATTGGGGGGGGGGGGGGTTAAGTAAACGAATAAATACATAAAAAATTTTACTTGTATATTACCTGCTAAAAGATGCAGTTTCAAATCTACATTCAAGAAAGTTAAGAATTATGGTCTTGATGTTACCATCTAAATAATATTCTCATGCATATTTACTAGGGATACAATAGGAAAATTTAGCGATATTCAATATCAATACCACTGTAATGGTCAATAGCTAATATTTAATACACATACATGTATACAGTCCCTGTGCAAAAGTTTTAGGCAGGTGTGAACAAATGCTGTAAACAATGAATGCTTACAAAAATTATTGTTAATCATTTCTTTTCATCAATCAACAAAAAGCAGTGAATGAAGAAGAGAAATCTAAATCAAATCCACATTTGGTGTGACCAACCTTTGCCTTCAAAACAGCATCAGTTCTTCTAGGTATACTTGCACACAATTATTGAAGGAACTCGGCTGGTAGGTTGTTCCAAACATCTTGGAGAACTAACCACAGATCTTCTGTGGATGTAGGCTTCCTCACATCCTTCTGTCTCTTCATGTAATCCCAGACACACTCGATGATGTTGAGATCAGGGCTCTGTGGGGGCCATACCATCACTTCTTGATCTTCTTTACACTTAAGATAGTTCTTAATGACTTTGGTTGTATGTTTGGGGTCATTGTCCTGCTGCAGAATAAATTTAGGGCCAATCATGCTCCTCCTTGATGGTATTGCATGATGGATACGCATCTGCCTGTATTTCTAAGCATTAATCCTGACCAAATCTCCAACTCCATTAGCAGAAATGCAGCCCCAAACGTTCAACACTCTTTATTGTACCGCTCTCCAGCCCTCCGACAAACAAACTGCCTTCTGATACAGCCAAATATTTAAAATTTTGACTCATCATTTCAGACTACCTGCTGCCATTGTTCTGCACCCCAATTCCTATGTTTTCCGTGCATACTTGAGTTGCTTGGCCTTGTTTCCAGGTCACAGGTATGGCTTTTTGGCTGCAACTCTTCCATGAAGACGTCTTACGGCCAGACTTCTCCGGACAATAGATGGGTGTACCTGGGTCCCACTGATTTCTGCCAGTTCTGGGCTGAAGGCACGGCTGGACATCTTCAAGATTTCAAAGGGCAATAAGCTTGAAGTCATCTGCTGCATTAAGCTTCCTTGGCCGACCACTGCGTCGACGACCCTTAACGTTGCCCGTTTCTTTGGGCTTCTTCATAAGAGCTTTAACAGCACATCTTGAAACCCCAGTCTGCTTTGAAATCTTGCAGTATAACTACCTTGGGTCCTGTTGCTGTGCTAAATCTTGCCATGACTTGAAACCATCTTCCACAACCTCACCTTGAAAGTAGAGTTTGGCTGTTCCTCACCCAGTTTAAGCTTCCTACACAGCCGTTTCTGTTTCAGTTAATGACTATGTTTCAACCTACATGTGACATTGATGATCATTGGCACCTGTTATAATTGGTTGATCATACACCTGACTCCAAAATCCCTGACTTTGTGCAAGTGTGCCTATAAGAATTGATGCTGGTTTGAAGGCAAAAGGTAGTAACACCAAATATTGATTTGATTTAGATTTTTATTTTGTTTGCTCACTTTGCATTTTGTAGATTGATAAAATAAACAATTTTTCTGAATGGATTCTTTGTTTACACAATTTTTTCACACCTGCCTAAACCTTTTGCACAGTACTGTAATATGTACTGGTACATATATACACACACACATACAAACATGCATATATAAATATAAAATATTGACAGCGTGTAAAAAATGATCCTACAGTTTGCTTATCTACCTCAGTTAAACCTCCCACCATCCTGTGCTGCCTCACTACGACTGTCACATGACCAAACAAAAACCTCATGGGCAGCCCGTTCCCCCTCCCGAAACACAAACGGCAACAACATGAAAGTAAACATTGGTTGTTAATAATGGACCCAGTTTTACTTATCGGAACAATTCAGATATGTTTAATAAATTACTAGCATCAGCCAATACCGATGTTGATGCTGATATACTTTGCAACTTGGGCTGGACAATAATTCAATATATGCCACGGTATACTTTTATTCAATAACGGTGATATGAGTTTTAAACACATTTCTGGTAATTCAATATACATTACAGTAATTTTTTTTCAAACAATTTTTTTTTTGGGCTCCAGTGGCCTTTATATGACAGTTACTTGACAGGAAAGGGGTCAGAGAGAGCAGGGAATGAATATACATTACAGTATATAATTACAGCGTTTCACTGACTGACGTTTCACGGCGTTAACGAGCGCAGCCATTTCAAGCCAAACAGAAAGAGCCGCGACACATTGGCTACGTCAGTGATGACATACACCACAGACAGGACAGGAGCCCGGCAGCAGCAGTTGGCTGTGCTTAGGACGTGGTAGACAGATAAACTAGGCTAATCTCAACGAGGCAAGCTTTATCAACAAAATGAGTGCTCCTAACAAGTTGAGCCGAGTTGAACGCATGGACAAGATTACAATGCTTCGGGCACCGACTAAACTCCGCTATTGGTAAGTTATACGGTTAAAACACACCTGAGTTTTACGTTATTTTGTGTATGGTATGAGGATTTATTACTAAAATCATTTCTGTAACAAATACAATATGCTTCACACAAAATAGGACGTTTATATCCAAAGGCACTACTTTTTTTTATTATTTCTAATGTGTGCAATTTATGCTTGCTATATTTGTTAAATGCCATTTAATAAGTATATAGTTAACCATCTGTTGTGGGCATTCTTGGCAGTTTTTCCGAGGCTTTTATATAGTATATATCGATATCGGAATTATATCGTATCAACCGAAATTAAGAAATATATCGTGATATAAGTTTTGGCCATATCGTCCAGCCCTATGTGCAACCAATAATATTTACATTAGAAGACAGTATTTCCATTTAGGGTAAAACAAGTGTAATCAGGCAGTTCACAGAGATAAAACTGAGAGATAGATGCTGCAGTAAGTGTTGGATGTTTGAGTCTAAAAGATGAAAGACAAAAAATAGGAAAGGCTATCTATAATTTAAGAGCCTTTCATATCTCACCCCTCTGCAACATGGAACGCTCTTCACTCTTACTATTTACAAATTCACACAGACTAATCCCTTAAAAGGCCTGATGAGCACAGAGGTGAAAGAGGGCACATGTGTAAATTTGTTTGCCAATTAGCCTGCAGGCAAAGCAGCAACATCTATGATGATAGACGCTCAAGATGGGGCAGAAATTCTTCAGACTTTGTGAAAAACTTCATGAGAATCAATAGCTATGTTTACATGGACAGAAGTAATCGGATTAAAAGTCTGATTGGAATAAAAGTGCTTGATGTAAACACGCCATTCAGAATACTCTGACCCGATCACACCCGGATCAACATGTCCTTCCAATTGAGACGGGTGGGTTATGCCAATTGTTATTCCGATCGCTGTGCATGTATACACTTCTTCCGAGTGTGGGTCATTACTACGCATGTCTGTTGCGCCATGCATAGATGTATCTGACATCAGTGCAAAACAAAGGGATTAGGATTAGAATTGGACTGTGTACACAACAATAAAGACTTGTAGATGTAAAACCGTGAACAGAAAAAAAAGAAAACCACGCACTGAAGAACATCATACCGCTCCATTGTAAACACACGCAGCCATGTTTGTGTACAACGGAAGTCTGCTACTTCTTCTTCTACGTCCGTTCCCGGGATGTTAGATAGTTCTGTGCATGTCAAAATGATTTATTACGATCGAACGTGTGACTGATGTAAAAGCTTGTCATAATCGGATACATTTTTCAGGACCCAAGTAGTCAAATTCTAATCCGAATTATGATCCGATGAAAGACATTTTGCACATGTAAACGTACCTAATGTGTATGTGTGTCAACTTACATTGGGCGTATAGTTTAGCCAGGTCGTTAATAGCACATAACCGAACGTCTGCAGTCAATAAAAACTTGTGATCCAGAGAGAGGCCGGAATCCTGAAACCAAGGACAGCATTTTTGTCAGTAAACACCTTTCGGTAAGCATCAGAGAATAAACTGTAGCGTGACTTTTTGATCACCTTGAAGACCTGCCGTGCGGTCTCCAGGCTGGGGAACACGGGGAGGATATAGGTGAAAAATGTTTCTATGTCTGGGGAGACACCAAGCCTGTCCATGCCTCGCATCACCTCCAACACACCTGCAACAAAAACATAGCGAAGTCAACATTTCATATCCTTAAAGAAAAATTTAATCATGAACATTTCCAAGATGTTCACAACTGTGCACTATTTTCTGTCTGTCTTCCGCATAAAATGCTAATGTTTAATACAACCGTCTCTCGTTCTCCGTTTAACCCACGTCTCTCTCTCTTAAGACAAAGACACTGACAGAGCTTTTGCTGCGACCAACTGTGTGTGCACTCTTTGATAGTGTAGACTTTACAACTGGCTCAGAGATTATCACCTTAGCTGTGTTTCTCTCATAGATGAAGCTACTAAAGGAGCTATAACGTTGGGTTACTTAACGTAATCCCTGGTTCTTTGATAACAGAGTGAGGCGTTTCACTATGGGAATCGCCTCGGTGTGACCTACTACGGAAGCTCCAATGACATCACGTCTGTCTGTGACAGACAGGTTGAGCCTTGCCCATGGCTCCACCCACCATCCAATATCGCGGCCAACCTACCCCTCTCAACTCAATCTAGGCAGGTTTCTTTCCATGCCCATGCGAGAAGGGATGTGTTGGTGAAACACCTCACTCTGTTATCAAAGAACCAGGGATTACGTTAAGTCAGGGATTACGTTAAGTAACCCAACGTTCTTTTTCTAACTTCGCTCTGTGTTTCACTATGGGAGATATGGCCCACTCCCGAATTGCATGCTGGCTTGGGTTGGGCATCGCTTGAATTTGGACGATTCCGATTCCAATTCCGATTCCTTGTTTCGATTCCGGTTCCAAAAGATTCTCGATTCTGATTCTTTGGAGGGACAGGGTAATTTATTTATTTATCTGTTTGCATATTTTAAATGACCTACTTTAAAATACACTACTTGTTTACACTGCTATTTCTTCTTAATTGTTGTGTGTTGGTCCTACATGTGTGTATATTAAGCTTATTTATTTACTTGCACAGTTTCTTTTTTTGTTATGTGTGTGTGTTGGTTTCATTTGTGTTTTTGAGTGCTGCTGCTGCAACAAGGAAATTTCCCTTATGGGATTAATAAAGTATTTCTATCTACCTACCTACCTATCTATAGGTAGTCTTACTTGATGAAATAGTGTAAACTTTACTTTACTTAATTTAATTGCTTAATTTACTTCTGGGATCAGAAGTATTTTTGAATTGAATGTGATGATGAACTATGGAATTGGAACATGGATTTTAAATCTATTAACCTTTTACTTTCAATGAATTTCTCACAGGGCTGTCATCTATGGACTTGGGGATAAATATTACTTTTTTTTTCACAGTGGTAACATTTTTACAGGAGAGCTTTATTTTTGAAAACCATGAAAACCGATTTCCAAACATCCTGCATGTCTGTCTGCAGAATATTGAACTAAAAATAAGAAACAACTTCAACAATCCCGTTCATATTAGCTGCAAGAACATTATAAAATCTAGTTGTTGCGTTTCCCTCGGCTGCGATGGTGAACAGAGGAGGCGGAGCACATCGGAGTATTGTCAGCTGCCTGGCTAACGTTAGCTTAGCAATCTCAGACCGTTTGTCTATGAAAACAAATACATGAGCTAAAATTAGCTGAAAATTTGCACTTGAGTTAAACAACGATTCGAGTATAACTTGTTTACTGCCGTAATGCTGACATCAGACGTATTTTACTGACCGGATTTGGACTGCAGTGCGGCGCTGGGCTGATGGTTGGATCCGGGAGGAAGAGCTGGAGGTAAGCCGGCGCAGCACGTCAAACACAGAGCGGTCGGTTATTTCTTACAGGCATAGCACTGATCCCTGTTGTTTTGTTTGCTAAAGTGAAGACAAATCTTAGAGTGTCTCCACACACCTTCCATGATTGCGCAGTAATATAACGCTAACACTTCTTGTGGATTCTTCTTCGTTGGTATTTGGCGGGTTCTTCTTCTGGTCGGCGGACTGGGAATCGAAACTAGGAATCGTAATTTTAAAATTTGAACGATTCCGGGAGAATCGACATATGAGTCCCAGTTCCAATAGATGCTCGATGCCCAACCCTAATGCTGGCCCCGAAGCCATACATGGCAGCCCATCTAATCTGTGCCTCAGGTGGATCCTGACATCCCCACTTCAAGCACTGTGTGCGCAAGTGATGAACGGGCCACATCCAGCCTGTAAAACCTCACAAATGTGTGTGGAGTTGCCCAGTTGGCTGCCGCACAGAGGTCCTGAAATGAAACCTCTCGGAACACAGCCCAAGAAGTGACCATGCCCCTGGTAGAATGGGCCCTCACCCCTTTAGGGGGCTCCGAGCCTGCACATTTATATGCCAGAGTTATAGCCTCCACAATCCAGTACGCTAACCTTTGACAGGAGACAGGTTTGCCCCTATGGGTAGTGGCCCAAGACACAAACAGATCGTCAGCTCTTCTAAAACCAGCTGTCCTGTCCACATAAGCCCTCAAAGTCCTCACTGGACGTAAGCAATTAAGCTTCTGCTCTTCTGATTAAGAGAATGGAGGTGGATGGAATGCCAGTAGTTCCACCATAGAATACCTGTAGGATGATTCCATCACCTTGGGCACAAAAGCGCGATTGGGCGTCAAGCACACTTTGGAGAGCCCAGGAGCCCACTCTAAGCAGGCAGGACTGACAGACAGTGCATGTAACTCACTTACTCTCTTAGCTGTGGTCAAGGCTGGGAGCAGAGCAGTTTTCAGTTAAATAAATTTCATACCAATACCCTCAATGGGTTCAAAGGGATGATGGCAAAGGGCCTCCAGCACCAGAGAGAGGTCCCATAATGGCACCAGAGACCTAGTAGTCGGCAGTTTACGCCGTGCCCCTTTCCTGATACGGCACACCAAGGGGTGCTGCCCCACAGATTTGTCACCGAATCCTACATGGCAAGCTGAAATAGCAGCTAAATAGACAATGGTAGAAAAGGCTTTGCCCTTTTCCAACAGGCTATGCAGAAAGCAGAGCACCTCCGCCACCGAACACTGAAAAGGAATGGCCTGTCTTTCGCTACACCATTCCTCAAAAACCCGCCATGTACCACTGTAAAGAGAGCGAGTAGAAGAAGCCCTTGCACTTTGTATGGTGTCGATGACCTCTGGAGGGAGACCTGTCGCATTCAAATTCCATCTCTCACGGGCCAGGCCCAGAGGGCCATGCGGTCGGGGTGGGGATGTAAAATTTCCCCCCCGAGCCTGGGATAGAAGGTCCTGTCGAACTGGGAGAGGCCATAGCTCGGGTGCTAAAATTTCCACTAGTTCCGCCACCCAGGGCTTGGATGGCCACCAGGGGGCCACCAGAACTAGTGACAGTCCCTGTTCCTTCACTCTGGTTAGAGTGGAGGATATCAGGCTGAGAGGTGGGAACGCATAAAGCAGCACGTCCGGCCATTGATGAGCCAGGGCGTCCATGCCTAGGGAAGCGTCTGCTTCTGACAGGGAGTAGAACAGTGGGCAATGAGCGTTTTCGCATGAGGCAAAGAGATCTACGGTGGCTCGGCATTACCTCTGCCAGATCTGCTCCACCACTTGAGGATGGAGTCTCTACTCTTCATACAGTGGGTTCCCCCTGGACAGGAGATCCGCCCCCCTGTTCAGAACACCTGGGATGTGGGTCGCCCGGATTGAAAGGAGACGAGTTCAGCCCCACAAAATTATTTCCCTGGCCAGCCTGTGCAGCTGCAAGGAGCGGGTTCCCCCCTGACGGTTTATATAAGCCACCACGGTGGTATTGTCCGTCTTCACTAACACGTGACGGCCCTCCAGATATGGCAGAAAATGTTTCAGAGCTAAGAAGACTGCTCCGAGTTCCAGAGCATTTATGTGAAGCCGTGTCATCTCCCAAGACCACGTACCATTCACAGTTCTGCCCATAACAGTGGCGCCCCAGCCCGTCAGGGAGGCGTCCGTCGTCATGGTAACCCTGAAGGTTACAGCGCCCAGCGGCACGCCCGCGCGGGGTCTCTCCACGGCCGAAGAGCCGCCATGCATGTTGGTGAGATTTTCACCTTGCGATAAAGGTGGCGAAGTGAACAGAGTTTCAGAGAGGCAACCCACCTCTGAAAATCCCTCATCATCAAAAGCCCGAGTTGCACCACCGAAATCACTAAGGCCATGAGGCCGAGGAGGCGCAGACACAGCCTGAATGAAACCACCTTCCCCAGCTGAAAATGCGTCGTGCACTGAGTGAACGACGAAACTCTCCGTTCTGATAGCGTGACACGATATGAGAGGGAATTTAGCTTCAGACCCAGATATTCCACACATTGCGTGGGGACCAGGCATGTGAGGACCAGGCATGTGAACGGGAGCAGATCAGATAATCGTCTATGTATGAAAATATTCTGATACCCTGCGCCCTCAGGGGGGGGATAGTGCTGCCTCCACACATTTGCTGAAAACCCTCGGCGCTAATGACAGCCCGAAAGGGATGGTTTGATAGGCTTTGCCCTGATTCGCAAACCTGAGGAACTTCCTGTGTGGAGGATAAATCGCTATATGAAAATAAGCGTGAGAGGTAGATTGTCACAAACCAAACCCCCGGTCGGATGGATTGAAATACCACTTCGTGCGTGAGCATTCTGAAAGTGTACTTGCGTAAGTGCCTGTTCAGCACGCGCAGATCCAGAATGGGACGAAGTGAGGTTCCGTCTTTCTTTGGAATGAGGAAATAGCGCGAGTAAAAATCCTGACGTACCTCATATTCCGGAACCACTCTGATCGCCTGTTTGTCTAACAGGGAGGAAATCTCGTCCTCCAGGACCTGTGCTGAATCCACGGGGGCTGCTGAAACCAATACGCCATTGAACCGGGGGGGTTTCGCGGCGAATTGGAGCCTGTAGCCCCGGGAAATTGTGGTCTGAACCCATGGAGGGACTGCGCATGCGCGCCATTCCTCCGAGTACGCAGAGAAGGAATCCCCGCATGACGTCACTCCGACCCTGCAGGTGCCCACACTCGCCAGCGCCCTCTTGAGGACAAAACGGAGCAAGGCAGGGCTCCATTTTCTGGTTTATTTTTTGTGTTTTTGTGGGGGGTTTTCTGCCCTCTGCAATAAGCCTGGCTGCAGAAAAGCTTTCTTTATTTTCACATTTTCCCCCTGAACCAGGTGTGTGCTGGGGTTCTCCTGAGTGCTTGGTGACACTAACAAGGTGCTGTTTTGTGCTTGAAAACGTACAGCCCTGAGACAAACTGTGTCTCGCCCCGCTTGTGGTTCTCTCTGAACATGAGAGGGAGAACAAAACTGGACCTCTGGTGAACTTTGAACCATCAGAGGTTCTGAACAATGAGCAGAGAGGGGGGTTCCTCTCTCCAGCAGCCTTCTCCTTTTTGGCAAAGGAGGAAGCAGAAAAGAGGAGTGGGTTAGGTGGCCCGCTTCTTCTTCTGCTCGCCGGGGTGGGATGGGTGGCCCTTGGCGGCCGCCGCTGCATAAGAATGCTTTCCCCACGGTCTCGGGTTTTCAGGTTTCTGTTGACCCGGTTGGCTGGAAGACTGCCTTTGGCCCTTAGCCCAGCCTTAACGTCCTCTGGCTGCGAAGCCTGGTTTGAGAGCCTGGGAGGGATAAGAGTTTGGCTTACGTGGCAGACACAAATTAAAAGCCTCACCCTCCTGTTTCCTGAGGGTGCTGGTCTCCCTCATCTTCTCCAAAGCTGGCCCAAAGAGGCCTTTGGTGGGGTCATAGGGTGAATCCATGATATCAGCCTTATGTGAGTCCCCCAGGCCTGACAGGTTCAGCCACAAGGCCCTCTCTCCTGAAACTGCCAAAAACCATCACTCGACCGCATCCCTGTACCGCTCCCCTGGCGGAACGAAGGATGAGATCGTTTAACACACAGATTTCATCCCACAGGACAGGGTTAGATGACCCCGCGTCCAGCTGCCCCCCCATCTCCTCCAGAATTTCAGCCTGATAAGCTGCCAGCAGTGTGACTGCATTGAGAGAACACACCGACTGTCCAGCATATCTGTATATACGCTGGTAAATAGATGCAGTGACGCGATCTATTTTAGAAGGGAGAGAGATGGTGGACGAAGCTGAAACAGACCTGTGGTTAGGGTGAAGGTGGTAGGCCAGTGAAGGCTCCACCGCTGGGGGTTTGGCCAACCCCAGCTCACCCATGCCATGGATCTCCAGCTTAGAACAGCCCTTGGCAGGAAGCTTGCTCCTGAATGGGCTTGACCAGAAGCGGCTAGCCTCCTTCATGCATGCAGGAACAGCTGGCAAATGCTGTTTTGCCGGCGGCAGAGCTGCTGAAAGCTGCACCAGCTGAGAGACACGGGTCCTGGTTGTTAGCCACAGCTACCTGGAGTCGCGTCTCTAATATTTTTTCGGGCATCAAATGCGCAGTGCTGGCACCCTTGCGGGTTAGCCAGCAATACCTAGGCGTGTTTAGTGCCCATGCATGCAATGCACATAGGGTGAGGGTCCCTGCCCGAGATGGAGGCCCCACATGACGCGGGGCAAGGGCGGGATTGCAGCCTCTTTAGAGTTAGATTTCGGTCCGCTAGCGGGAGTAGCAGTAGCCGACATTATGTTAGCTTTCGAACAGCACTAAAAACGGGGTTAAATCCGGAGTTCAGCCTATGAGGTTCAGCTCGTCACAAGACGTTAGCTGAGCGCCAACAACTACACTAGCAAGTTAATGCCACACGAAAGAAAATTAAGCTCACCTTGACGCGTTAGCTTAGCTTCACAACTTGTAGCTGAGAGCTACTAACAGTTCGCCTTTACGCGGACACTGTTTTAAGTTGAGAGGATTACACTTCATCGTAAAGTGATTACTCAGCACGATCCAGAGCCGAGCTCAGAAACCTGCGTTCGGCGACGTACACCTCGACGGGACACCTGAGAACAGTTGAGCAGATTTCCAAGCTAGCTTGGATGCGCTGAGGGAGCTTGTAGTTTCTCACGTGAAGAAAGCGAGAATGAGTTGAGAGAGGTAGGTTGGCCGCAATATTGGATGGTGGGCGGAGCCATGGGCAAGGCTCAACCTGTCCGTCACAGACAGACGTGATGTCATTGGAGCTTCCGTAGTAGGTCACGCCGAGGCGATTCCCATAGTGAAACACCGAGCGAAGTTAGAAAAAGAACTGCCATTAACCTCTTACTTTGCTTTAATTTAGAAAGTACTCCTAAATCAGCGCATCTGTGTTTTCTGTGTGTGTGTGCTCCGTCTTCTCAAACCCCTGGTCAGTCGTGGGAGAAGGCTATTCACAACGAGTCAGGTTCTGGTTCTCCTGGAGGTTTCATCGTGTTAAAGGGGAGTTTTCCTTTCTGCTATCGCTACATGCATACTAGTGATGAGGGATCGCTGCAAAGTGAACGACAGAATGCAATCGACTGTCTGTCAGGTACCGGGAGGCCTGACTAGGCCTTTCACGATAAAAGGTTTTGCTGGACAATAAATTGCCCGGAAAATTATTGCGATAAACCATAATATTGTTGTTTTGAGACCATTTTCAACTAACGTAATAATAATAATGCACGTACCCCCTCTGAACGATCAATAAACTTAAATTTCTAAATTACATTTCCCACTGCAACTGGAAGAAATTTTTTTAATTTCCAAATATAAATTAACAAAGCAAACAATAAAAAATTGGATGAATTCTATAAACACAACTACCCTTAAAAAGAGATCACTTGGCACAGACAACAGGAAAAAACCTACCAATTAGGAGTTTTTGAAACAAAAACTGCAAACTAACCCGCAACAACATTCAGTTGGAATTAAAATTAAAAATCTCTTTGGTAGAAAGATGGAGACATGCGAGGAAAACAAACAAGCATGCAAATGGAAATTACCTTGGCTGCAGAAATTGAGCTTATTTGAATATATCTTGCAATTAATTGATCTATTGTGACAGATCTAGGCCTGACTGTATACACTGGCAGATGTAGTCACACAAAGAAGGGTGACATCCTAAATACTCTCGTCACTTTTATCTTTACAGTAAATACAACTAAATACTGTGGTAAAAATTGAAGCTAATATCATCAATCCCCAATCAAATGACCACATAACTTCTAAATAATATAACTCTGATAATCAATATGTTGCAGTGTATTATTTTAGCAGCACTACAGAACAGTAATTGCTGGTTTTCCAACTCAAATAAATTTTATAAATTACATTTCTGTGTACATACAGTGGAACTGCAGTGTCTTGACTCAAGGTTATCATACAGAAAGAATCTCATCAGGACCTGTCTACTTTCAAAGAAGATTTTGAAAAGACTAAACCTAAATTCATGTATGTTTACCTAAATGTTGCGTATCTTACAGTCAAATATAGCGCACACACTTTTCTACACTTACTCTCACGCACCAGCCTGAACCTGTGGAAGTACTCCACACCCTAGACCTGTATATTGCTAATGGTTTCTTTCCACTCCACCCCAGACTGCTGGGTAAACATGTCGTGTGTGTGTGTGTGTGTGTGTAGAGACACACTTGGCCTCAAATGGACTCTTGCATCACATTCTCCAGTAGAACCCCAAGGTCCTGCCCCAGGACAGGTGGGCCAAGCATCTACATGCATATGGAGAAGCCACAAAAAGCGCTCAACACTTTGCATCATGTCTCGGAGTGTGGCCGTAAAAGACGGAGGCCTAAGAGAGCCAAGACAAGTGACTTCATGTTTGTGCTTTTTGGTAATTGGTGGTAAAGCAGAAATTTTAATGTAGCTACAATATGTGTGTTATCGGTGTTACTAATACATCTTCATGTGCAGAGAACTAACCTTAAGTGCTTCCTCTATTCACACACACGTAAGCATTTGTGTAAATATAAAGATCTTTGTGTTTGTGTATTCTCTTGGGAGGCATGTGTTCACCTGCCAGGCTCTTTATATTAATAAAAGATGAGTTTGGGGCTTTTATATGCCATTAAAACCTGCGGCTGGGCTGCATTATCCCAGGTAGGGATACCTGCACCACTCCATTCATTCAGACTTCTCTTCCCTTCATATCACTCATTCATCCACTCCCCCAGCTATCCATCTAGCATTCTTTCAAAAAAAGTAAACAGACAATTTTGCCCTTTCTTCTCAATGGAGGATCCCATCCACTCTGCCATCCATCGCTTCATTCTTACCCCTCTCATCCACACTTTTTTATGAACGAAGAGAGGGAGCACCTGCGTTCTTCCTGAATAATCCATAATCAATTTCACGGTGAGCCAAACAGAAAGAAGACAAGTGAATGGAGAGCAGGTGGTTTAAATGTGGAAGCTGGACGTCTCTCACATGCTTTCTGGCTTCCGGACATGAGCCTCCATGATTATCAGCACTTTTCATTCATGCAATAGGAGTGCTTTGGATTTGTTTTTGACCAGTCATGCCTTCAGGCAAAAAGCTTTTAACCTTTTGAACCCAAATGTTTGCTTTACTCAGCTTTGAGTTTCAACATTCTGAGATTTAAAGGATCTTTCTAATATTCTTCAAGATGAGTGACATGTTCCTTTTTATTTGGGGTAAAAATGTTGAACATCCAAACTGTCCAAGCAATATTGAAATGATATAATTTCTACATTATGGAATAAATCTGTAATCAAGCTTCAGTTAAATGAAGTCCACCTTTTTAATCATTAAAAATGGTAAAAAGAAGATAAACAACCGGTTTCGACTAATATCTTTCTGACTGGTGAATGCACCATACCCAAGTGCTACCACGCCATACTAAGAACCACACCTTTTTGGTGACAAAATAACTGAATGAAAAATAACTAGGGCATCAGTGGGGTGTTTAAATATGTTGCAAAAGAAGCCAAGAGATGTAAGAAGCTTCATTTTGGTAAGGTTTTATTTAGACTGTGAGAGAGAGAGAGAGCAAAACTTCAGCAAAAAGGCAGAATATACTGCAAAACAAATTGCTCTTTTCTAATCTTTCTAAACTCTTAATCTCTGTCTGTTAAAGAATACGATGAATCTGTTGGCACCATTACAGCCACATTACAGAATCGCAACAGGAGTGCTGTTCTGATATCTTCTGAAAGAAAAAGCGGAATCTGCTAAAAGGCAGGCCAAAAACTTTATAAAATAACAGCTTGGAAATTGGCTGCAAAATGCTGATTGCTGCATCTCTGTTTTACACAGCTAGGAAACAGAAACTCCTGTTTAGATTTTCTTTTTCTTTTCCCCTCAAAAAACCCTGATCCATCATGTGTGGAGAGTTCAAGCTACTGTTGGTGAACTTTGACAAGCTTCGTTGTTAACATTAATAACACTTGTTATTGTGTGACTCTGCCATGCAAATGAGCGCTTGTTGCCGTGCGATGAAATGATCCCAAAGTGAATGTTTAATAGCTGGATCAATTTAGATGTTTTGACATACATGGCTCAAAATTAGAAAGTGGATTACTAAATGGAAAAAAATGTAAGAACAAACCAACTAGTGATTTGCTGAAGCTTCATTTGTCCAACTTTCCTTTGAGGTATTTTGTCTTTTCAATCCACCCTCACTATAACTCTCACTTGTGAATAGCCGCTGTTTTCTCTGCTTTCTGAGAATAAACATGCAGATTTTGGCACAAAGAAGAGCCGTGACAAATGGAGAGCTCTCCAGGTCAGTCAGCATAGAAACGGGACGTTCTATTCCAGGCAAGAAGTATCAAAGTAGTGAGTTAAGCATGGCAGTGGTCACAAGATATCACCGTCAGCCTCATGTCTCCAGGTTAACTGTCACAGACGAGAAAGTGAGGACACACAAGACGGAGGAATAGAGGAGCGGAGTGAACCGGTGGCTGTCATCTCGTCCTGCCCTTGGACATGAGTACCTGTCACTTTCCCTTTCCTTTCTCTTCCAACACCATCTGTCTGGCCCATCTCTCTTTGCCTGTGATTTACTGAAGGTAGACTTTGATGCTGGAAGACGAAAGCAGTTTGGACAAAAAGGAGAAATCACTTCCGCGATAGGTGATTTGAATAAAAGGTTAAGATTCGTTCGGAATAAAATGTATGAAAAATGTTTAGGTGAAGCAGCTCTCTGCGGTTTTGTTTTGCCAGGAAGGAAAACTGATCAAACGAATTTCTACCTAGCTCATCATCCAAAACATGCAAGGTGAGAGAGACCCCCCTCCCTGGCCTTGCTGTGTCACAACTTATAAGAGAACCCTGTGTCACAAGGAATGACAAGCAGTGACTAGCTGGCGGCAGGTGGCAAGAACGGCCAAGCATATGCTTCCACTGAACCCACCAAATCCACACCTCATCAACATGTAAGGGGACTTTTTCCTCCCTCCTCCCCCACAGACCCCCTCCCATTCCTAAGCTCAGGCCTCTCTGCCCGCTAGTGACACCTGTGGACAAAAAGTGACACGACGCTTAATATTTCATGGGCCATGCACAGTGGGGCGCGTAATCCAAAGTGAATTCCCTCAGAGCGCTTGCATTTACATGAAATCAAGTCACTCTGCATCAGTCACATCACCTGCACTGCCCTCTGAAAGTCATCTCCACCCCCTCCCTTACACACACACACACACGCCTCCTACAGCCAATGAATGTGAGAGGGAAAGAAGAAGGGGAGAGAAGCTGCATGATTCATGAAGACTAAGGCAAACACCGTTGGAAACAAGCAAGTGTGAGCGAGAGAGAAGTTTCTCCACTTTCCTTTCTTTCTTCTTTCCACACTGTGATACGTAAATGGATGCTGTCTGACCGTGCGGTTGGAGCTAGAATATGTCTAGTTCCAAATGTTCGCACTCCTATCTGATCCTGTCCCTCAGGCTGCCAAAGCCAGCCGCTGAGACGTCTCATCCAGTCAAACTGGGAATAAGTCTTGACCGCACGGATGATTCGATTTGCTGCGGCACAACACCGGTCTCACCAGTTTTCACCTCCCTGCCAGCTCCTATGCCGTCAACTGGCCGGCGAGAGAGAGTGGAAGAAAATCCATCATTTATTAATTGCTTCAAAAAAGCCCAAAGAGAGACCCGGAGCTCTGCAAACATGAAGCACTTAGAAACCAAACTGCTGCTGAACACAGTCGACAGGAAGCACCAGCTAATGAATTGTGAATCCTGACATGTCTCAAGATGCCCGCTATCTGTGACCGAGACGATTTCTTACAGCGGCCCATCTCCAACAACGACGAGAGGGAAAAGCTTAGGAAAAACAGATATCTATTAGCTGTGTTCAATTCTTTTTTTCTTGAATGTTAGCAGCTATTCTGGCACCCGTTACATTTTCATAGCGATATAGAGCATGTCTCAACAGAACGGGTCTGGACAAACATTATCCTAATTTGCTACATAATTCATTAGGCACTTTTCATTTGTGTATTAAACCCTCCGTTAGAGTCCATGAAATCCTGCTAGATTTTTCTTTATTCTTGCTAACATTAAAAGAAAGCCTTTTTTCAGTTTTTAGCCCATTTATATTCAAGAAACCGATTAGAAATTTGGCCTAAAATATAGAAATTAACTGTTTAGTAGGAAGAGGTTGGAAGCTCCAGAGGATAAACAACAGCAATCTTTATGCAATATGTTCAACCTCCTGTTATCTGCCCCGCTGTGACCCTCTCTGGCAGCCATAAAAAAAAAACTGTAGGAGAATATAGAGTCCTTCAAAATAGCTTTTTACACCGGAGTACTTCCTTCGACTTCATACAGTAACAACTTCTACATCGAAGAGTGTCGTTTCCCTGCGCAATGTAGTAACACTTAGGTATGCTCACTTATCGGAAAAGATAATTACCTAACAGGACTGATGAAGCCGAAAATATACAGATTCCAGACCTAATGCCAGATTGCAGCTGGCATTAGGTCTAATCATTGAAGGAAGGTGCAGCAGGACCAATCTTGCAATTTTGGCACCAGTTTTCTCAGTTTGAGCATCAACTTCACTTAAACTTGAAAAATCAACCAAAAGTCTACCAAAACACACCTTAAAAAAAGTGATCAGGATCGGTTTCAAGGTGCTCCAGTGGTCAAAGAGCAAGAGACAACTAATTTATTTGAGCTAATGATACATAAAAAGCAGCATTGTGATGAGTTGAGTCATACAGGTGAAGGGTTCACGCACAGAACTCCCAGTATCCTGTGTGCAATCACAGTAAGGGACAGATAAAGTCCCGTATAGTGACATCAATTTGGTTTGACAAAAGAACTGAACAAATCCACTCAAGCAAAACACCCAACAAGACAGCTTAGGTCATCCTACCATGGGGCAAAGGTCAGAAGGTCAACCTTCAACACAAACCATGCACATATTATATTGTGGCTTCCAGTATTTTACCCTCTTTACTTTGATACACCTAAATAAAACAGCGCCAGTAAATGTACCTAAAGGTTACATAATTAGTAAATGCTCTGGTCAGGTGAAAAATCAAAAACCATATACGAAGTGGAGCTAATATACCCATAATGACACATGGTAGTGGCTGCATCATGCTATGAGAATGCTTTTCTTAAGCTAAGATAGGAAAGTAGGTCAGAGCTGATTAAAGACAACCCGTTAAGAGGATGAATATGATTTGATAGTTAGCTGGAGGTTCACCTTTCAGAAGGACAACAACCCTAAAGATGCAGCCAGAGCTAAAATGCAACAGTTTAGATCAAAGCTTATCCATGTGTTAGAATGGCCCAGTCAAAGTCCAGACTAAAACGCATTTAAGGATATTTTTCTAAGACCTATATTTCTCAAAAACTAAGTCTAATATGCGAAAGAGATTTCTGGTCTCAACTAGAGTTTTGTTAAATATAAAAAATCTATTGTAGCTTGTTGCTGCTTTTCTATGATTCTACAACTGCAAAGCACTGTCATTGTGACCGTTTCCAAAGAGTAGGAAGATGACTGAAAAATACTGAGCCCATTAGTTCCAGTAAAAGACAAACTGATTAGTAAGGGCAAGCAACCAGGAACTTGCAGCTGAATAGTGACTAGACATTGGGGAGAGTTGCAGAAACATTGAAATTCATGTCCGAAAGCACTTTCTGGGAGTCAAAGTGTCTTGTGGTTGGCGGGAAACAGGAAGTCTTCTGAGTTTTTTTTATGTATTCCAGAACTTCTCTAGAGAGGCCACAGTGTGCATCGGTGCATTTGTTTTAACTCCTGCTCTCGCCCTCTCACGCAGGGATCAGACCTCTTTCGCCCCTTCGCTTGCCCAGCCCAGTGAAATCTGTCCCAGTTGGTTCATTCTCAAAGGTCATTAATATTTGAGTAAAAACTCCCCTTTAAAAGCTCTTTCTGGTTTAGAACATGTTATAATTCCCTCTACGCATTCAGGAGAAAAAAAAGAAGATCAAAACCCAGGATCATGCTCAACAAAAAAGCTGTTTTCTGATTCAGATGGAGTTTTTAACCTTCTCTTTGGGTTTTGTAGATTCTGTTAGGTCATCACATCAACAAACACTTTACACATTAAGCTAAAAGTGGCTCGAGCATGCAACCATCAGCTAATTCTGACTAGAAGCAGCCTTTCAGGAAGACATAAACTGTTCCCCTATACTGAGCTAAGTCTACAAACACAAACGCCAAGAATAACTTGTTTTGATGGATGGAGTGATTTCTAAAGAGCTTTCAGCGAAAAAGCTTACAGAGTAAAAAAACAGTTAACTGAGGGATGATCCTTGCTTATTACTAACATTTTCCTATGTTTGTGTCTTTTTCTCTCAACATACTGCACAGAACGCTGCCATGGTCAGTTAGAAGATCAAGACATGAAAAAAAAACAAAGCAGCCAAAAGTTCAAAGAAACACTAAATAGGCGTTCTCTTCGAGGCATTTAAGAATGCGTTGCCCTCTGTTTAAAGTATTAGCCAGAATGAACCGCATATATGCCGCTGTAGAAAATACAGCTCCCTTTCAAATAGGTTATTCTATCTCTGAGATGCCGTTGAATTCATTTTTAAACACCTCCTGATAGTAATAATGTCCAACTTTGAGTCTTCTTTCTTAAATAAAAACTTCAACACTGAAGAGTGTTCTTGTTAGTGTAACCTAACAGCACTCAGGTGTGCTGTGCTCAGAGAAAAGATTGAGTTTCTGACCAGCTGGTTGCTAGTAAGAACGAATCAAGTGTAAATTGGGTCAATCCGAGTTCTAAAAAAATGTTCTGCTGTCTGCCTTAGCAAACTATCCCACTACAACAGAGGGTTTTAAGCTCTAACTGTAAAACAATAGTGATGTCATTTGTAATACTACATTGATGAGACGTTTGGAACAGTTTCTGTGTTTGTTTGTTTGTGTGTGTGTTTGTACCAGCTATGTCGTTGTCCTTCAAAGGCTGAGTAAGAAGAGGCCAGAAATAATGAGGTCTAATAGGTAAGTTCTGCTGCTTCCAAAGCTGCATCAGCTCCAAAGATGTCCCTGCAAAATAAAAAATCAATAAAAAGGAAGCAGACAAAACAATTTTGTATCTCGGTAAAAAACATTTCAGAGAACATAAATGGATGTAGTCTATAAGTCCATCCATGTTACCAAGTTTTTTGTACTCCAGGGCACAGGCCAAAGTGAAGGCGAACGGCGCAGTGTGAAGTTTTAACTCCTGAAGCTCCTTGCAGTAGCCAACAAGTTTCTCCAGGTTCTGAAACACAGGTCGAAAATAAGATCTGATCATTATAGCCAATACTCATTATCTGCAGACTGTGGGTGGAAAACAGTGATTTGACAGAGCTTTTTTGACAAAAGCTGGACAAGTCTGAGTATTTTCTAATGTACCGTGTCCATGTTCACACAGTGTCTGAGGAAGAAGTTTCCAAGGTTGGTCAAGTCACCGGTTTCTGACTGTAGAGTGTCGAATGTCTTCAGGAGGGTAAAAGCTACATCTTCTTCTCCGTGGGTGATGAGGCTCAGACACAGGTTCATGGCATCTGGAAGGACAAGGAGGAGGACATTTAGACACCACCTTATGGGCCATTTGTTTGGCTGACAGCCATGATTGTACAAAAACATTAGACAGGGTTCCTTTATGTACAGATATTTAAACTGTTCTCAGTCCTTTTAAATGTCAAATACAAGAGTTCAATAAGATAGCTATTTCTATTGTCTTGGCTTTAAATGTGGAACATGGAAATTCAAAGAAAAACTAGTATAAGAGGGGGAAAAGGATGAAGGACACCAGTTAGGAAATGAGAAAAGACAAGGAAGTACGAAGGTCAAAAAAGGAAAGAGGTTTTTTCCACATTCACTTTTTAAGATCAGGAAAACACTTTCATTCCATATTTATCCAGACTGCCAATTAACTCTGATAACATTACAAATACTTCCAAACATGGGCAGTTTTTCTATCAAAGGCAATTTGGACAACTACTAAAACTGATATTGTATTAACTGTAAATGAGTTGCCAGTCTCCCCATCATCAGACATCAGCAAAACCTCTGACAGATATCTTTGCTGCTGTCGGAAAACATGATGAATATCTGCATCAGCGTACCTGGTATGAAGCCCCTCCCGTGCCTCAGCCGGTTAATCATTTCTGGTATGTGTTGATGTTGTCCAGCTTTGGCCAGTGTGAAAATGGCCTGCATGATGTCTCGGTCCATCAGGGTGCAGTCTGCGTTCTCCGCTGCCTCCAAAGTCTGAAAAAGTTAGCGAGTAAAATGAGGAATAGGGAAAGAAATACAATTAGGTCCAAATATCGAGAAAGGGAAAAGACGAGCAGGATTGTTGGAGAAAATGAAGCCCTGCTCACAATATCTTTATTATGACAGCACAAACCTTGTTCATCTTCTCCAGATCTCCTTTCTCAGCATACGCATTCAGCAGCGCCACATAAGTTTCCGGACTCGGTTCAACTCCCGCTGTTCGCATCACAGACAGGATGTTTGCAGCACTCTCGATATCGCTGCACAGTAATAAAGACAAATGAAATCGCTCCAAAACTGATGCTTATTTTTGCGCTATAAACAGATGAAGAGCTGTGAAACTCACCCAGCGCGGGCATGTCCTGTCACCAGAGAGCTGAAAACAGCTTCTGTGATGGGCAAATCTTTGCTCTTCATGAAACCCAAGATGGTGCTGTGAATAAATGCAGGACGAAAAAACATTTAATCACAGTGGCTTCAGTTCTTTCAGAATAAAACTATAGTTATAGGCTATGTGGGTTCAGATGTTATTAGAAAGGAACTAACCATGCAAAGCCAATAGGGCTGCTAGCAACAAAATATTACAATTCATTTTAAAACCTGTTTTTAACATAAAAGCCGTTCTAGTGCTAACCAGACCTGGTTCTACTTTTATAACTGGCTCCACAGCCAGCTTGGAGCATCTGTTCCAAAAAGTGCGCAACCTAGAGCTGCAGAATATACCAAACCACGACCATGATCATAATATCAGCGTTGCAATCATGAAGGTCTGCTGGGATGTAACATCTGAATGGATAAAACCTTTTAGGTGGGAATGTCAGTCGAATGAACTCCATCTTCCCTTAAGGCCCACACCATTTTTCTTAGCGGCTCAGATGCTAAAGCTCATTGAGAATGGCATGTAATGGTATTAAAAGAAATGCGTCCTGAAAATACGGGAGAATCCTAATTGATATCATAGTCACAATTTCTGCAATAGTATCACTTCAATATTTTCCTAAATCGTGCTGCCTGGTTTGATCCTCACTCTGTCATATCCCGAGCGTCTGTGGAGGAGCAGCGCAAAGAGACAGTTTAGCTACACAAATCACATCCTTTTCTCTCAGTATCACTTGAAAACAGATGTCTTAATATCACTATTGTAACTCTTTAGATACCAAAACAAGCTATGTGTGTGTGAACACGTCGCAATCCTGACCAGCTGAGCTCTGGTGGGAGGCAGCAGCCCTGCAAACGGGACTTAAACACTGCATCATTAACAATCCCTGCCGATATGAAGAAAACACGAGTTTTAAAGAGCCTGGTTTGCGATTTAAGGAGAATTTATGCGCCGTACTGACCAACTCAAACT
Source organism: Valencia hispanica (assembly GCA_963556495.2). Taxonomy (NCBI): domain Eukaryota; kingdom Metazoa; phylum Chordata; class Actinopteri; order Cyprinodontiformes; family Valenciidae; genus Valencia; species Valencia hispanica. The sequence goes on from OY747711.1 coordinate 37,244,908, forward strand.
CTTTGACGACTAATGCAGTGAGCTCTCCTTTTAATAATGTTTGTTGTTTATCTTAAATTAGATCAATTCTGTTTCAGTATAATTATTTAGCTCCACTTCGCAACAAATATCAAGTCCAAAACAATTTACAGGACAAATTGGTCCAGTTTATACCCAGTTATATGGAATCCAAGTTGGTCTGGTGGTCTTCATTCCAATACAATGCAATCAGGTACATCTAATTTGCTATAGCAGACTATGCCCAAGTAGTAAAGCCAATGTAGGAAAGGAAAAGAGGGGAAAAGTGATAATATTTGGCTGAAGTTCAAGGTGGCTTTCCAAGTAAGTAGGACAGGTCTGAATCCTCTTCCGGATGGTTGAACAGAAAAAAAAAAAATTATAATATAAAAAATTATATTTGGAGGTGCAAGGGTTGGAAGAAGATGCTTTTATACTGAGGTGTGAGGTTGAAATGGGAGTGGTTTAGGCATGGTCTTTTCCCCAAAATGTTTATAATTTCATATTACAACTTAAAACAGTCCCATTCTATCTAATTATAATATGATACAGTTGCTCATAAAGTTCCATTTGGTAAAAAGTTATCTAGGGAAGTGCAGCCTTTTGCATAAACTCATTGCCTTTGCAGTAATCCCTCATCCTGACCAGGCAGGAGGTGACAGTGGAGAGACATTTTAACAGAAGGATCAGCAGAACCCATCTAAATACAAGCAGCCTTCTGTTGCAAACAACTGGAGGTATGAGAAGATCCAAAACGAACTAGGTTTTCCTTCACTACATTTTGAGTGGCTGTTCGTCTCCTGCTCCTGACGGAAGCGATACTTCTGATTGCTCAAACATGAGTTAGTGCTGGGATAACAACAGTTGTTTCTCAATGCAAAAGTTGGCCCATGCAGCCATGTATGGGGCAAATCAGCAAATTACATTAACTGTTCTTTGAGGTCAGGAATAACATACTTTAAAGTCAGATGAAAGGTTATAAATAACGTCGTAGTTTCTAGAAAACATTTTTTGTATAAAAAGCTCTCAAAGATTTTCTAAAGATACAACACAAACAGCAGATTTTTCTCACCTGGCTCCATCAATATCTCCATTTTGGCAGTAAGCTGCAATCAGTCTCTGGTAGGTGACCTGTTCACAGCAACATTACAAAATTCAGGGTTTTATATCATGAACGGTGTAGAAAACACTGAAACACCAGCATGCTATCAGAGAATCGAAAGATAAAAATCAATCCAATGAAATCAAAAACAACAACAAATGGGGGGAGAAAAACTAAAGCCCATAATGATTTACAAAAACCACACCATATACAAAAAGTTTTCAGTGTGCCAGTTATTCTCATTGGATTTACCCAGTGCTATACTCACTCTGTTTGGCTGGATATTTGCCGCTTCCATTTTAGCAAGAAAGTCAGTGGGGGAGAACTTGAATTCATTCTGTAAGTAAACCTTCAGCAAGGCGTTGTAGTGACTAACGTCATAACGTGCACCTGGAGAAAATGGTTAAATGTTCAGATTCAGCACAATGTGGAACAAAAAACAACTTTTGTATAGCGCAAAACGGGTTGAATAACCTAAATTTAAGGGTAATATCACCTTGCTTAAATCGTATAAATGTTCATACGCTGGAAGTAAATTTATCCTCAGATTTGCCGTGAACAGCGTGACAATTTCTAACCATCTGAGTTTTAGGTTGTTGACATTGCTAAAAGCTTCTTACCCAGCTCCTGCAGCTTATCCCACACTTTGTGAGCCAGCTCGTTTCGCTCCTCGAATGGCACCTCAGGCAGCAAGTAGCCACAGCTACGCAGCAGCAGCAAGGCCTGATTACTGCTAGGATAACCTGCATGCAGATACGGAAACAGAGTGCAGTCGGATGTAAAACGACAACAATAGAGGGAAAACGACAAGTCCCAACACTTATAGTTGAAAGAAAACGGAAGGCAAAATTAACCTTTTCAGAGTAAAAGAAATCCCACCTCCTTATTTCTATTGTTGGTAAGACCAATAATGGATGCAACACACTGCTGCGAGATCTGCCCGCCTACCTGTCCTGCAGATATCATGGAAGATGCGCAACAGCAAGGTCCTGGTGATGCGTCCTGTCCTCCTCACAGAGCTGTCCAGCTTGGTCAGCGCCCAGTCAAACTGTTGCGTCTGCTTAGACTCCACCGCCACACTGGTCTCGTCCATCTGCTCTGTGGCCATGACATAGTCACGCACAGACCCGGCCGTGTAGGGCCACACACACCTGGGGGAGGATAAGAGGCGAAGGAAAAAATGTTACCATTTACTCTAGCACCTTCTTAATTGCATATCTAATTGATTTACTCTTTGCTAAATGTTTGCTCTTAAAATCGTCCTGCCAAGATTAAGAAAAGAGGTCCAGAAAAGTCTTTCCACATCATTTCCAAAACCCCAACCACCAATTCCTGTTTAGGTTATTGGGATTTTATGGGATAGGATGGTAAAAACTAATGCATAATTGTGACATGGAGTTTTTATGGTTTCTGCAGACAAAAATCTGAAAAGTGAATTGTGCATTTATATTGAGTCCACATTTTGTACAATGACTTTTTGCTCTGTCAGTTGGAGATTGGATGGAGAGCACCTGTGAACATTTTAATTTGGGACTTTAGCTAGGCCACTCCAACAGGTGAACATGCTTTGATATGAACCATTCCATTGTAGGGCTGGCTGTATATTAAGGGTCATTATCTAGTGGCAGGGTAAATTTAATTCAATTCAAAAATACTTTATTGATCCCAAAGGGAAACTCGATATTGTTGTAGCTCATATTATCCAAGGTTCTTCAAAGAGTTGTTGTAGATGCTGATGGCTGTGAGGAGGACGGATCTCCTGCAGCGGTCTGTATTACAGCGGCTGTGAAGAAGGCTCCGACTGAAGACACCGTTGCTGTAAAGCAGCCTCATGAAGAGGATGCTCAGGATTGAACCTCCGCCCTTGCTTGTGTCCTCTGCGTGCCTCTAACGTGTTTTCACCAAGGATGCACTGTATTTATCGCCATCAATGTTCCCATTAACTTAGACCATCTTCCCTTTCCCTGATAAAGAAAGCTATCCCTGCAGCCTGATGAAGATGGTGTGTTCAGAGAGATTCAAAGTGATTTTACTGTTTGTGATTTTGACCTGTGACCTTGAAAGATGATAGTCCTGGTTATATAATCTATAGTCAAATGATATAAATTATGCTGGTACGAATTGACTACAGTTTGTTATTTAATGTTAAAACAAGAAAACAGACATGGTTAACTATTCATTTGCAACAGATTGGCTACAGCATCACAAGCGTAGACTACTTGGCCTCATGCTAAAAGCTAACATGCTACAGCTATATAACGGGTAGTCTTTGAGTAATAATAAGAAAACACGGCGGCTTTATACCAAACTGAAGTTGGGTATCAGTATCTGCGCCTCAACGTTACACAACGTCTAATATTGCATAAAGATGGAACCATGCTTATGGAGGGGTCCAATAGAAGAGGACTGTGAATGGTAAATTGCTTCTATTACAACACCTGTTTTAATGTTTAACCTGCATCGCTGTTGGTAACATTGTTCCCGATATATTGACTGTGTCATTGAACCCCCCAATGACATTCCTGCTTCACGCGTGGGTCCCGGCTAACCTGCAGCAACATTACCTGCTCACGCTGCCCGGAACGGGGGCTAGCTGCCTGGAGCAGACGCCGGTCCTCCTGCCGACGACAGCCCCGCAGTACAACCGACCGATAGGCGCCCCGCTTCTCCTGCTCCCGGGGATCTGGAGCAAACCAGAAGGCGAAAACTTAAGTAACCGGGCTGTTCTCAAGAGCGCAGCCATGTTTTCTATTACAACGTGAAGGAGCTTTCCGCACCACGTGACTATACTCTGAGAGTAAGAATCTCGCGAGAGTACCAAAGCAGACTCTAACCGCACAAGGACAGAATTAATATATACAGTCAATGGACAGAATGGAGTTCTATTTGGGGAAAAAAGGAAGTTGTAGAATGGAGTATTGTTCGTCTGTGGATAAAGTTTTGAAAGAAACATTTTAATTTGACTATTAAACATGGTAAAGATTTAAAGTTCTTCCATTTGCTTTTACGAACATGGTATTTGCTCTGTAGAGGAAAACTTTCCAAAAAGACTAACATTTGGTCCCAATGTTTTTGTTTTTTATTCCAAAGAACTTTATTGAACATATGCACAAAACAAATCAAAAGGCTTACAGTAAAAATAATACTATGTTTATGTTACATACATATAGATTGAACAGTTTTACAGAATTTTGATTTTAATAACCAGATATATTTCTCCCTTATCTTATACAAAAGAAAAAAGAAAAGAAAACATATTCATACATAAATAACCATGAGACCAAGAACATATTTAGACCAAGCCGAATTTTTCTTATAATGAGAACCATTTATAGGCTGACTCATTCTCCACCCATTTCAATGATTTAGCAAAAAGATACAAGTCATTTTCCAGAAGCTGAGATTTAGTCTGGTTTAAAAAAAATCTGCAATTGTGAATGAAGAACTTGCCTAATAGAATTAAATTATTAATTACAAAGTCCAGCTCTTTATTTAGAATAAAAGTACCAAATTTAATAATTGTCATTGTCAAAGGTGGCAAGTCAAGTACTGTGGCCTGCAGCCAGCTCCGCATATTATTCTATAAAGTCATTACAAAATTACAGTTAAAAATTAAATGTTCAATTCAATTCAGTTTATTTATATAGCGCCAATTCATAACAGATGTCATCTCAAGGCACTTAACAAGAAGTCATTTCAAAACATTTATACAAACATTCCAATCAGTTAAAAAGTTTCCTATTTAAGGAATCCCAGCAGATTGCGTCAGTCATTGGCGTGAGGTTGGGCCCCGTTGATGCAGACTTTCCAACCACAGCAATCCTTCAGCAATCCCTCATACTGAGGGATTGTTCCAAATCTTCTGGCTTCCCATCATTCATCCACTCATTAGTTTCCTTACTGTCTTCTCTGTAATATCCTGTTAGGAACAAAAGTGTGAACAATGTGATAAATTGAATTCATATAACAGCATTATGTTATTTTTATGGTCAAAGTAATATTATGCATGAGAAGTGACTAATGGACTACCATCACCTTTTACTTGTTTTGGCTTTTTGAAACAGTATTCACCCTCAGCCACTCAGTTGACTCCAATGTTGTATTGTGATAGGATGGCACCTGTGCAGCATGTCTAATCTTGACTTTTCCTCTTTTTTAGTATTTCAGTTAATTGTTAGTGTTATTAAACAAAATGTGCAAGCAATTGTTCCAAAAAATAACAGGATTACAGCTATAAGCATTTAACTGTTAATGACAAAGTGTTGAAAAGGCAAAAAATGGCAGCTTTGGACCAAAATAGCTGACTTCCTGTGGGGTATAGACCCTGGTTTCAAAAGACTTTAATAGGTCTTCATAAACTGTATATGTACTGATATTCACAATCCTAGCTGAAAGCATTGGTTTAAGGAGGAATTAGTGATTCTAGGGGGAGCACTGTGCAGGAAGTAGACAACGGCCACCAAATATTTGTATACAGATCCGTTAGGGGTTGGACTATCCACGTTGTTGAATTTGGTGCAGATCAGATTATGTATGTGGAAATTAGAGCCAAACATATTTCCATGGCGTGACGCCATGCTGCCAGAGCCACACCCTTTCTCAAAAACTCTCAGAACCCGACAAGAAGTTACACCAACTTTTTTTCAGTCACTGACCACGGCCAGATGTTGATTAGGTAAAAGGAGTCAAATATGGACCTTTCTAAGTAAAACATTACAATTGTCATTTGTAAATGTTGAGGCCTGGCCCCGCCCCCTCAACATATAAAAAAAGTCAATTATTTGGATACCTTTTGATCCCCCCATGCCTGAAGGCCATCCTGACCAAGTTACAAGTCGATCTGGAGCTGGATCAAATGCAGAGGCTGTAAACGTCAAAAAAGGGGTCAATCGCATGTTCAAACCAAGGTGGCTGACGTCCTGTGCGTTTGGGACTATGACGTTTTAAAGCTTTTTGGTAGATCTTGGAAAGATGCTCCATAGTCAGAGAAAAGTCTGGTCACTCCTCCATTTAATAAAAAAAAAACTAAAACATAACATCGTAAGGAAAAACTTTTCTATATCATCCATGTATACCTTAATACTGGTTCCCACGTCTAGTCTTGACATTTAGCAACATCTAAGAACTGAAAGTCCCTTCCTGAAACTGGTTTAATCAATCAACAAAAACAATACATTACAGTAACTGATAGTTATTGGCTTGAAAATCACAAACAGATCAGATTATATTTTCCCATTTTTTATTTAACCATACATTCTATAAACAGATGCATACAATTAACTCAGCTCCTCAATGAGCTTTTCATTTCTTTTTCGTTTTCCTTTCTTCAATTGCTCCTCAACTGCAGTCTTTGCTTTCTCCATGCCGTTTCTCACGCTCTCTCTTTTACCGTGTTCACTCCACAGTTCGACAGCAAGTCTTTGAATCTGCAGCGCGTTGTCCTGTACCCAGGCTTGAAGGAATTCACACTTTTTATTTGCCTGGAAGTACCTCTGCCTCCTCGCCCCGTCCTCTCCATCTTTGGACAGCTTCGCCCTGGCTTTAGCGAGTGCCCGCCGCAGCTGACTCAGGGCTGCCAGGGAGTAACCCGAGGCGTCTCGTCTGTCCCCGCCCGTCATGATGTGAGCCACGGCCTCCGCTGCTCTGGCCGGAGCTAGCGGATCCTCCCTGTCGAGGTAACTGCCACGCAGGATGAGGGCTTCTCCACAGTCTAAGGCCTCATGGACAGAGCTGAAAACCCTGCCTGAGTTCAGAGCCTCAGACAGAGCGAGAGTCGTGTCGCAGAAGTCAAACATCAGAGAATCCGTGTCACCGTTAAACAGGGACATGGAAAAGGCATAGCCATAAAGGGCATTTACGACACTATAGCAAACCAGAGGAGATGGATTTGCACATAAGGAGCTCAGCTTTGGAATATTTGCAGAAACAGAGGGAATTCTTGCCCCAGATGAGCCTCCTTTGCTTTTTTTATAATTTGCTATCTTTGAAGCCGACTCTCTGTTTTTCCCATCATCTGCTTGTGGTATCTTGACGTGATGATCACCTATGCTCTCTAGCTTGTTCACTTCTTCCTGAAGTACCTCCACGAGAGGCCTGCCTTGTTCCTCATGCTCCTCCCACCAAGGGTTCCACAGAGGGACCACCCTGCTGAGATCTCCCCCCTTCAAAAGACCCAGAAACTTCTCCTGCTCCTTCTCGCCGAGCAGCTCCCACAGCTCCTCCTCTGAAAGCTTGTCGACATCCAGCCCCGACAACCGATCGGCCAGGTCCGGCTCCCCTTCTGTACCGGCAGCTCCAGGCGTCGCCTCTGCTCCTCCCAACTCCTCAAGCTTTCCTAGAATTGCCTCCATCTCTGCCATGTTCTCCCCTCCGGACTGTTGAAGCTCTGCCAACTTGGACAGAAGCTCCATAACCTGCGCCTTCTCCGCCGCTTCCCCTTCTTCCTCTCCGACCACTTCTTTTAACAGACTCTCCATCCCCCCATGTGTTGCATCTGCTTTCCGCCTTAGTCCCAGCAGAATCTCCTGCATCTTCCTCTTCACCTCGGCTTCTGTTTCCCCCATTTCCTTCAGCTCCTGCAGGACAGACTCCTTGTAAAACTCCTCAGAGCAACTGGAGTGGTCTGGGCTCTGGTAGCAAGATAAGCCACAGTACTGGAGGTTACACCGTGGACAGGTGTAGTTGGAGGGCTTACGTTTACACAGCATGCACGCTGCCCTGCTCATCCCGGTGTTAGACTCATCCTCTGCAACCTCCTCCTGTTGGATCTTAGCTGGAGAAAGAAACTCTCCATTTCCAGCTCCTCTGGAGGGAAGAAGAATCCCATCCCTGGTCACAGGCTCGGTCCACTCCTCCTCCTTCGGAGCGATATCTGTCAGGAGGCTCCTCACTGACGGAGGAAGGCTCCGTCTAATTACTGGATTCATAAGGAGGAGAACCGAGCGAAGTAGGGCGTCGGGAGCGCTGCGTCCACCGGGGGGGGACGGGGGAGAACCTAACAACACAAACACAACGCAGACGTGTATGTGACGTTTCACTTATAAGCCAGAGTTACGACGTCAGTTCGGTTCTAAGGAGTGACTGTCACAGAAACAGCTCCGGTATTTTCTCAAAATAAAAATAAAACGGAGCAGTAAAAAGAAAACAAATGTTTACTCACTTGACTTCTGCTGTCTGCACTAAAACCAACGTTTCACGTTTCTGGTCCAAAATAAACCGTCACGTCGCTGTTTGATGACGTATGAGCAACTTGAGGGAGGTTCTCAACCCGAGGGGCGCAACCTCCGTGGCGGTCGCGACATAAAATCTGAGGGTCGCCAGACAGTTGTGAAGAATAAAAGGCCAATCCCCACATAAAAGAAAGAAGAAAAAAAGAGGCAAAAGATAGTCCGGCTGTCAAATATTGTGACTCCTGAGCGCACTGTTTAAAATCAGGACAGAAATTGAAATGGTCACAAATTCTGATAACTGTAATCTGACTCTATTGTAACATAAAGTATTTATATCTATTGTAACATAAATATTTATACCTGAACAAAACTTTTAAATGTTACTTGCTTTATCTTATAAAGTTTATGAAAAATCCTTTATTTATTACTGTCATGGGAAGTCCGACTAAAACACAGGCGGATGTAGTAGCGCATAGTTGTACTGTATTATTATTAAGGTAAAAAGGTTTACATTTCATGTTGTTTTACAAATACTTTACATATAAATCCCTGAGAAGAGTGGTGTTCATATGTATTCAGCCTGTTGATTTAATAGTTTTGCTGCCTTACTGTCACGCTGCCCTATTCACTCCTCATTGTCTGCACCTGTCTCAAATCATTAACACCTGATCCTACTCACCTCCTGCCTTTATTACCCATCACTTCCCTTCACTCAGTGCCGGATCATTAACTGTAACTTACTATTGATGTCTTGTGTGCCTTCCCTGCTGTCTCGTTCCTGCCCGATGTCCAGTCTCTCCGTTCCTGTCGTCTTCATCATCATCATCATCATCATCATCATCATCATCATCATCATCATCATCATCATCATCATCATCATCATCATCATCATCATCATCATCATCATCATCATCATCATCATCATCATCATCATCATCATCATCATCATCATCATCATCATCATCATCACCGCCTCCTTAAATAAACTTCCTGCACCTTCCTTCAGCGTCTGCATTTGGGTCCATACTCCACACACATCCCTGACACTTACAGCAGCAGGTCCTTTTGGGGTATGTTTCCACCGACTTTGCTCGTTTAGAGACTGCCATTTTTCTGATCTTCTACGTAAAAACAGGTCAAGCTTCTCCAGAGCGGATGGAGACCATATTGGGAACCTCAGATTTCCTCAGATATAAAAGGTGAGGTGGCGTTTAGTTCCTATGCTCCTCAGCTCTGGAACAAACTCCATAAAAACATGAGAGAGGGAGAAACAGTTGGCTCCTGACAGAAAACACACGTATTTAAAACAGCTCTCGATCGTAGAAGCTGACTCATGAACTGTTTGCCTGTTTGAAGTGTGAGACTGAAAATTTGGATCGGAATTTTAAATCAAATAGCATTTTTTATTTGGTTTCAATTCTGCTTTTTAAATCTGTAGTTTAAAATCTTTCTTTAAATAGGCAGACCCTATTTACCGTACTAATTAGCCATGAGGCTACATTGGATTTAAAAAATCTATATAAAAGTAAAGATGGCACATATGCCTTTAAGACTCTTCACGTGTTTGATAAAAACAAAAAAAACAAAGGTGTATTAATTTCCTTGCAGTAGACGGGAACCATTCCCCTGTGAACCTCAAACAATAGGCAGGTATAAACCAGTGGATGGTTTTATGGATTTTCCTTCCACTTCACAACCTTGCACTACTTTGCACTACGTTGGCGAGCGCCTGGTGGCCGGGCCTTTACCCATGGGGCCCGGTCGGGCTTAGCCCGAAGAGGTAACATGGGCCCCCCTTCCCATGAGCTCACCACCTGTGGGAGGGGCCATGGGGGTCGTGTGCTGTGCAGGATGGGCGGCGGCCAAAGGCGGGGACCTTGGCGGTCCGATCCTCGGCTGCAGAAGCTGGCTCTCGGGACGTGGAACGTCACCTCTCTGGTGGGGAAGGAGCCGGAGCTGGTGTGCGAGGTTGAGAGGTTCCGACTGGACAACGTCGGACTTACCTCGGCGCACGGCTCTGGCTCTGGAACCCGTCTCCTTGAGAGGGGTTGGACTCTCTTCCACTCTGGGGTTGCCCCCGCTGAGAGGCACCGAGCTGGGGTGGGCATACTTGTTGCCCCCCATCTCGGCGCCTGTACGTTGGGGTTTACCCCGGTGAATGAGAGGGTAGCCTCCCTCCGCCTTCAGGTAGGGGGACGGGTCCTGACTGTTGTTTGTGCTTACGCGCCAAACAGCAGATTAGATTACCCACCCTTCTTGGAGTCTTTGGAGGGGGGTGGTGGAGAGTGCTCCTCCTGGGGACTCCCTTGTTCTGCTGGGGGACTTCAACGCTCACGTGGGCAATGACAGTGAGACCTGGAGGGGTGTGGTTGGGCGGAATGGCCCCCCCGATCTAAACCCGAGTGGTGTCTTGTTATTGGACTTCTGTGCTCGTCATGGATTGTCCATAACAAACACCATGTTCAAGCATAAAGGTGTCCATATGTGCACTTGGCACCAGGACACCTTAGGCCGCAGCTCAATGATCGACTTGGTTGTCGTCTCATCCGATCTGCGGCCGCATGTTTTGGACACTCGGGTGAAGAGAGGGGGAGAGCTGTCCTTTGACCACTACCTGGTGGTGAGTCGGCTCCGATGGTGGGGGAGGACGCCGGACAGACCTGGAAGGCCCAAACGTGTTGTGAGGGTCTGCTGGGAACGTCTGGCAGAGTCTCCTGTCAGAAGGAGCTTTAACTCACACCTCCGGCAGAACTTTGAACACGTCCCGGGGGAGGCGGGGGACATCGAGTCCGAGTGGACCATGTTCCGCGCCTCCATTGCCGAGGCGGCTGACCGAAGCAGTGGCCGCAAGGTGGTCGGTGCCTGTCGCGGCGGCAACCCCCGAACCCGCTGGTGGACACCGGCGGTAAGGGATGCTGTCAGGCTGAAGAAGGAGTCCTACCAGGTCTTTTTGGCTTGTGGGACCCCTGAAGCAGCTGATAGGTACCGACAGGCCAAGCGGGATGCGGCTCGGATGGTTGCTGAGGCAAAAACTCGGGCGTGGGAGGAGTTTGGAGAGACCATGGAAAACGACTTCCGTACGGCTTCGAAGCGATTTTGGTCCGCCATCCGGCGTCTCGGGGGGGGAAAGCGGTCTGCCACCAACACTGTTTACAGTGGGGATGGTGTGCTGCTGACCTCGACGCGGGACGTTTTGGGTCGGTGGATGGAATACTTTGAAGACCTCCTCAATCCCACCAGCACGCCTTCCAATCTGGAAGCAGGGTTTGGGGACTTGGGGTCGGGCTCTCCAATCTCTGGTGCTGAGGTCACCGAGGTTGTTAAAAAGCTCCTCGGTGGCAAGGCTCTGGGGGTGGATGAGATTCGACCGGAGTTCCTCAAGGCTCTAGATGTTGTGGGGCTGTGTTGGTTAACGCGGCTCTGCAATATTGCGTGGACATCGGGGGCAGTTCCCTTGGATTGGCAGACCGGGGTGGTGGTCCCCCTGTTTAAAAAGGGGGACCACAGGGTGTGTTCCAACTACAGGGGGATCACACTTCTGAGCCTCCCTGGTAAGGTCTATTCAGGGGTTCTGGAGAGGAGGGTCCGACGGATAGTCGAACCTCGGATCCAGGAGGAACAATGCGCTTTTCGTCCTGGCCGTGGAACACTGGACCAGCTCTACACCCTCAGCAGGGTCCTAGAGGGTGCGTGGGAGTTCGCCCAACCGGTCTACATGTGTTTTGTGGACTTGGAGAAGGCGTTCGACCGTGTCCCTCGGGGGGCCCTGTGGGGGGTGCTACGGGAGTATGGGGTACCGGGCCCCTTGATACGGGCTGTTAGGTCCCTGTACGACCGGTGCCAGAGTTTGGTTCGCATTGCCGGCAGTAAGTCGGGCTTGTTTCCAGTGAGAGTTGGACTCCGCCAAGGTTGCCCTTTGTAACCGATCCTGTTCCTAACTTTTATGGACAGGATCTCTAGGCGCAGCCAAGGCGTTGAGGGGATCCGTTTTGGTGGCCTCAGGATCGGGTCTCGGCTTTTTGCAGATGATGTGGTCCTGTTGGCTTCATCCGAGCGTGATCTACAGCTTTGGCTTGAGCTGTTCGCAGCCGAGTGTGAAGCGGCTGGGATGAGAATCAGCACCTCCAAATCCGAGGCCATGGTCTTGAGCCGGAAAAGGGTGGGGTGCCTCCTCGGGGTCGGGGATGGGGTCCTTCCCCAAGTGGAGGAGTTTAAGTATCTGGGAGTCTTGTTCACGAATGAGGGAAAAATGGAGCGGGAGATCGATAGACGGATTGGTGGGGCATCTGCAGTTATGCGGGCGCTCTACCGGTCTGTCGTGGTGAAGAGAGAGCTGAGCCAAAAGGCGAAGCTCTCGATTTACCGGTCGATCTACGTTCCTACCCTCATCTATGGTCACGAACTCTGGGTGGTGACCGAAAGAACGAGATCACGGATACAAGCGGCTGAAATGAGTTTCCTCCGCAGAGTGTCTGGGCTCTCCCTTAGAGATAAGGTGAGAAGCTCAGTCATCCGGAGGGGGCTCAGAGTAGAGCCGCTGCTTCTCCACATCGAGAGGAGTCAGTTGAGGTGGCTCGGGCATCTGGTCAGGATGCCTCCTGGACGCCTCCCTGGTGAGGTGTTTCAGGCACGTCTCACCGGGAGGAGGCCCAGGGGAAGGCCCAGGACACGCTGGAGGGACTATGTTTCTCGGCTGGCCTGGGAGCGCCTTGGGGTTCCTCCCGAGGAGCTGGAACAAGTGGCTGGGGAGCGGGAAGTCTGGGTCTCTTTGCTTAGGCTGCTGCCCCCGCAACCCGACCCCGGATAAGCGGAAGAAAATGGATGGATGGATGGGATTTTTCCTAATGTAATATTTTCTGATTTTATATCAAGTTTCTTTCCCAATATCGCTTCAACAATTTGAAGTACTTCTTTCCAGTAGGGTTGTATTATTTTACAGGTATAGAAAATATGTGTGTAATTTGCAATTTCCTCTCCACAATTCCTCCAACATTTGCAATTTCCCCCTTTATATTTACTCATACTTTCTGGAGTCAAGAAGTATCTCATAATGAGTTTGACAACAAATGGTTTATAAAAGAAATGGACAGCACATGAATATTGTGAATCAGCGGTTAACTGTGACTGTGCAGTGGAGGTTGACTGTAGGTCGGGACTAATTTCTGCTAAGGGGGGTCAATAAATCAATAAAAAAAAAAAAAAAAAAAAAACCTGTTGTGGAACCCAGGAAAGCGTTGTAGGTGTATATTGTGTGGATTTGTGTTGGACTGAAGTGATAATGAATTTACACAAATGGAAAATAGATAATAGTAATGAAGTGTGTGGATATGTGTGCACATGCAATGGGCCAAGAGGAGTGGGAGTGTGTTTTGGGATGCTGGTGAGGGACAATAGATATGTTGGTCTCAGGTGCGGTGTGTCTGCATGTGTGAGTTCCCGGTCTCAACCAAATAGACGGGTATGGCATGATGTGGAATTGGGGCTAATCGAATCTAAAGGCCATTTATGTCACTTACATTATTGTGTTGTGTATACCTTTTGACAGATTGAATTTGTTCCTCCTTGTTATTTTATTATAGTTTTTTTGTGTGTTTGTTGTATTTTGTGTCTTCTTTTTTTTTTCTTTTTTTGTTTGTTGTGTATATGTTTTTGTATATTGGTTATGATATATTGTCTACTTATTTTTGAAAAATTATAAAAATAAAGTAAAAAAAAAGATAATACATTTTCCTTGTTTTTAATTTCCTCTAAGATGTTGGCTCACTCACCCCAGGATCAATGTGGCACAAATACAACTTAGCTTTTTTTCTTTGTTTTAATTCTTTGCTCAGTTTTTATTTATACACAGGTAAAACACTGTTTCACACTTTTTGAATTGGAAAGTCCTTTTTATGAGAGGATGATTCACAGCTTATATTTAAATAGATTAAGCAATAATAAATAATTCCTTGTAAGATAGCCATGTAGTGTACTGACAAGGAGTGAAAAAGCCAAAGTCTAAAACACAACTTTGGAACCATACAGCTCAAGATCTTTTTCAAAAGATTAGGAGACAGTCTGGCTCCTTGGATGCAAAACGAGACTTTTCTAGAGCCCAGAAACAGAAAACTTTCTTCAAATCTCTGCAACCGCTATGCACGTTTGTGCATTTGTGTGTTTTCCTGTGTGCACAGTGTGTCCATGTCTCCTGTAGGGCTGTTTGCTATGAGGTGATTGTCTCCTGTAGGGGGTCAAGCATGGTAAAGGTCAGGCAGGTGGGGAGTTGTCAGATGGCCGTCCACCCCTTGCCGGGATGAGGGCCTCTCGTGCCGACTGTAGCAGCCTGTGGGGATGAGAGGGAGGTGAGCGGGTGTCTGAGGACGACGTGTGCCATGCTGTCTTGGCCCCGCCCCTGGCAGTCAGACCAGCAGTCCTGGGTGGGCAGCTGCCTGCTCTGATCTACCTTATCTTTCACTGGCATGCCTTCTGACATATTAGGACCCCAACACCAGATACGAGAGCTTTCTCACTGACTACTACACATGATACCTGATCAAATCTTGTTGATATTAGCAGGGCATGCAATAGTGTTTTCACCTCTCTGCATGAGACCAGGCTCAACACATTTTGTTATATGAGCTAAGTAAATTTGCTTCTATAAATTTCATACTCTAGAAGACACACTGGTACAATATCTCAAGTAGCCTAAAAGCTAGTTTTTTTGCACCTCAGTAGTAAATGTAATGTTAATGGTCACTGAATCACAATTTAAAAAACATTTAGCCTTTCGGGACCAATGTTAAAGTTGCTGACGTTTAAAATCAGAAATACAGTGCCTGATATATTATTTATATATATATATATATATATATATATATATATATATATATATATATATATATATATTTTTTTTGTTTGTTTTGTTTTTGTTTTTGTTTTTTTTTGCAAGTTTGTCATGTTACAAGGAGCCACTTCAGTGTATTTTATTTTGATTTTAAATGACAAACTAAGCCAAAGTAGTGTATAACTGTGAAGTAGGTAAGAAATTATGTTTTTTTGCTGGTAAAAATCTGAAAAGCTTGACATGCGTTTTTGTTCTGCCCCACCTGAGGTAATTTGTTTTAACATTTTAACAAGAACTCTATGTCAAAAAATGTTTATTCCCCCCCTTAATAGTCGATGGAAAAATCTTTTTTTTTGGCATTACACCAATCAAAATCTGCTGATGATGACTGACAAGTTGTTTGCACATTTCATTTGTATTTTGACCATTCTTTTCTGATGATCTTAAAGTCTTTGACGCTAGAAAGCCTCCTTCCCTTTACCCTAATCTTTAGCTCTCTTCTGTCCTGTCATATCTCAGCTGGGCTTTGTGCAGATCCTGTGTGTAAGTGTGCTTGTGGGTTTGTGTTGTCTGACATGGTCCCACCTGAAAGCAGCAGCTCATTTGAGCTAATCAAACGCTGCTATAAAGGAGTAACAAAGAAGACTGAGGATTGGCAGTTCCTTTTCAGCACCACAGTGGTAAACTGGCTCCTGTTGCTACTCTCATTATCTCCTATGTGAAGTTAATTAGCCTTTCTTTTCCCTTCTAGATCTCTGGATACCAGAGTGTGGAAGTATTCTCTTTGCGTTCTGCTTTTTTTCCCTTGATAAGGCCTCCATGACTGGCACTTACCTCTTTGTCCCAAACTATTCTCGATCTCCATGTCGCTCCTCCTAACACCTTCCTGGATAAAGTCAGCCTCAGCTCATTCTTTTCTTGGAAAACAATCACCTGCGTGCCTTTCGTCCCCGCTAAGGGAAGGAAAAGCTTAATGGGTAATAACTAGTAAGATTTACCCGAGTGCCTTTTAGGAGAGTAGTAACTTTTTAGAAGTAGTTTTACTTCTCTAAACTTTTTACTTGTACTTCAGGAATAAGTGTCGCTACTCTTTCTGGATGCTCTAACTACTGTGAGTAACTTCACTAAATGAAGAACATCTACATTTAACATGTATTTATCGGTGTCTGTCTCGCTCTGTCTAGCTAAAAGAACTTGAATTAGATGTTTTTTTTCTGCTTGAATGTTATTTTGTAATTGATTGATGATTTTTTCATTTTCTTTAAAATACCAGAATATGAACAAAATTATTTGTTTACATCTAATGACATCAGTTACTTAGTATTTAAGTAATCTTTACACAAAATACTGTTTTACTCAAGTAACTTCTTGGACAGCTACTTTTTACTTATTATTTTTGCTTTGTTTTATTTTTAATTATTTCAGTACAATTTTGGGGTACTCTACCCACCTCTGGCTGTTACTGCCATGAGTGCCACAACTTACTTTCAAGTTACTGGATTTAGAGGGCAGTTACTTTTGACATGGGGCTAAGTCAGTTTAGACAATTTTTCTTAAATTACTTGAAAACTACATTTTGCATTTACTTTTACTTATGTTAATATTAGATTGATCTGAAATGTGACAGTGTGACAAAAGCAAAAAGAAGAATTCTGTACGAGTATAGCCTATATTTTTTCAAACTGCTATCCAAAACAGAAAAAAACATTAAATACAACATACATAAGACAAACTAAGTCTTCATTCAGGATTGTAAAGCTATTTTTAAGGATGTAACTGCAGCAGCACTGTACACAGCAACACAGATACATAACTAAAAAGGATAACAGGCCACAGGTATAAAAAGATGTTGCTGAACAGAAAAAGAAACACTTATTTTTCTCCAAGCTGATATTAGACTAAATCCTAAGGTCTAAATTTCAAAGCAGTCCTCGCAAAGATCAATGCCTCAGCGCACATACACGCCAACACAGTCGTGTCCTGCTGTCTGCTACCAGCTGATAGGTGACAGGAAACAGGCTCTGCCTTTTGGGCATGTCCAGCCATGGCATGTCTGCAGCTGGAGATGTCTGCAGCACAACAGCAGGGTGTGGGTGTGTGCGTCTCTGCAGTAAGAGGAAGCAGACCTAGAATATGTTGATGTGCATGGTGTTGTCATCCGTCAGCTCAAAAAGATCTGGCATTATAAGACCTTGGAAAACAGAATTCCTATGCCCCATGCTGCGTAATGGATGGTTATGTCTCTAATGTCCACTTTGCATGAAAAAAAAAAAATCAAAAACAAGTGATTTGTGCTACAATAATTTCAGATTTTTAAAAAAGGAAATCAAATTTTTTTGTATAAAGCTTTCCACATATCCAGCGGTTGGAAAATTGCCTTCAGTTAAGAAACAAATATATAGAGAAGGTAGAACTGTTTAATTTGGTTGAAAATTTGAAGTACTTTATTAATATTTTATGTGATAGACCAACATAAAGTAGACTATGACTGTAAAAGTTGGTGGAAAAAGCAGCACTGTTATCAATTGCCTTTTACAACATGGATCTGAAAAGTCTGACATGGGCTTTAATTCAACCCCATTCCCCCAGATGTCTCCAAATAAAATCCAGTGCAACAAATTCCCTACAGAAGTCACATAATTAGGCTACCAAATAGAGTAACTAGAGCTTAATTGAGACCAAGGAACATACCAGACAGATTAGCGATGGGTTTCTCAGAAATCTAATGCAGAGTTAGCTTATAAAACAAAATCCCAATACATGCACTTCCACCTTCACAGATTTTCAAGAATAGCATAAATAAGTAGCCAACTCTCTTGTTCTCTCCACAAATCCGATTATTATGGAAAGTTTGCTTGACACAACATCAGAAAGAATGTTTTGGTCAGATGAAACCAAAATGAAAAGTTTTATCCTAAATTTAAAACATGCTATGTAATGTGGAAAACTAACGCTGCATATCATCCTGAACATTAAATAGTGTTGACCATCTCTAATGTTAGTGTTTAGTTTTCTGACCCACACACAGAACACCACTAGACCAGTTGTGAAATAATTAAACAGTTGGAACAACAAAAGTGAATGTAGGTTGATCACTGGAACCAGGAACACTGCATGGGGGAATGGAGATAACGAGAACCAGAAGATCACAGGTGAGTAGTTTCCCTTGATTAATGAGAATTGTTTGATAGTACTCAGAATCGGCTTACTGTCAGCAGGTGGTAATGACGCTAGGGAGGAGAAGCTAGAATTCCGGGACGTCTGCGAGATCTTCCGAGGTGATAAGGAATCCTGGGAGTGAGGACTGAATTCTGAGGGCGGACAGGCAGAGCTTGACTCTGGAGCGAGTACGTGGGTGAGCCAGAAGCCGGAGGACTGTTAGACATCGAAGGGGAACCAGAGCTTCTGGAAAACAGATCGCTTATGACTGGAAAGACAGCGTGGTCAGGGAGGCACCTTGGAAAGAGCACAGGTAAGATTAACTGAGTGTCACGCTGCCCTATTCCTGCCTTATTGTCTTCACCTGTCTGTCTCATCATCCACACCTGATCCTACTCACCTCCTGCCTTTAAGACCCCTCACTTCCTTTCACTCCCGGCCGGATCATTCCTCCTAGTAGTTAGTAGTAGTTGTCAATCCCCATGGTGTGTCGTCTTCCTTCCCTGCCCGATGTCCAGTGTTTCTGTTCCTGCCATCTTCATCGTCATCATCATCATCACCACCACGACCTCCTCACTATAATAAACATCCTGCACCTTCCTTCAGCGAGTGCGATTGGGTCCATTCTCCACACACCACGTGACAGAATGATCCGGCCCTAAACATGGACCCAGCACTCGCCCAGGAGATCGCCGCCCTGCGCCAGGACGTCTGGGCCAACCTGGCCAGACTCGCTGCCTCTACTCAATTCAATTCAATTCAATTCAAAAATACTTTATTGATCCCAGAGGGAAATTAAGTGTTGGTATAGCTCATATAATTAATTCTTTAAGGAGTTGTTGTAGATGATAATGGCTGTGGGCAGGAAGGATTTCCTGTAGCGATCTGTATTGCAGCGAAACTGAAGAAGCCTCCGACTGAAGACGCTCTGTTGTTGTATGACTGTCTCATGAAGAGGATGCTCAGGGTTGTCCATAATTTTTTTGATTTTATGAAGAATCCTTCTTTGCATTATCATCTCCAGATTTTCCACAGTTGTCCCAAGAACAGAACCAGCCTTCTTTATCAGGTTGTTTAGCCTTTTTAAATCCCTGGCTCTGATGCTGCTACCCCAACAGATGACGGCTGAAGAGATTACACTCTCCACAACAGACTTGTAGAAGATTTGCAGCATCTTGCTGCAAACCTTGAAGGACCTAAGCTTCCTCAAGAAGTACAGTCTGCTCTGTCCCTTCTTGTAGACGGGTTCACTGTTGCGCCTCCAGTCCAGTCTGTTGTCAAGGTGAACTCCGAGGTATTTATATTCCTCAACCACCTCCACTTCTTCTCCCATGATGGAAACAGTGTTTGACTTATCCCTGTTTCTTCTGAAATCTACAATCATCTCCTTTGTTTTGTTCACATTCAAGGTGAGACGATTGTTTCCACACCATGTCACAAAGCGGTCCACCAGCTCTCTGTATTCAGCTTCTTGTCCATCTCTGATACACCCGACAATTGCAGAGTCATCTGAGTATTTCTGCAGATGACACGTCTCTGATTTGTACTGGAAGTCTGAGGTGTACAGAGTGAAAAGGAATGGTGAGAGCACGGTCCCCTGTGGTGCTCCTGTGCTACTGACCACCTGGTTTGACACACAATTCTTCAGTCTCACAAACTGTGGTCTGTTTGTCAGGTAGTCATTGATCCAGGCGATTGTTGAGGTCTCCACCTGTGTCTTCGGGAGTTTCTGACAAAGCAAATCAGGCTGAATTGTGTTAAATGCACTAGAAAAATCAAAGAACATGATCCTCACAGTGCTGCCGGCTTTGTCCAGATGACAGTGGGTTGGTTGAAGTAGGTGGATGATGGCATCTTCAACTCCAACTCCACAGCGATAAGCAAACTGCAGTGGGTCCTGATATGTTCTTGTTTGCTTACTCAGGGGGGCCAACAGGAGTCTCTCCAGGACCTTCATGATGTGGGATGTCAGGGCAACGGGTCTATAGTCATTGATGACTGATGGGTGAGTTCTTTTGGGTACTGGAACAAGGCAGGATGTCTTCCACACTGGAACTTTCTCCTGAGTTAGGCTAAGGTTGAAGATGTGCTGCAGAATCCCACAGAGCTGCTCTGCACAGGCCTTCAGGACTCTGGGGCTGACACCATCTGGACCTGCAGCCTTGTTCCGGTTCAGTTTCTCCAGCTGCCTCTTCACCTGACTTTTGGAGACAGACAAGTGGGAGGGGGAGGCAAAGGGGGTAGCAGCACCTCCTGACTTTGTTGAAGTCAAACTTGTGGAATCAGAAGAGTCCATGGCTGAGGTGAAGGATAAAACATCCGAGGTGTAACAGGGAAACTGTTGATCAGAGGAGAGTGGGATGTCTGTTTGGCTTGGAACAGGAGAGGTTGATGCTGAGCTAGTTCCTGAACTGAACCTGTTGAAGAATATGTTCAGTTCATTGGCTCTGTCCAGGCTTCCATCTATCCAATCCTTCCTGTCCTTAAAACCTGTGATCCTTCTCATTCCTGACCAGACATCTCGGATATTGTTCCTCTGTAGTTTGTTCTCCAGCTTCTTCCTGTATGCCTCCTTGCTGTCTCTGATCTTGACCTTAAGTTGCTTCTGTATACTCCTCAATAATTCCCTGTCTCCCTCCCTGAAGGCTCTTTTTTTCTTGTTTAGCAGTTCCTTCAGGTCACTGGTGATCCAGGGTTTGTTATTCGGGAAGCATCTCACTGTTCTGGTGGGGATGATGTTGTCCACACAGAAGTTTATATAGTCAGTCACACACTCAGTCATGGCATTGATGTCCTCTCCATGTGCTTGGCAAAGAGTCATCCAGTCTGTGGTTGCAAAACAACCCTGCAGGGCTTCTTCAGCTTCCTGTGACCATTTTCTCACAGTTCGCTTTGCCACAGGTTGCCTCTGAACAAGGGGTTTATATTCTGAACATAGAAAAACAAGATTGTGATCTGATTGTCCCAGAGGAGGTCTTGGTTTGGACGTGTATGAATCCTTTACATTTGCATAAAACAAATCCAGGGTCCTGTTTTCTCTTGTAGAGCAGCTGACAAACTGTTGAAATGTTGGAAGTGTAGTAGAGAGCACTTTCCTGTGCGGGTTTCCGGAGCTGAGGAAATCCTTGGAGTGCTCCCTCACTTCCAGAGGGTGTTCCCTGCTCCGGATCTCGCCGCGCTGCGGAGCGAGGCGGAGAGGGTTCGCAGGGAGGCGTTGGATCGCCCTCTCCGTCTCCACCATCTGTCCGCCGGCGGAGGTCCCGCTGCGCCGCCGGCGGAGGTCCCACTGCGCCGCCGGGACTGTTTCCGGGAGCGGGGAGCGGAGCGCCGCACCTTCACCGTCCGCATTCGTCGGCACAAGGTTGGCGTTCTGTTCCCCGGGGACTGGTCCTCGACGGCATGAGCCTCTTCTGCTGACTCACCGCAGACAGCGATGCCGCCGAGGTGGGGGCGCTTCCGGATCAGCACCAGTCCCAGAGCCCGTTCCAGTTCCAGTCCGTGAGTCCGTTCCAGCTCCAGAGTCCGTTCCAGCTCCAGAGTCCGTTCCAGCTCCAGAGTCCGTTCCAGCTCCAGAGCCCGCCGTTGTTGTGGCTGCCATGTTTCTGGCGGTCACAGCGGCGGCTCTCCAGCGATGGACATTTCCCCATGCGTCGCTGGAGCTCCCGGGGAGGGTCAGGGAGGACCCGTCCCCGTCACTGGAGCCTCCAGAACCTTCGTCTCAGGAAGCGTCCGAGCCTCCAGAACCTTCGTCTCAGGAGGCGTCCGAGCCTCCAGAACCTTCGTCTCAGGAGGCGTCCGAGCCTCCAGAACCTTCGTCTAAGGAGGCGTCCGAGCCTCCAGAACCTTCGTCTAAGGAGGCGTCCGAGCCTCCAGAACCTTCGTCTAAGGAGGCGTCCGAGCCTCCAGAACCTTCGTCTAAGGAGGCGTCCGAGCCTCGGAGATCTGACAGCCAGCTTCTTTAAAAGCTTCTTTAAGCCTCAATGAGGTGCAGCTGCGATCAGCTGCCAAGCTCAGCTCTCGAGCACGACTCCTAGTGGAGACTGGCCGGAAGGAAATACAGACAACCGGGACAAACACCCCAGAGCACCATGTTGTTGGGATGCTTTCCTTAAAGGGGTCCTCAAATTCAAAACTGGATTTAACCTGTTGTTGTTTAATTCAGGTCGTTTGGGGAGTCAAATACCATATCAACAAGTCTGTGGCAGCTCAGACCTGCTTTCCAATCCAAATTCATAATTTTGTGATTGACGTGGAGAAACAGGCCAGTCTGGGCAAAGCTCTGATAAAGCATGATAGGCCGTAGACACACCCTCTTAAATTAACATGTCTCCGCCCAAGTCACTTTCAATTACCCCTATCATCATACAATCATCAGGGTAAACCAGCCAATCACCATGCAGCTCATATGATTTTCATGAATGGGCGGGGGAAACCAGTCTTTATGTTGTAGGGTTTCTTATGGGGTTATATTTGAACATTTATCAGGGCTCCTGTGCCATTTTCAGCCCCAACAATGTTTCATAGAGACTCAAATATCAGTTTCCCATTGTCAAAAATGTAGTTCTAGAACCCCTTTGAGCGGGACAGTGAAGCTGGTCAGAGCTGATAGGAAGATGGGTGGGGTTAAATTAAGGAGGGATAAAGGCTGCAAAAGGGTTGAGATAAGGCTTTGAACAATTTTCTAGTCAAAGTCCAGATCTAAATCAAATTGAGAATCTGTGGCAGGATTTATAAACTGATGCTCACACATGCTCTCTGCACAGTGAGACTTAAGTATTTTTCTTATAAAATGGCAAAAGAGTAAAATAAATTAGAAATAGGAAAATGGAAAAAGAATGTCAGACTATAAACATGACTGTGTGTGAGTCAAAACCTCTCACATAGAAACAGCGGTTATTCCTCCTTTCATCCTCTCATCATCTTTTCATCTTTCTTTCCCCGTTTTTCCCCTTCTTTTTTTTATGAATGAAGCCCAGAACGTTAGTTCAGCCACGCAGGTATAAAAGCATCAATGTACTGCTTCAAATATTTATCTCTGGGATCTTTCATTGTTACCTATTCACAGGAAAGACATCACAACCCCCCCACCTCCATCCTCCCTCACTCACATAAACTCCAAAGTTTTTGCTCTTCAACCAATGGACTCGCCGCTCTCTGAGTGTGGATGTGCTGAGTGCAGTGCGGCGTGTGATGTGCTAAAACACAGGTGGTTGGAGCGGTATCCTCTCAGTGACTTAAAGTGGCTGCTGACAGTAGTGACAGAAACAAGCAGGAAGACGGAAAAAGAAACCTCACACCACTCTAGAAGTCAACCTCATCTCTGTTTCTTTTGTCCAGCAAAGGAAATAGATGGTCCAGCACAACCCAGTCACCCACACTGGCAATTCAGTGTATTATCTGTCTTGTCTTTACACCAGCAATTTTTATACTGTCATTTTGAAGCGTCAGAGTTTATATTTCTGGTGCTCAGACTTGAAAGTCAGTCACGTTACCGCTCTATGGATTTCCCCCCCTCAAAATGTCTCATCTCTGTGAATGTCAGTTGCTGCCAGTTTAAAAAAGATCTGTCTTCCTGTAAAGTTTTAGTTTCTGATTAAATATTGCATTAGAATTTAAATAAATCTGCAGATCTGTTTTAGTCAAACCAATCTTTAAAGGATATTAATCTGAGTAGCATTCAAGAGGCCAACATTAACACTGGAGGAGCTGCAGAGATACACAGCTCAGGTGGGAGAATGCAAAAGCCATTTGTGAGATGTTTGATCTGCAAAAGTTGGAAGGTTATGTTACTTTTAGTGTTTGTTTGTAATAATAGTAGCAGTATGTGAGTCAACTGAATTCTTGTGGGGATTGGTGATAGTTCACTTAAGCCTCTCTTTTTGTTTGTCTCCTACAATTACTACAGAGGATTAGATGACTGTGCAACCACTTCTCAAGCAGTTCACAGATCTGGGCCCTGTTTTACTTTGATGGAATATTAATCTAATCAGTTCATCACCTCCGCCAAGGAGCTCATCTTGGTGTTTGTCTGTCTTTGAGCAAAATATCTCAAAAGGTTATGTAAGGATTTTGATTAAACTTTTAGGAAATGTTAGAAATATGTCAAGAAAAAAAGATTAAAAAATTGGGGGTGATCATGCATGAAGATCCTGTGAATCGCAATCTATAAACAGTAAAACAGTTTCAGCGTTGTAGTTCCCCCGTTCTACCACAAGATGCTGTGCGCATGCATGGTCAGAGCTGTTCTTATATTTAGGAACATTTCTAGCACAAGTACATGATGGTAAATACCACGCTATGCAAAATTGTTACTACGCACGAAATAGGTGCAGATCTGTGTGTAAGTACGGTTCATAAACGAGGGCCCAGATCTGTGAACTGCTAGAGAAGTGATTGCACAGTCATCTAATCCTCTTTAGTGACTGTAGGAGACAAACAAAAAGCCGCTGAGAGGTTTTAGTGAACTAGGCAAGGCAAGGCAATTTTATTTGTATAGCACACTTTCAACAGCAGGGTAATTCAAGGTGCTTTACATGATTTGGTGATTTAAAAAACAAAAAACAAAAAAAAAAAACACATGGAATATAACATTGGAAATTAAAAGTAAAAGAATACACATTACACATGATACACAATAAAGCAAGAGAAAGATCAAAAAAGCAAGAGAGCATGAACACAATTCATACATATGACACCAAGCATTTACTCAAAGGGAATTCTAAACAGATGGATTTTTAGTCTCGATTTAAAGCAGTTCAGAGTTTCAGCAGCTCTACACTTGTCAGGAAGTTTGTTCCAGATAAGGGGAGCATAGAAACTGAAAGCTGCTTCTCCATGTTTAGTTCTGAGTCTAGGGATGTTTAGTAGGCTAGAGTTGGAGGACCAGAGTGGTCGTGGTGGTTGGTACTTTGACACCAGGTCTTCAACATATTTTGGTGTTAAGCCATGTATTTTAAATTTATAAACTAGTAGGAGTATTTTGAAGTCCATTCTCTGAGCTACAGGGAGCCAGTGTAAAGACTTTAGAACTGGGGTGATGTGCTCTAATTTCCTGGTTCTAGTGAGGACGCGAGCGGCAGCGTTCTGGATCAGCTGCAGCTGTCTGATCGAATTTTTAGGCAGACCTGTGAAGATGCTGTTGCAGTAATCAATCCGACTAAAGATAAACGCATGGATGAGTTTTTCTAGGTCTTGTTGCGACATCAGTCGTTTAATCCTAGAGATGTTCTTCAGGTGATAGAAGGCTGACCTTGTTATTGCCTTTATGTGACCCTGGAGGTTCAGGTCTGAGTCCATTACTACACCTAGTTTTCGAGCCTGATCAGCAGTTTCTAGCTGTATTAACTGAAGCTGTGTGCTGACTCTTGATCGTTCCTCCTTGGGTCCAAAAATAATTACTTCAGTTTTGGTTCTATTCAGCAGGAGAAAGTTATGGCACATCCATCCATTTATTTGGTCAATGCATTGATTTAGGGTTTGAATGGGTTCAGAGTCACCTGGTGACATTGTAATGTAGAGCTGAGTGTCATCCACGTAGTTATGATAGCTAATGTTGTTGGTTGCTATAATCTTGCCTAGTGGGAGCATGTAGATATTAAATAAGAGGGGCCCCAGGATGGAGCCCTGGGGCACCCCACATATGATTTCTGTTCATTCTGATGAAAAGTTTCCCTTCATTGAAACATAGAAGTCCCTGTTCTTTAGGTAAGACTCCGACCAGCCAAGTAGTGTACCAGAGAGTCCGACCCAGCTCTCTAGTCATTCCAATAAAATATCATGATCAACAGTGTCAAATGCTGCACTGAGATCCAACAGAACCAGCACTGTGGTTTTACCACAGTCTGTATTTATGCGGATGTCATTTAATACTTTGACGTGGGCAGTCTCGGTGATGTGGTGAGCACGGAAACCAGACTGAAAAACATCAAAACGGTTTGTCATTGTTAGGAAGCTATTTAACTGCTGAAACGCAACTTTTTTAATTCTCTTACTGATGAATGGAAGATTAGAAATTGGCCTGTAGTTCTGCATTAACGTGTTGTCCAGATTTTTCTTCTTTAGCAGTGGTTTAATAACTGCTGTTTTTAAAGCCTGAGGGAAGACACCTGATAGCAGGGATGAGTTCACTATTTGAACAAGATCAGACCCAACAACAGGAATAACTTTCTTTAGAAAAGCTGTGAGTAGGATATCAAGACAGCAGGAGGAGGAGCTTAATTGGATAATGATTTTTTCAAGGCTGTTCTGGTTTAATTTGTGGAATTCAGACATTTTCTCTACATTGTTGTTGATTGGAGATGGCACTGGTTGTGGGTTCGATATTGAGGTACAGATTGACCGTCTAATTGTTAGAATCTTTTCAGGGAAAAAGCTGGCAAATTCATTGCAGGCCCTGGTAGAGTTTAGTTCAGGGGCTACTGTCACTAAAGGATTAGTAAGTCTTTCCACTGTTGCAAAAAGGGTCCGTGCATTATTAATGTTTCTGTTGATGATTTCAGAAAAGAACGATTCCTTAGCATCTTTTATAGTTAGCTGATATCTATTCAGTCTCTCTTTGTAGAACTATCACCAATCCCCACAAGAATTCAGTTGACTCACATACTGCTACTATTATTACACTAAAAATAACATAACCTTCCAACTTTTGCAGATCAAACATCTCACAAATGTTAGAAATTCGTCAAGAAAAAAATAATTAAATATTGGGGGTGATCATGCATGAAGATCCTATGAATCGCAATCTGGGGGGGGGGGGGGGGGTGAGCGCAAGGTGCTTTGAAGGTCTGCGCTCACCGTGTGCTTTTTTTCACTTGTCACATCAAGCACGTCAGCTTAAAGGGATGTTGTTACACTTATACATAAAAGGTTTGGAAACTGTACTGTGGAAACCGGATGGTCCTGCTTATTAGTGCAGCAAGTGTCGCTGTCTCCATGCGTACTGATGCCAGCCAAAGCAGTGTCACCAATAACGCATGGCCACGAGGGAGTCAAATGTGGTGATCTGTGCCCCCCCACCAGTAGGAGGTCTGGCCCAGCTTTGCTGAGGGACGTTTTATTGTATTCAGTTCGATATTGAACATTTCTTCCCCTTTATTTCCGACAGGAACCTCTCCATTGTCCCAACTGTATTTACTGCCTCTGTCACTTTCTCCCAGGCAGTATTCTTTTATTTATGTTGTGGACAGAATTAACTGATTTAATTTGTTCAAAGAAGTTAAGTATTTCCACAGAAGTGAATGACAGCAAATGAAACGATTCGTTGCCGCATTTTTTTAATGTCTTCAGCAGGAATAGAACTGCTGCGTGCTGGAGGGATGGGAGACATGAAGCAGAGGAACCGCTGATAACAGAGGGCAAAGACTATCGGTGTTAAAATGAATTTGTGTTTACTATGACGATTTTCAAAACGTATGTTCATCGTGACTCTTTTTTTATGTTTCACTTCGATCTCTGTGTCACTGGACTTCCTGTTTTTGCTCTCTTGGCCATTACTTTCGGTTAGAACTCAAGGACTTCATGCATCTATCAGGGTGTGGTGTGTCCAAATATGATTAATTGAGGGCTTTTCTGTATCCAAATTACTGTTAACAGGCACGAGCACATAGGTACGCACCTGTGGGATTTATCAACAGATGATTGAGGATGGAACATGTGTACGAGTGTCCACCGCATATTTGAGAAATCTGGCTTTTGACTGCTCTTATGAACGTTCTAAATTTTATTCGTAGGATCGACGTTTCTACGAACATTTGATAAATGAGGGCCCTGGACTTTATTTATAAGTAGTCCTAGGCTACTTAAA
This sequence comes from Valencia hispanica, assembly GCA_963556495.2. NCBI lineage: Eukaryota > Metazoa > Chordata > Actinopteri > Cyprinodontiformes > Valenciidae > Valencia > Valencia hispanica. Next base: position 37,272,960 of record OY747711.1, read on the forward strand.
GGTTATCACAAGCCATTCGTGGTAAAGAAGAAGGCGCTCTGGTCAGACAAGACCAATATGCATCCCTTTTGGAATACTTTCAAAACTGTGTGTTGTGGAAAACACTGCACATTACCCTGAACACACAAGCTCCATGGTGACACATGGTGATAGCCCTAATCATGGTGTATGGATGCTCTTCATCAGCAGGGAGCAGAAAGATGGTCAGAGTTAAAGAGAACATGCTTGGAGGTAAAAATATGGAAAGAAAACCTGTTAGCAGCTGCAAAAGACTTGATACTGGAGTGAAGGTTGTGACATACCCCAACAGGGTTGCAGTTGCATTTGTAGCAAAAGGTGGTTCTCCATGGTATTGATTTAAACAGCTGAATATAAATGCACACTATACTTTCAGATTTTTAATCTGAAAAAAAGAATGAAAACCATGCATCTTTTCACTAGAATTGTGGACTATTTCGTGGCAGTCTATCACATAAAAACCAAATAAAATACTTTGAAGTATAAGATTTAAAGGATGTAAATATTTTAGAGACAAAAAGTAATACAAAACAAACCTGATCAGATGGGTCAAACTGTTTGCAGAAAATGAAGAAAACGGACCTAATAAAGTTGCAATGCAAGAAGAATGTATAATTTCCACAAACAAAAATGCAGTTTGATAAATAACTGCCTCCTGAATCAACCAAAAACCCAAAGTTCTTAACTGAATGAAATTAAGAAGTGATAGTTCCTGATTGCGGTTAATTTGCTCAATGAATGTCTCACTTCAAGAACTTCTTCTAAAGCAGGACTTCTCTGTGTCTTTTTATGACTTCAGGAGAAAATCCCTTGGTGAGACTTTCATGCCCGTCTCTTCTCTTTCTCCTTCTCCATCACACCATTCCCGCAGGAGCAAACCTGAGACTGCCTGTATGCCGGTGTATCACCAGCCTCCATCTGTCTAACCTCCAACCCGCCTTCCTCCGTCCCCAGGAGAGGGAGCAGAGGATCAAGGAAAGGGGAAAGAGTAGAGGAAGAACCAAAGAAGCGAAGGAAAGGGTCCCACAGGATTGTTCTCTGTCTGTCTGAATCAGGAAGTGAGAATGTGACGACAGGACCGAGCAGGCATCCTTTCAGTGTGTATGTGTGTGTGTGTGTGTGTTTGTGGACCTTGTTGAGCTGAGGTGTCATATTTGTGAAGATCACAGCTTCACGCTAGTGGCAACCAGGGATGACACTCCAAATCACTGAAATGCCAGAAATGACTGTGATGTGATATGTCATGTGTTTTAGGTGATTTTTGTGCCTTTTGGGACACTTGATAGAGATTAATACCACTTTTAGAGCCTGGAAGTGAAAATGTTATCAGGACTGTCCCCTTAGACTGAAAACAGAGAGAAAAACAGAGGATGACATCTCATCCAGATCCTGGTGTTCTGCTCACAGTCTACTGTACTGTGTAACTTTTTTAACTTCTCTTATTTCTTCATATGTTTCTTATAAGGAGCATTTCTTCCAGTATTTAAAATATCCTTAATTAAAAACTCACTAGGCTTTGTTTAGTTTGATATTTTGCATCTTTGTGTTGCCCTGTCATGTAACGGCAACCTGTCCAGGGTGTACCCCATTTCTCGCCCAATGATAGCTGGAGAAACGCATCATTCCCATGACCCGCTCATACTGAGCCAGGTTCTGCTGTCGACTGTCCACTGTCCCAACATGTTGGTCCAGGAGGAGTGATTGCTGCAAGTCAATGACTCGATGCAATCTGCTGGGTTTCCTTAGAGAAATGTTTTAAACTGATTGGAGTAATGAACTGAAGGATTAACTGGAATGTAAGTACAACTTAATTAAAATGACTTTTCTTGTGAAGTGTCTTGAGATGATGTGTGTTGTGAATTGGCGCTATATTAATTAACCGAATTGAATCAACCCTGCAAACATTGGATTTTTGAAGGTCTTTCAATGTTTGTTTTTTTCACTTTGGCTGATTTTTCACTCCTCTTCTGTCAAGTGCTTCATTGTGATGTGTGCCTAAAAATAAGGAAATTTATAAGTGAAGTCAAGATGACTTTTTTAGACTACAGAGGGCTGGTTGCTTGGAAGTATAGTATAAAGAAATAAGGTATTGTGACAGTCCTGGATTGGAACCCCTTTACCTTCAGAACTGCTTTAATTGTTTCTGTCATAGATTTAAAAAGATGTCAGAAACATTACTCAGACATATTTTAGTCTGAATTGGCATAATAGCATCACACAGTTGCCAGGGATCTGTTGTATGCACATCTATGATGCAAATCTGAAGTTCTACTACATATCAAAGGTGCTCTGTAGATTGGGAAAATTTGACTTTTATGTTCAAGTAACCAATTAGAAAATGGTTTGTGTCATTGTGCATGATCCTGCTGGAAGGGGATAGTATAGAAAGGGGGAGAGAAATGGGGGAATACATGCAGCTAAGGTCCACGAGATTAGGATTTGAACCCAGGATGACTGTTCACTACCTTCAGTCAAAAAGAACACACAACCGCTGTCTCTTCAATGTAAACTCTGTCTTTTCTAACTCTCTTCTTCAAGTGGTGTGAGTCATGAAGAACTATCTAGCAGACGAGCAAGACAACTGCATCTTGAGATCAGACAGCACACACTCTTGCACGCTGACGCTGAAATGGTCACATCATTATATCCATATTAGCAGTGAAAAAAAGCCCTTCACGCTCCAACACCTACATGCCTTCGGTGCATGCCCTTTGCACTGTCTCAAATGTGTCCCACTTCCTTTTCCTGGATGCTTGTGTACCGTTTTTTCTGGATGACTGACACCCTTTGTTTAGTTATTTTTTTCTCCATGTTTTTCTTTATGTAGCACAATATAAGAGATTAAAATCTGGGTTATATTGGTTAAACAAAGACATGGTGAAGTCAGCGTATTGAGGTGATAGGTCTATATCTAGGAATTTTGAGATTATTTTTGCGAAGGCCTATTATAATTATTCAAATGTATATTGTTCTTCTGTTAAATGAATTGGCCTTTTGGAGGCCTAAGCATATATGAAAACTCACCAAATTCAGTGCACGCATCAGTCGCGCGTGAAATGGACCTATTTTAAGGGTTTTACAAAATTCGCAACAGAATTGGCTCAACAGTGCCTCCCAGACAGTTTAAGAACACACTGCTCCATTGGCTTACTTTATCATACCGGCATGAGAATTGGCACACTTGTAAAACTTTCCAAGACCTACCTGAAAGCCCTAAAACATCATAGTCCCAAACGAACAGGATGTCGGCCATCTTGGTTTGAACATGCGATCTTGACTCCGTTTGATCGAACTCCTCCTAGAGATTTTGACCGATCGACTTGTAAATTGGTTAGGATGGCCTTTGGGCGTGGGGATTGTAAAGTTATTTTAAAAACTGACTTTTTGTATATGTTGAAGGGGCGGGGCCAGGTCTCAAACTTTGTTTAAATTCCAAAAATAATAAAGTTGTTCAATCTCCAATTTAGAAAGTCACAGAGGGATGAAACCAGCTGTGGTGGATAGTTATTAGGTCCCTGACGAATCCAAATGGTCAAATGCTTACATCACTTAAGCCCCTCCCCCTCAGAACAGGAAGTGTAATGTTTTGCTTTGAAAGGTCCATATTTTACACCTTTGATTGAAAAATTATCTGCACAGTGACTGTAAAAACTTGTAGTCCAGCTTTTGAAAGAGGGTGGGGCTGTCACGGCGTGGTGAAGTTCAGCATCATGTCGTTGCCATACGTTTGGCTCTAATTTCCACAGAATGTATTTGATCTACACCATATTAGGTAGGATGGTTATTAGTCTAACTTCTAAAAGATATTTATGCATGTATTTATCCTCCACAGCGCCCTCTAGAAGCATTACAACAACCAGCCTGCAGCTATACTTTATCCGAGGATGATTTAATTCGGCATACCTATTTGGTGTCTCAGGACCTACGAAAAAGTCTTTAGGAGCCATAGTGCACACCCCAGAGCAGGTCAGCCATTATGGATCAAAGCTGTAACTTTGTGCCATTTGTATGTGAATGAACTCCTTCTAGAGCTTTTGACTTACAGACTCCAAAATGAGTGGGGATAGTCTTCAGGCATTGGGCATCAAAGGTTATCAAAAGATTTTTGCTGCAACAAAGCATGTGGGCGTGGCCAGGCCTCAAATTTTGGCTGCTCACAATAAAAGTAGATGGTGTACCAACTACCACACAACTATCTCACAGCTGTACCAAACATTATGTGTTTCATCACATACCAGCACGCAACACAGTCATAGGCTCATTTGCTCATGTCACCTAAGCCCCGCCCCCTGAGAACAGAACAGAACAAGGTCTGTATTTGACTCCTCATACCTAATCACTAGATAGCTGTAAACGGTGACAGAAAAGAGTTGATGTAACTTGGTTTCCAGAACTGAGTGGTTTAGAAAGAGGGTGTGGCTTTCACGGGATAGCGAAGCCTCATATCACGCCATGGAAATAGGTTTGGCTCATATTTCCAGAGGCATCATCTGATTTGCCCCCAACATGATGGATATTAGTCCAATCTCTAACAGATATGTATGCAAATATGTGGTGGCCGTGGCCTAATTCTTGCACAGCACCCCCTAGAAGCAATCAAAACAATCAGCCACAAGTAATTCTCTCGAATAGGATGGTAAAATTCAGTACATATTTGTAGTTTATAAAGACCCATTAAAGTATTTTGATGCCAGGGTCCATACCACACGGGAAGTCAGGCATTTTGGTCTTAAGCTGCCATTTTGTGCCTTTTGAACACTTTGTCGTGCAGATTTCATTTGCAGGCTCGGTGGAAGCGCTGAGGCTGTGTTGGGGTGGTGCTTCGTGAATCCCGTGGCCACAGCACAGACTGGAGTGGCGCCAAGCTGCGGCGGCCGTTCGAGGCTGCTAGCAGCTTTAATTATTTTTTCTGTTTTTAACATTATGCTTAATTCCTTAGCCTTTTAAACTTCAAAAACTTTGTAATATTTTCCTTCCACATCACAACCATGCACTACTGTTTGGCGCTGTCCCATAAAATCCCTATAAAATACACTTAGTGTGTAACAATGTTAAAAGGGACATGACCACTTTTACAAGGCCCAGAGAATACATTTTTGAACACAGATCCTTCAAAAATGGAAATATAAAGATGGTGTTCCTGCCTGTCGAACATGCATGTTCACCTCAGGCAACTTAAGGCAACACAACGGAAGAAATACTAAGAGGGGACAGGAGAGCACTTGACATTTTGAGCACACACATAATCACACACACTTACTGTGTTAAGGTTAGCTGGAAAAGGTTGTGTGTTAGTGTGTTTGACAGTCCTCCGATGGTGGCTGCAATGTTGACATTAGTGGACCAGGACACATTACCTCTGCTTTGGGAAAAGGCCGACGGTGAGCCTGCCCTCAAGCACAGCAAGAGGTGTGCGTTTTTACCACAGATTTATTGTCCTGATAAAAGAAAACAAAAACAGACTTATTTAAACCCTTTAAAACTGCCTTTCCAGCTATTTAATACTCAAATGTTACAATATGTTGAATGTTTCTTTGTTTACAATAAATGTGGATCTCAGAAAATATATAATTAGGAAAAGTCAGGGAATATTTCTATAAGGGAGGCTGTCAGCACTGAGGTGTTATTTATTATAATACTTTTTTAAAGGTCCAATTTATTGTGTGTTTGTGGGGGGGGGGGGGGGGGGGGTGCATTAATAAAATAATCTGTTAGAATTATTCAGTGTAAATATATGCATCCATTTAATTTATGTTGATAGTTTTTTTCTAAAAATAAATAATTTTTTTTCATTTATATTTTTTTTCATGGCTTCATGGATGCAGAGCAGAACCAGAGAGAGAAAGAGGAGGTTCAAACCATCTCTTCCATCAATCATAATGGGCAAAGATCATATTTTCATCGTCATTGTCTCCCCTTTTTCTAACCGTTCGGCCAGACGGAGACTAAAAAAAGGAGATTCAAAAGCAAATGAGGTGGATTAGCAGTGATCGCCAACAACTGATGGGGTCACTCAGGAGATGTTACTCTGGAACACTGTCTCTGCTGCCCAGACATTGAGCTGTTAGCATGTCATGACAACTTGGCGGCTTCTATACAGCAACAGCATTTAGTCAGTGACCTCATCAGATTCATTGCATGACTGGAGATCCTTCATGCCAACATCATCACTATCAAAAACGGCTCTTTGAAGATATGTGGATGATATGAGTCTTTTTTTATTCTAATTTGGCAACCGCAGCTAAGCTATATGGTCTAGCAATTACTGATAACGATAGGCTCAAAGCTAAGAATGTAATCTTGCCAGCAAATTTTGCATTGGTGGTATTGCTAAAGTAGTCAAAGTTTGATTTAAGCTTAAATTCTTATTCCAACACAGATATTTTTTGAACATTTTTAAGGTGATAAATTTAGTCAGCCTTTCACATGAACATCATAGCCTTATCGGTTTTGCTGGACCTCACAAAAGAAGGATAAATGGTTGACTGAACAGACACCTTAGCTTTACAAATTCTAATTGAATTCTATATTTTACTATTCTAATAATGTGTGGCAAGGACTGGGTACCAAAACAAACAGCCAGTGTTCCTAGAATGTAACAATTTCTGAACATGTTTGCCACAAACAAATATGGTTGATTAAAAGTAAATACTTTTAAGAACTAAGCAATGCTCTGCTGGGAAGTTTGACTTCTCCCATATTTTCATCATGGCAACTCAGGAAAAGTAGGTGAATGAATGAAGACAGTGAGACGCCAACAACAAGACGTCTGAATGAATAATGCAACTCGGATGTCAAGAAAACATCTGTCACTGCTGGAGGATGCATGGACGCTCTCAGCCATGACATGTAATTGTTGCGGCAAAGGAAACAAAATGATACACAGCAAAATAATGAGGAAAAATTTTAGTAGTCTTTTTTTATACGCGTTATTGTCTGTATATCCCATCTGTGTACGCTTCAGATGCATTTGTATCTGCACATATGGACGAAGTCGAGAGCTGCCACAGTCTCTTATGTGGTGTGGAATGTCAGGCACGTCTCATCACATTAAGGAGCAGGGAGGAGGAAGTCGGCCAGCCTTGCGCCCCAGCAAATACAATCCTACCTTTCAGCTACAGCAACACCCTACTAGACCATTCACCATTATCACAAAGAGGGTCTAAACCACACATGTAGGCAAAAAAAATGTATATATATTAGCCCGAGGGTCAGAAGTGGCTGTTGAACAATCTCCCCTCACCCCTTAAATAAGAACAATAGAGTGCATGGATAAAAAGCCATTACTTGAAAACAAAGTCCAAATTAAACATTTTAGCTGCCTAAATTTGAAGCTGACATGGGTGTTAAGTTCTATTAGTTTAGTTATTCAGCTGTTTTGTTGGCAGAACTAGACTGAAACTTGATGAATGACTAAATAAACAAATTAATAAATATCTGTGAGTCGGGCTGCACAGTGGTGCACTGTTGCCTTGTAGCAAGAAGCTCCTGGGTTGTCATGGTTTTAGATATCTGTCTGACCCACATGCACAACACTCTCAGGAGACCAGAAAGTTTTTAAAGGTTTACCGAAATGATGATGACTGTGGATCCAGGAGGTGCTTGGAACGGGGAGCTGCAGCACTGAAATGAGCAGATGATGAGTGGAAGAATATTGATCTGGAGATTTTGTAATGATAAATGCTTACAGAGATGATGAAGTAGAGGCGCCACAGGATAGTGAGTGGAGGTGGAGGATGACCAGTGTGGTGGCCGAACCAGACGCTGGAGGTGAGCTGAGAAGGTGAACTGGAGATTGATGATGATTGAAAATGATCTGAGAGTGAAGGTGTTGGAAGGCAGACAGGCGGCACGAGGATGGCAATGGGGATGAAGAGTGAGTCCAAGAGGTTGACGGAGAAAGGTGAGTGTGGATGGAGATCAAGGTGAGTGGTTTGGTTTGCAGCAGGAGGAAGTAAATGGAACGAGGAAGCCGGAAGCAGTCGTGGAGATTGGTCATCCTTAAAAGGAGGTATTAGACTGAAGACGAGGGACCTAGAGCTCAGGAGCATGAGGACTTGAAACCAGTACCCGGAGAAGGAGGAAAAGGAGAAGGTGAGGAAATATTTGCGCGCGTACGTGTGTGTGTGTGTCTGTGTGTGTGTGGCTGTCTGTCCTGTGTGTCTCTGTGTTGACCTGTGTATACTGGCATCGTGTCCAGGGTGTACTCTGTCTCTCGTCCAATGACTGCTAGAGAGAGGCACCAGGATAAGCGGGTTTAGACAATGGATAGATCTCACTAATTAAAAAATCTAAGAAAAATCTTTTGACAAGTTTCTGTTCATAGAAACTGACAGGGGAATATTTCTATTTCCAACCAAGTAGTCTTGCATTTGGAGTTTATTGTCAGCTATGCTACAAACCCACAGCATCAACAGAATTATAAAGAAATTTGCTTTGTGATGGTCTTCCTAAATGGCGTTCTTGGAGAGCATCTGTTCCAGTTAAAATTGTTACCCTTTGATTTCTTAAACTAAGGGTAGAAAAAGCAGGAAGGCTACAGTGGGAAAAAACCAGCAAACTTATTTAACTCTTATCTTTATCACCCAATCAAAGTGAGGAAAGCTTAGTTTTTGGGTTGCCTGTACCACTTATACTGAAATATATTTCACTACATAATTTTTTTTCTTGATATCAATCCTTCGATCCATCTTTTCGTCAAACTGTCCGTCTGCTTGCCCTTCGGTGACCTGTCTATCTCTGTATCTGTCTCATGTCTAGCCTCAAGTACCACTGACCGAGCCCCCCACTGCTCATCCAACCTCTCCATTTTGGGGCATGTTGGCTGCAGGTGAATGTTGCAGGTCTGTCACAGGGCAGCAAATATGTCAGTTGTCATCCATGAGGGGTGGGTTGGGGGGGGGGGGGTATGAAGAGAGGGGATGAACGTGGCTGTCACACTGTCTCAGTATCATACGCTGGTCAGATGTACTATAGATTAGGTGACATCAAACCTGCTAAAACACATAGGCAGCAACCACTTGCATACACATCATTAATATTATGTGACATGTCGTACTTTGATATCTGACTTTCACTGAATCTCAGACAGGATTTAAAATACTAACAATGATGATAAATGCACATTTTGAGCTTTGAAAAACTCAGCTAAGTCCTGAAACTGGATTTCATCCTATTTAACCATGTGGAATGTGAGATCCACACATAAAAGGTACTTACACCATTAGAAAATTAGCAACATGTTCAGTGATGAAATCTCTGGATCAGATTTTTTAAAGGAGTCATAACCTAGTATTATCTTGGATACCCACGCTCTATTATAGTCTTTCAGGCCCTTCAAAAAAAAAAAAAGTTGAAAAAAATAAACACAGAGCTCCTCTGACCCTTATTTCTGAAGGCATTATTGTCTCACAAGATCTGATGCGATACTTTGGCAGTCGTGGACGGGCATTGTAATAATGCAAATGAGGGGCGCGTTGATTGGTGGCAGGAAGGAGGGGGGTTTACACCGCAGGTAACGCTTCAGCATTTCTAACCCATATCTACTACTTCCGCTAGCATAGAATAGCCACATTAGCAGTTAGCTGCTGTTTGTTGCACACAGCAGAGCAATAAAAACACAGCCTTACCGTTTCAATTGCAGGCAAGTCTCTGATTGTTGGAATGGCCCCTTTTTCCAAACGGAGCTGCAATGCCAACTTCGCCTGATATTGTCCCAAATTCGTAAAGGATTCCGGCTTAAAAAAAATAGAAAAAATATTTCCATGTTGATTCTGGCAGTCAACAACAGAACAACTCACGTGTGCACTACATTTCTGGTAGAAATGGTTTTAGCTGATTTAGCTGATTAAAATAAAAGGCTGACACGAATATGTCTTCTTCATGCATCATTGCGTGAAGAAACTTTCTGCATCTTTCACGGTCGAGTTCATACTTCGAATCGGTGATGTGTCGGTCGCGAACAAACCGCCTCTAAGAACTAACTCTTTGAAGTGAACGATGGGAGCCGGCTCGTCATTGGGAGCCGTTTTTTTTTTTTTTTTCATTCCCCCTGCTTGTTTTGGTATATTTGGTACACATCGTTTTGCATTAATTTTGGTAATAAATACACTTTAAGCAACAGAAAATCTGAGGAGCCGAAAGAGCCGGCTCTTTATGGTGAGCTAAGCCAGGCGGTGCTCGACTGAATATGAGGGGGAGAGGAGCGGGGGGGGGGTTAGGGGAGAGGAGCGGGGCGGGCTTCCTGCAGCAAAGGTAGGTCTGCGATATATATGGTATATCCTGCGCCGACTTGACGTCAAGTCGGCCAGAAATTGAAACAACGTATTTGAGTGCGCGTGGACTGGTTGACAAACCCAGGGGAAAACAAACGCTTCACTTTTAAATATCGGCTTCCCTGGCAGTGTATAATTGTTAGGCAATCGTAACATACATTTTTTCTCATGGAAAAGTGAAAATTACAGGTCATGACTCCTTTAAACGTATAAATCAGGTACAACAGACAGAGCACAGCGAGTGAAGAGGAAAGTGTTGCATGTTGGTACATCAGAATAATGTTGGAAAGTGTGTTTACATTAACGTGATGAAAGTAACAGTTGAGGCCTTGATACGTCTGTATGGTGGATCTTGAGGCTCTGACTTGCGCACACTTTTTCTGTCCACTCAACTTACCATTATCATACATGAATATTATCTTTGGCAATTACCTTTTGTGACTTACCCTCCTTGCGGAAGGTGTCAGTGACTGTCTGATGGATGTCTGTCAAATCAATTGTCTTCCCCATGACTGTGTAGGCCATAACATTCCCTGTATCCTTTATCGATCTTATGTAAAATTCATATTTTATGAGCAACTGAACTTTACGTTTTCATTAACTGTATCCCACAATCATCAAATTTAACAGAAATAAACACTTGAACTATTCTCTCCCTGTGTATGATGCTGATAAAATATATTTGTTTCACTTTTTAAATTAATCACTGAAATACATTACGTTTTGATTAATATTCAGATTTATTGAGATACATACAGATACTTTAGGACAATTTAGAGAGAAACAAAAAAATAATAATTAAAACTGTTGTGGCTCCAAGTATGAATATGGCAACTTGGAACTCATGAGTACACAGGGTGTATGTGAGACTTCCTTCGAGAGAGGTTTGCCCCTGATCTGTGTTTTGAGGAAAAGGAGAGAGAACGTTTCCCAAGAATTAATAAAGTGAGGCCTTATTCTTGTATAATAATAATAATAATATACTCAACTTTAAAGCTATCAAAATATCTGCTCCCATGCATTCAGCTTGTATGTTGAACTGCAAGAAATTCAGCCCCGTAATCTTTGCAGGACCACACATATACACTCTTTCAGCAGCTTCATGTGTTCTGTCTGTATTCTGCAGTGTGAGAATGTACAGTCTTTGCTTAGTCTCAGAATTTCTCCTGAGAACGGGGAGGGATCAGTCTTTTTCTCTTGGTCCCCATCCTGTCCAGGTAAATAACACATTCACACACCAGTGGGTACGCCATCGACTTCCCCTTTACACGCACCGTGCCCTTCTGTTGTACGCTCCTATTGATCCAGCACGCTTTTTTCTCTTCTTCCTTCATCTCTAAAAAACGCCAACACAGCTCTTTCGTGGTGTTTTCTTCTGACGTCCAGCGAGACAGGTCTCCGTTGGCCATGGCGCAGCTGTCGTCGCAGGTTAGTGCAGGCGAGAAGGGGCTGAGGAGGACGAGGGGATGAATGAATAAGTAAGAGGCTGCAGACTGGACTCATGTTAAATGTAGAAAGGCTAACCTACCACCCCACTGTTGAGCTGATTCTGTGTTTGTGTGTGTGTGTGTGTGTTTGATTTCACATGTGCACTGCAGAGGACCTGCTGCATATACGGCAGAGCTTCCAGTTAGCACACACCACCAGAGCAGGACACAGACACATACACAAACACACACAGAGAGGGCCCCAGAGAGAGGCCTTGAACCTGCCTGTCAGCTGCTGTTAGATCACACTGCATTTGGCTGACACCACAAAAACACGGACAGGCACACATATATGCATGCACACACACACAGACTTGGATCAAAGGGTTTTCTGATTAGGATTCAGAAGCTAACTTGCATCATTAAGGTAAAATTAGAAGAATTCTTACGTTAAAATAAAGATCATTAAGTGTTTTATAAACTGTATTTTCCCCTTAGAGTTGTTTTAGGAAGAACCACAATTACTGGTCTACCCTATCAAATATGAATTTTGAATGACAGGCCTTCAGAGGCCAACCAGAGGTAGCTAAAGTTTGCCCTAGACTAAAACTAAATCAGTTTTTTCGGCCATTCTAATGCATACATTGATTCAAACACCTTGTTTGTAGCTCTGGCTGTATGTTGAAGATTGAGGTCCTACAGGAAGGAGGACCTCCTTCCGATTCTCAAGTCTTTGTAGCCTTGATCAGATCCTCCCATCAATTCTAAACTCCTCTCTCTGCTGAAATAAGGCCTCCCCACAGCCTGATGATCCCACCACCATGTTTCACAGTGGGGAATGCATGTCCAGGGTGGTCTGCAGTGTTGGTTAGCCTGGTGTTTTCCTTGCTCTTCATGGTATTTAATCATGAATGGTCTCTATACATTTGAGCTCTTAAAAGAATTATACCGAGATCAATTCAATCATAGGGGGCGGAGTCAGCCTGCTGCACCTGCACAGGTGCAGCTCATTGAGCTTATCACTGGATGAGGATAGGAGCTGGCTGTCAGATCTTTAGTGCCTGAGTGTTAAACCATCTGGTAACACCTCAAGTCCTCCATGTGATCTCCAGTGTTCATTGTGTGTTTCGAGTGAAAAAACCTACTTACCTCGCTGTGCTCCTTCCAAGGTTTTCCTTGTTGTAACCTCCCAGTGATCGATTTTCCAAGCCTTGGTATCTTTCCACGTCTGACAGCCTTCAAGCCCCAAGCTTCACCGTGATCCGTACTCCATCTCCGTGCTCTACCTGCCCGCACTTCTTGCTCCATCCTCCCTCTTGGATTCCACCATCTCCAGGAACTCAGCAGGAAGCTCACGCAGACATCCTGGACTCCTAGCTCGCTCTCGCTGGCGTTCATCCCACCATCTACTCAGTAAGCCTCACCTGAGTTAATACAAACAATTAAGATTTCCTCATGATTCAACCTCACCTTTGGACTTCTTCTGCAGTTCCTCTCACCTCCTTCATCATCATCATCATCATCATCATCCCGTCAGAATCATTGTTTCAATAAAAACCCTGACATTTTTACAACTGGTCTCTCTAGTGGTGTTCTACATGTGGGTCAGAAGCTTAACTCCAACATGACATTTACCAGTTAGGTTACTTAATCATTTGGGTGCACAAAACTTTATTTAGGGGTGTCAGAGTAAAGGGTCTTTTCAGAGTTTTACATGGAAAACACATCCTAACCATGTATTTCACTTCCTTTTTGGAATCGTTCATTGCTTTGTGTTGGTCTGTCAAGTGAAAATGAAACACTGGAGTGTGTGGTCGTGACGTGACAAGCATTAAAAATCCTGCATCCTGTGAATTCCTCGTGATCCACATTCCTCTCAACAACCTCCTGTCCTTGGTCTTTCTATCTCAAGAGCATCTTTCTGTAAAGCTTAAACAAATCCACCTTGGCCTTTTCCCTAAGGTGCGACTGACGTGACACAACGAGTTGAGAGCAGAGAGGAAGTGCACACAGAGGGGAAGACTAACAGACACGACGAGGACGAAGGATAAAGTACAGTGGATGCACAGAAGGAAAGTGGTGGCCTTCCTTGTGCCTGCTCAGGGAGAAGATAGTCCTTGCTTTGTTAAATGATTTCTTCCAGCTGAACTCTTCTCCCAATATCAGTCAGAAAAAGATCGCAGAGAGATCACAGAGAGAAAACAAAGATTGCATGTACACCCAGAGTTGCTTGGGGTCACCTTGGCAAACGACTCACAGGATAAATCGATTCATTTATTGCCATCCCAGTAACCATTCAGGTTATTCTTGTCACTATAGGTGCTGTGCAGAGGCCCAAGTTCTAGTCACAACCCCTTACTGAGTATTCTTGATATTTTTCAAACTGTATCTAAAAATGTTTGGACTTTAACCAGTAAAAAGTTAGTTTGAATCAAACTAGAGCTCTTTGATAGAGGTGGAGAGCATCTAATGTGAAAATCATATGTTGATCTTCAGAGTCTTTTTTTTGTAGACCTTGTGTGTTTGAATATATATTTCCTCTTAAAAATGATTTTTTTTTTGGTGGGGCATACATGGGGGTCTGTTGTGTTAATATTAGCTATGTTTCAGTTTAAGCTGTTACAGTTTTTTACCAGGGTTTAAAAAAAGTGTAGTCAAACTGCTAAACCTTTCCATCACACAGTGGGTTAAAGACATTTTATTGAGGTGTCAGAGAAAAGTGCTGGTTTTCTCTGGCTATTTAAAGTGTGGACTAACAGCACCGGCCCCCCAACATTGGCGGCTGTGCACTGCCAGTAAGCTGTCTGAAGAAAGCCTACAACACTTTTCCCTTGCTCACAGAAGAAAAATCAGCTGTTTGGAAACACAGAGTCATAGTTGGTGAAACTAAAAGAGCTCCACGCTTCAGTCTTATTAAATATACTCTAGTCATGGTCTGGAAGACCTTGAGTTTGGTTTGTCACCTTAGTTTTTAGCTATGTATCATTTTTCTAATTCACCGTATGTTGTGTTTTGCATTCTCGCCACTTTAATGTTTGGTCATGTTCTGACAAATTTTTGTTTTCCATCTTCCATTTATTTCTGTGCTTCAGTTGTAATCTCTGTGTTCACTTCTTTCTTGTTTCAGTTTTCCATTTAGTATTTTCTTTGGTCCAAGCTTAATGATTGCTTTAGTTTACCCTTCTGTGTTTGTTAGCCATTGGGCCCATTCCTAAAGTCACCAGGAGGATCACCCAGGAAAAAGTGACTACGATTCTGTGCAGGAGGAGTTTTTCTTCAGCATTTGCTGGTGGGATGAGATCAGAGACAGCTTATTAGAGGGATTACATTTTAATACACCATTGATAGCTGATAACATTTATGTTATTAGAAAATATGAGCTGTAAGGAGTCGTACACACAGGCTGATTTACCTGATGCATTTATTTATTTATTTATCTTTATTTCTGCCCCAAAACAACTTTGTTACACTGATGTTAGACCCATGGTTGATATGGGTCCCAGGTCCTAAACGCAGCATTCTGGGTGTGTCCTGATGGATGCCCCTTTGTAAGTGGTGTGTAAAGACAAATGATAAATTATAACGCTCTCTCATTAGTTCCCTTCAATTCTGTTCTGCCTTTTTCTCCCTCACAGTAGTTTCATTGAACCAGCCTATGACTATAGCTGGTAAGCCTGGAGGAACATGTTAAGCATTTGACTGGTGGCTGGCTGCCAGAGCTGATAGCCCAACTAATTAATCTAATTAGGTAAATAAATGAATAACATACGTCTATTTCTTGGAATAAAAGTGATATAAAGGGTTTACATAATGTTACTTTAACTGTAATAATCAATATGCTATGATATTCCGTCTATTCCCGCTACTCCAGGTTATTATACCATGAGAACATCATACAGTCCCATATCTGGTTGTTATGCCAATAACTTAGGCTATAGAAAAGTTTCCCGTAACTATCACCATCTCAGGTTTGCAGAGTCGAAACCTGCTTTACGTGTTGTACACATTTAGTACCAGTACCTTCCTCTGCCGCTAGATGGAGATGTGATACTACCACAACATCCAGCTAATTTGTGACTCAGTACAATTGGTTAACAGTCAGAGTTGGGACTAACTGTAAGACTTAGGAGGACAAAATTATATAGACTGTGCATCCATGAAAGTTTCGTGTTAGATTCATCCTAAATAACTAAAGGATTTTAGTGAAGTTCTGGACTGGAAACATAAACGTTATTTTAGGAGTGAATTTGTAGCTTGTTATTCCTCCTATTTTAATATTAACTTTAATCTCATTTCCTAGGGTTATCCCTACCATACTGCCCCCCTATTTTCCTTGGTACTAAATTTGGTTAGAGGTTAACATGTTCTACAGACAAACTGGACAAGTCTTCTAGAAGTTGATGCAACATCCGTTTTCAGTGATTACATGTACACTTAAGACCAAAATTATTTATACCCCTGGCATATTTTGATGTAAAGTAATCTTTAAATGTTTCCTCAGAAAATAGCATTAACATTTTGGAGTGGCCCAGCCAGAGTTCTAACTTGAATCTGACAGAAAATCTGTGGAGAGACAGAAAGATTAAGATGATGGAAGACGGCCTTCCACACTCAGGAATTCACCAAGGATTAATCACCAAAATACCAGTGGAAACATGCAAAACAAATATAAGAAGGGTTTGATTGCTGTAATGCCAAAGGATTACTTCAATAACTACTGAAAAGGGTATAAACAAGTTTTTGATTTTGACAACTTTTCAATAAAAAGTCAATAAAAAATTATTAAAAAATCTGTTTCAAAACTGAAACAGGATATTTTGAGAGATGCTTGTCACATTTCCCTCTCAGTTGAAAGCAATTTTAAACCTAAATCTGCCAGGTGTTTGAGTAATATTAGACTTAACAGTACATAAACACATGCAACAAAATATGACTGGATGTGTCATGATAACAGTTAACAAAATAAAAAAATATAATGCCTAATGTACACTATTGACTTTGATTTCCAATAAAGTATTGCCAATATGCTAACAGAAAATCTGCTAAATGGTATATAGTTGTTCCATAACACCCATTTAAAGCATAATAAGCTTCAGAAGTAAACTGATAATAAAAACCTGACAGCAAATACACATCAGTCTGCCAAAATTGTCTGTACTTAGTACATTTATTTCTAACTGGGGAAAAGCATCAGATTTAAACACACAACATTTTAAACAGAGATTTCCTGCAAACAAACAAAAAGCATTGGTATGCATTAAAATAAACATTCAAATGCTTGTTTTGAGGCCAAAATATAGTAAATGGACAAATGTTTCATCCATGGGCTGCATAGTGACGCAGTTGGAAGCACTGTTGCCTTGCAGCAAGAAGGTTAAATTCTTGCATGGAGTTTGCATGTTCTCCCTGTGCATGCGTGGGTTCTCTCCGGTACCCACAGTCCAAAAACATGGCTGTTAGGTGAATTGTTCTCTCTAAATTGCCCTTAGGTATGAGTGTGTGCGTGCATGGTTGTATGTCTCTGTGTTGCCCTGCCATGTATTGGCGACCTGTCCAGGGTGTACCCTTGCCCTCGCCCCGTGACTGCTGGAGATAGGCACCTACCCCCCCCCCAAAAGCCCTACAATGGGCAGGCATAGATAATGGAGGGTTGGATGTTTCATCCATCCATCTATTATCTGTATCCATCCTCTGCTCAGGGCTGATGCCTATCTCCAGCAGTCATGGGGCGAAAGGCAGGGTCCACCCTCGACAGGTCGCCAATATATCGCAGGGCAACACAGAGACATACAACCATGTACGCACACACTCGTACCTAAGGGCAATTTAGAGAGACAAATTCACCTAATATTCATGTTTTTGGACTGTGGGAGGAAGCCGGAGTACCAGGAGGAAACCCACACATGCACAGGGAGAACATGCGAACTCCATGCTGAAAGACCCCAGGCCGAGAGTCAAACCCAGGCCTTCTTGCTGCAAAGCAACAGTGCTACCAACTGAGCCACCCAGAAATGTTTTATCCGCAAACAGGAAAGCAACTGAGTCATGAATGCATTCAGATCAGACATTTATGTCAACTTTGCCACATCAAATAAACAGAGACATTTTCATGTTGTTGTTTAGTTGAGCTCGGTCCATAAAGCCATTTTTCAATGATGGATGACAAATGGCTGAAGCACACACCCCTCTAACACTAACATACAGACCATTCACACACATGTTCCTGTTCCACAGTAAAAATAAGTGGGTGTGCCGCAACATATGTCAGCTACTGGACCTTACAGCCTGAGCATATGTCTCTCACATTCAGTATGTGTGTGTGTGTGTGTGTGTGTGTGTGTGTGGGGGGGGGGGGGGGGGGGGGGTGTGTGTGTGTGTGTGTGCATGCGTGAGATAAATTTGTGGAATGACATATGCTGGGAAAATACATGTGTCCATAAACGCTGGGCATGCACTGACAGATGTAGATGCATAGCCTCCTATGTTTACACGTACTGTTTTCTCTGAGCAAGCCTGTGTTTGCGTGAATTTGTTTATGGAGAGTGCCCAGTAATCCATACTGGGCAGCTGCGCTCATTTGTATTCAGCCCCAAGGCACTTTCTTGGGCCGTCTCGCTGATTAGGGATCAGAGACGGAGGGAAGGAGTGAAACGGTGGACAGCGAGGAAGACAAAGAGAGACAAAGATAGAGAGATGGGGGTAAAGCAACATGCAGAGGGCCTTCCTCCTTTTATAAACAGTTTGTTAATGTCTTTAATCCCATTAAGAAGGAGGAGAAGGCCCTCACATAAGAAGGAGGAGAAGGCCCTCACATAACATGCATTACTACAGGTTTGCAATGTGCAATCCCTTTTTCTCTCTCTCACACACATGCACACACACGCATGCACACGCACACACAAACACACGCTCTGCTACACCCAGGAAATGAAATTGATTTAGCCTCATAAACATTTGATAGCGCTTTAATGCAGCGGCATGACCAACTAAGAAGGCCTGAAGAGTGGACTCATGAAAATAACATGTAAATTAGATGAGCGTCGTATATTTCCCGGCATAATTTGCCAACAATTATTGTTTTGACCCGGCTCCTCAGTTGACAAAAGAAACCCGCTCCCTCTGAGGAGCAGGAAATCAGCTTTTCAAGTGCTCTTGTGTTTGAAGAGTGGAGAGCAAGGCGAGGCGTGTTTGCCAAGCTGTGCAGAGAAAATCAGACATAGGGTGATATCATACAAGAAGCGAAAGCACAGCAAAGGCCATGGCCACTCGTTCGCTTTCACGTATAATGCATTTAAAAAGCCGTACTTAGTTCAATGTTTCTTCAGGTATGGAGAAAGAAATGTTGATGAAAGCTGTTTTAATTTGGTGCTTGAAAAAGCTTGTTTATGTTTCACTTTATTTGTGTAAAAATATAAAAGTGCCTGTGACGGTAACTGTTGAGCCATTAGTAAATTATTCACAATGGACACATGAATATGGGGATAGAGTAGCATCAGGATGCAAGAGAGGAAACACGGAAGCAGCTGCACATCCCTATCCTCTACAACATCTATTTTGAGGAACAGCTGATATTAAAACTTTCAACCTAGATATGTCAATAATGGTAATGGATTTTTTTCTCTGGAAAACCCCTTGTCAGGATCTGCAGGACTTTGATTTGACTTCTTCCAACTTTTGATATATGTTCTTGTGTTCACTCATGTCTTATTTGTGATTGCTTCATGCATCCATTTGTTTTTAATCAGATTCATCTATTCCAGTTCCAGTAATCCCTCCTCCCAGTGCATACGTAGTCAGTTCTCATCCACCACTTGTAAGGTTCTCCAGTCCTTTCCTGTCATGTTTCCTGTTGCTCCTGGGCTGTCTTGTGCTTTTTTTCTTTCATTTTGCATGTTTCCGATCCTTTGCTCCCTACGTTTCTTGGTGGGATTCTGCCTACCTCCTGCCTGTGTTTGGGTCCTCCACCAACGCACTATGTGACACTTTGCCTCATGTTCAGGTAATGGTGAAAAACCCAGGCAACACTGCAAAAGGGGGAAACTGTTCTATTAAAAGGTTACTTTTGAGTTTTTTACCATAAACATACAATAAGTTAGGGATACCGTGAGAGACTCAGTGGATGTCATACATATGGTGTTTGTTTCACTTCAGAGATTTTTGGGATAGGGAGGCTATTGTTTCGGGGTGATAGACACACCTCATTTTGTGTTTTCCATGTAATGGTCTCACTGTGTACAGTGTGCCTTACATATTGGGGCCAACACCCAAAAATACTAAAAACAACCCTTTTCAATGTGGAATCCATTTCAACATTCTGTGGGTTTAAAAAGCTGGTATTGTCAGTAAGTCATTCCAACTTCATCCTTCAAACAGCCATGAACACAGGACGTCACTTAATGCACGAGCAGTGCCACCTGGCCATAGCGCGCCTTTGGGTCGGTGCCAGGTAGTCAGATGTTGCACGTGAACTTGATGTGTCTCAAAGTGTCATCAGCGGACTTGCATCAAGACACAGAACTACTGGCAGAGTTTGTGACAGGAGTGGAGCACCACGAGTGACAGACCACAACGATGACCAGTACCTAAGGACCTATGCACTCGTCATGCAACTGCCAGACAGCTGCAGGCCCATTTACGAGATGTGAGGGGTCCTAGGGTTTCCAGATTGTAGATGGCTCAGTCACTGCATGTTCTTACCTCAGAAACATTATAGAATCCATCATCATCCACCAATTCCGCCAGAACACCCTCAACTTTCTGTTCATGGATGATAATGCTCCACCATATCGTGCCATATTTGTCACAGCTCGACTTCAGGAAGTCGGAGTGCCTCATATGATATGGCCAGCAATTTCCCCTGACCTGAACCCAATAGAGCACGTTTGGGACCAGGTGAAGCAGAGACTGGATGATCGTACCCCACCCCCACGTGACCTGGCAAAACTGCATATAGCACTTGTGGAAGAGTGGAACGCATTGCCTCAGGACAACATCATGAGGCTAGTGAGGAGCATGAGACGTCGTTGTCAAGCTGTCATTGCGGCAAATGGTGGAAACACCCACTACTAACATTGTCAATTTGTGTCATTTTGGGCTACCCTTGTTACTGTCTACATTTTTGGGGTAATAAATATTACACTAATGAAAATAATGTTTCTTCTCATTCATTATTAGTAAAATCAAAGAATACTTTTACTTATTTCGTAAAAATTCAGACCAAATAGGAATAGCACTCATCTAAATAACAATATCCCTGTCTTATTGTGAGTAGTGTATGAATATATAGCCACAGCCACCAATTGTGCAAGTTGTCCTACTTAAAAAGATGAAATTTGTATAATGGTACAGAAAATAAATATTTGGCCAATTCATTTCAATCCTTTGTAAAGTAACATTGGTTGGCAATGACAGAGATCAAACGGTACGGTGCACACACCGTAGCTGCTATTTTGGTCCATTCTTCCATGCAGATCTTCTCCAGAGCTGTGATGTTTTGGGGCTGTTGCTGCATGGACAACAAGGACTTTCAACCTCTACACAGATTCTGTATTGGACTGTGGTCTAGTGACTGGCCAGGCCATAGCAGAACCTGGAAATGCTTTTTATGTAGGCACTCTTTCGTTATCTGAGCGATGTGTTTGGGATCATTGTCATCCTGGAAGATCCAGCCTCGTTTCATCTTTAAGGCTTTCACTGATGGAAGGAGGTTTTGGTACAAAATTTCACGATACATGGCTCCATTCATCCTCTCCTTAATATGGATCAGTCGTCCTGTCCCCTTTTTAGGAAAGTTGCCCCAAGGCATAATGTTTCCACCCCTACGTTTTACAGTGGGTATTGGTGTTCTTGGGATGCAACTCAGGATTCTTTCCCCTCCAAACACGGTGAGTGGCATTTAGACCAAAGAGTTCTATTTTGGTCTCATCTGACCACATGAGACTCTCCCAATCCTCCTCTGGATCATCCAGATCGTCTCTGGCAAACTTTAGACGGGCCTGGACATGTGGTGGCTTAAGTAGGGAGACTGCAGGATTTGAATCATGATGACGTAGTGCGTTACTAATAGTAAAATTTGTTAATGTGGTCCCAGCTCTCTTGAGGTCATTGACCAGTTCCCCCCACGTAGTTCTGGGCTGTTTTCTCACGGATCTCAAGATCATGTGTACTCCCGTGGTGAGATCTTGCATGGAGCCCCAGGTTGAGGGAGATAGTCAGTGATCTTGTATTTATTCAATGTTCTAATAATTGCTCCAACAGTTGATCTCTTCTCACCAAGTTGCTTGTCTATTGTAGATTGGCTCACCCCAGTCTTGTACAGGTCTACAATCTTGTCTCTGGTGTCCTTGGACAGCTCTCTGGTCTTAGCCATGGTGGAATTTGGAGTCTGACTGTTTGAAGGTGTGGACAGGTGTCTTTTGTACAGAAAACAGGTGCCATTAATGTAAGTAACTAGAGGGGGATAGTAGAGCTTCTTATAGAAGAAGTAACAGGTCTGTAAGGGTCAGAATTCTTGCTTGGTTGTAGGTGCTAAATACTTACTTTCTGCACTATTATACAAATAAATTCTTTATAAATCATACAATGTGATATCCATTATATATATATATATACATACATACATACATACATACACACACACACACACACACACACACACACACACACACACACACACACACACACACACACACACACACACACACACACACCTCCACACACACCCACCCACACACCCACCCACCCACATACACACACACACCTTTCAAAAAAAATTAGAATATCATGGAAAAGTTTATTTATTTCCATAATTCCATTCAAAACGTTAAACTTCCATAGATTATAGATTCAGGGACCACAACTTAAACGAGTTCAAGTATTTCGTTGTTTTTTTGTACATAACTGGTGCTTCCAGCTCATAAAACCCAAGAAAACAGGAATTCAAAAGATCATGAATCTTCTCTGTTTAATATTCCGCTGAAGTCCTCGGTCAGCTCTTCTGCTGGTGCATCTTCTCCTGCCATATTTTGCCCTTCCAATAGACTTTCCGTTGGTATGCTTGGACAGCACTCTGTGAACAGCCGGCCTCCTTAGCTATGAACTTTTGTGGCTTACCCATCCTATGGAGGGTATCAATAATGGTCTTCTGGCCAGTTGTCAAGTCTGCAGTCTTCCCCATATTGAACCTAACTGAGACAATTGAACCAAAGTGAGGCAAACCTGGGAAAACCTGTGCAGGTGCTGTGAGTTTAGTAGATGAGTAGTGTGTGATACTCAGTTTAAAACATTCATGCCCTGTACAATTTGGGCTGATTTCTTCACAGTATTTTCATTTTTTTTTATTCCTGTTTTAATGGGTTTTATGAGCTTGATTCCAAAATTATGTACAAATAAACAAGTAAATACTTGAAATCATTTAAGTTAAGTAAACTTTTCCATGTTATTCTAATTTTTGGGAAAGGGTCTGTATATATAAAAGGGCTTCAGAATACATTAAATATAAATGCTCCAGGGTAAATTTTACCACAGATTTCAATCAAGCTAAAAATGTCATCTTCACCATTATTTACTTTAATTTAAAAATAAAATAAAAAATAGTTGTAAGTCTAGTTTGAAAATGTTTAAACTTGTATGGAAACAGTCAAAGCTTTTGCAAAGAATCTAATGTACTTAATTTAATTTTTGAGAAAGGGTTTTGATAAATATTTGGAAAGAAAATCTTTTAGAGGTTAACCAACCTACTACCAGGATTTACATAGTAAAGAAACCTCCACTGATTTTTTGTTGTTGTCAGTAGTTATCATAAATGACAAACATAAACAACTGAAGAGTTCTTCAGGTAGATGGCGTTTTTAAATTTTCAGCACGAAGGTCCTGGGTTCAAATTCTGGCCTGGGATCTTTCTGCATCAAGTTTGCATGTTCTTCGTGTGCATGTGTGGGTTCTCTCCGGGTACTCTGGCTTCCTCCCACAGTCCAAAAACACGACTGTTACATGAATTGGTCTTTCTAAATTGCCCATAGGTATGAGTGTGCGTGTGCATGGTTATTTGTCCCGTGTGACTCTGTGTTGCCCTGCAATGGACTGGCGACCTGTCCAGGGTGCACCCTGCCTCTTGCCCCATGACTGCAGGAGATAGGCATAGGATGCATAGGATGGACAGATACAGAAAATGGATGGATGGATTTCTTGACACAAGACCGAAGTCTAAAGTTTCACCCTCACTTTCTACCAATGCAATTTCTCCTCAGTAGGAGATTATTTACTGTTGTAATTTATTTCATCATAAGCTGTACTGATATCTGTATGTTGCAGGAATCTCTTAAAAAGGAATTTACACTCTCAGTTACTTTTTTCTGGGTTAAACAAATATTAAACAAAAAGTGGCCAATATACAAATCCACAGATAAGAAGACATAAAGACCCTCCCACTGATGTTTGACTGAAGATGATGTCACTGCTAATCTAACTACAAATTATTGAGTCAGACGTTCAAAATCTATGCAAAATCATATTTACTGGAGTTTTGATATCATGGTATGCCATGCCAGATCTTGCTTCAGTGGTGCTTTTTTCTCTCCTCCTGTGCTAATCCCCTCCACATGCAATAGGTGTAGAAACAGTCAGTGTCCTTGTTTTTTAGCATAGTTGTTGGCATTGTTGCCTTGGAGCAAGAAACTCCTGGGATTCTGCATGGTGTTTACATGTTCTCCCCATGCAGCAGTGGGTATCTCTCCGCCGAGTACTTTGCCTTCAGCCCAAAGTCCAAAAACATGCACGCCAGGTTTATTGGTCTCTCTCAATTCCATGTATGCATAATCATTTGTCCTGTGTGACTCCATGTTGCCCTGTGATGGACTGGCAACCTGTCCAGGGTTTAACCTGCCTCTCGCCCAATGACCGCTGAAGATAGGCACCAGCACTCCTACGGACCTACAAGTATAAGCAAGTTTGGACGATGGATAAATGGACGGGTGGATGTGGTTGTTTTTTTTGGCTCTCATAAATAGACTATACGTTTTGTAAATCTAAAATGGTAAATGTAGACTAACCAGTTTAAATTCAGTCACTATAAGTTGTAAAGATTTTGAACAAGAGACGATCATGGACAGGCTTTTTTCCTTAAGAAAATCACACAATATCCCTTTGCCAGGACATTCAAAAAAATATAAAAACACTAGTTTAAAGTGCAACTGGCGTAACTTATTTTTCTCAGAAGATTGAGGCATGTATACCACATTAAAAGCCACAACTGATGACATGTGATGGAAACGTTATTTCTCTATGCATCTAGTTTTGGTCCATTAAATCATTTAAGAAAACAAAGTGTTACTAATTATTTCTGTGAACATAAACCAGTAGATCCTGTTTGTTACACTTTAAGACAGGGGTAAACTACATTTTTTTCATTGTCTTTCCATCACTGATTCATTTCTGTTTTATTTTTTCTGAAACTCCTTATGTTTGTATAATACATTGATTTGTTTTTGTGTTGTTTTAACAGATTAGTAAATTGTAACAGAATAATTTGTAGTGTCATAAATAAGCAGTGAACCAGACATTTGACTGCTACGAAAACTGCCCCAAGACCAATACACACAAGTGGGATGTGTTTGATTAATTATCTCTGCGCCTTTGTTGGTAAGCCATGTCATGAAACCTGCTGGCAAAGGGATTTAAGTCGGCTGACATATCCTAAACCTGCATGCTTGTACCAGTAACCGTGGAGAAGTATAATGACACCCACAGCGCACCCGCATAACACAAACAACTACATTAGCACTGTTCACACTATGCCGCACATTAGTTCGGACTGACACAGTTTTTGACCAATGGTGTCTTCACTTCAAACTATCTTTGTCCAATCACAGCAGAGACTAGCAAGCCTGTACCCGCCCTTAAAGTGGGAGCTGAAAACGAACGTCAGTTGCCTCGTACATCTAGCTTTAGCCACAAATTAGCTTGACTTTAAAATCCCAAATGTATTCTTCTCCCCAATAGAGGCATTCTTTTTCTCTTAACCCACATAGTTAGCAATTCGCCCTCTTTGTCTTTACGGTAGGAGACATGTATATAAAGACCTTATTGCGATGCAGGGACATGCTAAAGGGGGAACTCTTCGTGTGAAATGCTGGCTAGTCTACGAGCTTGGGCCGAAAACCGAAAGTGGCTAACAGCACCGAGGGTTAACTCATCACCAGCAAGCCTGTGGGCTTTCTCACATCTGTCGTAGGCACAATAAGGTGGACGGACTGAGACGGTGCCTTTCCTACAACGTAAGTTACGCCTCGTAGCGACACCTGACTATGTTATGCCACTTGGCTAGTTACCAGCTAACACGGGACAGCACTTTGACAGCTGTGAAGTTCGCTAGCTGGTTTGTCCTTTGATGCAAATGGCCTAAGATTTAGTTATGCAGCCATTTATAAAAGGAGTGTTATAGACTGAACCATTAAAATATGTATTTATCTGTCTTTTTTTAAACAACGAGTCCTTCTGTACATGTCCAGCTTCCGCTTGTTTTGGTTTGAGGGTAAAACGATGATCTCAAAGCATTTATCAGCGTGAAGTGCGTTAACTGGGGTGATACATTTATATATGTCTATGCGCAACGTTTGGTAAATATTTTGTTGGGGCTTCTCGTTTTTGTATTCCTCCTAGAAAAAATAGCATTTACTTAATTTTAGGACGCGTTTGCAACAGGTGTCCCTCATGGAGTTAGTTAATGTGTTGTTGTTGTTTAGACCGAAGTTTCAACAGTAAAGTAAAAAAAAGGCGTAATTTATTCCACAGGGGAGTAATAACTCCCATTATTTAATCAAACACTCCAATTACTGAATTTATTTACTATCATGTACTTAATAGTCGTTTAGTTATTTAATTAATTTCCCTCTGGGATCAATACAGTATTTTTGAATTGAATTTTTGATGATTGTGTGTTCCATCTTCAGTGGCATGTGTGTGTTGGCACCCCTACATAAAGTCTTGTTCAAAGGCGTTCACCTATTCAACCTAGGTTTTTTCGGGCCCCTCAGTTACTTCAAAATAGTTGCATTGGTAGTTGCATTGGCAACATTTTGAAAAGATTTGGATGCCAAAGTATACAATTTCCCAAAAAAAAAAAAAAGGGAATATGCAAGTGGTACCAAGATCATGTGTGTGGGTTTAAAAGGGAAAAAGTTTCTTAAAATGGGAATTCTGGCCTGCTATATGTTGCTCCATTTACTTAGAAACCATAAGTTCTAATATCGATCAAATTTTCTTTTGTCAGTTTTTGTAAACTGGACCTTGTTTGGGCTAACTAAGCATGTCCACCCACATCAGACCAGGTAACTCTCGAATACAGGTGCTTAAAGATGTTGGCTATCGGACTGTTTTGGTATTTTAAAATATATATATGCATAGTTAAGTTTTGTCTGCCCAAAACTATAACAATAAGAGATGACAAATATTCTGGGTATGTTTACATTATCAATAGAAATTCTCAAAATCGCAACCCAGTTTGCAAACCACAAGCTGTTTTTGAGCAGACACTGCAGCCAGTAGCATAATCTGCAGAGAACGGCATAAATCCTAGCGGTAGTTTGACGGATGGTAACCTACCTAATATTTGCACCAAAGTGTAGTAATTACCACTCAACTATTGAATTAAATCCAAGTCTCCTATTGTGGAAATGAAACACCAACAGATGAACTAACTTGTTTTATGTTTTGAATAAGAACCCTTTTTGCATTTAAAAAAACAATAAAAATGATTGAACAACACAATTCTAACCAAGCTGTTATCAGCGGGTTAATCAGGCTATCTGCTTTATTTTTTTATTTTTTCTTTAGCAAACCTGCAACCGGTTGCTAAACAGACATGCTGCCCGTAGCGTGTAATCTGTACACACTAAAAACTGCTGGGTTAAAAATAACCCAATTTGGGCTGGTTTATAACTCAACTGCTGGGTCAATATTGCACCAACCCAGCAGTAGTTAATTTGACCCAGCAAGATGGGTTACTCCATTCTAACCCAACAGATGGGTTAAATATCCCACCCAAATGCTGGGTCAAATTAACTACAATTCTGGGTTGTTTCAACTAAATATGTGTTATTTACTCTACCCAAATGCTGGGCCAAATGAATTTAAATTCTGGGTTGTTTCAACAACTACATATATTGTTCAGTAATCAATCCAAATGCTTGGTCAAATTAACCAATATGCCCAAATAATTCTAACACATTACAGTACAACTTATAAGACAGAAAATACCAACCATCAATACCTATAAAACTGTCACAAAATATTTGCTAGATTTGGTCATGTAAAGCATATACTATGCAATAAACACTTAAACAATACTGAAATCTTTACAAGGCGCCGCCTTGAAATTTTATTTATATAAATGTAAACTATATAAAATGTTTCAGATCAATTCATTCAGGTAAAGAACTGGAACAGATAAAATCAATGTAATTAAAACATTCAGTGAAAAACAACGACAGTTAAAAGGTCTAGTGTCCATTTTTCCAATGCCTATTTGCAAGCAAGTATACTAGTTTGAAGAAACTTAACCAGTTTAGACTCCACTCCTGGCATTTCATAGATGGCACTTTGTAGGAATTTGCACACATAGTCACACTGCTTCGAGTATTCAGTGTATAAAATAAAAAATGTCTTGAAGCACGCATCGATGGCCTGAAGCAGTGCGTCGTGTTCTAAAGCATGACCAGCAATGATGACAAAGGCCTGATATACATGCTGATCATCATTTCCCAATGTCAGGATGTAGGGGTATGGTCTTGATGCCTTGGCCTCATGAAGGTATTCCACCATGTTTGTTTCAGGCTAAAAAACAAAGAAAGAAAGAATGAAAAAGAGCAAGTGAGAGAGTAGTGAGTAAGGAACAAATGTCTACCAACTAGTA
Organism: Valencia hispanica; assembly: GCA_963556495.2. Taxonomy (NCBI): domain Eukaryota; kingdom Metazoa; phylum Chordata; class Actinopteri; order Cyprinodontiformes; family Valenciidae; genus Valencia; species Valencia hispanica. Next base: position 37,301,588 of record OY747711.1, read on the forward strand.
TAGTAGAATAAAAAATAAGAAAAAGACATTTTGAGGACCATTTTCTTAAAATATTGTTTTAAGATAAAGTCTAGTTAGGTTTACAAATTTTTATTTTTTTTATTTTGTCTGGATGGTTATGGCATATAGCTCACATTATGGAAAACAATTTAAAAAAGCATTCAGACCTGAACTGACCGAAGAAGCCATAAATCAATCACATTCTTTTTAGATTTAGAAGACTTCAACCTCCTACACCAAGGTCTGAATGGATTAAAACACAAAAGCGTTAACCTTCTTATAAATATGTTAATTTCTGCATCAGTGCGGTGTGGTAACGAGGCGATCAGTCAGTGGCACTGCAGACATGTTTTAAAAGCCTAGGATGCTTTGATAGTCACCAACACGTAAGCTTGTAGATAACTTGACAATAGTCGGAAACCCTAATTATAGAATAACAAACCTGGATATGCGTGTGTGTGTGTTTGAGCACATTCGTGAGCCCAGGACTAATAGGTATATCTTAATGAAAAGAAAAAAGTTCCCCTTTAGATGTACTGGAATACTTACAGGCTTATGGTCGATGAAGGCCAAGTTGCATTCTTCAATGGTGTGGCGAACCATTTTTGAACTGCGGCCATGGCCAAGTTTGTAAGTGGGTGGAGGAAGCAGGGCTGGCAGCTGCCTCAGGGCGAGTTCGCCAATGCCATCTGTAGAAGATATAGGTGTGAATACGATGTGGAATGGCATACCTGTGATTTTGTGATTCAGTATCCAACTAACATAGAACCTCTAACAGTTATGTGCAGCCAATTCCTGCCCTGCAACCTGGTTAGATTGTAGTTTCATTAATCCCACTATTAGAGGGCCAGAAGCTGGAAGATATCTATAGGCAGAGCTCTCGGAGGAAGGAGTGTGCCCACAGGTTCTTTTTAGGGGGACACCACCTGGGAGTGTGCAGTGTGTGTGCCAAAGCCACAAAGAGAGTGTCACTGCAGAGTAGGCTCTTGCCATGAGTGGGACAGCTGACAGCCTTTGAGAAATAACTATTTTAACCTCAAACCTGAACAGAGTAGGAGAAGAGACAGGGAACGGCGTGGAAGAAGACCTGGTGAGGCCGCAGTAGGCTGCTACAAACAGTGGAAACCTCTCTGTGTCGGCATAACTTTTTTTGTGTAGACTGACGTATTAGCACTGCTTCTAATTATCAATCTAAGTGGCAGAAAACAACTGAACATGATGTAATATACAGCGGTATAACTTTCACCTAACTATCAGCGTGATGTCCCAGCGGTTCAATGCTCTCAGTGGTGTGTCTACATAAGCCCCCCACCCCAATTAAATTTTTTTGTTATATATTTGCACGACTCACGTGAATGCTATTTTCCGAGGTCAAAATGGCGAATTTAGCAGAAAAGCTACTGATTTGCATGTATGGTTGTTAGTCACTAAAATATGGATGCTTTGCTTCATCAAATAATTAAGTTAAATAATTACCTGGTTTGAGAGCCCTTGCAAGAGTGCCATAATCTGGTGTTTGAGCCGGTGTCTGTGCCGTGCTCCGCGACCTGCTGGTTGATCTCAGCCTCTTTCTGACGTTCCGCAGCCTTTCCTCCAGGAATCCAGTGGTTCCGTCCTGGGGTGTACCATATTTCCTGCCAAGAAATCAAAATCTTTGATTAATAGATATCAGGCATGTTTTGATTTTTGACAGCATGGGCTATGGTTAGAACAGGCTTTTTCTGTATGTCTGTCTGTCCTCAGAAGACAAAATCAAATTATTGTTCCCGGTGTTGAGGTTAAATTGAAAATTCAATTGGATAGTGACCTTAATCATATAGAATCGGTCTAAGAATCATGACACCCCAAATAAATATCGCAATGCATGATCCGTGACATAGCAGGTGACGGCCACACCTCACGTCTCTCTCCTTCTTGAGGAGTGAGCTGCTTTAAAACCTCACCACTTTATTCATGCGTCGCTTTTCTCTGAGTGATATGATGCTCGCTATATCGGAGAAGTGTGCCGGAAATATCAGTACTTACATCGCCATGACAGTGTGAAGAAATTGGCTCATTACTCCAGCCTTGAGTTGTAGCTGCTGCGTCATCTCCCGCCCCCCGCGCCTATTTTATTAAGCGCAACTTTACTCGTTGTTCATATGTAAAGTACAGAAGTGCCGTGGGATTTTTTACAAATATGTACAAAATAAGTAGCAGAACAGCAGTTTACAAAAGCCACAGATAAGCTACGTGCACTGTTTGTAACAGGCTCATGATAAGGCTAAATGGCTAGCTACGTTGTTAGCCAAAACAACCAACTAGCCTCTACAATATAAAGATACCACTTTTAGAAATGACGCAGGACAGACGTGATGGGAATTAGATATAGTGTACACAAACCTTTTATGGTTGATTTGCTTTGACAGGAGGATGTTTTTTGCCCCAGCTTAGATCACAGCCAAGATGGAGCCTGGAGTGTGGATTCGTGGTGGAGGACAACTGTTGATGTAATGACGTTCAAACAAGCACAACAACCCAGGTGCTGGGTCAACTAATGAATGTTGGGTTGATCGATTTTGACCCAGCTCATGGGTTACACAAAAATAACCCAAATCCCATATAAATAACCCATAATGGGTTAAATATTTCATAACCCAGCAGTTTTAAGTGAGTAGCTTTAATGGGATTGTTTAGTGGCACTCCTTTATTTTCAGCACAATGACTGCAAGTTCTTAATGATCTAAAATGGTTTCCACTAACCAAATTTCTCTTGTAAGCGAGGAAAAAGTATAGTAGCCTTTTTGTTTTTTGTTTTCAGTCAGCTGACCTTGAATGGCAGCAACTGATGAATGAGTGCTAAAGCTGTTACATAATGCTCCAAAAAGGCAAAGACAATTCTGGTCACTTCAACACTTTTTCTGGCATATGATTAAAAAAATTTAACTAAAGAACCATTAAACTGTAGGTATAGTATAAGATTTACGTGGTTTTAAAACAATAACTTAAAAAAAAAAAGAAGAGAAACCTTGGTGTGCCATAATATTGGTAACTGGTTTGTCCATCTATGCCTGGTTACGCCTGTCATCTGAATTACATCACTTTGCATTAGGGTGCACTGTTAACTGGAAACCTTGAAATAGCTCCAGGGTTTTCTATCAAGGCACAGAGATGGATTACATTACACCCATCCTCTAATAACACTGCTTACAATTTTAGAGTTTGGGTATTGTACAAGCACTTTACATCTATTATTACACTTTATCCCACAGGAATTTAGTTCACTCCTAAAACCACTTGTCCCATGCTATGTGCTCTTTTCACTGAATCTCATCAGATCTTAACGTTTGATGCCTGGAAGATGCATTTGTAGCATGCCGGCTTGTGGATAGAGAGAGAGAGAAAGAGGGCAGGTACACACAAGTACAGATGCCCTTTTTACTGCCAAGAAACCACTCTGTCCACTATATCAAGACATATTTACTTTCCTGCTCCTCCGCCATGGTCGGATAGACTCCTGTCGGGTCAAGTAATGGCTCTATAATCCCAGACGCCACTGCACTGATGGTGTTTGTGTTCAGAGAGCTGTTGTTCCTGGAAACCTTTGGCATGACCTAAGTGACGATCATCAAAGAGTTTTTCACCTCGACACTTTCATCAAATAACCCTCATTGTTGGGTTAAAAGTATTTTCTGCTAATCATAATCTGTAACCTTACCCTACTCTGCCTTATTACACTAGCTATTCTAGAAACTTTTTTTTAACTATCTAAAGCGGATGTGTATAATGGATGCTTAATCAGTTGAAAGATAAGATCTTGGCTTAAATGCAATATAAGTGCGTGTGTATAAATGGGTTATTTCACAAATAGCCATACTCTCTGTATTGGCTTTGATTCAGCTTGGTGAAGGAAGTCAGCTAAGTTAACATCATATATTAATAACTCCATAGCTGTAATATGGGCTCACATGACATGACTGCATTCACTTTCTAATGTTTTTCAGAAGAAAATTTCTGGAAAAGTTTACCATTCAATCACTTAGCAGAATAATAAGCCACCCAGGAATATTTTACACTTTACGTGATTTCAAAAATATGTATAATTCTAGTAGACATGACACTTTCCCCCCCCCCGCTGTGATCCTGAGCTCCGTCCAAACATTTTATTTATTGATATACAGATCAAAATAGCTGTTTACATGGAAATTGAAGTGCTGAATTTGGAGAAAGGAAATTCATACTAGGGTTTTGCACAGCAGGCCGGTTCTTAGTACTGTTGCCTGGCAGCAAGAAACTCACAGGTTCAATTTCTGACCAGATTCTTCATGCCAGGGTACTCTAGTTTTCTCCAACAATCCCAAAAATTGAATGTTGGGTTAGTGTGTGTCTTCTGAATTGCCCTCGGGTATTAGTGTGTGCCTGTATGTGTCTATTTATTGCCCTGCAGTGGACTGTCAACCTGTCCATACTGTCCAGTGACCGCTGGAGATGGACACCAGCTCCCCCTTAGACCCTGTCAGGATAAGCGGATATGATTGACGGATGGAAAATGCATACCTCCTACAGTTATAGGACGTGAATAGTTTAAGTTCCGTATCTTTGCCAGTTAGTTGAACATGTTTCATTGGTGATAAGAAAGGCCACTGCTTCCTTCTTTAGATTATGGATAATATATAGCAGAGGAGCATGCAAAGTCTTCATAGCACAGAAATCTGTAGGTCTTTAAGAACATTTGCACATATCCAAAATCCTAAATTATTTCACTGGATTGCCAAAGTTCCTAGTCATATTGAAATACTTTGTAGGTCACTATCATACAGGGAGGTAGTTTGTCACATTTAGGATGTTTGATTATATGTATAACACTAAACACGCATGTTAAGTGGTGAGTGGGAGCTTCTTTTCTATCAGTATGAGAGACTAAAAGAGAAAAGGCTGGGTTGATTCTGCTTGAGACTTTTGGAAGTAAGTAAATGTTGTATGGCACCTTTCAAAGATAAAAATCACAAATGCCCCTTTTCCACTATGGTCGGCCCAGATCGGGTCGGATCAGCCATTTCCACTACCTTTGTCTGGGCCGAGCTGACATCTTTTTTTTGGACCACCTCTAATTTAGTCCGAAGCGGGCCGAGGCGACCCAACACTCCCACCTATGGACTGATTAGTCTGGTAAAGTGATGTCACTCTCACTCCTACCTAAGTAGTGGTGGCCACTGATTGGCCTCGCGCTGTGCGTGTGAAGTGATGTCACAGAAAATGGCGACGCATGGCTTCCAGCAAGCTCAAAACATTGCTGGGGGAAACGAAATAAATTAAAATGTGCCATGAAGGATCACAATGGCCCGAGTGGGGCAGACCGCAAGCACTGGAAGTGCTTTGCAGAAATTGACGACATTTATGGTGAAACGCCGGGGAGCAACGGGAGAGAGAGTCGACTAGATACTGGCTCCAGCATCGGCATCTGTAATGCCGGAAAACGGTGAGTGATGACAGATTTTTACTGGATACAGATTTTCTACGCTGAGCCCGCCCATGTCCTTGCCCACTGCTGCGTTCCTGAGATGGCAATGGAAACACAACCAGGCCGTTCTGGGCTGAGCCAAGCCGACCCTAGTGGAAAATGGGCACAAGTGCTTTAGAAAGATGGAGTGTACACATTGAAACATGATTAAAAAAGGCAGAAATCAAATCATACAGATAATTAAAAAGAGATCTTCAGGAAAAGCATGTTTCTTTCTAAATGAGTTAGGACTCTCCTATCAATAGTTTGTTCATAAACGGCCTATAAAACGGTTAAACCAGAGGTTGGAGAGCTGTTTTTAGTGGTGCTTGAGCCGTGTTCTCAGACAGTCTCCTGTGTTTGACAGGATAATCTGGCCCTGTGTGGAACCCATCAGCAGCTGAAGGTTAAATTGGGTTAGCTTGTTAAAGCTGTCCTGCTTGTCTGAAGTGTGAGAACAGAGGTTGTGTTGAGCCAGTCTGTTGGCCACCTTTCAACTGAAACTTTCAAACAGAATGAAAATCATTTGTGGCCTAATTAAATTAAAAAATGTCAGTTTTATTACCTTTGTGAACCTTAAGTACATCTGCAACCAGATAAAAGAAACATGAAAAGCATGCTAACACACTGAATCAGAAAGTGGCCATACTGTGCTGTTCGTGTCACATGACTGCCATCCACTGTTGTGCTGCATTCACTTTCCAGAGTTTCTCTGCATTGTATGAGATTTTGTTGTGTGTTGGGGATGTCTTTTTTTCAGGAGGTGTAAAACAGGGTCACCCTTGACTGTGCAAAATATGGAGCGCCTCATTTAATGGCATTAGCAAACAGGACGTGTCGTGCCGAAGTGCGTCAAGACAAAAAGGATCATTGTACATCAGACAATGGTGTTTCGCAAACAAGTCAGCCAAAACGCTGACGATGGTCCATCTACCTCCTCAGCATGGCAGTGTTCTGCAGAGGCCTGCTAATTAGCCATCATTTGATTCAGGTGTGTTGAACTAAAACATGCAGGATGCCGGCCCTTTAGGACTGACTTTGGACACCATCGCTCTAAAGTAAAATCAGTCATCAGAAAACCCTGCCGATAGACAGTTGGTAGTTTGGTCATTGTGATGCACTTTCCCTTTTAGTGTTTTAAAGTTGTTGTTTTTTTAAACCATGATGAAAGTACGTATTATCCTGCATGAGATTCTCATGGTATAACCTAGAGTAAAAAAAAACCAAAACAAAAAAATGCGACGCAATACTCTTATAAAAAAAAAAAAATTCTGTCACTAACAAAATCCGACACCTTGATTCTTGCAGTTAAAATATTATCTAACATTCATTTATTTTGACTTTTAAACAGAAGCGAGAATAAATCTTGACTAATCAATCAACACGTATAATAGGCTGTATTATGTATTTGGTCAGGCTGACTGCTTGGGTAGTACCTGCAGATGTTGCTTGACAGACGAACCACATGCAGCTCCCACTTTCTGGTTTTAAGTATGAATTAAAATGACTGACCGCTCGCATTCCTCCTAGGCCTGGACGATATGTCGAGTTTGTTTTATTTATATCGCTATATATATATATATATATATATATATATATATATATATATATATATATATATATATATATATATATATATATATATATATATATATATATATATATATATATATATATATATATATATATATTAGGGCTGTCAAACGATTACAAATTTTAATCAAATTAATCACAGGGTAGCTGTAAATTAATCACGTTTAATTAACATTCCCAGATATGACCGACAAAGTAGCATTTTTGGTGTAAATAAAGGACGAAACCGGAAACTGTTCTTTTTTTTTTTAAGGAAATACAGGAGAGATGCATGGAACTTTTGTTTTGAATTCCACAATCACCTTTACATGTGGAGCTTATTACCTATTAATCTTTTAACCAGTTGCTAAGGCAAACTAGCTGGTTAACATTTTCTGAATGTAAAGCTGACAGTTTCTTATTCAATTTTGGACAACCCTGAGCATCCTCTTCATGGGACTATCCTACAACAACAGTGTCTTCGGTCAGAGGCTTCTTCAGTTTTGCTGCAACACAGACTGCTACAGGAGATCATTCCTGCTTACAGCCAACAGGATCTACAATAGCTCCTTGAAAAATTAAATAATATGAGTTACAATAACACTTAATTTCTTTCTGGGAGGAATTAAGTATTTTTTAATTGAAATTTTCTGACTAATGGAGGGATTATTTGTTTATCAACACCGAACCTTTACATTACTCCCTGGTTCCCAGTGTTATTATTTGCAGTTATCAAACGATGTGCATGCGTTAATTGCGTTAAAAAATTATTGGCATTAATTCCACAAATTAATCGGCCCGCATTAATGCATTAATTTTGACAGCCCTAATAGATAGATAGATAGATAACTTTTGGTCCATATCGTCCAGCCCTAACTCCTCCTTTAGGGTGCGGTCATACCAGCCCTGTTAAGTCTGCTTTAATTGAACTCTAGTTCGATTGCCCACAAACTGTGTGAATGTGCACTCAAACTCTTATGCAGACCAAAAAGCGTATTCTGGTCCGCCTAAAAACCGGGGTGTACCGGGACTGGACCAAAAGCAGGAAGCGGACCATAGCGCAGGGAATTCTGGGTAAATAAAACCAAAACAACTGCGCTACAACTCCGCCTCGTTCTCTGCTCATGCTGTGCCCATTGCTGTAACGTTTTTGTCTGGTACATTTGCCAAGGATGGAAAAATCCTAAAACTGCTAAAAATCGATGCCCCCCTCCATGTTTGTTTACATTTCATGGAACAGGAAGTTTCCCTTTGTTCAGTGCTTTTGGTGCAGCGCCACCACAGGCGAGAAGGTAAACATCTTCAAAAACTTTGATTCGTTTGATGAAGAGCAATGTGAATGCAAACCATACCAGCTAAACGCAGCAACTATTGCCTCGTTTCCTCTGAGCGGAACGGTGCGGCTCGATTCGGTCTGGTCCGATTCTGACTTTTCATGGGAGCGTTTCCACTGCCTACTGAACTCTCCTTGAGGAGGCGGGGTTTACCCTGAACGCTTGCGTGGCCTCATACTGGCTCCACGCGGAACAAAGGACCAGTGTGTAAAGTTGTCGCGGGGGTGACATTTAAACTTACTGCAGTGTTTATGAGTTCACCCAATCAAAGGACTGTGTTATGTGACGCCAGTAGCTTCACCCTAACTGTATCGGACCAATCGTCCTGTGGACCTACAAGAGGGAGCATTAATGGACCGGTACGGGCCTGCTGTATGGGCCGCTTTTACAATGGAAACAGACAAAAAGAGGGACCGGACCGCTAAGTGGAAACAAGGCAAATGTTGCAATTTTGGTCCCCAGTCGAATCGAGTCTAGTGCACTATCAGGTGAGAATGCACCCTTAGTCTCCACACTATGACTGTTGATCTTTGTCACTACCAGAACTGTTTCAAGATGGCTGGATTTAAGAAGCAAACAATCTTTGGATAGCAGTAGGTGGGGGACGGTCCAAGCCTCGTTACTCTCTGCCCCAAAGAGGCAGAAGAAGCTCGGGTCATTCTGGAACCTTCTCTGGCAACTCAAGGACTTAAAAGCTTCTGCACATGAAAGAAACCTTCACAGTTTTTGAAAGAGTAACATCTCTAAACCTGGAACTGGTTAAAGCTTGAATTATTAACCTGAGAAAACATCTGACAAACTTTCTGGTTGCCGTTACAAACATGGGAGTGTGAATTTAGTTCAGCTTTGTTTTGTTGGTGTTTGTGTTTGCTGCGCTGTGGTTTAAGTTGACTGTACAGAGCAGTTTAAATGGCCTAATATGTGGATCCAGATCATCCAGTAGATCTTGTCATAATGTCGTTAAAGCTGAACTGTTGCATCTCTGTTGCATAGCAAACCTCTGCTGGATATGCCTCTGTCGATGAAGATTAGATGCAACTCCTCAGATTAAACTACATTTTTTCTTTTATTTTTTTTTCTTTGAGCTATAATAATGTGCCTAAATAGCATGTTGTTATGGTGATATGGGCATACACTTTTCCTCCTACTGGAGATTGGGATGAGTTGAAGATTACCCATCTTAAATAAAACATGACCTTTAGCCTCTTAGCTCCATCTATACATGCTTGTTTGCAGAGTAGATCATCAAGTATGCCTGCAGTGTATTTATAAGTTTCATTTATTAATGTTATCAGAAATGACGTGCATGTTAAAAGGGCAATTTCCATGACTAAGGCGCAGTTAAGTACTGTGACAATCAATACATTTGTAGACTCTCCTCCCCTCATATTATCTAAACAATAAGGATGAGCTTGATACAAAATTAGTGTCTTGCTATGAAACAGCCTGATGCTGCTGTTCATTTAGCTAATGCAGGTGCAGTTATTACTAGATACATCCTCTTGAACACCCTGCAGTTTATTAATGCCTTTGGTTGCCGGTTTCCAGCGGCCAAAGAAGCTTTTAGGCTTGTTCCACCATGTTTTTAAGCATAAAATAAAGTGCTTGTGCTATTTTTGGCTTTGTTACACAAGGGGTACAGACTTTTAGACTATCAGGAATCTGAATTATTTTCTTTTGCTGCTAAGTCACAACTGCAGATTATATCGTTACTAATTGTGCTCAGTGGTAAGAAAAGGAAATTTCCTTTTTCTTTTCTGAGTTACAGTTCAAGTATAAGCAAGCTGACATGTTTATTTCTGTGACAGATCTTTCATTTTGTGGATTGTTACACTGTTTTGATTCTGAGGGGAAACAATTGTAAGTCAACAACATTCAGACAGATATTAGATGTCTGGTTCGTCAGCAGATCTATGGTATGCATTAACAATGGATGTTAAGGATGTAGGAAAACATCTATACGTTGATATATCACAATATTTTATGTTACAGTATGATATCGATATTCAAAAGCAATGTATTGATTTTTAGGATTTGAATGGTACCATTAATCAGAGATTAGATTAAAGAATTAGAGAACGTTCATGTTTTTAAGAGCAGGCTCAAGACTCACCTTTTTAGTTGAGCTTTTAATTGATTTATTCATATCTGCTTAATTGCTCTGCATGTCTTACTTGATTACATTTTATCAATGTTTTACACTAAATTCTAAATTTGATCAGTGTTTTACTATTTAATCTCATTTATCTACTCTTTATTTTAATATTTCAACCTGTTATCTTAATCCCTGTTCCAGTATTTCCTCTGTGGGAGCCCTCTGCGTCGGGAGTGGTGGTCGGCTGTGGCTGCCTGGGTGCTCTCCAGGTGGAGCTTGGGTGGAGGTGGGGGTCTCGGCCTTCCCTCCGCTGGGCGCCCTGGGCCGGTGCCTTGGCTGTTGCTGTTGATCTGCTGCTGCTGATGCAGATGGCTCCCCTGATGGTGTTTCCTTACCTCTAATCTGTAAAGCACTTTGAGATGCTATTTTGTATGAAAAGCGCTTTATAAATAAAGTTTGATTTGATTAATGATGACAGTCATTTTTTTTTTAGTAAAAGTAAAAATATGACCACTAGTTTGTGGCTATTTTTACCTTCTTCGATCTAGTAATAAAACTGGATGTGTTAAAGTATGAAACGGGTTGTAGTGTTTAGAATGCTGGGACAGTTTTTTCTATTGTTAAATTAAGTCAGGGGTTCTCAACCTTTTGCAAGATGGGCCCCCCCAAAGCTGGTTCATTGCAGTTGGGGCCCCAGGGCTATTATTTTTAGGCCCACATTATTATTATTATTATTATTATTATTATTATTTTTTTTTTTATTATTATTATTATTATCATCAGTAGTATATAATTATATGAGGTTACATGCTTTATTGATGTTGTTGCTATTGTCATCAGTAGGACAATTATTACTAGGCTATTGCTATATAACTATGAGGTTACATGCTTTGTTGTTGTTATCATCAGTAGGGCTATTATCATTACTAGGCTAGTGCTATAATTGGGAATTGGCACCAGACATCTGCTATTAATTTATCCTTTATTATTGTTATTATTACTAGGCCTAATAGTAGGCATCATCTGCATCATTTACAGAAGCTTGCAGGTAGGTGATGTTGATGTGAGACCTGAGACTGCTTTGCCTTGCAAAGATCCTCAATTCTTGGCTCAATGTTTGATAAACATAGCCTCAAATCATCCTCGATTTGTGCACGATTGCAGTATTTTGTTTTCAGTGCAGTCATTTATGAGAATCCTGCCTCACACAAATATGTCGACGCGAAAGGAAGGAGAATCTTCAAGGCGACTTCACAGAGTTGAGGATATTCCTGCATCAATGCTGCCCAGAATGACGAAAGAGGGGAGGAGCTAAAGAGTTCCTTCAGTCTACTGTCACTCTTCAGCTCAATAAGCTGCTCCTGCATATCAATAGAGTGACCATATTTTGATTTCCAAAAAAGAGGCCATTTCAGGACTTGGCCAAGACTTTTGATTTTAACATATTTAAAGTGTGCATTCTCAATGTGGTTAGAAAATTTTAGTTAAATAACAACTTTCAAAAAGGCTTTCACAAGAAGAAAATTATTTTCTAATCTCTGGAAATAAATTATAATAGAAATAGTTACCAGCAACAATATTAGTTTACTTTTTAAATTGCACTGGACAAAAGCTGAAGAAAAATCTGAAATCTTCTGAGAAAACAAGTATTTTCTTTTCACTGTAATAAAAGTAAACAGCTGCAGACTAAAAAACAAAATAAAGTGCTTACTCTGTTTAGTTTGCATCTTCATCCTCCACAGTCAGTTTACAGATCAACTCTCACTTTGCTCAGGCTTTTTATAGTTTCTGTGTTCATGTGATCTATTGGTTATTTGCCACTTTTGTCACACAGAAACACACATGCCAGCTATGTGAATGGTGCACTCCGCAACCGATTTGTTGCGACTAGACGGTATATCTTTTGTGCCTTGTGCATGAAGCTTGTGCTTTGACTTCTTCTAAACAGCAGTAACTCGGCGTTGCGCAATCCAGGATAACGCGGTGCGGTGCAACTCGGCGCAATGCATGCGGTGTGGCGCAGCTCGGCGCACATGTCTGTGGCGTCAATAAACTGATCAGAACCAGCTCGGGAGGACGTTACATGAGAGAGGCTGTCATACTGCATGCATCACACCAGTCAGTTTAAGTATGGTCCTATGATAAACAATAAAAACCCGGACATTTTCATCAGTCTATAAATCCCCCCGGATAGCGCATGAAAAGTGGACATGTCCGGGGAAAAGAGGACGGTTGTTCACCCTAGATTGACAGCTCGTTTGCTGTGCACACAATTGGATCTCGAACCCACGCAAAAGAGCGATAATCCTCTTTAATGTACGTCGCAAATTGTTTTCTCATTGCTGACATGCGCTCAGACGCTGATTGAGAGGAGAAATCGTGTGACGTGCCTGCATCAGTGATAAAGTCTACAAGGCTGGGGAACATGTCGCAGTTCCCTCCACTGATGCGGCCATGCCAGAGGTCTATTTTTTGAGTGAAGGCGTGCACTTTGTCTGCAATGAGCAAAATATGAGTTTCGCGGCCCTGCAAAGACAGGTTAAGCCCATTCAAGCGGTCAAATATATCGACCAGATAAGACAGAGACGCAAGCCACGTAGTGTCATCCAGATGCTTCACCAGATCTAATTTGATTTATGTCAAAAACCGCTTCACCTCCTCTCGCAGCTCATACAACCGCTGTAACAGCCGCCCCTTGGAGAGCCAGCAAACTTCAGTGTGACTCGCTGAAACCACTTATCACCTGCATTTGCGCTCGCGATAGACAAACAAATCAAATTTGTTGAAAAAAACTTTTTTAAATCAGTCCAAACACATTTTAATTTCTATTCAGGAGTTAATGTATATACAAAACTATAACTTTTTATGACAGTAGTTTAATTAAAAAAAAATATTTGCAAATTTTTCTTTTTCAGTTTTTTTTCCTCCCATCCTGTAGCCCACTGGCGCCCCCCCCAGGAGCGTGTCCGCGCCCCACCGGTTGAGAATCACTGAATTAAGTTTTAAAAATAACAGTATATAGTCTTACTCAAAGCATCGCAATATATCATATTGTCCCCCCTGTATTGTGATACATGTCGTATCACCAGATTCTTAACAATACACATCCCTAAAGGTTGTGTATACTTTGAGCCACCTGATGAAGAGTTTTTCTGGGTATTTCTTTGCATTCCCCTCTCTCAGGGATTTGAAGATATTCCCGAGGGGAAGCTTGCATTTACTGTTGAAAATGTTGAAATCTTCTAATTTAGCTCGTTCTAAGCTGACCTTGACATAAATGATTACAAGCCATCCTTGTCTCTACCAAAACTAGTTTTTGGACAGCCTGAAGCTGAGATGAATCCTATTGTGTTGCTGCGTGACTGCATGTTTTGTAAATTTGAGAACTTATCAAGACATTTGTGGAGGCAAAATATTACTCACATAGGGGCAGAACCATTTGTTTGTTGGTATAACACCATCACCTTTCCTTTCAAGAAAACAGACCGTCTCTGCTTGATGGTGGTGGTTACTAAAAAGTCATGTTTTTCTAATTGACAATAGTTTTTTTTTTTAGATGCACCTATCAGCTGTAAACATTTCCTAACCCAGCATGTTTCCACAGTGATTGAAAGCTCAAACTGATCAAATATAACTTTGCTGTTACAGTGAGGCAAAAAACTATTTGGCAGCCACCGATTGTGCAAGTTTTCCCACTTAAAAGACTTAGACTTAACTTTATTCAAAAGTTAAGTCTAAGTCAAACTTTATAAGTTAGACTTAACTTAAAAAGATGAGGGCTCTGTAATTTTCATCATAGGTGCACTTCAACTGTGAGAGACAGAATGTAGAAACAAAATCCAGGAAATCACATTGTATGATTTTTTAAAAGAATTTATCTGTATAATGGTGCAGAAAATTAGTCTTTGGTCAATAACAAAAGTTTACCACAGTACTTTGTAATGTAATCTTGGTTGGCAATGACAGAGATCAAACATTTCCTGAAGGTCTTCACCAGGTTTGTACACACTGTAGCAGCCAGTTTGGTCCATTCTTCCATTTAGATCTTCTCTAGAGCTGTGATGTTTTTACTTTCAACTCCACAACCTCCACAGATTCTCTATTGGATTGAGGTCTGGAGACTGGCTAGGCCAGAACCTTGAAATGTTTTTTACGTAGCCGCTCCTTTGTTGCCCAGGCGATGTGTTTGGGATCATCGTCATGCTGGAAGATCCAGCCACATTTAATCTCACTGATGAAAGCAGGTTTTGGCACAAAATCTCACTTAACATGACCCCATTCATCGTTTTCTTAAGGCAGACCCGTCATTCTGTCACCCTTTGCAGGAAAAGCAGCCCTAAAGCATAATGTTTCTATCCCCACGCTACACAGTGGGTATGGTGTTCTTGGGATGTAACTCAACATTCTTCCCCCTCCAAACATGGCCTAGTGGCGTTTATACCAAAGAGTTCTATTTTGGTCTCATCTGACCACATGACATTCTCCCAATTCTCCTCTGGATCATTCAGATGGTCTCTGGCAAACTTTAGACTGGCCTGGACATGTGATTGCCCAAGCAGGGAGACTGCAGGATTCATTAAGTAATCCTTGTCACTGTGGTCCCAGCTCTCTTCAGGTTATTGGCCAGTTCCCCCTGTGTAATTCTGGGTTGTTTCCTCACCGTTCTCAAGATCATGTGTACTCCCGAGGTGAAATCTTACATGGAGCCCCAGGTCGAAGGAGATTGTCAGTGATCTTGTATTTATTCAATTTTCTATTAATTGCTCCAACAGTTGATCTCTTCTCACCAAGCTGCTTGTCTATTGTAGATTGGCTCATCCCAGTGTTGTGCAGGTGTACAATCTTGCCTCTGGTGTCCTTGGGCAGCTCTCTGGTCTTGGCCATGGTGGAGGTTGGAGTCTTAACAGTTTGAAGGTGTAGACAGGTGCCATTAATACAGATGACAAGAGGAGGATAGTAGAGCTTCTTAAAGAAGAAGTGACAAGTCTGTGCTTGTTTCCAGGTGCTAAATACTTATTTTCTGTAAAAATCATACAATGTGTTTCACTGGAATTTTGTTCACATTCTGTCTCTCACAGTTGGAGTGTACCTATGATGAAAATTACAGACCTCTCATCTTTTCAGGTGGGACGATGTGCACAATCGGTGGCTACGAAATACTTTTTTTCCCCCCACTGTATATGTGCAGTCTTCATTCTATCTACTGCAAGTCTCTCTTGCAGCTTGAATGAGCCGCCACTTTCCACACAGTCAGATTTATAGACGTTTATTTCCACGTTTACTGCTCCTTCCTTCGTCCTGGAGGAAGGTTGCAAAGCTCGTTAAACTCACTGACATTTTTCTTCTTCTTCAGTTGTAGTCCACCACGTGTTTTAACACAAAACCTAAAGTAACTTTTGCCGCCGAAATACGGCACTACGAATAGGTGGAGGTTCACTAAATTATTAAAAGAAAAAGAGGAATCAATGTAAAAGAGTTTTTGTTTTTGTTTTTATTTGTTAAATATTGGGCCTTGGTCAAGATTTTATTCAATTCCTATAATCTGGTCTAAAGAGATCTTTTCTAATGTTTACATACAAAAAAAATATATTTTTTTATATATTGCTGGTTATACTCCTTGCTTTTTCTTGTTTCTCCCCCCACAGGAAGCAGGGGGTCCGTCTGTCTGAGGCAGAGGCATGGGGGCGTTTCTGGACAAGCCCAAAACGGAGAAGCACAACTCTCATGGTGAGGGGAACGGACTACGCTATGGGTTGAGTTCCATGCAGGGCTGGCGGGTGGAGATGGAGGACGCTCACACGGCTGTGCTGGGACTTCAGACCCCCGGCATGAGCGACTGGTCTTTTTTCGCCGTGTACGACGGCCACGCTGGATCCAGGGTTGCCAACTACTGCTCTAAGCACCTTCTTGAACACATAATTACAGCTAGCCTTGGAGCTGGGGGTTCACAAGGCTCGCAAGCCGGATCAGACAGTTCCAGCAGTGACTCTTCAGCTCTTCCTGCTCCTGCCGTAGAGGTTGTGAAAGCTGGGATCCGCACTGGGTTCCTGCGGCTGGACGAACACATGCGTAGCTTCTCTGACCTCCGAAATGGCATGGATCGCAGCGGCTCGACAGCAGTGGGGATTCTCCTGTCACCAGACCACTTCTTCTTCATCAACTGTGGGGATTCTCGAGCCGTCCTGTACCGCAACTCGCAGGTGTGCTTCTCCACGCTCGACCACAAGCCTTGCAACCCGCGTGAAAGGGAGCGCATCCAGAACGCGGGAGGCTCTGTGATGATTCAGAGAGTCAATGGGTCCTTGGCTGTCTCAAGAGCCTTGGGGGACTATGATTACAAGTGTGTGGATGGCAAGGGCCCCACGGAGCAGCTGGTGAGCCCTGAGCCCGAAGTGTATGTGATGGTTCGGGCACCCGAACAAGATCAGTTTATTATCCTGGCTTGTGATGGCATCTGGGATGTCATGTCCAACGAGGAACTGTGTGAATTTGTGAAATCAAGACTAGAGGTGTGTGAAGACCTGGAGAGAGTCTGTAACGAAGTGGTGGATACCTGCCTGCACAAGGTATGTCTGCATGGGGAGCACCCACATATCCACCTTCTCTTTGAGAAGAAAGAAATGGAGACGTCACAAGATCTTAGACCCCCACTGACTAACCCTTTCTATCCTGTCTGTCACTCTGTCTTGCGTGTCGGGTAACCAGAATGCTGCCCGATGAGATTCAGTAGGGCCGCATGTTTCTTCAGTGTTAAAGGAGGGGTGGCATGTAAAATCCACTTTTTTAGGAGTTTCATCACATTCTTATGCCATTCCCTCCTTAAAAACATGCCTAAAGGGTTTCTTAGGTTAATTTATGTATGTTTGAGTAATATCTATAAACTCTTGTGGCCGCCATGTTGAGCACTGAACGCCAGGGTCCTCCTAGGAACGGCCCTAAATTTTGATTACCGTCCACGTCTCTCCACAGCCCCCCCTCCCGCGCTCCCAGAGAGCACTAAAGCAGAGCATCATCAGCAGCGATCAGGTAGCACCTGTGGAAAGTAGTAGCTCTTGAACGAGGCGCTGAACGCGCTCCGGTTAATCCAATATTTCACTTTCAGGGTCAGAGACGGGATCAAATGCATATGCTTGTACCATGTCCTGCGTGGCCATAATAAACCGAAAGATATGCCTGTCTTCCAAAAGTCCGGCGCACCGATGCTACAGTATTGTAATGCTTCGTCCCCATGCGACTGGAGAATGTTGTGATGACGTTGAGGGCAGCGTGTTGAAGGGGGCATGTTCGAGACTCTTAAAGAGACATGCAGTTAATTTCAGGGCGTTCAGTGCGGACATGCTGTGGGTGCAAAATTTCAAATAGGTAGTATAAATCATTTATTGAACTTACAGATCTATTTAAGGTAAAATTATTGATGTACTGGACCTCAGAATTGCTCTCTCTGCATAAGAAGAACGTGCCCCCCCCCCCCCCCCCTTATAGTAACTGAGTGTTGCAACTCAAGAATGACTTTCTTTCTTACTTTTAAATAGGTCTGACAAATACAACAATGCACCAAGCTTCAAGCATACACATATAATAACTATATCCCGTTGTATTCGTTGTATGCAGTGTTGTATTTAATATTACTCCCCTAGTTTGGACAGAGAAAGATTATTTTACATTTCGTAATGTCTAGTCGAGATCATTTAAACTCAAGTTGAGATTGCTCAGAATAAATCTGCCTCCACCGCTTCACCTTTTCTAGACCGGAGTTTTACAACCCTGCTCCTCGAAGGGACACTGCCCTGCATGTTTTAGATGTTTCCCTGCCTCAGCACACCTGATTCTGATGATTGCAGTTCACCAAAAGCCCGATAATCAGCCACCAGTTGAAATCAGGTGTGCCGAAGCAGGGAAACGTCAGATGCGTGAGTAGAAGAGCCAGACATAGCCTATATATATATTTTTTTTTTAAAGCAGTTTTTTTTTTTATTAAAGCAGCATATTTGAAGTCTTAGAATTAGCAATTCATGAGTTTATTTGTTGTTGGGCCAGATCTGGTCCTCTGTTATAAAACGCCTAGGTCTGACCCTTGGAAGTCGTGTGCTCTGTTTTTATTTTAATGAACTTATTAATTTTGTCTTTTGTTTCCCCCCCTATCATCCATCTAGGGAAGTCGGGATAACATGAGTATTGTTTTAGTGTGTTTGCCTAATGCCCCCAAAGTATCCGAGGAAGCTGTGAGGAGAGAAGCTGACGTCAACCAATATCTGGAGGCTCGAGTGGAAGGTAAGAACTGAGAGGTAACATATTAAGTTTATTTCTTTTAGGTGAAGACATGATGAAAACCTTGAACGATAAAAGCTTAAAGGTAACTTTCTCTATTCCCCATTTATGGATGTTTGTTTATTGGAAAATCACAGACTTCCAGGTTTTATTAACATTCTGTTTTCCTCTGAAGATTATGTAACTTTAAACGTGTTTTTCTGTCCTTCTTTCTTTGTATTTTTAATCATTCTATTGTTTACGTTCCAACTGAGTTATGTCTTGTTCAGAGCCAAAGAGTGAAACTATTATGATCCCCTTTTTCCATTTCAGGATCCATCTCCCTTCTTCATTCCCTGTTCTTCATTTCCCTTCCTTTTCTTGCCCAAATATTTGCTGTTTTGTTTGGATGAATTCCCTGATCTAGTTTCCCTCCTTATTTTCCTTCCATTTGACTTAAACTGCAGCCTTTCTTGTAGGATGTTAATCTTAGCTGTTAATTCCTATAAAATCAGACCTTAGCAGCTAGTTTTCTCTCTCTCTCTCTCTCTCTCTCTCTCTCTCTCTCTCTCTCTCTCTCTCTCTCTCTCTCTGCTTCACAGAATTCATGATCGGCACATTACATTTAATGCTTCTGTTTCGTGCTTACAGATCTACTTGAAAGTACTGTAGCTTGTTTGCAACTTTTCATGAATGGTGACTTTTACTTGGTAGGAGAAACCTTTGATTCGGGTCAGACAGAGTACATAGTTGGCTCAGGCTATTATCTCATTTCTAGAGAACAAAGAAGAGAGGGAGTAAAAAGGGAGAGGACAGACTGAGAGGAATGCTCTGGCTGAACATCGACCTGGCTTTATGCCACTCAGCTCAGCTGCTAGCCTCTTGTTGTCACCATGTCTAAGTTAGACACTTGGTTTCAAAAGTTCACTTGAAGTGTTTCGATCCTCATTTCCTTTCTCCCCACTCATCACTCTTTTTTTATGTCCCCTTTCTTTCCACTGATAGTCTTGGCAATAATAGTCTTTGTACTGAGTTGTGTAACTACATTTCTGCTGTTCTGTTTAGAGATGCTGTCTCAGTCCGGAGAGGAGGGTTTTCCGGATCTGGTAACTGTGATGAGGAACCTGGCGTCCGACAGTGGGATGCCCCCTCTGCCACCTGGGGGTGGACTTGCTAGCAAGTAAATGCCACCCTCTTTTTATGATGTGTTTCTTGGTCTCCATGATTATATTTGTTCACCGATCTGTAAAGGAAAACCCCTTTCCTTTCTTTGACTTTACATCCTCTATGTTAACATTGATGAATTACCTGAGCTGGTAAACTCGCGACCTATTCGGACTTGTGTATTTGTGTTCTTCCTGCAGACGCAGTGTTATCGAAGCAGTATACAACCGTCTGAATCCATACAAGGAGGAAGATGGAGTAAGTATATATACATGACCTTTGGCCTTTGACCTGTTTTTTAAAAATGCACACAAGCCCTATCCTGATATTTTGAGGCGATTGTAATTCAGCTTTGGTAACCTCTTTGTATTAATTTCACTGGGCTTAGACGTTGCCCTGCTGTTAGCAATGATGATGTCACTGGTTTAAAAGACAGCTGCTGCTAATGATGGGTATACTTATTAAACTTTAAACCTTTTGAAATGGCTGACATTTCTTTCATTACATGCTGCGGTAAGTGATTAAGATGAATTCAAAGCATTGTTTGATTATTTCATATCAATATGATTTTGACTTTCTCCATGTTGTTTTGACTTTCTCCATCTGTAACAGTCTGTAGTCCTTGGAAATATTGTTTTTTTGTTTTTTTTTACTTGTTTCACAAAAATCTGTTGTTTTTCTTCTCTTTAGATAAATTCAGCTAATCCAAACAGCTACATCATTTATTTAAAAAAAAATGTTCAACTTATTTTAATTATTGGAAAAGTGAAAGTTTTTAAGCTCCTAGATCTTGGAACATCATCTTCTGGGTTTTACTGTCACTACCATCCCATATATGGAGCTCTGTTGTCCAGTTAGTTAAGTGTTAAACTGTGGGACTGTTTTTAACTTGCTATGGTAAATAAAGGTCGTGGCTCAAGACAACAGGAAGTTGTCTGAAAACGTAGTTTTGTTATTAGATATTAAAGTGGTTTAGAATTACATGCTTCAAAGCATAACGTCAAACATTTAAATATCTGTCTACTCCTGATTGTTCTTCTAATGTTACCATGAACAAATACTTATAAATTCAGATCTTCTCACACATCCCAGCAACATTTGCTCCCATCTGGATCTAAACGGTTGGCAGGCTCAGTTAGCTTCTTGTCAGTTGTGATGAATGCTGTTGTCAGTATTTGAACTTTGTGTTTAGTGGGCTCTTCTATGTGTGTCCACCTGATTGTGATCAACATGTTACCGTTTACAAGGGTGTGTGTGTGTGTGTGTGTGTGTGTGTGGCAGTAGCTTTCATTGGGGCTGGTGTTTACCTGACTATTGACATGAGGAGAATATTACCTTCTTTGACTGCTTTTAAACTTTTTACATAAAACTTTCTTTTTTTAACCTTTTTAACATACTAAAACAAAATAAGTGTACTATATAGATTCTTTATCCATGCACACTCATAGGTCTGCACTCTAAACTTAAGATGAACCTTATTCTAATATAAAAATAGGTTCCACTGTACTGTTTAATCGTTAACAGGTAGTGTGTGAGTCTAGGTGCAGAAATGCTTCTTATTTGCACACATCCAGTGGTTTGTAAAACTTTCCTTGCTCCTTGAGCTTTTTCACATTTTGTCATGTTACAACCACGAACTTTGGTGGATTTTATTTTTATGTGACAGACCAAAAATGTACAAATACAAAACACAGAGTCTGGCATGCATTTGTATTTTGTTCCCTTAACTGCAATACTCTTAAATAGCGATGTGTATTGGTAAAAAATCTGGTGATACGATATGTATCATGATACAGGGAGGACGATACGATATATTGCGATACCGTGAGTAAGACTATATTGTGATTTTTAAAACTCAATTTAACTGTAGAAAAATTGTCACAGCATTCTAAACACTCCAAACTGTTTCATACTTTAACACATCCAGTTTTATTACTTTTTAGGTGATAAAAGGCCACAAACTAGCTGTCATACTTTTAATTTTACAACAAAAATTGTCGTCAGGGGCGTCGCGTAGCACAGTTGTTAAGGCGAGCGCCCCATGTTCAGAGGCCTCAGTCCTCGATGCGCTTGTCCGGCCCCACGGACATTTTGCCGATGTCGCTTCCCCACTTCTCGCCCCCTTTCTGTACTGTCCACTTTACAATAAAGGCCATTGTGGCCACAAAAACAAAAAAAAGAAAGAAAAAAAATTGTCATTAATGGTTCCATTCAAATTCTTTAAAAAGAAAGACGCTTTTGAATATCGATACAATATCGTGATATATTGGTGTATCGATATTTTCTTAAATCCCTACTTTTCAATAAAATCCAGGGCAACCAATTGCCTTTAGAAGTCACTTAGTGAACAGAATCAGGGCCCGTCCACACGGATCCGGCGTTTTTGTAGACTGAAACCGCCATTTTTTGAAACCGGGTCCCAAAGTGGATCAATCTGAAAACGACACCCGGTTTTTTTTATTTTTTATTTTTTTTTATTTTTTTAGAACAAGGGAAAAAATATATCGATTAGGGAACGCACTGGCTTCGTGTGGACGTGGCCTCAATCTGTGTGTAGTTTAATCTCAGCAGGTCTAAATGCAGGTCTTCTGTGAAGGTCTCAGGGGTTTCTTAGAGACCTTTCATAAACAAACAGCATCATGACGACCAAGGAATACAGCAGAGGGGTCATGAATAAAGCTGTGGAAAAGTTGAGCAGGGTTAGGCTACAAAGCAATAGCCCAAGATTTGGACATCTCCCAGAGCACCGTTCAATCCATCATATGAACATGGAAAGAGGATGGCGCAACTGTAAACTCAACAAAACGTGGCTGCCCATTTAAACTGACAGGCTGATGTTTGGAGAACATTTATGAGAAGCAACCATAAGGCCCATGGTGACTCTGGAGGAGCTGCAGAAATCCATAGCTTGGGTCGCAGAATCTGCTGGGCTAGACCAACTGAAGGGCTGCATTAAAAATAAAAAACAACTTTTTGATAATTTTATTCATAAATTGTGTTAACGATGTACCCTTTTCCCTCCACAAATACGCACTACTTTGTGTCCGTCTGCTGTACAAAATCCTTGTACAGTATAATGAATTTTTGGGGATATGATTTGGCAAAATGTGGAAAGTCCAAGGGGTGTGAATTTTTACTTTTTTATTTTTAGCAAGGAACACGCATAAAGACGCTAACAATAGAAGCATCAATATGTCTAACTGTGTGTTCACCCTCTGATTAATGCAGCCCTCCTGTTTCATTTGGTAAGTGATCACATATATAAGTGTTAAACCCCAACCTTCCCTCGCCCTCTTCCAAAACCTCATGCACACACCCACACACACACTCTTACAGGCATGTACAGTGGTGACCTGCAGAGCATACCCACCCCGTCCCCCCCAACACCTCCATCAGTCTCTACTTCCCTTTCTGGTCTACTATCCAGCATGTAGAGCTCCATTTATACTTTAAGGTGTGTGTGTGTGTGTGTGTGTGTGTGTGTGTGTGTGTGTGTGTGTGTGTGTGTGTGTGTGTAGATGTGGTTGTTTAAGCCTGATGAGAACGAGTGATGAGGTGTTTCTGGTCCTGTCCGTCCCTCTCTCACGTCACAGGCACACAAACACGCATGCACCAGCCCCACACGCATGCATTGCTGTCTCTGTTGATGTCTCAGCAGCTGCACGCAAGCAATCAGTCAAATAACAGTCTCGGTTTCTGTCACTCCCTGCAAGAAGACGAAGGAACAGAATGTCTGCATTTTTTTTATTTTTTATTAAACGATCTACAAACAAGGTTAGAAGTCTCCTGGCTTACATTGGTGTTGTGACTTTATTCTTGTCTGTGTTGATGTTAAAACCCTTGCCTCGAGAAACCCAGGTTGGGAGCAAAAAAAATCTGTCATTGTGACGTTCAATTAACACAGCGTTGTCTTTTACTCTCATTTCTCCCTCTTTTCTGTTTTTTTTTTCCTCTGCCTTTCCTATTGTAGAGTGGAGCAGATTTGGAGTGCCACTGGTAGCTGTCCAGCACAACAGCCTGATCCAAAAAAAACCCCACAGGACCACTATTCTACATGATTGCATCCCAGCTCATCTTTTAATTTCACCTGAGAGAATAATTATTTAAATCTTAACCCAACGTGGAGGACTGCTAACAGATCAGGATGCTTCTTTTAATTAGCCAACTGCACTACAAATATACATGCTCAATACAAAATCCAATAGAAAGACAAGTAAGCACAGTTTGTCTTGGTTTTTCGTTTGGTTTCTTTTTGTTGGTTGTTTCGGTTGGGGATTGACGGAGACACGGGAGCAGCTCTGCTCTGACGGCTTTGGGACTTTATGGTGCCTTGTACCTGAGAGAAGGGGTGTCATAACTCGACAGCCAGCCTTCCATTATTGAAAACCAGACGCTCACATGCTTGTATGAGACTGAGAAGACTTCGGGGGGTCTGTGGCTGTATTTGTTTGAAAAGTTACCTTTTCATGCACCTGGCTGAGAACTTACTGACCACACAACTCTGCAAGCGCTACACTGTCCAGTCCAGGTGGGGGAGTTGTCTGCATTTACTTCCATACGAGATCACCTTCTGGGTTTCAAGCTCGTCAGCTCCTCACCATCCAAAGACTCCTGGGTTAAATCCTCCAAACGGGTCCTGAGACCCGATTCACCTGGGGCTCCACACAATAACAAAAGAGTCTGTGCGCTGTCTGGATTTCAGTTCTGGTTCCTAAAACAGGCTGGCGAGCTCCTCCACAGATGAGCTCGACCATGACTCTTCTTGCACGTCTCCGTCTCTGCTCACTGTCTCTACTCTCGCCAATTAAAGGATGCAGCAGTTTATCATTTTTTCCCCCTTCTGCTACTTCTCTTGCTTCCTGTCTTCTCCAGTAAAATCAGTCTGCAGTGCATTGGTAAACCTTGCTAGAATCATAAGCCTTAGAGACTGCTCTTCTTTAAAGAAATAGATATATATATATATATTAAATTCATATATAGAAATGTATAAAGGTTTCTTTTGCTTCTTTATATTCCCTGCCCTGCTATTCATTGTGGCCTAATGTTTTTGATCTGTGTGTGTGTGTGTGTAAGCTTATATATATATATATATATATATATATATATATAAATAAATGCATACAATTAGGTATGTACACATATTCCTCCAACAAAAGGGTTCGAGGGGTGAAGAAATTCCAGTCTCACCTTCCTCTTCCCCTTTTTATCCTAAAGACACGTACGCACACAATCGTCTCATGCTACAACTTGCCTTTCTCTCCATTTCTTAAATAACTTCTCTGGAGGAGAAAAAAACCCTTTTTGTTTTACCTGAAAACATTCTGTCTTTTAATTTTTTTAAATAATTTCATGATTCTATTTTGTTCTCTTTTTTTGGGGGGGGGGGGTAAATGAGTTGTGATCCTGTTGCACATTGATTGTAAAAAAAGCTGAAGGGGAATATAAAACATGGTGGGAGGAAGAGATTCTTGGTGTTTTAGTGACTGAAGTAAAGGAGCCTGTGGACCTAGAATCATATTGTCGTTATTTTTGTTAAATCCAACTTTATAGAGGCTTGATTGATGTGTTCCAGAACCACAACCGGAGAAAAGCATCTTAAGTTTTAGTTTTTCTTTTAAACAAATCTGTGCATTCAGTCAAACTTTGTGTTGCTTTTTGTAAATTGGTTTAAAAGTGTGCTGCAAAAGTAAACGAGTACACTTCTCGCAGTCTAAAAGCAAATTGAAATTTTTTTATTTTTTTGTTGCAGTTTTTGGAAAGGACTGGCTGATTAATGCAACTGTGGTACGATTTACTATTGGTGCCATATGACAGTTAGGTACTTGAAACGTTTAGTTAAATTGCAGTTATTTTAATGCGATGATTACTTTGTTGGGGGGGGGGGCTGGGGTCTGCAGCAGTGCAGGTTTTATAACTGGGTGGGGGGGGGGCTTATTTTGGTGAGATGCGCTGGACAGGAAGGGGATAATTGCTGTTCACTGTGGTGGAGCACAATGTTGAAGAGGAAATGTGTGAGAGGTCGTTTTAGAAGAAAAATCTTTAACGAATAAGGGTGGTGATTTTTAGTAGCCTAATTAAATTTTTATCAAACTGAATCTGGATTGGATTTATGATTTGGTGATCATTTCTAATTTACTGGCACTGTAGACTCCAGTTGTTTTTTTTTGTTGTATTTTTTTATGACCAGTTTTTCCTAGTTTTTAACATTGTGTAAACTCGTACCACTTTGAACAGTCCCACAATTAAGGTTTCTGTTTAAACTGTACAAGACACTGGGCTTTGGAGGGATTGAAAAGCAGAAAGGAGGGAGAGCTATTGTTTTCTTGAATGTAATTCCTCATTACTCCCGGTTTTCCTCTGCATGGACTGCAGCTTCACATTCTCCTTGAGGACTAACTTTGCTTCCTTTCTCTTGGAAAGAGTTTTAATCATTCTAGTTGTTGAAGACAGTATCAGGACTCGCATGGGAGACCACAGCGTTTTGGGATGCTATGTGATTGTTTAAATATTTTTCATTTTGTTATTTGTGTTGGGAAAGTAAACGCATATTCAGCCATTGTTTTAGCAGATCTTGGTTAATCCAGAATCCAAAGCTAAATCTGGAATGTGGGGATGACAGCACAAGTGTAAACAATTACTTGTGTGAGGCTTTTAGGAGAAAAATGTCCCCATGTCCCTGTTCAGCCCTGTTTGCTCATTTATAATTTACATTTGTATGATTGCAATGGTAAATTCCAGATTACCCTTTTTTAAAAAATATTCCAGTGTTTTAGTTCACGTTATGCTTTTACTTTAGGGCTGACTGAAGGAACTTTGACTTTTTGAGATGATTAAAGAAGGGCCAGTTTGAGGTTTTCCCACACCTTTTTCCTGTACTGATTTATGCTGTTTAAGTTTACAGACTGTATAATGAACATAACCACCAATAAAAGATGGATTTGTGTTAAAACTGCTGGTTTGTTTGTGATGCGATATGTGCTGTTAGCAGAAGTTGTCCTGTAGTTGGTCACGGCATGTTGTGCATGAGTATTCAAACAGCAACTTATCTGAACACGTCATTATGTCCTCTGAAGTGAATCTTTTAAAGTACATGACAAGATTTACACAAAGCTTCAGTGAGTCTTGGTTACAATCTTTCTCTTGCATAATGAAAACATGTTAGAGATATGCATCTGTTTGCTTTGGTTTAATTTCCTATGCACCTTACCTTGCTCACTGCTGCCAGATTGTGGAAATAAATGTTTGCAATTGTGCACAGATTGCACTTTTGGATTCTGTGGTTTAGTGCATTGCACACGCATGCTACAATAATATATTGACGGCTCTACAACGTTATTGTTTTATTGAAATTGGCTGTTCAACAGGAACGTATCCATGAAAAGTCATCTTGGATAGAAGTTTGTGTCTTGGGAGTTGCACCATATTATTGGTATATGTCATCAGCATTATGCCTGAACTGAAATGCACTGGCCAAGACAAAATAAACACTCAAATTTAGTCTAGTCAAAGCTGAAAATGTAATAATTAATTTAGGGTTTTACTTTAGCATGTTGTATAAAAAGGACTATGTATTTAAAAAAAATATTTTTTTTTTATATTTTTGTGGCCAATCATCAGTGTAAAAACCCTAATTTAGCTATGAAATGAGTTTGATGAATATGGAGCCATATAGAATTCAAAAATATACAGATTAAACCGGATGTTTTAAATCTGCTATAAAGTCATATAACCTGTTTTCCCTCACTATGTAACATCTCCTGTTTTGTTATTTGGGATTACCAAAAGTCTGTCATTTTCAGTTTTCTAATAGAAGATCAGGGCTTTGTGATGGCTATTCTAGAAATTGTCGTCAATAAGCAACATTGTAACCGATTTGGTTTGTGCTTATGGTGTCTATTAGGACAACCCATTTTTGCTCCCAACTTTAGCTTCCTAGACGATGTCTTGAGATGTTGACTCAATATTTTCTCAGTGTCCTTTCTTCATGATTCCATCCATTTTGTGAAGTGCACCAGTCCCTCCTGCAGAAAAACACCCATGTCAGTTCTGTACTTGGGATTAGTTGGGGTAGTTAGGACGGTGTATTTGTCACCAGGTCCATTTGCAAACCGTAATCTGACTTTTATGTTGCTTTTAGAGAACTAGCTGCTTCTTCACAGCGTGGCTTTGCAGCCCATGTTGGTAAAGGAATTGTTTCACCACAGATAAAAAAAACAAAACTGACCAGATTTAGGCAGCATCAACACAAGGTCTTTCACTTTACGTACACTACTCACCAAAGCATGATGTCTGGTTCACAGAACCCATCTTGAGGAGCTGAGCACAGTTTTACTCTTTATGTATTTGCATTTAATGATTTGAACAGATCTGCTGTTGACCTCCTTACCACATCTTTGCCTTCCAGAAGACTTTAGAATAATTTCATAATTATTAAAACACATATGAATGTTTAAGGTTGGGAGCAGGTAAAGGTTTTTTTTTCTTTCCCTAGAACATTTTATCTGGCTGTAAAACATGAACATCAGTACATTTTAGTGTAATATTGCTGACGCCGCTGAACATAAAAGCTGCTTGTCCTCCATGGGGCACTCCCAGCCCCACTCTGCACCCGAGATAAGAAACGCTAATCTGTAACCAGTCCTATGAGCTCTCCGGTTTCCACGGTGTTCCCCACATTCCACAGGTGGCACTGATGTGTGAGAGCTACAGGAGTCCGCGAGCTCCGTCTGCTACTCTCTCCTACCGTTTACGCAGCCTTCACGCGCTCCATTTCAAAGTTTTCCGTCGACAGAAACATCTGGATGAGTTTTAAAACAAGCGGCGGCCGAATGGAGCTGGATGAGAGCATCAGAAACCTGGGTTATAAGGATGCGGACGACGGCGGCTCGGTGGCGGACACCTCCAGCTCGGACCCCGAGGAGAGGCGCGAGTCCACCGAGGTGAAGCTGGACGCGACTGCGCGCGAGTACACGCAGGTCAAACCGTACGCCGGGATGCCCAAGGAGGTGCTTCTGCTGCACTCCTCCAAGGCTCGGTACCGGGTACCCAGAGAGATCCTGTTCTGGCTGATGGTGTGCTGCACTCTGGCGCTGGTGGCGGTCACCATTACCATCATCGCGATGTCCCCCCCGTGCCTGCGCTGGTGGCACGTCACCCCCGTCTACCAGGTCTACCCCCGGTCCTTCAAGGACTCTGACGGGGATGGAGTCGGAGACCTCAAAGGTGGGTGACATTTTATCAAGTAGACTATTATGTCATTAAGTAAAAAGAAAAAAAGACGAGACTTCTGATCTTTTTAAAGTATAAAACGTAGCCTATGGCATGTATTTGACTCCAACGCTTCTATAATCCAAGGACGTGGCTATGGGTGGGCCTGAAGGGACCTAGGCCCCCACAAAAAAAATAGCTGTCTTATATTCTTAATTCAGTTTTATTTTTGAGGGGTTTCACATAAAGTCGTCATAAACTAAAACAATAAATTTGGAGGCCAGCATGCCATGCGACTAAATAGGGCTAGCTGTGAGATTGCTTTGTGTAACAAATTCTAAGACTGTAGTTTTAAACAAAAAATATAAAATATATTTGGATCTCTAGCTAAATATTCCAGACTAATCCATTAAAGTTCCATGCGTTAAAAACAATTTAACGTGGGGCGTTGCGTGGCGCAGTGGGTTAAGACGGGCGCCCCATGTTCAGAGGCCCTAGTCCTTCGATGCGGTTGTCCTGGGTTTGATTCCAGCCTGAGGACATTTGCCGAATGTCTCTCCCCTTTCTATAAGCCTGTCCACTTTCAATAAAGGCCACTGTGGCCACAAAAACCTAAAAAAAAAAACAATATAACATGACAATATATATTTTTGCAAATATAAAAGTACATTGATTAAAAAATGTTTAGGGTTTTCTTAGAAATGTGTTGCTACTAAATTTCCCATAGTCCCTTGGGAGAACCTGACCAATCGCTGAGCTCAGAGCCCAGATGATCCCACCCCATTTAACTTCTGGTTTACGAAAGCTGCACGATGCAGAAACATAATTAACAGCTTCAAAGTCTTCTAGCTTCGAAATTATTAAATCATGGGGTATCTGACAGTGGCCGTATTATGTTTACACTTTCACACAGTTTCGCAATCGGTGTATCACTGCTGCTGATCTGATGCGACAAGTGAGACCAGCACATGGTCTCAATGGTGAGGGAAGCCCAATAAGGCTTAGTTACCTGATTAAAAAGAATCATTGTTTATGTCAGAGAGCTGACATGAGCTCCCTGTGTCAGGCTACAGCTTTGTTTTTATTTGGTCTGGATGCTTTGTTCTAAGCTTTTTCTGTTCAAAACTGTTTGTCGGTTTCTGACGGATACAGACACACATCTGTGGAAGTAACAGTGGAACTTACAAATAAACCTAATTTCAATAACATTTACATGGCCCACCCATTTTTTGTTAGGCCTACCTAAAAAGCTACTCTGGCTATGCCACTGCCATAATTGTGTGCCAAAAAATGCCTTCAAAAGTCACATCATTTACAACTAGAGACAATCTGTGTGTAAATGAAGCAGGGGGGATAAGAAAAGAGCCATCAATTGGGGGAGTTAGATAAAATATTGCATAAATTGCACGACTGAAGGTTTAAAAATGTGATTGTCATAAAAGTAATGATTTCAGCCAGATTAACTACGTACTAAAACCTTGTTCTCATCTGTTTATAATTATATGGAAAATGCTCTTTAACAGAAAAGTAAAATTCTAGTTAATAATTTACTGTAATCAATAATAAATCAATGTCTTATTTGTCAAGGCTAGGTCAGAAAATATTCACTTAAGTCTTGAGGTAATGACAAAATTACATTAAGAAAAAATCAATGACAAATACAGAGATTTTTTTTTATTTTTTATTAGTATGCCACTTGTAACCTTGGTATTTCTGTAATTCCGATCTTCACTGTGGTGTGTCTCCCCATGCAGGAATTAAGGAGAAGCTTGATCACTTCCTGGACCTGAACATAAAGGCAGTGTGGATCAGCCCTTTCTACCGCTCTCCAATGAAAGACTTCGGCTACGACGTGGAGGATTTCAGGGACATCGATCCGCTCTTTGGAAACATGAAGGATTTTGAAGAACTTTTGGCTGAGATGCACGACAAGGGTGTGTGTTTTTTTTTTTGTTTTTTTTTTTTTGCAGAGATGTGTAAGGGGAATTTTCTGGTTTAGTGTCCGATTGAATATATGGAGTGTCTTCCCCAGGTTTGAAGCTTATTATGGACTTCATTCCCAATCATACCAGTGACCGCCACCGCTGGTTCAACCTGAGTCGGACTAGAGATCCTCACTATGAGAATTACTATGTCTGGACGGACTGCGATCCAGCCTCACCGAAGCCTAACAACTGGGTTTGTGCTTGTACTGCCGTTTCACACAGTACTGACTAGACGTGCTGACCTGTAAATACCCACCTGATCTTTCAGTGTTGATCATGACCTTCACTTGTCATGCAGGTGAGTATCTTTGGAAACTCCTCATGGACTTATGACGAAGTGAGAGGGCAGTGTTACCTGCACCAGTTCCTGAAGGAGCAGCCAGACCTGAACCTAAGGAACCCAGATGTCGTTCAAGAGATCATTGTAAGATTACAGCTCAGCTACTGACTGATTTCCAAGAAAACTACTATTTAGTAATGATTTTGTCTTTTATTGTATTACTACTTAACAAACCGTACCATAGTTTAACGAAAGTAAATGCGTCTAAAATTCTTGTTTGGAATAGCTGAAAACGGTCTAGTTTTCTATTACTTTTGTTTTAATAAAATGAGTACTTTCAAACAACCCCTGTAGGATCTTATTCATTTCTGGCTGGAGAAGGGGGTGGATGGCTTCCGGATGGATGCAGTGAAGCACATGCTGGAAGCGTCACATCTCAGAGATGAGCCGCAGGTGGATCCAGACATGCCACCGGTGAGACTTCTCTCTCTTAATCGAATACTGTGGTTTTTCAAACGTTTTCCTTTACTTTGGACTTCTTCACATTGGATCACATTACAACCACAAACCACAATGTATTTTATTGGGATTTTATGTGATAGACCAACACAAAGTGGATGGATGTGAGGTGGAAGGACAAGAATGTGTGGGTTTTACAGTAACATTGAGTCATTCACCTTTTGCTGTGGTTAAAGCTGCTTTTTCTAATCTTGAGACTTAATTTATTTGTTGGGCTCAATGTCCTCCTGGAAGGCAACAGGCTCAAGTTTTATTCAGCTACTAACAGATGTTCTTCCAGAATCACGATTTTTAAAAATCAACTCTGATCACCTTCCCTGGTGAACAAAAGCATTCCCACAGTATGATGATGCTGCCACCACCATGGTTCTCCCCTAGGATGGTGGGTTTGGGGAGATGTTCAGTGTCAAAGTTTTGCTTGCAAGCCAAAAATGTTACATTTGGTTTTATCAGCCAATAGCCCCTTCTTCCGCATATTTGCTTTATCCCAGATATGGCTGGAGTAAAAGGCTGGAGTTAAATTGGACTTTTACTGGCCTTTTGTTTGATAAATTGTTTTGTTTTTGCCACTTACATACTCAGCTTTTAGTTAAACTGTGCAGCCCCTCCAGCGTTACCATTGGCTCCCAGCTGCCATGTCTTTGTACTTCACAATGATGTGCTACTTTGTTCTGATCAATCACATAAAATCCAAATAGAATATACTGTTTGTTTTTTTAATGTGACAAATTGTGAAGAAGTTGAAGCAGTATGAATACATTTCCAAGACACTGTACAATCAGAACTTGCATTAAATATAACCGATTGCTGACCACCTTTTCACAGGCAAGAAAGAAAGAAAAGCGGTTTTTATTCTTTTCCCGTGTCAATATTCTCTCAAATCCTTAGCTTTTGCTCGTCATGTTAAATTTTAATTGGCACTGTAACTTCCACCGCTCAAAGTTCAGCTCAGTTAACAATCCCCGCTTTAACCTTCAGTTATATAATCCTGATTTTATTTCATTGACTCATAAGTGGCATGTCAGAGTCCAGATTAGAATAATGAGATGCATGAAAGCAGCGGCGTGGGCAGAGACACCTCCACCTCGGCTGAAGCTGGTGGAACAAACCGTAACAGCTGAGTGGGATGTTTCGCGCTGTACATGGTGTGCCATTTATTTATCTCTGGCTTAAATGTCAGGTTCATCCTGTGCTTTTCTTCAGAAAACTCTGTAATTGCAATTCAAAGACTTAATGACACACTCTGACATAAGTAAAATAAACCTTGCAGAAGCTGGTCCCCCCCCAAACAGAAAAGATTAGTTGAAAAGAAGCATATTTTAGAGGATTAGCAAGTCACTGGGATTTACTGACCACTGTCGACTTGTGCTATAATACTGGGACTGACTCAGACTTATTCTTTACTCTGAGAGGTACTCTGATTTTGGATCATACTTACAGACGTTACATCTTCAGACTCCAAAAAGGCATTTTATGGCCTGTTATAAAATCAGGAACACTGCAATAAGATTTTTATAACTGTGTGTATCTGTTTTGTAATTTCTGCTGTAAATGTTTATGGCTGATAATGACTGTAAAAATACCACCACCTTTGTGAGTTAGTGGTTGGTATAATGGCTCATTTGTTTGGTAACGACGTAAGCCGAGTGGTCTGAGGTTACCCACACAAAAAGCCTCGTCAGCTGTTAGTCACTGGCCTTTACAAGGAAAGTAAGGAGTGAAGTAGGCTGATTCAGGTAAACATGTAACACCAGGTCTTGGTACTGACTGAAAATGGAGTAAGACACGTTATCCATTAACAAGGAGTGAATATCTTTTTGCATGTTTTCTTTCCTCTTTCTCACAACTATTCTAGAAGATGTTTGACTGTAAAGCTAGAGCAAAACTTTAATCTCAACGCTCCTTGTGCATACCTTCGGTACGGCTTGATTCATGAAGTCAAAGTTGGAGTCTTGTTTCTGTGCATTTGTTTTCTGCTTGCATTCCATCTACCTAACCTTTAACTGACCTCTGTGCTTTGGCCCGATTTAGAGAGAAGCTCTCCCTAATTTCCTGTAGTCAGACAAAAGTACCTGGAAATCCATCCATGCTCCAACCTGAAAAATGAATTAATTCTTTCTGCAAATACAAAACCTTAACACCACAAACCCCTTTAAGGATTTCCTTTTAACATGTTTGCATTTCAGGAATTGGTAACTACAGAGTGGGACCTATATCACGACTACACCACCAGTCAGGTGGGCTTGCACGACATCCTGAGAGAGTTCAGGGCAGAGATGGACATCTACAGCCGAGAACCTGGCAGATACAGGTAGGAATGCAAGCACACTACCGTGCTGTAAATAATTCTCCAATGAAATCCTTACAATACTAATCATGCCATTGGTACTAAAAAGCTTTGTGCTTTAAAGTACAACCACATTTTAATAGCTTCTAATATAGTTAAGATTACCGGTAGTTTATTTCAGTAATTTAATTCAAAAAAGGAAACTTGTCTTATAGCGATTTATTACACACAGAGTAAAATTAACAGTCAGGTCTTTTTTTCCCCTCCCTAGCCCAGGTAAGATGCTTCGGACATTGTCTCTGGCTCAGAAGTTTTCCTTCGACTCAACTTTCTATTAATATGCTTTCATACAGCACTCTTGAAATGCCAGCTTCTTTAAAACTGACTTGAAACTCGTTGTTGACTTGCTCTCCTTCTGGAGGGTTTCAGTGACTATCTGCAGGTTACATGGTGGCAGTGTTTACCATAACTCCATAGGCCACAACATAATAAGTTGTAGTAAAATATTTAATTTACTGGTTGTATTTAATATTTTTAAGAAATATAATTTAATTTTTTTTATTTGCTGCAAACCATTAAAAGGCGCCTACTCTGTAACTAGTCATTATCACTTTATAAATTACTGAAATAAATTAACTTTTTGAATATATCCTGATGTTTTGAGATGTTCTTGTACAACTGACACATATTTCCTGATGGCTGGACCTTATTACAAACCCCACTAGGTTGACAAACTAGATTTTAAGATAATTTCTGATTGCTCGATAGCCACCCTTAAAATTATGAAAGATGCTGGACATGAAAACATTGTACTGTGGGAGGAAAGTAAGTATATTTTCAGCAGACTTAAACTGATGGTATATGTGTCTAAAGATTACAACTTTTGCATTGTCATCAGAATAGTTTAGTGAAAAGTGACGGCCTTGTCCGCGTACCATTTCTCACACAACCTGTATTCTCATTGTTCTGCAGGTTCATGGTGACAGAATCCTATGATTATCATGAGGTGGAGAAGACAATGATGTACTATGGAACGCCGCTGATAAAAGAAAGCGACTTCCCCTTTAACTTTTACCTCCTAGACTTGCCTCACAACACCAGCGGCTGGTGGGCTAAACATCTGGTTGACCTCTGGATGTCCAATATGCCCAGAGGAAAATGGCCCAACTGGGTGGTAAATATTTACTTTTACTCTTTTTGTTCCAAAGTTCTTCTGGAATGAATAAGACAAGCAATGCCCTTTGATGCATGCTGCAATAATGTTTTTATTCAACATTGTTAAAAAAAGATAGGATCCAGATTGTCTTCTGATAAGCAGGAAGATGTTTACTGTACTAACATGTTATAGCTTCTTCAGCATTTATGATCATGCACTGCAAAGCCATTTTCAATACTGCAGTTGATTTAGATAAGAGGGTTATCCATTTTTACATTTATACTTGCACGGTATTTCATGGATTACAAGGGCTGTAAGAGTTGTCAATGATAATTTGACAGTATTATCTATTATTTTTTACCATATTATTATTATTATTAAAGAGAAATCAACTGTTGACCAGAATCAGATCATTTTTATCTCAATGGGCTCTGACAAGAGACCTACCGAATGTAAGGTTACAAAATCTTTTTCCTATCCGTAGATCATGAGTGGGCAGAATGTTTATAGCACTAGCCACTCAAAGCGCCCTCACAAACAGGCACACATTCATACACTGATACGTCGATCAATAGGAAACTTGGGGTGAAGGGCCTTGCCCAGGAGCACATCAACATTTGGTAGGGTAAGAAGCTGAAACCGAACCCACAACTTTTTAAGTGCAGGACGACTACTGCACCCATTGGGGAACAGTTGGGATAATTAACACTCTTCAGTGTGAAGACTGTTACTGAGTTAAGAAGTCTCAATGTTAGCTATTTTCAATATCAGTGAAGACTTTTGAAATGAAGAAGGCTTTAAGAGTGGGAAGGAGAGCAAGACTTTCAGCAGATAATAGGAAGGCTGAACGGAGTGCAACAATATTGCTCTGTTTTATCCTACATTCTCCATGGAATATACTTGGAGACAGATGTTTAAATAATGTTTGTGGTGCTAACTACACTATCTGCTAATTTAGAATGCTTCAGTTTGTGATGTAATTTTTTTAATAGATAAAAACAAACCTACATTACAGTAATTGCTCTCTCAATTATTTTATAAATATTTTTATCCAAATAGAAATAGAAATTTAAAATATATTTTGATTTATTTTTTTATATCCTATATTTAATTGAATCCAGCAGGAATCAAATCTTAAAAAAAAAAAAAAATCTGTAGATTGGAAATCGTCTATTTTCAGATCAGTGCATCTATGATTTATTTGAATGTTCATCAGGTTTTTCTAAAGAAACAGATAATTTTAGAACTTAAAAACCCATCAGGTAACATCTTCTGTGATCCCATTGAACTGGATCTCATTCATCTCTCCACCTCTTTTCATGTTCTTATTGTAATCAGGTGGGAAACCATGACAGGCCTAGAATTGGTTCCAGTGCTGGTCGGATTTATGTTCGTGCCATCAACCTGATGCTACTGACCCTCCCCGGCACACCAACAACATACTATGGTGAAGAAATTGGCATGGAGAACATTAATATCACACAAAGTCAAGTACAGGATCCTGCTGGAAAATACAATGTGGTTAGTAGAGTTCATACCCTATAGAAACACTAAAAACAAATCTGTACAAAAACATCAGTTTAATTGATGACATAAAAAAATAGTAAAATGAACAGTTCAAGTAAAGCAGATTTTATTGTTGGCTAGTTGTAGTTAGGAACACCCCCTTTTATTGTGTAAGATCAACTTGAGTGTAATTATTCCTTTTATTTGACCTCAGAGTCTCAGTCGGGACCCTGAGCGGTCGCCAATGCAATGGAACCGTGAGATGAACGCAGGCTTTAACAGCATATCTAACACCACCTGGTTACCTGTACATCCCGACTATGAAACCGTCAACGTGGAGGTACACAATATTTAACACAGCACTGAGAAAATATCCTAATAAAAGCTAGTTCTTAAATTGTCTCACTCTTCTTCTTGTGTGCATTCACTCCCCTCAGGTCCAGATGGAAGACGAAGGCTCTGTGCTCTCTCAGTATCGCTTCCTGAACAGTCTGCGGCAGTCAGAGCTCCCTTTTCTGCGCGGATGGTTCTGTTACGTCCTCTCTGATACCAACGTCTTCTCTTACCTCCGAGAGCTCGATGGGAACAAAGAAGCTTACCTCGTGGTGATTAACTTTGGCAAAGGATCCACCACCACAGACCTCTCTGCTATTCAGGAGCTACCTGAGCAGCTCAAGGTGCTGTTTAGCACAAACCCAGCCAACAACGAGAAAGTATTTCAAAAATCTCTCATCCAGACAGAAGCTGGAGAGGGTTTGATCATCCGGTACTCGACCTACACTCGGTTTCATCCAAACCATCCCGCAGAGTGCTACGTCTCTGAGAAGGCCTGCTATTTGGAGACTATCGACGTTCTTTATAAATGCTAAAGCAAACGGCAAACTCTTCGTTCTTATAAGTGAATTTACAGAGATTGTCATTTTAGTTTCTCAATTCAGAGAGGACAACGCAATACAATAAACAGTTATTGATGAATTAGCTGGATGTGGTTTCTTCTTTTTCACATGCAGAGTGAAAGATGTGGTCATCAGTGCTGTAAATATAAAAGTTTCATTCCTCGCTATCTCTTCCTCTTGCGTCGAGGTAGTGGAGGTTCCAGGCCCAGCTCCGTATATAGAAACGCAAGCTTAAAAGCCTCCTGCATCAGGCAGAAAATACAGGAGACATTTTAGTCAGCCTTGATCCTCCAAAAATTATTGTAGAAAAAAAGTTTTCACCAATAATGGTACCTATAAGTTATGCCTAAAACAGGCAGAATTACTGACTGTTGATTACAGTGACTTAGTATGATGCTAGCTGAACTCCCAACACTATGGTGTGGTATATAAAAGAACATGTATTTAATTACATGATATTGAACAGTTTCTACCACATCAACACACATTTAGCTTCGCTTTTAAAAAAGAGATTTTTAGCACAAATACAATAGCCATCTTTACACTGTTGGTTTGTTGAATTTAAAAGCACATATTCAAAATGCTAATCTTTAAAAGCTTATTTAAAATGGACTGTGCAGATCAGAAGTTTACATAGACCATCATTTGGATGTATTAAATTATCTAATATTGTTAGCCATTCTGGTTTTGGCAGCATTGGTAGAGGTAATTGAAATTGGTTGGATTGATGGCACAAAAACAGCTTTTAAAATACATCATACTGTAAATCTTCAATATACAAGGTTAGGGTCATACCAGTAGTTTTTGTTTTTCTTTGTTTCATGGAATAAGCTTTCATGGTCAGACAAGGCAAAGGTTGACCTATTGTGCTACAATGACAAGAACAATGTTTGGAGGAGTTGAGGCTTTTAGACCCAACATCCCCCCCCCCTTACTCATCTCATCAATCATGCTGGTGGTAGCATCATTCTGAGGGTCTGTTCTGCTGCAAGTGGTGCTGGTGAATTGCACAAAGTGGATGGAATAATGATGAATAATGACCCTAAACTTTTTGCTTTTAAATTCTGACAAAACAGAAGTTGCTGTCTTTGGACCAGAAGTTCTTAAACAGAAACTGATTAGTCAATCACTTCATCTGGATGGCATTAACTTGGCCCCCAGTAATAACGTAAAGAACCTCGGCGTTATTTTTGACCAAGACTTGACATTTAAATCCCATATTAAACAGGTTTCTAGGATTTCTTTCTTTCACCTCCGGAATATTGCTAAAATTAGAAACATCCTGTCCAGGAGTGATGCTGAGAAACTAGTCCATGCATTTGTTACCTCAAGGCTGGACTACTGTAATTCTTTACTATCAGGAAGTCCACAAAATGCCATTAAAAGCCTTCAGTTGATCCAAAATGCGGCAGCAAGAGTTCTGATGAATATTAAAAAGAGAGATCACATTTCTCCTGTTTTAGCTTCCCTTCATTGGCTACCTGTTAAATCCAGAATATAATTTAAGATCCTTCTTCTTACATACAAAGCCCTTAATAATCAAGCTCCATCATACATCAGAGATCTAATTGTTCCTTATGTTCCTAACAGAGCCCTTCGCTCTCAGACTGCAGGTTTACTTGTAATTCCTAGGATTTCTAAAAGTAGAATGGGAGGCAGATCTTTTAGTTATCAGGCTCCTCTCCTGTGGAACCAGCTCCCAGCTTTAGTCCGTGAGGCAGACACTCTGTTTACTTTTAAGGCCAGGCTTAAAACTTTCCTTTTTGATAAAGCTTATAGTTAGAGTGGCTAAGGTCATCCTGAGCTATCTCTGTAGTTATGCTGCTATAGGCTTAGACTGCTGGAGGACAGACTTACCAATTTTCTTCACTCTGCTACTTCTTTTTCTCCTACTACTCTCCAGTTGTATTACAGTACATTCTGTTATTTCGACTGTTAACTTTGTTTTCTCTCAGTGTTTTTCTCTCCATAGAAGATATACCTGGTCTGGTATCCTGCTTGGCTGCAATGCCCTGTTGGACGGGGGGCATCGACTGGGATGATCCTCCCAGTAACTGAACATCCACTGTGTCCTGTTATTAACTTTTTACTTTCTGTAACATAGAAAGTTCTCTTATATCAGATCTTCTGTTCCTTCTGTGTCTCTGCTCTGTCTTCTCAAACCCCCAGACGGTCGTGGCAGATGGCCGCTCCTACTGAGCCTGGTTCTGTTGGAGGTTTCTTCCTGTTAAAGGGGAGTTTTTCCTCTCCACCGTCGCTACATGCTCGCTCAGTATGAGGGATTGCTGAAGGATTGCTGTGGTTGGAAAGTCTGCATCAACGGGGCCCAACCTCACGCCAATGACTGACGCAATCTGCTGGGATTCCTTAAATAGGAAACTTTTTAACTGATTGGAATGTTTGTATAAATGTATTGAAATGACTTCTTGTTAAGTGCCTTGAGATGACATCTGTTGTGAATTGGCGCTATATAAATAAACTAAATTGAATTGAATTGAATTGAATCCACAACACACAGGTGTTTTGTAATAGATAATGCTGGATTTCATTACGTTTCTGGAAAGGCTTCAATCTTAACCCAAATAAAAAAGTGTTGCCTCTGCTTAAACGCTGGGTGAGTGCCAGGAAACCAACCAGTTTTGATAAGCTCTTCTATTTCTATATCCAGCCAGAATTATTCCAGGAGCTTGTTTCTAGATATAAAATAGTGCAGTTTCTCTGTGACTTCCTAATGACCGTTTTAAACTTCTGACAGGCACTGTACTTAATGTCCTCATTACTCTCTCTGACTCAGGACAGCAGCTCACCTCCTCCAGCATCTGTACAAAATCTTCAGGTCCAAGATGGTTTACTCCTGGTTGGACATTTAGAACTATGTTTGGCGCCGATTTACAATCTGAAGAAGAGAGACAAAAAAAAGGCAAAATAAAAGAAATTATCTGTTTTCATGAATCACCTTTATCTTATTGTGTACCCAGTATCTCTACTTCTGACTGTCCACTCCATATTATCCACTTTCCTCCTTTTTGTGGTACAAACTGATTCACAAGTACGGTCTTGACCTTGACAGCTCCCAGTCTGTGGAGTCTAATCTCTTGCTCTGATACACTATCTCTTTACCATGCTAATGGGCCTTTCCACCCGCCTGGATGCGTCTACGCCATCAGCACTTTATCAAAGACTCAGGAGAACAGAGAGACAGATTAGGGAGACGTACACAGGCACCGAAGCTGTCTGGTGTGTGCGTTAACAACAGGGGTGCGAAATGGTGGAGAGAGAGATAATATGTGCATTTGAAGCTTGAGGAGACGAGGCAGTGAGAGAGAGCGGGGTGTAAATAAGGAGTACCACCAACGTGTGAAGGAAGATTATAAGTGAGAGGGAGAAAGAGCCTGTCTGGGGAAAATGAGAGCAATTAACTGACACATGCACAAGCTTTACCCCAAAGGTGACCAATGCTATACTGTGGAAAGACACCCCCCAGACACCCATACATCTATTACCGCTGCCTCAAATGACCTTCATATTGACACTGCTATTGGGGGATGAGCGGAGCTGTACAACCTCTGTTAAATGAGAAATAACTCCTAAAAGAATATAGAAAATTCACATGGAATTCTAAAATGCGCCTGAACTAATGCCCCTGCCCAACAAAAGGCTTATTAAAACCGTTTTCACACATGAACTGGAGAGATTCAACAGAAACATGTAAACAATTGGATCTGGAACCACACAGTGGTCACAAATCACAGGTATACCTCTGAGATTCACAGCAAGAAAATCCCTCCAATAAAAATATTACAGATGTTCGATATCAGCTTTTTTACTGATATAGTCTAAATCTTAATTTTTGACAGATATAAACTGATATCGTCGATAGAAGTCTACCTAAATGTTGACGGTTTGGCTTAGAAATATGGAAGCGTATGTGTAACATAAATCAAATTAAAATGGATTAGCACAAATGCTTTTTCATTTTCAAAATCTAGCTGCTATTTTTGACTCATAAATAAAATTAGAAAAAAATTATCCAAACTGCTTTTTCATTTTACAATTCAACATTGCTCATTCTCTAACTTAATTAAAATTAAATAGAAAAGGACACTTAAGATTTAATTTTTAAATTGCATCCCAGCAAAATAGTTACAAAATTCAATTTGAAATGTCAAAGTTGAAAAATAAAATGCATTGGCAGAAATGCTTTTTCATATTCTGAATACAAATGCCATTTTTGACTCATAAATAAAATTTAAAACGAATCATCCTAACTGCTTTTTCATTTTACAATTCAGCGTAGCTCGTTCCGTGACCTAATTAAAACGATAAAGAAAATTTATTGCTTTTTTGTTTTCATCCTTACCCCCGCGAAAGGTGTAACATAATTTAAATCGAAATGGCAATCCCAGACGGCGCAGGAGAATGACGCCAGGGCATTGCGAGAAGATTTCTCTTCCAGTAACAATGGCGGAAGAAGCTTGAGACGGAGCAAGCGAAGAGTACAGTTTTAAATGTACGTTTATTAAAATCTGCCGGT
Source organism: Valencia hispanica (assembly GCA_963556495.2). NCBI lineage: Eukaryota > Metazoa > Chordata > Actinopteri > Cyprinodontiformes > Valenciidae > Valencia > Valencia hispanica. The sequence continues at coordinate 37,343,849 of OY747711.1, forward strand.
ACAAAAATTTTAAACTTAACGCGGTTGTGTTGTTTGGCTTTTGTTGTTAGTATAGACATGTATTATAATATTATGTTGTAAACTATCGCCCATAAACGAACTCCTATGTTGGTCTAATGGTTCTCTGTCTATTGTCTATTATGTACAGCTTATTTTGGGTTTTGCAAAGAAAGGGAAAAAAAAAAAGACTCCTTTTAGGGGAAATTATTACCTCTTTACCGGGGCAAAATTGGGCCACGGTGGCATGGAGGTAGAAGAATAAATCCAATTACACACCTAATGCTTAGGAGTCTTATTAAGCCTAAAAAACCTCATAAGCTGTATTCCTAGTATGTGATCTCTTGTGTTCTGCTGTAAAAACTATAGTTTTGAATTCACAAATAACACAGTTGCCATGTTCCTCATCTGCACTTATTTTCTATCTATTTTATAAATACAATTATGGTAAATCTGGAGGGGAATGTCACCCATTGTTGGCCAAAAACAAATTAGATTATTTTGGTAATGAAAAAGTACTGTATGTGCATGTACAGCAGTGCATCAATACATAACTTATGACTGATCATGTTAATAAATAGAGATTTGCTAAAAGTTTTTGTGTTGCTCTTTTTGTAAACTGTGTATTGATTTCTTGTTTAGGACACGAGGAATCAAAGGGAGGGAGAGGAGAGGAGGGACCGGATGGATCACTGTTTTCTGTTTGTCAATTTATGTTTTTGTCACTTTGGTTATTTAGTTGTTCCATGGTTGTTATAAATAAATTGATTAAAACAAATCTGAAATATAATTAAGTCATTTTACTAACAGTTGCATTGAATTTTTAAAGGTATGAACATTGAGCTTACTTTGAACAATTTAAAATGGCTATTGAAAATGAAATAACAAAAATTGACATTAGGATAAATTATTTTGTAGTTATTTATAGCTACTCATGCAGGATTAACCTGAATGAGCTCTTCCTGGACCGTTCTTTAAGCTTTATTAGAATAAACAGGCTGAATAAAGCTCAGAGATGTGGATGGAGTTATCCAGCTGAGACCTGTGGGTGGTATTTTCTGTTTGACGAGGGGAACATCATTTAGGTTGATCTGCAGAGAAGGATTCGGGTAGCTTCTTTGCACTGTTAAAGGGGTAATAATTTCCCCTAAAAGGAGTCGTTTTTTTCCCCTTTCTTTGCAAAGCCCAAAATAAGCTGTACATAAGCGGGGCAATAGACGGAGAACCATTAGACCAACATAGGAGTTCGTTTATGGGCAATAGTTTACAAAATAATATTGTAATACATGTCTATACTAACAACAAAAGCCAAACAACACAACCGCGTTAAGTTTAATATTTTTGTACCGCCAGATTTTAATAAACTTACATTTAAAACTGTACTCTTCGCTTGCTCCGTCTCCAGCTTCTTCCGCCATTGTTGCTGGAACAGAAATCTTCTCGCAATGCCCTGACGTCATTCTCCTGCGCCGCGTGGGATTGCCAATTCGATTTGAATTATGTTACACCTTTGGCGGGGGTAGGGATGAAAACAAAAAAGCAATACATTTTCTTTATCGTTTTAATTACGTCACATAACAAGCTACGCTGAATTGCAAAATGAAAAAGCAGTTTAAAAAATTTAATCTTAAAAGCCCTTTTCTATTTAATTTTAATTAAGTTACAGAATGAGCACTGTTGAATTGTAAAATGAAAAAGCAGTTAGGATGATTCGTTTTTAATTTTATTTATGAGTCAAAAATGGCATTTGTATTCAGAATATGAAAAAGCATTTCTGCCAATGCATTTTATTTTTCAACTTTGACATTTCAAATTGAATTTTGTAACTATTTTGCTGGGATGCAATTTGAAAATTAAATCTTAAATGTCCTTTTCTATTTAATTTTAATTAAGTTAGAGAATGAGCAATGTTGAATTGTAAAATGAAAAAGCAGTTTGGATAACTTCTTTTTAATTTTATTTATGAGTCAAAAATAGCAGCTAGATTTTGAAAATGAAAAAAGCATTTGTGCTAATCCATTTTAATTTGATTTATGTTACACATACGCTTCCATATAGAAATGCAGAAGCCACAAGACATATAAAACTATACCTCGGATCTGTCATATTTTGAGTGAGAAAAGAACTGAAGAGTTTGATGTATAATATGTGCATATTATGAAAGTAAGGTGTAAAAGTTGTCATTACAAAAGTAAAAACCAACACCGATGATTTCTGATATTACATTTTAATACTAATATTAGCCAATAATATCTGACATACCGTCTAAATAAAAAGCAGCCAACAAACCCCCTCCCCCCCAACAACTTCTTTATGGGATGTTGAGAAAGACAGATGGACACATTACTACATCAGGGTAGCATCAAAATGACTCCAAACACAATAAGTTGTGCTCACTTTACATATCAGTGGCTTTAGTGTTCTGATTATCGGAAATGATTAAAAAGGTGTCAGTATGGAAGTACCTGCATTTGGCTTCCTGCTGAAGTGCGTACGAATGGCTTTCTTTATATATTTGGCGTATCTGAGGACACCTTCCAGAGGAACCCTGGGATCACCACTGTAGGCTGTCAGCAGCATAGATGGGTAGTGCTGTCTCACACAGAAAGAATGGGAAAAAAATAACACAATTAAAAGAATTATAGAGTTGAATGTTTACTTTAGCTAAAAATATTAAAAAGGATTTTCAAACCATAAATTAAAGTTTTTGAAATCCTCTTTACCAAAAATTTTGGCTGAATATACATTTCACCACAAATGTTTGTCAGCTGAAGAACAACCTAATCTAAGTGAATTCTACATGTTTTTTATAGCTATATTGCACTATCTAACAACATAAATTACAAAGACATTAGATTATGAGAGTGGTACTACATAGGAACATGCAGTTTGTGCAGCAACTTCTTCATACCTGAGGAGTGATGTTGTGAAGGGGACAGTATGAAGCGATGATGTTCCTGTGATTCAGATTTCCCACTGGGTCCCCCCATTCATCTCTGTCCTCCAAAGTCAGAGGCTGACTGGGTTTCTCCATGGTTCCCAGGACGTCAAGGAAAGGAGCCTGCACAAACATTTAGATCTGCAGTCTTCCTATAAAATTTTGCATTTCAAAACACGAAAGTACAGATTTTTCATGTTTTTTTGTTTTTTTAATAACATTCTGTTTCAGCACAAAACAGTTACCTTTGCTCCACAAATCGTAAAACAGCAAGCTGTTGAAGTTTTGTATCAGCAGGGTGATAAAGGACTAGCGTGCTACTTTTAGACCAATTTAGATCAACTATTTCAGAATCTGTAAAATCGTATAATCTTGTGAAAATCTGCACCAGATTCTGATATTAAATACTAAGTCTATAAATCACAGTATGAGATCTATGTACCCAAGTTTTGTCTCTAAACACTCCAAAGATAAAGGATCTTATATAAATTTAAAAAAATGTAGAGTTCTTTGTTTTTCAGAATTTCCATATCTTTTAGAATCATAAGATAAAAAATAAACTGTATAAACTCAAAACTATTTTCATAGAAATATTTCTATTTTTATTAACTTAGAAAATAATAAAACATTTCAGTGGATGAGACAATTCAGCTTTAGTAGATGTGCATGATTAATTCACATATTTTATATATATTAATAATAATATGTAAAATGTTTTAACCCTAAACATGAATGAAATACAGCCCTCGCTACACACCGTAAGACAACCTCTGAGATGAAAACACAGAACCTAATAAGCATGGAACATCTTACTTGCAGTGTTAAAGCCCACATCATGTTTGGGTTTCTGTTGCACAGCGCCGCCACTGGCACAGCTCCAGCGCTGCAGGCTGTGAGCGCAGTGAGCGAAGGAGAGGAGACTCCCAAAGAAAAAAGGTTAAGGAGACAGGCCTGGAGGTCCTCCACTCCCCTCTGCTTCCCTTCTACTCGGGCTTGTCTGTGCCAAGAGAGGCCACGCTCCCCCCCACCTCTACAAAGAGCATTAAAAAAAAAAATAAATAAATAAACAGCAAATAGTGATAAATAGTCGTCACTTGTTGAGTACTCCAGGTATGTAAGAGATGTTTTAAGTCTACCTCAGTTTTCTCAAGGATATTCATGTTCAGAAGTAGGTTTTGATAGTAAAATGGAGATTGGGTGTTACTCTCTGACTGTTTCAAAGCAGCTACCTTATGCTGCATAAACATGGTTCCTCAACAGCTCAGCGCAGTAGGAATATGAGACTTTGCCAGATTCCAACAGACAAAAACTGGAGTGAAGAAGGGAAAGCTGTAGTCCAGAGCAACAAGGATGAATGTCCCTTGGAATTTAAGTTAAATGTACTTTTTACAACATTTAATAAGCCTGCTGCAAATATTCTAGAAAAACTAAGTTTTATTTTTAAATCGCAAAAGGGATGATGCATTACCTAATGTGACAGTATGCCAGGGCCCAGCCTTGCTCCAACAGAAAACGTCTCACTGGGCAGAACTCCATACGGAGATCTCTACCATAAGCTCCATATACATGGACGAGCAAAGGCACCCGGCTCAGATCCTCCACTGGTGCGGCATGGAACAGCGTCACTGGCACTAAGGTGCCATCCTGATGAAGGAACAGAGGAGCAAAGTTTTTTGTTTTTTTTGCTGGTGGTGCCTTACTAGTTAGACTTTGAACACTAGTGTACAAACATCTCTCGGCATGTAACAGTTAACTGCGTGTCCACTTTTTTTATAGGTGAGCTTACTTGGCTGCAGGCCTTCAAGCGTGTGGTAAAATACTTGTCTTGGCTTTCTGAGAAGCTCGGATTGCCTGTGTCTGATAATAAGAGTCGTTTCCCAGGATCCAGAGAGTATGGCACTGGTGGGTGGATGGGAGACGACAACAGGAACTCCAACACATCTTGCTGGTCTGCCAAGCCTGGTTTCTTGGTTTCAATAGCGCAAGCCCAGTGGGGGAGCTTGGGATTGAATGCAGAAATATAACATTACTAATGCAAAAAAAAAAAAAAGATGAAGGACAAAAGAAAAGGAGCAGAAAAAGAGGAGTTTTCTTCTAAATCATCCTATCTGCCACACTGACCTCTATGGTGTACGTTTCTTTGGGATCGCTCAGTGACATCACACTTAAAGCGAGTTCATTGGCCGGTGTCTTGGCAGCCAACAAACAGTAGTCTCCAACTACGTCCATGTCTTTGATAGCATTGTCAGGGCTAGGGGTAAATAAAGACACCCAAGAGGCCATTGATGGCTTAGAGATGGGAGTTTGCATTACCTAGTAAGCAGAAAGAACACACATAAATAATATGCAACTATAACAATACGTATCTACATGTTTGTTGTTTAAAGTAATCTAGTACTTTATAAGAAACCAAAGCAAGCTAGTTGCTTTATCAAAGCTAATAACCAGATAGTAGTAACTAGTAGGGTAGTAACTAGTTACATTTATTCAGTTACATTTACTTGAGTAACTTTTTGAAAAATATTTACTTTTGGAGTAGTTTTACGAGACCATACTTTTTACTTTTACTTGGGTGAGATTTCTTTGAGGTATCGCTACTCTTACTTGAGTAAAGTTTCTGGCTACTCTACCCACAGCGAGTAACTTTACCGAATAAAACTGAATTGTTGTTTTAACCAAAAATGCATGAAACTCACACATACAGTTTATTTTAAAGTAAGACCTCTTGTTTGTACACAAGCTTAATCATTTTAACATTATTTTATATCTGATGAGGTTATTGAGCCATTTGGTGGTCAAGTGTAGGTACCTTACCCTGGGCTAACATATATACATTACCTACTGTAAGAATTGGTTTCATTAGTTTCACTTTGAAAAACATTGATTTGGAAAAAAAAATTCTTCTAGTCAAATTTGTTATTTTACAATTATGTCATGTATTTTTATTTATTTTAGTCTTTAGAATTTTAAGAATTAACTTTACATTTTTGTCCAATTACATAATTTTTAAATAGTAAACTATATGCTATGATCTCAGAAAAAATACTCAAGCACTCTTTTAACCAAATACTTTTTTACTCTTACTGGAGTCATTTTTTAGATTACTACTTTGTACTTTTACTTGATTAAAAATATGTTGAAGTAGTGCTCCTCTTACTTGAGTACAATTTTTGGCTACTCTACCCCACCTCCGTTAATAACATACAATGTCTTAAAAGTATTCCTACCTGATATCCACATTTTGTCACCTTAAAACTATAACCTTCAGTGTATTTTTTTGAGACTTTATGTAACAAACCAACACAAAGTAGCCTACATTGATTGGGGTAAACAAGTATTTAGTCAGCCACCAATTGTGCAAGTTCTCCCACTTAAAAAGATGAGAGAGGCCTGTAATTTTCATCATAAGTATACCTCAACTATGAGAGACAAAATGAGAAAAAATAAATCCAGAAAATCACATGGTCTGATTTTTAAATATTTATTTGCAAGTTATGGTGGAAAATAAGTATTAGGTCACCTACAAACAAGCAAGATTTCTGGCTCTCACAGACCTGTAACTTCTTCTGTAAGAGGCTCCTCTGTCCTCCACTCATTAGGTAATTAATACAGGTAATGAGTCATTACCTGTATTAATGGCACCTATTTGAACTCATTATCAGTATAAAAGACACCTGTCCACAACCTCAAACAGTCCCACTCCAAACTCCACTATGGCCAAGACCCAAGAGCTGTCAAAGGACATCAGAAACAAAATTGTAGATCTGCATTAGGCTGGAAAGACTGAATCTGCAATAGGTAAGCAGCTTGGTGTGAAGAAATCAACTGTGGAAGCAATTATTAGAACATGGAAGACATACAATCCACTAATAAGCTCCCTCTATCTGGGGCTCCACGCAAGATCTCACCCTGTGGGGTCAAAATGATGACAAGAACTGTGAGCAGAAATCCCAGAACCACACGGGGGACCTAGTGAATGATCTGAAAGAGCTGGGACCAAAGTAACAAAGCCTACCATCAGTAACACACTACGCTGCGAGGGACTCAAATCCTGCAGCGCCAGACGTGTCCCCCTGCTTAAGCCAGTACATGTCCAGGCCCGTTTGAAGTTTGGTAGAGAGCATTTGGTAGAGAGCAAAGCAGATGAAACCAAAAAAGAACTTTTTGGTAAAAACTCTACTTATTGTGTTTGGAGGAGAAAGAATGCTGAGTTGCATCCAAAGAACACCATACCTACTGTGAAGCATGGGGGTGGAAACATCGTGCTTTGGGGCTGTTTTTCTGCAAAGGGACCAGGACGACTGAGCCGTGTAAAAGAAAAAATGAAAGGGGCCGTGTATCGTGAGATTTTGAGTAAAAACCTCCTTCCATCAGCAAGGGCATTGAAGATGAAACGTGGCTGGGTCTTTCAGTATGACAATGATCACAAACACATCGCCTTGGTAACGAAGGAGTGGCTTCATAAGAAGCATTTCAAGGTCCTAGAGTGGCCTAGCCAGTCTCCAGATCTCAACCCCATAGAAAATCTTTGGAGGGAGTTGAAAGCCTGTATTGCCCAGCAACCGCCCCAAAACATCACTGCTCTAGAGAAGATCTGCAAGGAGGAATGGGCCAAAATACCAGCAACAGTGTGTGAAAACCTTGTGTGAGGACTTACAGAAAACGTTTTACCTCTGCCATTGCCAACAAAGGGTATATAACAAAGTATTGAGATTAACTTTTGTTATAGACAAAATGCTTATTTTCCACCATAATTTGCAAATAAATATTAAAAAATCAGACCATGTGATTTTCTGGATTTTTTTTTCTCATTTTGTCTCTCATAGTTGAGGTTTACCTATGATGAAAATTACAGGCCTCTCTCATCTCTTTAAGTGGGAGAACTTGCATAATTGGTGTCTGACCAAATATTTTCTTGTCCCACTCTACAACTGAGAAATGGAAAGGAAACAATACATGATTGTCAAAAACTTTTACAAATAAAAATCTAAAAAATGTGCAGTGCATTTGTACTCGGCCACCTTTACTCTGAAACCTCTGAAGTCAATTCATGAACAGAGTCCACCTGTGTGTTATTTAATGTCTCGGCTGCTCTCTGAAGGTTTCAAAGGTTTATTAGAAAAAATTAGTGAATTACCAGCATCATGAAGAACAGGAGACACAGCTGGCAGCTCATGGATAAATATATGAAGATGTTGAAAGCAAAGTTAGGTCGTGAAACAATATCCTAAGCTTTCAAGATCTGACAGAGCTCTGAAAATATAAAGAGGGGGGCACAAATGCTCACCTAACAATACATGGAAATCCACTCTTATTCACAGAATGAACAAGAACAGGAGTAGTTAGAGAATAACAGTAGTGGTATGAACTGCATAATCGCTTAGTTGCATTTAAAAAATAAATTAAAGTCTTTGATATGCATGTAATACATAACGTTGCATTACTGAAAGTATTCTGTTTTGTTCATCTTGACAATGTGCCGTTGAAACTCTACCTGATACTCCTGTGCAGGCCCCGTGTCAGCCAGTATAATAAGCAACCCCTTCCAGTGCTCCACATGGTACAGGAGGTCCAGCTGGCGAGGTTGAACCACGAAAGGCTCCAAATGGGATTTTGTCACATCAATCAGCATCACCTCTGAACTCGTTCTACTGTTGCAGTTAACGGTGACGATCTGTCGGTCTCTGGACAGGGCGACCTCCACAAACACACTGCGGGAGGACAGTTTATGTTACTCAGTTAATTATTTGATAGATAAAAGACGACTTCACCTGACACGACACTGACACTTACTCAGGCTGAGTTTCCTCATACACGGATGTTATTTTGCTGCTGCCATCTGAGGTGAGGTCCAGGCGAAAAACGGAACTGGAACACAGGCCTTCCAAGGTTGCGTAAAACAGGACATCATCCGTCGCCCACTCTTCATAGATATACAGAGACACACATGTCAAGTTCCAAAGAGACGGCATCCTCTATTAATTTTCTGCCTTTGGCATATAAATGATCTGGTCGGTAACTTGTTCTGAAAATATTTAAATCTAATGTTACGTTTCAAAACCACTTAATATAGATTCCCTTACACATTAATCAAAGATGAAGCTAAACTGGAGGAGAGGGAAAAAAAGTACAAACAGAAAATACATTCAACCCTTTTTTAAAAAAAGAGATGGATTTCTTTTTACTACAACTGTGTACATTAGGAGTGGGTTCTTTTTTAACTCCATTATCGTTAGCGCAGCGGTACTATTCCACAAACATTTTTGAATATTTACCAAAGCTGAAGACGCTCTCTAGCTCGAAAAGGATGTGGTCGGAGGGCAAAATGGGAGTATTTCTCTCTCCAAGTCTCACAACAACACACCTTCATTATTACAGAAAAAAAAGTGTTAATAAAGCGGGACAGTCAATATTTTTCAAATAAGCAACATATCCACGTTTAAGTCACCTGAGCTCTTCTTTGTGATTACATTTTAATGAGGCAGCGAGATGTTTTTCTCGTGGAGACAGACGAATTCTCTGAATTGTCCACTGAAACCTCTCATCACGCTCGGCTCTCGTCCTCCTTTCCCCCCTCGATACATGTTCTAGATTTAACACCAGCTCAGGCTCTAGCGTACCTAAAAATATGGAGGATGAGGAAGAATAAATGTATATACAGATGGTTACTTCAATGCAATTTTTATGGCAATGAAAATATTGCCATAGTGTTCTATGCTTACGATCTCTTTTGTCTATTCTGTAGATGCCATCATCTTTAATGAAGTAAACACGGTGACGTCCACACACCTGGGACGGAACAAATCACAGTAAGTTATGAAGTTAAAGAGAGCCAGATTAGGTGACGAGAAAATGGATGCACACACTCTTCCCCAAAGTGCAATACAGAATAGAGAGAATGTACCTAAATCGTATGTTTTTAGAATGTGGGAGAAACCCTGAGTACCCAGAGAGAACATGCAAACTCCAATCAGAAAGCTCCTGGCTGGGGTTTGAATCCAGGACTGTCTTGCTGCAAGGCAACAATGCTAACACCTGTGTCACTGGGCATCCCATGAGTGATCATTTTACACATTTCTCTTTAAAGACCTCATGACACGAAGTTGACATTTTTAAACATAACATAAAATAAAGAAATCTGAACCCAATGGACTATGTCAAAGTCATAAACACGCCTTGTATAATCTTACTGAGAGCAAAAAACCGCTGCGGTGACTAGCATTTTACTACTGTATCACTGCGCACTGAACAACAGAAAGCCGGAAGTGACGTTAGCGAGAGAACGCATTCTGTGTTGGCACATTTGACAGCGGCTTTTCAGCTGTGACTGGGACCCCCATTTTCTATTTTTGACAAAGAAAAGTGATCGCAATGCCTTCGCGTTGTGTTGGGGGATTTTGCTCATATACACACAAGGACGGTGTCAGTTTATCTAAGTTTCCCAAAGATCCAGAGTTACTGTCTAAGTGAGTGAAACAGGTTAGACGCACGCGTGAGAAGTGGGCTCCCTCCTCTCTTCTCTGTTCGGAACATTTTGAGCATAATTGTTTTGATTACTATGATAAAGGAATCCCTGGGTTGTTTAGTTCAACACAAGTGTGTGTTGCTGCTGACAGCTGTACCTACAGTGTTCTGGAGGAGTGTGACAGCGTGTGACAGCGGTACCGTGGTGGTGCTTGTAGCATCGCTACTCCTACAAGCTCCACTTTCACTGACTGCCCAGATAGATCTTGTGTTTCCAGAAGCATAGGCTAATTTTAGCCGGGGACACCGGGGACATGTCTCCACCACTTTTCTAAACCTGATGCGGAATTTCTTACCAGCGCAGATCTAACATCCACTTGTGCTCCCAGCACAATTTCCACATAATCACTATCTGAACGGACTATTATTTAAATGACTCCATTGCACTTTCTCATACAGTCATGGTTTCTTTCTGCGCAGATGCTGCAGCATTCTTTGCATAGGATGCATCAAGGTTTTAAAAGACTAGTCCGTATGCAAGCACATTCAGGGCAGAGACCTGCAGTACCGCTGGAACCCGTTTCAAGATGGAAAAATACATCAATTAAATTCCATGGGTCTGGCTGAAGTTTCTTTACTGCAGGTTAAAAATATTAATTTAATACTTTTGTTCGTTTACGACTCCCCAAGAGAATGGTGTTGATATATTGTGTTTGTGGAGAGAACATGGCAGAATATTCCCCCAGCTTTGCGCTGACAGCAGAATGTTCTCGCTATCCTGCGCTGCCAGAGAGATTTTTCTGCGACTGAATTTGTGATTCAGGAACGGAGAGCGCAGATAAAGCCAGGGACTGTGGACAATATTTGTTTCTGGACAGAGATCTCTGCATTAAATTAATTTCAGATGTACAATGTTTCAAAGAATTAAAGGGACATGATTCTTTGTAATATAATTTACAATCACTTGGGGATTGTGTTATTTCTGTCTTTGATCGGTTTTTTAAAACTGTAGCCTAATGGAAAAATGTAAAGGCCGTTGTTAAAGTGCGGCAGGAAAGTCGAGTGAGAAAATGAAGCAGGACATCACACAAAAGTTCACTTTCTGACGGGCGGCTCAACTACTCCATCAGGTAGGGAGTGCATTCACAAAAAAGAATAGGAATACCATCTGAGGTGTTTGTGTGATGAGCTTTTGCCGTCACTTTATTATGACCCAACCTCTATTCATCAGTCAGTACAATAATCAGAAACACCTAAGGACCCGAACTAACAGACGTCCTTCATTGTGAAAGTTTAGAATTTACTCGACTGACCACTTGATGCAGACGCACAGTCATTTTCAACTTTAAGCACAGAATTTAGGAAACTGAATCAAAAACTATTCTTATTCGAGCATCTGAGCATCATCATATCAGACCTGGGCACCGTACTCAATGCAACGCTATTTCATCCAGCTGAGGCAATAGGAAAGTTGAGAAAGAAGTGGCGCTTGGTATTCCAGTCTGCAGTGTGCGAGCTGAGCGGATTCAGACTCCCTTATGCACAAGCAGGTGCACAATTCACGTCTATAGACCATGAGATAGTTGTGAGACTGCAGGTAAAATGTTAATATTTAGTACGTGTTTTCATCTGCTCCATGTGTGATGGCACGATGGAGATTCTTTGTTCAGATTGTTCAGGCTGAATATTAACTAAAATGAATGAAGAATTAAATAATATTGAATATGTTTCAGATTTTTTTCAAAATAAAAAAAAAACTGTCAAAGACAGAAAATAACATCCCTGAATAAATGTAAATTATAGTAGAATTAATCATTTGTCTTTTATTGCTTTGGAATATTCCATCTGCGGGTAGCCGCCCCATGCAGGACTCTGAACTGTTAAAGTTTCCCCGCACAGAACAACGACAATGGTTGTAAAGGGAACGCGTTTTATTACTGCGCATATAGCCTATGTTGCCAACTGCTGAATAATTGTAGGCTACATGAATAATCAATAATTGTCCCCAGAAGTTTTAAAAACAAACTGACGCCCTTGTCCAGAAGAGACAGTTACATATTCAAAGCAGTTTCTCTATAATTATGAATAATTCAAACTCTTAGTGAGTCTGACAAAGAAATTAAATAAACGTGTTTCACCTGAAACTAATAATTTGGTACGATAATCATAAAGAAGAATTGTAATGAAGTAAGTCTTAGGCTACTTGCTTTGTTGTTTGCCTTGAATGTTTGCCTACAATATTTTATTCTTCCGATATCAGTCTCAGACCTTATAAATAAGTAGGCTACGTCTGGATCAGTTTATTATTTTTAGTTTTAAAATTGATTTACCATATTTACATTATGTAGGCTAATGTTTATTTTTCAAGTCACTACTAAAATCACTACACGCTAATATTATTATGCTCATTTATATCATTTTGTTAATTAATTTTTTTTTTTTTTAAAGAAGCCACTATTAAGTTATTTCTAATCCTTACCAACCTGTGTTTCCCTGACGTCACTTCTCCCGCTGTCACTTCTCCCGCTAGCTTCTCTGACCCACTTTCTTCTATCCATCTCAGACATTGTGTACGGCTCATACCTATACGGTTCCATGCCTCTAGAAGCACCAGAACCGGCTACGTTTTCCACCTCTAAAACCATCTCAAGGCTAAAACTGGAGGAAGAATCTTCCGAGCCTTCAAATATGAGCGCCTCCATCAGGCCTGAAAGCGGAGTTTTCGGACTGTCCACCCTGAGCGGTTCTGTCGCTGACGTCACATGGAGACGTAGTTTTGAAGCCGCGATTAAGCTAATATTTTTGAAACTCTAATTATCGCGTAAAATCAAGTCTGTTCGGCCCATAAATTTACACAACCACATACTTTGACAAGATGCATTATGTCATAATACATTTAGATGAAATCAGCTTTGTGTCATGATATCTTTAAACCTGTGAGCAACTGGCAACACTAAGCTTATGTTGGAACCATAACAACATGATTAAAACGCTGAACAAACAGAGTGGACTTACCGCTGAGTAATCAGGTACACAGTGGAACCTGTGATATGTTGCCTTTAGCCTCCTTACAAAATACTTCTTCAAGTGCTGGTACTTGACAATTCCAGAGCTCAGGCGATCAGATGATTGCTCAGAAGCTTCCTGATGTAGAACAAAATAAATAAAAACTGTTACTAGTGATGAAGACATTACACTAATAAGAACCTAAAGGCATTTACTGAACTAATTAATCTTCCTCCCAGGACAAAAGATACAGAGACACACCTGAAAATCACATGGCACACTAACAATCTGGAAAATGTTCATTCATTTTAATGTAACTCTTACAGAGAGTACATACTACAAGGTAATTCCAAGCCCTTAAACTTTTATTAGGATTTTATTACTTTACTATAACAACAACACACCTCAATATACTTTACAGGGATTTTATTGGGCAGACACAAAGTAAAGCATAATTGTTATGTGGATGAAAATGTTATACAAACAAAAATCTGACAAAGTTGGCGCGCCCTTTTAATCTGCACCACCGTGGTTCACAGTGGCGATGGTTGAATCAGGGGGATGAGAAGTGTTCATTTTCTTTCACGCAAAGCGCTTGAAATGTAGGCCAAAAAGTACACCTTTTCTGCACCCATCTAACACGATTTCTACCCCGTAATTAACTCCATCTATCTCCCCATCAAACTGAACCAGTTCTCCTGTTCCTTATGAAGAAAAGCCAGACCCCTAGCATGATTCAGCCACCATCACATTTATTTCTGGAGATGGTGAGTTCAGGGCCATGTGAAGTGTTAGTTTTTAGCTACACAACAGTGTTTTCATGTTGGCCAAAAACACAGTGACTAATAGTTGTCCAGTAACAAATGCAACATGACATAACATATAAAAATGTATAAGTATGAACATTTTAGGAAGGCACTGTAACCTTACAAAAAGGGTGTCACTCTTTTGCTCGGCTTCAGTACCCGTTTTAACAACTCGGTAAAGATGTGGCATTTTAAATAATAAATGACTTCAAACAGCCGCACAATAGAGCAGTCGGTAACTTTACACCAAGCCAACCGTGAGCATAAACGCCCTCCTCGGAGTTCCTTGAACACTCTTACCGAGGTGCACCACCGCAGAGCGGAAAATGACAGCCCTGTTTTCCGCTTAGAAACTGTAAGTTCGTAGAACCGAACCCGGTGAGGAGTAAAGGAGCACAGCAGGGAGCGTAAAGCCATCATTTCCCGACGCCGAGCCGCTAACTAGCCATTGCAGTGTTTACGTCAAGCTAACTGGCTAGCTGCTGCAACCAGAGCGATACCTTTTGACGCCACAATTTTATACGCGCCTTTAAAGCGTTAATATTTACAACTTCGGTGTAAATTGACATTTGTCGTAAAGTTAGCGACAGAACGGTGGCGTCGGACCTCCAAACTAGCCCGCTGACGCAGCCAGAAATCACAGACTGAAACAGTCGAGCTCGCTCACGCGCTCTCATGCGGTTTCAGGTGAAAATCGAGAGGGACGTTCTCGGTCATTGATTATTTTTGCCTGGAATGACAAATGTGTACGGAAGCGGCGTGTTCCAGGTGGTATGAGTGAAGACATGTCCGGGAGCTTTTGTAGATGTTTTTGTTGTTTTAAAAGAAGCCATGCTTTTCTAAATACCGCCCGGCGGTGTTAAAATCGTTAACCGTGGCAGCTCTGTAGGCCGGAGCTCGTTTACAAATCTATCTGAGCGGGAGTGCTCAGCAGTTAAGATGGAGAAGGGCTCCACGGGCGCAGCAGAAAAGAACCAGCCGCTTTTGCCTTGTAAGGATAAGAATGAAGAAGACACTTGCGGGCAAAATGCCCACAACTCCAGAGAGGGAAGCTGTGGGGCCACTGCAGGTCGAGCCAGATGGACTCTGCTGAGACAGGTACAAGAAGGCATTTGAATGTAGCTGCAAGCACAAGCCCATTTTAAAATGCACACACAGTGCTTACATTTACAGTGCCTGCAACAAGTTGGGGTCTGGGTGCATTTGTGCTGAAGTCGATAGCCCGTTGACAGATGAGTGATGCATTCGAATAATGACCTTCTACTCTGCTTTTATGTGCTATTACAAAACGACACTGCTTTGCAAACACATTACAGCAATATACTTTAGTCTATTTAATTTGAAGTTTTTTTTCATTATAAGTAGAAGAAAAATGATGGACGGTTTTCCAAAGAGTGTGGCGTGCTTTTTTTTTTAAATCAGCCACTCCAGATCAATGAATTACATCTTTATCCATGCTTCTTTGTGGGGTGTCCATATCCTAATAAGGTTCATCATCCTTATTTTCAAGGATTCAAGGAATTCAAGGAATCAAATAATATAAGGCATACTAATAAGGTTCATCATCCTTATTTTACTTCATGTTGAAAGTTATAGTAACACAATTACATCTCCGTTGCACAATACTAAGCTTTCCTTTAATTTCACTTGATTTGGCTGATTTGTAACGGCAAGTTATGAGACTTAAAATGAAATTAATTAGTGCACTAATGTCAGATCTGCTCAAAAGTGCAGGAAAAAATTATCTAAAATAGACTACCTTTTTATTCAAATAGTATATTTTTTAATATAAAACAAATGGAAAATATCAATGAACACTGTCTGCTGTAACCTAAAATATAGCCTAAACCAGTGTTTTTCAGCACACATCGCTGAATGTTTTAAGTGTTTCCCTGCTTCACCATACCTGATTTCATTTGATGGCTGATTGACAGCCTTTCGCTAAACTACAATCATCTGAATCAGGTATGGTAAAGCAGGGAAACATCTAAAACATACAGGGCAGTGTGCCTTGAGGACCAGAGTTAGTAAAACACTGGCCTTAACTGATAACCTGGCAGTTTGATTCAGCTTGCCTTCTACCTAACAGGTAATATCAACCATGTCAATGTCAGCTTAATTGATTTAGCACTTCACAACAAACAACTTGCACCAAAGTGCTTCAATAACAACAAAATTATCGATAGTATGAGAAAGCACACACACAAAGCATACACACGTACACACACACACACATAGGCACGTCTTGCTATACTTGTGTTGACATTGTATTGACTTCCATTTATTTTACTATGCCTAACCCAGACGCTTTCCCTAAACCTAACCATTACTGATACATGCCTAACCCTAACCTTAACCTAAACCTAATTCACACCATACCTCTAAACCTAACTAGTAGAGTTTAATAGCTAGTTAAACATTGTGGGGACCAGGCAAAATTTCCTCACAACTACAAATGTCCACACAAGGGTGGTGGGCTGTCAAAGGTTGGTCCACACAAGTATAGCTATACATGTACACAGGAGACATGAAAATAAATTATTTTAAAAATAGAAATAGTTAAGATATTAAGCTATATTTAATTCAGAAGCTAAAGAATAGAGGTGGATTTTTAAAAAGCACCTACGGATTGAATCTTCTAAGTGCAACTCATTACTTGGTCTTTGTGTTCTTGTGGTAATATGACCATTGAGAATGTTTATTATTGGAAAGTAAAGCAAATAAAAAACTGTTTTTATGTGCAAACGGAAGTTGATCATCTGTATATCTCCCACAGGTGTTGTGTCAGAAGCAGACAGACAGTCCTGAGGTCAAACAGGTGTCTGTTCGCAGGTTTGCCACCTTTGACCTTTTCAGAAGGAAAAAACTCTCAGCACAAGAACACTGTGATACCTCAGATGACCAGTGGGTGGAGTACAGAAGTGTCCACTATCCTGAATACAGTGCCTTCCTCAGGTAAATACACCATTTTGAGATTTCACAAAAAAAAAAAACTGTTGTCACAAATATAATTAAATTCCCACAAATGATGCGTTTTTTATTTTGGATGGGGAGGATGACAGCAAATGTTTAACCCTCCAAAACCAAAACCTGGTTCCATGACCGTGGGATTACTGTGCTTGATTGGCCAGCAAACTTACCTGACCCCCCCCCCCCCATAGAGAATCTATGGGACATTGCCAAGAGAAAGATGAGAGACATGAGACTGAACAAGGCAGAAGAGCTGAAGGCTGCTATTGAAACATCCTGGTCTTCCATAACACCTCAGGAGCTCGTCAGGCTGATAGCATCCACGCCACGCCGCATTGAGGCAGTAATTGATCCAAAAGGGGCCCAAACCAAGAACTGAGTACATATGCATGATTATACTTTTCAGAGGTCTGACAATTCTCTATTTAAAAATCTTGTTTTATTGATTTTAAGTAATATTCAAATTTTCTGAGATTTTGAATTTGGGGTTTTCATAAGGCCTAAGCCATAGTCATCAATATTTTTATAAATAAAGCTTGAAATATCTCATTTTGAATGTAATGAGTCTATATTATATATTAGTTTAATCTTTTAAGTTGAATTACTGAAATAAATGAACTTTAGCATGATATTCTAATTTTTTGAGTTTCACCTGTATATGACTAGACTGAAATAAGTTGGGTTAATATGATCTGAATTTGGACCAAATTAGATTCTATATTGCGTATCAATTGTACCTTATGAGTTCTCAAGTGCCTTGTTATGCTATGATGTGTGGGTATGTGATAACTGAACTGAAGGAAATTAAAAATGTTTCTAAAAATTAGACAGACTGACCCGGCTTTTGGTGATGACAAGTGTTATGGCAAAAAATTGTATCTCAGGGTTTCCATAATAAAGAAGACTTGAGTCCAAGAAGGCGTTTAAGTATTTAATTCAAACACGTCTGGCCAGACCATGGAGGGGACAGAGTTACTCGTGCATCACCCTAACCAACCTTTCTAACTAACCGCTTAAATAGAATTCAGCAATCATTGTTTATCTCTGTAGATGTCTTCTCCAACGTTCACGCCCCGCCTCCAGAGTAACCACTTCATGCGAGTCATAGCAACGCATAAAGCAGCTCATCCGAAGGCCAGACTGTTATCTTACTGCCCCGGCGTCTGTCTCTCCGGTGACCTGACACATATATCTTTCTCATAACATTAAGCTGGAACAATAAGCTTGTCATTTCCTGAGATGCATTCACTAAACAGAGAATATACACTTAATTCCTAATTGCATAACAATTTTCCACCACACAAGAATGAGTATTTGTCGAGTAAAATGTTTTGTTTGTTTTACTTTTCCGATATACCGTAATTTTTAGACTATTGAGTGCACGTGCTTAATTTGAAAAGAAAAGAAACTTTGTACATATATAGGGCACACCTGAATGTAAGCCTCATGTTTTCATGTTGTAACATGAGATATTTACACAAAAAGCCGGTACACGGAAGATTTTTTTTATTACCTCTGCCAGGAGGTAATGTCTTCATCCCCTTCTGTCTGTATATTTGTTTGTCTGTCTGTTGGCAACATAACTCAAAGTTATGGACGGATTTCGATGACATTTTCAGGAAATGTCTGCAATGGGACCAGGAACAACTGATAACATTTTGGCGTTGATCCGACATGAAGCGCATATCCACCCACCAACCAGTGTTGCTAACCTCCACTCCTCTCTGTGTCAGAGAGCTCATAGGCGGCTCTCCTCGGACAGGACCCCCGAATCTCTGCTCTCTGCTGGAAGAGCGCAGCAGCAGCATAAACACAGCTGTGCATCTCATTAAAATACATTTTTTTGAAAAAGTATCAAGAGTGCTTTTCTAGTTTAAATTTAAAACATCATGGGGTGTTGCCTGGTGCAGTGGGTTAAGACGGGCACCCCATGTTCAGAGGCCTTAGTCCTCGATGCGGTTGTCCCAGGTTCGATTCTGGCCCAGGGACATTTGCCGAATGTCTCTCCCCCTGCTTCTCACCCCTTTCTGTATACCTGTCCACTTTCAATAAAGGCCACTGTGGCCACAAAAACCTAAAAAAATTTTTTTTAAATTAAGACGTCCTCCTTTCAAACTCTGCCTGAAAATCGCCAATAGATAGATTGCCGATTGATAAATGGGTCAATGACAAATAAAGCGTCTAAAAATATATTTTTAAAGTATTTTCAAAATGGATGTCATGCATATTTTTGAGTCCACAACAAAGTGTTTAAACGACTAACATTTGATGAATCAAATTTCAAAATGTTTACATTATTTTTTTTTAACTGTATTTGTAACCTTTGTGCATAAAAAATGTCAGGTGGCGCAACCGATTATTTACAAATATATATATATATATATATATATATACTTTTTATGATTTATTCTAAGTCAAATCTTTGGCAAATATCCCTGAGAGTGTCTACAGTGAGCAACACATGATCATTTTTGTGGTTGTGTTTTGTATGTACAATAATTTAAGATTATTGCCTTTTAATGCTCAAATATTTTCCTTCTTTTTAGCATCTGATTTTCCATTTAAAGAAAGAAAAGTAAATTATAAATATACAAATTAGTGGAATTAATATAATAGCCATTCCCGTCATGGTTGTCAACCATTTGTTGACTTTAACTTTATTTATTGGTTTAAAATGATATTTCACCTGGTCGCACCACCTGACTAAAATAGTACAGACAAGAAATAGGCTATTTAATTCAATTTTAATTCATTTGAAATACAAAAAAATGCATTAGTCAACAGTCTAACAAATGATAGAAACATGAGATTAAATCCATTGAAAAGTAAGATTTAATACATCCAAATGGAATTCATCAAACGTATGCCATGTTTTAAAACTGTAAATTCTGAGCAACTGGGATGCAACACTAACCACATACTAAATAAGAACAATTGAGCTTAGAATGAACAGTTATGATTAACAAATATTTTAAAACATTTTGAAACCTTTGTTCAACAGTGGTAAAGGCAAATACCCCGTTTCAGGTGTGTGTACTAAAGCAGTACCAGTCTGCATGAGTTAACTGTGTGTGCCGTGAATTAAGAGGTTCTGGCTCTGAGATCACTTTTAGGACATTGGTTGTGTAGTAAAAAACCATATCAGCAGGATGGGGCCATATGAACTTATTTTTTTGTCCCAACTGCTGCATGTGGCTCACTTCTATCTCATCACCAAGTACATGAAGTACTTGTCCCATGAACGGCCGACCTTCATACTTCACCATAATTGAACTTCCCATTCAGATCGCTGTCATCTTGGGCACTGGCCAGGGTACTGGATATTTGTAAATTGATGGTTGTTGTATTGTGGCATTGGCAGGTATGTGGTCTGCTGGGGAAGCAGGAGATCTCCCTGTGCATGATCTTCCCAGGGTCAGTGGAGATGACCTGGTGCAACGTCATAGTTCCCTTTACAGGGGGCACAACTTCAGGGACTGCTTCATCAAACCTTCTGATGTCCTCCTCACTAACGCAGAATAATCTGATGTCAGATTTTCGTTCTGTTAGGAGGCTGTACACATCTTCTGGAGGCTGTACACATCTTCTGGAGGCTGTACACATCTTCTGGGGTCTGTACATCTGCACCCCTTTTCCGTGGGACTTCTCAGAGAAATTCCATGTCACCTGTTGGAAACCTGAGAGGAAGGGGATGGTGCTGAGCAAATAAACATTTTTTTTATTGCGGTACTGAGTGACAGGACCATCACTCATCACATGTAATGTTGTGAGAGATGGATTGCAATTCTCCATCACATCCTTTGGCACTGGCTCCAAGTGAGCCCACACAGCCCTCTCATCATGCCGAAGGGATGCAGAGATAGTAGCATAGGACTGTGAGCCAACTGCTGTATAAGCCACACATGTATGGACTGTGGCCTGCTTCCGACTCCCACCAAAATCAAAAGCTTGCACCTCACGATTGAGTTTGAAAGAGAAGTTCTCAGAAAAATCCACATGAAGGACCACTTCATCGTCTCTGATACTTTCTTTTAGAGCTCTGCATTCTTTGGCTTGGTGCAACCAGTTGTAGTGGTGTTTGGCCAGGCTGTCGAGCTTCTGATTGAAAATGTTCAACAGTTCAGCACATGTTCCAGTTTGTGCCTCTTTGACAAAATTTATGTAGATCTTCTGCCCCTCTGACACAGATTTTATCCATTGATGCCAGGTGACATTCTCGTGTACTTTGGGTGGTGCAACTTCTGCCTCATTGTAGCAGCATTTTGCACAGACACGATACATGCATGACTTGTTGTCTGGACTGCACACAATTGCACTCAACAGTTGAGAAATGCTAGCAGTTTTAATGCGTTCCCTGTGTCATGCCGATTTCTCTTTACTCAACGAAGGCATCTAAAAGGGTTTAAAAAAGTGTATAACATCTTTAAATTAAAGCTTATGAACATTTTATAAATGTAATATTTAGTGTTAAAGCTTTAAATAAAACTAGTTATGTCATATTGTCAGACTACCATCAGTTGTACCACCTGACTTACTGGTTGCACCACCTGACTTTTGCAACTAATTTCATATTAAACAGGCTTCTACTTGGTCTCTTACATTAGTTGTAGCATTTGCTAGCATGGTCATTCATATGTGTTTAAACTAAATTCAAGACTTTTACGAAAAATAACATATTCCTAGTTTTACATTGGTTGTACCACCTGACACTGAAAGTGTACCAGTATACCTATGACTTGGAAAAAAAAGTATTTTAGCTATATTTTATAAAGATTTACAAACCTTTTCATTCAGCAATAAAAGCTACTGGGGGTCCTTTGGCTGATGGAACATCCTGTTTGCTGTTACTTCCTCTTTAGTACACAATAAAATTCATGCTTTTACAGTTGTGCCACCCTGACATTTTAGGGCACACAAATTGTTGGACAAAAGTTCTTAGGTGATCTCAAAAGCTTTAAACTATTAGTATTCATGACTATTGGCTTATTTGAAAGATTTTAAACATAAAATCATGCCATGATGATTTATATTGATTTTCTTATCATTAAAATACCATTTTTAAAAGTTTTCTTAGTCTCTTCATATGATTGGACGGTTGTACCACCTGACAATTTGGGGGTTTGAGATGTCAAAACATTAAAAAGATATGCATTACTGGAATGTGCTGAAAATGTATTATAGCTAGGTAGGTTTTATAGAATAAAATGATGCATGTATTGGATTGATCACATTATTTTAAAAAAGCAAAAATACACTCGGACACAAAAATATGCATGTCATGTCATTGACCCAAATATATACTTTATTTATCCCCAAAAAGGGGAAATTCACTTTGTCCAGTGCTCACATATTTAGAAATATATATCAGATTAAAATAAAACGATAACAAAAATTATTTAAGAAACATCTTGTATGTCACTGTTAAACAGTCTTATGGCTGCAGGAGCAAACGATCTCCTGAACCTCTCAGTCCTGCATCTCAAAGAGATCAATCTTTTCGACCAGTTTGTCCAGACGTCTGCAGTCCTTGTCCGCAGTGCTACTTCCCCAGCAGGCAACAGCATACAGAAGCACAGTTCCAATGGCTGTGTGGTTGAACATCTGCAACATGTCACTGCAGACATCGAAGGACCTTAGCCGCCTGAGGAAGAAAAGGCAACTCTGTCCCTTTCTCTATGCTGCGTCTGTGTGGGTGGTCCACTTGAGTTTTTGGTCCAGAACCTCCCCCAGGTATCTATAGGACTCTACAGTCTCTATTCCCTCCCCTTTGATGGAGACTGGCTGTCTTTTTGGTTTAGATCTCCTGAAGTCCACCACCAGCTCCTTAGTCTTGGTGGTGTTCAGAAGACAGTTTGAAGGTCTCCTCCAGGTTCCTGTACTCCCCCTCCTGTCCACCGCTCACACGTGCCACAACATCTGTATCATTTGAATGCTTCTGGATGTGGCAGGACTCTGAGTTGTATCTGAAGTCCAATGTGTAGAGCATGAACAGAAAGGGAGCCAAAACAGTCCCCTGTGGGACCCCAGTGCTGCATTCCAGCATTCTCCCCACCCTGACGTATTGAGGTCTGGATTTTAGATTACACCCATAAGTTTGTTTCTCAGTATGAGAGGCTTTATGGTGTTAAAAGCGCTGGAGAAGTCGAAGAACATGATCCTGACATAAGAACCAGGCACATCCAGGTTGGAGTATGCCCGGTGCAGCACGTAAAGGACCGCATCTTCAACTCCTAAGTGTAGGCAAACTGGAGGGGGTCTAGTTCTTCAGCAACCTGCAGTTTCATTCGACGGACAAGGAACCGTTCCAAGGTCTTCATGAAGTACGGCACCAACACAACAGCATGCCTGGTTAGAAAATAAAGCATACTTTAGCCTACCAGAAAAGTCATTGGTCGCTATCTTCATCTTCCTCATTAAAGCCACTGAAGTCATCTTCTTCAGTTTCTTTATGTCATCTGAAAGCTTTTGGCGTCTTTTTATACTGACTCAGTTCTTCCCGCGAACTTCACCATCAAATTATCGTTGTCAAACTAACAGGCAGTAGCTCTATTTATTCTTTGACGGCCAGCTCGATTGCCCTTAACTTAAAAACTGCATTTCTTCATGTGTTTTCCATGATGAGGGTGTGAACACGAAAACTACCATTAGTGTCTTCTTCGGCGCATAATTGTTCCCCACGTCTGTCTCACTTTTGCACTTCCTGTTATAGTGCCCCCGGAAGCCGTTAGCCAGTAAAAACATCTATGAATTAGCCATGTCATTGTATAGCTCGCAGGGTCCAAAGTGTGTGAAAAAAGTAGTGACTCATAGTCGAAAAACTACAGTATAAATAGCTGAAAAAATATATTTTTACCCTAACGAATTTCTTTTGTTTGATCTTCTCTGTCATAATTAAATGACAAAAGTTAATGAAGCCAATTTGGCTCTACATGAAATAGTAATCCACACTAAACTCAATAGCTGGTTATGTCGCAGCAACTACTGCCATTAAGAGTTTGCATTATATAGCAATGAGTCTTTTGTTTCTGGAAATGTGTCCAGCTCTTCTTTGCTGTTTAAAAACAAATTACAAAAATTCCCCTTGTAGGGTTTTCCAGGATGAACAACCTGTTTAAGGTCAAGCCACAGCATTTCATTTGGATTTCAGACTAACTATTTTATTTTATTTTATTTTATTGCCATGGCCAGTTGCTTAACCAAAGTGTATTTGAGCTTCAGGTTCTAAACTGATGGTCAGACATGCTCACTGTACTTCATATCGGTTTACATTGGTTCCATTCAAGTGATTTCTTGATTGTACTGGTCTGCCAGTAAACAGGCTTTGGTGTGGCTAGTAAAATTGAACTGAGCTATCCAAACAAATATGGTTAATCATAGTTATTTCATGATTTAACAAGGAGGTCAATGCATTTTTGCATAGAGCTAGGTTTGTTTGGATGGTGTTAATAAATGAAATCTTCAGCTGAAAAAATTTGTTTTCTGTTTACTCGGGTTATATTTGTCAAATATTAAGATCGTTGGATCATCTGAAACATCTAAGTGCGATTAAAAAAAATCAAAAAGAAGAGAAATCTGTAAGGGGACTTTTTTTTCACAGCACTGTATAAAAAAGTGATAGCGTACTCCTACAGACTGTTTTATGTTTATCTGTGTTTGAATTTCTTAGGGATAACCTGGGACCTCTCAAAGTTAATGAAGTGCTCAATAGTTTTGACAACACTGGCAATGTCTGTAAGTAAATATTTCATTTGAACCCTAATAAGTTATTGTGTTTGTTCTGTATGCTTGCATTTGTGCAGAACAGAAATGTGCAAATGTATTCACAGTGGATCTGTTGTTACCCACTATGCCTTTTGCTTTTGTTATTAACACATGCCTGCTGATAATTCTCACTGCATCTTATGCTGGTCATAGTGCTGGCACCCATTTGTTCTTCCTGTATGATCATCACTATGGTGAAAAGAAAGTACACCCAAAACAGTTCCAAGGATTTTACATGTGAAGGAGCTGGTATTTACCAGACTTTAAAATTATTTAGATGTAATCTCAAATGTTCAAAATCTCCCACCATGTCATTATTTATTAGACAAAGATCAAGACTAAATGGGGAAAAATATGCGAAAATGTTACCAAACATTGAAATCCTAAATAAAATGCATACAAAATATGAAACCCTTAACTTAAAAGGAACGTTGTCTCTTTTTACCATGACTCTATATTTCCAATCTGTAGGATTAGGTTGGGGCCTTTTACATAAATGTTTACTTGTTGAAAACATTCACCACTTATCCTTCTCTAATTGTACCTGACACACTCAATAAGTTTGGGTAAAAGTTACTTTCTGCTGACAGTGACCCCTTAATTTTAATATTTTTTGCATAATAGCTGCATTTTTTTAAAGTATATGCCTTACCAAAATGTTGCTGTTCTACCATCACAAATGTAAACAAGCAACATTTTGGAATGTGGCTTTTACCTGTGAACTCTGGTCAGATGAGATTAAGATGAAGTTTTTTGACAACAACCAGGCCGAGTGGATTAGGCATGAAACAAAGTATGACGGGTGATGATGAAGAAAAGCACCTCATTTGCACTGTGAAGTGCTGTGAAGGATATGTGAAGCTGTGGACCTGTTTCCCTTCCATAGTCACTGGAACCCTTGTTAGAGTTCACTCTTAGAAATATCACCTTTTATTTTATTTTGAATAAAATCTTGTGGACTCTATCGGAAAACTAAAAAAGGGTCAGTGGCGTACTCCTACAGTCATGGTAAAAAGAGACAAAATTCCTTTTAAGTTAAAGGTTTAATATTTTGTATGTATTGTAAAGTATGTTTTGTATGAGTGTAAAGTCTTTTATGTGGATAAAGAAACAAAAGATATGACCAAATCTGTACAGAAAATGTTCACCACACACAAAATCATCCCTCTTTTATAGCCGTCTCAGAAAATCCCTTAGAAACCCCAAAAGGGTGAGGTGAAGAGAAAACTGCATAGGGACCTTGAACTGTGGATAACCCGGAGATAATTTCCAAACAGGAATGGTGAAAGATACTTAATTCTGTGGCTCAAACCCGCAAAATGTCATAGGAGACAAAATACTGTTTGTTTGCAATGAATGTGAATGTGATATTTTTTTTTTATACCATTGCATGGATGTTTTTAAATTGAAGGTGAGATTTTTCTTAATTTGTCAGTGTGACATTATGCTAACACAATTAAAAAATTTACTTATTTAAATTATTTTTACAAAGCTTTCCAAGACTGTCAATAAATGTGTTCATATCAGATTATCATTTTATGGTCTTATTCTCAACACAGTACTAATCCCGTTTCTTCACATGTCTCTGGTGAGTGGAATAAAAAAAAAATTTAATGTTATAATTTGATCATTTTTTATTGTAATTTCTTAGCATCTCATTTGTTACACTATACAACACTGAAGGTGGTGAAAATCCATCCAACAGGGCTGATATATTACTGGCTCGCAAAATTCATGGCATGGCATTCAAAATATAATATAATCTAACCAATATTGGATTCAAACGGTTCTTTGTGATTGCACACATGGATATTACTTGGCTGAATTTTATTCAATATATTGTGTAGCTCTAAAAGGACAATTTTTAAAAACATGGATACACCTGTGTTTTATAATTTTGCACCAATAAAAGCCATACTTGGTATAGACTTTAAAAATCATATTGTGATGCTTTCTGTTGTTACTTTCCAGAAAATTCAAAAATGTGCAACAAAAAAAACGGAAAAATGTGTGAAGCTGTGGGTCGTGACTATCCGATTGCACCATCACTTACTCATTTTCTCTGGTGTCTTGTTCACTTTAGAGTTACTTGGGGTTGTAGCCCATCCTAACAGTCTTTTATCAGAGGTTATAATTCAAGACACGACTCTGGGGCAAATTATACTTTTATTTCTACAAAAAAACATTGTTATTTTAAAGTAAAAAACAAAAGGTTGTTTTTTTTTCATTGTATGCCACCTTAGTGGCCTTTACCCCATCCATGCTGCTTTATATTGCTTTCTGCTGCTAATATATGCAAAGTAATACTTACTAAAACGACTTTCTCAGTTTCAAACAAAACGTCTTGATGACTGCGCCCCCTCCCATTCACATTCCTGTTTCTCAATTTACAATCCCTCCCCATAGCTTCCCTCATTTTTCCCTCCATCCCTCTCAGCTGGAGTCATGCTTGGCCAGATGGGTAACAGAGTTCCTGACTTGGCCAATGGATTAGCACAGCCGGAGATGAGAGCATAGAGGAAGAGAGAGGAGAATAGGAAGAGAAGGTGGGTGGGCATGCCATAGGTGGAACGTGTGTATGTGTGTGGGTCTGTGTGTGTATGGAGTGTAAAGCCTTTAGCAGAGGGACCATGCTCCTCAAACAATGGGGCAACCATCTCCCTCCTGTTCTCCATCTCATGTTTGGGACTAGTAATGCGTGAGATCAATTAGGGTTGGTTGAGAGGAGGCTCTGAAAGGCCCAGAGGTGACCCTGTCAGAGCTCTGGGGTATATATTTTGGGGGTGGGGGTTGGAGAGAAACCCTTCTAAATTCAAAAGCGCACACATTGACTTACATTTGTCCTGTCACAGATATACAAGAAGGTGCAGCACCTACAATAATCTACTACTTCCATGGTAATAAACACACATTCACATCACCCGCCCCTATACTCTCTCCACCTTTCCTGCTGTCTTGATAATCCCCCTACCCCTGAGGTGTGGACAAGCCCAAATCCTTGGGGTCCTTGTCCTCCTGAATAGCAGGCTAAAAAGCCTGGCTGGATTAACCCACCGTATCCAAAATGTGTGGATTCAGCTTAAAAGTGCTACCCCCCTCTCAGCATGACCCCCCCCAACCTCTTTCCCGCTATTGTGTTTGTTATACAAGTGTGCACGTACGTGAACAATATGTTGTTTCTTAAAAGTAAAGATAAGCCAGAGTCAATGGTTTCAACACCAGAACAGAGGAGCGGGCGAGGCAGCTCAATTAGGATTTTAGGAAATGGGGAATTGATCTCGGGGTCGACATCATACTCCTGAATAAATCCAAATGACAAACCTGTGTGAGCATCAGAAATTGTCAAAGAAAACACACACAAAAAATGGTATGATTTAGTGAAATCACCAGTCTGCAACACCACATTAGAGAATGCACCTAATGAGAATAGTTTATTGAATAAATGAAATCCGAGAGTAACAATTAGCTTTAATAATTTTTTTTACAACAAACTAAGTCATAACCCAGGACATTTTAGAGCCTTTGTTAGGGTAACACAGGTGTGTGCCACACCTGCCCCCCCCACCCTTTCTCCTGCTCACACACTGGTTATGGGGCTGCAGTTACATTTGTAGCTCATTATGTCTGGCTAATAAATGATTAAACCTCAGTCAGACTAGACTTCAGCACTCTCAACTATTTGAACTCTGAACTCCTGACCTTCCTCGTTCTTTAGCTGACAGTGGGGGCTTGTAATCGCTAGTCGGCTTTGTACAAGCGTCATTTGGGTTTTTCGGGAGATGCCTGTTCCCTGCCAAGGGTCAGGATTTGAGGATACAATACAGGCCCCCTTGAGGGGTGGAGTGACTAAGAATGCATGGCAGAATGTGTGGATGTGTGATTGAGAGGGTTTAGAGTTTGTTGACGTTGCTAGGGGGTTTTTGATAAGAGGGCTTTACAGGTTGTGAGGTTATTTGTCAGGTTTTCTGTTTCACTTAAATGTTATGTTTGTGTCCATTTGGGATGTAACAATATAAAAGTATAATATCCCATGCATTAATCATGATTAATGTTTTAGTTTAAGTATGTGTAGGATAATATTAATAAATGAACATCATGGATGGGTAATAAATACATTTTATATTATTTTAGCATCAGTGGGAGTCATTTTAGTTTTCTCTATGTAGGTCATACTACACATTTTAGTTTTGAGTTTTTTAAGATAATACCCTGAAGTCATTGTATTTTTACTCAAGGTTATAATATCCTGAGATGCTCATAAGTTTTCTTACTTTTTTTGATCAAATATTTACAAATTGTTAATTTTTTTTATCTTTGAGGATGAGACCCTTTATCTGTCAGATTATCTGAAGACAGTCATAATAAATTCTTTCTCTAATTTTTCTGGCATTTAGCAAAAAGAAATGAGTTTGTTACTCCGATCTGACCCTAGAGTCTGATTTATTCTCAATAAAAGTTATGCAGCTACATTTAACTCTTAGTTTTCTTCTGTGGTTAAAACATCCCAGCTTTTCTTTTGCTGGTTGCTGCTCACATCTGTGATTGAAAACTTTCTGAGACGCTGTGTTTGAAAGACATTTAATAAATCCAGATAGTTTATTAGCGTGGCCACCAAATACAGTTTTATTACCAATTTTTAAAGGGTAATACTGTGAAAACTACAGCATTGTTATCCAGTAATCACTTCATAAATACTTCCCAATGATGAATACATGCACAGAGATACATGTTTCCTTCTTGTTGCAAACAGGAGGAGGGATTGCTACTAAATCAATACTTTTGACTGAAGTTTAGGGTAACACGATTGTGTGTTGCGAGTTACCATGATTAGAAACATCTGAACACAAATGTCCTGTGAAGTGATGAAAGCCTGGGTCTGTGTGTGTGTGTGTGTCTGTGTGTGCTTGTGTGTGTGTAATCAGGAGCCCAGCATCCTAATGAAGTCTAATAGAGCCTTCTTCACTACAGCTGTCATCGTGCGAATGGCTACCAGCCTTTCAGCCTCTCAGTCATCCCTATTATCTCCCACCGACTTCACCTATCACTCCCGCTGGTAAATACTATAAGCCCTGACTGCCTCAGTGTTGTGAGGCAGCGTGGTGGGGAGCTGATCATTTTCTGTGTGTATCTCATGTTCGTGGAGGTATGGGGACGTTTCTGCCGGGTGGATGTAATAATAAATAAATCAATTCGATGTATTTATTTTTTATATAATTTTAAGCAGGGATGTGCATGTTTAGTGTTTTTATTTTTTTCAAAGCAGTGCATGGCCGTTTTCTATATGCTGTAGTTGTCTTTTTAGCAAATGTGTGTGTTTATATGCACATGTAAAGTGTGTGTGTGTGTTGTAATAGGTGCCCCCCGTAGCCTTCCCTTGTGCCAGGCCTTTAGCGCAGCCCTGTTTGCATAATTATGCTAATTCATTTTGCCATGGTGCTAATTAGACCTTGTTAGACAATAGCACTAGACTGGAAGCTGGCAGGCACGCACACACATATGCAGCTACAAGCTCACTCTGACTGTTGTGTCAATGACAAGATTTGTGGTCCCCCTCTGCGCTGTTTATAACATGCTTTCTATAGAAATCACTCTCCACTGGTGCCTTCTGGACTGAGCTCAGGTGTCCCTTACCGTTTTGATTTAAACTAGTGGAGAAAAATCAATGTAACAGTATCAAACATGCTTTTTGAAACTACTCCCAATTGTCTATTCAAGTGCCTTTGGTTATCTTTTTTCCATCAGAGGTGATTATTTGATTCTTTCTCACCAAGTCAGTATATTTCTCAAGGTTCTGCTTGTGTTATCACTCCACAATGTAATATACTATAATTTTCATCTCAGTTTACTTTAATTCATCACATAAGACTCATGTGAGTCAATTACCAAACTTGGCGCTATTCCTTCTCAATCTCAAAATTCATATTTTCCTAACATTTGGCTCCTTAGGTATTCTAGAATTCAGTAAGGAACTAAATGAGAGTCTCACTCTAGGGATGTGACAATACATTTAGCTCATGAGATGACTCGATTGGTACATAAGATGAGACTTTAACAATATTCTTAAGAAAAACACAATTGTAACAACGCTTTCTCAAATTAGAAATTGAGATTCAAAAGATCTATAATAAGTTGTAACTGATTTTGTCTAGGTTTGACGCCTCTCAGGGCAGCAGTTTTCAAACAGCACCGCATATACGTTTGTCGTAATGCCAAAAATAGCTGTAGAATTGCCCTTTTAGTGTTTCATCAAATGGAATAAAAGACAGATCACAAATTGTGTTTTATTCTATTCCTTTCAATTAAGAAATGAAATTTAGGTTGAAGTTCTCTATATTTTTGATTTTTACCTCTAGATTTATCATGTGCAGTCCCGTAATCTTAAAAAAAAGAAGAAATGGCTATTTCATTTTGGGCCAAATTAGATGCTAAATTATGTGTGTCTGTTTGTCTACACGATAATAAAACTCTTGTTTATGTTTTCACAAATTACATAAAAATCAAAAACTGTGTGCTAATAAATCTCTGTTTAGCTTACAAAAATCCAGTTTTAATCAGTCTTAGTATGTTAAATTTCGATCTCCAGATGATCCAATGCAGTCCAGATTCAATTAAAAACAACAACAGTGAAATTACTATAGTTTAGTGCCAAAAAAGCTTGGAATGAGAAGCTAACTGAAGCATTGTTTCTACAGATCAAAAGAAAACTCTGAACTCATCCTTTTTTGGTCTTTTCACAAATGGAAAAAGTCTAACAAATTGTAAATTAAGTCTGAAACACACAAAGCAATGTAACACAATTCAGTTGCTATTTTAGATTTTGAATCTTGAATAAGATGTTACTGCAGTGGACTGGAAACCTGTCCAGGGTGTACCCCGCCTCTCGCCCCGTGACTACTGGAGATAGACACCAGCCCCCCCGCAGCCCTGCATAGGATGGACGGGTACAAAAAATGGATGGATGGAATAAGATGCTAGCTACAGAAACATTAGCCTGGTGTGATATGTGACAATATTTTCTTACAGAGCTCTCTAAATGTTCTCTGTAAAATATATTTTTTCACCACCATCATCGTTGTCATCAACTTTTTTTAAAAGCACTTCAACACCAGCCACAGTTGAAACACAGTGCTGAACATCAGCCCAACACACTAACTCTAAAATACCAGAATTTGTATTTATTCATTACAATTTAAATGTATCATATTTTCCACTTTGATGCTGCAAATCCTTAGCT
The DNA here is from genome assembly GCA_963556495.2 of Valencia hispanica. Classification (NCBI taxonomy): domain Eukaryota; kingdom Metazoa; phylum Chordata; class Actinopteri; order Cyprinodontiformes; family Valenciidae; genus Valencia; species Valencia hispanica. The sequence goes on from OY747711.1 coordinate 37,376,025, forward strand.
TAAAGGCCAGGTTGACCTATTGGAAGTTTTAAATTATACCTAATTCAATTGAGTCCCTAGATAAAAAGGAATTAGTTTTACCTTTATAATAAAGAAAACAGCAATTGTCTTCTCTTACTGCTAAGCTTTCTTTAGTGGGTAAAAATAATTATGTTAAACGACAAGGTCTACAAATGGATAAAAAGTGATCAGTAAATGTTCAATTTCAACATGTGGGTAATTTGACATGGGAAGCATTTTCTTGTCTTGTTAAAAAAACAATTGTCTGCTCAACACGTCTTGGATAATCCAATTAAATTAAACAAAGCACAGATAAATGCCATTTTGAATATTTGCTTTTGTATGTTCTGTACAGTTTGGTAGAAATGACAGATTAAAAATTCTCCAACTAATACTCAAGAACATTTTTAGCCATTGCCACAGTAATTGTTTCTAGGTCTATAATTTTGCCACTAAACATAAAAGACTGTCAAACATTAAGTGGATGTGGCTTCCTATCTCTAGCATGTGTGTAGATCCGTGTGTGTTTGTGTCACTTTGTGGTGTTGGAGTGGGGGTTGGCAATATTGTACGCTAGTCTTGAATGGCTTCTGGGCACATTGAAGTAGTCGCTGGTTGACTTAATTGAAAGTAATTGATTTTTGCCTCTGTAGCCTTGTCTTTTCTATCCATGTACTGGAGGAAACAAGAAAGTAAGACTTGCCTGAAGTACTGCTGGGTGTTAGAAGCTTCTTGACACCCGAGAAGTAAACAGTTGCCACACTTGAGCTGCATCAAAGCACAACTTGATGATAATGTGCAGATCCAGACATAAATGTAAGCGCTCACACAGGCATAGACACATGTACACTGATGTTCCCTGCAGTTCTCTGCTATTATGACTCTGGGCACAAAAGGGATTGAAGGTGGGAGGCTGGGTGTAGCTTTTGCTCAAGGAGCCCTTTTCCTTTAAAAGTGGGCAGTTGATTATCTAAATTTGTGTCAGACCAAGAGTTGTGTGTGTGCTCAGATGGGTGCGCTGTTGTGCACTATTACCGGTAAGCGGTGAGGATTAAGTTCAGGAAATGAGTGGAGCGTTAAAGGGTGCTTCCCTGCCCAGTGCTTTTGCATTGTCACCACACCTAATACTCAGCTAATTACAAGGACATACTTTAGCAGCAAGCTCAGCTATAACTTTTATCTCAATGCACTCCATTCTTTCCTTTTCTTCGGTTACCCCTTCAGCTCAGATTTTGGGGGAGAAGTGAAAGAAAAAAAGAGTAATAACAGGTCATCCACTACTCTAAAAGCACTACCTCCCTCTGGACAGATATAATTATTGGATTTTTCTCCATTTAAGTCACCCAAGTCTTATATACCCCTCCTAGCAGTGTCTCAGATGGGGTTTAATCTCAACTAGGTGGGGACAGTCCAACCATGCAACACATGCACAAAGAAACAGTGTTTATAAAGAAACTCTACTATGTCGCTGAGCAGAACAATCTAAAGCAGAGCCTCTGAATGTCCTTCTCTTTGTTCTGTTAGGGTTGAATTATAAACCTAATTGAATTACACATCAATTGATACATTCAGCCTTTAAAACAATTTTAATCATGTCTAGAGTTTTTCCCCACCAGATTTATATTTACACTTAATGACGTCTTTAATATATAGATTTTGTAGTTATTTGCTTTTCCATTCTATTCCTTTTTAATAAATTGGTTCCATGATTTCCTGTTTTAGCATTTGTTAATTTAGGCAAATCAATTCATAATGTTAACAAGGAGTCATCTTAATCACCTTAACTGCTACCTTCCTTTTCAGATAGCGGAGCTCCTTACCCTATCTCTAAGGCCGTGCCCAGTCACTCTACATATCTAACTTATATTATACTATCAACTTATATTATACTAATCATGATCTATATCTCATAACCGTAGGTGAGGATCGGATTGTAGACAGTCTGGTTATGCTAGAGCTTTACTTTTTGGCTCAGCTCTTTCTTCACCACAAGAGTGTGTAACACCCTGCACACTACGATGAGTTCGCTATCCATCTTCTGTTCCTTCAACCAAGCAAGAATTCTGTCCCTCACAGACCTGTTACTTCTTCTTTAAGAAGCTCTTCAATCCTCCACTTGCTACCTGTATTAATGGCAGCTGTTTGAACTCGTTATCTGTATAAAAGACACCTGTCCACACCTTCAAACAATGAGACTCCAATCTCCACCATGGCCAGAAATAGAGCTGTCCAAGGACACCAGGGACAAGATTTTACACCTGCACAAGACTAGATGAGCCAATCTACAATAGGCAAGCAGCTGGATGAGAAGAGATCAACTGTTGGTGCAATTATTAGAAAATGAAATGACTACAAGATCACTGACAGTCTCCCTCGACCTGGGTCTTCATGCAAGATCTCACCTTGTGGGGTGAACACAATCTTGAATGGTGAGGTAATGGTCCATAACTAAATGTGGGGAACTGGTCAACGGCCTGAAAAGAGCTGGGACCGCAGTAACAAATGTTACTATTAGTAACACACTATGTCGTCATGGGTTAAAATCCTGCAGCGCTCGAAAGGTCCCCCTGCTTGAACCAGCACACGTACAGGCCCGTATAAAGCTTGCCAGAGACCATCTGGATGATCCAGAGGTGGATTGGGAGAATGTCATGTGGTCAGATGAGATCAAAATAGAACTCTTTGATATAAACTCGACTCGCCGTGTTTGGAGGGAGAAGGATGCTGAGCTCCATCCCAAGGACTGGGGCTGCTTTTCTGCAAAGGGGACAGGAAGACTGGTCCATATTAAGGAAAGGATGAATGGGGGAATGTATTGTGAGATTTTAGGCAAAAACCTTCCATCAGTGAAGATGAAACATGGCTGGATCTTACAGCTTGACAAACACAACGTCCAACCAACAAAGGAGTGGCTACGTAAAGGACATTTCAAGGTTCTGGAGTGGCCTAGCCAGTCTCTTCAAGAGGGAGTAGAAAGTCTGTGTTGCCCGGTGACAGCACCAAAACATCACAGCTCTAGAGAAGATCTGCATGGAAGAATGGGCCAAAATACCAGCTAAAATGTGTGCAAACTGGTGAAGACCTACAGGAAATGTTTGACCACCAAGGTTACATTACAAAGTATTGAGGTGAACTTTTGTTACTGATCAGATGTTTATTTTCTGTACCATTATAAAATTAAATTCTTTAAAAATCATACAATGGGATTTTCAGGTTTTTCTTTTACATTCTGCCTCTCACAGTTGAAGTTTACCCATGATAAAATTACAGACCTATCTCATCTTTTTAAGTGGGATGTCTTGCGCATTCGGTGTCTGCCAAATACTTTTTTGACCCACTGTTGACGCCAATAAAACCACATCATTTGATAAAAGCAAAAAATAGACCTTTCTCGTTATGATTATGCCTTAAGATCTTTTCTATAAACACCACAAAAAGGATCAGGGGATAAAGTTGCAGCTCTGGTGGAGTCTAACCCACATTGTTCTAAGAATGCAGACACGTCTTGTAATGGTTTTACAGGGATTGGATAGCGATTAAAAGTAACCCTAGCACACCATAGTTCCACATCACCAACCCCCAACAACACACATAGACAAACACACACACAAAATACCTAAGGGGACACAGTAAGCTTTCTCCATCCATAAAACACTTGTAGAATGGAGACCAGAGGTGGAAAGAGTAGTTAAATATTCTACTCAAGTAAAACTACAACTACTGTGATGAAATTGATAAAGTATAAGTAAAATTACCAGTCTAAAAATGTACTCGAATAAAAGTAAAAAGTAGCTTATTCAAAATATACTCAAAGTAAAAGTTACTTTTTTTGATAGCATTAAGACAATCTCTCCTGAGTGGTGCAAGAAAGACAGTGGGACATACATCTCAAAGTAGTTGCTTTTTCATAAAATAACTTTTTAAAACAGTGCAATTGCAGATTAACTGCAAATCTATAAATTAAAATGGGTAGCTGTAACAGTCACAAGTGCTGTCTTTCCCCAAATGACCCAAAGAAGACCAAACTGTCAGGTACCAAAACAATGTTTGTAAGACAAGGCAATTTTTTTACTAGACTGTGTTATGCCTGTCAGATATTAAAAAATTAAATACGTCAAATAAACATAGCTGCTGCTAAAAAAATATTTGTCTTTTTTTTTTAAATTGCCCTGCCTTTATGTACTTCTAGATTACAATTCCTTTATTTGTGTCCATCCTCATGGCACGTTCACACCGGTCAGCGGGTCCAGGCATCAAATCGCTCAAACGGACAAAAGTCGACGCTTTAAAATTAAAACCCAGCTGCTTGCACAATTTGTAGTCTGCGTCGGCGCGTCGGGGCATCAGTGCATCACATCATTACGTCAGCGTGCGGGCGTGGATTTGTCTGTTTCTAGTAGTTTACAACATGGTGGATCATGTCGAGTGGCTTGGGTTTATTTAATTAATGAAGCCAAACAAGCCAGACAACATCGTCTAAACACATAAGAAAGTTAAAAGAAAAATATTTAACTGCTTACCTGGCACTCCAATATCCTCCGATATCTTCCTCCTAATAAGATCCGGTCTCTTCCTTTCTTTGTAAAAAGACGAAGACGGGTCATATAATTCACGAAAATTACACACAGCAAGATTTGATCCTCCATCTTGAATGAAGGACTTGCCGATCCACCCATGGAAGGAGTAACTACGTCAGTACAACGATTCGCTCTGATTGGTTGCCGCCCCGCGTTTGCTGCCCGAAAGTAAAGTTTTCCCAACTTCACGCAGCAGCTGCTCCGACGGTCCGTCAGCGCATCCGGGCAGCAGCCGCGTGGACGCGCTGATGCCAGCTGCGCTGATGCGAGCAACCTGCTGCGGGGCAGCTTGGCGCCCACTAGATGCGCAGATACCATAGACTTGCATGTAATCTAGCTGCCCTGCTGCCTGGACGCACTGACCGGTGTGAACGTGCCATTAGTGTTACTCTCTGAACCTCCTGGTAATTTTGAACAGTAGTTGATTTTTAAAGTTAGAGTTAATCCTTGCTCGCTTTGCATTACATTTTTTTTCTGTATTGAAAAATGTACTTCTAACATCCAAATAGGTCTAAAGGATGAATATTTTAATTCTTAAATTCTACATATTCAATTGAGTTTATTTATATAACGCTGATTCACAACAGATGTCATCTCAAGGCACTTTACAAGAAATGTCAATTCAATACAATCGTACAAACAATCCAATCAGTTTAAAAGTTTTTTTATGTAAGGAATCAAAGTAGATTGCATCGGAGTCATTGCCTTGAGGGTTGTGCCCCATTCATGCAGACTCCAACCACAGCAATCCTCTCAGCAATCCCTCATACTTAGCAAGAATCTAGCGACAGTGGAGAGGATAAACTCCCCTTTAACAGGAAGAAATCTCCAGCAGAACCTGACTCAGTACGAGCGGCCATCTGCCACGACCGTCTGGGGGTTCGAGAAGACAGAGCAGAGACACAGAAAGAACAAAACAACTGATCTAAGAGTACTTTCTATATCAAAGATAGTAAAAAGTTGATAACAGGACACGGAGGATGTTCAGCGTCATCCCATCCAACAGGAAATTGCTACTAAGCAGGATACCAGACCAGGTGTAGCTTCTGTGGAGAGAAAAACACTGAGTAAAAAGAAAGTTAATAGTCGAAATAACAAAACAAAAAAATACTACTGGAGTGTAGTAGAAGAGAAAAGTTGCAGAGTGAAGAAAAGTAGTCAGTCTGTCCTCCAACAGTCTAAGCCTATAGCAGCATAACCACCAGTAAACCTGCAGTTTATTCTATATTACTTGTATTCTATATTTTTTATATTCTAAATCACTCTAAAAAGTCTCCCCCATACTTAAAAAAACATACCTAAGTAAAAGTAAAATTTACAGACTTTAAAAACGACTTTAAAAAGTACAATTGCGCAAAAAACCTACTCACTCAATTACAGTAACGCAAGTAACTTCTTCAGTTTCGCTGCAATACAGACCGCTACAGGAAATCCTTCCTGCCAACAGCCATCATCATCTACAACAACTCCTTAAAGAATTAATTATATGAGCTAAACACAAATTTCCCTGTGGGATCAATAAAGGATTTTTGAATTTGAATTGAATTGAATTGTAAATGTAATTCGTTACTTTCTACCTCTCCTGAACTCCTGTGACCCTATCAGCAGTTCACTGACGTCAAAGATCTGGTGCACTGTTCCACAAACAAGACAATAGCCACTTTGCTCATCCCAGGCTCAATAATCAGTTGAATGCTTTCTAACTCTATAAACTCCATAAACAGGAAGATGGTGAAGTGTGGTTACTCAATACTGGAGCATACTCTCTGGGCCCCTGTCTTAAAGATTACGATCACCACACCAATCTGGGACTCCACTGATGTTGCACCAGTCCCCAGTCTAACACTAAAGATCCATGTTAACCCCTCAATGTCCAGAACCTTCACCATCTCCGGGCGAATCTCGTCCAACCTTTGAAGTTTACTGTGGGCCGCAACAACCACTTCCATAGTAATCGACTGACCCTCACAGAAGTCCTCATATTCTTCCACATCAGGGTAAATGAGTTAAATATAGGGTATATAAGTTTTTATACTGAAAGTTGCAAGAGATTTAGAGATGCACCAAGTAAGCTTTTTCCTGTCCGATAGGCAAGGCAATTTTATTTGTATAGCACACTTTCAACAAGGTTATTCAAGGTGTTTTACATGATTAAGGGGTAAAATAAAATAGCAGTAAAACACATACAAAGCATATAAAGTTAAAATGGCAATAAAGCTAGAAGCCTACACAGATACATCAAGGCATTACAAAGGATATAATGTAAAAACAGCAATAAAGCAAGAAGCATGAACAAAACATGATGCATCAAACATCAGTAACGATCTTGAGCTTTCTTTAAGGTCTTACCTGCAGATTCAGATTTTTTAACAATATATTTTAACTACTATAACACATAAAAAATGTTATTAATTTGAGTAAAGCTAGTATTGTTAAAGGAAAATGAAAATAAAGGAATTCAAGATAATCTCATTTCATACATTAGTGCATATCAACCTAACCTTGATTGGAGTTCTAGTTAAAAAAACAAATACAAACTTGCAGTCGGTTTCTTCCTTGCTTTCTTGGAATATTCACTAAAATCAAGACTCAAATATAATAATTTCAAAGCTAAACCAATTTTTATGTTTTTTTCTTGCTAATATTGGTATTTATTGTGTTTAGTCTTGATTGCTGAATTCTAACCTGCCCCTAGTGTAAAATCGTTCCGTCTTTCTGAGTCATCTCCTGCAGTCATAATGATTACCACTTTCAGTGTAACTACTCTATAATACAAGAGATTAGTGCACAGTTGCACTGTTCTGCATATATTCTCAAAATACTGCTTCATAAATCATATTGATTCATTCACTGAAAAAAACTGCAGAACATCCTCAGACTAGATGAGTCTTCATTAGATGCTTATATTAGCCGTTATATTAGATATGTGTTATATGTTAGACCAATGTCCATAATAGGAATGTGCATTTAGATTTTTGTTTGTGTATAAAATAAATGTATACACAAACTTGAATAAGTGGAGTGTGCTGTCATTAGAGAGTGATTAGCGTACGGTGGTTAATTTGGCTCTCCTCCCACTTGTACCCATCAAGTGCACCTCAAGCCACAAGTGCTTGAGTGTGCTTGTTTCTGCATGTGCAAATCTGTTTGTGAAAGTCCCTAATGATGTTTAAAGACAAATAGATGATTAATGTGATTAGTGTGTTGGTTGGAAGAAACAGCACTATGTTAAATGGTTACATGGCCACATGGGAACAGGCTTTGGTTTCTCTCCAAACACAGTTCTCCCCCTGTTTTGTCTTTGCCTCACTACAGTCTCTGGAAATAAAGAAATACCAAAATATTAATAGAATAAAACAAACATTGCTTTGCCTTCCCATTGATGCACTCCTTTGTTGTTGGTCAATCACATAAAGGTCCTGAAAATATTTATATATGTCTGTGAATACATTTCTCATAACACGTTTTTATACACTGTCGTAACTATGTGGAGGCACTGCAAAATCTAAACAAAAAAAAAATATTAAAGGACTTGTGAATCATTAGTTCTTTAACATATTTCGTCAAAATGCCTTCTAGTGAAGTAGAGCAGCTGCTTGTTAGCCTTCAGTCTGTCAACACGTCTTTTCCAGAAAGACCAATGTGTTTGCTATTTTGCTAAAGAGCCATTAACTTGCTTAGTGACTCGCTGTACAGCTTTAATGCACAAACTGTTGAACGCCACTTCTTCACTCTGTCAGTTTCTCCCTGTCTGGGGGACTCTAAATAATCCCACAGGGGCCTTTAACTGTCAGCTGGCTGTGCTAATGTTAGGTGTCGACTGTAATTGGTGTGCTACATGCTAATGTTAGCAAGTGCAGACCTCCGAGGGGAACGTTAACTGATTTTCAAGTGCCCCCCTGAGAAACTGCCCTAACTGCTGTAGCATCTCTCTGGGGCTTAAAGCTGAGCACACCGACGCTGTTTTAGAAACTGCCTTATAACACTATATTATTTAGTGTTATTTGAAAGAGGCATGAGACTGTACCAAAAAACTGAAACACTGAGTGTTTATATCTCATCTTTAGGCCCTACAAAGTGCATATTTAATTAAATTGATTAGCTGTATTGAGTTTTCATATCATTTTAGATTTTCAAAGCAACTCTTCTGACTTTGTTCTTTTTTCCCCATTGTATAAGCACACCATTGACACTCACATTTTTTCCTTACTGTGTCTCTATCTGTCCACAGCAGGCCATGGCGCCACATGCTTTTGTGCCTGCCCACTGAAGCTGAAATAGACTCTCGTGGACTCTTTCTGTGTTGCTCACATGTATAATGAACATAGAGAGGAATATATGAGTCATTCGATGTGTTGACTTTGAAGATGTTATCAATAGGGAAAATAAGGAATAATCAGGGACAACGCATTGCTTTAACACTGAAAAGATGAAAAGATAACTGGTCAAGAAAGCTCCCAGGTACTTGCTAATCACTTGCATTTATAGATGTTCTAATGTCATAGTGGTGGTAGGAATGTTAGGTTTTCATAGTTTTCCATGCACAATTCTTTAAAAAAATTATTTCCTAATTGACAAATAATTGTTATACTATAAAATGTGATCGATTAGTGTAATGACCTGTTCTACATGTATGTATTAATGTAAATTAAATGCTGTGACATGCAAAGTAATAATAAACCTTCAATTATTTTACATTTTGTTTTGTCACAACCAAACTTCAGTGTATTTTATTTTATATACAATAGGCCCACACAGAGTGGTGCATAATTTAATAATAAGAACTACATTGTGTAGAGCCAAATCAAGGTTCACCTTTCAGCAGAACAACAGGACTAAACATACAGCCGGAACTACAATGGAATGGTTTTGCAAATTGCCGACCGGGGGCCATTTGTGGCCTTCAGAAGCATTTTATGTGGCCCTCGTCCCGAATTCAACAATGGCATAAAGTTAGCCGGCTCAGGCACTTGATACAGATAAAGTTTTTTTTTATTTTTTATGATTGAATCCAATTTTCACTCATGCGAAGCCTTGCAAAAATGGGACTACAACCATCCAGTGTTTTTTTTGTTTTTACTGAAAAGTGGACCATTTATTAAACTCTGCGAAATAAAGGAAGACTGAGTCATATCCTGTTCTTGCTGGTGAAAAGAGACACACACAGGAAAAACCATATGTTTTTTTCAGATCTACAATCATTTACAGATTCCATTTATACAGGAATTAGAAAATTTTTCTTGTTGTATTAAAATATTGTGTTTAGTTTATTCTTCAGCAAGTAAGAATGAAAAAAAGTTTTTGCTATTTTGATGAAAAAAAGAAGAAAGAAATCTTAAAGAGGCTATATGCAACTTTTTCCCCAAAATAAACGTAACAATAGCCTTTTTATTTGACCATTTATGACTCAAAAGTCTCCTGATGAGCATACTGACACCTTGTCAACTCACAGTGGGTGCACCTATAAGCCTGTATCCAATTTTTTCTATTTTCTGTCGGGTCTGATTTTCACGCGCTGTCTGTGGATGTGACGTCAAACGCGTTCATGTTAAATGTTTCAGATCACTGCCACTACCGGTAGTCATCACTCGCAAGCAGTTAAATGGATTGTGCAAATACACAGAAGAGACCCAGAACAACTTTGACACCAACAGTAACTCCACATAAGACTAAGAAAGTTAAACCCCTGACAAGTGCCCGAAAAAGATCGAATATTGAGAGCGACTGGCGCACGAGCGTGCGCTGCGAGAGCAAGCAGAAAGGAAGAGCAGTTCCGTTTTTGGCCACATGGGGTCAGTTGTGAGTTTAAATTTCAGAAAATTGCACATAGCCCCTATAATGTTTTGAACGCCCCCTCAGTTAAAAAGTTGAAAGCCGTTTCAACTTGACATTTTTTGGCCCCCAAGTTATTGAGAACGTGTGCCAAGACTTAAAAATGTTAATGTTCACTAGTGGTGAGCCGATTCACGATTTAAAGTGCCCCTGGCATGAAATTCCACGCGACGTTTGGGCCCTTTTTAGTCACACTCTAAGTACCTTAATACTGTATCAAAGGATCGTTTGCCATAACTCAGCCTTGTTGTAAAATTGCAGCCCCTACTAGGTGGCCCTTCTTTAGCATTAGCACAGAACGACTGAGTTTTAGTGGGCGGGGCCCAAGCCATGCGCCTCTATTGTCAATGGAGTCTCTAACGTCCGCATCTGATGAAACATTGACAGACATGCATTTACGCACCACAAATTGCCCAAATTCCAAAATTATGTATGAAATTTAATTAGGTTTAGGCCTAATTATATTGTGTGTTGAACAATAATCTGTTTACAATTTACAGGCCAAATAAAATATTTGATCATCCATCCACACATCCATCCGTCCTCATTATGTCTCTAGCTTCACCACGACAGTAATGGCTCACTTATCGGCTACTGTTATGGCGACTGTATAGGCGTTTCAATTTAATCCGGAATCTGATCCGGACGGCGAGGCACCTGAGGAGAAAGGTAGAGGACGTATTCCACAGGTGATCCAGACAGACGTGCTGTGCACGGAGGGGAGTGTGTGTGCGAGTGTGCGAGAGAGACATGAGTGACAGAGACTAAGAGATAGCAGGGAACGAATACGCTGCGTATTTTAAATAGCGTAGAAAAGAAAAAAAAAACACAATATGTAACGGTCGGCGTTGATTTATTTATTTTTGGTCGGTGTTGAATCTGTGGCGGTCGGAGTTTAATCTGTGGCGCACCGCCACAGATTCGTCTATATGTGTGGGGAACACTGGTATATAACAGCTGAAGGACATTATTGCGGAAATATACTTACTTGTATAAGGATATTTGCTGGTTCACGGAGGGTTGGTATTGATCCTTGTCAAAGTTTAAGACGATCTGCGAATCCACTGCTGTATTGTCCCAAGTTAATAAAACATCCGTCAGAGAAATGTTTGCCACAAACGACCTCGCGCTTCGGGAGTCGGTCGGGTACATTCCCTACATAAATAAAGCCCATCCACAAGCTTTACAGTGGGGAGGAAGTGGGGAGGACAGTGTCGATGCGGTCTGGGCTCCATGCTGTCGGTTTGTTGTTTGCCTTTTACCGTAGCTCTTGTTGTTTAGGTTGTAATACGCGCCGCGGGGGGAGGGACTTGGAGAGTGTGGTTCAGAGAAGGGGGTAATTGGCTGGAACTCAGTGATGACATATGCCGAACTGCAAAACAGCCTGTTTCTGAGTGCTAATTTCACTATGTAGGCAGACATACCCGGGGACAAAGGAAACACTAATCAGTAGTTTTAACTCCTTAGGGGACATAGGCAGGCTGGGGAAACTAACAAATATGACCAAAAAACTCAGAAAATGCAAATTTCATGCCAGGGGCACTTTAATTGATTATTTGTAATGTGCCAAATCAATAGTGATTCTTAAGTGTTCAAAACAGATTGTTTTCCTATATCAATTAAATGACAAACATAAAACTACGATGTGCCACCTGGACAATTTAGAGAACGGACTGGTGGAAACATGATGGCGGCAGCTAGTGTTTCAGCCGTAGACATTAACGTTTAATTAAGTCCTGAGTCCTAGCCAAAGAGAAGATGCTGTATCGACCGCCGCTGCCTCTTGCTGTTGACGAGCCGGGCGGCCGCCATCTTGAACCGGTCTACCACTCAATAGTGTAATGTAGTAAATGAAGTGTCAGGGCCTTTAATCAATCATAACTCGCTGAATACTAAACTGATTTTCTCGCGTTTTTTTTCTGCAAATGTAGCTATACTGCAAGACACATGGTTCGGTGTACTTTAATAGTCATACGAGGCTTTATTAATGTCTATGGTTTCAGCCATATGGCGTGAAATTTATTCAGTGGGTTTAAAGGCAGTCGTTTGGCTTTCATGAAAACGTGAACGCAATAGGCCTGGATAAGACTTACTCCATATGTAAGTTGTGTAACTTTTTCCTGAAAATGTGAGCTTCAATCTTCCAAAGTTTTTTTTGTACTATTAGTGATTTTTATTTTTGTAATTACTTCTATACAGCAAAATTGTGTACTTTAGTTGTGAAGGGAGCCTCTTTGTTGTTGTGTATTATGACTCTATTGCCAATACACATTTCCTGTAGCTTTCGTGGAAAAAAATATCACATTGATATGATTTAGAAACATATTTTGGACATGTATTGGTTTTATTTGTGGTTTCACACAAAAAAAACAAACAGGACACTTGCTTGGATACTTCTATTTATGGAGAGTGAATAGATTTAAAAGTAGAAAGTAGCCATGGGAGGAATGGAAAAAAAAACTAAATGGGGGAGGGGGATGCAACAAAAAGTGTGAGTGATAATTGTTTAATGATCGAACTGTAGCACCCAAATTTTAATCAAATCAAATCATGAAGCACTCAAGATGGTACACCCCACTTTCCATCCATTCTGACTGAGTTTGAGCTGTTGAGTTTTATTTGTAGAAACTTTTAACACGATTTAAACCATTTTCTTTCAATTCACCGTTATGCAGCAGTTTGTGTTGGTCCATTACATGAATCAATCGATAAAATAAATTGAAGTTTGTGATAAAATATAAAGTAAAATTTTTATGAATACTTTGGAAAGGAAATGTCTACATGTTTGGATAAAGGACTTTATTAGGTGCTCCTGATGTTTCTTTTTAATTTTTATGTGACTGCTTAATAATTTGTAATAAAAAATGCATCCCTTCTGACTCAGCAAAGCATCGCTGGAACCAGTATGTTTCAGAAAATGCAAGATGTATTCTTTAGGTGGTAATTGACAAACACATGAAACGAACGTGCCAGTAATTGTGTAAGAGAGAGGTGTCTATTCCTGCACAGCAGAGTATCAGCTCACAGGTTTTAATTTCCTTGTACAGCTGGTAGCATCCTCCCTCATTGCTTTCTGGTAGCAGCGCTGTTCTTCTTCCCTCCCTCTCGGCTTACCTCTTGCTCTCTCCATCCACCATTGATTGCACAATCTTTCCTCACAATCACAACAACCCAGATTCTGTACCAGTGTGTGACCGCCACCAATCCACACACACACACACACACACACAAACATGAACACAGACGCACGCATGTGTCGTCGAGGAGGAATACAGTTGAAGCTTTTATGCTGCTTTCCCAAGTGGCTGTTTTTCGAGCGCAGCCACAATGGAGGGCCTAATGTGGATTTGTTTAAAGAGCTGGTTAATTGGAGTAGGATGCTCTAATTGCACCTCTTTCGTGGTGTGTGTTTGCGCTTGTTTAGATGTGTGCATGTCACCTGGCCTTTGTTTGGATTCTGTGTGGGAAAACATTTGCTCAGCTATAGCTGCACTACACAAACACTATGAGCTTCATAACAAACACATAAGAGGTGTGAAGTGCATAATCTGAGAGAGGGAGTGGATGAATAAATAGTACACTTTGTAATAAGTACAAATTACTGTATGTGCTCGATGTCCAACTTGTGTTTGTAGCTGTGCTTCTAGATGTACTTCTGTCTCTTTCTGCCAACTCAGTCCCCCAGCTGGGGGTGCTGTAAGTCTTTCTATAACTCTGCTGTTGCTACGTGTGTTTGTGTGAGTGTGTACATTCCTAGCGATTTCTAAACATCTGAGTTATCATAACAGTGTCCTGCACTGCCTTGTTAAAGTGGGACACTGAACCCAGATAAATGCTTTGGATATCGTACCAACACTTTCTCAGAATATGGATCATGATATATATGCTTTATTCGGGGACAGAGGTCAGCTTTGGAGCTGTGATCCAAACGGGACAATTCACAACAATGATCAAAAATCTAATTAACACATGTTATTATTTCCGTTAAAGCAGTTATCCTGACAGACAGTTTAGTTCATGAAGGACAGGACTAGCATTTCAAGGGTCATGAGTTCAAGTCTGGCTCCTGTCACTTTTTTTGATTAAAAGAAAAATATAAATTACCAAAACTATTTCTATATTAAGCCAAATTTTAAATGTCACCTAAACTTCTAGGAACCATTTAGACATTGTTTAAACATACTTTCACAATATGTTCACTGGTTAGGTACTAAATGTTTACATTTGGGAGTTTGTATTTATGCAACTTTCAATGTACCAAAGATCTATAAAGTAATTTTTTTTATAGTTAAAGCTAAATAATGGCAGTATTATAATATAAAGTTACTGGTGTTAATGATCACACCCCCACCTAGGCTTAGGGGATAAGGTTAAAAACAGCAATAAAGCATAAAAAACACACAGAGCATATAACATGTAAAAGCATTACTCAAGCAGACATGAATAGAGGATAAAGTAAAAACAGCAATCAAGCATGAAACGGGCACAAAACATGATGCATGAAAACATTTACTACTCCCTTGTCATTTGTATGTACAGCGCTGACAAGGAGTTTATGCATACTCCTGATGGGGAAGGCTGATTTTTAAAAATTAAAATAGTGCACAAGTTTGACTTTATTGTGACATAAATACAGGTTGAAATCCACCTAAACTAATATTTGGATAATTGTCTCTTGGCTTGCTTATAAAAGAAGCTCTTAAAAGAATCCCCAGCAACAATCAATACGTTCCTGGCATACTTCTGGCTTCTAATCAGAAATTGATTTCCCACCATGGGCCTGGACTTGAGACACATTTCATCCATTTTCAATATGTGGCAAGTCCAGAAGCTTAATGTTGAAATGTGTCTTCCAATCCAAACCCATTTGATGTGCGTTTGAGGTCGTTATTCTGCTGGAACACTTAATTTTGTTCAAGTTTCAGCCATCTAGCTGTTGAGTTAAGAGGAACTTGAAGAACTTTGAGTCAGTTATCTTCATTATTACGGTATATCCATTTTACATTAGCTTCAATGACGCTCAGCACCATGCTGCCAGCACCATGCTTCATAGTTGGTCAAATGTTCTTAAGTTTGAAAGCCTCAGTGTGACATGTGTTATCATCATGGCCAAATTAGTGTCACATTTGACCATAAAAAGAGGCATTTGACTCGTCTATGTGTGCAAATCTTAGTTGACTCATGTATCCCCCTTTGGAGCCGGGGTTTCTTTCTTAATTGATACCATCCTAGTCTTTGTGAACTATGAACAGTGACATCCTCCAACATTTTCCATTTAATGAAGGGCTTGACTTTGTCTGGTAACTTGATGGTTACAATTGTATGCACAGCGAGATGTCTGGTTTACACAACCATCAATAATTATGATCAATTATGGGGCGGCTGTAGCTCAGTGGTAGAGTTGTCAGCCTGCAACCCAGAAATTGTGGGTTCGATTCCAGCTTCCAACTGCTACTGCCGTTGTGTCCTTGGGCAAGACACTTCACCTACCTTGCCTACTGGTGTTGGCCAGAAGGGCCGATGGCGCAATATGGCAGCCTCGCTTCTGTCAGTGTGCCCCAGCGCAGCTGTGACTATAATCATAGCTTGCTTCCACCAGTGTGTGAATGTGAAAGTTCAAATGTAGTGGGACAAGCAATTGAACAGATACACCAAAATAAGCACAGAAAGCTTCTCTTTAAGATATGGGGGGTTTATTAAGAAGATAGATTTACCTTAGAGCCAAAGTGTTTTGTCAATAAATCCCATGTATTCTACAGCATGCAAACTAAACTACTATCGCTCTTAGAAAATGAATGATATGTGAATGCAACAACAATAAGCATCAGTGAATCACTTCAAAACACTGTTTTTATCCGCCGGGCATGTTTGCTTCTCAACGTGGGTAGGGCTAAGACTTTAACAAAGAACCACGTGTGGACACAGAAGGATGGAGTTACCCTTGGATAACAATGGAGGTCGTTTGGCCCACCCGACAGCTGGACAGAACCCGAAATGCTGGGCCAAATATAATCAGAGTGTGGGAAGAGAGAGAAAAGATGGAAAGAGAGAATAAAAAGGGTATCTGCTCAGGATAAAAACCAGTTTAAAACACACAGCAAATAAAAGCTCACAAGAACACAAGTGTGGGGTGATGCTAGTGAGCAACACGGTTTTGCCGCTGGAAAAGACATCAAACCAACAATGAACGATTTCTAAATCGTTTTGACCTATATCTCTGCCCACACACAAAGGAGGAGAATAAAATGAAGCGGTATGACCCTAGTTTGAGATGACTTGACAGTCCCGGAGTGATCAAGTCCAGTCTACTCCAAAAACAAAGACGGGAGTAAGGTGTGTCCAAAGTGGGCAAAAGCTGTTTGCATGGCGATGTCTTCAGAAACATGTTTGCAGTTGCAGGCCTCAAGGGCTCTGAATTGACGTTTGAGATGGCATGAGCCGTCTTCTTTAAGAACTTTCTTGGAACAGTTCTGCTGCCAGCAAGGTTTCCTGGATGCACTTACAGAAGCTGTGTAGCTGTTCAGCTTGTACTTTGAAGATTTACAGGGATTTATTTCCCTCCCCACCAGTCAGAAATAAAGGGAATTCCCCGATGGAGAGCGTCTCCTTCCGCCAGCAGAGCCAAACACTTTAAGACGAATTTTGCTACGAGTTGCTGGCTTTTATAACCTCGGCCTGTGATGTCATCTGTGATGACATTTCTAGGTTCATCCCAGGAAATTATAAATATTAGATCAACATGACCATTTCTGATCAGAAAATATCAAATATTAGGGGTGTGCCGATTCACTATAAATCGATTAATTGCTATGTGAAACGTGCAATATCGATAGCGATTAAAAAGTGTTCAGAAATTTATAATTTTTATAATCATAAAATTAGAAAAACATAATTCATTAAATGTAAGCAGCAACATCATCTTTTTCTAAAAGAGAAAAATGCTTCAAATATGTCCTGAAAAGCTCTTAATTATTAGCATGCTCGTAATATGTATAGACCCATTTTATTGGAACTATAAAATAAAGCTAACCAAAGACGTTTACAAAAATAATGGTTTACAATATAACCAATATGGCACCTAAATGTTAGAGCACATTTTTGAATAATAAATAACTAAATTCTAGTAGTTCTGAATTTCTGTAAAATAAAGAGTAAATAGTATGGTGAAATAATTTGGTAAAAAACGTACATTTTTAATGAGCGGCTTTTCTCCTTTCTTATTTATCCTACTTTTCAAAATTAGTTTTTGTGCTTTGACTGCTTTAAAGTTTCAGTTTGACTTCAGTTTTTTTAAATTAGTATTTTACCATCCATGACTCTGTGTGTCTAAGTGTGGGATCCTCTGTGTGAGGGAAAAGCCATGGCGTGCCCTAAGTGGGCCATAGGCCCAAAGATGATCAATAATTACCATTCAAAGCCCATTCTCATCCTACCAACACACTTGCATACTGTGTACACCACAGCGCTTTGCTGATCAATTGAAAATAAGTGTCATTTACTTTTGCATGTTTTACAAATTACATGAGCAGACCCAGGAGTGTCTTTCTCGATCTCTCTTTATGCATTTATTTGTCTTCTGTTCCATTAGTTGTTCATGTTTGGCAATATGAGACAGAAAAGCAATCGTTCTGTTGCAAACGTATGCATTTTCCCTGTCCTTGTTTCCTTGTGTGGGTGTGTGGGTGTGTGTGTGCGTGTGTGTGTGTGTGTGTGTGCATGTGCGTGTGTTACAATTCACCCATGTGTTTGTGTGTTTGAAGGGTCAGACTAAATGGATGTATTATTAGTAACCATTCTGCATTTGGTCACTGATGTTCTCAGGCGCAGCAATCAGATCACTTAAGAGACTACTTGGTCTGTGGCCCAAAGGTTCCTGTCTCTCCCTGTATGGCTCTATTGCTCTCTTTTTTCCTGGTATTCTTCAATGCTCCTCTCCAGCACACAGAAAAACCCCAGCAGCCATGGCCATCAACCCTTATCTTCTTCCTTTGCCACTTCTCCTCTTTACCACCCTTGTCCTTTACCTTCATGGGGGAGAAGGACAAGGTCATGAAGATAAACATAAAAAAGTGAAAGTGGATGAGAGAAAGACACACACACTCACACACACACACACGGCCTCTGGGCAAGTGTGATGAGAGGCTTGCTAGCCTAGCAAATAATGACCATTTTATATATAAAGCCCTTTTTTGCTAAATTTTGCTTGCTGCTTTGCTAGAGTTTGGGTGAAAAGTGTCTTAACCCCTGTGATCCTGGAAAAAAATGAAACTTTTGAGACTGTTGATGCAAACCAATACAGTCATTGGAGCCTTTATTAGGCAAATATTCTTAATTCCCTTCTAACAAAAGTAGCCAATCACCTAATCAGCTGTTGAAATAACTAATCACTACAGCCAAGATATGAACCTTGATTTTTCAGCTAAGAAGCTGAAGTGTGAGGTTGTACAGTATCAAATTAGGCACGTTTCCACTATCAGAACTTCAGGGTAATTTGACCAGATCTTTTTCTGGCGGGGTAATCTGTCGGCTCGCTCCTCTCAGCCGCCGTGTCTCCATACACAATTGATCCTTTATGGAATCAGCTAAGAAATCCGCATATCAAGACCGTTTCAGCAGCGAGTAGTATCACTGATCAGAACCAAAAGGTGCCCAGAGCAGCAGAAATAACAAAAGATCGACATGGAAGAAGCAGGACTTGTTGCTGTTTTTTTTGCTGTCGTTATAAACTGCTTCACCAGTAACTCTTCTTATTTTTACAAAGCCAGTTGTTTGGCGACGTTTGCTCATTTCCCTCTAAGTTACAACCAATCAGCGCGACTTAACCGCAGCTCCTGCCCAGCGACTCTACCGGGCTTTTTCCGAGTACATACCCCCAGACTGGTACTGGTTGGTTAAATGATCCCCAAAACGGCCCTGTTGGCCTGGCCCGGTGAAGTGGAGACACATGCATATTGGGAAGGTCCAATAAAATTATCCTGAAGTTCCGATAGTGGAAACACTCCTATTCTCTCAGCTAGATTTACGTCAACACACCGTTTAGACTCTGGAACCCAACCCTTGGAGAAGGTCTGGCGTTGGCCGTTTGTTGAAATGCTCAAATGTAAAGCTACACAAAATATCAAATCACTGTGATATTATTGTCCACAACATAGCAGTCAAAATTGACTGCTTAGATGCAATAGTACATAGGATATATTTCCGGTGCTATCATTAAAACTTGTCAGTAGTATATTTGATCACTTGACTGACCTTTTAATGTCCTAAAGATCCAAATGCTCAGGGAAAATGCTGAGGGAGTTGTGTTATCAGAAAAGAAAGAGAAGAGTAAGGAACATGTGGGTTGACTGCAATCAAAATTGCCTTTGCAGTCTTAAACAAAAATATTGTAAAACCTTGTTTTCCTCAAATCAAGCAGCCCCACTCACAAGTCCCTTGCTCAGCGCCTCAGTGTTGGTGTCCTCACTAATGTGTGAGAGGGTTGGCTTTTTGTGGCTTTGATTTGCGAAAGAGGAGACTTTGACTTTTTTGTTTTGTTTTCTTTGAGTCTCTTGAAAATGCCCATAAAGGGTTGCCTGTGGGAATTCTGCTGAACTCCTGGTATATTGCAGTGTCCATGTGGGAAATGGCCCCTCAAGAGGTGTGTTTGGGAAACATCTCTATAACAGCTCTGAGAACAAGGCAGTCAGCTCAATGCGATGACCTGGCCTACAAAGATTCACAATTTTTCTGATCGAAGCAGTTATGGGGTGTACCAGAATGAACATACCATCACTTTACAGCCTAGCAGATCCAAAAGAACTGCTGCAAACAATTTCTTGGCAGATGGCAGGAAATGGATACAAGTCTTGTGTTTTTGCCTTAACTGGTCACAGATTTGGACATTTCAAACCAATAGGCAGTGTTCACATGCCGCTGATCGTGTATTTTTGAAATATCCAAGTCAGCTGTACTTTTCTTTTATGCGTAACAAAGTGTGTACAAGCAAACATGTTATCAGATAAGAATGTCTTTGTTTGTAGCTGGACAACAAAACACACAGTTAATAATTACTTTAAGCGTACATCAAACACCATGTCGGCATAAAAGAACTGCTTAATCACATCTCTCTGAAGTCTGGCTCCTCTTCGTTGTTTTATTTAACTTAAGTGCCGTGGTATCTGTAACAGATGTTTTAATTTATGTACTTTGCGGTATCTCTCGTCATTGTCGGATTTATGCAGTTTTCCATCATATTTTTCATAACATGTAATTGTCTGACCCAGGGGTCTCCAACTCCAGTTGTCGAGAGCTACCATCCTGCAGCTTTTAGATGCATCCCTGCTCCAACACACCTGAATCAAATGAATGGCTCATTACCAGGGCTTTCCTAAAGTTGATGGCATGCTGCAGAGGTAATTCAATCATTTGATTCAGCTATGTTGGTGCAGGGATGCATCTAAAGGTTGCAGGTCAGTAGTTCTCGAGGACTGGAGTTGGAGACCCCTGTTCTGACCAGTTAAAGAAGTCTACATGGCTACAAGTGCTCCTCTGTGGTTCTTTGGTACGCAGATACTTCATTGTGGCTAGAAAGATGTGTATTCCTTCTAATGAGTGCCAACTATTAGTACATTTTTAAAATGCTCTTTAACTAGGCTGGCCAAACTGGGGCCCGAAGACCAAAATTTGCCACCCAAGCCATTTCATTTGGCCCACTAGCGGTTGTCTTGGAAATAGTGTAAAACCCTACATTTTTCTGTCAGCCAACTAGTCTTTACACATGCTCCTCTATTGCTGATACTGTTTGTAATAAATGGGCCCAATAAGTATATGTTGGACTACATGTAATCCTCCCTCATAGTGCTTACATTATATTCCACATATCACTTAAGATTTAAATTAAAGTACAGGCAACTACAAGAGACATTTAGATTAGATTTATGCATGCATGTACATTTGCACACTTTGTAAGACTATCCAGCAATTTAAAGCAAAAGCTGCTGGATTTGTTGCCTTTTCTTTGGCGTGTGACGAGAGCACGGACATTTCGGACTCTCACCGGGAGTGAATGAAAACATGGAAATAACTCAGGAACTGGCTGGACTTGAGACGCTGCGCAGCACAAGAAAAAGTGAGGATTTGTTTGCAGCCGTTGAGCGAGTACTGGATACGAACGGGCTGATCGGATTAAAAAAATTACACATTCTTGTGTTTATAACGATGTTAATGATTTAATCAAGTGATAGAAGAAAGTGTTCTACCAGCACCTCACATGATAAAAGTGCAGTTATTGTGTTTGATATTATGTGAAATACGGTATGTCAGTAAGTGCTCTTACTACTTGGACCATGACTTTGAATTGCGCTGAAGTGACATTTCTCAACCCTTCACTGTAAGTGTGGACTCAGCACCTGATCACATTCAAATGCAACTAATTGAGTTTCGGTGTGATTCTGAGCTACGCAATAAATTCACGTCACTACACCTGAAAGCCTTCTACACACGTCTCTTCAGAAGGGTACTCAGACATTAGGACACATGCACAGGTGATTTTATCTTTGTTTGACAGCACTTACATCTGTTAACAGACTTTTAGTGTAATGTATCTTAACAAGTCCAAGCTTAGAAGCACTCTGACGGACGCACACCTACAGGACATCCTCAACCTCTCAGTGAGACAGCTGCAGCCTAATATTGAGAGCCTGATAAATGCCAAAGAACAGCTTCACGATTCTCACTAGCAGTGTCATTTTATTGTTGCTTTTATTACCTCTCCCAAGGAGGTTATGTCTTTGCCAGGTTTTTTTTGTTTGTCTATCTGTTAGTTAAATTTTTAGGAAATGTCTGCAATGGGACCAGGAACAAGTGATTAGAATTTGGGGTTGATCTGAAAACATTACTGAAAAAGTTATTTTCGTGACTAACTACTGAACTAATAATGATAAAGTGTTTCTAGTTGTTGTGTGCTGTTGGGCAGGCAATCTTTGACACTTTGCACTACATATGAGTACAATCAAATACTAAAGTGTGTTCTAAATGTCTATATATGACTTATTGTCATATGATGTTTAATGTTATTTAAGTAGGAAGGAAGGTTAAATAACTGTATATTAAATAAAATCACTTTACTTTTAGTATTTTTATTTAGTGTAAATTATTGTTACATTTGGCCCTTGGCCCTCTGATAGAGTCTCATTTTGGCCCTCTGAGGGAAAAGGTTTGGGCACATCTGCTCTATGGGTATTGAAAGAAACTTTTAAAGAGCACTATGGAGAATTTATGTCTGCACTGAAGTAAGATATTTAGATGTACACCTTTGTGTGTCCACAAGCATGCCCATTCATACAGAAATCAAGATGATAAAAACATATCTTCACTGGATCTGGGATTCTCTTTAGTTATTGTCAAATTAAGCACCAAGAATCTAGTGATTTTGATGAATTTGTGCTTCATACAAGTATGTTCATGGGACGGAGAAAAACAAGACAGGAGGCGACATAGAAAAAGAGAATGTCTAATAGAGATATATCATTACACTGTTATATGTGTAATCTATTGTGCTGCCATTGAACAGCAGCAGCATGCGTTTGGCAGTAGGCCATACACACACACACGCGCGCTGTGCCTCCAGTGGGGACGTAATAGATGGTGTGAGTGTATTAGTCGCTACAGTCCAAGTGTTAAGTGCTGGCCTGGTGTGTGTGAGATCGATGACAGCCGGGCGACCCCTCATTCTGACACACACACATATAGACACGCAGAGAGAGCTGTGACACACAGCCCGAGGTCAGGGTTCATACGCAAACATATCAGTCTCTAAAACACACATAGACATCTCTATCTTTCTCTCTCTCTCTCGGTGTATATATAACTGGATCAAAACGTTTTGTGTCTATTACACATGCACACGCGTACACGCACAACCATCCATATACCCATCTTGTCCTGAGACTGCAGGGAGGGGCCTGCTGTCAAGCACCGGTGGTCCATCGATACTCGGGCAGAGCACTAATGCCTGCTGTCTGCTGATGGATGCTGGCCTGCCTCCAGGGACCATTAGACTCAATGGGACAGAGACAAACACACACGCATATACACACATTACATCAAAATGAAACACATAAACACAACCAGTACTCTGATGTGCCACCAAATCATAGTATTTGCAGGCTTAAACCTCACAAATACATACAATAAAGACATTACTGCACATTTGTATTTTAATCAACATAACGTTGTCATACTAAAGCAGGTTCATAAAGTCAAATAGGAGTGAGGAAACTTACTCATAATTGTTTGACATTGCAATGGCGAATCATAAAAAAAGAGTATTTCACAATTACCAAGCATTGCATTATTTGCCACTACACATTCATTGATTAAACCTAATAAAGTTCATATACAAGTTAGACATCATGTTACAATAAAATGGCTTGAAATAAAAAAGATGTACAACTAAACAAATCACATGTAAGACAAAATGATTAAAAAAGGTATGCAAGGTATGTAAAAATAAATGAGTTTAAAAAGTCTGTCCGTCCATTTATCAATCCGTCCATCCTTCCCTCACTCCCAAAAAATCTAAAACATGTAAGTAATAGCAGATAAAAAAAAGGAGAACATGAAAATAGCCAGGAAATCTAATTCCACCTTTTCCTTTACATCGAGTCTAACCTACAAGTAGTGACAGATAGAACCCAGATTAGGCCCCTTCAGAGACCTGGAGACGTCTTATGGGGTTATCAGAACTGCAAATCCTTCACATTACATGAGTTACATGAGTGTGACAGTTCTGACAGGTATAAGCAAGCACAAAATTTTCATGGTAAAATTATGCTTTTTTATTATTGTGCTCTCAGCATATCTGGACCCTGGGTGAAAAATGGAGAAGCTTGTTAGCGCCAGTTGGTCACTGATCCATTAAGTGTTCCTAATGCAGGCTTGCATCTCTTGATCATCAGATCATTTAAAGGACTTGCCCTGCTGGCGTCATTCCAAAACCCCTGTCATCAAAGTCACACCAGAATGGCAACGGTCAAAAATTGTTTGTTGTAAGACTTTTTGCAGTGTGACTGCTATGCACTTCCCCTCCTGCCACTACTCGGGCACCCAGCAGCGGAGGAGTGCACACACCTCCAAATTGCCAAATGGAGTGGTTGCTGAAAAAACTGGGGAAAGTTGTCAGCTTCAGTCATGCTGTTAGTAGGAAGCCCTGGTATCAGATATATAGTCGAGGACACACAGAATGAATAGCAGAGGGAAGAAGAGGGAAAAAAAGTGTGACTTTTAGCTGAACTGCAATTCAGACACAATTAGTCCTACTCTTATCTACCGTACGGTGGAACCTTGGTTCTTTCTTACGTTCTCATTTACAACTCCTCATTTTTACAGCTCCCATTTAATCCGTCCGGTTCAAAAGCTCACAGATATGTGTTACATGTCGGGTTTTTTTGGAGTGTCCAGCTCAGCAGCTTATTGGGTGGATTCGCTGAAACACAAATGTGCTGAAGTAGGAGAAAAAGAATAGAGGAGAAAAATACAAGACAAGACTCTGACATGTTTTCTGTAAGACCTCACCTCCAGGCCCCACATCCTGAATATTTTTATATCTCCATATTGGTTTCATGTCAAAGTGAGACTTCAGTTTAAACCCAACATAACTATCTATGAATTCACTAACCATTAGAGCTCTGTAGTGATGAGAGACCTTTTAACTTCTTGTACTCTCTTTAGAATGTGTTTGATGTAATTTGGTCTAGGCATTTTAGTTGTTACTAATGCCACACGGGCACTGTGTTTTCACTGTTCTGGGTGAGGTGCTCCCTTGGATGCCTTAACTTACTTCTAAAGATTCTCCTCTCAAAGGGTTTATGAGTGTGGTCTAGGGCTTGACAATATAGGAAAAGAGCATATCGCTTAAAAGACAAGTCATATTGATCGATTTTGATAATTATTGATAATGATCAAAAAATATAGAAAAAATATTTCAAGTGCAACCCTGGTCATTTTCATCTATTCATTAATAAACAGATTTTAGTACACACAAAAACAAAATTCAGTTCAGCCCTTTATTCAAACACCTTTTTGTACCATAACTGAAAGTTTGTAAGAAATAAAAACAGATCAAGTTAAGAGACCTGAGTGACATCAGTAAATACCAAGGGGCAAACTCCGACCAAATCTGAAGCCAATGTGGACATGACAAAAATTGCACTTGATCTATCAATCAATTTATCGATTGATTGATATATTATAGTTGAATTATCGTCCAGCCCTAGTGCGATCCATTTGGTTCACGTGTCTTTTCTTTGTTTTGCTGATTTTTGCCTCAAATTGGGGCTTTTTTCTGATGGTGAAGCAAGATTTAAAAAGGTGTGTTACAAATACAGTTGGAACTAGTACAACAGAACCTCCGGCAGTAAAACTGCCAAAATGCAAAAGGCTACTGCCAACGTTCTTCACAGTTGCAATGGATTTCTCAGGCTTGGAAGTTTCCTCCTTTTCCTCAAAATGCAAAAATTTGAATTATGGCCTAACACTTTAATAGGTCTTTAAGGTCTTTGTCCCTCCCAGAGTACAAGTGATATTTGGCTTTTAATGTTGTTTTTGGAGTGATGGCTTCCTTCTCTCTGGGTGGTCTTTCAGCCTACGTTGGTACACGACTTGTTTCACTGTGTATGATGAGACCATCTTAACAGTTTGAGCCAACATCTTCACAAAGCCTTTTGATCTTGTTCTGGGGTTGATATCGCAAATTTCAGAACGGAACAAGTTAATCTCTTAAAAACAGAACTAAGGCTGCACAATATATCACGATTATATATCGTCTTTGGAATATCGGTATGTGCAATATTTATATCGCCAAGGACTGTTTGGAGTGCAATGACTGTTAATTAATATATACCTAGTGTTATAAATTTGCATTTTACATACCAATGTAAAATTTAGCCAGTTGGACAGAGTCTCACAGCAACAGATGCTCATACTGGACACAAAGGAGATTGCCCAAAATGCTAAAAGTCACAGAGAGTTGGAAGCACAGATTGTAAGAGAAGAAACTTAACCTTAACCCCTAACCTTAGTCCTTAACTCTCTGATGGCTGGACATTCTGATACTGATCATACTTGATTATACTTGCATATAATTGTTTCAACTTTGCACATTCAGATCCAGTATAATTCAAATTGTAATAAAGTAATACAATTCCGTTCATAATGTAATACCTATTGAGAAAAAGTTGTCTATAGACAGTAGGGATGGGCATTCGATTAAACTGTCTTCATCGATCAACGGGAGAGTTAAAGATCGATTTTTGTTTAATCATTGATATTTTTATATTAAAATTCATTGTTCATAGGCTATATTAAAATGCAGTGAGAATAGAAAAATAGCGTGTTTCCTCATTGAGACCTTCATTACAAGTGGGACACCTCTTGTGGAAGTTAAACGGAATTAATTCACGGTAGTTGCACAAAGAAAATATGCGCTATAAGCAGCGGAGCCGACAGCTAAAAGACTGTACTCATTAACACAACTGACGCTCATATTTTTCTTCTCCCAAAAAGTGAAGAAAAAAAAGTAATGTTAAACAATAACTTAATAAAAAAAATATATAAAAGGCTACTTATAGGTCTGATAGTTTTGTGTTACATTTGGCAGAAAGAGTCGAGAAAGAGGATGAGAGAGATCAGCGTACCTAACAATGAATTAGGCTCATTAACAGAGTAAAAAAGACAAAACAAAAGAAACCGTAACTTATATACAGCTTTAGCATCAGTCTACTGATTTTTGTTGAGAAAGATGAACATGTTAACATGCGCTGGGGTCAGAAGCGAAATCAGCCTGGTGACCAGACTGACGGTCACCAGGCTGCTGTCGCGTCTGATCTGCAGCGCCGAGATCACCTGCTGTGAGGGGACAGACGTCGCTGTCATACACACACCTCCGTGCTAACTTGGCAAGCCTCTGGAA
Source organism: Valencia hispanica (assembly GCA_963556495.2). NCBI lineage: Eukaryota > Metazoa > Chordata > Actinopteri > Cyprinodontiformes > Valenciidae > Valencia > Valencia hispanica. Next base: position 37,403,382 of record OY747711.1, read on the forward strand.
TCTTGTTTAATTCATTTTCCACCAGTCTGTAGGGGTGCAATCCAGGGGTGGAGGAGCCTCCCTCAGAAAGTAATTGGTGAGTAAGTTTCTCTGCTCGTTGTGCATCTCGGCTCCTCCGTGCTAACACCGACTTGATGCTAGGTTGAGACCAAGAGCAAGATGCTCCACTTCTAACCAGGATTGGAAGTGCGTTCAAGTACTTATACACAGCTTTGCAGTGTTGGCAGTGAACCGAGACTTCTTTGTTTTTTTTTTTTTTTTGTCAAAGTGGTCCCACACCACACATTGCTGCGACCTCTTCATGACAATGCTACTTTTGAAACACACTGGAGTCGGCCTGTGGGTTTTATTTTCAGTCATCGCCCTCGTGTGGTAAAGTGTTTAATTACGGCCACATAGCAAAATTTATTGCATTCCTTCAAAACTCACACTATGCAACAGAACATGCGTTAATTGATCGGTAAAAAAAATTTAATCGATGAAATTCTTAACGATCAATTAATCGATCGTCGATTAATTATGCTCATCCCTAATAGACAGAATAAACTTTTGTTTTCATGCCTCATCTAAATAAAAACAAGATCTTAGTGCTTTAATAATCCCATCGTCTTAATACATTAAGAGAGCAAAAGAGGAAACCTAAAAACTTCCGTCCGGTGTTTTGTAGAATTTCCATATTAAATAAAATAAGATGTTTCAAAGCTGAAAGGTGCAGAGAAGGAACTTGATGCTCAGGATTTGTTGGTCAAAGGTTACATGTGGAAGCCGCAGTGGATGCCGCTTCTTTGCTTTTGTTACTCGGTTTCTCTGCTGACTGATAAAACATAGAAACAAAGCATATACGATGCATAGGCGCAGTCCTGCAGAATGAATGGGAGGAGATGAGCGGAGTGAGCAACACAGCACAGATGAAAACAACATGAAAGATGACGAGCAAGAAAACAGTGAAAGGACACCTTGAGAGCAGGCAAAGAGAGCGAGATGGGTCCTGACAGGGGTGGAGGACTGTCTGTAGATCTGCCTGCATCCAATCCGGGCGCCTGCGGGCATCATCACCGTCCCGACGCACACAAACACACAAATGCACACACAGATGCGCAGTGATAACCCATCACAATTGGCCAAGTGTTGTTTAATCCAACCTGACTTGCACTCGACAGAAAAAGCAAATTCACTTCCACTCAGTCTGAAAAAAACCCGAGCACTCTTCACATAAATGGCAGCGCTCTGAATTACCCTGTTTGTGCGTGTGTGTGTCTGTGTGTGCGCGTGTGTAGGGCGTGTGCGGTTGTTGGTATGTACATATACACACAGCTCAAGTTAGTATTTTTGTGATAATTTTTTTCGGTGTGTCTGTGCGGGTGTTTACATGTATTGGTGTTGACAGGCTCTTCAGCAGTACCCCCTTCATTGTTTGACAGGCAGATAGCTGGGCTGCTCTGCTCCCTATTGTTAGGGGGCTGTCATTAAACCCTGCTCGTACAGCCAGTTACACTGTCTGTGTGTGTCCATAGACCGTCTGCTTATCATGAAGTTTGCTTCTTCATTTTGGACAACTTCAAAAGGATTTCCAACCTGTTAACAGTTAAAGAGCCGTTTTACTGTTTCTATGAAAGAGTATTTGCACAGATGGGTGTGTATGTTGGAGTTGTTTATCTTTGCCACAATGAGAGGAGTGGAAGATCAGTCTGACAAGCCATTGTTTAACAGGCTGTAGCGCTCTGCTCTGCTGTACTCCCCTCTCCTCTCCATTGTTATGTGACTTTTCATTAAGCCCTTGTTGGGCCGTCGAATTGAGCAGGAGTGCTTGTTAGCCACTGCGCCGTCGCTTGTGGAGAAGAGTAGGTGAACTGAACTCAACCACATGCACATAGACACATGCAGAGGTACAAGAGGGCAGAGGCAAAGAGTGGGTGCCGCGCATGTGGAAAATCATTTTTACTCACTTTCTGTGCTGCCCGATGCTTTATTAATGTATGGCCTTTGTTGATTTTTCATTCATCACCTTCTATTTCGTTTTGATTTGTTGTACGTCTGGTAGGGCTGGACGATATAGAAAAAGAGCATATCGATAAAGGGAATAGTCATATGGATCGATATCGATAATTGTCGATAAATATCACAAAACGTAAAAAATATCTTTTAAGTGCCTCCCCGGTCATTTTGTTATTCTTCAATGAACTAATTTTAACTAAGAATTAAATTAATTCATTTTTCAAACACCTCTTTTTATCATGAATAATTTTGTAAGACATAGAAACAAATAAAGACACCTGAGTAACATCAGTAAATACAAAGAAAAGTCATATTATTAACCATTATATTATATATTTTGTTAGTAATTGAAATTAAAGGCTTATCTTGATGCCTTTTTAATCTTTTAAACATTTTATGACACGTTATAATATCAATGGCTGAAACCTTTGGTTTAGTTTGTCAATAAAGCTTAGGCTATGTGCACACGTAGCCGTTTTTTTTTTAAACGAATATTTTCACTACCTCGTAAAAAAAAAAAATCTCCGTCCACACCTAACCGCATAAAGTGTGTTGTTAAGCACATTCATAGACATGCTAAACCTGTAGGGGGCAGTAGTTCCCCCAAATCCTATCCACTCAGAGTAACTTTCTATGTTCTAACCTAACTTCTACATGAGCTTGAAAAAGCTAGCAAGCAAAAAGCACTTGGACAATTGATGATGCCACATCTCTGAGGGCTTAAATGCTGTTTCTGAATGTAAACCATAGACTGTATAATTAGGTGTAAACACAGATAGCACAAGTGATGTTGGAGCATTTTTGTCCCGGAAAGTGACGTTGCGGAGCTGAAAACTCCGGTTATTTCTGTCCATACGCAAACACTTAAAACAAAGAAAACGCAAATCTCCGCTTTGGCCGGAGTTTTTATAAATAATCGTTTTCTGTGATAAAAACAGGGTTTTCGTGTAAATGAGAGGCCAAACCGCAGGGAAATATCTGCGTTTTTCCTTCGTGTAAACGGGGCCTTATTCTAATTCATTTCAGCCGGCTGGCCTATCCAACCCTGTTGGGATTTTTAAAGCGTTTTCCGCTTCTGAGGACCGGGGGCAGAACCGAGGGGGGACGTTTGAAAAGCCACAGGCTTTGTTAGCAGCGCGACCTGGGTAAGTTTCCTGTGTCTCTCTGTAACGGATTCGCAGCGAGTCGGGAGAGGGGGGTCCTGCTAAGACAACTCATCGTAGTATTTGGTTTATTATTGCTACATTTAGTGTTTTAGTGCGTCGAGGATCAATCAAAACGGGATGCAACCTTTACCTGAGTCACTGAACATTTATCCGGAACAACTTCCTCCGCTGCTCCCTTGCTGTGACATGTGACCGACGTGAAGTTACGGCGATGGTTCGCTTAGGGACTATCAATAAAGTATGTTTCAGCTCAAATCATTTCATCCTTTTTGTGGTTTGAAAGGAGAGAGGGGTGGCTGACAGAGCTGCCTATCAGTGGTAATGATTTATTTGGAGTAAGTAATAATTGTTGTATTAAGCTACCTGATAGGCTATAATGAAAAAATGAAGGAAAACTTTTTTTTTCTATCGAACTTTTTTTATCGACGCCTTTTTTTTCTATCGCACCACACGTCTATCGATCGATATATATTGCTATCGAATTATCGCCCAGCCCTAACGCCTGGGCTGTTTACCTGGTGACCCGTCCAGCTGTGTTTTGACAGAAGCTCAAGAGTGAAACAGACGAGCAGGCAAACAGCCAGCCACTCCACTATCCCCCTCTAATCCACTTCCCACGTCTAAGGGAACCAGGACAAGCCTGTGACATCACTTCCTGCTCAGGACAATCATTCAGGAACAAACTGGGAGCCTCCAGAAGCGCTGTCTTTGCCATAACAAGTCTGACTGCACCCTGAGCGACACACTTATTCACACACACACACACACACACACGGTCACAAGCGGACACTATTGTTAGAGCTTATCCACAGTTAGGGACTGTTTATTGACATAATTTTCAGGCATTGTATGTATCTGTCTGGGTGGCTGCTCTCACTTCCCCTATGCTTTTCTGTCTGATTCTTATTTTGTCAGCTTCATTGCTGTGAACTCCTCTTTTGGTTGGATGCTTTTTGAATTTTTTATTTTTTATTTTTGGCTTTAGCAGCTGCAAATGTAGACAACCTGATCTTTAATGTGGTTTGATTTGGAGCAGCAGATAGGCACTTTAATGTCTGAAGAAGTGCAAGATGTCCAGTGTGTTTACCGTGAAGCTGTTGAGTCACCAATCTGAGTCTGTTTTTTTTCAGGTCTATGTTGTATAAATGGTTACAGTGCCATGAGAGTTATAAATTCCACTTGAACTTTTCCACATTTTATCAGGTTCCCATCACAAACTTTAGTATATTGTATTGGAATTTATAGTGATGTACCAGCAAAAACCAGTGCATATTTGTGAAGTGGAAGTAAATTATAGCCTACATGGTATTCAATGGGGTTCGGGAACCCAAAGCCACTCACAAAAAAAACCTAAAATCTGCACATTCCTGAGACTCCCTCTTAAAACGCATATAACTGCTTATTTTAATAGTTCAAAAACCAACTATACCTTAATATGCATTAATAAGCACACTGAAAACCATCCTGGCACTACGTCAGAAGCTAAAATCTACAGTCTACAGTTTATTATTTCTGCTCTTGGGGAAATGGCCGGTCAGTTCAAAGGAGAATAAATGGTTTGCCTGGACTGGCTGCTTTGCAAACACCACACAATAGCATGCCAAGTAGCTTTGCGTCTAGGTATATACGCTTCCCAAGCTGCATTTTCCTTTAAACACTTTTGATGAGTTTTCCGTTAATAATTTGGAGATACGTACCGCGTGAAAATCCGCAAATACCGAGCCGCGAATAGGCAAGGTTTCATCGTAATCTGAACCATGTGCATATATTTAGCCCCATGGCTCAGTACTTTGTAGACCAAACTTTCATTGTGATTACAGCGATCGGTCTTTTTTGTGTCTCTACCAGGTTTACGCTTTGATTAGTTGACGTTTTTGCCTACTCTAGCTCGAGCTCAGTTATACTGGATAAAAAGCCTTATTGGACACCAATTTTTCCACAGATTCTCCATTGGAATTAGGTCGCTCTGGCTGTATGCTTAGAGCCTTTGTCTGCTTCTGGAATGGGAACTTTTAACCCATCTACAGTCTTTCACAGTCTTTTTAATGTTTAATGATTGTACGTCCTTGCTTAAGAAAAGCATCTCCACAGCATGATGTTGCCACTACCATGTTTCACCATGAGGATAATTTGTTCTGAGTGATGTATAGAGTTAGTTTTCCACCTCATAAAACCACATTTTTGTCTCATATGACTTATTTTTCTTTTTGCTGCTCCTTCATGGAGTCATGGACAGCCATTTCTTGGTAGGTTTACGGGTGTGCCATGCTCTTTCCTTTTCCAGAGGATGGACGTAACATTCTCCTTGAGATCTAAGCTTAAATGAGCAAAAATTGTTTAAACTTTTTCACAACTTTATTCTTGGCCTGTCTGCTGTGGTCCTTACTGTTGATGACGCTGTTTGTTCTTTAATGCTCTTTATATGATTTCTTAGGCCTCCACGGAACTGCTATTTTTGTTGCTGAGATTCAATTACACTAACAAGTGTGCTGTACTTACTATTAAGGAGACGTCTGAAGGAAGTTGGTTTATTGGTATTTGTATTGAGGGAAATCAGATTAAAGCAGGCAACATGCACTTAGCTTTGAAGTTATAACACGACAAAATGTGTTAAAAGTTCAAGGGATGTGGATGCTTTAGCAAGGTGCTGTAGGTAAACTGGAATATAAAATAGGGGTTGTTATGAACATGAAATTGCAGAAGTATTTGTTTGTTTTCTGCTCACCTTGATTGACTTTGCTGCATTTTATCTAAGTTAAAATATATATTCTTCGGACTTTATAGACATTGTTAAGGACTGGTTTGGGTCTTCTCCCCATGTGCAGTGCCACTTTTGGCCTGAGGGTGGGAGCAGTGGCTGCAGTTTTGCAACCTCAAGCACACTTGGAACTCTCTCTGTACAACTGCAACCTTTCCTTCCTGGTAAATGGACAGCATATGCAACTGGGAATGTGTGCAAGCTGTAGGACTCTTCTGTAAGGAGTTGCTTTATTTTTACTTGTCTGCTGCCAATGAGGGCTTTAAAGGAATGCGTTAATTTTCTTTCTTTGTTCTGTTCCTCTTTAATTGTTGGCATGTTATTGGGATCAGTTCTAGCACAAAGGGCTACAAGTTGACTGCACATTGTCACTCACTACATATGGGTTTTGATGCATGCTCCTATGTCTGCTTTTAATTGATTGGCCTGTTGTTATGAATCTGCTTTTGGTGGCCATCAGTCAATACTCACAGGCCCTTAGTATTCCTGGATGAGACAAAGAAAGGAATAGAAGGAAAGAAAGGAAAGGAGGGTAAGATATCGATCAGGTGCAGGATGCATCAAAATCCAACTTTACCTGACCTTCCAAACTGCTGTCATCATCATGCAGCACAACACTAATGTCCCCGTCTTCCCTTGCTTTCTTCTTGCCTTGATCACTCCACTGTCCTTTTGTCTCAGCTCTGTTTGGAGTGTGTGTGTTTCTGTCTGTGTGTGTGTGTGTGTGTGTGTGTGTGTGAGTGCGTGTATGCTTGAGCTCCAGATAAAGCCTAAATTGAGCTGTTTTGATTGTTCGCTGAGAGTGCCCGCAGCACAAGGCCCCTCGGCTCAGAAGCGCACACACACTCACTAACGTTCAGTGACTCTCTGCTTGTCTTTTTATTAAGTGGTGCTGGCAACAGCAAGAAAAAATTCTTGTAATTACAAGTCAGAATAACTTTCTATCTCAGGAATTAGGCAGGCTATTTGTTAACACCCATCTCAGGCTCTGTATATCTTTGTTTGTTTGCAACCACTAATTAGGGTGTACACATCTTGTTTTTTTTTCCAGCTTAGGGCTTTAATATGTGGAAGGTTGTTGCTGGAAGGTTACCTGGAGAAAAAACATATTTTAGACACTCTGGAAATCACTCTTGAAATCAAGGCCATCCTTAACTAAAGGCATCAAATGTTCAGTAGTTAGGAATTTTCTAATTCGTAATATGATTTGATAGGAAAAAATTGTTGAAATAGCGACTGAATATTATGTCTCTGCAAATAAACAGTCACATCACATTCAAACAACATTCCTAAACTTTATTCTCATGCCACAGATACCTTTTCTAAGTTGGCACTGAAAACATACCTCTTTGTCAACTTTCTTTAAATGACTAACAGGTGGAAACTCTGAGAAATACACGTTTCCTCTTCAGTTTTCATGTTCTTAATGGTTTAGCTACAAAATGTGCTGTTATGGACTGAGGACAGCAGCTCATGTAATGTGTTCTGTTTTTTCGGTGAAAATAATCATCAAATGAGAAAGACTGCCACACTCAAGTTGACAAGTCATTCATGTTAAAACTGTTTAGTTTTAATGCAGATGTAAACAGGAGCATTAAGCTACAAACTGACCTACTGAAGGGTTTTGATACAAAGGGAGAAAGACATGTGTACAGGTGTAACACTAGATTTAGCTCAAGACATGAGAATAGACATGATGTTGGGTTCATGCGATTGAGACTTTTGGAATAGCAGAAAGTTGTTTTTTTAATGTAATAGGGTTTCACTCTGACAAAAATGTTTTTTTTGGGGGGTGCTGGTCTAATTTTAAGGCTTTCTAATGTAAAAAAAAAAGGGGTTCATAAATCTCAAACTGTGTTTTAGCTGTGTTTGGTCAGTGTATTTATTTCAGCTTTTATTAGCCATCAGCTCAAAAGGACAACAATTCCTTTCTTTGCTAAAATTAGATTGCTCAAATATAGATAGTAGAGAATGTCGAGCTCAAAGTGCTCACCTTCACGTCCGAGGCTCATCAATAAAAGCTTACACTTGGTTCAACAGACAAATGCCGACGAATGGATGGCGTGTCACCATATAGACTTCACTTTTGAAGAAAAAACGTGGTGTTTTTGAGATCTTGTCCCACAAGATTTTAAGAGCCAGAATGGTTCGCATGTTCCCCCTGTGCATGCGTGGGTTCCCTCCGAGTACCTTGGCTTCCTCCTACAGTCCAAAAACATGACTGTTAGGTTAATGTGTGTTCTAAATTGTCATTGCATAGTCCTTCGGCAGGGTTTACAAGTCTGATTCTGAGTCTATCGATTGCTGCCAGATGACTAAGATGTATTCAGAGAACAGTTGGTCCTACCAGAGAGCACCACTGATTTCTTCAAACCTGCCACCCCCTCATCTTCCTCAAGTTCATCCTCAGCCGCCACAATATCACTGAGGCAGAGGTTGTGGAGAAGGTGAATGCTGTTATGACCTACAATGGTATTAAAAACATTAAATGTTTTTGTTGCATTGGTTCTTTAAAAATAACAATTCAGTTGATTTATTCAGAAAGCGGCTATTAGCAACACATCGTCTGGTGTGTGTGTGTGTACGTGTGTGTGTGTACGTGTGTGTGTGTGTATGTGTATATATATATATATATGTGTGTGTATATATTTTTGGCACACAAATAATTTTTAAGCTCGAATGAATATTGGAAAATGTTATAATGTAGTATTTAGTTTATTCATAGTAGATAGTATGTCTGTACATTTGACCACCAGTCATTCAGTCGCTATTATTATCCGTGAAAATAGCTGAAGTCATCATCTAATTCTGTAGATCAAATCAGATTACTTTGCCTGGATATGATTACTTTTCTGCCGAAGATATAAAACATGCCGCCGACTGTAAAACTGCTGTAGCTCCTATGAAATTAAATAAGTCAGTAAAAAACAAGACAAGATTTCAAGCTCCATTTTTACCAGCTTGCGTTTAGTGTCATCACGGTTGCTAGGTGACAGGACATTCACCGGAGTAGGGGCGGGAATAAATCTGAAGGCTAGACCGTCCAAATTCACAGCCGCTATCATCCGGTCTACCCGGTCTACGAAGGAACCGGCCTATGTCGACCGGGTCAGACGGATACTTCGAAAGATGCTGCCCCTGAATTTGGACACAGCCCTTATATGTGAGTGTGTGCGTGCATGGTTGTTTGTTCTGTGTGTCTCTATGTTGCCTTGCGATGGAATGGCGACCTGTCCAGGATGTACCCTGCCTCTCGCCTGATGACCACTGAAGATAGGCACCAGACCCCGTCAACCCCGCCCCCACGACCCTGCAAAAGGTAAGCGGTACAGATCATAGATAGTAATGGTGTGTTTCATTGGTAGTCTGAATTCGGAATTTTTGACTTTCGAATGGGAAAAATCAACTGGAACACCCCCAGAAGTCGGACTTCCCACATGGAAAGTCTGAGATTTTTTTCCTGCCCCGACTTTGACTTTCAGTATTGCTGCCTCTCCCATCAACAATAGTAAGCTGTGGTGGAGTCAGGTTTATTTTACAAGACACATTTGTAAGAATGCATCTAAAATTAATGCTTCATATAGAGCCCGCAACTTTAAACTTTACGGAATAAAAGTGGTGTTTGCCTATGGAAGGTACAGCTTAAAACAATGTTTGTAAGTGGTACTACCAACTATGGCTACCTTGGCCTCGCATTATTGGAATCCCGGCTTATCCGACTATGTTAACTGGAATGTTGTTTACTTGGGCGTGACGTCAAACCCAGCTCCAAGTTCCGACTTCTGAGGTAAATGGAACACACCATTATTCAGGCCGTTTGCTCAGGGAGCCAGCCTACACAAGGCTGCTTTACAGACATACTGCTTGTTGTTTTCTAACTGTAGTTTTACCAAGTAGTGTTACCTTTAATAGAAGTGATCCTGGAGCTCACTTGGTTTCCACACAATGACCTGTCAGGTCGTATCTTTGCTAGATAGTACCCTATTTCATTAGCCTGACAAGCCATCCGATATACAGTATATACACAGTGCTCAAAAAAAAAAGGGAACACTAAAATAACACATCCTAGATCTGAATGAAGGAAATATTCCTGTTAAATACTTTGTTCTTTACATAGTTGAATGTGCTGACAACAAAATCACACAAAAACTATCAATGGAAATCAAATTTATCAACCCATGGAGGTCTGGATTTGGAGTCACATTCAAAATTAAAGTGGAAAAACACACTACAGGCTGATCCAACGTTGATGTAATGTCCTTAAAACAAGTCTAAAGGAGGCTCAGTAGTGTGTGTGGTCTCCACATGCCTGGATGACCTCCATACAACGCCTCGGCATGCTCCTGATGAGGCAGCGGATGGTCTCCTGAGGGATCTCCTCCCAGACCTGGACTAAAGCATCTGCCAACTCCTGGACAGTCTGTGGTGCAACGTGGCGTTGGTGGATGGAGCGAGACATGATGTCCCAGATGTGCTCAATTGGATTCAGGTCTGGGGAACGGGCGGGCCAGTCCATAGCATCAATGCCTTCCTCTTGCAGGAACTGCTGACACACTCCAGCCACATGAGATCTAGCATTGTCCTGCATTAGGAGGAACCCAGGGCCAACAACACCTGCATATGGTCTCACAAGGGGTCAGAGGATCTCATCTCGGTACCTAATAGCAATCAGGCTACCTCTGGTGAGCACATGGAGGGCTGTGCAGCCCCCCAAAGAAATGCCAACCCACACCATTACTGACCCACTGCCAAACCGGTCATGCTTGTGGATGATGCAGGCAGCAGAACGTTCTCTATGGCGTCTCCAGACTCTGTCACTTCTGTCACATGTGCTCAGTGTGAACCTGCTTTCATCTGTGAAGAGCACTGGTCTTGGTGTTTCTGGCAAATGCCAAACGTCCTGCACGGTGTTGGGCTGTAAGCACAACCCCCACCTGTAGACGTTGAGCCCTCATACCACCTTCATGGAGTCTCTTTCTGACTGTTTGAGCAGACACATGCACATTTGTGGCCTTCTGGAGGTCATTTTGCAGAGCTCCGACAGTGCTCGTCTTGTTCCTCCTTGCACAAAGGCGGAGGTAGCGGTCCTGCTGCTGGGTTGTTGCCCTCCTACGGCCTCCTCCACATCTCCTGATGTACTGCCCTGTCTCCTGGTAGTGTCTCCATGCTCTGGACACTACGCTGACAGACACAGCAAACCTTCTTACCACAGCTCGCATTGATGTGCCATCATGGATCAGCTGCACTACCTGAGCCACTTGGGTGGGTTGTAGACTCCGTCTCATGCTACCACTAGAGAGAAAGAACCGCCAGCATTCAAAAGTGACAAAAACATCAGACATCAGTCACCATTCCCTTATTGGGGGTATATATATATATATATATATATATATATATATATATATACTGTTTTCTTTAAAACTTTTTTTTGCATGCAATTGGATAGTGGTAGGACCAATCAGAGCAACAAACAACCTGATGTATTCACAGTGACAGAAATCAATCAACGGGCAGTCCTCCATACACTGTTGAAACAAAGGACTTAAGTGCCTCTATCTCCTCATCTCTCAAAGTAAAGCCGAAGTCTAAATCGTCCAAAGTTGATGCCAAAGCCGTTTCAAACGAGCGCCGTTCCTGAACCGCCACCTTCTTTGTTGTTTTGCTCCGTTACAGCTCTGCCCTAAAGCTGCTAATCCTTCCCAACATCTCTCAACAAACAGAGCGTCGTGATTGGCCTTCCCTACATTTAGCCGAGCCAACGGTAGACTTACTGAGGCTACAATGGAGTGTGGCTAGACCAAACTGCAGAGCAAAATCATTTGCTACTATGGTTTATCTAGATTTCTAGGCTGCCATTTCCTACGTGCAGGTTGCAACTGTATCCCTTCCTGCTTCCATTTTGTACCTAAAAACAAACTATTTTGCACCCATGATGATACAATAGTGCATCAGTCATTTCTCTATATAGTAAAGTATTTCCATGATGTATGTGATACCTAATCATACAAATGTTAAAATCTCACATATATTTTAATTCAGTTGTCTATTGTTGTGTCTAAAACACTTTGTATAACACTTTATGCCTATTTATTTTGGTTCTGATTCCAATTTGATATCATTCACTTATAAATATTGTAAATCTTGATTAAACCGAAAAAACTGTGCGACCTCTTGGTGGTAGGTATTACTTATTAAAATCATTTACAGTATTCGCGGATTCACCTATTCAGAGATTTTCCTGTGGAATATCTAAATTATTTGTGGATGATTTGCCCATTGACTCATTTTTTCTTAAATATTGGAAAGGAAATGCAACTTGGAAAGCTGAAAAAACAGTGCGCAAGCTCCTTGACACACTATTAGCTGCTGTTTGCAATGTAGCCAATCCTGGAGCACCATTAATTTTCCTTGGTGCTGACTAGCTGTTCCTCGAGAAGTGGAAATTAAGAAAACAGTAGATGTTAGCTTCTGCCGTGGACGGTGTCAATTCAGAGTTGGTATGAAACATCCTGCTGATGTCTGATGTTTTTGTCACTTTTGAATGCTGGCGGTTCTTTCACTCTAGTGGTAGCATGAGACGAAGTCTACAACCCACCCAAGTGGCTCAGGTAGTGCAGCTGATCCATTACGTACCACAATGACTCTAGTATGAAACAACTGAAACTGCAAAGGTGCAAAATGTCAAAGGGTCGAAATTATCAACCCTCCTCCATGATTGCCAGTGTTTTTCTGCGACTAGTCAATTCTATAATCTATATCTCTATCTATAACGTGCCCATTTTGTCTTTCTTGTAAAAAAGGCAAAGGTGTAGCCTTCTTTCAACCAGCTGAACAGCAGTGCGCAGCGACAGGTGAGGACAAGCGGTAATGCATAACTTTAAGCTCAGGTCACTGTCTCTGGCATCTTACTAAAAGAAATTAAAAGCGTAACTTTTTAAAAACCTTGCTATATCTTGATAGCAGTAACCGATCCATGCCTTGTTGGCATACCAGTTATGCCTATTACCTGATCTGAGAAGAGTATATCTATGGACCTGCAAAATAATCATCCAAACACCACTTAAAATTTCAAACTGCATCCAGAGGATTTCATGAAATTGGTTTAGGAGAGTAGTGTTTGTGTATGCATTAACGTCGGCATGCAAGGACAAAAAATGAGCTAGACTTTTTCTCTGGCTACATGCACACAAACGTACAAATACACACACAAAATCACTCCAGGGATGATGTCTGGCTAGGTGGATAAAGTAGTGTTATTGTAATTCGATAGATGGCTTTCCCTAAGATAATCTGCCTTAAACAGATGATCATTTTGGGAGTAGATTTGATTGATGTGGGACAGGCAGAAAAAGAACAAGGGAGCAGGAGACAGACAGTGAGTGTATTTTAAGTCCCCTGTGTTTGTGTGTGAGAGAGAACGTCAGAAATAGGAAATTGAAAGGGCTCATACGGTTATGAAACATCATTTTGTGCCAGCTGGACCCAAAGCGATGCTCAAACTGGGACTTCTCTCTTTTCCCCCCCTGTGTCTCTCGTTGTCATTGTTCATTTGACGTTACGTTTTTCTGCCCCTTATTTTGTATCATTCATTTCACAGCATTTCCGGCCGCCTGTGCTTTTTGTGCACGTTTGACTCACATGATTTCAAAAGATTGGCTTCTATTCATTTTGAAGCCGAAGAGCTGGCACACTTGGATGAGCTGTTCAACAGTCTGAAGCATTCTGTCTGAATCAAGGTTACGTTTGGCTCTGCACAGACAAAAATATACTTGGTTTAATTAAGGCAACAGAAATCAGCTTTAGTGTATCTGGTCAAGGTTGATAGATAATGGGGATTCACTTGGCAAAATGTTTGAATGCCACGAACCCTTAGTGAAACTAAATCACTCAAAAACAAACAAAACTGTCTCACACAAGTGGCATCTCTGATTGGAATTATTTATGTATGGTTTTTAGATTTTAAATGTTCTTATTTAATAATCTTTCAGCTTGTGAGTATTAATAACATTTATGTTTGCTTGGATTTATTTTCTGGGGTACCAATTTACCATTATTTCTTCACTGTCCAATTTCCCTTCACTAAAACAAAAAATAAAATAAAATGATTGAACAAAAAAAAAATGGTTGGTGCTGTTTTTACTCTCTTACACCTGCAGTGTATTTTGTGTAGTCCCGGTCTTGCTTTCTGCTCCCCTTTCACTCTGTCTCGTTCCCTTCTCCCAACATAATCCTCGGCTCAAGCCCCTGGGTTGCTGTAGAAACATCAATAACATTCCTGCTTGACAACATCTTACTGCATTGAAGTGGTCGTTGGGAGACTCAGCCCAGCTGAAGCACACAGGCACCCTGTAAGCTATATCGTGATGATTCCTGTGAAAAGTGGCAATGAAATACGGCAATATACACCCACCGGCCACTTTATTAGGCACAGCTTTGTCTGAAATGCCCTAAATTCTTTATGGCGTTGGTTTCAGAAGGTCTCTGAAACATGCCTCAGAGATTTTGGTCCATATTGACATGACGGTGTCACACAGTTGCTGCAGATTTGTTGGTTTCACATCCATGATGCAAATCTCCCGTTCCTCCCGGTCCCAGAAGTGCTTAACTGGATGGAGGTCTGGTGACGTTTTCATGCTCAAGACTATAGCACTAACACAAGCTCTGCTCACCAGATATTTACTGTTTTTTAGGTCGTTATTTGTATACCCGAGAGATGGTTGTGTGTGTAAATCCAAATAACTTCAACAGTTTCTGAAATACTCAGACAGGTCACCGTGGCACCAACAGCCATGCCAGAAAGTTCACTTAAACCCCTTTTCTTCCTTATTCTGATGCTCTGTTTAAACTTCAGCATCGTCTTCATCACATCTATGTAGATGCCTAAATGTAATAGTTTGCTGCAATCTTATTGGCTGATTTACTAAACATGTTAACAAGCAATATCAAGTGATCCTGATAAAGTGGTCAATGAACGACCACTTGATGTGCTCCTACTCTATGTAGTGCATGTGTATTGGGATCAGGGGTGTGAAATTCTCATTTTATGTTGTTTCTTCATATTGAAAGGCAGGCCCCTCGACCCAGTGCAGGTGGGGGGAGACAGAAGGACTCTGACTAAAATAACATCACTGTTGGACAATGTCTCCCACCCCATGCCTGAAGCTGTTGCTGAACTGGAGAGCTCCTTCAGTGACAGACTGCTGCATCCCAGGTGCATGAAGGAATGTTACCCCAGATCCTTCCTCCCAGCAGCAGCTCTATAACCATCATTGCTCCCAACAAACTCAATGTTTACATCCCTGCTGTAACTCACACTTTTTTTCTCTTTTCAAATAACATTTCTACCGTTATTTGCACATCTCTGTTTTTTCCACAGTTATATTATTTACTTCTTGTAAACAGTCTGTTGTATATTTTATGTTCAAATACTCATCCACATTCTGTAAATATTTTTAAATTATATTGCTCAGTTACACATTTCTTGGAACTGACTATGCATTTTTAATTTTTTTAGTAACCACAGTGTTTGTCCTGACTGTACAGTTTATTATTAATTTTATTTCCGTTTTTTATGTTTCTTGTGTGAATCTACATGGTTTGATTGTCTCACTGTTTCTGTTACACCTGAATTTCCCCTCCATGGGGCAATAAAGGATATTTCTATTCTATAAGTCAAGTCAAATAGTTTTTAATTGTTTTACTTTAGTTAACTGAAGAATAGCCAGAAAGCTTTTAAAGCATCGAGCACATAATGTCACAGACTTAGTCATTTTATGGATGAAAGTAACTGCTATTTCCTGACTTTGGTGTCAGTAATTGAGCATTACTTGTTTCATTACTTGCCTGGTGTTTTTTTTCCATACTTGGAGCACCTTAAAACTTAAAACCTTATTTGTCTGTTTAGGCGTTTAGATGTTCATGAGATGGACTGAATGGACTGCTGCAATCCATTCTTGACTTTACTCGCCTTCTGAATCGAGTCACTGTCCGGGGGATGATCACTGCTAGTCTGACTGACAAATCACTAATTTATATTCAGCTTAAATAACAGCCAGATTGCATGCACTTATGCATGCACCTAGCTGTGCGGTCTGCCTCCATGCTAGCAGTGGAACCGGACACTGAGGTGAGCAGTCTGGACCGAGCAAGAAAGGCTTCTGAATGCACACAGGAGAAGAGCTGGGAGGGTGTGTGCATGTGGTGATAACTGTGATCTCTTGTGGTAGTAGAGGCTGTGGATTGGACAGACCTTTCATCACGCTGGTCAAATTATTCTGATTGGCTGCTGATTTCCTGATGGCTCCCCTCTGTGTTTGCTGTGTGTTTTGGTGTTTGATTGAGCGCCCGTGTGGTCGCATCCTTGCATATGGGATTCATGGACATGTGATTTCTTGATGGAAGCACCGTTTCATCACACCACCTGTCTCCATGATGACAGTGCTGCGTCTAATCACTTGATGTGATTTGTGTTGGTAAAACTGGATGCTTTTCCACCATGAGAAACCCGCACTCCCCACCCCGTGTGTGTGTGTGTGTCTCAGTAGTTGCGGGGGTTCGATGCTGTCACCCTGCAGGGCTCCCGAATCAACAGCGGTCAAGATCCCGCTGCCCCATTATACAGAAACAAACCTTTTTGCCCTACACACGAGCAAACATGTACACACATACCCAGCTCTGTCGACCAGTCATGTGAAGCAATCAGCACGTAGTTCACACATTGCCATTATTCATCTGCTTTACATTGGGGAGTTTTCCTCTGTTTTCTGTTTCACACACATCTTGTGAAGGCTCCAGTCAGACAGCCATGTAATGGGCTAAAGAGGGACATGAAGCAGATGGTTTTCCAGTTAGCTGCCTCAATAATGCTAACAGGACATGTCACACAAGGAAAGAGAAAAAGGACGAGAAAGATAAAGAGCTGGTAGTGGGAGTTATTTTATTTCTATAGACATCGTCTATTCTGTGTCATTCATGCCGTTGGAGCTTTTTCACTTGTGTCCTTTTACAATCACAATTTTATCTGGGATTCTATGCTGTAGACCAACGCTACTCAATGAATACTTTAAAACTGGAGTTAAAATCCGACACATTATTGTTTTCAATTGTTTTTTAACCCTGAACAGTGTGTTCTGCCCAAAGACAAATTAAAAGAGACGTTTTATTCCACCTCTACCCTTCCAATCCATGCACCCAGAATTCACCCAGGAGACTGGAGCTTTCCAATCTGTGCCAGGCTGTGAAACATTAGCACCATGTAAAATTTAACAGGACTAAGTCAGGCTTTTAGCGTCAGCCGGGTGTAGTCTCTATATGTTTAGAGGCAAGCCTGCAGCAAGAGCAACCTGATTAAGCAACAAGGGAGTGCTTTCACCACCTAGAAAGATGTTTGCTGTCTGTGTAAGGGTGGGTTTGATGCTTTTATTTGTGTGGAGTCCTAAACTATTAAAAAATAAAGTCCTTTCAGTGACTATAAGCCAATGGAAAACAGAATAATACATGTTGCAAACTGATTTTGTTTGTATCCTTTGGATAAAAAATTGCATGTTAGTTTTTTGTTTCCGTTATTTGAACAAGTATCTTTTAAATTGTCAGCTGACTTTTCCAGTTTTTTTGTTTAACATGAATATTTAGAGAATACACAAAAATCTCTCATATATTTAGGTAAAACACAAGTTTAACTTGTGCTTTACAGCTAATAATTATGTAAATGCACTCAGAAAGGGTACAAAAATAAATTGGTGTGAAAATAAAGCATGAATGAAAGCATGATGGGAAAATAAACAGTCGTCAATGCTCAAAACCTAATGCACTTGATCCTCATCCATATTCCTCAGGGGTCACAGGTTTTGCACTTTAATCTTCGCTGCTCTCGCCCTAATTTCCTTTCTAACTACTTTCTCCTCACTTTTCCCTGAATCGTTTAAAACATCCTTGGTTTCCTTTCCCATTTCTTTTTGGGATTTTGAAGAGATGAACGAGAAAGGACTAATCTTAAAGATAAAGCAGTAAAACTTCAGCTACAAGCACTTCATATGCTCCGTTAAAGTAAAAAAAAAAAAAAAACCTGTTTTGAAGAAGTCTTGATGCACATTTGTGGGATGGGGTTCAAACAACTTTTGTGAAATGCATGAAATAATAATAATAATTATATTACAAATAATTATAATGGCTTGCATTTATATAGCGCTTTTTGAGACCTTCAAAGCACTTTACAACTCCATTATTCAATCACTTTCACATTCACACGTTGAAACGTTGTGACTTGATTGCTTCTGTGGTCCAAACTCTCTCACTTCTGCAAGCCACACACAAAGCAGCCTAACTGAAAAAAGTAGACACAGAGCATGGTGCTGCCATCACCATGTATCACAGTAGGTATGGTGTTCTTTTGCTCTTGCACAATGTTGAGTTTGGGCCAAATATACCTTTTGCAATTGTAGCTCAAATGTTTAAGTTTGATTTCATCAGACCAAAACGGATCCTGCATCTTTCCAACGATTTTGGAACATTTTAGCTAAGTCTTGATGTTTTCCTCAGAAGAGGAGTCTTCTGTCTTGTAACTCTACTCTATAGTCTAGAAATCTGGACAATATATGAAACTGTTGTCACATGTAGAACACAAACCAATGAAATATCCAGAAATATGATACCCAGTTTTGCACTCAACTTGTTGGCAGTCGCCCTTATTGTTTTCTATACCTCCAGGTTTTCTCGTCCTGAAGGACTATAATGCATAAACGAAAAAATGTGCAGTAGTTGTTTTTTAGCAAAGGTAGTGGCTTTGAATCCAACAGAAAATGAAGGAATTACAAGACTGACATTTATGCATCTGCGAATGTTTCCCTAACCTTTGTCTGATCTTTCATGAAACTCAGAAAAGGAGAACATGCTGTTGGTTGATGCATTTATGAATCAAGAATGGTGGAAGGTTTTAGTCTTGAAGCATTAAATGAATTAGAAATATATATATATATATATATATATCAGTATTCAAGGTGCAGATCTAGAAAGAAGTGGCGGAATTTGGATCTTCTGCCAATTGATTGGTGCATCACAAGTTGTCCCATATCGTCTCAAATTATTGATGACCGTCTTTGCTGTGCCATGTCTATATAAATAATGGTTGGGATTTTTATCAGGGATCCACTATATATTACTATATGCACTATATATTTTAATCGTATTGATCAATATCAGTCCAATAAGTAAAATTCGGCCGACATTAACAACTGATGTTTACCTTTATCTTGTTTATGTTTATGTTTTGGAAGGGGGTTGGCCATGTGGTGAGTGTTTGGGCATGTGATAGAGATGCAGAACAGGATTGTGGAGAGTTTAACTTAGTGGTCCTCAAGATCTACTGTCCTGCAGGTTATAGATGCAGTCCTGCTCCAACACAGCTGAATCCAATGAATAGGTCCTTACCAGACCTTTGCCCAACTTGATGGCACGCTGAAGAAGCAACTCAATCATTTGATTCAGCTGTGTTGGAGCAGGGATGCTTTTAAAACCTTGCAGGAAAGTAAATCTGGTGGACCAGGGTTGCAGATCACTGGTTGAACTGAAGGAGAGAAGTAACATCAGCATCTTTTTAAATTTTGGTCTCACTTGAAGTCATCCTGATGGCTCAGACGGCCCATGTTTTGGCTACCCCTTATGTAGAGCCATTGTTTCTGAGGATGACACGGAGACTTTATATGTTACAATGGAAACAAAAAGAATAATGAGCTGAATCAATTTCAGAAAGTCTGGATGAAAATATACCTCCATTGAACACTATTGTGACTCATAGTCTGATTTTTGTAAGTGTTTGTTTATTGAATTAAACAGGATTCAGTTATAATAGTGTTTTTACCCATTTAGGAAGAATTATTTAATTGGCAACTGCAGACTCCAGTGCTAAAATTAAGCTGCTTCACCCATAGACACCAAGCTAATTAACATTAAATACGACCTTTTTCTTTTTTTCTTGGAGTATTTACTCTGTGGATCCTGTCTATCTGCAAGCTCTAACTTAATTTCTTCCTTGTCCATTTCCTCTTTACTTTCCCTACTTCTGAAGTTTGACCCTCCTCTGTTGTCTCCCTCCCTCTCCTCTTCAGTTCACCAATGTTTTATTACCTACTGACACTTTTTTATCTGCCTGAGCAGCCAAGTCTCTCTTATGTACACATAGTATATTTTTTTATCGTTCACTCGTTTCATCCACCCACCCGCACACACTCACTCAATCGCACATATTCTTGTCCTGGCATTTTGAAATTCGCTGCCTCTGTAAACTGTGATACCTGCCCACTCCACCTGACCTCCAGTTAATCCACCATCTGACTTTTCTCGCTGCCTCTGCTGTTGCTCATCCCTCTCTGGCAAACAGCCGCTCTTGAATAATTGCAGTGAAGAAGAAATTTTCAATGCATACGTGATGGGTTCCCTCTCTGTGCCTCCCTCTGAAAGTTTATCCTTTCTCCTTAATCCCACCTTGTTTAACTGAAGAGCCCCGTTTTAGACACTCACAGGCTGCACATGATTTGGATGGCTGCAGAAGGAAATGCATAGGAAAGGAAACTTATCTCTCTCTGGCACCATAGCACTCAGTGCTCACTCTCAAATATCAGCCGTTTACCTCTCCCTCTTACTGGCCTACATGTATGAACAACACTGTGTGAACAGTCTCTTGCAAAATGATTCATTTCCTTTATTTTATTTTTTACACTAAAAACCACAAACATTAACGGCACAGAGTAGTGCATAATAATGAAGTAAAACAAAAATGATGATGAATATTTTTACATATGAAGATTTGATCAGTGTAGCATGCGTTGCTTTTGGCAAATATGACACCCTTAAGTAAGGTCTTTTGCAACCAATTGCCTTCAGACGTCACCTGAATAGGCAACAAAGTCCATCTGTGTGTAATTTAACCCCAGTGTAAATAACCTGCTTGGTGAAGGCTTCTGAGGTTTGTTAAAAACATCAGTAAACAGTTTCTCTAAACCATACTTTAGAAAATAATAATGGTGGTGAATTGGGTGTAGCGGTCCCATTGTTGACTGAACTAATGCTTGAAATTTTATTTATAATGTAATTTGTCTTCTTTTTCCTCTCATCAGAAATACTTTCCTGAGTCTCGTTTAAGTTCTTAATTTCAAGGCGCCTTAATCTCGCCTGGAAATGTTTAGTAAAACGGCTCAAGAAACCCGTGCAGTCTAGAAACCCACAGTATTGGCAGGATTGCTGTTTTTAACCATGTTCGTTCCATGAGAGCACAAATAAATATGAATAAAATATAACTGATACTGTTTTGTCATGTATAGTAATAACAATCGCTTTTCATTATGCATCATGTGTCCTGAAGAATCCTATTTCAAAATGGGTAGGTTGCTTTAAGAGTAGTTTTTGCGTTTGTGGGGCTCTGACTGTAGCGACATGCGGTCACAGCCATACAGTTACCTAATAAAAGGCTGAATGTAGTGTTCAATATTATTAATTATCATTTCATATTAATATAATATTATCATTATTATTATTGAGAAAACTTTCATAGCTCATTGTCAGGAGTACATCACAATACCCTAAACACAGCATCCACTTAATGAAATGTGATGGTAGTGGCAGCATGATGCTGTGGGGATGCTTTTCTGGGAACAGGAAAGTAGGTCAGAGTTGATGGGGAGATGGATGGAGCTGAACACAGGGCAGTTCTGAAAGAAAATGTGTAAGGGACTGCAAAAGGCTTAATAGTCTGGGGTGGAGGTTCAAAGGTTCAAGGGGTATGAATACTTTTCCAAGCCACTGTTCATTTGCATGCATTTCCAGGTCAATCACTGGAAGTTTACCATGAGGAGAAGTGGGTTCCAGTATAACAAAACACTTTAGTTGTTGATCAACCAAAGTTCACTGAGTATGTGTTTGAGTCACTGAGTGGGTGTGTAAATGCCAGATCATACACTGTTGAGTGTTTTAACACGGTCATGATGTGTGCAGTTTTGTGTTGTCATGAGGGAGACACACAGACACAAACATGATCATGTTTCCACACATGCATAATGCAGAAATACACACACGATGTAACAATGCATCAAACAGAGAGAGATTTGGAGAGTTACTGATGTGCTCCCCAGCCAAATAACACAGAAACACCTTGATACTATAGTGTGTTAAGGTGTGTGCGTGCGTGTGTGTGTGAGCAGCCAGCTCAAATCTCCGTTTTATAAGGACAAAGCTGACACACACGTGCTCATACACATACCAGTTAACAGCCAACTCTCGTTCCAGTGTGTTAATCCCCCCCTCCCTCCAGATGTGCAATCATAATTTAAAGGTGTTGTCTGTATAATTTCTGTGGATTATGTGATTAGGAAGCTATTGTGGCAGATTAATTTGTGATTGAGGTTAACTCGTGATGAAATGGCTTTTGTCAGCCTCTGCCCTCGGCAGCCTATTGTACTGCTGCGTCCTTGTACTGTTGTGTGTCCGTGTCTGTGGATGAGGGAGACAGGTGGAGGACCTAAACCCTCTATAATCCTTTAGCCAGCATATTGATTCATAATCATATGTCATGATTTATTTCATTAATGTGTTTGGTGTTGGTCTGTCTTAACTGTCACCTCACTTAAACCCTCTCTTTCCATTTTTTCTCTTTCACTTAGCTTTGTTGGGGACGGACACATTTCTTTGGGTGTGACACATTGCATTTTTTTCATCACATTTGAGGGTCAAATAAAAATGTTGAGCCAGCAGTTGATCTTGGTGGTGAGTGATCATCTTTTGTCAAATAAATAACCAATGAAACCAACCAATGAACGACTGAAACCCTGAAATTCCGACCAAAAATCGACTAATTTGCGGGGGGCGAGGGTAATTCTGACAGCATTTTGCATTACGTGCATCTGCGCAATATAATATGCCATGATTACTGCAATTACACTAAACGGCAAGGCAATTCAGGGAAAATGATCTTTATTAAACATGCCCGATCAAGACAAGTACAAACGGAATAAAGCTGCGCATTGGGCTCAAAACAAAGACTGTGGGCACGGCGCAATTGCGCATTAGGCAATAAAATAGAATAAAAAACCCGACCAAATCCAGTAAACAGAAATAAATCTGCACAATATTAAAAGGGAACCATATGTTCGTTATTATTAGCAATAAAATGAAACAAAATAAATAGGACTGTATCAACCAAATTCTGCCACACTGCCGATGTCTTTGACATGGTAGAGGACTCACTGTAGTAAACGCTAAACAAAAATATTCAGCAAGCCACATAGGGCTTAATTTGAGCCGGATCCGGCCGAAACAGGATCCCCCACCGGTTGATTCTGACCTACCCGCGTTCCGGGACCTATTTTGGCTGATCCGGCACCCCTCTCATGTATAAAATATTAAATATATATATATATATATATATATATATATATATATATATATATATATATATATATATATATATATATATATATATATATATATATATAAACTATTTTAAATTTATTAAATAAAATAATAATATGCATAGGCATTCATAGACCAAATCCCGAGATTGTAATGCTGTGGAATGTGTGTTTTATTTTTGTAAGCTCAGATTTATATATGTAATGGTTTATGCCATGATTATGCGTTAGTGTTGTTGCACTGTTCAGGGGGGTGGGGCACTGTTCAGGGGGGTGGGGCACTGTTCTGCAGGCTGCGCGCGGGGGAGTGCGCAGTTGAGTGCCGGGGAACTGGTGTGTGTCTGTAAATGGAGCTAGACAGACAACCGGTTTATGTGAGAGTTCTTTTGATTACTGTTTTGAACAGCGTGATTGCGGCCAACAGCAGTCAGCATCAAAGCATTCGAATACAACCTTTGTCTGCATCTATCGGAGAACATTACAATTTTTAAAACATTCAGGCCTGTAAGGCCCACATCATGTTTTTACACGTTTTTTTCCCGCTACCATTTACTGCGTTCCGGGACCTGTGCGCGTCTCTGGTCATGCCTGCGCTGTCATGTACTTTGCCTTCCAGCACCTAATGATTTACAAATTAAGCACTGAAGCCACAGCACGTTGAATAACGTGGACGTTCTTTGATCTCCCTGTTGACTGTTAAAGCAATATCACACGAGGCAGCGCTGTTGTAGCCTACTCTAACATCAGCACCGATCAGCTCTTATGGAATGTCTCTTGTCCAATCAAATTTCAAAAATTAACACGGATTAAAATTGACCAATCAGAATTTTGGTCCACTCAGAACGCATCGACCAATAAGTCGACCAGTCGACTAGGACTTTACAGCCCTAAAAAAAACAGAGGGCAAGGTTGGTTTCATGCCACCTTGTCTGCTCTGCCATTTAGTGCAAACATTAGGCAAGGGGGATTTACAGTAAATTTTCTTGTCTGTACTTGGCCGGAGGAACCCACAAAGACATCCTGAAGGTCTGCCAGAAGGCCACTGAGACCAATGAAGAAGCCTTGGAGATCCAGAGTGCAGGATCCTGGCCAGTAGTGGGCAGAGTCAAATGATGACTCTCTAGAGATGGGGCTGAAGACCAGAAGACTGAAGTTTAAGAGTCAGGCAAGCACCTGGACCACCGTATTCAACAACTCGGGATTAGAAACAGGAGGCAAGTCGACAGCAGCTTGAGGTGTGGTAGTTTGCTCTGGTGTGATGAGGAGTGGTTGGTCAGACCTCCCCAGAGGAGGAGTGGAGGCGTTTTAGCAACAACGCCCATGCCTGCGAGAGGGAGGCTGCTCGAGCTGAGGCCAAGAACTAGGACTGCGACCCCTGGGAGCTAATGCCAGTCTTTTGCCCCTGTATGGTGATCGTGGCTCCAGGTTGTCTTTAGAACAAACCATGTTTCTTGCTGCCTCCAGGCAGAAGTACTCAGAGAGTAATCATTCCTCCCGCTGGGTCCATAGTTGTCAGTAGTGATGGTCAGTTTGAAGCAGAAGCTCTGGCGCATGTGTAAGAAAACCCCCCAAAAAACCAGTGCTTCAGAAGCACTGTGTCGGTGCTTGATTCGTCTGAGGAAAGTCGTGATCAATGACGTCCTAAGCTCCTTGGTACGTCACTGCTTGGGTACCCTATTCAATAGTTCAAAAAGACCTGAATCACTGGCTGAACCACTAGCGAACAAGTGAGTGATCCAGAGACAGAGCATGGTGGGTGGCATAAAAGAAGAGCGGGAGACCCATGTGCAGAGGCTTTAGTGCTCAACGTGGCCGTTCCAGGTTCGATTCCAGTTATCTTCTTTTGTTGTTTTCATATGTATGTCAGGAAAAACAAACCAAAAAAACCATATGTATATATATATATTTTTATCCAGAATGCTTACAAACATTAAGAAATTGATTAAAAAAAGTGACACCACACAGGGCATGAGTTTAAGGACACCATTTACTTAACAAAATTAGAAAAAGAAATCCAAAAATCAAAGTTCAGGGAAATATGCACAAGGAGCACAAGGACCGGGAGTCGAGTCAGGCTGGAGGTAACAGTAGGATCTGATGCAGAGCTGACTAACCGTGATATTTAAGCTGGAGAGTTGATTACTGAACAAGGAGCAAGTGGTTGATCAGAAACAAGGTGAATTTGTGCAGGAAGGCAAGTAGCTGAAGTTGAACTGAGGAAATGGGAGAAATTGCTGATAGAACACACAGGGGACGTGGGAAACAGAAATGTAAGCAGACTCAGCCCAACATAAGAAGGGATCAAGGTTTGAATCAAAAAGGGGGCAAGAGGACACAGAAGCAATAGGGAAAACAAAAAAGGCAGGCTTTTAAAATGGAACAAGAGCTGAAAGCTGAATATCAGCACATATGAAAAGCAAAAGTTAAGACCAAGGAATATTAAATTTAAAGAAAACACAAAACCAAAATTCTTAAGATAATAACATCACATCAACGCCAAGCTGGGATTCAGGATCTTCTTGCTGTAAGGCAACAGCACTACCAACTGCACCACTGTGCAAATAATTGTATTTATCAAAATTTATGGTGTTTTAATAAGTGACACCACCAACGATTCCTTTAGAATACATTTCTCTGAAGCAGTTTTTAACCTATACTTTACTTTTTTTTTAGTAATCCATTACTTCATGTTATTTCATGTTTCCATCGTGCCATTATTTTGAAACGAATAACCCCATTTCTGCTGTCCTCCCCATAAAATGCTTGCAATGCATATGATAAAAAAAAATCTCTGGTCATTGTCTTTGTACATTCTGATGATTGGCAAAAAGCAATGTTGTCTTTTACAAAAATTTCCTATTGTCACAGTTAAGACCACAAAATCGGCATTAACCGTTTTGTGTTTAGACCACAAAACACTTAAGACATCAGACTGGAAATCCCATCTCCGTTTTTGTTCTCTCGGCTTCCCTCCCTCTCTCGTTCGCTCCTAACCTAAACACACCTTGCCTATGCTTTATCACCTTTTGATCAGCAGAAGTAGAGGAGCTAAAGAGAGAGGCCTTCTAATCCTCCAGCGTCATATTTATTTATAATCATATGTCATTAATGTACTTCACCTCACTTGAACCCCCTCTTCATTGCTTTTCTCCATCCTTTACCTCTCTTCCTTGTCCTACATTAACTCTATAGAGAGAAAGCGGGTGACACGTACACAGCTGAGAGCAAGTGCTGTTGTTGGATCTAGATGGACCTCTGAGGAGAGGCACTGCTGTGGCACAGCCTGGAGCCAGCTGTCACAAATAGAACATTTAATAGTGTCTCTCTTTCTCTCATCCTCTCTGGAGCTGGTCCGCTGTCGGCTCAGGTCATTCCAGATAGGACTCTATCTTAGGATGATCTCACTGACAGCACCCACTTTAGACTAATCACTCCATTTAGACTGGAGTGGCCCCGAGGTGGGGGGGAGAGAGATGGGAAGAGAAATGAAAAGAGATGAGATGACAGAGATGAACAGTTAGTACCCCGCAGGAGGAGAGGGAAATGAGGAAAGACGCACGTTACGGCAACGAATGCTGAGAGAGACGGAAAGCCACACAAGCCGAAGAAAGACAAAGAACGAGTTTATTTTAGGGTCTGTTTATGTCTTAGTAAACTTGTTAACTAAAACTGGAAGTATTTTGCAGAACTTTAAGTGTTTGCTGGAATGTAGTGCAGATTGAGTCCATTTATAGTTTTTGTCTTTTACCATCTGTGTCCCATAGTTGGGAATACAATGCAGTGAAAAAGTATTTACTAACTTCCATTTTTGGATTACATTTGCTTTACTTTCTTTTTATGTGTGGATTACTTGGATTGTTGCTGACATTTGGCTTAATTTTATTCATGCCCCATTGGAAATATTTAAACTGAGAAAAATGTTCCCGTGTTTATACGTAGTAAATGTTTTAGGTCATCAAACAAATTTGAATGTCAGACAAAGAAAACATGCGTACAAAGGTTTTCAGGTGACAATTTCAGTTATTAGGCTAATACGCTAGTTAAATCAACCTGATCCTATGTTGAAAAAGTAATTGCCCCCTGTGCCTAGTGACAAGTTGTCAAGCAGTGTTGATAACAGGCAAATTCAAGCCCAAATTTCTTTGCAGAATTATTTTTAATTCAGTCACATTGGGGACTGTTTGAGAAAGAACGGCCTACACGCCACAACATCTCAATTATGTTTAGGTCCAGACTTTGGCAAGGCTACCAGTCAAGACTTGCTGGTTTGGTGCATTGGTTTGGACCATTCCCTGCTGCATCACTCAAAAGCCATGAACTGATGGGCCGACATTCTTCTTCAGGATCCTCTGGTAGAGAACAAAATTCATGGTTGTCTGGATCGAATTCAAATGGAACGTTTTTCTCTCCCTGACTTTTGCTTTATTCAAAAAGTGAAAATCTTTTAAAATGTCAAGATTCTAAGTTTCCTTTGCTTTTACTCAAAACTGAAAATGGAAATGCAGAAAATTTTACTATAGTTCTTGTCTTTGAAAAAGTAAAAACTGTCCTCATAAATGTATTGCGCCGACATCACATGAAGTCATTTCTGAATACTTTGCCATGATGGAGTTATGTGTTCACTGAGGCTCAGTTTGTGTGTACAGGTCTTTTTTGTGTGACAGTCAATAATATTCAATAGCTCCCTGTCGGTCGAATGTGGCTCCCAGCTTCCCTTTCTGTGGCCAGATAATCTCCACCTGTCACTCCTCATCGTCTGCCTCTCCTCTCACCATTTCTCCAACTCTTTTCCCATTCATTCATCCCTCACCGTTCTTATTCATCCAGAGTGATGGAGTTGGTCCGACTTACCGCTGGCTTTCAGTGTGGGTGAACACACACACTCACATGAACCCATACACACAGGCTTAGTGCCTGCCACTCATTTACCTGACTGAATACCTCTATTCTCTGGCTCCAAATTGACCGTTGGCTGGACAGATGGACGGATGACCCATAGTGTTCCCACTCTTTTCGCTTCCTTTCTCCCACATAAACACTTACGGTCACAGAAGCCCACAATGAAGGTGTGACCACAGAGCTTTAAGAACACGAACATTTCTGTAGGATGTATTATTTTCTCAGTATTTTTATTACATCTGCTGAAATGTTCTTTTCTTCCAGTTTGGCAGATTTCAGTTTGTTCAAGGAAATTTAACTCATTTATACGTTGTAAGCCATCATTTCAGCATCTTTATTGGTTTTTCCTTATGTCATTTATTGACACATTTTTTTGTCTGATGAATGACTTTAACACTCATATCCTTGCTAAAAAGGCAATGGGTCATACCACAAAGAATATTTGTATCATGTTTGAATTAATCCATGTGCATCTAGGCTGCCTGCATACCAGAGTAATAACACAGCATTGCAAATCACATCCACAATGCTGCATGAGAGTTTCCTAACTATTTTCTTATACAGAACATGTTTGTGGTGGCCTTGTGGCGGTAGCAGCACTGGCTATTTCTCCATTAAGGTGTGTCCAATGACCATTGGCAAGGCTTGGTCATTAGGGAATTTGAAGCAGTGGCCAAACTAACCTCCTGCCAAGGGTACAGCCTCATCGAGGCCAAGCCAGACTGGCATTCTTTGTAGTGCTTCTGGTAACATGATCATACAAAGAAATCGAAATGGAACAATCTACACTCACGAGAAACAAAGAACTAACAAACAGGGAAAAAATGTGTTCTGCTCAGGCTCCATGCATATATAGATCGGCATGCACTGTGCTACTCATCGAATATGATGTCCAGCTGGGAAAAAGTGCAAACAATTCTGAATTGCTCTTTAGAGGCTGTGATAAGTTTTTCAGGCTGGACTCGAAATGCAAAATGTGTTGTACTTTATTTGTCACCCTATCAACAACGAAACAAATAAAACATCCCTAGCATCATATCTGGGGATAACGAGGAGCAGGAAGAAAAGCGGCAGTTTATGGGATTTATAATAATTACAGAATAGTTTTATTACAATATATAAAAATAACATCAGGTTTAACAGCTGTTTGATATTTGTTGAATGAGCCCAGAGTGAAAAAACAATGGATGTGATGTACAGCATTCCTTCTGAATTCAGCAGCCAAGGTATGTGCAGAGTGCTGCATGGAGTTAAAATCCTTGTGCAAAGGGGCACGGCTGACAATGTACAGCGTGTTCTCATGCTGCTGATGAGTTAATGGAAATAGTAACTGATGGTCAGCCTCCACAGTAAGTCTACCACTGACTGTGTTTGTACACAAACCTCCTCTATGTTTAGGGAAATTCTTCAGAGGAAACATATTGGTGAAGATGTAAAATTACCAACATTGGGGTTGGTTCACAGCAAAGCACCAGGGAAAAATTCGACTGGTAATAAAAGCACATTAATGGTGTGAAGAACTGTTACACGTTGGTGTGCAGAATTTCCTGAAAGACTGTCAAAAAAAATCTATCTGCCATTTTCTGTACGTTTATGACAGATCGGGCCTTAGTGTGGCAAGTGCTGGCTGATTTTCTGTATCATACATAACCGTGCCTCTTGTCAGGAGTCTGCAGGGTAAATCTCTTCCATCTGTGCTTAATCCCACAGAACTAGAGAGATCCCAAACCTGAATATTACTGCACCTCAAATCTCCTCTCAGTCAGACGCCACTACTCACATCTCACAACTTCACACAGAGGGCTTTGCATGACAAGATAAGTTGAGAAGGTAAAGGGAGACAAACATGATCTGTCGCAGTATGCTGAATGGCAAATGCACACATGCATGCATAGTACATATTTGGATAAAATCATACCCATGCAAAGGGACAACACACACGTACAGCATGAACACACACAGATGCCTGTACCCACACTTAGCTTTAGACACACACTGGCAGTAGAGCTCATCTCTGTGCTATCTGCTCTCTTCTCTCTGCAGTAGGCAGATAAGTACTATATCCTAACAGCGAGGAGGAAACACTGTAGTGGATAGGTCTCGTACATCCTCTATGCGGCCCACAGCTGCTATGTGCAAGTTAGCGTTTCTTGCAAAATCTTGTTTAAATTGGCCTGAGATTCATCATCATCTCCACAACTGAAAATAAATATGGTATTCCACTGATTTCTAACTCCCAGGATAAAAGCCTTTCAGCTGTGACTGCTACCAGATCAGCCCCTACCACCCTACTGCAGCTCCACTCCATCACCAGTTAACCATCACACCACTTTCATTAGTAACTGGGAGTCTGGGTGGATGGCTAGAACTGAGAAACAGGTGTGGAAGATGAGAAAAAAGGGAAGAGTGGACTAATATTTTAGTATCCATTATTCTGGTGACCTAGAACCAGTGATTGGGTTTTGATCAGTTCAGCTAAAAGAATGTTCAGCCTAACTATTAGCAGATTTCTGTGTTTTTTTTATTGGATAATGCCACAGATGTCCAACTTTTGAGGGATCATGCAATTGGCATGCTGACTGCAGGGATGTCTACCAGAGCTGTTGCCCATGTAATGAATGTTCATTTCTCTACCATAAGCCATCTCCAAAGGCGTTTCAGAGTATTTGCCAGTACATCCAACCAACCGCACAAACTGTCAGAAACCGTCTCAGGGAAGCTCATCTGCATGTTTGTCATCCTCATTGGGGTCTGAACCTGACTGCAGTTTGTTGTTGTAACCAACTTGAGTGGGCAAATGTTCACATACGATGACGTATGGCACGTTGGAAAGGCGCTCTGTTCATGGATAAAGCTCTTTTCACTGCTCAGGGCAGATGGTAGACGGTGTGTGTGGTGTCGTGTGGGTGAGCGGCTTGCTGATGTCAACGTTGTGGATCGAGTGGCCCATGGTGGTGGTGGGGTTATGGTATGGGCAGGCATATGTTATGGATAGCACAGTGCATTTTATTGATGGCATTTTGATTGCACAGAGATACCATGACGAGATCCTGAGGCCCATTGTTGTGTCATTCATCCACGACCATCACCTCATGTTGCAGCATGATAATGCGCGGCCCCATGTTGCAAGGATCTGTACACATTTCCTGGAAGCTGAAAACATCCCAGCTCTTGCATGGCCAGCATACTCACAGGACATGTCACTCATTGAGCATATTTGGGATGCTTTGGACTGGGCCACAGGCCACAATCAACAACCTCATCAACTCTATGTGATGGAGATGTGAGGCAAAATGGTGGCCACACTGGTTTTCTGTGATCTCTTCTTTTGATATTTATCAGAACTCTTGCTGCAGCATTTTGGATCAACTGAAGGCTTTTAATTGCATTTTGTAGACTTCCTGATAGTAAACAATTACAGCAGTCCAGCCTTGAAATAACAAATGCATGCACTAATTTTTCAGCATCGCTCCTGTACAGCATGTTTCTAATTTTAGCAATATTCTGAAGGTGAAAGAAGGAAATCCTAGAAACCTGTTTAAAATATGGGATTTGAATGTCATGTCTTGGTAAAAAAATAACACCAAGGTTCTTTACATTATCACTGGAGGCCAATTTAATACCATCTAAATGAAGTCATTGACAAAACAGTTTCTTTTTTAAAGCTTCTGGTCCAAAGACTACAACTTCTGTCTTGTCAGAATTTAAAAGCAGAAAGCAGAACAGTTAACACTTCTAACACCCTAACACAGCTGAATCACACATACTTTGCACTCTTTACCTGTCCTCCTTGAGTTATGTCCTTCAAATATACTTTTATTTACTTGATGATCACACCATGTTGTTTTCCCATGATTTTTCGTTTTCTATTAAATACCAGTTAATATTTTTAAATTGATGGTATACGATAACACAAAGGAATGATTAATTGTGAAGATGAAGAAAAATGATACATGGTTTTCAAAGTTATTTACAGATAAAATTCTGAGAAATGTAGCATGACCTATATTCGAATCTGTTTACTCTGATCCCCTCTAAATAAAATCCGGTTCCACCAATATCCTTTATAAGCGTATTTATTGGTAAGTCGATCCTAGTCAGCACATGGGGGCTCAAACACTTTATTAACCACACATGTATAAAAGAGATCAAAAACTTGCTCAGGGTGCAACTGAGGGATAAATAAAATAATTTTGTCTATGGTGCTTCTGGGCCACTCTCTTTCTTATGGTACCCTGGGCAACTGCCTATATCACCCATATCATGAGCCGTCATTGGTTTAAGTTCAGGTCTGTTATTGATTCAGCTGTTAAGCATAATACATTTAAATTGAAAGACCTATTGTTACTGTTCCAAATATTGCTTTATGATAAAAATAGGTGTTTAAAATGTGAATGTTAATAACAAAGCTTCTAGTTAATTTGATTTATTTTTAATTATTTTTTGCATCACACCACTAGAATAAATACAGCAGTTCTATGACTGGATACGTTGGAGGAAAAAATGTTTATTTGTGACATGTTTGTGTAATTTATGTTTTTAAAAATTCAACTGGTTCATTTCTTGATATATTTAAAAGAGGGGACCTTTACATTAGGAGTAGCAAAGTTGTTTTTTTTCATCAGTTGATTTTTAAAAAGAAGTCAAACTTTCAAACTTTATGACAGGAGTCCACATTTTCTGTAGGAAAATATTTATGGTATCATTATTGTTGGTCAAATAAAGAACTACCCACATGCCTATAGCACGTTTTTAACACAAAATCCCACACTTAGATAATAAGAATAATGGAAGTATCAAAAGAAGCTCTTTAGTGTTGACCTAGGAAGCCAATAAGTATCTTTAAAAGCATTTTTTCATTGGATTGCGGAACTCTATAGTTTTTTTCTTCTCCACTTCCACGGATACCTAATTGTAAATAACAAATGTTAATGGAATAATTCCTCATGTTAAACTCCCCTGTTTCATATAGCTGCATGCCTAATTAAGCAATCCTCATTATAGTGGTTTGCAACTTATGGTCAAACCAAAACAAATCACACTTACACTCTTGACCTCTCCTACTAACAAGCTCATAATCCAGACAGCTTGCATGTTGACATTTGTGTATCAGAAACCCTAAGTGGCTTTACACAAGTAATTCCCTGAGCAGATCAGACAGCTCTCTTATATGTCTGCCACCATGAGCTGCCTGTAGGTCTCTGATACAGAGCTGCTTGACCTCGGACCACAGAGAGGCAGCCGTAACATTAACAGGGCATTAGTGAAAAGTTTTTTGGCACTCCAACACTGAAAACTCACAACTCAGCCTGAACTATCTCGGCTCCATCAGAGTTTTCTTTTCATTTTACTACCCTACAAATCTCCCTGTGACTCTAAAAATGTGTGATCAATTATATTTATTGTTATTTATATTTCATATCAAACATAAAAACTAATTAACACAAATCTATTTAGCTACAGAAAACACAAAAACCTTTTCATAAAGATATAATTGCTACATGTAATTGCATGTTCTTGAATACCTCCTTATAGATACCCATATGTTAACTTGTTTCGACATGTTTGTTTTCGTATTCTAAAACGCTTGAAGTTCCATGATTATTATTCCAAGCAGTTGATCTGTGGTTTCACTTGTGAGCGTGTTAATGATCAATGATCCGTCTGCAATGTTATGAGGGTTCACGTGGTGGTCA
This sequence comes from Valencia hispanica, assembly GCA_963556495.2. Classification (NCBI taxonomy): domain Eukaryota; kingdom Metazoa; phylum Chordata; class Actinopteri; order Cyprinodontiformes; family Valenciidae; genus Valencia; species Valencia hispanica. The sequence goes on from OY747711.1 coordinate 37,437,292, forward strand.
GTCTGTACAAGTAGTTGAAAAGTTCATGAAACCTTTTCTCTGACTCTTTGTAACCCAGATTAGCCTTAGCCGACCAGGTCACGTATATCCCCATTATAGGTTTTTCAAATTTAAACTCTAATGACGTCACTCTCAACTGAAAGCTTTAAGAGTAGCTACTGTAAATGCGTAAGTCATTATGGTAATTTCTCTGGTTTCCTACCCTTGCTTTCTATTGAGCTTTTGAGCTTTCATCCTGTCTGATAACTGTACATTAATCCAACACATCTTTTCTTCCATGCTGAAACAATAACCTGATTCACTTTCTTTGTGTAATAAGGTCCAACTTAACTTTGCCATCCAAACAAAGTTTCTACCTTAATGCATTAATTTCTTAAAATACTGCTGCAGAACTTCCAAGTCAATGTAAACAATTTGCTGTTTAACTTTGGTTTTATTTCATTTATAATCTGCCAGAGGAAACATTTTTAAATAAAAATACACAACACAAATGCATTATTACTTTACTACCTGAGCTTTGCGCTTCAAATGCAATCCTTGTCAATACCTTTTTTGTTGACATTTTTTCATGTGTGAACAAAATGTGTCAATAAAGGTTAATCTGTATACCCCAACCCCCAACAGTTTTTTGTTGTTGTAAGAATAGTTATTTCTTGTTGTAAACAGCTAAGGTGAGATAATCTGTTGAAAGGACAATCGTTAGTTGTACACTCCACAAAACTGGTTTTAATAAAACAGCGGGATTAGGACAGCCATTATTTTAAAAAAAGAAGCCAGACAAAATTCAATATGCAGTTGGGCAAAAAGCAGTGTAGAGAGACACAGCAAGGAGTGGGAGACGTTGCTCAGATCAGATGAAACCAAGATGTACCTTGAACACATCATCCCTACAGTTACACATGGTGGTGGCAGCATTATGCTGTGAGGATGCTTTGCTTCAGTGGTTGGAAAGATTGATAGAGATAAATGCAAGGTAATCCTGGAAGAAGACCTACTATAGGCTGCAAAGGAGGTTCACCTTACTGACAGCACTAAACACAAAACGGAATGGCTTTATAGAATAGTTTTGATTAAGTAGTATAAGTCAAAACCTGAATTCCAATAATTATTGTTGGTAAGATTCAATATTTCATGTTCAGAGACTCTCTCCTTTGTGTCTGACTGAGCTTGAGCTGTTTTTGCAAACAAAAATCCCTAACGATTTCCAGTGAAAGGCGGTTCTGGTCACAGTGCGGAGAGATCCTTCACATCTCAACTGACTTCATAAAGCTTATTTTGTCTTTACTTTAAAGGAAATAAACTAGAAATGGTATAAAATTATATTTTAGTTCCCTTTATTTTTGCTGTAAAAAGGCCCAAGGGCACTGAAATATTTTTCATATGGTACATTTATCTAACATATATGTTTTTAGTTTGAATTTCCAGCTTTTATACATAGGATATCAGACATCTTAAACAAAAGCTGAGACAATGTTGGGATCTATTTCCATCCATTAGTGGGAGTGCTAATCCATGGCACACCTGTATGTGTTAAGTAAGCTGTAGAGCTGTTGGTTCACCAGGAGGTCGGTGCCTGGAAACGGTTGAAAAGTTCAGACAGTGTTTTCTTTCTCTTTCTTGAACCCTGTCTAACCCAGATTAAACCTTGGTTGGGAAGGTCATGGTCAGCCATCTTGTAGGTGGACTCTACACCCTTTTAAATATCCGTTTTGTTAAAGATAGTATCTAAATAATAACAAATATTAAGAATAAAATCAGATGTATCCTTTTGATTTTGGATTTTTTTTTCATGTATCCTTTTAATTTTGGATACATGAAAGCTGCTTCTTTTTGATTTTTTTTATTTATGTTTCCACAGCTCATGTCTGTGTTTTTCGTCAAATAACACTGCCTTTTATCCTTGCATACAGAGTTTGAATAGCAAATTAATTTTAATCAATCAATCAGTGCAGTTTCAATTCAATTCAGTTTATTTATATAGCACAAATTCACAACACATATCTCAAGGGAATTTACAAGAAAACATTCATTCCAATTAATCCTTCCGTTCATTATTCCAGTTAAAAAAGTTTCTATCTAAGGAAACCCAGCAGATTGCATAGAGTCATTGACTTGCATTATTCACTCCTCCTGGATGTACATGTAGCGATAGTAGACAGTTGCCTTCGTGGTCGTTGACTTCACAGCAATCTATCATACTGAACAAGCATGTAGCGACAGTGGAGAGGGACTAAACTCTCATTTAACAGGAAGAAACCTCCAGCAGAACCTAGCTCAGTACAAGCAGAGACACAAAAACGACAAAAGAACTGATGCCTGAGTAATTTCTATGTTAAATGTCTCATTCACTTGTTTTTTTCAATTAATTTTTTGTGGTCTCTAGCCCAGTTAGGCAGAGAGCTCCCACAGAGGAAACACTGGAAGAAAGATTAAAATAACTGGTTAAAATATGAAAATAAACAGTGGATAAATATGATAAGACTAAGTAGTAAAACAATGATAAAATATAAGCAATTAAAAACATCACTCCTCACCTTCATCTTTCAAAATACCTGTCCTTTAAAGCTACTGTCCGGAGTATTTGAGGGAGATAGAGAGATTTTTTTGAATCCCACTATCAAGTCCTCTCCCAAAACATCCCACTGCTCCCTATGGCCCCAACTCATCTTAAAACAGATTTCAAAAATGGTAACATTTCTTCAGTTGAGGTGATCAGAATTCTGCAAAACTCTCTGAACGAGGGCTATTCTGATTGCTTCAGCAGAAGGAAATAACATACACAAAACAAGGCATGACTATTTTATTTGTACAGTATAGCACACTTTCAACAACAAGGTAATTCAAGGTGCTTTACATGATTAGGGGATAAACTAAAAACAGCAATAAAGCATAAAACACACACAGAGCAAATGATATATGAAAAAAAAGGCAGATCTAAATGAAAAAATCATTCAAGTCATTGCAATCAAGAGAAAACGCACTTATATTAAAACAAATCTCAAATGGATCACCTTTCGGAAGGTTCAGCTACCGATTATCAAATCACTTAAGTTGGCTTCATTAAATATTAGGTCTTTATCAGGAAAGTCACTCCTAATCAATGAATTCATCACTGAACATAAAATACATGCCCTTTTTTATCAGAAACCTGGCTATATGTAAATAATGAAACATCTGTACTGATAGAATTTACTCCTCCAAATTACAATTTCTTAAGTGAGAGCAGGAAACACAGACGAGGTGGAGGTGTAGCCACAATTTTTCATAACTCAATGAACTTTAAAAAGGTATCCCTGGGCATATTTGACTCTTTTGAATACCTAGCCACCCAGATAAATGAGCCTAAAAAAGCTCTATTTCTAAGTTTATATAAACCCCCAATACTTAACTCTAACTTCTTTAATGATTTCAGCGACCTTCTTTCCGTAACATGTGTCTATTATGAACAATTAATCATTGTGGGGGACTTCAACATCCATACTGACAACCCCCAGGATAGACTAACTAAAACATTAAGTGACACTCTTCACAACTTCGGCCTGACCCAGCATGTCAAACAACCAATACACAATAGAGGACACACTCTGGACTTAATTATCTGGAAAGGTTTAAATGTATCTGGGATCTCGGTAATTGATATTGCTTTATCTGACCAATTCTGTGTTTTCTTTGAAGGTACCAAGCCACAGTGAGATAACTAAAAAAGCGTTTTCTTTGGGACAGTTCAGTTGAAACCTTTAAACGTATTTACCCTTCCACCACATCCCTCTCATCTCCCAACTCCAACTCAGTGAACAAGCTGGTAGATAATTTCCTCGTGAAAATCTCAGATATCATTGCTCCGACTAAAGTGAAAGTAGTCTCTCGTAGAAAGAAGTCTCAGTGGACAAGCAATCCACTGGTACGTGGAAAACTCGACTCCAGGTTCACTGTGAGACTGAACAGATATCAGTTATCTTTAAAAGAAGCTAGGGAAGCTTTCTTTTCTTAAATCATTAACAGAAACCTTAATAATGCACGGACTCTATTTGCAACAGTGGAAAGACTAACTAATCCTCCAGTGACAGTAGTCCCTGAACTAAATTCTGCCAGGGCCTGCAATGCATTGGCCAGCTTTTTCACTGAAAAGGTTATAACAATTAGACGGGCAGTCTGTACCGCAGCACCAAACCGACCACCAATGTTATACCCAACTAACACCAATGTAGAAAAAATGTCAGAATTCCACGAATTAAACCAAAAAAACCTAGAAGAAACCATTAACCAATTAAGCTCCTCCTCCTGCTGTCTTGATGTCCTACCCACAGCTTTCCTTAAGAAAGTTTTCCCTGTCATTGGGTCGAATCTGATTAAAATAGTGAACTTATCCCTGCTATCAGGTGTCTTCCCCCAGGCTTTAAAAACAGCAGTTATTAAACCACTGCTAAAAAAGAATAATCTGGACAACACGTTAATGCAGAACTACAGGCCAATTTCTAATCTTCCATTCATCAGTAAAATTATAGAAAAAGCTGTGTTCCGCAGTTTCAGCTTCATAGCAATGACTAATCGCTTTTATTTTTTCCCCTCTGGTTTCCATGCTCACCACAGCACCGAGACTACCTTCCTCAAAGTTTTCAATGACATCCGCATAAATACAGACTGTGGTAGAACCACAGTGCTAGTTCTGTTGGACCTCAGTGCAGCATTTGACGCTGTTGATCACGAAATACTATTAGAACGACTGGAGAGCTAAGCTTTGAAAATGAAAGCTGGAAAGAGAAAATGGATGTAGAAAAGGGAATAACATTTTCATATGTATGAAAAGGAAAGATATTTACAATCTCATTTATTAATTGTTATTTAATTCACCATTTTGAAATAGGATTTGAAAAACATTTTCAAATCACAGTATTTAATAATCAAATAATGAATACAATTTGCAATTCCTCTTTAGTATTTCAATTTAAAATGTGTAATTACAAAATGCTTTTCAAATTTGTCTTTTTTTGTATGGATTAATTGTTGAATTTGAAATTATATTTAGCAATCTATATTTTTAATTCACAATTAAGCACTCCTCGTCAAAATGCTGTATTGCTTCTCCAATGACCCCCGTAGTCCACCATAAAGAACAAGGACTTCTTTGTTTCAATAGGAAATTTTTCATCAGAACGAACAGAAATCACTTGTGGGGTGCCCCAGGGCTACATCCTGGGGCCATTCTTATTTAATATCTACATGCTCCCACTAGCCCAGATTATAACAACCAATAAGATTAGCTACCATAACTATGTAGATGATACTCAGCTCTACATTAGAATGTCACCAGGTGACTTTGAACCCATCTAAACCCTAAGTAAATACATCCATTGAGCAAATCAATGGATTGATGTGCCATAACTTTCTCCAGCTGAACAGAAACAAAACAGAAGTAATTACTCTTGGACCTAAAGAGGAACGATCAACAGTCAGCACACAGCTTCAGTTAATACAGCTAAAAACTACTGATCCGGCCCGAAACCTAGGTGTAGTAATAGACTCAGACCTGAACCTCCTGGGTCACATAAAGCGAATAACAAGGTCAGCCTTCTATCACCTGAAGAACATTTCTAGGATTAAAGGACTGATGTTGCAACAGGACCTCGAAAAACTCATCCATGCATTTATCTTTAGTCTGATTGATTACTGTAACAGCTTTCTCCCAGGTCTGCCTAAAAGGTCAATCAGACAGCAGCAGTTGATCAAGAACGCTGCTGCTCATGTCCTCACTAGAACCAGGAAAGTAGAGCACATCACCCCAGTTCTAAAGTCCTTACACTGGCTCCCTGTGCCTTGCCTAAACACATGGGTTTTTAGACAGATGTGTCTGGCACAGTGACAGATGCACTGAGCCATTGTTTTAATGTAGACAACAGCGAGTCCAGTTACGTTTTTAACTTGTTTCCAGGATTTTCAGTTATTTATAGACTCTTGTTTAAATTTTATGTGAAATTGGTACAGTTTAGATTTTCTTATACCTGCAGTCCTATTTTGCTGTCTTGGCATTAACATTGTGATTGAAAGCACAGATTTTGTTGAATGTAGTTTTATTTATTCTTTTCTAATAAAATGGTGCATATAAACTTTTTTCTAGTTTGCCTATATAGATATGGGGTGGCAAGATAGGGCTGGTTTGGAAGCAGATATAGCAGGAGTGGACGGGATGAAAAGAGAGGAACACCGGAAGCGGGCAGTAATGGTCATAAATTCAGCAGGGTTCAGTGGGATTTAAACAATAGTCCCACGTAGGGCTCTCTATCCACTATCTAGAATATTACCAGACAAGTGCTTATAGTGAAATGTACAAGTAGTATACACTAAATAATATAATTAATATCAATATTATTGGCTTTTAGAATTCAAGAAAAATTGCGACAGACTTAAAAAAACAACCCCTAAGCTAATATATAGATTTGTACCTCACTATACATTGAAAAATCATTTAGATAATAATGTTGTTGTTTTGTTTTGCTGAATATTCAGGTCAGTAAAACAGGAAGCAAAAGACAAAACATTGGGTAGACAGACAGGTTAGAAATCTAATTTCTGCAAACAAAAATATGCATGTGGGTTGATAAATACAAACAGAAGGAGTCAGCTATCCAGCCTGGCAATCAGCTAGTCAATAAGTCAGAAAGGGAGGCAACTGGAGATTTGCTCCTCTTATCTGCCATCAGCCAGGGCTGGGAGAACACTGTTGGCCTCAATCACAAAGTAGTGGAGGATTGTCTTTGGGGCTGTTTATAATGCCGGTGTGTTCATGTGTTTTGATGAGACGTGGTTCTTTTTTTTGCTCTTTTTTTGTTGTTGTCAGATCATACAAACCAAGTAACAGAAAGAAAACGAAAATTATTTCTTGTGAAGTAATTTTACATTTAGGATTGTTCTCCCTTAACTGTACCTGCTATTCTCTCTCTCTGCCCTCCTCTTCTTGTTTATTTTGTTTAAAGCACAGTCAAACCGTCTGCCCTGCAGTTAGATACAGATGCAAGAATATCCTCTGAAGACAATGTTGAGCATCTGTCAGCTAAAACGATGAGGGCTGATGAAAGTTGACGCATTAATGGAATAGAAAATAAGGGTGACGGGAGGAGCGCTTTTTGACAGCAGAGGTGAGGGGTCAGATGTAATCAGCACCTCTGTAATTCTTCTCAGCAAGTCAATTCACTGTTTGTTTGTTTTTAATATTCTCTCTCCTCCCCTTCTTGCTGTGTGTCTGTTGGAGTTGGGAGGGAAGAGGGTTCGGGGATAAGGGGATGAGACGCTGACTATCAGATGGCATATGATTGTGTGGTTAGCCTCCATACAGGTCTCGTTTTTTCAGCCTTTGATTATATTTAGGCTCCACTCTTGGAGTGGGGGTCTTTTTTTTATCTTTGTGAATGAATTTGGGGGACAGAGAGGTGAAAACGATGCCTTCAGTAGAAAAAATGTAAACACTTATTTTTTTTTGTTTCTTTCCGGCCCCATCTAACCTTCTCTCTCCTGCCTTACAGCAATAAACCTTTGCTGCCATAGTGGGGAGGAGAATTGCATTAACATGGAAATAACACATTAGATATGCTTCAGTTTGTATGTTTGCCATATGGCATATGCTATTTCTCAAACAGTGCGTCTGGTGTTTGTGAATTTTTAGTCGTGTGTGTGTGTGTGGGGTGTGTGTTCAGATTGGGCTGACCCAGATGAGTTGGCCCTCTCTGTCAAACAGCTGTCATTAAAAAAGAACTGATTCCAAACGTGCCATATGACCCTCATGCTCACAAGCAATCCCACTGAACACTAACCAGCTTGTTCCCCCATTAAGCACAGCTGGCTTGCGAGGGAACGTGTGTCCAGTGGTGTGCGTCTGCTTGTTGAGCGGTCAAAAAGTGTTGTTGAGGACACGCCACGTTTGGTAATTGGAAATGTCCCTCGAATGCGTCCTTTCCCCTCCCCAACCGAGGAGCTATAAACATGCAAATGAGAGTGCGGCTCACCTCGTTTTCCTACTTCCACGTATGTCGCCCCCCCTCCATTCCATCACTCATCACTACAGCCGCACCGCAATCAATGTGTGTGGGATAAATGCAACATATTGTCTGGCTGAATACGACGCTGGCTGAATATGAAGGCAGGATGCGCTGCGTGGTGATTAAGGTGTCTGTCGGGGGGACAGTGGTTGTTTTGAAAGAAACAGAGGTGACAACTAACTGTTGGAAGTCAAACAAACAAGAACCGACCCTTTTTACTTCCAGAGTTAGAAATGGTTGAATTCTTTGACTAGTCATCACTCCAGAACTATGTTATTCAATGATTAAAACAATTCAATGATAGGGTTTGGTTTATGTTTTGTGTCATTTCTACTATTTTTTATGTCATGTATTTTGTTGATTTTTTAAGCTAGTCTAAATGTTTGGTATATTGTAGAACAGTGACATCTGTTTAATAAAGGTAAATCGACTAAACCTCTATAGTGACTTTTTCCCCATACAGGCCTCTTTCTCCTTTGGCAGTTTGATTCCCAATCACCTGGCAGCACCCACATTGCTCACAGATTCATTCACTAAAAGCCAGATGGGTTGTTTTGATGTCACCATGTATAAAATCTACCTTGCTAGTGCAGGGTGATGTGGGACGGAAATTGGGATTTATTTAATTAGCAACCTTCAAAATTTTGCTTTTTTTGTTTCTTTGCTTATTTAGATTTTTTTTTCTTATTGGAAATATGTCTGTTACTTTCATTTTTTTGTGGGAACACTAAAGGATGGTGGGACAACAGTAGAATGCAACAGTAGTACTTCTGCAGTCTTCCAAAAGTCTTCACTTGCTGCTACAGCCAATCAATGTGTAAGGAAAATGAATGGTGCTCTTGGATTGGCTGCTTTGCAAACCTCAAAAGCAGGAAAAAGTCATGTTATTGCTGTATCCCAAAACTGCTCAGGTGTAGGTACCCCTGCTTGACTTACCTGTTCATTAAGATGGATGGGTTACAATCCCGTTCTTGTATATATGAACCTCCTGTACAACCCAAGGCCAGAAACACAGAAAACATTAAAAAGAGGTGAGACCCTTTGGTGCTTCCCCCAAGAGACATCAATTCATAAAGCAAATTTGGAACCTTACGATTGCTAGAGGACTGCTCTTCCCATTGAGCCCGCCCCATTGTGTTAGGTGTTATTGAGAACGCAGCTTTGCTTTCGAATCCCAGTTTAAGGGAGTGGACTGAGCTGGTGGTCATGATTAAGTAGTGCCTTGCTCAACTCTCACTTCATGGAGACATTGTTTTTTGTCTTTCCATTCACCATACAGTAACTGCATCCAGGGAGATTTTATCATTAAGATTTTAGCTTAACTGCAGCACCTTTCATACAACGTTGTGCAGTAGAAAGCACTTTACAAGATTAAAAACCCAACTCCCAGTGGCAAAAACAACAGAAAAAACGGTGAAAAACATGTTAAAAAAGAGGGTAAAATATGCCCTCTAATAATAGATTTGTTGTGAACGAAGCTCTATTATTTTCCACATTTTATCAACAAGGAAACAATACAAAATGAAATAAAAAATAGGAGATAAAACAAGGAAAAACACTGCTTTACAATATAAATATTTCTTAAACTTATAAATTAAACTAATTTAGTAAAACATGGAAATAAACACAAAGAAAAATAACTAAACAGGTGTATCTTAATAAATTATATTCCTTAAAAGTTAATTTATTTAATTTAATTTACTAAGTGAAGCACAATATGTAGATTTATTACACACACTGTTTCCAAGCTTTCCTTCTATTAATTCACATTTTTCTGCTTACAGCTAATGATAATTCAACATTACATTTCCAAAAAGATTACATAAAAGATTAGAATACATCAGACCAATAAAAACAAAAACATTCTTAATCCAGAAATGTAGGCTTAATTTAAAATGTGTTTCTTACCTGCTTAAAGGTTGTTATTTTCAAAAAATACTTTTAACCTGACAAATGAGCCTCATCGGAATTGATATTCTAACTTATTGAAATGTACGTGGAAATGAAAAAGGAAGCTACAAAAGCTGTATTTAAAAGAATGCATAAAATATCAAAATATTCATTTAACTTAAACTCAAAGTAAAAGCTAAATAAAAAGTCAAGAAGATAAGAAAACTCTTAGCTATTCACGAGACTTTTGGAACCTTTTCTAGAGGTGAGGAACTGTAAAAACAAGATGGAGGACTTTGATATGATGAAAGTCTAGGAACGTTTTGGGAACAATTGACCCCAAATCCAGATAAGGATTAGGAAAAAGTCACTAAAAAAGGTGCACTGCCCCCTCCAGGTTGGAGGTCAGTTGCTGTGAATTCTGTTGTTTTGTTCATAGGGACAGGAAGATAGAGCAGGAGATAGATAGATGGATTGATGCTTTATTTGCTGTGGTTTGGTCGCTGCTCCAATTGGTTGTTGAAAAAAAAAAAGCAAATCTCATCTATCTTTGTCATGAGATCATGGATTATGACCGAATGAATGTGATCCCAGATACAAATGAGCTTCCTCTATGGATAGGTGAGGCGCTTCATCATCAGTTAAGGTGGATCTGATCAGGCGCAGCTTATCAAACAGCATTTTCCTGCAGGCAGAAGTCAAACCAGAATGTGCCTACTAAATTAAAGTTTCTCCAAACATCTATAGAAAAGCAAAGACTGTGACTCGTTTGCTTTTTTGCTCTGTTGTTGTGGTTGTGCTCCATTCTTGTATTTGTTAAAGTGATGCATAACTAGACCCTGTAATTGCTCTACAATCTGTCTTTAAACAAACCCAACTTAAATGTGACTAAGACTCTGTTCCAGCAGAAAATAGCTTTGGCTTGGCCTGACAGAAGGCTGGAGATCCACTTAAGCTTGAATGCAAGCAGAGTACTTTCCGGTTCCACGGCAAAATATTTGGTGAGTCCACTTTCTATTTTCCATCGCTCTGTTACTTAGCAGTCTTTCATTTAGCCAAGTAGTATGTCAGGCAATGATTCAGTCAATCTAGACTCAGTCATTTATCTTCCTGCTCCTGTATAATAGGCTGTATTAGACTAAGTAGTGTTGTCTTGTGCATGCAGTGGTGTTGCATTTGCACAGAAAAGCTTCCATCAGTATCCATACAACAGTAGCAATTGGAGCGTCTGGGGGGCCACAGAAAAGGTAATTTGAGCAAAAGAAAATGATACCTTGAGAAAAAAAGTAGATCGAACATTGAAAGGGAGAAAGTAAAAAGAAAGAGGAGAAAAATACATGGTGATTTACGCAAAAGTCCAAATGGGAGGGAATTGGCTACAGACACCTGACTGTGTTATTATATCACCATCAACAACGGCCTGCTCCTCTGCCAGACGGAAAGAAAAACAGAAATTGTAAAGAAAAAATAAAAACAACTGAAAATCTCTGCAACACAAACAACCCCCCCTCCCCCCGAAACAGGTGTTTTTTCTTCTTATTTTGCTTCTTGCAGTGAGTGCAAGGCTATCAATCCATTCCTCCCTGTGTTTTTTTTTTTTAAATGGCACCATTGCTCGGCTCTCCTTGTTGTTATATTGTTTGTCGGCGTCCAGGCGGGGCCCGGGAGAGGAGTTGGTATCAAGACGAAGAAGGGACAATTTGATGGATGTTTGTTGATATCTAGACCACCATGGCTCTGATTGCCTAACATTAAACCAGCAATAACAGGCCAATCATCCCACTTACACCTCCACACGCCAAGCAGCCGAATTGGATCAAACTGGCTTATTCCCTCTGTCACTTTCTTACTCATCCTCTCTCTGTCTGCGTCTCTCTCTGTCTCCCAGTCGATTTCTTGCTCTTTTCTCCTCTCTCCTGACATGCTTATTAGCTGATATTGATCCAGGCTGGTCAATTGTCAGCTCCTCTCATCCGCACAGTATTGACGGCATAATCAGTTAGAGAGAGGAATGGAGGTAGAGACAGTGGGAGGGAGACTGAGGATGATAGGCAGATGAAATTTTTCTGTCAGTGGGTAAATTATTGGCTGCTAGCTTGTTGACCCACAAAACTACTCGGACCTCCCGTACAAACACGAATACACAAAATTGCACACAATAACCTAATTTTTTGGGCGCATTTATATGTATTTCTGTAGACTTTACACTTACTGTCAAATGTCACCTGCAAAGTTGCTCTCCAGTGTGAGAACGTTTACACCTACAGTCGTTTTTACCTGCCAAATCATTCCCCTTTTGATGAAAATGTGTGTCTGTGGGTATAATTAGAAAGTAAAATCTCATCTGATAAGTGGAGTGTCACATCACATATGCCACTTGTGCTTGTGACTGTGCCATGGCCTGTTGGAGGCTCCCCTGACACCCCCTGCCTCACTGCCCAGCTTCAGGGCTCCGTCTCTGGGGGGAGAAGCAGCTGGCATGGCCTCTCTGTCGCTGGAGGGCTGGGGTTCATCTCATATTCTCTCTACGCTGTGCACACACACACACACACACACACACACACACACACACACACACACACACACACACTTGTGTACGGCTTGTTCTGTACATTAAGGTTTAATCAGGCACTTAGCCGGGCATCTGTTACGGCTCTGTCTGCACGGCGTGTTAAGGACCTGTCGCCGCAGGTTATGAGCCCAACAGATCCAGTGACTGAAGAGACCGCTGTCCCACTTACTGGTTAAAGTCCCAGCTCTGTCGGTTCAGCTTCAGAAATTTTAAACTGCTGAGCTGACCACAAAATAAGAGTGAGTTTGACTGGGGATTGAAAGAAGGCGGCAAAACACATTTGTTATATGTCATCGGATAGGGGTTTGCAGAAGATAGCGTTATATTTTCTACAGTGCATAAAGAAAGAAGTGGTTGGCACTAGAGCTGCAATATATCAATTCGCAATCGTCATTGCAATATTCATTTGTGCAATATCAAAATTGTAAACTGCTGCTTTGTTGCAATCCTGTATTGTAAGGCTTGCATTCGTGCTCTGCATTAGGGGTGCACCGATCGGATATCGGCCACAATATTGAAAAAAAATCTGGATCAGGGATCGGAAAAATGAACAGATCCACTGGCCGATCCAGGTTTTTGGGGGTTTTTTTTGTTGCAGCAGAACGTATTTCATGCGTCATCTTCCTGTGTGTCACATGTGTCACAGAAGCAACATGGAGCGAGCCAGAGGGTCGGCTGTGTGGAGATATTTTACGCTTGCCACTCCAACTAGTTCATCAGCTGTTTGCAATGTCTGCAAAGTAAATGTTTCGAGGGGAGGTGGTATTACTGCAAAGTACAATACTACCACTTTAATCAAGGTCATCCAGAAACACTATTTATCAATTATTGTTTATATGCTTTGCATTTTTATTTGTTGATATCTTATTATTGTTTTAATTTTAATATTTTAACTTATTTTAGTCTTCCTTCCAGTGTTTCCTCTGTGGGAGCCCTCTGCCTCGGGGGTGGTGGTCGGCTGTGGCTGCCTTGGTGCTCTCCAGGTGGTGCTTGGGTGGAGGTGGAGGTCTCAGCCCTCTCTCCTCTGGGCTCCCTGGGTCAGTGCCTTGGCTGCTGCTGTTGATCTGCTGCTGCCGATGTAGATGGCTCCCATGATGACGTTTCCTGGCTCATCTGTACTCAGCCCTTTCTGCTTATGTCTATTGTTGCTTTTATGTGTGTGCGTGCATGGGGGGGTATAGCTGTGTTGATGTTTTTTACTTTGGGGTTTTGGGAAAAAGGGGGGGGGGGGGGGGGGGTTGTGGGTCATTTTTAATCTGTAAAGCACTTTGAGAAGCTTTGTTGTGGTTTGACAAGCGCTTTATAAATAAAGTTTGATTTGATTTGAAACACAATGCTAAGGAGCACGCTGAATTCCTGCACCTCAGCAAAATAAAAGGATAGGGTCAAAAAGGAAAAAATAATTCTTAATTATGTTTAGTTAGTAAAGTCTGGTACCTTTGGTCTCTTCAAGTAAGGTATAAGGTGGATGGTATACAGTTTATTATTAATTCAACAATAGTATCGGATCGGTATCGGGTATCGACAGATACACAAAGCCCAGGCATCGGTATCGGGACTGAAAAGTGGAATCAGTGCATCCCTACTCTGCATGCAATGATATATTTTTGAAAGATTTCTCTGCTCCTGACAGGCAAACCTGATATTCAATTAAAACCGTAAATTCACATAAATTGTATAATAAAAGTTTTTTTTTATGTCAATTTGTGAGACTTTTTTTTTCCTGTTTTTGGTAATTTAGGATTAGCCTTTTTTCTATTTCGTAAATGCCTTTTCATTTATTTATTGTTATTTCTGTCTCCACAGTCAGAGGTTCACATACAGTAAGATTACTGCGTCTGTGAATATTTTTGAAATACCTTAAGTTGGTGTCATGGTTAGGAAGCTGCTGTTTAGGATGATTCTCCACATTTGAGGTATTTGAGGTACACCTCTGGATTTTTATGTTATCACTCAAGCAAACTGCTTCCTTGTCAGACAACTAGAAAAATAAACTAAGAAAATAGTCAAGATATTAGAAAGAGTCTTGTTCATGTTCATTCTTGGATACAATTTCCAGATGCCTGAAGGTCCCATATTCATTTGTTTAAACAATTATATGAAAATATAAACAGCATAGGAATGTCCATCCGTGTTAGTGCTTTTCGTGCACAATGTGTGTTTCAGCCCCCTAACAAAAGACCTTATGAATATTCCGGCTGATGCTGGTCATTATATACAGTGCAATGAGTCCTGCACAAACTTAGGCTAAAAGGCCACTCAGATAGGAAGAAGCCATTTCCCCAAAAGCTACTTAAAAAGCCAGATTGCGGTTTGCAAATTTAGCACAATTTTGGGACACATGTTCTGTAGTCTGATGAAATTGTTATTGAAGAGTTTGGACTTAATATTTTAGATGTAAAATTGGAAAAAAAAGGGGGATGCTTGAAAGCCTGAGAACACCATCTGAACTGTAAACCACAGGGGTGGCAGCATAATGTCTTCTGTGTGTTTTGCTTCAAGAAGAACTGGTGCACTGCACAAAATAGGTGGCATCATAAGCAAAGAACATTATGTGGAAATATGGAAGCAACATATCAAGACATCAGGAAGTTAAAGCTTGGGGACAAATCATTTACAAAGTGGCTTAAAGACAACAAAGTAAATATTTTGGGGAGGCCGTCACAAAGCCCGGTTCTCAGTCACATAGAAAATTTGTGGGTGGAGCTGTGTGTGTGAGCAAGGAGGCCTACAAATCTGGCTCAGTTACACCAGTTCTGTCAAGAAGGAATGGGGCAAAATCCAAGCAAACTGTTAAGAGGTTTGTGGAAGTTCACTCAAAACATTTAATGGGAGCTATTCAGTCGAAAGGCAATTTTACAAAAATACTTGGAAAATTTATTACAATTCTGCTTTTGAATATAGTTTAACAAAGTTCTCTCTGTCATTATTCTGGCATTCGTGAAATAGAACTGCTTTTGGTACTCATAACCAACCTAAAAAAGGAGAAGTTTAGTCTGATTAAAAGACAAACGGTAACAACAAAAAGATGTCTTTTAGTACAGTGTATGTAAATATCTGATTTAAACTGTACAAGTTCATGGCCGAGAGGCTAAAACTCACCAAAGGTTATTGGAATAACCATGATGACAGAAGAGTTTTGTTGGTGTAGATTGATTGCAGTCAAACTAATTCTGGCAAAATTCCCCAATAATCACTTAATAATCACTTATCTTCATAAAACTGTGCAGTAGTTTAAATTGTGGGAAGGCTTGAAGCACCCATTTCACGCATTTGCAGAGGGCTAGGGTAGGTCACTTTATCTCTCTACTTACCCATAACCAGCTTTGCTGTTTTTATATTTAATATATATCTCAGCTGAACTCTTTCCCTGCTTTTACTGCAAAAGTTTCATAAGTTTTTCTCTAAAGGGAAGCTCCCATAAATATCTATGTAAATAATTAGAAGTTGTCATCTCAGATGATCTCACATTTAGAGTAAACAAGTGTGTAAAAGCCCTGCTCCACTCCTCATAGCTCCTTCTAATTAGATGTTTATATCCTATTGATACATTTCCATCCGCCTGTGTGTCCATCCATCATTCCATTCATCCATCTGGTCTTTGGGTTTTGTAGATTCTATATTCAGGCAAACCTTCTTAAATTGCTTGCTTGCAAAGAGTGACTCAACCAATTAGATGGCAGCAACTTAACCCATTCAGGTTTCTCGATGTTTGGAAGACGACTTGCTGAAGTTCAAACCAAGCATCAGACTGGGGAAAAGAAGGGGTTTGTGTGATTTTGAACATGGTTGTTGGTGGCAGACAGACTGGTGTGGGTATTTGAGAAACTGCTGAACTACTAGGATTTTCACACATAATCTTCTCTGATTTACAGAGAATGATCAGAAAAGTGGAAAATATCAAATGATGGAATAAAATGGATTGTGGATGTCGGAAGTCTGAGGAGAATGGGCAGACTGGTTCCAGATGATAGAAACGAAACAGGAACTCAAATACCTAATCATTACAACCAATGCAGAATGCCATTTCTGAACGCACAGTAGTTCGGACCTTGAAGCAGATGCGCTACAGCAGCAGAAGACCACATCAGATTGCTCTCCTGTCAGCAAAATTAAATAACTGAGAGTCAGAATTGGGTGTAAACAATATGAAAGCATGGATCCTTCCTGTCTTTGGTCAACAGTTCACTTTACCCTGTGGTCAGCAGCCTCTTTAAACTTAAGTTGTGGAGTAATTTTTCAGCACTAATCAACAATTTAACTTATTTTTTTGCGGAAGGACCTAAAGTTTTTGGAGACGGCTTGAAGTCTATGTTTGCAGGTCAACAAAAAAACTGCTTCACTTATATGAAATCGTGGAAGGGACAGAAACCTGCATATGAATACTGCGAGTTATCGAGTGATCAATGGGCAGAGTTTGTTATCGTTTCTTTCCCTCCATTGTCAAGCGGGCGGCCAGCCTCGGCGGCCCTCGGTCCCGGACTTATCTTGACACCGGAGCAGCAATCACAGGCCGGGAGATTGAGCGCTGTTTATTTTGCGTCGGTGTGTTCACCACGACCCTGAGGCCAGGATGCAAACACGAGCACATCCCCGCTCGCTCCGTCACAACCCAGCCCTGTTTAAAATGAATGGATCCTATCTCGCCTTTCACTATTCACATCTCTCTCCACAACACGAAGCTTAATCTCAGTGTTGCTGTGTTTTTGTCTGATACAGGGCAACACCAATGCATTATTTATTCTCTATCTTATATTGCTTTTTTTTATTCAGAGTCTGTTTCATTGGTCTATTTTTATATATATATAAACGTGTGCTTTTGTGGAGCTTCTGTTTAGCAAATGTAGACTGGAGTTGTCGGTGAGTGTGTAAGATTTGGTGTGTGTCTATGTGCCAACTGAAGTAAACAGTCTCACCAACCGAGCAGCACCATCTGTAAGTACTGCTGGGGACTAAACACCAATGACAGGACACGCCTGGTCTGACTGACAGCTGACATTGTCCCTGCCCCTGCTGGGAACAAATTGGTCATGCTGGATGATGATGGGCTGACTGGTGTGTTACTTTGTGTGTGCGTGTGTGCTCTTCTTCCATCCTGCGCATCCCTCTGACAGTTGGTCTATTGTCAGCAGGCCTCTGTCAAAGATGTCATTTATCAACACTACACTCAGACAAACCTTAATCATCACTTTTATGGGAGCAAGACAGAAGCAACACAACACCAGCTGAAAACTATTTTCTATCACGTTGTGGGAAGATTTGAAGTCTCGTGAGTTTTTGACATTTACAGTGGCCTGTAAGCCTCACATCAGCTTTTTTTTTTGCATTGCAGCCAATTCACATTAATGTTTTATAGTCACCAACATCTTGAAGCTGCGTGGTTTCCTTTTATTCCCCATGTTGATGGTCAACTCTGCTCGGAAGATCCGTATCAGGACTCTATGACGTTTCTTCAGTTGTGTTGATGATGATAGAGAAAAGTAAAAAACTGACCGAGACAGAAATTGTGGCGTGCTGCTCGGATTAATTAAAGCAGAGCTAACTGTCGCGCTATTGATCGACTGCTGTCACCTGATGAGCTAAATCAGAGAACCAAATGCAGCTCACACTGGGCGAAAATGGTGTATGGTCATTTGTATCCCGTTTTATGCACTTTGGAGTTAGGCATAAGATACATTTAACTCCCAGACCAGTTCTCAGATCAGGCAGGCAAGTTCATACAAGTTTAAACTTGTAAAGCAGCGACAAAAATCAAGCTTTGTTTAAAAAAAATGTTATACGTGTGTAAAATCACATTCAGCAGTGCAGAATATTTATTGCAGGTTATATTTTATTGTTATAGAGATGGATTGTGTTGGTTTTTATTATCTACTCACCTTAAGGAGGAGAGATACCGATAGGCTACAGCCAAAAGCAGGAGAGAGGAGCTCTGAGGAGGGCACACCAAGGATGCAAATATGTTAATGATGGCATCAGTTGTCCTGGCTTCAGTTCTCCTCGTTGCTATCTTTTTAGAAGGAGCCCATCATGCTGATGTGTACACAGCTGGACTGCCTTCCTCCTGCTATGCTGCACCTCGTTAATGACCTTAGATAAGTCTCATATTTTTGTTCTTCTTTTTCCAAAACCAGTACATTACCTGCTACCTTGAGCCAACTTTTTGTTCTCAGGTCAGAGATACAGAAAAGAGGTGAGAAGTGGTGAGGTGAGGTGAGGTGAGGCCTTAAGGCTGTACCAAGAGTACCAATAAATTAGGTGGTTACTGGGAGCCATAAGTGCAAGATGTCTAGTACCAGAAATAATTTGAAAACGGAAATATTATTTGGTTATATACAATGTGATAAAAAGTGGTATTACTTAATGAACTCACCAAATTAATTAGAAAATAGTCTTTGAGTTTGCTTTGTCTTCCAGACTGAAAAACATAGAAGCATTTAACAATAACACCCTGTTTCGGTCAGGAATAGTTTTTCCCAGTTTGCTCAGTTATATGTAGCTGATTATGTGTGATGTGTTTTACCAAAGCTAATTGATAATGAAAGTATTTCCCCCCTCCCTCGATTACCTGGCTTTTTTGAAAGTGCAGAGCTGAACATTTTGCTTCAAGTAAGCAATTTCGATGACTGGAGACAGAGTTCTGCCATTGGTACAATAGTGGACCGAGGGGCCACATCCATTATGTTGCAGCACGCCTGTGTGAGGGCTCCTTTGTCCCTTTGCACAATGGACACACTCAAAAAGGGAGAACAAGCAACTTTTGAGGGATATTCTACCTCACCTTCTGGAGATATTTTTTCTTCTTTTGATGTCAGTGTTCTGAATAAGGATTTCTTTCTACTGATTGTGTGAGTGTTCATCATTGTGCTGTTGTTTTTTTGGTATTCAACTTCTTGCTTGCAGAATCCTCAGTTTTGGGTCAAAGTTAGTGGCTCCCCATCGCCGCAGTAAAGGCCCACCCCACTTGTGCGTTTGAAAGGAAGCATGGGAGAAATGAGGAAATGACCTATGCTTTTCCACACTACATGCTAGCTGTGCTCAAACAATCAGCATAGCATTAGTAGGGCTGCTGAATAGAGCCATCATGGCTGCCTAACACTGGGAGCCAGTGATCTGCCTATGGGCTTTATAGAAAGAAGAGGTCCTGCAGAGCTGGCGAGAGCCGGAGTAGAGGCCAAGAATGGGCGCTCTTAGCGAATCCTCTGAAATCGTCTGGCACAAACATTTTGTGGCACACTTCTTTTCTTTCTATCTGCTCATCTCCTTCCTCGCTGCATCTCTAATTCTTCTGCATTTATGTATTACATTCCTAACATATTTAGGTGTTTTTCTCTTTAAATTTAGCCCTGGTTTAATCTACAACAGGAAAAAACATTGACAGGTCATCCTCGGGGAGACCTAGAGAAGGCTAAGCAGTCTGTCATTGTCCCCATGGGGTGGCGTCCATGGGTGCTCTTTGTCCAGAGCTTTCACTGTGATTAGAGCATTTGAGTCGACAATTCACTTAAGACCTCTTTTCTTTCTCCTTCCTGCTCTGTTTTCTCTCACAAGATGCTCTCCTCCTTCCACCCACTATCCCCTTACTCTCTCTCACACTCTTTCAGGGTATATTACCTGCTCATGTAATGCAGTTAAGCTCAGCTAGAAGCCTTTCCTTGCAATACCACTTAATTGCCCATGTGGCAGGTGAGGTAAATGCAAGAGGGCCGGCGAAGGGTAGTAGTGACCAGCTTGTCAGGGTTTAGCCTTCATCCCAGTGTGATACTGGCTCAGACTGTTAAGAAACAATGCAAAAAAGTAATAAATCTGTGAGGGTTGGTGTTCTGCTTGAACTCCCAATATTGCTTATGTTTCAGTCGTCTAGTTCTTGGTTTGAGATAAACATAAATAGTTTGGAGGTTATCCTCCTTCCTTGCTCTTCGATACACACAAATCTGCTTTGATCTAAGCTACTATATTCTGGCTGCATGTTTAGGGTCATGGTCCTACCAGCGAAAAGATGAAGATTTGCCCCATTCAGAAGTCCTTTGTAGCCTCTAACAAGCATTCCTCCAAGATTACCTTGTATTTAGCTCAATCCATATCCCCATCAACCCTCACCAGCTTCCCTGTCCCTGTAGAGGAAAAGCATCTCCCCAGCACAATGCTCCCGCCACCGTGTTTCACTGTGGGTAAATGCTCAGGATGATGTGTAGTGTTAGGGTATCTCCTACACATAGCATTTGTCGTGTAAACAAACAAGTTAAGCCAGATGATCTTCTTCCACATGTTTGCTGTTATACTCACATGACTTTTGGTTAAGTGCAAACAGAACTTCTTATGACTTAATTTTCAGCACAGGGTTTCTTCTTGCTAACGCTTCCATAATAACCAGATTTGTGGAATACATGACTAATAGCTGCCTTGTCAGCAGATTCTCCCACCTGAACTGTGGAGCTCTTGGCTCTTTCTCTCATTAATGCTCTCTTTGTCTGGTTTATTTGTTCAGGAGAACGACCATGTCTTGTTTGGTTTGCATTTATACAGTGCATTGTTTTGGGAGATTTTGGCAGAGGTACAATACTTAGGATATTGCTTTATAGCCCAACTCTGCCTTGGATTTCTCAACATTTAACTGCTGTATTTCTAGACCTTTAATGTTCCCCTAGGCCTTCACAGAACAGCTACATCTTTATTGAGATTAAATTACACACTGGGGTGGGGTCAATTTACTAATTGGGCTAGGTGACTTCTGCTGGACTTTTAGGATTTTTATTTGTAAACTCAAAAGTATCAACTTAGTTGTGATTTACAATTATACAGTAACTTTTGTTCATCTAGCACAAACAAATCGCATCAATAAATTTATTAACGTGACAAAATGTGGTAAAGTTCAAGTTGTATGAGAAGGGCTATGCAAGCCACTGTAACTCGCAGATGATATTCAATTCAATTAAAAAATTCTTCATTGATCCCAGAGGGAAATTAAGTTAAGTTAAGGCTAAGGATAGGGGAAAAGTAACAGTACTAAGAAAACAGGACGGAGAGGAGGAAAGGCAGAAGAAGGAGTTGACATTGCTCCTGGGTTAGTGCTCCAAAATGGAGTGCTAAAATCATTTCAGCTCAGATAAAGCTCTGGCAACTGCCGGGCTGCCTCAGGATATCTGCTCTGCTCATCTGCCTCTCCAATGAAACGGCTGCACACGCCGAGCCTTAGGGGAGCCTGTAGTTCACGCATAAACATGCTAAAGCTCATAAAGAAACAGATGCAAATAAACAGACTCTAACTTGAATGCAACACAGGCGCTGCTTTGCCACATGTGCAGACATCCACTGGCCTCTCAGAGGGAATTTGTTGCTCTGCAGTTTATTTCAGTTTAACCAGATGAAACAAAGCCCAAGGGCAATTCTTCCACTTCTGAACCTTTTGAATTAGCACTCCGCCACCACTACTCCACCTTCTTACCATTACTGCTCATACACTTTAAAATCACTCATATCATTTGCTCAAAACCCACATTATTGCAAAATATGAAAGGCTTTCAGATTTAGGAGGGGATCAATAAGTCAAATCAAAGTTAGTAAAAGTATTGATCAGTTTAGAGCCAATGATGTGAATAAAGAGGTTGTATAAGGTGAAAGATGTCTAAATGCAGAGGAGAAGGATTCTCAGTTTTCTTTATCTATTTCAGCTTATCATTAAAAGTGCTAATATAGTGTCAGTCCGACGTTTACAGACTATGAGTACATCATTGGCATGAATGCTGGGTTGATTTCTGGCTCTTAATTATTTTTTTTTCAGGGTGGTATGAATATTCCACCAATGTACATGTACAAAGCAATCTACTGTATTATCCGCTCACTGTCAAAAATGACACGTAAAGGCTCAAAAATTCACATTCCTGGTAATATTTGGCTAAAAGTCTATTTAAAGCAGTTGCTTTGCCAGCATAAACCCAACTTTTAAAAATAGTTCAGATCTTTTTGGTTAAATTAATTTCAAACCTGTTTGTTTTCGGATCATATTGTCTGCTGAAATGCCCAGCTGTGACCATTTGACCCAAACTGTCCAAGCAAATTGCTTTAAAGGTTCAGAAACTGCCCTGTGTTACTGTCCACAATAAAGCAAATTCTCCTTTTATTGAGAGGTTGTCGACAAGAAAAAGCCGCTTCTTCTGCAAAACCTTCAAGCTTAGCTTGCAGTTCTCCTCATAGACAAGCTTTTGGAGAAAAGTTGTAAGGTAAAATAAAACACAGATGGGGCTACCTGGCCTCAATGGGAAAAAGTTTAGTTAAGGTGAGGTTTTGAAACCTAGGATGACACAGTACCATCTGTCAAGCTTAGCAGTGGCAGCATCATGCTGTGGAGCTGTTTTGCTGCCAGTGGTACAAGTATTGCTCTGAAAGAATTGAGTATTGAAGAAAGAGGACTACCTCTAAATTATTCAACTTTATTTCAGATCAACCGCTAGATGCTTGAAACATGAACAATATTGGGCATTTAAATAGCATAAACACACAACCAATCACATTAGAGCTGCTATTTGGACAGCATCAATTCTGTCAAGAAGAGTGGTCTAATTTCCTGTCAAAATTTTACTTGAACCTGTCTACAAAACCCAAATATTTGTGGTGGGGTGTATATAAACATTTGAGCTCATATGTATCATTTTCACCTTGTGTGGGTTTGAGAAAATCTGCATTAAATTTAAACGTCTGCATTAAGTATTTTTTAAATTTGGTTAAGCTGCCTGCTGTATAATTATTGCCCCTAAAACATAATTTAAAACCCATAATGAATATGGTGTTCATGCCCATCATCAGTGAAGGTAGACGTCTAAGACTAGACTGGCACTGTATATCTGTAGGTAGGAGTTCGTCTAATATTTACTGAAAGTTTAATGGTGCCACTGCGAGACAAAGTTTCCAACAAAACAGCAAGCTCAGCTGTGATAATCGGATGAGTGAGCTAAACAAATGAAACTACCAAGTGCCTTGTTTTGCGACCTGTAGTTATATCTGTGCATTGCAAATCCTAAGACAAATGAGCAAATGCAAAACAGTGTGGAGTCATGCTCTTTGTTCTCTTGTACAACGGGATGCAGAATGAACATGCGTCTGGATCATGTTGTACCCAAAACCCTTGCATAACTTCGGCCTGACCCAGCATGTCAAACAACCAACACACAATCAAGGACACACTCTGGACGTAATTATCAGCAAATTATCTTCAACATCTCGGTAATTGATATTGCATTATCGGACCATTTCTGTTTCTTTTTTTTGAAAGCACCATCTCTGCTAAACTATCTAGCCACAGTGAGACCACTATTAAAAGGAGTTTCTCTGGGACATTTCAGTTGAAACCTTCAAACGACTCTAGGCAAGGTAAGGCCATTTTATTTGTATAGCACACACTTTCAACAACAAGGTTCTTTACATGATTAGGGATAAAGTAAAAACAGCAATAAAGCATAAAACGCACACAGAGCATATGGCACGAAAAAACATTACTCAAAAGCAGACATGAATAGAGGAAAAAGGATCAAATACTCTCCCACCTCGCCGCCCCATTCCCTTCATCCTCCATCTCAAACTCAGTAAACAACCTGGTAGATATATTTCTCATTACAATTTCAGACATCATTGATTTAATTGCTCCAACCACATTGAAAATAGTCTTAGATAGAAAGAATTCTCCATGGACTAGCGATCCACTGGTACGTAGTGAAAAAAGGGAGTGTCGACGAGCTGGGAGAAAATGGGAGAAAACCCGACTCCAGGTTCACTATGAGATCTACAGAGACAGACTGAACAGATATTACTTAACTTTGACAGATGCAAAGGATTGCTCTTTTCTGAAATCATTAACAGAAATATTAATAAAGCGAGGACCTATTTTGCAACAGTTGAGAGACTAACCTTCAGTGACCTGAACTAAATTCCACCAAGGCTTGCAATGAATTTGCCAGCTTTTTTACTGAAAAGATTCTGACAATTTGACAGTCAATCTGTGGTTCATTACCAAACCCATTGCCAATGTCCTTCCCACTCAACACCAATGTTGAGAAAATGTCTGAATTCCAAAAAAATAAATAAAAAAACATTGGTGAAAACATAACCCAATTAAGCTCATCTTCTTGCTGCTACAATATCCACAGTTTTTCTTAAAGTTATCCTTTTGATTGGGTATGATCTGATTCAGATAGTGAACTCCTCCCTCTTGTCAGGGGTCACACAGCAGTTATCAAACCATTACTAAAGAAGAAAAACCTAGACAACACGTTAATGCTGAACTACAGACCAATCTCTAATCTTCCATTCGTCAGCAAGAATTTTGAAAAAGCTGAGTTTCAACAGTTAAAAAGCTCACAATGACCAACTGTTTTATTTTTTTTCAGTCTGGTTTCCTTGCGCACCACAGCACTGAAACTGCCCTCACCAAAATTTTCAATGACATCCGCTGATGATGTGTTTTGGTAAAAATCTGGTGATACGAGATGCATTGTGATAC
This sequence comes from Valencia hispanica, assembly GCA_963556495.2. Lineage (NCBI taxonomy): Eukaryota > Metazoa > Chordata > Actinopteri > Cyprinodontiformes > Valenciidae > Valencia > Valencia hispanica. The sequence continues at coordinate 37,462,274 of OY747711.1, forward strand.
AGAGGAGATGATATGATATATTACAATATATTGCGATACAATGAGTAAGACTATATATTTTAAATTTTTTAAACTGAATTTAATTGTAGAAAAACTGTCACAGCATTCTAATCACTCCAACCTGTTTAATATTTTAACACACCCAGTCTTTATTACTAGATCTAGTTGATCCACGGGAAAAAAGAAGGTGAAGACAGCCCCAAACTACCAGTCATACTTTTAATTTTACTACAAAAATGACTGTCATCATTAATGGTTCCATTCAAATCCTAAATTTCTTTTTTTAAATCACAAAAAAATCTATATTTTGTCCTTCAATATTGATACAATATCGGGAAATAAAATATCGCAATATCTGATTTTCTTGCATCCCTAGCATCCACATTAATATAGACTGCTGGTACTTTTGGACCTCAGTGCAGCATTTGAAACTGTTTATCAGGATATATTATTGAAACGACTGGAGAGCTGGGTCGGACTCTCTGGTACAGTACTTGGCTGGTTTGAGTCGACCTAAAGAACAGGAACTTCTTTGTGTCAATAGGCAATTCTTCATCAGAACAAACAGAAATTACATGTGGGTTGCCGTAACTATGCAGATGACACTCAGCTTTACATTACAATGTCACCAGGTGACTTTGAACCCATCCAAACCCTAAGTGAATGCATTGAGAGAATCAATGGATGGATGTGCCATAACGTCCTCCATCTGAACAGAAACAAAACTGGAGTAATTATTTTTGGGCCTTAAGAGGAACGATCAAGTGTCAGCACACAGCTTCCGTTAATACAACTAAAAACTACTGATCAGGCCCAAAATCTAGGTAATGAACTCAGGCTTGAACCTCCAGGATCACATAAAGGCAATAACAAGGTCAGCCTTCTATCACCTGAAGAACATTTCTAGGATTAAATAACTAATGTTGCAACCAGATCTCAAAAACTCATCAATGTGTTTATCTTTAGTCGGATTGATCACTTCAACAGTGTCCTCACAGTTCTGCCTAAAAAGTCAATCAGAAGCAGAAGCTCATCCAGAACGCTGCTGCTCACTTCTTCACTAGAACCACGAAAGTTGAGCACATCACCCTAGTTCTAAAGTCCTTACACTGGCTCCCTGTATCTCAGAGAATAGACTTTATAATACTTTTACTAGTTTATAAATCATTGAATAGCTTAGCACCTAAGTATGTGGAAGACTTGTTGTCACTATCAGAATCAGAATCAGATTTATTGCCAAGTAATTTACATTACAAGGAATTTGTCATGATTTAAGGTGCTGACATAGAAGTTATGTACATATTTAGATATACATGTATATATTTGTATACTTATTTACACGTGTAGTGCAGGAGGTAGTGTGCGGTTCAGCTTAAAGTGTCCAGTGAAGGGGGGGGCGGTTGATGCAACGCATGTGACAGTTGTATGGACCATAAGTGTTAGAGTTTTTGGCTGTGTCGGCTTCTTATCATTATGTGCTCTGCAACTCACTTTTTTTACTCAGAGAGGTGGGGGCGCCGAACTCCAAAACCCCGGCGGGAACTGTTTCAAAATAAGACCCAGAACTGAGAGACAGAGAGTAAAACAACACACACAAACAGATATCTGTTTCACAAAGGACGCACCTGCAGATGGGAGCCAGAAAAGATCTGACTCGCTTCTCTACCAGGGTGTACCATTTTTATTACAAAAGAACAAAGAACATATCACATGACTCCTCTCTCCTCCTTCCACATCTTGACAGGTCATTTATTTTCTCCTGACCGTACCAGGAACTAGAGTTATAACTGATCCTCCCTGCTTTCAGTTCATATCTTTACTCAAGAGTTTGTTTACTTAAAACCTTAAACCCTATAAAATACTGATAAAAGAGTCATGTTTTACTACCCTGAATAATATAAACAGGCCTATTACTTCTAAAGCTTACTAAGATATATTTAAAACATATGTACTGCATAATAAAAAATAGCCTCAAAAAAGTAGAATACAACAGCTGTGTTCCAAAGCCTGATGGCAGAGGGGTAAAAACTGTCCTTGGGGCGGGAGGTTTTGGTCCTGATGGACTGCAGCCTTTGGCCAGAGGGAAGGGGTTCAAACAGCCTGTGACCGGGGTGAGAGGGGTCAGCAGCTATTTTCCTAGCTTTCTTCAAGGTCCTGGAGGAATACAGTTCTCGAAGATGAGGAAGGTTACAGCCGATCACCCTCTCTGCAGAGCGAATGATGCGTTGTAGTCTGCACCTGTCTCTGGCAGAGGCAGCAGTATACCAGATGGTGATGAAGCAGGTGAGGATGGACTCTATAATGGCAGTGTAGAAGTGGACCAGCATTGTTTGTGGAAGCTGAAACTTCTTTAACTGCCTCAAGAAGTACATCCTCGGTTGTACCTTCTTGATAAGGGAGCTGATGTTCAGCTTCCACCTGAGGTCCTGGGAGATAATGGAGCCCAGGAAGCCGTAAGACTCCACAGTGTCTACTGGAGAGTCACACAGGATGATGGGGTAGGGTGGGGGGGCTGCGCTCTTCCTGAAGTCTACTATCATCTCCACTGTTTTGGAAGCGTTGAGCTCCAGGTTGTTCTCCCTGCACCAGGTCACCAAGTGGTCAATCTCCCACCTGTAGGCAGACTCATCCCCACCAGAGATGAGTCCAATGAGGGTGGTGTCGTCTGCAAACTTCAGGAGTTTGACGGACTGTGGGCTGGAGGTGCAGTTGTTGGTGTACAGGGAGAAGAGCAGGGGAGAAAGAACGTAGCCTTGGGGGGAGCCGGTGCTGATCGTCCTGGTGTCCGAGATGTGCTTTCCCAGCCTCACATGCTGCCTCCTGTTTGTCAGGAAGTCTATGATCCACTGGCAGGTGGGGGCCGGCACGTTGAGCTGAGAAAGCTTGTCCTGTAGAAGAGCCAGGATGATTGTGTTAAATGCAGAGCTGAAGTCCACAAATAGAATCCTGACGTAGGATCCTGGGGAGTCCAGGTACTGGAGGATGAAATGGATGGCTGAATTGACAGCATCGTCAACAGACCTGTTTGCTCTGTAGGCAAACTGCCGGGGGCCAAGGAGGGAGTCAGAGATGGATTTAAGGTGAGACAGTACCAGGCGCTCAAAAGATTTCATGTCCACAGAGGTCAGGGCGACGGGTTTGTAGTCATTTAATCCTGTGGGCCCTGTTTTTTTGGGAACTGGGATGATGGTGGAGGCCTTGAAGCATGCTGGGACGTGGCATGTCTCCGGTGAGGAGTTGAAGATGTCCGTGAACACCGGAGACAGCTGATCCGCACAGTGCTGTAGGCAGGATGGAGACACGGAGTCCGGCCCAGCAGCTTAGGGAGGATTCTGTCTCTTGAAGAGCCTGTTAACGTCTCTCTCCAGGACAGACAGAGGTGTCGGCGGTGGATGGGGGGAGGTGGAGGGTAGATGTGATGATGGGAGCTGTTCCACTTCTGTTGTGTTGGTGGGGGGAGTAATGCTGGGGGGTAACCAACCCACCAGACCACTCATGTCTTCCAACTCTAGTCTACTAATCATCCCTAGAATTAGAACCAAACATGGAGAAGCAGCTTTCAGTTTCTATGCTCCCCTTATCTGGAACAAACTTCCAGACCACTGCAAAGCTGCTGAAACATTGAGTTCCTTTAAATTGAAGCTAAAAACCCATGTGTTTAGAGCTGCTTTTGACTAAGTGATTAATAATAGCTGGAATGTCATATGTTTTGATATGTCATATGATGTGTCTCTAATGTTGTATTTTATGTTTTTACTGTTGGTTTATTGCTGCTTTTATTTTATCCCCTAATCACCCAAAGCACCTTGAATCGCCTTGTTGAAAGTGTATATACAAATAAAGTTGCCTTTCCTTGCATGAAAACATTGCTGTACGCTCTTATCGGATCAAAGTAAACTCCAATTATTTTAAGTGAACTGTAAGACATTCTGCCAGAGCAAATCATACGTAAACTCTCAATAATCAGGGTTTAACGTAGGTCAAAAAAGGTCAATGGTGTTACCCACTGGTGGACTTGAAAGCATGCGTGATTGTTTTGTTTTTTCCATCGGCCCAAATGAATTTCCGTTAGTAGCCTATATTTCGAAGTCAAAATTCTCAACAAAGCACACATTGTTCAATAACCAAATTTATTTACAGCAAGCCAAACATATATACACACACACTCACAAAACACCATGTAAATTATATCAGCCATTATGGTTCAAAACCACTGGCTCTGTGTTTTTTTTAGATCTAGGGGAAATAAAGAAAAAGTTAGTGTACTTTAAATGACTGATAACACTAGAATAAAGGCTCAAATTAAACAGCAGATCCCTTCTAACTTAATAATAAATCCTTTGTAACTTTATTAAACATCAGTGTAGTATTAGTTATTCTTGTGCAGCTTTATTTATTTACTTAATTAGGCTAGCAAAGTTGCTATAACTTGACAGGTTGACTAATACTTAATGTTTAAATATCACTTTACTCCCTTATAATTAAGTTGCAAAAGTTAATTAATAATGAAGTGCTGGTTAGCTGTTTATTTCGACCAGGTTCAAGTGTTAGGCTACCAAATCACAGAAGACCAAATAATGCACACGGCAAGCGATGCGATGTGGAGTGAATAGGCTTATTTGTTTTACTCGTATCAGAACCAATGTTGCGACTGAGGGGCACTGTTCCACTGCGCTGGACTAGACGAGATTATCTATTAACCAACCTATTGTGGATCATAGGTAAGGCTTGAGCAGACAGGCGGTGGAGTCAGTAAATTGGTCAGTGGGGAGCATCGGTGAAAAATCCCTAATCATTCCTTAATTGAAGGAGGGCCATTTTAACTGTGCCTTTTGTTTTATATATATGACAGGTTATATTCCGAAGTCACTGTTCACTTCACATCACTTGCCATGCGTAGCAGCCTACGAATCAGCCTTAGTGTTTGACATACCCTCAACTTGACTCGTCCTGTTGGCCTACTACACTTGGACCCTCGTCGCCTTCTTGATTTTCCCTCTCAGTTCTGACAAACAAAACATAAAACATATATTGAAAACATTGCAATTCAACTAGCCTGCACATTGCATTGCATGTCTAGCTTTCACCTGTCTGGGTTCACCTCCTCCCACAGTCTCTTACTAAAAAAGTCTGTAATTTTCGCCATATCTGCAAAACGTAGGCGATTAGTTCACACTGGTAGGCCCAACATATTTTGTCAGTGAATCTTACAATAGATCTAATTGCTGTGCTTGGGTGTAGAGGAGACATACCTGTTGTTTCATTGAAACCGTTCAGTGAAATTGGAGATTTTCTCTGTTGGGTGAGTTAAAGTTACATTGTGTATTTTTTTGAGTTAATTCTTTGCAAAACCCCTTTGTTCTTTCAAAAATATGTGCTCATTCATGTGTAATTACTTCCACCTACTAATAAACGTATTCTCGTAAGTGTAGAATCTGCTATTCAGATTACATACGGGCGAGTCGCGCGAATGGCTGAATCCATGTTGAGCCTCCATCTTTGAAATACATTTGCCAACGGGGGACATTCCTGGAAATTCTAGCTTCGCCTTTCCCGCTTTGGCTACACTCAGTTGCACCGTGACGAGAGAGATTGTCTACTCACGACGTGGCAGACATCTGACTATATAACTAAATGCAATGTAGTTTTCTAAAGTAACCTCATCACTGGAAGGAACACTGGACGAATTCGTAGTACTGGAAGCCATGTTAACCCTGGCATGAAACGGCCATCGTAGGAGTTAAAACGCGCTCGGAATGGGGGGGTGGGAGGTGGGGCTAGAACGTAATATTCAGTTGGTTGTTTCACTGCTAGATGGGAGAAGTTCTTATACAATGTAGCTTTAATGCAGGGTCATGCGCTGATTTCAAAACAGCGCCACCACTGTTGCTGCTTTTGTCTGGAGTAACTGCAGTTAAATCCCGACCACTGAGTGCATAGACCCGACAGACAGCGCTGAAAGTATTCATTTATTTATTTATATATATTCCCATCGTGAGCCAGTGGCGGCAATTAATTAGACAGTGGAGGCCGCCACTGAGATCCCTATGTAGGAAAAACGCTGGTAATGTCTGAGTCAACCTGCACACCAACAGGAATGAAAACATCCGGTAACTAATTAACTAAATCGGACTATAATCATAATTTTTCCTCATTGATTTTTGAAAGCAATTTGAAATGGTATAATTCTTTGTAAAAAATATATTGTAGTTTTTTCTCTTAGGTCAAAGAACAGCATGTGACTGTGTAAAATCTCTGTAAAACATAAATAGTTAAAATAAATCCACACCAGACAGTCTGACCCTTAACAGCACCGTCTTTTCCAACTAAAACAAATCTGCCTCTCTCAAATTTTACTTTTCACTCTTCTCTTTGCTCTTTCTAATCTCTCCACCGTATTCCTTTCTGTCTTTTTTTTTCTTTCTGCACCTCCTCACTGAGATAGAAAATGTGATTCTCATGTTTAAAGCATCAGTGCAGTCTCCGGGCAGACTTCTGAATGAACTACACTCTCCCTTTCACGCATGGTTTCTTCTTTGTAGTTTTATATTTTTGCTGCTTAACTTCCAATCTAACTCTGTGTGCTCACAAAAGCCCACACTTAAGTTGCACATAATTAAATTATGTCCATCTTTTTTTATGAATAATTATCCATTTAGTTGTCTTATTGTACAGCTTCGAAAAAATACTCTCCTCTAAAGCTTGTTCTGGTTAAACAAATCTATGCATTAAAGAGGACAAATTCTGCTTTCTGAGATCTAGAACTTTATCAAGAAATTGGAAAAAACTCTATGAAGTGAATATTTACAGGTATTACTGCTCATATAGAAATGCACCGATAAACTGGTTGGTGGCTGAACCAGGCAATCTTCAGCGTGAACGCACAATACATAAGCATTGCCTGGGTTTGCTGAAAACAACACTCTTTGGTGTGGAAGTTGTTGCTGCAGGAAGCTATTTTCAGCAAGGTCATGTCCAAAAGCCACGATAAACTCTTTAAATGGAACTTTATAAATATATTTTTCATATTGCGTCGTGTGGCGGTTCATTGCAGCTGCAACAACAGACTTTGCAACAACACACTTATTCGCCATTTTATTTATTGCCACCCTGAAATTTTCAGTTATCATCGTATCCTTTCCTCATTCTCATTTTCAGTCTTTCTTTTTTCTTAAATAACTGTTTGCATGCATCCTTATTCAGGCAAGTATGTCGCTTCTTTAAGGTGACACCCTATTATCTGACTAGCTTCCATCGATCACCAACCAAATGACTAAGCTTGTTCATGTGTTTCACCATACAATCTTTGCTCTTTGCTTTTGTCTCTTCCTATCTCTCCCCAAACCTTGTTCCTCTTTCTCTCATTTGAGTTTTCCTCCTCTCTGTAATTGTGTGCCCGCTGTGTTTTTCTGCCACTTCTCCTCTGTGTCCATACTTCAGGAACCCCTCACTTCCCTTGATTTTCCTTTGCTCAGAAATACTCACTTTGTGCTGAGAACGGTTGCACACCAGATGTAATTTCATCAAGTGTGCACTCTCTACTTTTATTTGTTGTCCGCAAGAAGCGCAGAGCATGATGGGATGGGAGTTTAAGGGAGCCAGTTCCTGATGTGGTGGCCGAGCTCAGTGCTGCTGCTTCAGCTGCAGCTGGAGTACAGTCTGACTTTCACTCACACAATTGAATCAGTACAAAAAGCACTCTACAGCCAAAGATTTATTCTCACTTTATCCAAACTATGAAATCTTTTCCACCAACGAGAGTGTCTCTTTAGAAAACAGAACCCATATTGTACTATAGGATCTGCACATTTGACTTTTTTCTTTTTTTAAACATGGCATATAATTCTCATAGCATGATAAAATCAGATTATTCCGACAGATAATAAAATTATATCACATTTTGATTATAGTAGTTATGATAATGCTATCCCTTACAACAATTTGTTGTCACTTTTATTTTATCACATAGACTAAGCAAAATATTAAATAAAAATGTATGCTTAAACACATTATTTTACCTTTTTTTTGTTCTGCTTTATAAAGTAACAGAAGTCTCACAAGATAATATTAGTTGGCTTTGGTGTTGGGCTTTATGCTCCGGCATTGAGCACCAACAGGTGGTGGAGGGGCAGCACTGTTTTAATCAATGCGGTATTCACATGGTTCTCAAACCCCCGTTCCACTTCCATGTTCAACAACCACTTGGATTTGTTCACTGCTGGTAGCAATATTAGCTAATAACAATATTTTTTATCCGCATTTTATACTTACTCTGTGGAAACAAGTTTACTAAACTGGACTGTGTAGCTAGGTGTGTGAACGATTTAATACGACACAAAGTGTAAATTAACAGTTGTTTTGTTTTTTTTACTCCAGTTTACGTTACATTTGAGATGTAAGGCATCCATTTTGGATTTTGAGGTTATGGTTGCACAATATCAGTTTCTAGGGACCTTATTGTTCCCTTTTTCAACTTTCGAGTTAAAAATGAACTCCTAATTACACCTCTATTTTCAACCAAATATGCAAAGCAGTGGTTATGAACAGTTATTTCTTTTTGAAATCCGTTTGTACTATATTTTTTATTTTATTTTAAGTATGATGGTACTTTGAAAGTGTAGTATTTACAGGGTGGTAGTTGTTCTAAAAAGCTAAAGAATCACTGCATATGCGGTTGGAAAAAAATCAGGTAATTCTTGTACTTGGAAATAATTTGATTCCCGTAAAAAAAAAAGATTTGATCAAATCTTTTAATGTGAAGTGCAAAAAATTGTATGAACTAACTCGGTTTTGGGGGAAAAAGCTATACGTCTAAAAGACATATCTTGAGAAACTTTAAGCATACAACTGTAAGTACAGCAAGAAATCTTGCAGACTGTTAACTTCTGAACCTTTTTATATTGAAAGAATCAGGGCTGCAACGAAAGAGATGGTTGATAAGAGAATAACAGACTCAAACTCTTTTCAAGTTAATAACTTTAGGTTTTGTTTTTTGTGAAGCAAATCTTTTATTCACAACAAAACAGGACATATGAATGAATTAGTGAAAACAATTTTATGTCGATAAAACTAAATAACTCAAAAAAGATAAAACATAAATGGACTGTAATGATATAAAGTGCGTAATCCTCAAAGCAGCGTGTTAAAAGCCTGAGGCAGGAAACCTGATGGCAGGACTTCACAAAGCTCAGGGAGAGGGTGTGATGAATCTCTGTTAATGTTCAGAGCGGAGACTGAAACCTCTCCATGACAGGGGGTAGAGACACTTCAATGACCTCAGTTCCCCTCACTATCCTACGCAGGGCGGTCTTTTAACACAAGGATCCAACACAGAGTGTTTAAATCACAAGGCTTAAAAAAAACCTGTATCCCTCTGGTATACAATGGATTGGAAGATGGGAGAATGCAGGAAAACATGTTTTGCATTGCATAATTGGAATTATATAGAGCCTTAATATAAATAAATCTGTTTAAAGGATTTTAAATCTAATCAGTCTTCATGAACACAAGTGTTGATACGTGTTGATATGTGTTATTATACAGTCTATGGTTGATACTCGTACCAGTGTGAATCAGTTGCTCTTGTTTAAATTACCCCATGTTCTGCTTTTTAAGTTCACTTCAACAGTAGCAACAGCAATATTAATGTAGATTCAGGAAGAGAGACATGCCGACAGACAGGTAGAAAACGGATAAAATGAGAACCAGACATGTATTTTATCTCGTTGCTTTTTAAGCTTTATGACAGAATCATTCAGACAGAGAGACAGGCAGACGGAGAAACAACCAGACAGTTACAGGGGTAGTTAGACAGGCAGTCAGCCCTGGCATTTGTAGCAGATAAGTAAGCTATCAGAGGAGGGGGATAAATAGCAGAGTAAAGATTGGTCCTAGCCCCCTCAGAGAGGTGTGGGGGGCCACGATGCAGGCGTGGTGGGCAGATAGCCCCCTGCTCTCATTATACTCTGCCTAATCCAAAGCGATGTTTACTCAGAGAGAGCGAGGGAGAGAAGGGGCCACGCTTATCGAAACCCTGCACAGCCCTCGGAGCGCGTGCGCGAGTGCCTGACTGTGGGCGTGTGTGGGTGCACGGAGGTGAGTGTGCGTTAAAATGAGCCTATTCCAATGGAAAAAAGGATCAGGAATGTCTCCAAGGCGGGCGCTGTTGGCTAGAATGTCGATGCTTATCACACACTGCCCGGCACTTCTGGTGAAAGGCGAAAAGGCTATCTAAACTGCTTATTCACAGCTTGTGTATTTACCATTTCAGCATCATTCTGTAATTGCTATTAATATTAACATGTTGCTGTTAGTAGTTCAGGGTTTTATAAAGCCTTTCCTAATCTGATTTGCCAGGGGCTAAAGGTCCTTTGAACCCCAAAAAATAATTTTGACTTTCTGATTTTGAAACGCTAAAAAATAACTAGTTATTGTTTTTTTGTTCACCCTGTTGACTTTGAGCTTTTTTTTGCATCAAAACACTTGACTGCAGTTTGAACCCACTTTATAGACTACAACAGGGGTCCTCAACCCTAGTTCTTGAGAGCTACTGCCTATTCGTGGCTCAATAGTCTCAGATTTTTCTGTGGAACGTAACTCCAAATTATTTGCGGAAATTCTGTAGTGCATATCTAAAATATTCGAAAGAAAATACAGCTTGGGAAGCTGAAATTCCCAAGCCCACTGCTAGTTGACACAATATTGGCTGACGTTTGAAGAACTAAAGTGTTGTGGTTTTTAGCTTTTCTTGTGTGGCAAAGTCTTTCTGTCTGTGTACAGGGAAGGCAGCATCATGTGTGAATGTTTTGCTTCCCGAGGGACTGGTGCTCTTTACAAAATAGATGCCAACATGAGGAAGGAAGGTTATGTGAAAATACTGAAGCAACTTCTCAAGACTAAGTAACAGTGTATTGGTACAAACAACTCACACCGGCTGTCAAGCAGGATGATGGAAGTGTGATGAATTGAGCTTCTTCTGGGCTTTTGATGAAACTTTCCCATTGCGGGAGTGAATCGACTTTTGGACCTGAATCATATTTATACACCCAGTGTTCTCTACGCTTTCATTATATTCCCACCAGTATACTGCCAATTGGATTTCGGTTGTATAGATTTCATGCCTTGTATTACTACACAATGCAAAGTAAATAAATGAAAGGGTACAAATAGGCCAATGGAATTTAGAGCTGTATTTGAACCAACATCTAAATACATTTTTTGATGGTCTCAACAGTAATTTTCTGTATTTTTCAGATTTCAGAGACCATTTAAAAACTTTTCTTTGAACAAAATTAATGCAATCAGAAACTAAATTGAACAAACTCAATAATGTTTACACCCCTGCTGTAATTTGCACTGTTGACTCAATTAAAATTTCTGCTACTGCTATTTGCACATCTGTTTTTCTCTTCTCTCGCTTATATTCTGTTAACTTCTTGTAAATGATATATTTACTTTTTTTTAACCTTTATTGCACAACTACACATGCACATTCTGTAAATATTCTGTTTTTTTGGTTATTGTTTTTTCAATTACCCTACCACTTAGCACATTCTAATCTAAGAATGGAACTTTATTTTTAATAACTGCACAGTACTTTGGTTTTGTAATTGTGTCCTTAATGTACATGTATTATTCTTAATTCTGTTTTTATACTTTTTTACCTTTCTTTTATGATCGTGGATTCTTCTATTATCTGTCACTTTGCTGCTGTTACAGCTGAATTTCCCCTTTGTGGGACAATAAAGGATTATTCTATTCTATTCAAAAAGGAGTTCAAGTCTGTTTATCATTTTTTCCTCTAAGTTTAATCTGTTTTGTGATCCATGATCAGTGCAGTATTTTACATCTGTACCTAAAGATAAAAGCCTTTGGTAAAATAATAACAACGATTTTATTTCTGCTCTCTTATTAAAAAAAGATAGCCTAGTCACTTAATTTGCCCCTCTTTACAAATGATATTTTAGATTCATAGTGTTTTAGATGATCCTTCCCTTATTGATATTCAGGTGTTTTAAGGCTCACCGAACCTATGGTCAACTTTTTTTCATTTCACCCGTGCAGGAAACACACTTGCATGCACCCAGGTGGACTTATAAACTGTGCGTGCACCTTGTTTAGGCTGGCTGGGGTAATCCTGGCCTCCACTAAAGTAGCCGTGTGAGCGAACAGATTGTCAGTTGATCATGGCCAGCAGAGAGCCTTATCCCTTATTGGATCGGCCATGGAGGAGGCTTAGGAATTATCTGAGGCCTCACTTAATGTGGAGGCGAATCACCACAAGAGAGGCCACAGAGCCTGAAAACACGCTGAGCCCGAGGGGAGGGAGAACTGGACGCTGTGTGTAACGCAGAGATGTCTGTTTGCATGCCTCAGTATGTCACAAAGATGTGTTGGTTTGTGCTCACAGCAATGCCACGGCCCACTTAACCCCATCTTGACATATCCCCTCTTTGATATTTGTCTTATATCTTTGCTATCCCATCCTCTTACCTGCATCCTTCTGGCCCCTCCCCTCATTCCAGTTACTCTTTCTTTGCTTTTTCAAAATTTCTGTCATTCCTTTATAGAGATGCACTGATTGGAATCTTGTTGCTGATTTCCAATCTCCATTTTCTGTAAAGCTTTGACCTAAGCTACAGGACTGAAAGATATAAAAGGGCTTTTAAACAATTTTTTTCTATCATTCCTGATTAGTGGTCATTAATGAGAAGCAGGTGGGGGAGTCAACGTAAAATACAGTTTTACTAATAAAGTAAAACAAGTACTTACAAAGTTGATTTTAAATTGCCTTTGACATTTCCAAGCTCTCAATATTTTCTAATCTAATATGCTTTTCGACCAACCATCGGCGTTGTCAGCCAATTTTCCCCGGGGCTGATTTTCAGCCCCGAATGTTTTCAGTCTGATGTTTCACTCACCAGCTGCAGGCTCAACGCTCCCTCGATCACACATAATTAATGATCAGCTAAAACTATAATCTGATCAGCGCTGCCGCTGACTTGACTCGATGTCAGGTTACATTCAGTTATGGCTAACCATCAGTATAAAAAAATAAGGCGTGTATTACAGCCTTATTAGCCTTATTAAGTTATTAACATCCAAGGCATATGTTTATGCCTTGCCATACCCTTGCTTGCCATAGTGAGTACTTCGCTACTGTGGGCACACGGCCCTTCCCCTCTCCTGAAGAGGCCCCTCTGTACAAATGCATGCGCAGAGAATTGCATAATGCCAAACCAGAAGACAATTATGATTAGCAATATTCTTAAGACTAACCAAAATCAATGGATCATAGCAAAATTACGAAAAAGAACTGCTGCAACTCCTTAGCTTTTTTCTAGAAAGAGGCCATGGGTAAGAATTTATCTTTGTAAAATGAAGCGATTCACCTTTTTTTTTAGTTGTCCTGTTGGTAGCAATCTAGTTATTACATTAGCACATTAACTAAGGACATTCATGAAAAATTACTAATAAAAAAAGCAACAAAACAACTAAATACATAAAAGAAAAAATATATAATTGCAAACTTGATGTGGGAAACACTAATATAGCAATGTTGACTATAAAATGTTATTTACTTTGATCTTTTCTGATGAGATATATATATATATATATATATATATATATATAAAGAAAATCATGTTTGTTTGATTTTTAAAGAATTTATTTGCAAATTATGGTGGAGAATAAGTATTTGGTCAATAACAAAAGTTCATCTCAATACTTTGTTATATACCCTTTGTTGGCAATGACAAAGGTCAAACGTTTTCTGTAAGTCTTCACAAGGTTTTCACACACTGTGTCTGGTATTTTGGCCCATTCCTCCATGCAGATCTCCTCTAGAGCAGTGATGTTTTGGGGCTGTTGCTGGGCAACACAGACTTTCAACTCCCTCCAAAGATTTATTATAGGGTTGAGATCCGGAGACTGGCTAGGCTACTGCAGGACCTTGAAATGCTTCTTACGAAGCAACTCCTTTGTTACCCAGGTGATGTGTTTGTGATCATTGTCATGCTGAAAGACCCAGCCATGTTTCATCTTCAATGCCCTTGCTGATAGAAGGAGGTTTTCACTCAAAATCTCACGATACATGGCCCCATTCATTTTTTCTTTTACACGGATCAGTCGTCCTAGTCCTCTTGCGTAAAAACAGCCCCAAAGCATGATATTTCCACCCCCATGCTTCATAGTAGGTATGGTGTTCTTTGGATGCAACGCAGCATTTCCCTCTCCTCCAAACACGACAAGTAGAGTTTTTACCAAAAACTTCTATTTTGGTTTCATCTGACCATATGACATTCTCCCAATCCTCTTCTGGATCATTCAAATGCTCTCTAGCAATCTTCAAACGGGCCTGGACACGTAGTGGCTTAAGCAAAGGGACTTGTCTGGCACTGCAGGATTTGAGTCCCTGGCGGCGTAGTGTGTTACTGATGGTAGGCTTTGTTACTTTGGTCCCAGCTCGGTGCAGATCATTCACTAGGTCCCCCCTGTGTGGTTCTGGGATTTTTGCTCACCGTTCTTGTCATCATTTTGACCCCAAGGGGTGAGATCTTGCGTGGAGCCCCAGATCGAAGGAGCTTATCATTGATCTTGTATGCCTCCCATTTAACAATAATTGCTTCCACAGTTGATTTCTTCACACCATGCTGCTTACCTATTCCAGATTCAGTCTTCCCAGCCTGGTGCAGGTCTACAATTTTGTTTCTGGTGTCCTTTAACAGCTCTTTGGACTTGGCCCTAGTGGAGTTTGGAGTGTAACTGTTTACGCTTGTGGACAGGTGTCTTTTATACTGATGAGTTCAAACAGGTGCCATTAATACAGGTAACGAGTGTAGGACAGATGAGCTTCTTACAGAAGAAGTTACAGGTCTGAGAGAGCCAGAAATGTTGCTTGTTTGTAGGTGACCAAATACATAGTTTCCACCATAATTTGCTAATAAATTCCTTAAAGTGCCCCTGGCATGAAATTTGCATTTTTTGAGTTTTTTGGTCATATTTGTTAGTTTCCCCATCCTGCCTATGTCCCCTAAGGGGTTAAAACTACTGATTAGTGTTTCCTTTGTCCCCGTGTATGTCTGCCTACATAGTGAAATTAGCACTCAGAAACAGGCTGTTTTGCAGTTCGGCATATGACCTCACGTTTCGGCATATGTCGTCACTGAGTTCCAGCCAATTACCCCCTTCTCTGAACTACACTCTCCAAGTCCCTCCTCCCGCGGAGCGTATAACAACCTAAACAACGAGAGGTACGGTAAAAGGCAAACAACTAACCGACAACATGGAGTCCAGACCGCATCGACACTGTCCTCCCCTCTTCCGAGCCCCTGAAAAGCTTGTGGATTGGACTTTATTTATGCAGGGATTGTACCCGACCGACTCCCGAAGCGCCTGGTCGTTTGTGGCAAACATTTCTCTGACGGATGTTTTATTAACTTGGGACAATACAGCAGTGGATTCGCAGATCGTCTTAAACTTTTACCACGATCAATACCAACCCTCCGTGAACCAGCAAATATCCCTTTACAAGTAAGTAGTCTATATTTCCGCAATAGTGTTATATACCAGTGTTTCCCAAACATGACGAATCTGTGGCGGTGCGCCACAGATTAAACTACGACTGCCACAGATTCAACACCGACCAAAAAAAATAAAAAATCAACACCGACCGTCACATATTGCGTTTTTCTTTTTTACGCTATTTAAAACACGCAGCGCATTCATTCCCTGCTCTCTTTTCGTCTTTGTCACTCAAGCGTCTCTCGCACACACATACACACACACACATATGGCCGAAAAGGTCCTAAATAGGATAGCAATACAAGAACACACATACACACACACACAGCCCCTTCCCTCCGTGCACAGCACGTCTGTCTGGATCACCTGTGGAAGACGTCCTCTACCTTTCTGGTTCCTCCTCAGGTGCCTCGCCGTCCGGATCAGATTCCGGATCCAATTGAAACGCCATTGCATAGTTATAGTAGCCGATAACTGAGCCATTACTGTCGTGGTGAAGCTAGAGATGTAATGTGTGGATGGAGGATCAAATATTTTATTAGGCCTGTAATTTGTAAACAGATTATTGTTCAACACACAATATAATTAGGCCTAGACCTAATTACATTTCATACATAGGGTAATATTGGAATTTGGGCAATTTGTGGTGCGCAAATGCATGTCTGTCAATGTTTCATCAGATGCGGATATTAGAGACTCAATTGACAATAGAGGCGCATGGCTTGGGCCCTGCCCACCAAAACTCGGCCGTTCTGTGCTAATGCTAAAAGAAGGGCCACGTAGTAGGGGCTGCAATAATACAACAAGGCTGAGCTACGGCTAACGATCCTTTGATGCAATATTAAGGTACTTAGAGTGTGACTAAAAAGGCCCCAAACGTTGCGGGGAATTTCATGCCAGGGGCACTTTAAAAATCAGACCATGTGATTTTCTGGATTTTTTTTCTCATTTTGTCTTTCATAGTTGAGGTATACCTATGATGAAAATTACAGGCCTCTCTCATCTTTTTAAGTGGGAGAACTTGCACAATTGCTGGCTGACTAAATACTTTTTTACCTTTTATATAAAATAGCTCTGATCATTTATTTAACTTATATTCCTCCTGCTGAACTCCACAGTATTCCCCATTTGAGAACTGCTGCTTTAGACAGGAAGGCTGAACGCTTCCATTGTTGTTGAACTTGTTGATTTGGTTTTATTGTCCGCTTGTTTGTATTAGATTATTGTATTACTATATGTGCGACTTGTTTTCTATTGGTTTGTTGCACTATTCGATTTTATAATTTCGTAGATGAAGCAAAGAAGAGCTCCAGATAGAGAAGGAGCAAGCAGCAACAGAGTGTTGGAATCAAACTGGTCACAACTGGTCAAACTGGAAATTGGTCACAGTTATTTAAGTAAAAAAAATTGTGCTAGAGATTGCTAATCGAGTAAACACTTTTGTAACACTCTTGATGCATTGTGACTTGATGTAGCCCAGTTGTTTGCATGAGGATATTTAGTTTGTGTTTTGTATTATTGGTTTACAATAATCATACTTTGTACATTTAATTCTGATGTCATGATCTTGTTGACGATAGGAGAGATGACCCAAAGAGAGGAACTGCAGCTCCAGCAGAAGCTCATTATTAGGCATGTTAACTGGTAACAATTAAATATTCTAACATTGTGTTATAGATAATTAATAAAAGATCCTTTAACTGAAATACCTATTCAAATGTAGATAGAAGCAAACTCAAAACTGGTCAATAACAGTGCATCATTGAAGAAATAATAAATGAAATAAGTAAAGCTATGCCTTACCTCATTTGCTCATTTACCATTTTGGCAT
Source organism: Valencia hispanica (assembly GCA_963556495.2). Taxonomy (NCBI): domain Eukaryota; kingdom Metazoa; phylum Chordata; class Actinopteri; order Cyprinodontiformes; family Valenciidae; genus Valencia; species Valencia hispanica. Next base: position 37,479,627 of record OY747711.1, read on the forward strand.
TATTGACAGAGCTATCCAAGACAGAACCAGTGATGGGAGAAGACCAAGTGATGAGAGGGAGAAGAGGAGAAACAACAGCTAGAGATAAAGACAGAGAGAAACAGCAATCGGTGAATAGTGTATGAATGACACTATGTGCACGGTGTTTGTGAGCAATCGAATTATAAATTATAAAAACTCGGAAGTTCACTGGTGTAAGGAGAGAGATAGTTTTTCTAAGACAAATGGGAAAAAAGAAAGGGACATTCAAGTAAAGAAGAGAAAAGGGAGACCAACAGAAACAACTGAAGAAAGATTGATTGAACTCAATTTTTGTTTGGTTTTGCATTTTTCAGATGTAATTTTCCAAAAAAACAAAACATTGAACATAAAATTTAACATTTGATATAAAACTGTAAGCCATTGTATATTAGATGACACATTTCACTGTTTTGACATGCATGCATTGAAAATAAATTATAATTTAGGCACCTTACTATATATGCTATAGTCTATAATCTATTGTAGTCGTTTTTTTGTTTGTTTGTTTTTTTTACAAAAATATCACATGATGTCTGGGGTAAGCCCAGGTACTCCTTAGAGGCTTGAGACACCCCTGGGACCAACAGAGGTTGGAGGCTCAAAGAGATTCCGAAAAGAAACTTTATCTGTACTCCATTCAGCCTTCTCATTATCTGTTATATATGTTTTGCTCTCTCACTGTATCACAGCCTAAATTAACTGCAGAACTGTCATTTAAAAAAAGTTTCCTTTAAAAAGTGTGTTTAAATCATCTATGAGTTTCTTACCACAGTAACAACTTCCAGACCAGAGAGTGTTATTGTCAGCAAGACCTGGTAGGGCTCACATATGGTGTGTTCACCAATAGGGAAATAGATCAGATGTTCGAGTTCTGAACTGGTGGACACCTGTCAAGGCTTATCATCAGCTAATTTCTCAGTTTATCTCTGCTAATTTCCCTGCAAAGTGTTTTTTAACTTTTTTTCATGTTATGCTTTTTCTTAGATTTTTGTGACTTTCTCATTTTTTGTCACCATCTGCATTATCTATCCCTATGTCTGATGTACAAAATGCTTTTTACAGACAGCTATGATAATATTCTGCAATGTCCTCATCTTTATAATGCTGCCTCCTTTGCCTTCAACATGTTTTTCCTTAATAAAACATGGTGGATAGAATGATAAAAGCCAAACTTTTTATCTAAGACAAATGAGACAAAGCCAGGTTTCTGTTGTTGAAAACAAGTGTTTAAGGTGGATACCGCAATGCCAAAAAACTGTGACTGAAATCAAATGCGAGCCATTAAGTTCTAAAACAAACACGATGATTATCAGTTGAACATTTGGTTGATCTTTTTTGTTGTAAAAGAAAACCTTGTTTGCACAAAACTAATATCTGAAGATCAGCACACTTCGTCAAGAGTAATTTAATTTGTTCAAAACTGAAACAATCTGAAAAATCTACTATCAATTTTGCTTTCTTTCAAATGAAAGTTGTTGGGCTCTTTTTAATTAAGTCATGGTACAGAGAACAGACTAACTGCCTCAACTCAAGCACTTTTAGCTTAGCTTGGCTTAGCTAGTGAGATAGTATAATAGTGCCTGTCTGGGTTCCCGTTGAGGCACCCAAAATAGCCCTTTAGCTAAATCCTTGCTTGGTTTTAGCTACTTGGCCTTTATAGGCTTTGGGATTGCCTAGAAAGATAAAGAAGAGGTGCTTCAGCTGAAGTACAGAAGGGTTTCCATGTTACTTTTTTTAGTGCACAAGCCAAATGGAGATATGGACAAGGAAAAAAAAACACACACTGAAGGGTGATAGATAATCTATCCCGTGCATCTGATTACTGACAGTTAGTGAAGCCAGATTAGTGTTGTGTTATGTCAAGATGGTACAAGAGGTCAACCTCAGGTCACTGGGATCTGGAGGGATAACATTAAGGACAGTATAACTCAACAGTATATTTAGTAGGTAGGGTTAGATAGTTGGAGCCAACAAATCTGGTTCAACTGGTCTCTGACTTATAAAACACAAAGGCAAAGTTAGGAAATTAAACCACGTCAACTTTCAAGAATACCACAGTAAAGTCTAGAATGTAAATAAATATAGATTTGCCATTGGATTATTGTTTGACAGATGAAACAGGCAAAATATATTGATCAGACTGGTTAAGCTTATTTTGTAGTTTTGAGCATTACAAACCATGGCTAGCAGCAAATCCTGTGAGCCAAGGGCTTTGGTGTCACAATGACTATTCCTGGCTCTCCTGATTGTTTTGACACATAAGGCTGTCCAAATACAAGGAAGACAAAATGCTTGGGACCTCACCGACAAATATGTCTGAATTCACGCTAACTTCAACCACAGAGTTCCCTGTAGGAGTGTACAGTAGGGGGCGATGATGTGTTGGTTTGGCAATCTCACTACACAGAGGGAAAAAAAGAAGAGAAAAGCAAGCTACAAGAAAAAGAGATGCTGGAAGATTTATTGTCAAAATGGTAAACAGAACAAATCCACTCGTATTGTTTTTCTTAAAAACAAGCATTATGAATGTTTTTTTTTCCCTTCTGTGCATGACTTACAAGCCTGCTTCAAAAAACAATGGTGCCATTTTGCCACAAAGCGGAGGCGGCATCAGGAAATCTTTGGTCATTCATAAGTGGTCAACTCCGTCGTTGCAGTAATATTACTTTCAAGCTTGGCAGCATGACTGGTGCGATATTCTCGCCAGTCATGTTCGCCCACGGTGCATTCAAAAGGCACGTCGTGGCGGCATAATACAGGCTACAGTTTTCTTTAACTGCAGTGAGTTTGGCGCCACTATTTGAATGGAACAAAAATCAGGACTACGACATGCAGATATTTGCAGAGACTACAGGTACTTTTTGGGTTTTAATTCGCCTTGAGATGCAATACGAGAACATAATTGTTATTAAGCTAAAGAACCTTAAATTACTTAGACTATTGGTGCGTTCCATTTAGCTCGGAAGTCGGAACTCCGAGCTGGTTTGATGTCACACCCGAGTAAAAAGCGTTCCAGTAACGTCATCGGATTAGTCGGGATTCCAACATGGTGAGGCCCAGGTAGCCATTGTTGACAGTACCTTTTATAAACATCTTTACAAGCTGTAGTTTCCATATGCAAATACCACTTTTATTTTGTTAAGTTTAGAGTTGCAGTCTCTTCGTGTAATTTAGATTTTAGAATCACTCTTACAAGTGTCTTGTAAAATAAACATGTTTCCACCACAGCTACTATTGTTGACGCGAGGAGCGGCCATATTGAAAGTCAAACTCAAAGCAAAAAGAAATCTCAGACTTTCCAAGTGGGAAGTCAGACTTCTGGGGCCATTTCAGTAGATTTTTCCCACTCGGAATGCAAATGGAACGCACCATATAAGCTGCTACATTATATAATAACTTTGTGATGTTCAAAAACAAGGACAAGTTCATTTAAAGTACAAAAAAATACCAAAAAACGCTCCAGAAGGAATGCATTTTAATGTCAAAGTTCACTTGAACCATGAAAAATACTGTGAAGCGAGAGTTGTTAAAAAAATATTACTTGAGCTGCTGCTGAGATCTCGCGAGAGCTGTGCGTAAGTAATATGGTGGTAAACTGGTAGAACAAACAAACTCGGGTAAAAACAAACCATACCATTCGAGCCAAATATAGCAAACGTTTAATAATAATAATCATTATTTTGTATTTCTCCATAAAACAAACTGGACGAGGAAACCTACTTTGACGAGTGCTTTGACAACATTGTTATGGGCAAGCCACAAAAATCCACCTCTGCTATGCCGACAAGCACACCATCACAGAAACGCACCCGTTCTGAGGCCAGCACCTCCACCATCTCTCCAGAGAAAAGCTACAGCGATGTCCTGGACTCAATAGATAAGAAGCTAACCTGCCTAGACGCCCGTGTGGCCCTGGTTGAGGTTCTACACAAAGAGTTTCAAGCTCTAAGGGAATCCCTGGAGTTCAGCCAACAACAGGTAGCATCGCTCGCTGCAGAAAACCAAACGCTGAGAGACGGTGTAAAGAAACTCACCGAGGGGATGACGCAGCTGTCCGGAGAAAGTAAGAGGATGAAAGAAACTATCTTGGATATACAGGCCAGGGGAATGCGGGACAATCTTGTTTTTTCCGGGATCCCAGAACAGGCTGAGGACGACGCTGAATCCACCGTCCGAGGTTTTCTCCAACATCAGTTAAAACTCCCAAGCGACACGGTAAAAAAACATCACTTTTCACCGCGTCCACCGGCTCGGAGGTAAGAAGCCCAACAACAGCCGGGCGTGACCAATTGTTGCTAAATTCTAGCATTACAAGCAAAAAGAGCAGGTCAGAGGCCAGGGCAGAGAGCTGCGGGGAACGAATTACAGCGTTAATGATCAATATCCGAAGGAGATCCTGGATAGAAGGCGCGTTTTGTTCCCAATCAGGAAGAAATATATCAATGAAGGGACCAGAGCTACAGTAGCAGTAGATAAACTGTATGTTAATGGGCAGCTGTTCAGGGACCCCCAGCTTACTCCTTGGCTTTATTAGTCATGTAACACTGGCTAGATAAGATTTGTTTTATCAGTCAACTGTAATCTAATGTGGGGAAACTTTTTCATATAAAGGGCCATTCAACTTTTTTAATAGTTCTCAGAGGGCCATGCGATGATAAACACAAACCAAGGGATGCAAAATAAGAAACAATAAAGTCTATAAATACTGTGTTCTAAGCCTGGTGATTGCTGTATTTGTGCACATCAGACTCACCTAATGAGATGGCTGGAACTGTTTTTCTTTGGCGAGATGTTTGATGTCAGCTGGTAGGGTTGATGATGCGATTCGAAGCTGGTTTTCCAAGTTTGGGTCAGTCAGTCTTGACCGGAAGCGACTCTTTGCAATTGTCAGTTTTGAGAACAGCTGTTCACAAAGGTAGGTTGTCCCAAATAGAGATGCAAACTTCAGGGCATGTCTCCTCAGGTTGGGAAAATCCTCTGCACAGATGTACAGTTTGTAAAAGTCCAGCAGAGAGAGGTTGTTGTACTTAGCTTTGAGCTCTGTGTTATTTTGCAGTTCAATTATTTCCATCTGGAGGTTGTCTGGCACATCAGATGGTTGCACATTAAACGGCGTAGCAAAGATGTCCAGTTCATTTTGAATATTTTTCACATCTTGAAACCTGTTCTCAAATGCCTGGATGAGTTTTGCACATTCAGCGGCATATTCAGTTGTAAAATCAGGCTTTTGCTCTTGCAGGGTGGGAAAGTGCACAGTGTTTCCCTGTTCCATTTGTCCTTGCCACAGCTTTAGCTTCATTTCAAATGATTTCACATGTGAAAGCATAGAGCTGATGAGCTGGTTGGGAACTTGCAGCTTGATGTTGAGCTCTGATAGGTGCTTGGTGATGTGTACCATGAAGGCCAGGTCACTGAGGAACTTGTCATCACTGAGCTTCATGACAGCTTTCCCCTTCATCTCCATGAACTGTCGGATTTCTTCCCGCAGTGAATAAAACTGTACGAGCATATTTGCACAGCTCAGCCAGCGCACTTCACAGTGATAAACAAGATTTCCGTACTCTGACTCAAGCTCGGAGAGGAGCTCTTTAAACTGGCGGTTGTTCAGCCCTCTGCTTTTGATGAAGTCTATTGCTGACACCACGGTTTTCATCATGTTGTTAAGCTTCAGGGAATGTTCACAAAGACTCTCCTAATGTATGATACAGTGGTATACAGTTAAATCACTTGCATCCAGACCCAAACAACTCATTTCCTTTTTTACTAATGCAGTCAGACCTTTCTGAGCGCCAACCATCGCAGGTGCTCCATCAGTGGCGATCCCGCTCAACTTTTTGAACGGCAGTTCAATATTGTTCATGGCCACAACAACTTGTTGAAACAAGTCCTCACCTTTGGTAGTGCCGTGCATGGCTTGCAAAGACAGCAACTCCTCCTGCGTTTCAAAATCGGTGGTAATTCCACGCACAAAAATGGCGAGCTGCGCTGTGTTAATGATGTCTGTCGTCTCATCACAGGCCAAAGAAAAATATTCAAAGTTTCTTGCAGTGTCCTTCAGTGTTTTTTTTATATCTTGAGCCATATCAGCGATCCTATCGGACACGGTTCTTCGAGACAAACTGACGCTTTTAAATAATTGCACCTTGTCGGCGACGAGCAGCTCCGCGGCAGCTATTAGGCACTCCTTTAGAAACTCCCCTTCAGCATGGGGTTTCAGCTTCTTCGCTATTAATGCACTCACCTCAAAACTTGCACGCGTAATATTATCTCTGTCAGTCTGTGGACGTGTGAAAGCTGCTTGTTGAGCAATCAAAGCTAGACGGAGAGCACTGATTTTATCCAAGCGCACCTGTCCTTTCAACTCGTCAAGTTTACCATGTTTTGAACTGTAATGGCGTTCAAGATTCGCCTTTTTCATTACTGCCATCGCATCACCACACACTAAGCACACTGGCTTGCCTTTCACTTCAACAAAGAAAAAATCATTTGTCCATTTTTCCTGGAATACGTGGCATTCGGCATCCACCTCCCTCTTCTTGATCGCAGCCATGATTAATCCCAAGTTGTCTGTGTCAATCACGTAAAGACGTACATTTCATGGTGGTTTCACTGACCCTGAGCCTAACTCGGACATACAAATCCGTCTGTTTTATTGCTAAAAACTGATTTTTTTTCGGAAAAAAAAAAAGATTAATTTTGGTCTGGAGGGCCGGTTAAAATGGTCTCCGGGCCGGAGGAGACCGGACGTTCCCCACCCCTGATCTAATGTTAGCACAGCTCTGTAATGTTGTTTACAATGTGGGGGGAGCCAGGGCTAAGCACTGGGATACTGGCTCTTTTTTCTTTTCTCATCTTCACATGTCTATCACCAAATGTCTTTGTCACCCCTTTTTTCTTCTTTTATCACTCAGACACACACAAAAATAATTTTTTTCATAATATAACTATTTCTTTCTCTCTCACCCTTAACACCTTCACAACTTTTTTCTATTTTTCTCTTTCTTATATCTCGGCTTTTGGATTTTCAATCAGGCAACCCCAAGCACAAACTAATAATGCACCTTTGTTTATCTGTTTCTATGGTGATATGGACTTTACAACTTTTGTCTCAAAACTATGGCTACTCTAAGGTTTGTCACATGGAATGTTCATGGAGCTGGCACCAGAGATAAAAGAGTTAAGATTTTTAACCAGCTTAAAAGATTGAAGGCAGATGTCGTCTTATTACAAGAAACCCATAAATCTACCTCACCTGCAGTTGATCTTAAATCCCCTGAGTTTCCTAATGTGTTTTCTGCATGCTATAACTCTAGACAAAGGGGAGTAGCAATATTAATAAATAAAAATGTTAATTTTACAGTCATAGATGCAGTTACAGATTTATTATAGTAAAACTATCTATACATAACCGAAAGTTATGTATTGTCAGTATATATGGTCCAAATGTTGATGACCCCGCATTCTTTCATTCCTTCTTCTCGGTGCTCCTTGAACACATGGATTGCTCACTTCTTCTTGGGGGTGACCTCAACTTTGGTTTAAACGAAGAAATAGGCTCAGCACAGCAGGGACTCAGCGTAGCTGGAAATCTATAGATATAGTCAAACAGTACATGAGCGATTATGGACTTTGTGATGCATGGCGATCTCTTCACCCCAATGACAAAAAATATACTTTCTTCTCAAATGTCCACCATTCGTATTCTCGACTGGATTATTTGTTAGTCAGCAGCTCACTGTTGACTGACATTTCAGACACTGAGATACACCCTATAGCTGTTAGCGATTATGCTCCTGCTTCTCTAACTTTAGTAAATAAAACAGAAAGGCCTCAGAGCAAAAATTGGAGATTTAATATATCATTACTTAAGGATAAAGAATTTATTAAATATTTTGAAAAAGAGTGGGCTTCTTATTTGGAATATAATGACCTACATGGTATGTCACCATCCATTCTTTGGGAGGCAGGGAAAGCTGTGATTAGAGGTAAAATAATCTCATTCTCATCACATAAAAAGAAAATGGAAAAAAACGCATTCAGGAATTAAAAGAAATTATTAATTCATTAGAACCTTTTCTAGATAAGGAGAGACTAGGCAAAATCCATAAAGCAAAGCTAGAATTAAATGAAATTATTAATAAACAGACCCAGTTCTTAATTCAAAGACTTAGGATAGAAAACTTTGAACAAGGTAATAAATCAGGTAGATTTTTGGCTAACCAGCTTAAAATTAATAAAGAAAAAACAACTATATCTGCTATTAAAGATCAGACCGGGAATACAGTTTATGATCCTGGAAGAATAAACAACACCTTTAAAGAATTTTACAAGGCTTTATACTCACCAGAGATAAACCCATCAGATCATGAAATAGAACATTTTTTGGATAACATAACACTACCTAAATTATCTGAAAGTCAAGCGATGGCCCTGGATTCACCACTAACAGCGGCTGAACTCCAGGGGGCCCTCCAACGCATGCCCAATAAAAAGGCTCCAGGCCCAGATGGATTTTCAGCAGGGTTCTATAAAGAATTCTGGAATATTCTGGCACCAACATTCCACAGAATGCTGCAGGAAACCAAGGAAAATGGCCGACTTCCACCAAGTATGAATTCTGCCTACATTAGTCTTCTACTAAAATCAGGTAAAGACCCTTTGTTTCCTACCAGCTATCGTCCCATATCCCTCATTAATGTTGGTCTTAAATTAATCTGCAAAGCCCTCGCAAAAAGGATAAAGTAAGTAACCCCTCTTATAATACATCCTGATCAAACTGGTTTTATTAAAGGGATACATTCATCCACAAATTCACGTAGACTAATAGATTTAATAGATTTTTCTTACTGTAAAAACATTAACTAATATATTATCTCTAGATGCAGAAAAAGCATTTGATAGAGTTAACTGGAAATTCTTATTTGCAACCTTACATACATTTGGCTTTGGAAATTTTTTATAAACTGGTTGACAAAATTATACAGTTCACCAACAGCATGTATCAGGACTAATAACTAAACATCATCTAGGTTTTATCTTCAGAGAGGTACCAGGCAGGGATGTCCTCTCTCTCCCTCCCTGTTTGCTATTTTTATTGAACCACTAGCTGCAGCAATCATGCAAACTCACAATATTAAAGGCAAAAATGCAATAACATAGAACATAAAATCAGTCTTTATGCAGATTATGTATTACTTTTTCTCCAGCATTCACAAACCTCTTTCTCTCAGGTAATCGGGTTTATAAACTATTACTCAAACGTTTCAGATTATTCTATAAATTGGTTAAAATCTACAGTTCTTCCAATCAATTGTTCTGTCCAGAATCCAAGTAATACACAGCTCTATGCAATAAGATAAAACTTTCAGACCTACCATTTATTAGCTCAAATATAAAACGAAATGAATGCTTTAAAAGCATTAAAAATCAGCTCCTCTCTGACAGCATGGTGGGAGTTTCTAAAAATGACAGAGTCCACAATAATCCCATACAGACGTACACCCATCTGGAATAACCCAGACATCTTGCAAAAAAAAAAAATGTATGATACATTTTCCAGACTGGAGGTGCAATGGAATTGAATACCTGGAACATATATTTGAAGGAACAGACTTTATCCCATTTAATACATTAATTACACAATATGGAATTGATAAAAACAAATTCTTAGAATATCAATAAATTAAATCTATTATTAAAGGTAAATTTAGGCTCAATACACTTGAATTACAAATTCCAGCAAGAGTTTTAGATTTTCTTAATTTCAACCCCCCCAAATTGCTGTCTAAAATATACAAAACTTTATCTACATTAGATGAATCAATAGCCATCCCTATTTCAAAATGGGAGGTGGATTTATCAGCCAACATTGACCAAAACGTCTGGTCTCAGATATGTTTAAGAACCTTTAAGATAACAAAAAATTCCTAATTTGCAATTAATACAATACAAAATCCTTCATAGAGTACACTATACAGGTCAACGGATGTTCAGGATGGGTTTTACGTCGTCTAACACCTGCTTACAATGCACAAGCAATATACCAGATACTTGTATTCATGCGCTTTGGTTCTGTCCACCTGTTAAGAAATGTTGGTGCCAGATATGTGAGGACTTATCAAAGTGTCTGAAATTTAACATTCCACCATCTCCCTCAGTTTCCCTGTTAGGAGATTTAAATGATGTCACCATGGACACAAAGTCAGTTCTAATGGTTCACATTGCCTTATGCATCGCTAAGAAAACTATCCTCCTGAACTGGAAAAATAAAAAGGCTCTTAATATTAATAGGTATAGAAATCTCTTGTTGGACCATATTGGTCTTGAGACGGCCTCTGGCTCTATATCTAAACAATCTCTCTGGGCTCCTTTGATCGGCTCCATCACCTAGTAGGGGTGGGGGGCACTTGGTTTTGTCGTTTGGGATACTGTTGCTGATGTGGGGGTTTTTGGGGTTGGAGGCGTCTGGGGGGGATCCCTGGGGGTGGGATCACTGGGCGGACGGGGCACTGGACGTCGTGGCCCCAACCTGGGGCTGGGCTTTGGTGGCTTTGGGTGGTAACTCCTGATGGCTGCATGTGGTGCCTTAGGGGGGTTGCACTGACGGACATGGGTTACTGGCCTGGTGGCCGTGCTGCACCTGGGTAGGGTCTGGGGTGGGCCTGGGGATTCGGGGCTCTGGGGCGCCGCACCCCCTAGCTGTGGTCCTGGCCGACGGTCGGCCGGCGTTGGGTCTCTGTTGCCTGTGGGGGTTGGTGCCGGCCGGCATGCACGGTCGCCTCTCTCTTTTTCTCTTGGCCGATTGTCATTGGCGGTCCCTGTATGGCGTCTCGCCTTGTTTGCTGGTTGGGTGCCTGACTGGTGGTCGCGGCGGCTGGGTGGCATTTCTGGGCCTTCTGGATCAGTCCTTTTTCGCACTGGACTTAGCTCCTGGGTCTTGGTCTTTATGCGTTGCGGGGCGCTGTGGTCTGGCGTTTGCCCGTGTTCGGTTTGACCTGCGGGTGGATTGGCCGGGTAGTGGGCGTGCAGGGTAGGTGGGTGGGGCACTGGGTTTTGTTGCCTCCCTAGTCCTTGAGCAGCAGTGGTCGCTCCACAAGGGAATGGGGCTGGTGGATGTTGGCCTGGTGGGTCGGCCGCCCGGTTCATCGGTTTGCTCCTGGTCTGGGCAGGTACGTCGCCGGGGTTTGGGCTGCCGGGACCTCCGATGCGCAGGTGGCGCTGGTGGGGAGGCTATTGCTAACAAGCGACAGGTGCTCTCCCCCTACGAGGGCACTTGTACAGGGGGGAGGGGTGTGCTGGAGGGGGGGCGAACTCAACCTGGATGTCTTGTGTCTTTTGTGTTCTGATAGTAGAGCGAATGTCAGGGTGGGTTTAGTTCTCCTTCTGGGATGGGGCTGGGGGGACTGCCTTGGGGTCCGTGGGGCTTGGTGGTGCTGTGGCCGTGGGCCCCGGGTTGAACGTGCCATGGCCTCCCTCCCCTGGTGGATCCCGGTGAACAGCGGTGCCTATTAGGGTCATTGGGGGAGCTGCCTACCTGGGAAGACATTTTATCTCCCAGTCCTTCCCTCCCCATCCCCGAACACGTCTGTCCACCCGCTCCATCACTTTACCAATCATATAGGGTCTTGGGGCATGGGCACATCTCACGGGCTATCCCGTGGCGTCCTGGGTCCCAATTTTAATATACAACTTAGACACTCCCACTTCTAACATTTTCATGCGACACACATCTAGGGACTTTGGGGTGGGCACACTTTTTGGCATCCAGAGGGGGAATGGTTCAATCAGCTTCACCTCTGGTGCCGGTGCCCACTGTTAAACCAGATATAGACACTGAGGGCTCGGGGTGGGGGTTGGGGGATGTGTGGCTGCCTTCCCCACATCCCACCCCTCTGTTTTAAATGCACATTATAACAACACGCATCAACACCATACTCGAACGGAAGGACAGAGGCTAGGGGTCATCTCACACCCCTGTTTGCTACGGGCCATCAGGGGTTGGGGTCCGGAGGAGGAACAGGTAGTCTGGTCGGGGTCCTGGGCTGTCGGGCTGGTTCGCCACTGTGGGGCCCTTGGCGGTCTGCTTGTCTCCGTCCTAGAAGGTAGGGGGTCCATCTCCCGGATTCGGGGGCTGGTGGCTCTACTGGGGCATCAGTACCTGGACCTGGGAGCATGAAGTGTGTATGGGGTGTGTGAGTGAGGGTACAGCGTCATTTCTTGGGTGTCTTGGTGAGTTAGTGAGAATGTATGTGTTTAAGAGAGAGGGAACGTATGACTGTGTCTGTATGTCTTTGTCTGCCAGTCAGGTTGGATCTTGGGCTGCCCTCTCGCGTGGCGCACCTCAGGCCTTACATTTAATGGGGGGCCTATTTCCCCACCATTACTCCCCACCAGTGATGGATGCCCCTGCCTACTGGTGCATCGGTGGTCAATCCGGTTCGGACCTGGTGCGGGCCTGGGGGGGCCGGTGTGTCGGTCGGCCGATGCGCTGGGCCGATATCTTCCTTTGGTTTGTTGGGGCACCTCTTTTAGGGGTGCCAGGTTTGGGATTGTTGGGTGGTGCCTGCTCGGTGGCTCCGCGGGATACGGATCCAGCGTCTCTGCTCGTTCAATCACCTGTTCTGTGAGCACCGTGCGTGGTCGGTTCATTGGCGGGTTTGACCGGCCCTGGCCTTTGTTGGATGCCTGGTCTCAGCGCTCTGCGTTGCGTGGGATCAGGACTCGGGAGCTGGTACAACTTGGTGTCCAGGTGCTGGCTGAGCTCGGCCTGGGGATGCCGTCCGTCCGCTGCGGCTATCGGTGGGGCACCCTGACGTGGGGCAGGGGTGGGGTGCTGGGATGTTGGCGGTGGGGATTGGCCCGGGGATGGCATGTGGCAGCCGGCCGCGGCCCCTGCGGTGCCGGGGGCCCCTCGTCGGCCGGTCCCTTGTCGGGTCCCTGCTGAGGGGTGGGGCGCCCCTGGGCCCCGGCTCCCCCGGTCCATGGACCGGCCCGCCCTGGCGCGGCTGGTTCCTGGCGGGGCCCGTGGGCTCGTCACTGCTGCCCACCGGGCCCCTGCATAGTAGCCGCTGGACGTTCCCCTGGGGTTCTCCTTTGCTCCTCTCTTGGGGGATGCGGTCGGCCCCGCCCGGGTCCGCCTGGGGCTCTGGGGTCCTTTGAACGTCTTGGCTCCGATCTCCTTCATGTCTGCATCGATCCCTGGGAGACGGATTGATGCCTGCTCACACCAGCTATCGTACACTCTTATGGAGAAACCTTATATGCACCAGCATTCTCACACACACACATAGATGTGGGGTCTCTGGTGTTTACAGATATTTTCTTGGGCTGAGGTTATCATTACTAGAGCTTGATTAATCGGTACCATGAGTTTTTCTGTGACGTTGTTGTATTTTTATATCCATTTTTGTGTGATGTGGTTGTTTAGTTCTTAGTTCACGATGTTTGGTTTGTTTTGTCGATGTTCCTTTTTCCTTTTTTTTTTTTTTTCCCCTCTCTCTGCCGTCCTTTGGGTATGGAGGCACACTTCAATGTGTTTTCTTTGTTCCCTTTCCTCTCTTGTATTTTCAACTCACCCTCTCTCATGACTTTTTGTTTCCTACCTCTCTTCTTCATCTTCTTTCTTTCTTCATCTTAATTTTCCGTCTCCGGGTCCATAACATCAGGAAATAAAACCCCCAGCAATTTTTAATAAAGATTTTTCACACATGTATCAAGTGGAGTACTATAGCAAAGCTGTACTGCTCCGCTTGTAAAAGTAAATCTGTTGGGCTTCTACTTGGTACTCGGACACAAATTCTGAGCTCCACACTGCCAAACAGAACACGTAAAAAAAATAAAAAAAATAATAATTTCCTAAAAAAAAAAAAAAAAAAAAATATTACTTTAAAGTAAGTTTACTTCATGACATTACAAAAATATAAGGTAAGATTACCCCACAAAATTCATGATTAAATTGATGACTTGAAAGGTTTGACGCTTAAAAAAGTAAAACATAAATTAATCTGAATTTGTTTGAAAGCCACGCTGTTTGCTTTGGGAACCATAACTATTGAAATCATGTGTACACACTCTAAATATAATTGCACTGTGGGTAATGACATGATCTAACTTACTTCGTTCAGCATCTTTACAAGGGTTTTTTCGCTTTTGTTGCTGAGGTTGATATGCATTATTTTTTGGCAGCAAAACACATTAATCTCTATAATAACCGATTACATGGTTGACAAGCAGTGGTTCCTGAGACCAATAACTATATTGACCAGAGACTCACGCACATCCATTGAAACACAAAACTATTTCCCCTCCCTCATCAGGTAATTGAAGGTGAGAAATAATTTCATTATCCTCAGGAAGATTAATCTGCTCTCTGTTCTTGATCCCTTCATTTCCTACAGTGCTTCTCGACCTAGGAGGCTTGCTCTGTCTCACACACACACGCATGCACTCATGAACCAAACACTTATTTCACATTCAGTGACACTTATACACATGACACAGTTTTTATCACCCTGGGCTATTAATGTTATTGGAGATGTGGATTAACCATCAGGTACACATATGCTTTACAAAGCCCTATTACTTTAAGTTGTCTTCCTCTCACACACATACATGTGTTTAGGCAGTTACTCTCTATCTCACGCACGCACACACACACTGACACACACACCCGCAGAAACACACATCTTGGAGTAAAGAGAAGGCAATCTGGGAGTATGGTCCAGATCTGGAGAGCAGAAACATGCCTTTAGTAGATTATCAGGGTCCAATGTGACTGATTTTCTCTTTCTTTACACCAGAAGCCCAAATGGTCTCTCACATGAGCAGATGTAGGAATGCTTTGACGGATCTCTGAGATAACAATACAATAATGCTTGGTTTACTTATTCTTCAGCAGCATTAAAGCCTTAATATTTTCTGCTTATGCTTCTGTGTGTTGGATTACATCCAGTTTAATGTTACATTACCACCCTCTACTGTTCATCTGCCCTAGATGTTTGGGGGGGGGGGGGGGGGGCGCTTCTTGTCAACTGTCATGCAGGGGAGGAGCTGAACTGTCATTTCACAGGCCAAAGATGTCTGTTCACATGCAATTATGTTACATGTGAGCACATAATCAGGAGAGAAGGGGTCAAACTTCAAATCACATGACACTGGGGAGTTTCAACACTCATGCTAGCACAGGTTATTTTAGTCACTGAATGAGGTACATGACATTTTTTCTATTTGTGACAGCACCACTGTATGCTGACATTTTTTAATTTATGTTTTATCTCCCTATGTAATACTAAATTGAAAAGAGTCACCCACACTTGCAATGGCTACATTCATAATCATATTTTATAAAAGACAAAAATATTTTGTTTGTGGTTGAAGCATTAAAGGGTAGTAAAATAGAAATAAACATTTCAAATCTAACACAACAGAGTGCCAACCTTTGGCCTGACACCCACAGCTAAAGTGTATGGGTTATTTGGTTGCAAATGAAAACAATTTTAAATAATCGTCAAAGATAACTACCATGATAACAACATCCTTTAGGGACATTGCTTTGCTTGTCAAGAAGAAGGAGTAAAGTTGCCTTCAGCTTGTTCTGATTCGATCAAGCTTGTCTGATTTAGAGGACTGGTTTTTGGAAACATTCAAGAAGCGAAGTGCAAAAATGTAAGAGTGGATGAGTAAAGAACTATGAAGTAAATGAAAAAATCCCCCTTTTTTATGTGTTACTCTATCTGTAAAGAAATGCTGTTGTATGAACTATTTACAAGCCCCAGTACTTCAGAATCCAAAAACACCTGTTTGTAATCTATTGGTAACTCAGTTTAGTTAAATTACACAACCTGGGTGTCAATTAAACTTTATTGTCCATGAAGGGCCGTATGCTGCACAGTCAACAGCTGCAAACATAAACAACCATACAACCTCATCAACTGCAATCTTTTAGCAGAGAAAAAGGGGGGTCAGTAGAGTTCTCACATGCTGAACTTTTTTCGCCTGACAGCAATGGCAATGAAAGAGTTTCTCACTTAATTGGGTTTTACAGACTTTTATTCTGTATCTTTGTCCTGATGGCAAAAGTTTAACTCAATAGTAGGTGGCTCTTATCGGTTGTAATAATCTTCTACTTGAGTTTTTTTTCCCCCCTTTTGAATCTACAGATCTTGCTGCAACCAGGCCTGAGCGTAGCAGTGAAAGTGAACCAAAAAATGTGCACAATTAATGTTGACACATTATGTAACGTATGGCCTGGTTGGTTTGTATGGCAAACAAATGAAAACTGACATTTGTATTTCATTAGGGTGTTCTGATGATCTGAAACATTTTAGGGGACAAATAGTTTTTAACACCACTGCAGGACTTAAGAATTGTTGCTTAGAACTTACTTGCAATCGTGGGTTTGGAGACGGAGACAATGATGGGAATCAGTATTTATAATTCACAAAAATGCAGCATAAAAAAGCAACTATTTTCAGTTAATTTACAGCAAAAAACATAAGTTTAGATGAGCTCTGCTCTTTGTGCTCCATACAACTGCTAAACTGACTCATGCGACACTCGACATTGTGAAGTTTTCCACATTGTGTGACAAGCTCCTTGCTGAGGACAAATGAGAAGATGAAATTTAAAATGTCACTGTGGTTCATGTCTTTACGCTATTTACCACTGTAGTAGTGTGTGTGTGTGTGTAATGTGCTGTCACACCACACTTGAAAGAGTTTTTTTTTTTTCTAATGGGGAAAAGGAATATTTGGACATTTTATCAATAGGCATTATTAAATCCTGCTTGCTTGAGCTAATCTTGGCGGACCGGAGCGAGGGTAGCGGGAGAGTTAGCGAAAGAGTGAATAGGGGAGAAGGAGAGAGCGGGGATGTCTGCCCCATGAGGTGATGAGAGACCGCCTGTAAGCCGCTTATTATATCGACTACCACCTTTTCTTTCTCCTCCACCAGCCCTCCCTCGTTTTCTTCCCTCACCGTGCTCGTTTTCACTGTTTCCCCTCGCTCGCTTTTGCTTTCTCCAACTTATTCTACATCCTCTCAGTCTTTCTCCTTTTCAAAAACTTCACAGTGTAAACACACAGAATCGTGGACGCACACACTTTACACACAGGCAGGGCCAAGGCGAACCTTCTTGTTCAAAGCCAGAAGCTGAAGTTTTATTCAAATGAATGTTTACTTCTTTCCCTGCCAAGATGTGCGCATTTGTCTCTGGTTGTGCATGTGTTTGCAAGAAAAGGAGAGAGAAAATAGTTTGGATTGAGTGTGTGTGTGTTTTAGTGTGTGTTACATGCACGGCAGAAGGAGAAGGGCTGACTGTAGGTGATAAGCCAGGCAGGCCTGCACACTGTGATTATAACACACCGGACGCCCTGTCTCACACATGCTCGCTCCTACACACTTGCATACACAATGGCCAACGAGGGAGTGTGTTGCAGGGATTTAGGATAGACGGACGGAGAGACAGACGTGCAGACAGAGAAGCCTTGGATCACAGGCAAGGTGGAAGCCACAACAGAAATGAATGAACACAGACTGGAAAACACAATGCCTCCCTTTATGTTTGACGGAACAGCCATTGTGTTTATTTGGGTGTTATATCAATGCTGATGTACTGTGATGTCGAGACACAGGGATCCAAGTCTGTTTTCACACCAGAGATGATTCGTTTGTGTCACAGGGATATGACATCTGTCAGGCGTTTTAATTTACTGGTTTCCTTTTTGTTCTCTTTGATTCAGGTGTGTGGCCTTCTGAGGAGGTGATGGCACATTACTGTCTGCAGAAACGGCACCTTTTCAAGTGAGTTTCTACTTTTATTTTCTGCTGACGTTTTGAGTTTCAACAGTTTAAAAGCATTTTGATGAGATCCAGGAGAAAGAGACCAGAGGTGTCTCTGGCTGTATGCAGCACAGCATCACAAAGAGTTACCCCTCCCTCACCTGTTGCCAGTGAATTGGCTAAAGGTAGGGTTCTAAACTTTATTCTGATTTACATAAAAAAACACATTTTTCCAGTTGCAAAATATTAAATGAACCTGCAGACTAAAAAAAGTATACCTTACCTTTACCCTTACCTGTTATTGGCTTATCAGTTTGTATCTGCACAAACATGGTTAAAAATGGTGCATAATTGCAAAATATCAGATATTTTGTTGTTATTTTTTTCAGATTCATCAATCACCTGTTCATTTCCATCAACTCCACTATTTTTTTGAAAAGATGTTTATTTCCAAAGCCAACAAATAAAAATAAAAAACTGTACAAACTGTTGATCAGCTGAACGCTTGCTTTTAAACGTTGACCTTGTTTACAAGAGTAACACGTTTGCCTGTTTGGATTTACTGTATTTCTAATCAACCAAACCTTCAGACAAACAACAACAACAAAAAACTATTCTGTTATATTGATTCATTAATGCTACTTTATAAATACATTTGAGGAAATGAAGTAAAGCAAATTATAATATCTGTGGAATTACATTTTATTGGATGTCAGTGCTGCAATTAAAAGATTGGAAGAGTTGGCAAGATTGTCTGGTGGTACAGTGCTAATGTGGTTTAGGTTTTATATGACAGACCAGTAATACTTTGAGTAATTTAGTAACTGTGGGGTTCCTCAAGGTTTAATTCCTGGGCCACTTATATGCGGCAACTCACAGTAGCTCATATTGAAAAGGACTACAATGTCTCTTCCAACAGCTATGCTGATAACATACAACTTTTTATCCTTGTGTCTCCACTTGACCATAGTCCATTGCAACCACAGAGTCTGCCCAAAATATCCATGAATGGATGGGTCAGAATTTCCTCCAGCTTAATAGAGAAAAGACCAAAGGCAATTTTTTTGGTCCCAAAAATGCAAGGATTGAGGTCAGAACTCAATCAGATGTCATAATTGATCAAAACTTATTTTACAAACATATAAAGTTTATTAACGAATTGGCCTACAGCTTTAAAAAAATCTCAATCGTGTTTCCTATCAAAACATAACATAGAAAAAGGTAAGTGTGCTTTTATTTTGAGAATGTTCAATTATTGTAATAGTTTCTTTGCTGATCTCTGTAAACGGATGCCCTTTATACAAAAGGTTGCTGCCAGAGTCCTAACCAAAACCAGGAGAAATAGGTCATTGTTTCCATCAGTCCTTCACTGATTCCCTGTTTGTAAAAGAATATAATTGATTATCTTGCTGATGGTATATAAGGCTCTGATTGGTCTTGGGCCTAAATGCATTTCAGGGTTTTTGCTTAGCTATGAGCGTTGTAGACCCCTCAGGTCTTAAGACAACTCTTCATTCAGGGTTTCAAGAACCAGAAATGAACATTCAGTTCTTTAAATCAGAACTAAAAACATTACGGTTTACTGCACGTTAACCCACAAAGGTCAGAGTTTACTTTATCACTTTATTTCCATCTTGTCTCACCTGTTTTTTTTGTTTAAATTGGTTTTTTCATGTTTTTTTTAATGTAATGGTTAAGTCTTTTTGCTGATGTTTTAATGTATTCTGTGTTTTTATGTGTCTTATCTCTTCCTCTGAAGCACTTTGAACTACACTTTATATGAAAGGGGTGATGACAATAGTTTCACTGCCTTTAGCATTAGACGCTATTTTTCCTTTCAATTTAATAAAAAAATAAAATAAAATCCTGTTTTTACATTTTTCTGCAAATGCAACAACAGTGTTTTCTTTTTTTTAAAACAAGTTTTTCATAATGTGACAATGTCATACCTACCCAGGAGATGTTTGCTCTATAAGATTCTCCATATGTTGTAGGAAAACTTCTTTTATTTCGATTAAACATTTACCCCTTTGACACTGGAGCATGTTCTGCACCCTATGCTCTTTTCCCCATCTTGTTGTCTGCCGAGCGTCGGGCTGCCCTGTGGCACACGGCTGAAAAGTGTCCAGGCACTTTTGATTTCCACTCAAGGTGGAACGTCACCCTTTGATTTCCTGTTTTAACATTCAAGAGGCGGGAGGCGAGGAAGAGAGGGTTATTGATCAGAGCAGCGTAGTGAAGGTCAGCAGGAAAGGGAGGGAGGCGGGGAAGGGGATGAAAGAGGACAGGGGCAGAGATGGAGGGGCTGGGGAGATGAAAGGAGGAAGAGGATGAGGAGAGGGGTTGAATGAGCAGACAAGCTGCAGGACTTTTTGTGTGTGTGTCGCTACTCCGATATCCTGCTGATTGAGCTTGTGCTTCTCAGTGTTCAGCATTCAGCTTTCAAGTTGATGGTTGAATTGATATTTCTTACCCCGCTGTGTTTACTGTTTGTGTATCTGCCTGTGCTCGTAGGGTAGTATGCCGGAGTCTATCCGTATCTGTGCAGATCTACTATACAGCACGAGGGTGTTAGTACAGTTTTTTTTTTTTTCCTCGCTACAGTAAACCGACTCACCCCCACTCGCCTCTCTTTTTCCTTCTCTCTGTCTCCCAGGGGTACAGTGTGCGAGTTAGGAGGAGGCATGACTTGTCTTGGTGGGCTCATGGTAAGTGATACACACATAACAGCAGATTTCAACAAGGAAAAGTGTCTCCGCTCCTCTAATAAAACTGATCATCACCAGTCAATATACACACAGCATGAGCACGCAGTGTCCTTATATATTACGGCACCATCATTCACTTCCTCCGTGCTGGAATGCGTATTTGGATTTGGCAGGCTTCAGGAGAATTTGTCTGCAAGCACTTTACTCACACCAGTTTAATAAAGCTACTCATTTGTGTTCAGGGTTTACCGCCAGATTCACAGAGCAGATTAAGCCTGAGTGTTGCTCCTGATTGGCTGAATTATTCCTGGAGTCTGCATCAAGAACAGTTGGTTGTTTTTAACATTAATGGCTTAAAAGAGAAAAGATGAGTATTGTGGAAAGGATTCATGTTTTTTTATTTTTTACACACTTTCCTGAGGTTTGTATAAAAAAAAAAAATCTAATTCAAAATAAATGCAGCACAGTAGAGCTGAAATGTGTCTTCCTATCATAATGCCCAGATATAATGGGAAGCTTTGGTTTAAGTACCATGAATTTAGTTGGTAGTGTTGTGGAAATATTAGGCGGTCCATTCAATATTCAATTCTGTCTTAAGAAATGTTCAGATATGGATGTCAGATCTTTTTTTTAATCTCTCAAAAAGTTATTTAATATCTTAATAACCTTGTTTGGATGGTTAAACAAAAGATATAAACTAAAAATGAGAAAGAAGTTAGAACACTCTAACACCTAATAGCTATGTGACCAACTTTGGCTGAATCGGACCTATTGTAGCCATCCACCTGTCATGTCATGAGCCTGAAGTACGTTTACCCCACTCCTAACTTGTTGACAATGCATTTTCAACACGTTTTTCTGTTTTATTATTGGTTTATATATATTTTCAATAGGGATGTAAGAAAATATCGATACACCGATATATCGCGATATTTCCCCCCCCCAATATTTTATCGATATTCAAAAAAATATCGTTTTTTTTAGGATTTTAATGGAACCATTAATAAACACAGTAATTTTTGTAGTAAAATTAAAAGCATGACTGGTAGTTTATGGCTGTTGTCACCTTCTTCGTTCCAGTGGATCAACTAGATCTACTAAAAAAACTGGATGTGTTAAAGTATGAAACAGGTTGGAGCGTTTAGAATGATGTGATAGTTTTCCTACTGCTAAATTGAGTTTTAAAAATCACAATACATCATCTTACTCATAGTATCGCGATAAATTGCGATATATCGTATTGTCTCCCCTGTATCGCGATACATATTGTATCACCGGATTTTTGCCAATACACATCCCTAATTTTCAATGTTCAAAGTTTAGAGCTAACAACCAAACAAGGCTCAGATGCACTAACAAAACATCAGTTATTACAAATGAACACATACAAAAAGGTGGCAAAAGGAAGATTCCAGTTAACTTAACCTGGCCTTCGCTAAGTGTTCTGGAAAAGGATTCCGGATACTCCGAAAAGTGTCTTTTAGATCCTCTTCTCTTGTATCATTGTCGGTTACCTACATTTGAAAGGAAAGAGTGGAAGTCCTCCATTTTCTAAACACGTTCAACTGGTTTTAAGTCACCCGACAACATCACATAAAGATCAAGATCTGGGCTTTTTCATGTTGCTGGCTGTAGTTCTGCTTCAGTTTGAAGTTCTTTACAGGTTTTCTGACATTTTCTTTAAGCACATTTATATTATGTAGAATTCCTGCTGCTATAAAGCATCCGCAAACCATGACACGTCCACCTCCATGCTTCACAGTTGGTATGAAGTGTTTTATTGTTTTTTTGGAATGCTGCATTTGGTTTAACATATCCTCTGTTCTGCTGTTTGGATAATTTTGTTGTAAACTCATCTGTCCAAGGATTGTTAGTTTGGCCTTCATGTTTCCTTCAAGAGCAATGATTTCTTCCTTAATCAGTTCCCATGATACATAGACGTGTGTAGTCTGTTTCTGACTGTATAGACACGCACGTTCATATATAAACTGCAGCAAGAACCTCCTGTTGGTCTCACGATGACATTTAAGTTCTTTGGAAACTACTTTTAGGATCTTGTCTGATTTCCGGGTGAACTTGCCATGAGACCTGAGCTTGTTGCCCGTTGTTTTGACCGTCTTTCACTTGATTTCTAAGTGTTAATACCCCTTTAAATCTTTTACCAGACCTAAAGTTGCTACAATTTTGTTTCTTAAGGGTTTCAGATAGCTATTTCAATCTCACCATGATGTTCACACTCACTTTAACGGTAGCAGGAGCATCAAACTAAATGTCTCAGTAATAATGTTATCATGTTGACCGTTTGTGATGTACCAGTGTTTTGGCTATTTTAAGTCTTAATAAATGTGGGGGTGTCCTGATTTATTCTCCACTAGAAATAGCATTTTCTTTTATTTTTACAGAAAAATTTAAAATATACATTCTTAAATTTGTATTGCTTATTAATATCATTTGAATTTCTCAGAATTTTTATAATTTTTATAAAAAATCTCAAGTATATTGGGAAAACAGACAGGCTCTTCCAGGGTATCCTGACTTATGTTATGTCTGTAGATATTGGAAAAGTTTATTGCAATTGATAAAAAAAAAAAAAAAAAAAAATATATATATATATATATATATTAAATAAAATCAACAAAAAAAAGCACACTCCAAAAGTATTGAATCTTAAATAAAAAACCTGCTATCTCAAAAGCTTTAAAGCATCTGGTGCCTGATACGCTCTTCCATACACATGACACATGGAGATATCCTGCAGTCTGTCAGCTATAGGGCTTATTAGTCAGAGTCTTAAGGGGCCCTCCACATAGCAGGCTTCGGTGTCCCATCGATCTGTTAGATGCCAGTGTGTGTGTGCGTGTGTGTGTGTGTAAAACGCAGAGTTTTATCTCTTGGCGGTCAATACACCATGTTTTGACATTGGTGGTCTGAGATGGAATCCTTCCTTCACACCTCTTCTTCCTCTCTTCCCTCCTTCATCTGTTACTGACACCATTCTCCCCACATTTTCTTGTTTCTTTTTTAAAGTATAATACTAAATATTGTAGGAGTTTAGCTGCAATTTTTTCAGGGCTATTGTAGCAGTAAATATCAGTATAAAGCAATGATGAAAGTATGTTTTCCTGATACAAACACCTGAACATCTGCAGGCGTTTGTCCACAAATGAAACTAGTAATCCACTTCAACTTTTCTTGGGCAGTCTTTATTTCTTTACCTTTCCAATGCCCTTCTAGTACAAAAACAGAAATAAAAAACTAATAATCTCTTAAAAAAAACAAAAAAAACCAAGAAACAAATCAAGACTTATAAAAGGAATTGTTCCGAGGGGTTTTTAAATGTCGGTTTCTATGGAAAGGTTAGTAGTAGTCAGTATCTTTTTTGTAGATTGCAGTTAGAATCATCCCGGTTCAGAAAATAAGGGACAGGAGCCTATTGAATTTTTATCAATATAAAACGACGCAAACAGTTAAAGTGAGCACTATATTATGGATATAGTATATAATATTTGTGACTTTAAAAGGTAGGTCATGTTCTTTAAATTGATTTACCTAATCTCTGTTTTTTTTTGTAATTCAGTCTGAAACTGAAACTTGTAACTGACAGCTTGGCACTTGAAACCGGACTAGTTTTAATGTAGTGCCGACATTAGGAACATAATTTCAAGGACTGATTAATTGAATGCATGATGTAATATTTGACAGAATACAGAACAGAAGTAAAGGTTTCTAAAACCTTTTTTTGCTGTTACTTCATAATATCTGTTTGGCAGATTATTCTCATGCATATTTCCTTTGGTTTCCAAAATCTTATTAATATCGTTTTGCCATCTTACATGTGTTATTTTCACAGATTTTGACTTCTGATGAAGACATTAGCTGAGCTTGGACTGATGCTCATGCATTTACCAGCTGTACTCTGATTCTTTCAGCTGTGTGCTCTGGTTCAGCCGGAAGGTGCCATCCTTTATTTTAGCAGATGGTGATACGTCCGGTAGCTCTCTCGGTGACCCCCTCAAACACCCTTCGAGGTTTTAACATTTGTGTCTGTGCCTTCATTTCTCTGGACAAACGCATGTGTGATGGTTTCAGAAAAGATGGAGCTGTTTTATTTATACTGTTTAAACCAATCCAGAAGTGGAGAAATGTGTTGGCATCTCTGGTTAGGATGTGTTGCAGTAGCATAATCTCACAGTGAACATTTTTGGGAAATCCAATCTTTCTTTTCAGCATATTTATTCAATAGCTTGATAAAAAGATATGGTTTTTAATATAACCACTGTTGTCACACAGCTGTTTCTTATGCTTACAATTAATACATATACTTAAAGCCTTTTAGCTTATATTGTACATTGATCATAATTATTTTGACAAAATTCTAGTTATTTATTCAGGACTTTCTGTTTCTCAGGTGTAATCATATGACATAGCGCAGTGGTCAATTTGTTCTAACCACTGTCCACTAGATTGGTAAAGACCAATATTTATCTCGTGGAAAAGTGCCTCATCGCCACTGCTACATTGGAGGCTCAATGTTGCTGTGGGTCTGTTCCTCTTCTAAATGCCCCAGGTTGTTAAAGTGCATGACCTCTTTGAAGTTGTTTAGAATAAAATCTGTTCACTTCAGCTAGAAAGCAAAACCTTTGGATATCAGTGGGTTGCAGAAATGATTAATCATATGCAAAAGTCTTCTTTTTTTCTTTTTTCCCCAGACCTACATCCTATGAAGGGCCTGTAGGGTTAGCTGAAGAGAAGAGAGTAATAGAACCCAGGTCTCCATCCAACAGTAACGCAATAATGACCAATAATGTAATTCCTGCCAGTAACTCATTAATGTTGGCAATAATCTATTTAGATTTTTGATTCAATAATGTAATAAACCTTTTTCATATAAATTTTTTAAAATATTAGTGTATCATTGAAAATTAATATATTAATAGACCTAGATCACAATATATTACTTTTAATGCAGTCTGCTCAGATAAAGCCATCAGATGGCATTGATACATACAATGCAGCATGTTCTCCTCACCTGTGGTTGTAAGACGCACATTTGAGAATTATTTTGTGAACTAAACCTTAATTAATAGTACTTTTCATAAGGTCATGTATGGATCAAAATTAAATACAGTAAAGTGCTCTTGTGGGATGTGCTAAACTTCAGGAAGACAGCAGGGATCATGTGATTTACATGTGTTTAAAAAAAGATTTTTATGTTACTGGCACCAATATTGTGTTATATTATCTTCAAGTTATTCTGTCATTGGATTTTTTACATTTAAAATGGCCAAAATTATGAATTTCTGGTTGCTCCATTGTACAAAGAGTATATTCAAAGATCCCTCTTATTGGAGAAATTCTTGGTTTTCTTTTGCCAAAAGGGGTTTAATAATTAATTGACAACAGGCTCGCTGATAATTGTGCAGCTGATGATTTTAGTAAATAGTTATTTCTTCAGGAGGAGGGAGTGGATTTCTGTATTTTTAAATGTAACATTATGCTGCTGCAATACAAGAAGAGTTTCTTACACATCTTTACAGGGGTGCCAACAAATTTGACCCATCGTGAGACGCAGATGCAGTCTTTAACAAAAGCCAGCAGCCTGACATACACTTGCTGATATAAAAAAGGGATTTTCAAAGAAAAAAAGAATGTCAAAAGCCAAGTCTATACCAGAGCACACACCCCTTCCTATCTACATCTGCCTCACACACATCGAAACGCGGGAGCTCTCCATTCTCTCGACTCTCTCCATCTCTTTCTCTTCGTCTTTTACAGTCTGCTCTGCAAAGTTATATGAAGGGCATCAGGCAGGCCTGGCGAGCCGAGTGCAGAATGACAGCGGCGAACGGAGTGATGGCTCAGCCTGATAAACACCCAGCGTCAAATGAAAAGACTCTGCGCTTGCCATCATCCCCTGTCACAATGCAATTACTGAACAGAGTGATAGCAAGATAGCAGGCCCCCACCGCTAGCCACAATGATAAAAGTATTGACTGATTTGATTGAATGATTAAAATAATGCAGACATAAAAATGGGGGGGAAGATAGTGAGGAAAATGGCAGGGAGAGACAGAGGGTGGTGTAGGGCACACTGCCAGGAATGAAGCTTTGTAGATATGGTTATGTCATTATTGTCTGCATGCGTTCAGATGTTTGCTTCATCTAAGAGTGCTTTTGGTTTTGTTCTTTTGTTCCGTGTTGTTTAATTTCTCCGTCTCTTTCCTGTCTCCCTGGCTCTCAGGTTGCCATTTCTGCTGACGTGAAGGAAGTTCTGCTATCAGATGGGAATGAGAAGTCCATTCAGAGTATCCTTTCATCGTCCTCTCTCTGTCTCTCCATCTCTGCCTTGCTCCATTAGCTCACATTCATTCATGTGCGATCATACAATTTTGTTTCTGCAAAAGCCTTTGCTTTCCCTTTGTCCTTCAGTGACATCGTTTATTGTTTGATTGTGTCCTTTAGATAAAAATCTAACAAATCTATCATGAGCAGGAAGTTTTTTCTGTGATTAAAATGTACTCATTCTAATGGGGAAACATATTTCTGGTCTCTTTCTGTTCGGCTTGAATCGGCTGCGCTCATGAACGCTGTGAAACGTCAGTCAGTGAAACGTTGTAATTATATACTGTAATGTATATTCATTCCCTGCTCTCTCTGACCCATTTCCTGTCAAGTAACTGTCATATAAAGGCCACTGGAGCCCAAAAAAATCCTTTAAAAAAAAGAAAATTACTGTAATGTTTATCGAATTACCGGAAATGTGTTTAAAACTCATTTCACCGTTATTGTATAATAGTATACCGCGGTATATATTGATATTGAATTATTGTCCAGCCCTAGAAGGGTACCTAATATCGAACCCTGGGGCACACCTGCAGAAACGGGAAGCAAAGTCGAGGAGTGAGTTTTAAACTGGATAAATGGGGTACGGTCTGAAAGATATGAGGTATTGACTAATGCCAATGGATGCTAATCTGTTCTACCCATAGTTTCTGCCTAAATATTCATTCGTCATCAATATTATAGATTAATGGAGAAATATTACATCAAATTAGGATATCCATGGTCAGTCCTATTAACACAATGTTTTCTGAGTGAAAAATTTAGTTTGTCAAATTCAAATTCAAAAATACTTTATTGATCCCAGAGGGAAATTAACTGTTGTTGTAGCTCATGCAATTAATTATTTAAGGAACAATTAATTCTTTAACGGAATTTCACTGAACTTCCACCTCATGACACACCCTAAATGTTTCAGCCTCTTCAGTCAGAGATTGTGTTGGAGTGCAGAAGAATTGCCGGGCCACCTCTTTCATGTTGTGGCAGAATCAGAGGAGGGGGCACCTACCAATCCTAGCTGCCACATAGCCAAGTTAAGAGCACAGTAATTGCCATCCTGTCAGATTTAGTTTGAGAGTTTATCTAATGCCGAGGTTAAGGTGAGAGCTTGATGCGTTTTTTTTTTTACAAGCGGGAACAATCAAGGTTTGTTTAAAATGCTTTTTTTTCTACTTCAAGTTTAGACCTATAATTATGTTTTTAGGAGAAATCTTTAGGTGAGATTTTAGGCATCATTTATTCTTTAAGTGGGGTATTGATCATCTCTTTCAGCTTGATAAAAAACATTCTCTTCTTTTCATCACAGTTTGCACTTAAACTCTTCCTTATTTTTCTTCCCTCAATTCATTCATTTTTTTCCCTTTAATCCTTTTAGATCTTGCAATAATCAATGGGCAGCTGCACAGAAAGAAAAAGAAGCTTGTTACAGTCTGTTAACAAACGAAGGAAATCTACATACACATTTCTTCCCTATTGGCCCCATTGGATGCGGCTCTTCCAAATTTAGCCCTGCTTACAATATCTCTGTCCCAGCCGGCTACAATGCTCCTTTACTGATCACAATAAGACCAAACAATAACATTATGGAGACTGTAAAACACTCACTTGGACACACAAACAATACGGCATTGACCTACTGCTTTGTTTCCTAGAACAAACACTCAGAGAGAATTGTAAGTGAATTCAGAGCGTAAATGGAGCGAGTACACAGAGAAAAAAAGGGAGGGGGGGGGGTTTGCTGAGAACGACTCAGGATTTGTCCTGGACTCTGCCAAATTGGTCCATTCACACACTTTGTGGTATTTCCTCCAGTTGAGGTCTGAGCCGTGTCCTAATGGCCTCTGTTTAGCTTGCGTGGCTTTATTTTGTGCCTGGTGGTAGAATAGAAAGTGATGGTGGGTTTAGATAGGGTTCAGATATATACAGTGAAATAGATGAGAAGATGCGAAAGAAAGAAGTCGTGAACAGATTACTTCTACTGTACATGCCCTGTGAGAATAGATTTCCCACTTTTCTTAGAAGTTGTTGACCTCTCTTATTGTGGCAAACCCCCACAAACACGCAGCGAAAAGAGCGGAAACTGCTGCTGCTCTGACCTTGAATACCCATGCTGGAAATCAATTGAAATGTTCCATTAAGAATGATTGATGCATGTCATTGGTTTCTGCTGCTCGGCCTCAAGTGATTGAAGAATATATTTTTTTTTATCCTCCTTTTGCACTCAATAAGACTCAAATCTTTATTTGATTTTAGACTTTTATTTTACTGCTGGGGACAAGTGTGTGCATGTGTATAATTGTTCCCTTAATGGTGTAAGCATGACAAGATTACTGACAGCTGCTCTGCCCTCTGTCCTTTCATTCTCATGCATAACAAACTCCTTCACAGGTGTTCAGATTGTGTGCAAATAACATGTTTTTCTGCATCTTGAATGCTTATTATGCATGCATAACCTGAGTATTATTTGTGTTTCCTCTGTGTGAGAAGCCTCTGAGATCTGTAACAGGTTTACAGCTATCAATTCACACATCGGTTTATCACATGTTCCGGCTCTCTTCATCTGTCCTCCTTGTTCTTTTCCTCTGCCTTTGTCAATTGGATTTGTCTCAGCCCTTTGCTGGCTTTAAAGACAAGGAAATCCTAATTGAATTGCTTTGCAACTCCACTAGCTGCTGTATTAATAGACAACTTGACATCAATCACCCTGCCTTTGTGTGTCTTCATTTGTGTGCGTGCATGTGTGTGTGTGTGTGTGAAGGGCTACTGTGTTTTTTTTTCCCGATCTGTGGTTAAAAGCCTTTCCATTGATCCAGCAAGAAGCAGCTGTGTTATAGCGCTCTATCCCTGGACATCATTTCTGCTCATTCATGCTTTCCTCCATATTGGTGTTTACCATGCTATGTGTTTCCCACATTTCTTTAGTTTTATGTCTTTTGAGAACCTTCCCAGGAGCATGACATCCACATTTTCAATAAACATTTGATAACATTTACTTTAAACTAAACAAAACCTTTTAAAGAGCTGATTAGTCAAATGTTAAATAGACTTTTGTCTGCTAAACACTTAAAGTATTTTCTCTCATTATAATATGACATCACGTCTGCTGATTGAGAAATTCATGACACTGTGCAAAATAATATTGTTTTCTGCAGCAGGGAAAATTTAGTTGCTCAAAATAATTAAAGTACGTGAAAACATCATCCATCCATGCATCCACATATCCGTCAATCCATCGAGAAAAAAATAAAAGAACTGCAATTCAACAAGAAAGTCCTAATGGACCATTTCTCTGGTTTATGTCAGCAAAATAGAATAAATATGTAAACGATAGCACCTTTATCTTGAACTTCACCATGTTGCATTATAGCTTGTTAGACTACAATAAACAGAAGAGAAGCAAACTGAAATGATGAACACTTCTGTCTTGTGACTTCATAAAAAATTATGAATAGTCATGTATTAGTTTTTATTAGATGAGTAAATGTTATTCTGAGTTTTGCAGTGTTCAGTTTTAACGTTTGTGTGGTGAATTTAGAACTAGTCTCTCGTGTACATTTTTAAAAGTGCAGCATGTGTGACTGAGATGAATCCTTGACCGTGGCACTTCAGACGTTCGAGGAGTGGTCGAGAGAAACAGGCAAGCTGGGAAGTTTGGGTCAACACACGTATTTTCAAGGTAAGATGTTTATTGTTAGATTTTGTTGTCCACAATGGGCTTCTTAGAGCCTCCTCTCTTCAGCTCAACACCATGATCTTCAGTTTAAATGTATTTATGGTAAGACATCTGTTTTCAACATCTCCAGCAGAATGATGAAATTCATATTCGTTTGAACTTTATTCAGATTTTGACATGTTACAGCCATAAACTTCACTGTACTTTAAGATTTTAATTGATAAAGGATATATAGTTTTCACAATCATCTAGGTTGCTTGCATTTGGATTCAGCTCTCTTTTTTATTAATAACAAAAAAAATTAATATAATGTGGAATTTATTCTCATTCTAAATCAAGCAGTTTGGTGAACATTACTGAACAAACACGATTGTGAAGACCAAGGAACACATCAGATAGGTCAGGGGAAAGGTTGTGGAGAAGTTTAAAGCAGAGCTAGGTTGTAGAAAATATCCCAAGCTTTGAATTTCTTGAAGCTGTGTTCAATCGATGGAACAGCTGCAAACCTTCCAAGACATCCAACAATCCATCTAAAATGACTGTCGGCCTAATTAGAGAAGCAGCCAAGAGACCTAAACAAATCTGGAGGCACTGCAGAATTCCGGAGCTCTATTAACAGTATAACCATTAGTGCTGCAGTCCATAAATCTGGCTTTTGTGGAAGCTGAGTAAGAAAACAGTTATTTTTAAAGAAAGTTATCAGAACTCAGATTTGCGTTTGGCTGCAGGCCATATGATGAATGCAGCAAACATTTGGAAGAGTGTGCTGTGGTCAGATGAGACCAAAATTGAACCTGTGTGGTGGAACATTTACACTGCTCTTCAATCTGAACACATCATCCCCCGGGTGAACAATGATGGCGACAGCATCATGCTGTGGGGAGGCTTTTCCTCCACAGAGACAGAGAAACCGGTTGATGGGTAGATGGATGGAGCAACAATTTTAGTCTCTTTATGTACGAAGCTGGTAAAAATATTCACCCAATAGAGAAACGGATATAATTGTAGCAATTGATTGTTGAACATCTGTTGACATGGTGGCAGCTGAATATAGATAGATAGATAGATAGATAGATAGATAGATAGATAGATAGATAGATAGATAGATAGATAGATAGATAGATAGATAGATAGATAGACAAAAACACGATAATTAACAAGAAAAAATATAGCAATATATACAACCAAGTACAGTTGTTATTAAAATTAATACAAAATAAGGCTAAAATACGTTTTAGATAATAAATAAAAATTAAATCCATGTATTATTTTCCTTCCTCTTTACAATTATTCCCTACTTGGTGTCTGTCTATCCCATAAAACCCCAATAAAATAGGATATAAATGCTTTTGTCAGGAAGTCATCAGCTCCAACCCGCGGCAGGGGGTACCAGTATCTGGTGGATTGGCGGGGCTATGGCCCTGAGGAACGCTCCTGGGTGCCGTCCCGGCACGTCCTGGACCCCTCCCTCGTCTCTGACTTTCACAGCTGTCATCCAGACCGTCCAGGCCCTTCAGGAGCCGGACCTAGAGGGGGGGGGCTCTGTCAGGAAGTCATCAGCTCCAACTCAGACCAGCCGTGTCTGATGAGCTTCCTGACAATTACTCCACTCTCCCCTCAGTTTAAAAGACCCTTCCACTCACCTTCACATCGCTCAGTCATCGGTAATCCAATGCCCAGAGCTCCTACTCGTCAGACCAGAAGTCTTCCTCCTACCAGTCGTTTACCAGTTATTTCCATCCAACCTAACCAGTCTCTTTCATCAGCTCAGCAGCCTGCTCCACCCTGCGCTCTTAATCCAGGGGGACTCCCATCCGCGTCTGGAGCGCCAAGCTTCACCCGATCGCCTCTCCCTGTCCACCGGCGATCACGACAGGATGACTGAGCCATCAACGAGCGCTCCAGCGGAGGTAGAGGCCCTTCGGTCTGAGGTGATACACCTCCGGGCTCTGGTGGATCGTCTCAGTACCAAAATCGACACTCTGTCTGAGGCCCATATCAGGCTAGCCGGGCTTATCAACACCCTCCAGCAACGACCGTCTTCCACCACCGAACCCAGGATCTGCCTCCCGGATAAGTGGAATGGGTCTGACGGCAAGCCAGACGGGTTGTTAGCCACCCTGGACATGATTTTTGAGTGTCAGCCTTCAATGTACGCCTCCTCCGCTCCCAGGGTAGCTCTGCTCACCTCCCTCCTTTCCGGGCAGGCACAAGAATGGGCGGCTGCCCTCTATAATCGGAGGTCCGTGCTCTGCAACGATTACGTCCAGTTCGTTGCAGAGCTGCGCAAAACTTTTGTGCCGCCCTGCAGTGAAGTGGACGCGGAGACTCAACTCCTTCATCTCCGTCAGCAAGACCAGCCTGTTCACCTCTTCGCTGCAGAGTTCAGGACGCTGGCGGCTAAGCTAGCCTGGGGAGATGCGGTCCTGCGATCGCTCTTTTTGGAGGGTCTCGCCAACTATATCCGGGACGAGATGGTTGGCAGAGAAGCTCCCAAATCCCTTGACGAGGCCGTCAATCTGGCTCTCGAGATCGACCGTCGAATCATGAGCCGCCCTAGAACACCATCCCGTCTTCCACCACTGCGTCCCGCTTCACTCCGCTCAGTTGAGCCCAGCACTGCTCCCAACGGCTCCTACTCCGGCGACAGAGAGGAGCCAATGCAGCTAGGGCATCTGTCACCGAAGGAGCAGGATTGACGTTTCCGGGAAGGGCTCTGTGCCTACTGTGGGTCGCCCAAACATCGCCGTCTGCAGTGCCCGCTCCGACCGGGAAACGACCAGGCCAGGTGAGACTCGGGGGGGTCTTACCTGGCCCGACAGGACCAGCTCGCTTCCTTCTTCCTGTCCAGCTCATTCATCACAATCCACAGCATACATTCGGCGCTCTGCTCGACACTGGAGCGGCGGAGAATTTCATCTCCACCCAACTAGCCACGAAGCTCCAGATACCGCTGGAGACCCTTTGCAGTCCAGTCCCGGTGACTTCTGTCGACGGACACCCCTGCAGCCCTACCCTGTCCGACATCGCACCATCAAGATCTGCCTGTGGGTGGGGGATCACACAGAGCTCATCCAGTTCCTCGTCATCGCTTCCTGCTCCGCGCCACTCATCCTGGGCTATCCTTGGTTCCATACACACGATCCGCACATCTCCTGGTATGCGCAGCGGATACTCAGCTGGGGTCCCGACTGTTCAAAGAGGTGTCTCCGTCCCCCATCGTCAGCCCCGCTCGAGACCATATCTGCGCCCGCCCTGGAAGATATCCCTCCGCCCTACAAAGACCTGGCGGAGGTCTTCAGTAAAAGCCGAGCTGCCAAGTTACCACCGCATCGATCCTATGATATGGCTATCAACCTGATGTCAGGGGCGGAGCCTCCACTCACCCGTCAGTTCCCTCTCTCACAAGC
Organism: Valencia hispanica; assembly: GCA_963556495.2. Lineage (NCBI taxonomy): Eukaryota > Metazoa > Chordata > Actinopteri > Cyprinodontiformes > Valenciidae > Valencia > Valencia hispanica. Next base: position 37,513,556 of record OY747711.1, read on the forward strand.
AGAATCAGCCCAGGTGGAGACCTACATTGCCGAATCTCCAGACCAAGGATTCATCCGCCCATCCACTTCTCCAGCATCAGCCGGCTTCTTCTTTGTTAAGAAGAAGGAGGGGACTGCTGCGTCCCTGGATCGATTACAGAGGAATAAATCAGGTCACCATAAAGGATCGCCATCCACTCCCCCTGCTGAACACTGTTCTGGACTCCCTTTCCCATGCAACCATTTTTACTCGGCTCGACCTCTGGAATGCCTACAATCTGGTTCGCATTCGAGAAGGGGATGAATGGAAGACGGCGTTCAGCACCCCCTCTGGCCACTGGGAGTACTTGGTGATGCCATTCGGTCTCTGCAACAGCCCAGCAGTGTTCCAGCGGCTGCTCAATGATGTGCTGCGGGACATGCTCGGACGGTGGGTATTCGTATATCTGGATGACATCCTGGTCTACTCCACCTCTGAGATGGATCACGTCCGACATGTCCGAGCCGTCCTTGAGCGCCTCCTCCAGAATAATCTATTCTGCAAATTGGAGAAGTGCGCTTTCCACCAGCGCTCCACCACCTTCCTAGGCTACCTCATCTCGGCTGAAGGGGTAGCCATGGATCCCCAGAAGGTGGCAGCAGTGAAGGAATGGCCACTGCCCCGGACCCTCAGACAGCTCCAGTCCTTCCTTGGCTTTGCAAATTTCTACAGACGGTTCATCCGGAACTACAGCATGATTGTTGCTCCACTCACCAACCTTACAAAGTCGACCGACCAGCCACGCTTGTTCAGTCTACCCCCCGAGGCCCGACAAGCGTTCAACCAAGTCATCACACTGTTCACCTCAGCTCCCATCCTCATCCATCCAGACCCAGCCAAGACCTTCACCGTTGAAGTGGATGCCTCAGAGGTTGGGGTTGGGGCAATCTTGTCCCAACGTGGCCCGGACCAGAAGCTACACCCTTGCTGCTTCTTTTCTCGGAAGTTCCCTCCCACACAGCAGCGCTATGGGGTTGGTGACCGTGAGCTTCTGGCGGTGAAGTGGGCTCTGGAGGAGTGGCGCCATCTGCTCGTGGGGACGTCCGAGCCATTCCTAATCTGGACAGACCACCAGAACCTCCTCCACATTCGTAACGCCAAGCAGCTAAACCCTCGCCAGGCTCGCTGGGCGCTTCTCTTTGAACACTACAACTTTCACCTCTCCTACCGGCCCGGTTCCAAAAACGGTAAGGCTGACGCCCTCTCCCGTCAGCACTCCCAAGCCATCATACCCCCCCACCGCATCTTGGCGTCTCTCCAGTGGCCGCTGGAGGACTCTATCCGATCGGCACTGGTTCAGGAACCGGCACCACCGGCGACACCACCAAACCGTCTCTACGTCCCAACCAGTTGCCGCCAGGAGGCTCTGCTTTGGGGTCATTCATCAGCCATAGCCGGTCATCCAGGCATTGCTAGGACCCTCAAATTCATCCGCCGCGCCCTATGGTGGCCCACTATGGCACAGGACGTCAGCAGCTTCGTCGGCGCTTGCACCACCTGTGCCAGAGCCAAGTCCACCACGCAACCACGATTGGGACCCTTCCGACCTCTACCTGTTCCAGCTCGCCCTTGGTCCCATATCGGGGTGGACTTTGTGACGGGACTCCCCACCGCAGATGGCTTGAACACCATCGCCACCTTCGTAGACCGTTTTTCCAAAGCGGTCCATCTCGTTGCACTGCCTGGCCTGCCCACGGCCAAAGGAACAGCCGAGCTGGTCCTGGAACACGTGGTGCGGTTGCACAGCTTCCCCCAGGACATTGTCTCCGACCGCGGGCCCCGGTTCTCCTCTAAGTTCTGGAAAGCCTTCTGCCGTCTCATCGGAGCAACTGCCAGCCTCTCGTCCGGCTTCCATCTGGAGACCAACGGCCAAACAGAGAGGGCCAACCAGCAGGTGGGAAAATACCTCAGATGCTTCGCCTCAACGCAGCCCTCCACCTGGCCGCGTGCGTTGCTGTGGGCTGAGGAATCCCTCAACCTCCAGTTCTCCTCCGCCACAGGCATGTCACCTTTCGAGGTCTGCAACGGCTACCAACCATCCATCTTCTCTCACCAGGGAACCAGAGGTAGAGGTGCCAGCGGCCCAACAACTGATACGCCGTGCCAAGGCCGCGTGGATCTGTGCTCAAGCCGCCATCAGACGGGCAACCTCCAGTTACGTGGAACAGCACCGCCGTCGCCACCGTTCCGGTCCCACCTTTCAGCCGGGGGACCTGGTCTGGCTCTCGACTCGGCATCTCAAGCTGCCGACTGACTGTCGGAAGTTGACCCCCCGCTTCATCGGCCCGAAACCAGTCCTTCGAAGCATCAACCCGGTCACACACCGTCTCCGCCTTCCAACCTCCCTCAAGGTCCACCCGGTGTTCCACTGCTCCCTCCTCAAACACCACGTCACCTCGCCTCTGTCTCCGCCTGCAATCTCCCCACCCCCCCCTCGCTTCATCGACGGCGGTCCAGCCTACACAGTGAGGCGGATTGGCGGGGCTATGGCCCTGAGGAACGCTCCTGGGTTCCGTCCCGGCACGTCCTGGACCCCTCCCTCGTCTCTGACTTTCACAGCTGTCATCCAGACCGTCCAGGCCCTTCAGGAGCCGGACCTAGAGGGGGGGGCTCTGTCAGGAAGTCATCAGCTCCAACTCAGACCAGCCGTGTCTGATGAGCTTCCTGACAATTACTCCACTCTCCCCTCAGTTTAAAAGACCCCTCCACTCACCTTCACATCGCTCAGTCATCGGTAATCCAATGCCCAGAGCTCCTACTCGTCAGACCAGAAGTCTTCCTCCTACCAGTCGTTTACCAGTTATTTCCATCCAACCTAACCAGTCTCTTTCATCAGCTCAGCAGCCTGCTCCACCCTGCGCTCTTAATCCAGGGGGACTCCCATCCGCGTCTGGAGCGCCAAGCTTCACCCGATCGCCTCTCCCTGTCCACCGGCGATCACGACAGCTTTATCTTTTTGAATTACTTTTTTAGATTCCTAGTTTCCTGATATATGCTCCTGAAAAGTGTTTAACACAACCATTGGCTGACATTTGCAGATGACAAACTGTGGACCAGTTTTAAGTATATCCATTCAATTTTCAAATGTCTGCTGTGATTTAAATGTGAGATGGCCCACACATCTTTGTATCATTGAAGTGTCTGAATCTATAATTTGGAAAACAGTTACCTTAGATATTCAGCTCTAATGATTGTGTCCTGTTTTAAACACTCTTCTTCAGCATGCTGCAAACTAATTATTCAGTTTTAAAGTCTAAGCATGGGATCACCAAAGAAAAATATCCCTCTTTGATGAGGATCAATGGTCCAGAAAACATGCACACACTCTTCATATGCAAGGACAGGCTAAAATGAACCTAATTGTTGTCCCTGTCTCAAAAAAGCATTTTCCAATGGCTGACTGTTTTTGCTCCCCTACGTCTTCTCTCCCCGTCTCTCCATTCCTCGCTCCTGAGCATATTTACATGAGTGGTAGATGGAGTGAAAAAGTAAACGTATAATTAGGCTACATTACTTTGATTGTTTTCTTTTCAGATTATGCCTGCTGTCATCTCCGCGCTGCAAGAGAGGGCAAAGGGCATGATGCGATTGTACTAGGGGATGGAGAGGGAGGGGCATGTCGCACAATGTCGTTTGCACACTCATGCATATGTGTGAGCGTGTGTGTTGGGGCCTCCCACTGTGAATTGAGATTGTATTTCTAGCCGGGCCTAATGTTTTGTTTACTGAGTGTTAAAAATGCCTAATTAATAATCCCCAATCTGTCTGACAGTGTGAAAGAGAGAAAGGCAAAGTGGCGTGGAAAAAGAGGTGAAGAGGAAAGCTCAGCTCTTATGAGAAGACAAAACAGCTGCACAGTTTAAAGGCAGATTTCAGTCGTAAGATTTCAGTCGTAAAAAAACACTGAAGCTGCGAGTGGAAATTCCTGCTTACGGAGAAACCACATGTCTCCTTCATCAAGCTTCCCCTTTAACTGTGATTAGAATTTGAGGTCAAGCATGCTGCCACATTTTTGAATAAACAATTGTGTATAAAGATTTGCTCTGTGGCAGCTAATAATCTCACTTGCTGATTTGCATATAAACTCATGTTGAAGTTTTATAGCGTTATATATATTTATTCTGAAACATTACATTCTAACTGTGTCCTGGAGCTGGACTTTGGCAATATTCTCAAAACCAGAAAAAATAAGAAATGGAAGCGCCAGGGGGTTGAAAAGTAACCTGTGAGAAGGTGGGCTTTTCTCAGTGTGTGTGTTCGCAAGGTATAAATGTCAAGTGTCATGTCAGAAGCTCCCTTGCTCTATCCCACAGACGACATGTCTTCCTCTCCGATGCTTTCTCCTAGTCTCTACTGAGGCAGAAAAACAGTGGGGGTCACAGAGAGCGAGGTGTCAGACAGCAAGAAGCTCAGTGCCGAAGAGGAAAAGAGCAGTGAAGGTGGCGAAAGAGAGGGCGAAGATAAAGAGCTTTTTCTCCATGTTGGGTTTTACCGGCGCTGGTTGCTTGCATTCACCACTTGTCCAAATACTGAACTTTAGTCTCTGTTTCATGTGTGCGTTACAGTGTGATTAGGTGGGACTGTGAGATGGACATTTCAACGCTGGAAGGTCACTTTGATACCGTCATGTGTGCAGATTGGTATGTTTACACACACAAACACACATACAGATTTATCTCTGTACATGTCCACTTCTGACATTCAGTCACAATTTTTGCATGACAGTCCCTGCGAGGCCCCCCCACCTGTGCATGGACCTTCCCCTGATTTGGCCACACACACACTCATACGCATGCTCCGATGCCCGCACTCATCCATTTTACACCAAATTGCCTCGTTTTCATGCTTAGTGTCCCAGCAAATGGATGACTTAGGCAAATTGCAAATAATTGCGCCTTGACAAGCAAGGAGAAGTCAGTAAGATAAAGGAAGAGTCCAGGGAGGAGCAGAAACTGAGATGGAAATGGAGAGATGGAGCAACATAAACACAACAATTAGCCCATCAGATGTTAAAATGTAGATGCTATGACTATCCAGAAACTAATTCCTCTCTTATTTCACTAAAATGCATACCATAATGAAAGCATAACTCGAAAGGAACATGCACTAGTAAATCCAGATCACACTCTGAATAAATCAATTTTAGAAGAGGTGATGGCTTTTATGTTTAAAAAAATACTGTATTTGTGTATATCGCAGTGTGTATTGTAGTTTACTTTTTTTGTACGTTGCTTCTTTTGATTAAGTTTTCATACTGTTTTAACTATTATGCATGACTGAAGTATTTTGGCCAGCTTCTGTTTTTTTTAATGTGCTATATAAATAGTATGCATTGACCTATAGAGGTAAAATAGTACTCTTTCCGGTTGAATGTAGACTTTGGACTTTGATGAGTAAAGAACAAACTCTTTCATCCCAGTTAAAATGGTCATAAACAGCTACAAGGTCAATTTGACAACCCATAACCTCATTATGAAGCCCCGACTTGCAAGTTTTATTCACCCTACTTCCATTTTTTTACCCATGAACAAGCCAATTTGGGCTAAATTAACTTAACCATCTCATATCACTTAGTTTATTTGTGGTAATTTGGAAATTGTAATAATTAATGAAAATAAATAATAAAAAAATGCTAAATCTAGTTAATTTTAACTGTATTTTATTTGAAAAAATAACAAATAATAAAACATGTAGTTCTGATTCTGTTTTAGGTCCGTCGACAGTTGATGGAAATATGATTTAAAAATCACAGAATGCAATTTTGAGAAAGAAGAAACAAATGTTACTGTAGTCCACACCACACTGGAACCATAAATGAGGCCTTGCCAATGTAAAGCAAAGCAATGTTTGGTTTTTTTTGGTTTTTTTTATTGGATTACTGTGCTAGACACAAAATCTCAATAATGGACACTGTGTCCAAGAGCAACATGATCGAGAAGATTCTTATGCACACTTGTGATGATCCATTTTTTAGTTGCATCATCAGATCTTAGTTGTCTAGTTTTGGATGAACTTGGAGAAAGAGAGAGTTAGAACTGAACTTTTCACTACTAGGTAGTGAGTCTGTTTAGATGGGAAGGTAGGCTGTCGGACAGAACTGGGAACCCCAGAGAAGTGATCAGAGTGAGTTGTAAATGTCTGACTGAGGAGCCTGTTTGGGAGATCTTACACTCACACCTCTGCATGAGTTTCTCTAATCTTCCAAGGGAGGTTGGGAAGCAAAAATGACATGAATTCTCAAAGGATTATGAGTAACAAAATTTTTTGAGGATGCTAGGGTGGGACGGGCTAATGGTAGGGCGCAATGAGTTTGCAAGATTCTAATGGGCATTGTGGTTAACATGTCTCTTCATTGTCACATGGAGGAGTGGGACCACACCTGAGACCAGAGTCATGGTATCAATTTCTAGGGAAAATGACTGTGTGTATTCCATCTATCAAGGGATCACACTTTGCCAGAGAGGCAAAGTGTAATTTAGACATGCAAAGATTGGTGAGCAACGGTGAGCATTGGAACTGTGGATTAGATCTTTTTTAGATCATGGAGTTGCTGAGAAGCCTGTGGTTGTTTGCTTGACTTTTCTGAGTAAGGTAGTCACCTGGTCTTGTGAGATCACAATTCTTTCACTTGGTTTGAGAGACTCTTTACAAGCACAAACCTTTCCAAGAAGGTCCACCCTCTCAAACCAACCAAAAAAAGAATTAAAAACATTTGGCAGATCAGAATCTGCCACTCCTTTTACACTAATAGGTTTATTGTCCCCTTTTTGGTGATTAATGGAAGCCATGCATTTTATGCCTTGCCAGGCTTCTAAGGTCACCACTGCTGTACTTTTCTTCTATTTTGTTCTTATATTTCAGTTTAGCCTTCCTGATCTTGTCTCGTACTTCTCTAGAAACTGCTTTTTTCTCCAGGGGATTCCCACCAGAGGATTAGACCACTTTCTTCTGTTAATGATTGATTTAAGCTCTTTGTTTACCCATGGTCTGTTATTTGGATAAATAACAACAGTTTTTAATCGGACAAAAGAGTCAACACAGAAAGTAATATATGAAGAAACAGTGTCACATAACTCGTTGATGTCCTCACATGAGTTAAAAAAGCAGTTCCAATCCTTCCACTCAAAACAATCTTGAAGTGCTGAGATGCTGCCCTTTGACCAACACTTCACTGATTTCTCCACCCGGGTTAGTCTCTTAAAAGCAGGTGTGTAGCGGGTCATTAAGTACACACAGTTATGATAAGACGATCCTGGAGGAGGAAGTGACAGTGATTTATATGCGCCACTCAATGAATCAAAACACAGATCCAGAGTCGTATTCCTCGGTGTTGTGGCACAGGTGACATACTGTTCATGAGTTTTAAGAGTCTTATCAAGACGACAATGATTAAAATCACCCAGAATGAATTTCGGTGCATCTGGGCAAATGGCATCATGCACTTAATCTGCCAAGTGTGACGCAACCAGGATGAGAATCTCTTGATTTACGTGTCCGTCTGCATTTTGACTCTTACCTTCGGTCATGAGATATGGATCATGTCTGTGAGAATGAGATCCTGGTTACAACTGGCTGCAGTAAGACCCCTCCAAAGATTGGCCGAGCTCAGCCCCAAAAACAGGGTGAGGTGATCCAACATGTGGGTTAAACTTGGAGTAAAGCTGCCTCTTCTCTGCATCAAAAGGAGTACTTTGAGGTGGTTTGGGGATCTGATCATGATACCTCCTGAGTGCCTTCCTTTAAAGCTTCTCCTGGCAGGACCCACTGAAAGGAGACCCCAAGGGCAGACCCAGAACTCACTAGAGAGATTATCTATCTTATCTTTCGAAGTGCAGGATTTTAAAGTGTGGCAGTGTTCTTAAGGATCTCGTCTTCTTTGAGTCTATAGGTGGTCCCACTGATACAGTTGTGTTAAAACTATTAGGAGAGATACACATTTTCCAACTTCACAAACACTGAAGAAATTCAGGTTGCATAAGGGTGTGCATCTCTCTGCATAAGTGTGTGCAATGTGTGCTAAGTGCTGCATTAGCAAATGGCATTATCATTATTTTAATGTCATGGTCATTACAGGTAATAGTTAGGTACAACACCCATAGAGAGAGGGGGTGCAAGCAGCTAAAAGAGGATATTTTAAAGCAGACCGGTGTATTTGCTTGACAGACAGAAGCAGAATGTCTGAGAACACAGTACATTGTATGTGAGGTTTTGATATTGCAGGTTCTTTTTCCATTTATCACAGCAGAACTCCACACTGAAGTCATGCGTGCGCAAGCGCTGGATGTTGTTTTTCTGTGTAGTCCTGCAATCTTTCCTGCGTGTAAATGCAAGTGAGTGATTGTGTGATGATTGCGTTGCCAGCAGTTGAAGAGTGATGGCTGCCGAATTAACGCTCGAGTCATTGTGATGATCACCTTCCAAAAGGTCAACAGCTGCGAATTCCACTCCAATTAATTACAGCTTCTACCAGTTACAGTGAATCCACTGCTGAGAAAAGAGGATGGAGGAGGGAAAGTTTGGTTTAGCTGTCAGTGTTGTGCCCATTTCTTATGATTTTCTCTCCATTAATGTTGAGGAGGCTGTTAGAAAGTTAGAAATTGAACTATGAGAGAGCTCTAGACATAGAGGATGATAATAATCTTTTTGATAATAAACATGGCTCAAGATTTAAAAGCAGATTTAAATAAAATATTTCAACTTGTCACAGAGGAACTTTAATACGAATAAATTTTTTCTACTTTGAGCTTGCTGCACATGACATTTGGACCAGCCTAAATCCTGTCCATCTGAGGTGAATGTGTACACATTTGATCAAGCATGCTACGTTTAGATAAATAAATAAAAAAGTACGGCAGCATTTAGATGCGCCTTAAGATACAATATAGACAACACAACTATCTGTGTCCTTCCAATAAGCACTGAAAAATACACAGTTCGCTGGAGTGTTGTCTGTCTCCTCACATTTATGGCTGTGTCTCTCTGACAGACACAGATAGACCTGGAGAGAGGGGGATTCCTGCATTGGACATGTGGATGGCAAGGAATCTTTGGCTGTGGTGTTTGGAATCTCTGATTTCTCCAAAATCTGCCCATGTCTGGGCACTGAGATAAAGCCGTGTCTGCATCATTGTAAAATAGTTCATGTGTGCATCCATTTTTGCTTGTGACAAATTACTGCCTTTGCATTGTTTTACTTTAGAGCAAGTGGACTGGGTTGCTGTTACTGGCATGCAGAAATCTGTGTGATCACTTGTGTTAATTGTATTGCACAGAAGGTAAAAAAACAAAAGATCAAATTAAGCGGTGACACTTTTCAAGATACAAATTGTTGCACACTTGTTAGCAGTGTTCCCAAGCTGCATGCAGTTTGTGTATTGTCCCTGGGTAATATGATTTCCTCCCACTCACTCTTAATTGCCATCAGGTGTGAGTTTGTGGATGCATATTTGTCTGTCCTGCGGTCCCTGCCCAGTGTTACTCTGTGATAGACTGTTAACTTGTGCAAGATATGCACCTCCTTTTACCCATTGGCCACTGAAGATGGGGACTGTCCTTTGTTTATTCCACGGGCAGAAACTATTTACACCAAATCCCTTCTGGACAGTATATTCTGATGATATTTACAATCACCAGCCATATCCAAAGAGGCAAGGCAAAAAAAAAAAAAGATAATCTGTTTAGAACAGGTCATTAACTTTGGAATGAGTCATCTCACTCTCATGGTTCAACAGACCTGTCTTCATTCCCAAATAACCACATAAAATAAACTCTTCCCTTCTCATCTCACACTCTGACAATAATTTGAATAATCTGCCTATGATGATTACACTTAAAAAAAAAAGGATAAAACTGTTAAAAAACAATGAATAATTCTTATATTGATAAACATGCAGCAAGAGTTTAACCATGAAAATTACACAGCGTGGAGAAGAATCCAAACTCCCCACAAAGCTATTCATAAAAAAATATGACCTGTTTCTTTTCTCTTTTTCATCATAATCATTTTTTGTTTTAAAACATGTCCTCTCTGAAAATTCTTTTATGCAACAACATTGACATTTTCTACCACCTGAGGGATTTAAATGTCTGAGCCTTTCTGCTTTCTGCAAACACACTGCATTATGAATTCTCCATCATACTTTTGTGTATCTGCCTTGTTTTTCATTGCTGTATGAAGATCTGTTTTTTATGGATCTGAATCTGTAGCTTACACAGTTAAATGTCCAGCTAAGCTTGGATGTGTTAGATCTTCTGGACATGTAGGAAATATCTATTGCAAGAATGTTGCAAATTAAATATAGCATGTGCACAACACACACAGTGGCTTGCAAAAGTATTAGGCCCCTTTGAACTTTTCCACATTTTGTCACATTACAGCCACAAACATGAATCAATTTGATTGGAATTCCACGTGAAAGACCAATACAAAGTGGTGTACATGTGAGAAGTGGAACAAAAATCATACATGATTCCAAACATTTTTTGCAAATAAATAACTGAAAAGTGGGGTGTGCGTAATTATTCAGCCTCCTGAGTCAATACTTTGCAGAACCACCTTTTGCTGCAATTACAGCTGCCAGTCTTTTAGGGTATGTCTCTACCAGCTTTGCACATCTAAACACTGAAATTCTTGCCCATTCTTCTTTGCAAAACAGCTCCAGCTCAGTCAGATTAGATGGACAGCATTTGTGAACAGCAGTTTTCAGATCTTGCGACAGATTCTCGATTGGATTTAGATCTGGACTTTGACTGGGCCATTCTAACACATGGATATGTTTGGTTTTAAACCATTCCATTGTTGCCCTGGCTTTATGTTTAGGGTCGTTGTCCTGCTGGAAGGTGAACCTCCGCCCCAGCCTCAAGTCTTTTGCAGACTCCAAGAGGTTTTCTTCCAAGATTGCCCTGTATTTGGCTCCATCCATCTTCCCATCATCTCTGACCAGCTTCCCTGTCCCTGCTGAAGAGAAGCACCCCCAGAGCATGATGCTGCCACCACCGTATTTTGACAGTGGGGATGGTGTGTTCAGAGTGATGTGCAGTGTTAGTTTTCTGCCACACATAGCGTTTTGCATTTTGGCCAAAAAGTTCCATTTTGGTCTCATCTGACCAGAGCACCTTCTTCCACATGTTTGCTGTGTCCCCCACATGGCTTGTGGCAAACTGCAAACGGGACTTCTTATGGTTTTCTTTTAACAATGGCTTTCTTCTTGCCACTCTTCCATAAAGGCCAACTTTGTGCAGTGCACCACTAATAGTTGTCCTATGGACAGATTCTCCCACCTGAGCTGTAGATCTCTGCAGTTCGTCCAGAGTCACCATGGGCCTCTTGGCTGCATTTCTGATCAGCGCTCTCCTTGTTTGGCCTGTGAGTTTAGATGGACGGCCTTGTCTTGGTAGGTTTACAGTTGTACCATACTCCTTCCATTTCTGAATGATCGCTTGAACAGCGCTCCGTGGGATGTTCAAGGGTTGGGAAATCTTTTTGTAGCCTAAGCCTGCTTTACATTTCTCAATAACTTTATCCCTGACCTGTCTGGTGTGTTCTTTGGACTTCATGGTGTTGTTGCTCCCAACATTCTCTTAGACAACCTCTGAGGCCGTCACAGGGCAGCTGTATTTGTACTGACATTAGATTACACACACGTGCACTCTATTTAGTCATTAGCACTCATCAGACAATGTCTATGGGCAACTGACTGCACTCAGACCAAAGGGGGCTGAATAATTACGCACACCCCACTTTTCAGTTATTTATTTGTAAAAAATGTTTGGAATCATGTATGATTTTCGTTCCACTTCTCACATGTACACCACTTTGTATTGGTCTTTCACGTGGAATTCCAATAAAATTGATTCAGGTTTGTGGCTGTAATGTGACAAAATGTGGAAAAGTTCAAGGGGACCGAATACTTTTGCAAGCCACTGTATACTCTGCAGCTTTGAAAGGTATGTAAAGGTTACCCAAATGTTGCAGCAGCAATTCAGTATTAACGTAAATTAATCTGATACTACACTATGCGGATGCTCTGTCTACACTAATGAAGATTCACTATCCTTGGCATGGCAATGTGTGACTGCTTCTGATTAATTGGGTAACACTTATTTGACTACTTAGAGCAGAGGTGCCCAAATTCAGTCCTCACATGCTACTATTCTGCAACTTTTGGATGCATTTGTTTTCCAACACTCCTGAATCTAAAAAATAGTTAGTTTGCAGACCTTTTCGGAACTGAAGGACATGCTGTTGAGGAAATTTGGGCATTTGATTCAGGAGTATTGGAGCAGGACTGTAGCTCTTAAACACTGGACTTGGCTACCCCTAACTTAGTGGCACTCATAGGCTGAGCATTGAACTGTTACCCATCCAGTCAGTTGAATTTCAAACATGAAAAAAAGACAATTGCATCACGGCTTAAAATTATTTACCTTGTGTTCTGCACCATGCTGTACACCTTTCATCCTAACATATACTCACTATACAAAACATGCATCATAAGCCTTTAGTTAAGCCTTTAGGAGCTTTTTTTAACATCTGGTTTTCTCTCAGTCCACAGAAACAATTTGATCTGTATGTCATGAATGTCTGTTGCTCACATCTCATTCATGTTTACATGCATACATACATAACCTCCAGGTCAGCAGAAAGAATACTGTATTCACTTTATATCTTTCTTTATAATAATCCTGAAATAGACTTGTATATTGCATGCTGTATTTACGCAAGATTTTAGTGGAGTGTGCCTCGTGCCATAGTGAGTATGGCATGTGCACTGTGTATCTTTTAGGCCTTAACACATATTTCCAAGGTTTGACTCCTAGCCCAGATGTTTATTGCACATCTTCCCCTTCTGACTTTGCCGCCTTTGCTGTGTTGCTGTCAAATAAAGGCAACTAGTGAGAAAACGTCTTTTTAAAGATATCACACTGGTGATACAAGACATTTAAAAAGCAATAATAACTTCCAAATTTTTATAATTGAATATTTCCTTAAATAAAACATCCGTTACTTCGACTGTCACAGCTTAAGCACTACCATCATCCTGGGAAATGAAGTTATACTGATGATCTCATTCATTTCCACAGTCTCACGCTCACATCCTTAAAAATATGTAGACGTATGTGTAAGCAGACAAATATAGAAGCAATACTCAAACACAGTGTCACACACCCGCTTTGACCTTTGACCTCCAGTCAGGGTAGATGGGAGTTCACTGGGCTGTTCTGGGTGGGAGGGTTCATGGCCAGACAATGGGGCCCGGACTGTTAGGGTGCATCAAGGGTGACCTTAAAACCCTTTAAAGAGGAAGACCACTTAATTTGGGAGCATGACCCTGGCATTCAAACTGTGTGTTATAGACAGGTAAACCTTATTTTCTGTGCTCAAAATTCTTCCACATTGGAGGTATTATAGTGAGGAAATTGATGAAATGGTTGAAACTTTGTTTGCTATGGTTAGCATGATAATTAATATTTAATGCCTGACATATGACAGAATGACAACTGTTCTCTTTGAAACAATTTTTCTGTATTTTTGCAGAATGTGATCACTTGCTCCTTCCATATAGGAGGTTTTGGTAAATTATTTAGTTTCATATCATTTATTTTAATATAGCTAAATATTTTATGTGTAATTACGATTACCAATGAACTTTGTTTCTTTTTCTATCCTAGTTAATTATTTCTATCCCATTTAATAGTTGAATTTCTCATCCCAATATGAGCATTTGTTTGTTGGGACTGCAGCTCTTTCGTTCCTCTGGTAAACTGTTGCCCTCTGAATGACACTCTGTCCTTCCCTTGGCCTCTGTATGTATGCGTGTGTGAGTGTGCATGAGTGTGTGTGTGTGTGTTTCTCAGCTGTTACCTCCACCCAACGAGCTCACTTCCTTGTTTTCCTTGCCACTCACTTTTCCTGTGAATTGATATGTTTGGCAAAATAAACCAAACAGAAACCTCTCACCTTTCCAGTCAAATAAACTTAACAATTCTGTCTGCCCTTTTAAGAATAATAAACTTTTCACATGGACACACACATCCTGCTTTTTTTTTTTAGTTGTGTAGTTTATGTTCCAATATTGACGGCACAGAAATTAGTCTGTCAAGCTGCATTAATTACAAGTACATTTTTGACAGATTAAAGCACTTCAATAAACACATTTCTGCATAAGTTTTGGCAGAGCAGGGAAATTCTGGTATGAGCACCTTTTTTTTGCGTGACTGAGATCAGAGGATTTTATAAAAAGAGAGGTGAAGACCATAATTGGAGGGGCAGAGCCCAGATTGCCCTGCCACTATCCAGGTGGATGGATGTGTGGGATTATGTCAAATCTGCACCGGATTGTTGCATTTTAGTCAAATTACTCTCCTCTTATCTGTGATAGGAGGTACACACTGACTTTATATCAGTTACATAATGGCTTAAATCTGTCAGTGTGGGTCCATAGACAGGTGTTACTCTGTTTATAATGATTGTATTTTTTGTGATCTGTTTTAACACCGTGTGGATTCTTCTTTTTGAGGTTAAACATTAAAGGAGGAAACTAGTTCTTGTAATAAATTGCACAAATACTTGTTTCAGTGAGAAGTCTATATTTATAGAACCATTCAAAGTACACAATGTGTAATTTAAATTTTTAGTCTACAAACTTTACTTTAGAGACCCTACAGTCATGGGAAAAAGTCAGGAATCTCGGACAGCTTCTTGGTTTTTTCAGTTTGTCTGTAGGGATATGTTATATCAATTTGAATATTTCCTAGAAATTCAAGTAACAAAATTAAACAATAAAAACTGATGAAACAGGATAAGAAATAATGAATTGCTCTGAATAAACCTCATGTATTTAGCTTGGTGTGATCCTGACTGTTAAAAGTAGGAGTGAACACCATGTTTAGATCAAAAGGTCTGTTGTACTTCAGAGAGAAGATTGTTGAAGTTGCTGAAGTTATTTCAGGAATAGGGGTAAATACTAACAATTAGAAATACGGTGTCCCAACTTTTTCCTCAGTTAGAAAACTTTTTTGTTAATTTAGGGAAACAACTTATTCGGTGTTTTCCTGTAACTGAATGACTTTGTTTTCCATAGACACATAAAAAATAGAAATCAAAAGTGAACATGTCTTTATTAAGAACCTAATATTTACTGGAGTGTTGTCGTTTTTTAACACGACTGTATATTTGTATTAACAGGCAACTTTTCAACAAATCACAAGGCTCACATACCTGAACCAATGCCTGGCTCAAGATTCTCACTGTATGATAACATTGAGTAAATTTAGCATGATTTCCAAATGTGAAGAAATCTAATCTAATTTAATGGATGGGGACCCTAAGGTTCCACATCATGACTGTCTGTGCTTTTTGTAACCTGAAAACTCTCCATTAAGCCAAGGTTGGCTATAAAGTTGTAAGCTTGGAAAAAATGAAGTGGCTTACCTTTAGCCAACTAGCTGGCAGTGCACAGCAACAGATGGGGGAGGGGCAAGGTGCCATTACCGTGTGCTCCATACAGAGAAAACTCTTGTCTTTTTTCTCAGTAAAATGACTTTAAACTGTTGGAAAAGTGTGACGAAAACTTTTAGCTCTTTTGAAAACATTTTTAAAAATGAATTCATATACCTTGATACCAGAACCTGGTCCATGCCTCCTCCTGACTTATACCTTGTCCACACGTAGCCCGGTATCTCATAAAACAAAAATATTATTTTACTATTTAGCCTGTCATTCACTCGAAAACACAGATTTAGGGAACCAACAATGATTCTTTCTTAAAACTCTGACCAAAGTGAAGATTAGAATTTTTTCTATTTTAAGTGTTTGCTTGTGGACAGAAATAGCTGGTGTTTTAGGTTTCGCGACATCACTGTATGTGACAAAAATGCACTGACATCACATGTTCAACCTGTGTTTACACTCAGAAACTGCATTTATGCCCTCAGAGCTGTGCTGGCATTATCGATTGTCAAAGCGCTTTTTGCTTGCTTATTTTTACAATTACTCCTCTATGATACAATTTAGAAAGAAGATAGTTACTCTAAGTGGATAGGATTTGGGCAAACTACTGCCCCCTACAGGTTTGGCATACCTATGAATGAGCTTAATGCACTTATGCGGTAAGGTGTGGACAGTTTTTTCTTTTTTAATGAGATGGGGAGGATATTCAGTTTAAAAAAACCTGGCTATGTGTGTACATGGCACTAATTAACTGAATATTATTTGGATTTTACAATAAAGAGTTCTGACTGTAATTCAGATCAATTTAGAATAGGAAAGTATATCAAATGTTGATGTTTCTGATGCTGCACTCTTATATTACTCTTTGCTACTCTTATATTTATAATAATTCATTTTTTTTGTTTCTAACAAAGCCTGACTATAAATTTCAGTTCTTTCTCCCTGCTGTTGTTGTTTGGTGCTGAAATGTATTTCTTTAAAGTTTCGCTGTGATGATTTAATCCTTGCCCCTTAATGTGCTTAATGCTGTCATATTTTTGAAGGTGCTGTTGTCGGGCTTTGATGTGTAAAACTGTGCCTCTCTGCACGTGCACATATATGTTTGTTCACCGCCGATGATAGCATCGGTGCATGCTGGATATTTGTTGACGTTCTTTATTCCTCTTAGCGCCTCCACACCAGGCTGGGCTGCCTGCTCATGGAAAACCCAACAAAAACAGGCCGAGAGCATCTTACTCATGCAAATTGTTTTTCTCCTCTTCCTCTTGGTGAATTTATTTGTAAACCAAGTAAAATAAATGGCCTGCAGCTTTATCGGCCCTGACATCTGCAGAACTCATTCTAACCTGAGCCTCCATCTCCCTTTCAGTTTGTTTCTCGACCAGTACAGAGCCTGTCTGGTTGATGCCATAAGGAGATTACTACGACCCGACGTAAGTGTGTGTGTGTGTTGCTGTGTGTCTACTGTATATATATCTGTTTATCCCCTTCCTCCTAATTCACCTCCCCCTTCTCTCAATCGTAATTAGGCTTTCCCCCAAACCCTACACACATAAATAGTCCAACAGGGCTAATATCATGTAATACTTTAATGCTTATTATAAGCAACTTGAATGCACCGCTTTGATCTCGGTCTTCCTCTTCCATTCCGTTCCCTTAATCATAAATCCAAGGCAACTTCTCCCTTTTGGCCCTGCGATAAGACCCCATGCTGGGACGGTCAAAGCAAATATGGGGGGGAAGCTGGAAGAGATAGGCTTGAGATTTGATTCATCTGAGGGAAGATGGGTGTGTTAAAGTACAGAGGCCAGGCTGCTATAGGGGAGATCAGGAAAATGGTTCTGAAAAGAAGGAGATGTTGAGAAGAAGAAGAAGGGAATAATGGGGAAAAAAAAGAAATTAAATGGCTGCTGTAACGACATTTACTATTAGGAAGGTTGTAAAGATTTTTTGTTCAAATGTAAATCAATTCTTACCCCTTATACATGTTCTTATCTTTTGAGATTTCCCATCAGAACAAAGTTTTTACTTAAATGAAATTCATTTAAAATCTACATCAACTAGGGGTATGAATACTTTCGGGCTTAACCGTAACTCAATGCAGAAACAGAAACAACCACTAAGCACATAAAAGCAAAACCATCTGACTAGGTGTGATTTCCCATGACAATGCAGTTAGCCTAAATAAGACACATTACACACAACTCTCTACTTTTAATCCATTTGCCAAATTTGTTGATTTTTGTTTATCTGAATTTTCATAACCACAACAATACTTTGATCATCAAACCAGGATCAGCTCACCCCTTTGCTAATTTGTACTGTTAGGATGCTGTATGAGTTTACTCTACATTCTACTTCATTTTTTTGGAGTCATGAAACCACATTTCCATACAGCAGACAGTTGAAAGTATATAGGAATGTACTTTAAATGATCAATTGTCAAATCAAATATGAAGCAGTCATCTAGCAGGTACCTATTGACCCATGGTACGTTAAAAGAGGGCAGCATCTGTACCCAGAAAACGTTGTGTAGAACTAAAGTAGCAAAGGGTGAACAGGAGAGATAACCAGCACCCCTTTGATGCTTCTCAGGACAATTAATTAATTTTTCTGATTATTTTTTGTAATCAGCTTTGCTTATGACCTTAAAAGTCTGAATATCCCCAGAATTTCCACGCTTTACATTGTTTAATCTTAAAATTCTATGTAATCTATTTCTTCTTCCACTGACTTTATTTTATTTTGAGAAATGTGCCATTTGTTTAATGATTTGTAGTTCTGACTGATGAGTTAAGCAGGTATTACACTGTAAAAAAAACTACAAACCCAAATAATCCAAGGAAACGGGAAACCGTGTTGACATTCAGCCTTCCCTCAAACCTTTCACAAACATTCTGCTCCTGAAACTTGTAACCTTAATGTTTAGGCTAATTGAATACAAATGTTCTGGTTACAGTATCCACTACCAGCTACTTTATCATTGGAAAGTATATATTTAATTAGGCTCGTCTTGAAAGCAGGAATTTAACTAGTAGATAGCTTTTATAGCTTCTATAGGAAGGTTTTAAAGTTAGCTATACACAACCACTTCAGTTATTTTTAATATGTTTTTAAAGTAAGAATTTGTTTGGTTACTTTTAATGATTCAGGTAGGTGTTAAATTTAAATCTGAATGAAGGTCTTCAATGTAACTTGCAGCAACTTGTAGATAGGAAGGTAATGATAGAAAGGTTATTTTACATTAAAGTTGGTGCATCTGCTTCCTGAATAAGTGAACTGCTGTGGCTTTAATGCTAAAAGCTGATAAATGACGGGCGTGACATCTGGCTGCTGTTATACAGCTGTGCGCTAAGGCTCTTCGTGTCTCTGTCTTTAATCCGGCGGAGATAATTCGGGGGGCTAATATGATTTGAGTGTGGGCCATCAGACTGTTGCTGCCACAACAAGCTTTGGCAAATATTTAATAATTTGCTAAGCTGATTAAACAATTAACAAAGCAATTACTTCTCCCTTCTAATGGCACTAATTTGTTGTTTCTGACAAAGGTGGTCCATCCGTTGAGCTGGATCCTCTTATTCAGCTGATTAAAGCCAGAAGGAATTTGGTCTATTTGTTTACTTTTGTCGCTTTTAGACAGACAGGGAACAAAAACAAAAAAACAATTCAACTGGATATACAGATGAATTATCATCTGTCAAAGCAAGCGATCCTGCTGTTTTCATTGCCTTTGTGTGCTTTTAACCTGTGATGTGTGATTGTGCATTTCTTTGTGTGTTTATTGAATGTTTGGGGTTGTGTCAGCATCCCTTGTTGCTTCATTTAATTAAGGAAAAAAAGAGAAATCAACATGAAATGAAACTGAAAGCTGAAGGATTACAAAGACACTTTGAACCTGTTACTAAGCCTCTTAGTATTTTCAGGATTTCTGTGTTCACATATTCTTTTTCTTTCTTTCTTTCTTTCTTTCTTTCTTTCTTTCTTTCTTTCTTTCTTTCTTTCTTTCTTTCTTTCTTTCTTTCTTTCTTTCTTTCTTTCTTTCTTTCTTTCTTTCTTTCTTCAAACTCAGGGCATGGCGTTGGTGTTTGCTCCTGGAAGAGGTGAAACTCTAACACTGTTTTGTCAGCTGGCCCAGCAGGCCGGACTGTGCGTCTCTCAACACCAGCAGTACAATGCTCAGGTCTGGGATTTTCACTTAAAGGTAAGAAACCTCCACTAGAGTAAAAAAAAAAAAAAGCTGAATTCAGTCCGATGATAAACAACCTCCAGAATTATTGGCATCCACTGTAAAGGTGTGTAAATAGCCTTAAATAAATTCTTCTGTTTATAGCTGGAGCGTAATCTCAGACTGAAACATTTAACAAATAATGCTTTACATTTAGGATGATTTGGATGTAGTGGAATTTCTAATTGTTGTTGAGTACTGGGACTTGTGTTGTCTGGCTTATCTCAGAAGGCTGTGGGTTTAATTTCATTTTCCCCAAACCACAGCCCTTGGGCAACCCACTGGACCCCGAGTTGCCTATGAATTTGCCTGTCCGTGTATGAATGTATGTCATGGAAAGAGGTTGAATGTGACACTTGGTGTAAAAATGCAGAGTGTTCAGTATGTAGGGTTCCTGCACAGAGTCAGAATCCGTTTCCCCTGTAGAAATGAAGTTTACCTCTTTGTCAATAGAACCCTCCACAAATACTGATTTAGTTATTTCTAATCTCATTTTGGTTTTGCTGTCTTCCTGTGTCTGTCGGGTATACATATGATGTCACACAGGAACACATTTCTTCCAGTCACTCTTCAAAATGGTAACAACAAGAGAACATTGTACCAAGGCTGGTGTGTGTTGACTTTTCTAAGTTAAGAAATGTCTACAAGGAAATAGCTATTATGTAACAACTTGAATTGTGATTAATAAGGAATCTCCCACAACCACTCTACTGTTATGGAACTGTAGTAAATTGTTTCAGTATGCTATTATGCTTCTGGCTTTTACATATCTTTACACGGGGGTCCCATAATATGTGGTGGGTATTGCCTGTAATGACACTGCAACTATGAAGGAAAAACAGTTTGAGACTTGGCTTTTAATGTAATAATCTTATTTGGTCCCATATGTGGATATATTGTTTGTTTTGGCACTCTGCTGCTGTAACATGTCCATTGTGCATGCCTTGAATCAAGTCCTTGCGGGTTCAAACTGCATGTACAAACGAGATGTAGCATGATGCAATAAAATAGCAAAGCTCTGAAATGAGGATATTAACTTTCATTAAAGTGGGCTTTCTTGTATTGGTAAAGGAATACTTCCATATATCTGTTTCTGTAATGAAAGGTCTAATATACAGCTCCTGTCCATCTAAAAACATGTTTTTCCCTTAAGATTCTACTGTCAAAACTAAAAGCAGAAACTTTAAGACTACACCCAGAGTATGAACGCTTTTGGTTAATCTCCTTTGAACCCAACCTTAATAGTAAAAGAACAAAAGCCATTGCTGCTTGACAAGGGAACCAGCAACAGTACAGGCAGAGTAAGGTGCACCGTTTTGTGAGGAGGAAAATCAAGCTGCCTTAACTGGTCACTGTGAGAATCGAAGATGGAAGGGGAGAAAAGAGAGCAACAAAGATAAAGCAGCTACAGAAAGCCCATGAGTAGGCTGAGTTAAAAGAAGTGGTGTCCAGCTGTTAACTCCATTACACACACTGCTACAGAAGAACAGGACAGCGAGGAGTGGACTAAATTGGTGCACACGTTCACCTACACTGGTGTGAGAATTGGACATACTGGCCATTAAAGTGGCTGTTAAAGTGGCTCAAACCTCAGCGAGGAAAATGTGTCCTTTTTTCCTCTCTCTTTACGCTTTCTTTTTACCTCACCAACTTTAGATGTTCTGGAAACACCTCACACATTTTAGGGTCCACTACGTTAGTCCTTCCTACTGTCTGTACATAATCCATGCATCAGAGATAGGTCCCAGTCAATATTTCATACATATTCAGTAAAATGCAAAAAGGTTGGTAAATATATATTGTCCCTGAATGATAAATCTCTTTAGGGATTCCAGTCTGTAAGGTTATAGGTTGAATTTGCACAAATGCGCTATACCTATGCAATATAATAAAGAAAACTAGGTGTAAAGTGAAGCATCAGTGCAATAAGGACACTATATTGAAGGTGCATCCCTTCAGTTTGATTTTTTATTTATGCAGTAAATCTGTAAATATTTATTTATATATATATATATATATACAGTACATTGACACAAATGTCAATACTATTAAAGAATGGAAGTAACAATGAAGTTCTTGCAAGTTCATGCGTGTGTAAGAGGAATGGACCCAGTTATTTCTAGAACACTTCTGGCGGTTTTGTAGTCATGTAAGGTGGTCCTCATTGCTTAACAGAGAGAAAAACATTTTGTGTGTAACTAAATGATTTTTGCACAGTATTTCTGGACATTGATTTGTTAAATGAAAACCCTAATTACCCTAATGATGCTGCAGCCAGAAAGCACATTATTATTCAACCACAATCATTTGGCATTACTAAAAACATAAAAAAAGATTATTACATTTGACCATTAATCCTTTAAGATAAAACTATTAATGGATCAGTCATATTATCATTTGGGTGACAGTTTTAATTACTGCTTTTATTAGTGATTTACATTCCCACCCGATTCTTCAGTGTCTGGCAGACAATGACAATGTTTGTTCTTTTTGCAATGTTTCTTCATTGATTAGTTGATCGGTTTATAAAAGATCTGATAATTGTCTCATATTTCCAAAGAGATCCCATTCAAAACTTTATTTATTTAACCTAAACCCCTAGATAAGCTCATTTAAGGGAAGATCAGGATCACTTTCATCTCTCCAAACACTGAACATCCATGGATGTCTTTTTATGGCCACTTCAGCGTGGCCAGGAATCATCACTATTTAACCATCAGGAAATACGTTTAAATTAGTCCCTCGTAGTCCATGACTTATTCAATATTAAAGTAAACAAATGCATTTGGAGACAGGCTTAGCAAGCCAATTGTATCAAATCTTGACAGCTTTTTAGCCACATTTAGACATAAATAGAAATTTCAACTATCTCCACACGTTTTTCACAAGAAAGGGGACATCGTCTTTACAAGATTTTTTCAACAAAATTTGCTTCGAGGGAGAGGAAAAAAAGACCAATTGGTTTATTCAAAACTAAACATTTCATTTTTGGTTCTATTTTCAACATTCAAGCGTTTTACATTAGTTGTTTTGTATATTATAAATTTTAAAGCAAATGTTAAAGGCGTAGGATTAACGCAGCTTGGTAACATGTACTTAAAGCAAATGAAATCAAGCAGTTGCAGTAAGATGTTAAGTGACAAGAACTGATAGGTCCTCAGTGCTGCCGACCACAGCTGCAATAAGTATATTAACCAATCGGAAGCTGGTTGAGAATAATGTGTGCTTATTGGAAATAATGAAATGAGGTTGAAAGATATGAGTTGTTGGGGGAGAAAAACACCTGCCTTAAGTGATTTATTATTTTATTGTTAAAGATATTGTATTAAACCAAGCTGAATAGTTGGATCATTTCACTTAATTTTGTAATTCAATATTTTTGTGCATCTTCTGTGTGATAAGCAAACAGTTGCACCTGCACACACTGCTGTGTGGATATCAGGATACGCTGAAGTGTCCCCCCCACACACACACACATCTAAAGATGATTAAGCCTCCTATCTTCTGATGAACACTCTGAAGAACCGCACTCTGTGTGTGTGTGTGTGTGTGTGTGTGTGTGTGTGTGTGTGTATGCTTGTGTGTTTGAAAGGTGCCTGACTGACCATTCTAGACACTAAATCTCACACAAGCACACACACTGTGAGCACAACTAAGACTAAAGCTGTATCACGACTCTACACAGACCAGACATCCCTCAGACAGCATGTTGGCTTGACATTATACACAAACACACACTACATGATGATATCACTGGGAAACATACACCACCCCTGTACACATACTCACACATGCACATTTCCCAGAGAGCAGCTGCTGCTCATTTGCACAGCAGATTATCTTTTTTTGTGTTGTATTCTTTCTTTTTCAGTAGGGAGAAATCAAAACTGGAATTAAAAAAATGCAGCTAACAACAGACCAAACTCTGTGGGGTTTTCTTTTCCAGTGACATTAAGCTTTCAAGAAAATCTCTGTTTTTTTTTGTACATTTTAATATCGAATATTATTAAGCTGGTCTAGAAATTAAAGGGAAAAAATATCACTATGGTTTGCACATCACAAATATTTTCTTATATACAAAATTCTGAATAGGCTCTACTGTTGCTTCCTTTCTCTTTATTTACACAATCAGTTATATTTCTTTAAAATTAACATTATGCTTTTGACCAAAATGTTTACATTGTTCAAAAGTCTATAAATTTATTAATATATTTTTTTCCCCTCAAAACAATTGCATAAATATGGTACATTTCTGATGTGCTCTACTTCTAAAACATAGCTGTATAAAAGAAAAAAAAATCAATTTAGTATCTTTGGGACTTTTTTTCTCAAATTTATAAAAACAATTATATTTCTAGCAGTAAAGTGGATCTTGTATTTAGTCCTAAAATCAATTAGATTATCTAAGAACATGCAAGGTTAGAAACTAATGTGTGTTTCTGTTCCTAAAGGATCTCCTCAAGAACTGAACCAGAACATTTAAAAATAAAACGACTTAAACAGAAAAACTGCTACAAACAGCAGAAGTTCAGTGGAAATTAAAGTTAAGGTGGACACTTCCAGTTATCAGAAGCCGGTGTCTTCCAAGATTTAGATCAATCCCTGGTCCAGCACACCTGAATTGAATAGTAGAACGAGCTCCTTAGGCTGTCATCCAATTCTGCAGGAACCTGTTACTGTTAATGACGCATTCATTTATATCAGATATGTTAGAGGAGCCTTACAGACTGGAATGGCCTAATCTGAAGTCAAAACCACAGGCTCTGCCACAGCAAGCGTTGACATGACTGAAACATGCATTCTAGGTAAGAAACAAATAGTCTGGGCAAGACATTAACATGGGCTTCCTGCAGCAGTAGTCTAGAGCCTCAATATTTTAGGTAACCCCATTTATTTTTATCAATTAATTGATGTTTTGCAAGCACGATATTTTTAACATTTCCCAAGAAAGCTTAGAAGCCCTCATCACTGTGAAGGGAATTATTTGTTGGATTTTTGTCCAGATAACCAATCGTCCAACAAGTCCCGCCTCCAACTCAACCCTCGACCTGAAACACATCAGCCAAAACAGCAGTAAGCGTTAGTGAATTCTCTGCTTTTTTGTTTTTTTGTTTTCTTCAGTGACTGTGTTACATTGCTACATACAAGCCTCACATACTTACAAAGATAAGTCTAACAAAGTATGCAAAGACATCTTAAGGTAAAGATATTTTTTTTAAATGATACCATACTTGTTAAAGGGAGAATTTCTCACTTTTCCTAAGAAATGGCCTAAAGGGCGCATTGAAAACAGAAACATTGCCTGAGTCTTCACATGCCATTAAAATGAAAGCCTGATAAAGTAACGGGGGTATTTGTACGTTTTTTACATCATTATTGATGACTGAAAAAAGGTTATGATTCTTTATAATCACAATTTGTGTTTACAGCAAATATTATGAATTATCTCTTTGAAATCACTCAGGTCAGGCTTCTTTCCTTGTAAAGTTCTTCCATCGGGCGCAGATTTGGTTCTAACCTCTTAGTTGAAGGAGCTGTGAATTTTCTGCCAGATGATTGGAACGCCTGGTTAGCCTAAGACGTCATTGTGGCTTGCGTTTGTGTTTGGAGTGTGTGTGTTTTAGTCAGTCTTGTCAAACCTTTTTAACTCTGAAGTTTTCCAAACACACACATTTTCACCATGCGCGACACAAAGTCTCTCAGGACTTCCTACAGCAGGCATGCAGGCAGGCCGATGTGCTGAAGGAGTGTGTCTTGAGGTCTGTGTGTGTGTGTGTGTTGGACTGTGAGTGTGAGGCATGTGGTGGGACGGGCAGACAGGGCCGACACGTTATCCTCTTATCCCCACTGTTGTGGAATAGAGAGGCAAGCAGCTGGAGGGACTGCAAGCAGCCTGATAATGCCAGCACTATTTTCTAACCCGCCATCTTAATCTTGTTACTCAAATGGTTGTGAAGAGAGTCATGAATTTTAATTTTTCTCAAGCACACACACACACACACGTATGCACACATCGCTGCCTCTCACATGCATAAGTAGTATCCCCACTGTGTCTGTGTTCTCTGTCTTCCTTTTCTCTGCCTCCATGTTTTTCTCTCCCCATCAGCTGCCCGTAGACCCCCTTCCTCATCGCCCATTTCGCCAACATGTCTTCCTTAACCCTCTTCCTTCACCTTTCTCCTCTCTCCCTCGGCTCTCGTCTATCTTCCTATTTCCTACATCACGACCCACTTCTCTGTTTATTCAAGCCTGTCCTCCTATCCCTTCCTCTACCCATCTCTCCATCCACCCAATCCCTTATTCTCCGTTTCCTAATCCTGCTGAGAGAGACCCCAGACACCCAGTTTATCCATCCCTCCCTTGTCTCCGCCCCTCTCCTCCTCCTTCTTCATCTTTTTCCACCTTGTTCATTTTTTTTCTTCTTTTAGTCTACACAAGCAGGACAAAGAAAAAAAAGACGTAGCAGGGAAATGGAGAGGCAGAATGAGAGGAGGCTGAGGTGAAAGTGGCAATAAAATAAATGCCTTGCACCTTGGAAAAGGGGGGTGGGGTGGGAAGAGAAAAGATTGTGGGGAGGAGGGGGCGATGAGGTGGTGCTGAGGTGGCAGGTCGGGTAGAGAGCCGATTTAGCCAGCCACCCATGAAGCTGATTAGGTAGCCTGCGATCAGGAGGAACAGCTTTGCTTGTTAAACTTTTCACCTCTGCGAGCTCTCAGCCCTCACCGTGTAAGCACCCCCTCCCTCTTTCTTCTTTATCCCTCCTTCTATCACTTCCTTCCTCACTGCGTCTGCTTTGGCAGGCTTTAAATGTGAGTGTTGGCTGCGGACCCCATAGCGGACTCAGCAAAGGGGACTGGCAGCTGCCCCACTACACCCAGCCACCACCCCCAGCTGGTTTTACCCTCCTTTCTCCTCTCCTTCTTTACTCTCTCTCTCTGGAGGTCAGAGGTTCACCCACCGGCCGTTGCCTGGAGGGAAAGCAATATGAAGATAACATACATACAGGGTAGCTGTTAAGAGAGGGAGGGACGAAAAGAACGAGGGAGAGGAAGACCCGACCAGTGGGTTCATATTTATCTAAAGGGAGAGAAATTAGCGAAAAGGAGAGTGAGGTGAGGTGGTGTGGAGTGAGGATTTCACACTTTCACAGCACAAGGTGTTGGTGTTGCAGGATGTGTGATAGGTACTGAGAGACGAGTGTCAAGGGAGAACCTGAAGGACAACCTCAGGTATTCATTTTAATCCCAAATCCTCTCTATCTTTTTTCTGTGACATTCTAGAATGAATGTCTGATTTATTACATATTTAAAAGTTAACTGTAATCTTTTACAATTAAGTAAAACAATAAAGAATCCCATAAATAAAGAATTTATTCATCCATTTTCTGTAATTGCTTATCCTTGCAGGGTCACGGGGGGCTGGTGCCTATGTCCAGTGGTCACTGGGCGAGAGGCAGGGTACAAACAAATTTATTAAAAAAAGGTCTAAAATAATCATAAAACAGAGTATAACACTCATAAAAAAACAAATTAGGGTATCATATACTACCCAAGTCAAATGCTAAAAAAATTAATCTGACTGTAGATTTATAGTAACAAACTATATACAGCTTGATCACCTTCCCATTATAGTTCTGATCTGCTGGAGTTATTTCATTGATTTGCCACATCACACCTTGGTTGTTACATTTTTCCTATTTACATTCTTGACCTACTAACTGAATGCAAACAAAATATGCATTGTGCAATGTTCAAAAATGTAAAATAGTGAAATAATAATAGTGAAACAAATTGAGTGTTTTATATATTTCCTCTATGTATTTCCTTGCTGGGCATTAAATGTTTACCGGTCTGACTATCCAGCAGCACACAATCAACCCTCATTTCTGCTTTCACAAGCTTTTGATCAAGTTAAATTCTCTGAAATCGGATAAGTAAATATCTGTGCTCTTAATGAATGTGCTCGAATTTTTTTAAAAAATAAATAAGATTCTTATCTCAGTCCCATCCTACTTCTCTCACTTTTTGCGGCAAACCAACCCCTTAACCCTGGGTAGGTGTAATGAAGAGGACTTTCATTACTTGTGTTGGTAAATTATCTTTATGTTACACTGGGGAGTAGAAGCACTTTAACTTGACCCCTTATTAACACTGTATTTTAAGTGTATTTGTATATGAAAGAAGACCATTGTACATGGAAGGTTTTAAGATATTTATTGAAGATAATGTTGAGATGGATGGTTCCCTTTGTTTCAGGAGAGCCACAGCAGCGCCTCATTAAGTCATGTGGAGTAGTCTGGAAGAAGAAAAGAGTTTTTACATGAAACAAAATGGTTTCTCAGAAGTAGGAAAGCTTGGAGTGAAGAATGCAAGAAAGTTCAGTGTTAAATTAGGAAGTGAAGTTTGAAGTTTGTTCACTCACCTTTCTTCCTGTTTTCTCACCAGGGTGTTCGGGCAAATCTTTCCCCGGCGGTCCGAGCACCATTTAAAGGTTCCGGTTGAGACCAGGAGGAGAGTGTGGGGGAAATATTCTAATGGGTTTTCTTAGGGGTGTTTTAACCTGGTGTTTGGATGTAGGGGAGGATTTTCATATCTGTAATTTTGTATGTAATGGGTTATGGAGCTATTTGTATTTAAATAAAGTTTAGAAATATTCGGTGAGGGAGCAGAGGAGCTCCCCTGGGGAGCAGAGTTAGATGGTTTAGCCCAATTTGAAGCAGGGTATATAGGACTGAATGTTTGTCAGGCTGAGGAGATTTTGTTGCTGCCTGTATTCAGAGTACTGGTGAAAAATAAACCACTCTGCGTGACTCGCCAAGTTCCTGCCTCAGTGTTATTGCTTCTGAAATCCAGCCACGTACGGCCGCCTATTTGACAGTAGATATACAGTTTAGAAGTCAGGGGCAATAATTTGCTTCTGAAAGACAATCTTGATTAGTCTATTGCTTAACAATTTAGTGTTAAAAAGAAATCTGGACTCCCTTATTTTCCAGTTTGCGTCAAGTTTGGGTTTTAGCTAAAAAAAAAAAAACTACCTAATTAAACACAATGATTCTCTAGAATTGTCAAGCAAAACCTTCCAAATAGACGTGGAAATATTTTTATTTCTCAAACCCTGCTTCTTAAACATCAATTTATGTGGTGAAAGTACTGCTGTAAATAACCATGGTGACCAAAACTGAAGCTTGTTTTTAGTTCTGAACCCTTACACTTACACATCCAAGATGGTACGTTTATGTTTTCACTCACTCCCAACTTTTACACAAAAAAACACTGCTTTTCCCCCTTCGGACTGTATATTTCCTACATGTGCAGTGTAGCATTAAGATTTTCTGCTGTTTTGTGTTTAGTTATAGGTTTATCTGTTTTGTCCTTTCCAGATGCTGAGAGAAGGAAAGCAAACATACGATGAGAACATCCACTATCCTCTCCTCATCACCCTGACCAAAGGACCTCAACCTGTTAATCAAGCTCAGTAAAATGGAATAAGCAAGCTCTTTGCAATACATAACACTCCACTCTGTTTGCATTTTTGTAATTTGATTTACCACTAGCGATATGTCAAACAACTCATTTCAGTCCAGAAGATGGTCACTCAGTTACTCAGCTTCATAACCAGTATTTAATCTGGTAGTTAAGGGTCTATAATTATCAGCCATTCATTTGAAATTCCACCAATTCTCTCAGCCTCAAGAAGACTGAATCTTACAGCGTCTCTACATCAGTTCTTGCTTATAATTGATTACATGTCAATTTTGCATACAGCTCATTCATTAGTTTTTTCCAGTTTGAACTAGTCACTGTTAACCAACGTCACTCACTTTGTTCCTGGGCTCAGCGTGGAAGCCGGCTTTAGCTCACAGTGTGGAGCAATCTACAGCTTCCTCAATTTCCACCTTTAATTTCTCTTAAAACATCTCATTCATCCCAGTCAGGGGTCAGTACAAAGAACTTAATTTGTGCATTTCTTACAGCAGCGCAGTGCATTAGCACATTAAGGCACATTCAGATGAAAAGAGCATCTGTTGCTGCAGGAGACAGAGATTTGATATTATTTTTTAACAGTTTTACTGCAATTAGCACAAGTAATCTCCAGTATACGCACTATGAATCCATATCAGTGTTGCATTATAATTAACTTAATAACATTCTGTTGGTATTATGATGAAAGGAACTGCCTTTAAGTCGTTAACTGTCATCTGTAATTTCCCTCTTCACTTCCAGTTTGAGCTGCTAAAATGTAGTCAGTGAATTTTCTTAACTCATCTGCAAATCATTATTAATCATTTTTTTGTAGACAATTATACATAGAGAATATAAATCACACTTCTACAGTACTGTTGTATTTGCATTTATTGACCCGATACTGTGGAATAGAAAATGATGTATTTTTGTGGTTATGTGTATGAAGTAGTTGTCGTTTTTCCTCTGATCTAAAGGCCGGTGTGTACAACAAACTTATTTTGGTTTGATTTTAGTGCAAGCCACATTTATTGGCACTTCTGGTAAAGGCCTGAAAATAAAATTCTGTTATTGCAGTAGTGTAATCTCACATTGAACATTCTTGAAAAATCCAATGTTTAATTCAAGTAAGTTTTTTTTTAAACGGAAAAATACAATGTTAAGAAATATTCGTTTTTTAACAAAATCCCAATTGTATTCACTCCTGTTGTGTGTATTTTGTACAACCTGCTTTTGCCAATTTAACAGCACTTAATTTTGTCCCGTGACATTTCAGAGAGAGATCATTGACCAAATCTCTTTACACAATGTCTCTGGGTCCTTCTTTATCCTATTGTCTCTTCTAGTCACTTCAGATGTGTTCTGTAGGATTTAGGTCTGGGGTAGGGGAGTTACATGGAATAAGGTCGTCTGTAAAATTATTTCTGTGGACAAATTTGGATCATTTAAAACTCCTTAATACTTAGAAGAGTTCATGATCCCATGTTCCTTTGGCCTTTGGAAAAAAAACATCAAAATCCTGCTCACTGTCCATAGTGGTGAGGTAAACATAGATCATTTTCCAGTCTATTGGCTAAAGCCCCTTTTTCACGAGGGTTAGCTCAGCATGGGCTGTGTAGCCTCCGCTCGGCCCAGAATGGCCTGGTTGTGTTTCCATTGCCATCCCAGGAACGCGGCAGTTGGCGACGACATGGGCGGGCTCAGTTCCAGCAAAAATCAGCCATCACCCACTGTTTTCCAACATTACAGATGCCGATGCTAGAGTCGGTATCTAGCTCACTCTGTCCCCCATTGCTTGCAGAGTTTTGAACACACATCGCCATTGCCTGTGACATCACTTCACATGCACACTGCCAGGGCAATAATGGCTACCATTAAGTAGGTAGGAGTGAGAGTGACATCACTTTACTGGACCTATCAGTCCATAGGTGGGCCTGTTGGGTCGCCTCAGCCTGCTTCAGACTGAGCCAGAGGTAGTCCAAAAGAAGGGGTTGGCTTGGCCCAGACAATGATAGTGGAAACGTGCTAAACAGGAGCAGACCCCACCCGGTTCGGGCTGAGCCAACACTAGTGGAAAAGGGTAATGGGCGTTTGCATCATCCCATGTTCATACCAAAGGCGATCATATAGAAAAGAAAAGAAATAGCTTTTACTGTGCCTCAGTGTGGAAATTCATGTGTAGTTATTACCAAGTAGAAGAAACTGATCAATGCTAAAGAAACAATGTCATGAATAAAGAAACTGCATTAATTAGATTTATTTTAAAACGATTGGACTAATGTTTGTTGGACCAATGATTTTGTCTAAAACAAGGATTCCTTAGCATGGGATTTTTTTAAAACTCTAAATTAATGTGCTCAAAATAAAGGTTGGGTTTTTCAAAAATGTTTTAAGTGAAATCATGTAAATACAGTATAGGGTGAATTTATTTGAAGACTTCTTTACCATCTTTACCAGATAGCAATAAATGTTGCTGGCATGGCATGTTTGCAAGGAGGCAGAAGCTCATTTGTAAAGACAAAATAATACACAAAATAATTCTCCACAGTACAGAGTGCAACAAGTAAAATCCGTCATATTCCTCCATGATCTTTCCGTTACCATAGTGACAATTAATGACCTGTAGCTGCCTTTGCAGCATGCCTGAATGTCCAGGATTTCCAAAAAACCTGGAAGCTTTAGTTGCTGAAGAACAATCATCAGGAGTATCAAACTGGTACCAAATCCTGAGTTCAAACATAAACATATTTGTACACCTTTATTCCTTAAACTCATATCATTAAAATGTTTGCTTCTTCAGTTTATCCAATCAAACATGCCATGTTCTGATCAACTAACTGTTCTCAGGTCTTTTCTCATAGGTGATCTGGTTTCCTGTTTCTTGTACTATCGGGATTAAAGCAGGTGTGAAGGTGTCTGTTGCAGCTAGTGATGCGTTTCCTTATTACACTGTGATCCAGAGTGGGTGTACAGAAAAGATATGCAGTACCTCCCAGTGGTTGCTGTTTACATTTCTCACGAGATAATCAGTCTAAAAAAAAAAGTGAAAAAAGGATGTTATAAAAGTGTTCTCACTGTTTTGATGATTCAGATTTTATTGCAAAAAAATTAAGGTTCAAGTGTTTAATCACACATTTTTGTATTCGTGGTGCAATTTGCTGTTTTTTGTTTGTTTGCCTAGATTGTAAAACATGAATACCCTCCCGTCACTGTGACTATACACAGATACAACATCACTTTTTAATACAGCATCAACCACTCCGAAGCTGACAAAAATTTGCAACACTTTAACCTGTGGTATGTTTCAGGTTGCAACATCTCGTAACCCTCAGTGGTCACGAACTGCAATATGAACTTGCCATTTTACAGCTACCAAACCATAAAAAAGTTATCTTCTTAAATAATCTTATCTACGTAAATACTAATATGGTGTGATTACCATGATTTGACTAGTATTTTTATTAGGGTTAACACAAAGTATTAAATTCAGAACACTGTTATAACCAGTAATTACCCTTGATTTTTTAAGCTATATTCTGATTAGTTTTAAACTTGTCCTAATTTCATACTTCCTTATAACAGGCCCAATAAAAAGTAGAGAATTTCTTTAAAACTCAATATGTACATGACGGGCATGGGCTGATTTCTGATTTTGCAGTGTATTAGCTAAATTACTCAGAAGAAAGGACGAAGTTTCCAACCGTCTCAGCTACTTAAAGCATTCGGTGTGCCGAGGTGAGTGAATCCTCATCAGGGCCGACAGTGTTTGCATAATGTAGCATTAGAGTTAAGTATCTTTGTTTCCCAGGTATTGCTATGTTACTGGCAGAGGGGCACCCTCAGGGCCCCCTCTCTTGGGTCCAATAAATTCAGAAGGTATTTTTTGAATTGACGTGATATTATATTACATCATGTATATTATATATTATATAATCTTGTTATATAATATATAATATAATATTATAATAAAAAATAGAAACTTGTATTTATATCTGAATTATTTGTATTATTTAATTGTTTTCTAAATAAATATACCAAATGCTCAGTAGGTTTTAGAATTTCTAGTTTACATTGAAAGTAACTAATTTTTGATCCTATCAGATTGGTTCTGGCCAGATAATGGACTGTATGGCCTCCAGAAAGATCTGTCATGAATAAGAACAAAATTAATCAATCCTATCATTCCTCTAAGCGGGCATTGTAATCATAGCATTTATGACAAGTTCCACTTACTGTAGGGACTGGCAATTTAAGTCATCCAAGCTGAAGCTGTATGTTTTTATTTTTTTACTGTATCTGAGAGGCTGCTAGCTACCAGGTTCAGAAACATTTGTTACACTTTGTAAATTTTGCTGCAGTGGCACACATCTAAGTTGCGAGACTCGTGCAACTGAATTTGCCAACATATCCCAAGAACTCTATCGTAGCCGTAGATCACATCATGCCTGAAAGAGTTGCAGATACGCGAAGAAGCGATGCTTGAATGATGTCCATCTAAATCAGGGGTGCCAAACTCATTTCCATTTTGGGCCACATCATAATCATAAATGTCCTTCAAAGGGCCGGTTGTGGCAGAAAGTATTGATAAAAAATATCTTTTGACAAAATGTTGAAATATTAATAAATGTATGTCTCCGCATTCGACAAGTGCTTCTTAAAATGAAATAATACTGAAAATTTTTTCACAATGATGTGATTTAGGACTATTCAAATAGACACTGATTAGATTTGATGGATAAAATAGTATTTAGGTCCACATAAATTTAATTTAAAGGTTCTAATTATATGGTCCTCTAGAGTTTAGAAGGCCACATAATTGGCTATGGTGGGCCGGATTTGGCTCCCGGGCCTTGAGTTTGACACATGTGATCTAAATTATATCTTTATATTATATGCCATAGAAACTCATGGCAGATCTGTAGTAGTCTAACAGAGGAGGAAGATTTCGACATTGATCTTTAGTCTCTAGTTGTTTATGATTTAAAATTGTAAACCGAATTACTGTTGACAAACTCAGCTGTGTTCTTCTGTATGTGCAGCAAAATAAATTTGAGCTATAATGAAAAAAAACGAAATAATATTTGATAGAACCTTGACGTCAGTAGAAATAGAAAATACATATCTTGTTCCTTTGTTTATTATTATTATTGAGCGATGTACTGCCCGTACTTAATATATGTTGAACATTTAAAATTTGAGTTCTATTGGGGCAAAAACTGTTGATTTCAGCATACTATTTATTTTGTAGAAATTTGATGCCTCAAAATGATAACAAAAGACAGAAATGTGGGTATTTAAATCAAATAGATTTTTCCAGTGTCGGTGTGTTTGTAGAGTTAGAGTTTTTGCTTTGCTGTAATGAAAGTTGTTGTTTGGATGGTCTTTTTTTGGGGGGGGGGTCAAATAAAATAATCTTTCTTCACAAAATCTGAGCTTCTTTTTAAATTGTGATGTATAAGTCTTTGGTTGCCTTAATTAGTTATTCCTTTAGAAGGTTAGGAAACAGTTTATTGGAACCTGTACAGGATTTCTGTTACTTTTTTTCTCAATAAATGTTTAAAGCTTCTTGTGGAGGGGGGAGATTTTCCGTTTTAAGAGTTAAACATCCCTCAAACCTAAACTATATCTACCTTGTGTTTCAAACACAATAGGATCCTGTGTGCTAAGCATGTACCCAGCCAATGTGACACACGCATTTGCGTATGCATGCACAGATATCAAGCCCAGTGAACAACCCCCCCAACCCCCCCCCCCCACCCTCTTTTAGGAAGAAAATGGAGAGGGAAAAAGGAGGGAGGAGAGGCAGTACACAGCAGCTAATCCTGCAAGCTCACTCTTCTGTTTATCTGTCAGAAGAAGGGAGGGAGAATTCATGGAAGGAGGGGGAACCAGTGGGGCCTCCTGATCTGTCTTTTGATATTTTAAAGAGGTCTGTTCTCTCCTCCCCAACATTGTGCTGAAGAGGCAGAGAGAAGAGATAGAAAAAGCTACAGACTGAGGCAAAGAAAGGAAGACAAAGGCTGAAAAAGACGAGAGGGTAGAGGAGGAGAGAAGAAAAAGATGCTACAAGAAGGCACAGAATGACTGGGAGGAAAGGCACCGTACGAGACAGCTGGAAATGAGGGGGAACTGGATCGAAACAGCGGGGAAAAGCTTCAGACATGAAATAAAAAATAGTTGACTGAGAGGCAGAGATTGACCGGCAGAGTGAATGATCGAACGGAGAAAAAGAGAGACAGAGTGCTCCCAGCTCACACAAGGGCCCCATTAACTTGACCACTTGCCCTTTGCACACAAAGGCAGGGCCGGCCCACTGCCCCTCCCACCCAATTATCCACGATTAGGCTCAGTGCACTGTGTCAGGATGGAGAGGGAAGGGAAAGGGGAGAGGGGAGGAAGGCGAGCATAGGGAGGAAAAAGAAAGGGACAGAGGGAGTAAGAGAGCATTGAGTGGTGGATGATGAGGATTATGCAATTAAGTTAAAGTTGCAGGTATTCTAATAGAGCAACCTTTATGCAAGAGTGCTCAGAGAGGTGCTGGCATAGTTCGGGGATCAATACAAAGTGTCCTCAGATAAAACTGAGCAGTGCTTCTGTGTGAAGGAGCCAAGGCTCATTATTGTTTGCTTTAATGAGGAAAATAACTATAGTATATATTGTTTTATGTTCTTAATCTCATTTACATATAGAGGTTTGAGAATAGTCTAAAAGTACTACATGTTTAGATAAACTCCAACTGATGTAGGAGGCCATGGATCCACCCCCCACCTGGATCCCTTTTTACCTCCGCCAAGGAGGATTTGTTTTTGCCGGGGTTTGTGTGTTTGTCTATCTGTTAGCAACATAGATCAAAATGTTATATATGGATTTTCAGGAGCTTTTCAGTAAATATCCGCAGTGGCGCCAGGAACAATTGATTAGATTTTGGGGGTGATCCAGATCACTGTCTGGGGGGACTGAGCTGCCTTGGCGGAGGTCTGCGCTCTCCTAGGGCTTTTCTAGTTGGTTCTGTTGTATTCTTCTGTTGTCCATATCTAATGTTCTGGCCTCAAATGTATTTTCATTGGTTTCTACGTGTTTTTGAGATAGCAATAAGTACATTTTAAGGTTTATTTCAAAGTTAACATGAAGTGAAACCCCTAAACATCCAAGTAAAGGGGCACCTCTTGTTCCACTCAGACTCCTCTAGAATCCATTTAAGACCCCGATATGCTCCCACCATTTAAAGGAACCAACACAATTGGACAAATAGTTATATTTGTTCCTAAAACATTTGAGGAACTCTCACTGTTTATCATATGTGATTGGTGAAGATACAGCAACGATTATACATGCTCTGAATGATAACGTCATCATAGGACTTTCTTAATTTAGTGTTAAAGGAGCTTTTCCATGGGTGTATATGGAGCATTCTGTCATTGTTTCCGAGCTCTTGTGCTGACTCTGTGTGTCTGGAGTTAACCATGTGGATCATGTCTTATTTCATGTCTTTCATGCACTCCATGTTTGGGATGCATTGTATATGTTTTGGTTGCAGAATTCATGAATTATTGCACATCACGGCTCTCCCCTTTCCACCTCCCAAGCTGGTCTACTTTCCAATAAAGATTCAAAAAAGTACAAAGATACGGCCAAGGCTGCGTCTCCAACTCAACCTGTTCAATCTGTGTTTCACTGAAACACAACATGGAAACGTGTTTATTGTATAAAAGTAAAACATCTTTTTCTGAAGCCTGTGTTTGGGATATCTTGTATATACTGTGGGTGAATTATTGCATATCATAGCTTTGTGCCACTGTTATTTCTACCTCCCAAGATGCTGTGCTGTTTTTAAAAGCACCAAATAACAGGGAAAGTTTTAAGAACATATGGGGGAGTTAAACGTTTTTGTGTTCAAGGGAGGGCATTGCAAGACACCAGGTGATTCCAATTTAAGTATGGGATCTAAAAGTGATGCATCTTAAATTATTCTTGTTGTTGATGATCTTGTTGTGAACTAGTTTGCCCTAATTGACATCCATAGGAAACTCAGTTTTCACAGAACCCTACAAAAGGCTGAAATAAAAAAGGTGATTAAAATTCCTCCATAGTGATGTAAAAGACTCATTGCCAGTTATTGCAGACATTAGATGGCCCTCTAAGGGTGGCATAGCCAGGATTAGGAGAGATTACTGATAGGACCAGGTTGGTTTAAATAGGTTTTTAGCCCTGATTTTAGAAAAAAATCTTTTAAAAACTGCATTATGTATGTACTTAACTTATGTACTAAACTTTTTGAAGGATCTGATCTTTACTCCCCAGCTGTTTGATGGGAACTTTCAAATAAGATCTGGTTTCTCAGACTGTTTACAATAGTCGCTGTACAATTAATCAATGTGAAAGTGTCAAAAAAGCAACTGATCCAAAACATCTCAAGCAGCAATAAAAAATTAATTTAAAAAAATTGTTCTTTAAAGAGATGTTAAGTCGATATTGTTTTCTGGATGAGTCATAATAATTTAGATTGACTATATCTGATCAGTTTATAATCTAGTTTGATTAACTGATCGCTGTATATGCTGCAAAAATAATAAAAGCAACTGTTGCTCTTTTCACACCAAACAATCTCAGCAACAGTAAATAAGGTAGCATACGATGCATAACAATCTGAACTGATTTCATTTCAAAACTTTGCTCTTGGTTGGAAAGGCAGAGAAGGCAACAGGGGACCGGTGTTGTGAACCAATCCTATCAATGACACATCCTACATCCAGAAACACACAATGATAAAGCCCACACAGAGGTGCACACGTGTTCTGATGCACAACACAAACAAAAAAGAAAGAGCAGACTCTAGCATCCACACACAGTTAAATGCACAGCTCCCACCTACATTGACTGTGGGCTCAGCTGCAGTCCAGCTGCACTGTCATGTTGTGCTTGTTGATACTCTGCAACCAGCTCTTCTGGTGAAGCTGGCTTGCTACTTTAGCAGTTTTTACTCAGCTTTTATTCTGCTTACTTTACTTATAAATGGCTCTCTATAAGGGTTTTACATGCAGCATCAAAAAGAGTAACCAAGCTATCCGCCTTTTCAATTTTCATTTGGTTGTTTATAGTTTCAAATGCACTGGCGACCTGTCCAGGGTGTACCCCGCCTCTTGCCAATGACTGCTGGAGATAGGCACCAGCCCCGCGCAACACTGCATAGGATGGACGGGTACAGATAATGGATGGATGGAAGGTTTAAATACATGTAGCACGAACAAACCTCTGGGTTTTGACCTTTCCCTTACAAACCACGTTGGTTCCTTACCCACTTCAGCTAATAAGCTAGAGTTTGTGTTTCAGCCATAATGAAGCATCGTGCTAAAAATAATGAACAGTTTCTCATCACAGAACATGTTTGTGACGAACCCAAATGAGACAAAAGAAAAAGCAACCAAGAAGCTTGACATCCTATTTTTTTTAAACTTCAGAAGTCATTGTAAGGTTCAATACTGAATGTTCATTATGTCAAAATCTTGAATGCGAAACGGCTCCTATTCATCACAATGGTTATATGTTTGAATTAACTGAAAAGTGCCATACAACGCTTAGACCATTAGTTTTAGGTGAGAAGAAATGCTGTGGGTGAAATCTCATATGTGAAGCTCTCCACAAGATAGGAGGAAAACCCCTTGGTAATTGGCAAACTTTAAACCACTTTTAACTAATTGCCTCTATAATTTGACAGAGCTGCCATATTACCCTAAAGTTCAGATTTGATAATTTCAACAAACCTGGTGGACCTAGAGTCTGGGCAGAAGTCCAAGCTCTGGTGAAGCAGAGGTCATGAATCTGCCCTTACAGAAACTTTTAGCAATTAACATAGCGACCTGACTGAGTCAGAACCAGGATTGGTATCACAGTTTCAACAGTGGTGATGGCAAATATTTGCTTTTCTTGTATACTGCACTGTAAGTTTGTTAATTTTTGAGCAAGACCATGTAATGGCAAAAGATACTCCAGGGTTCCAAAATAAAAGAAGACTGAGTTCACGAAGGTGTTTAAGTATTTAATTCAAACATGTCTGGCCAGAAACATGGAGGGAACAGGATTCCCATGAATTCCCTATCGAACCTTCCTGATCTAACAACTTAATATTCAGCTATCACTGTTTATCTCTCCATCACGTCTCCTTCAATCTTCATGTCCAGCTCCTGGTGAACTGGTTCATGCCAGTCTGATAGTATAGCATGAACCAGCACATCCCACGTAAGACTGTCCGTAGACATCTTGCTGCCCCGTCGTCTGTCTCTCCGGTGATCTGAAACATCTTTATCAGGAACATTAGGTCGGAACAATAGGCTTGCTTCTCCTTAACTTGTCATCTTGCCCTAGATACATTCACTAGACAGAGAATATGTAATGAAATCCTAATTACATTGGAATATTCCTGCAACAACCACATTTTTTTATTTTTCACTATTCGTTAAAGCTACATTGTGTATTTGTTTTGAGTTAATTATTAGCAAAAACCCCTTTGTTTAAAAAAAAAAGTGCTTATTCATGTGTAATTACTTCCACCTACTAATGAAAGTATTCTTGTAAGTGTAGAATCTGCTATTCAGAATACATATGCGCGAGTCGCACGAATGGCTGAATCCATCTTTGAAATGCATTCGCCAATGAGGGACATTCCTGGAAATTCTAGCTCCGCCTTTCGCGCCTTGGCTACACTCAGTTGCACCGTGACGAATTCCAGAGGGAGATTGTCTACTCGCGACGCGGTAGACGTCTGACTATATCAACTAAATGCAATATAGTTTTATAAAGTAACCTATTCACTGGAAGGAACACTGGACGAAGTCGTAGTACTGGAAGCCATGTTAACCTTGGCATGAAACGGCCACCGTAGGAGTTAAAACGTGCTCGGAATGTGGGGTTGGGAGGTGGGGCTAGAACATAATATTCAGTCGGTTGTTTCAGCGCTAGATGGGAGACGTTCTTACACAATATAGCTTTAAGGTGCTACGTTCATTTCCAAGTGGACCCTGTTTGCATGGACAACCCAGTTTCAAGTCCACGGTGAATGACAACCAGACATCCAATCCCCAAGGGAAAGAGGCCATCATCGTGTTCCTCTCTCAAAGTGACCTCCATGGGCCTGTAGAGGCAAAACTTTCTTTATTGCAAACGCTCTTTGTAAAGGAGCACATACAGTTTCAAACTTAAATGTTGCCATTTGATGGATTGTACCAGATTTAGGTGCAGGTTAATTTACATCTGCAGTCGTGACAGAATAAAAACAAAACATCACTCCCTATCAAATTGAAAACCCATCATGTACAATTTTTCATTTGAATACCTTCATATCAACATATCCAGTTGAACTATGAATATTATCTAAAAGGAGACCCAAAAACAATAAAAGGTCAGGTCCAATTTACAATGCTTACAGAGTTGTATGGTTTAAAAGCAATTTTAAAAGTGCTTAAACATGTGTGTTTTTAATGGAAGTTTTTACAAGAAGTTTAAAATGTTTATTCGAACTAGCAGTGCTGTCCTCTGTGTCAAGATGTCCTGAAGGCAAAGAGATGGTTATGAGGGAGCCACTTATCTTTTGGGATACAACTGGTTCCATGAGCAACCAAAAACACAGCACAGGTTTGACAATAATACATTTGCAAAACATTTTTGTGGAAAGAAAAGCAAATCCGCTTGCAATGGGCTTTATCTCAACTGTCTCCAAGGTTCACAAATGTTATGTTGGTGAGCAAGATTTCTTATTCTGTGCCTCAACAATATGGAATTATCCACCTCCAGATTTAAGGCAGACATTTTCAGTAAATGTTTTTTTCAGTCAAAATGAGAGATTAATTTCTCTATATATGGTGTTTTATGTATGGTGTATATTTCTCTCTGTAGACCTATTGCTTTTAAAGCATTGTAATTTTTTTTTATATTCTGTTTTTAATCTCATTTTTTTTATTACTGTTTTAATTAATTTCATCTTTTCATTTGAATATTTAGATGTTTTATTTCTGCCAGTTCAGAGATGATGCTGAACGACTGTATGGCCCAGACAAACACGAGCTCAAACCATCTGCATGTTCCTGGGCACACAGTTTGCGTGTCCTTCCCTCCTCCACCAGCACCACCACTCCGACCATCGCTCAGAATCTCTGAAAACCTTTCAAGCCTTTTCCCCTCTTCTCTCTAACCTCAAGGCAATTTAGGGATGGCTTTTTAAATGATCCGCTCATTATCGGTAGTGGAGTCTCTTTTTCCAGCCCCGTCTGCTGGCTCTCCTGCTTCCTGTCCCCACTCTCTCCTCTTTGCTCTGTTTTTAAGAGGGCTTTTTCTGCTTACCCCCCCTCCCCTCCCCACCTCCCACTCCTCCCTCCAGAATGGCTTTTTGATCCGTTTGTTTGTGCTCATCGAGTGGAATGTAGCAAAGTCCCTGAGAGCATTTTTTTCCCTCTTTTTTTTTTTTACTTTTTTTATTTAGAAAGCCATTGAGTTTAAGTTGATGTGGATGAGTGCGAGCTACCGCCGCCTCCCACCCGTGCACACAAACACACACTGACTTACCTGATGCTGGCCTTGATGACTATAATGTGTTTCATTACAGCAGAATGGAGAAATGCGTCGAGGTGGAATTCTGCTGCATTCACATGCCGTCTGTAGAGAAAACGGTTAAAGATTCATGTTTGATGTGTTTATTACAGCAAGCCATGAAACAAAAGATCACATGTAAACCCACAAGCTAAACTTCGCAAATGATTTGTACTCTCGCAGGCTTGCCTGGCTCTGATTTATCCTCCTCTATCTGTTCAGCCTCTCCACCTTTAATACCCATTAAACCTCTCCATCTGGATATGCAGGAGGCTGAGTTCAGTCACCGACTTATTAGCTGAGTAACTGGAGGGAGTCGAGGTCAGTCTGGAGGCTGGCAGCATCCACGCACGCACATGCAATTTCACAGCAATGCTTACACATGAGCTTATAGCGATGTGCTGCTAATTGAAGGGGTTTGCTCTGTTGACGAAAGCACTCAACTTATCGCTGATTAGGTCAGGCTGGGTGGAACCAGGAGCCGAACAGAGACTGAGAAAAACAGGCTTTGGGACGTATAAGACGGCACAAGTGGTTTGTGTTGGTTGAGAGTCCTTCCGATAAATGCTGGCAGTCTCTTGTGGCAGTGTTTACCCTTCCTGTAATTGGAGAAGAGCCCACATTAGCTACTGTAGAAGCTGTACTGAATTAACACCTGCCTCTCTGCATAAACACCTCCTTTCTGGGCTTTTGTCTGTTCATGATGTTGTTAGTTCTGTAATCAGCGAGGCCACTGGCAAATCTGTGAAACATAGAGAGCCTAGAAAAATCCTCATGGTTCAGCCACTATTTAGGAATCTAATTGTATTGATTAGGTGTTTTTAAAGCATTTTCAACTCCTGGAATTTAAGCATAGACTGGTGATTTCCTTGATGGTTGGGAAGATAATATAAAGTGATAAACTTCCTTTGAAGAAAAAAAATAATCAGGATCTAAGAAAATCAAAAGTTAATCTGGCATAGAAATAAATACACTAAAAGGAAAAGGAAATTGATGAAGTTAAGACATTTTAACCCCTTACATGTAACTGACAGGATCAAACCAATGAGTTTGTTCAGGGGAAAAAATGGTTTAATAGCCATACCTTACCTCTGACTGGTTGCATCTGTTACCTGCACACAAAACTCCACCCACTACATTTGGAGATGAGTCTACTCGTTATCCCACAAAGAGTTTAAAAGAATGTAACATATTGTTATGGCTGAAAATGCAGCTCTTCTAAAAAAAAAGATGAGACCGAGTCCCAGAAGGCGTTTCAAGTATTTAATTCAACATGTCTGGCCAGAACATGGAGGGGATAGAGATTACTCTTACCTCGCCCTACCCAACCTTTCTGACTAACAGTCTAAATAGTCTTCAGCTATCACTGTTTATCTCTCCAGCATGTCTCCTTCAATCTTCTTGTCCAGCTCCTGGAGAACTGGTTCATGCCAGTCTGATAGTAAAGCATGAAGCAGCCCATCCAGATCAGAACGTCCCGTAGACATCTTGCTGCTCTGGCGTCTGTCTCTCTGGTGATCTGACACATCTTTATCAGGAACATTATGCTGGAAGCTTGTTTTCTCTAACTTGTCATCCTGCCCCTTGATCCATTCACTAGACAGAGAGTATGTAAATATAACCTCATTACATTGGAATATTCCAGCAACAATATGCTGGCTAAGCAAAGACCTCCCCAACACGTGCACCTCAAATGATCAGACCCAGTTCAGTTGTGTTACATAGATGCTGTGTGACTATATCATGTAGCGATTATATTTCTACTCTTTTTTTTAAAAACTATTAGTGACATTAATTAGTAGTTTAATTATTAACTCATCATCTGCACCAGCATTGACCTCACACCAACAAGCTTCCATTCTCTTATAGGACTGATTGCATCAGTTTTAACTTATCTACATGATCTGTCATGTTAACATGCTGATTCTGTGGATTGAAGTGGAAGAAACTGATGCTTTTAGATGTGGCACACACAAAGTACACATTGACTGTGCCTTTGCAGATGCTCTTCTTAATTTAAGCAATTATTTGCTTATCAATACTGGAGCTGTTCATAAGCTTATAGGAACTTTGCATCTGCTATTAAACTTAAATTGAATCAAGAATAGGATTAGGGAAGGAAATCCCCTTGTGGCAAATGGTGAAGCTGTTTTAGACCAACAAATGGCAGCCACTTGCAGTTATATACAGTAAACTTTTACCTTAATCTATTCTGGATCTCCACATTAGTCCTGACCGCTTTTCATGAGTCTCAACCTTTAGCATCCCACTATTTTCCTACATTACACTTCTTGTAGGTTTTTTTTTTATATATATAAATGCGAAGAAAGTCATATTATTCAACAGGACACCCAATCTGTAAATTGAACCACTTATTTAGTTGTTTTTCCCCAACTCTCAATCAGTCCAACTTTCTTTAAATCTGGCGTACCCACCTCTATGTCTGCCTTCTCACCTTTTTGTTTCCATTATTTCCCCCGCCCCCCCCCTCTCACTCTCGCACTCCTAATCACCCCACTTTGGCCTATGTGGTGGTGGTCGCCAGGGAAACGGCTCTAGCTTGACGACCCATGTTCCGGTGGGGCCAGGGGGCCATTAGGGGCCAGTCAACGAGCCTCTCTTCCTGCCACAAGTGGTGCTGGCTGGATGGAGTGGGCCCTCGTCTCTGCTTTTGAAGGTCAATGAGGCCGCAGCCCGGCACTCTGCCACTGACTCTTTGCCCCCCAGAAAAGCACCGCAAAAATTTGGCTTTCAAGTGAAAGTTTAATTCAACCACACACTGACATGACCGTGGTCAGAAGCTCCAGGTATTGATTCATCATCCTGGTGGAAACTGTAAGTCATTGCTAAGTAGACAATTCTTAATTCAATCACCTTTCTCCAAAGATGGCTTTTATTTAATTGATTTCACATTTTATTATTTTGCTGCATGATGC
This sequence comes from Valencia hispanica, assembly GCA_963556495.2. Classification (NCBI taxonomy): domain Eukaryota; kingdom Metazoa; phylum Chordata; class Actinopteri; order Cyprinodontiformes; family Valenciidae; genus Valencia; species Valencia hispanica. The sequence goes on from OY747711.1 coordinate 37,558,227, forward strand.
ATAGATTTTATTGCACTTTATTGGTGTTTTATGTGACGGACCAGCACAAAATAGCACATTGTTCTGAAGTGGAAGGCAAAGGATAAGTGGTTTTACATAGATGTTTTTTTATTTTACAGAAAAAAAAGAGTGTGGCATACATTTTAATTAATCCTCGTTTACTTTGGTACTACAAAATAAAGTGCAGCTCTACAATCACGTTCAAAAGTCAAATAAAGTCCACCTGTGTGTGAGTTAACCTCACTATAACGACAGATGATCTGTGAAGGCCTCACAGGTTGTATTTTTTAGAGAACATAGTGTTTCCTGGCCGTCATGATGTTGTTTATTCATCAGACACGATGGAACCTCAAGTAATGGAGAAACTCACAGCAGGGTTAGATTATAAAACAATGTAGCGCCATTCAATTCATCATCCAAAGATTTGGACCAGCTTGATCCGACTGTGAGATCACCAATACATAGCCGTCCACCTAATCTGACATGCTTTGCAAGGAGAGCATTGTTCCGGGAAATGGTGAAGAAGTTCATGGTAACTGTGGAGGAGCTGCAAAGATTCACAGCTCAGGTGGGAGAATTTCAACAGAACAGGTGTTTTTTGGCGTATTCTACAAATCTGTCCTCAATGGCAGTGTTTTTTTACCCTGCTCCCCAACGCACACTGCCCTGCATGTTTTAGATGTTCCCCTGCACACCTGATTTCAATTGATGGCTGATTAACAGGCTGTTGCTGAACTGCAATCATCTGAAGCAGGAATGTTAAAGGGAACACATGCAGAGCGGTGAGCCTTGAGGACCAGGGTTGGGAAACACTGCTCTATGGAAGAGTGGCAAGAACAAAGCTGTTGTTGTAAGAAACCCACAAGAAGTGTTTGCAGTTTTCCACAAACCACATAGGGAACACAGCTAACATGTGGAAGAAGGTGGTTCGACGAGATGGGACCAGAACAAACAATAGTAATTCAGCATTTTAAGTTGGTCCATCACAGAATTAGCAACAACAACAAAAAAAGCAGTGGGTTCTGGCTAAAATTCGAAAATGTGAAAAAAAGTTAAAGGGGCATGAATACTTCTGATATCCAATCTCGCAGGGTATAGTTATGTCTAGAATATATAATTTAATAAGAGTGTGTTAGGAAACCACTGCTGTGTTTAATCACATATATAATTTATGTCTTTATTGGCTTTGTTTTTTAATTTTCTTGTTTTTTCTTGTTTTTTGTAGAGCAGTCAAATAAATACAAACAAACCAAAATTTATGTGGACTAAACAACTGAATGTGAATGAGCAGTTTACATTTCTGAATCGGCTGTATTCTTCCTTACAGCCTTCTTCTGTCAGCCTACAGGGTGGTATGCACCTGTTCCAAACAATTTTCTGGGGTTTATTTTTGCTTTAAGGGGGGGTAAATACTCCAGCAGCCACTTCTGTGCCTCCTCAGGGGGAAATGTACATAGATTACGTCCTCACTAATCCTTCTGCGACAAAAAGGCATTTTGCTTCAATACAGCAGTTGTGTAAAGGTTTCTGCAAATACACTCACTGTGACAAACACTGCTACACACACACACTCATACCCAGTCCATATGTGCACAAGGACATTGGTGCAATTAACCTTTAGCTGATTCAGTTCTTTTTCTCTGTTTAATTGAATAGAACTGGAGTGTTCCCTGAGCTATTCCCAAAACCTCCTGTGAGGGATAGAGTGTATGTATATTAGAGTGAGAGATTGATCTTTTTAAACTCAATGCTGAGTTTTCAGGAAGAGGCCATGCTCTTAGCTATATTATGAATCCCTGTTTCTCTGTGTAGATCTTGTCAAATGTGTGTATGTTTGCATCCCCGATTCCCCCTGAGTGCAGCATCCCTTCCAGCAGCTGAGTTTAGACTCTTAAGCTTCAGCGGTAGATCCCAGGTTCATCCTACAGAGAGACACTCTACTTCAGCTCAAGTCTAGCCTCTGGCACTGGCACAACGTCATCTGTCAAGAGTCGGCTTGCCTCGAGTTCTCTTTTTGTCATCCTCTTCGACGGACTGAGCCGAGTATGTGCTAAAAACATTTTGGAACCCCTACGAAAATTTGGCTTGAATCAAAAGAGTCTGCCTCGTGTTGTGCCCTGCACATGTAAATGCATATGCTCTAGTGTGTGATTACCTGTGCAATTCTTCGCTGAAGCCCAGTCTGAACTGGAGCTTAGCCATGGCTAACTGGTGAGCCATTTGTCTGAAGTACATTTTGTGGCAATTTGTGCCAGTTGATTTAAACAAGTGCCCAGCTGTCGTGGCTAAAACTGAGCACTTGTTGCGTTTGCTGGCCCGATTCCCTACGGCTTAGCTGTGCCAGCAAGCCTTGATAGGAACAAAGAGTGCTAACTGTTGACCTGTACATGTAGACAGAACAATTCAGACATACTCCATTTGTGTCAGTTGGGTCTGTAAAACTCTTCATGTACCTGTAAACTAAACAGCTACCTTTTAAAGGGTGATGTGGCAAAATAGTATGAATTGTTTGAACACTGACTCCCTTGGTCTGAGCTCATTATTTGTCAATGTATTGAGAAGGAATGTATTTAATAAATACAGTGCCCTGCAAGATAATTTGTAGTATTTTAACGGCTTTTAATCGTGATGTCCTACAACACGATCTTTTTGGTTTATTTTGGGGGATTTTATGTGAAAGGGTCAACAAAAAGTTGTGCATATCTTTGACTTGGAAGAAGAAATTACACATTGTATCAACCTATTTTTACAAGGGAAAATCTGAAAAGTGTGGCATGCATTTCTATTCAAATTCCGTTGTCTTCAGAAGGCACATTATTAATAAATTGGGTGCACCTGTGTGTGATTTAACCTCAGTAAATACGGATGTACTGTGAAGGTCTCAGAGAATTGTTACAGAATATTAGTGAACAAACATCATGAAGGCCGAGGAACACAACAAACAGGTCAAGGAGAAAGATGTGAAGTTTTGAGCAGGGTTAGGTTTTAAAAAAATATTTGAGACTTTGAACATCTCATGAGTAACCATACAGTCCTCTGTTAGACAAATGGAAATAATCCAGCAAAACTGCACACTTTACCAAAGCATGGCTGTCCACCAGAGCTGACTGAGTAAAGTGAGGATTTATCATAGAAGCAACCAAAAGCTCCATGGTGACTCTGGAGGAGCTGCAGAGATCCACATTTAAGGTGGGACAACTGATAATGCTATGCTCTATAAATTTGGCTATCATGGAAGAGTGAGAAGAAATTGATGTTTGCCACAAGCCATGCAGTAGACAAACCAAGCCTGCTCTGAACAAATGACATCAAAACTGAAATTTTTGGCCTTTAAGCAAAAAACTAAAACTAACACTGCATATCACACCGAATGCACCATGTCCATAAAAACATGTCAGGTGGCAGCATCATGCTTTGGGAATGCTTTTCCTCAAGTTCAGTGTTGTGTTGTGGGGGGTTTTCTGCTGACAGAATAGTTTTTAATAGAACTCCTCATAAACGTAAAGTATTTGTAATGGTGTTTCATTATATTTTTCTCACATAACCCCTCGTCAGTGACTTGGTTGTCCACCATGCAGAAACATATAATTAATACGTTTTTTATCTTGCTGTCTTGCTATATTCCTGCTGTTGGTGAAAGGTAAATAGACCTCTGACGATTTTTCTGAAAATAATTTATAAATAATAAATAATAAATAATAATAATAAATAATAATAATAAATATAAATAATATAAATAATTTAATCCCCCAACCGACACATTACTAGGTCAATTAGATTCCAGGTGCTACTCCCAAACTTTAATGTCTTGTCCAAATTAGCTCTCTAAGTTGAAAAACTATAATGAAAATCTTTGGCAATAGTGAATTATAAAACTGGAGGCTTCAAAAAACGTCTTCTTAAAGTAGCTGGCGGATTTGTGAAGACTGTGTTCAGCCCTCGTATCCAGTCAGCTCCAGCCGGTGATTGATTTAGGTCTCCCTACACCCAAATCCCTTGTGTTCACATGTAGTAGTTGTCTCTTTACTTAGCGTTTGTTGTAAATAGCCTACAGTTACCTGTATGAATGTGTACTAAGTGTTAAAATGTATTGTTGTGCACATGTATGTCGGCGTGTACCTTTGCACATGACTCTGCCATTGTACAGTCCTGCGTCTCCTGCTGCCTTCTCATGCTACAACATGGCTGCGATAGTTTAGAGTCATGCAGCTTTCTGTTGTGCACTACGAACTCACACAGCTCTATTAATTAGCTGTTTGATGCTGTTAATTGGGCTCCCACTGCTGCACTAATTGATAACGCCATTGCCATTGACAACATGAAACACAAACACAGACGAGTCTCTCGCAGACAGGCTATTCAAGCTCCGCAGAGTGAAAGTGGGCTGGGTAAAAACCAGGAGCAAGTGATGGATGAGCATCGGCAACAAAAGGCCTGAAAAGAAGAAGAACAGAGAGACAAAGGGAGATGAGATTGGAAAGAGGAAGGAGCAAGATGTCAGAGTTTTCATGTTTTAAAATGCAATTTCCCAGATTTATTCTACATATTGATTCCTGTTTTGATATTCAGGTATTGTGGCTAACTCTCACAAACAAACATCCATTGGATGAAAATGTAAATGCAATCTCATGTGTCAACACCTGGTAATAGCAATATCATCTTCCTGTTGCTCTGTGATCTGCATAGTGCCACACCCCTCACCTCTCTAATAACACTGTTCAGCTATTCATTGAAATGTCTGTTATCAAATATAGCATGTGGTTTTACCTGTCACTAGCTGAGATCCTGTCACTTTCAGGGTTTGGAAATCCAAAAAACAATATTATATGAAACACACATTTTAATTCATGTTGCAAAATGGGAAAGGTTGTAAGTGTCATCAATTACTGTTTGACCTCTTTGGTACTGCAATGGGATGTAATTGTCTTTTATTCTTTTACAGAAAAGTCCTGTTCTTCAAAAACCTTACTTTTACTTCTGCTGTAGAAAGATTTATTTGTTTGTTTTTAACATTAACTTGACGAGGAGGGACTGTTTTTGGACAGATGTCTGAAAGCATTTTACAGAGCATTCGTCTCAATCTGAATGGATTTTTAATAAGCACCTGTCTCTAAAATTGGTGAAATAATGGTGCTCAATTGTACCTTTATGTTTTCTGTTCATTGATCATGTTAATTGTGGGTCTATTGCTTGCTTAGGCCAGTTGAATAAGAAATATGATAGATTTTGACCTCTGATCAAAGAAAAGTCTGACTTTCGATCGTAAGTAGAATAGAAAAATTATTTCTCTTTGTCCAACCATTCACTGTCTATCCCCGCTACTTCTTACAGCGTCACAGCAGTTCTGGTTCCAATCTGCAGTGATCCTTAGACAAGAGGCGGGTAACACCCTGGACAGGTCACCAGTCCATCTCAGGGCAACTTGGAGACACACAGGACAAACAACCATGCATGTACACACTTGTACCTAAGAACAATTTCAGAGCAACCACTTCAACTAACAGTCATGTTTTTGGACTGTGGGAAGAAGCTGGAGTATCTGGGAAGAACCCATGCATGCACAGGGAGAACATACCAACTACATGCAGAAAAAACCCAGGCTGGGATTTAACCTCAGGACCCTCTTGCTGCAAGGAAACGGTGAAGGCTGTATTTAAGGTCATCCATCATAGTACAAAATGTAACCAAAATGGGTATGGATTGATGCATGGTATGGTATGAAATATCCCGTGACATCTGGTTCCTTTTGTACCAAACACAAAATGGCTGGGAGTGACTTAAGATGCAAAGATACGAAAGGATGCAACAACCACTTTCCCAGTAAAAACTTTAATCTATCTTCACATTCTGCATGATAAGTTCTCAAGGTGTATACGAACTGACACGTGGTTGGAACAGAACATCCCATAAGAGGCGCCTTCTTTTCAAACCCCAAAAACTCCCAAATGATTTGCACCCTTGTAAATACCTTTAAATCAGTGAGAATATTGGAATGAAACAAACTCAAATCGGGTACGAACTGACGCATGGTCATACCAAATCTTCCATGACAGACTGCTACATTGTATCAGAAAAAAAACTCAAGTACAAAACCATTAAACCTGCAGATGTATGAAACAACCAAGAGAACAAACAACCAGCACCCACTTTGTCATCAGACCTTGAAGTGGGAAATAACCGTTCATACAATGGGTACAATCTGACACACTCATTGGTTGGTGCAGATTGACACATGGTTGGTATTAAAACATCCCCTGGCAAATAAATCGTTTTTGTACCTGAATTATTTTTGTATTGAAAGGACTAAAACTGCTAAAGTATTAAATGGCAGAAGGGCTAATCAACCAGGACCAGTTCTTCCTTGACAACTGTCACAGAGTGTTTGTAATAGACTGTCAGACCCATCAAGATTTCACAGTCTGGTTTTATAAATCAAAGCGATAACGCCAGAGTTTTCTAAATTCCTGTAATTGTAATAAAATGGTCACAATGCTCCATGCGCTAGAGTATTCCTTTATTTACTTTACTCTATGGAAGGCCATGATTTCACATATGAAAAACATAAAACTCTTCCACCTAGTAATTAAGCAACACTGTTTATCCAGTTTTAGAAAAGATAAAGGGAAAAGGGCAGGTGATAGGAAAACGCAAAGGGTTAGGAAACATGGTTTAAATTTGACCCACACTGTTTGAAAACTCATATTTTGTAGCCTACTGTGGGAAAACCTACCTAATTTTCCAGACATAATGTAAGAATAAAAGAAACATTACTGAATGGCTAGCTGGTTTTCATGAAGTTTATTACGCCACTCACTAACTTGTACAAATGAAAATGATCATGTTTTCCTTTTGATTTTATGACTTTCATTAGGAAGAGACTTGTTTGAGACCATAAACCTAGAAGTATAAAGGTTATTTTGGGGCCATAAATAGGATTTTCAGAGTCTACTTCACAATCAGTGAGTATTTGTTGTAACTGCTCCTCATGTCTGCTGTAAATGTTGCTTTGAGGTATTTTTACACTGGCCTAAATTTTCAGACCCAAAGCTACGATCACATTTTGTGCACAACAAAATAGCCTCTTTTTGAGTTGTAGACTCACAGTCTTCTTCCCCTTTTGTACTTGTTTTCTTTCCTGCCTCTATACAAGTTTGAGTGTACTTGTGCACATATCCAAGCGCTTGCATCTACCGGTGAGAAGAGCAGTACCTTTAATGGTAGCAGTAGTGGCAAATTACAGACCAAGGCACACTATTACAATTATCCATATCTTTCAGGACAGGTGGACACACACCTGTTACCCACCTTATAGTAGTCAGTGCAAGACTCCTGTCGGTGCACAGACATATGTGCATGGACACACACACAATCTTTGAGTGAGCTTTTTCCAACCATTTTCTGAAGAAAGTACTCTCACTCTTAAGCTGGTATATGGCCTTCCTACTCTCTTGCTATTATATGTCTTTCCATTAGAGGCAATTACCTTTCAGACTACAGCGCTACGTCCAACATTCTCACACTGTTCTATCACTTATGGTCAAAGAGCTGCCTTTCTCGTGTCAAGTATGCATTGTGCACAAAGGAAAAACAAGTTACATGATACTTCTGGCAAAAGTGTATTATATATTATCCTATTTTATCACAAAAATGTCCTATCATATAGTAAACGTTTAAAAATCTTAATGAAGTTTTAATTCAATTTAAGCAATTCCCTATTTAAATCAATCTAACTCATAACTCCTGAGAGACTCATAAACTAGCTGTGACCTGACAAAATGGCGTCTGAAAACATGAAAGACGACTTCCTGTATTTGGCCCCAGTGGCCAATTGTGACCTGCTGCAATACATCAAACAGAGCTCAATAGGAAATGTCCCTGTGGAGACAATAACAACCTCAATGACTTTGATTTACCCAGAGACCCCATGGTCCAAACACTGCACGCAGGGCTGTGTACTGAGGCTAGAAGGTGTCCAAAAACTGCCAGAACCGGATGGAGGCTTTTATCATGAACTTCAGTCACTGCCCAAACTTCCTGCCAGGTGAGGGAATAGGTTTCCTTTTTCAGCAGGCCTGTGTGCTTGCCTGCATAGGCAATGTATTAGTTATGGATTGCTTTACCATTAGATCAAATTGGTGAGTGTTTATTGTTTTCATATTCTTTAGTCCATTTGTGAAAATCAGTACAATCTTTTAATAGTAATTTTTTCCCAGTTATTTAAAGTATTAAAAACCCTTTGCTACACTGCTGTCTGTGAGACTTATCTAAGTTAATGTTAAGAAAAGGATCTGTTGTAACAAAAAAAAATATTAATTTTCATAGTAACATTTGGATTTTCTACTGCAGCTCACATTTTTTATTAATAGACTGGATACACAGTTGAAATCAGACATTTTAGTTTACTTTATAAAACAAAACTTTTTCCTATTTCAGGTCAATTAGGATTTCCAAAATTATATATATTTTTTGCAATATACCAATTGAATGGGAGATATTTTTTATTTGTATTTTTCTTCTTTAAATTCAGAAGTTTTGATACATTTTCTTAGTATTTGGTAGAATTCCCTTTAAAAGAGTATCACTTGGATCAAACATTTGGATGTCCTTCCACATCTTCCAATAGTTTGCTGGAGATTCATCCCATTCCTTCTGAAAGAACTAGATTAATTGAGTCTGGGCGGTAGGCCCCGTTTCAGTTCTTTAAACACATTTTTGACAGAAGTGAGATTGAGACTGTATGACGGCGCTTGAAGGCGTCAGCTTTGTTGTCCTTAAGCTATTTTGTAACTAATTAGACAGTATGTTAAGGGTAATTGTTCAAATTTTCTGGTTGATGTCTTGAGATGTTGCTTCAGTATCTCCATATATTGATGCCCCGCCATGATAAAATGTTGCAAATTGATTTTTAAGTGGATATTTTAATGGTAAAGCATTTTGTGGGTTTTGACCTGTGAAGGATGCTATATAGGGTTGGGCAATGTGGCCTCAAATCTATATTGCGATATAATCTGAAGCATGTGCCATAACGATATTTATTGTGATATACTCTTTTCTTCTGTTTATATACAGTATGTCAAAATAACTGTTTTTGAACATTTTCATATTCCACATACACTGCATCAGAACAACTTCAAAAAAGTATAGAATGCCATTTAAAGAACATTCATTGTGCAAAATGCATGTAAAAATATTCAAATATTCCCAAAATTTCAATAAAGATGAAGATATTTTAAATTAAATAAAAGGTTAATTTTAGGAAAACACAAAGTTTAAAATTGCTTAAACTGAAGTGCAAAATGTAAAAAGAGAAATGACATTTCTTCCTGCTTTCCTGATTTGTTTATAAATTTAATATAGCACAAAAATAAAACTACATCTATTTGAAATAGAAATGCTTCAAGTTCTACAGGTTTCTTTTTCATTAAATAGAAAACAACAAATTTTAAACCTGCAATATGTCGAGTAAATACAAACACTGAACATCACTATTTATCCTCCTTGCGTACCTGGTACAAAGTACCTAGGCACAGCTTGATGACATAATCAAAATGCGCAAGCGCGGTACGCCGGTTATAGTCAAAATCCTTAACGTTGGCTAAATTTATATCATTTCTACCTTGTACCATTTGTATTGCCCATTACCTTTTTCCTCCAAATGTAAACAATGGTCATTATGACCAAATACTTGATTTGGCTGTAAAGTTTATTCCCAGTTCCAGTTAGGGAATTCCTTCCAAGGGAGACTGAATCAAGCATTAGATAAAAGCGTGGAGTGGGAATGGAGGTTTTTGTGGATAGGACCAGTTTCCCACAGATGCTGTCAGACAGCCATTAAACAACGCTGGTGTGTTTGTAGGCTGGAAACTTTTTGTCATGTTCTTCATATCAGTTTTGAGCAGCATTTGTGGAAAAAGACAGCAGGATGCTGATTTTGTTGGCCACCAAAACTTAGAGTTTGACAAAATATAACAACATTTTAACTGAATGTAATTTAAAGCTGATCATACAGCTTATGTTGAATATGTGATGTTCTTAGTTTATATTTACAGTATTTTCACTTGTTTATTTCTACAGCACTAATTCACAACAATTTTTTTATCTCAAGACAATTGAAAGGACAAGCAGGTTTATTACAATTACATTATCATATCAACCCGATTTCTCACATTACGTTCCAGTCATACAGATATAGCATCCAAAACATTATCTATGCAAGAAACCCCAGCATATTCTTCTGAGTCAATGACATTCAGTTTAACACATGAACACATTATAAACATATAATATCAAGAAAACATAGAATACTTTTCAATTTAAAAATTAATCTTTGCACAAAATATAAAAAAGAGAAAAAGGTCCATATTGGCTCAGCTTAACGTTAAATTAGATCGAGACAATATTCTCAATTTCTCACTAATCACATCTAGTCCGATAAGCCTTCATTTTTTTTAGCTTAAATTGTGATGTAAACATGAAGGTTTGGAACTGTAATTACCTTCTCCTAATGTACAGCTAATGTTTTCCTCGCCGTATTGCGTGTTCCTCCTAAAAACCAAAAAGCAGTGTGTCTTCTGCAGTGCAGAGAACAGATTTGCATATCTGCCATGCCTCCCAACAGGCAGAGAAGTGCTATCCTGACAGCCCTAATGAACTAGCCATTTAAGTGGTCAAATTATACACTCATCCCTTTTCATCGTCTGATATTCCTGCTTTGTACAGGTGATGGAAAGGCAACTTTCCCATTCACTCCCCTTTAGAAACACCAACCTCGCCTAATCCCTGCTTCCCTCTCATTCTCTTCCCTTCTCCCCAATGTCTCTACCATGACATGGGTGAAAAGTGTGAGCATTCATCGAATCGAAGAGAGAGAGAGCGAGGCAGAAGGGAAAAGGCAGTGCTCCGAGGCCCTTTGTGGAGAGAAATCATGTTGGAATACAGAGCGGGGGCAAGAGAGCGGGAGAGAGGGAGGCTGTCACAGACCTCAATGGCAGCATTATGTAAATGGCTGACATCCCCTGATGTAAAGCTGAATAGAGACACATTAATGTCTTGTGTATATTTAAAAAGCCTGGGCCCAACTTCTCAGGATTGCGAGCGGCAGATCCCGTAATCATGTTGACGAAGTAATGGCAGAGAATTAGTTGTCCATTAAAAGTGTATTATGCACCACGCTGGCACATGAAATTACTCTCAAATAGTGGAATGGCTGAGGGGGAGTGACGAGAGCGAGCAAGATAGAAGTGGAGGGGAGTGGGAGGAGGACGTTGATGGATGGTCCGTGCTTGTCTGCGTGCGTGCCCGGTGGAAGCGCGGGCACGTTCAGGCGAGTCTGCGTGTATGAGTTCTCCTGCTCTGACTCGATGGAAGCAGGTGATTGACATCTTTAGACTTTGGGAAATCAAAGCAGTGTGAGAGTGTGTGGATGGGTGCACAGCAGGACCTGAAAGATTCTAATGAGGTTATAGAGGGCTGGGTGTCAAATACACACAAGCTCACACTCGCATTAACATATGCACAGCGAGCTCCGCACAAAAATATAAGATTTGTGACAAGTTAACCATACGAGAGAAGCGCTTGAAAAAGGATGATGAGATAAAAGAAAACTAATTAGGGAATAGATTAATGTTCATTGTTTACCTGCTCGCCTTTTGTTGCTCTCATGAACCAGAACTGACGATAAATGAAGTGATAAGAAGATGCATATTTGGAGGCATACAGAAACTGGCACGACACACAGTAGGCTCGTAGCAATAAATCCAGCTCACAAGACGACACGACACACGATGTTGGGTTCACCAGATGAACACGAGACGAGATTTTGCGCTATGTCATATTTTGAAGAATGTTCCAGAGTAGGTTTGACTGGTCAACATATTTAGGTGATTCCGATGCCCAAATAATACTAAAAATATATTTTATTTTGTGTTTTCACAAAGAGAATTTTACAAATATCATAAACCTCAAACCGTGTTTTCAGAAGTGACCGAATGACTTTTCATTTTCAAAACAATAGATCATCAAATGGCTTCCATACTCATTGAAAAACTGACCTTTAGTTGTAGGTAATGTCAGAACTATTGTACTGTCACATGCCCCACAATGTATCCTCTGAGTCCTGGTAAAATGGTCTGATCAAATTTTAAAGATTACAAGAAAGTCAGACTGGAAGGAAAATCTAACAGATGAAGAAAAAACAAGAGAACAGTGTACCGAGAGATTGCATTGTGAAATCAGTTGTATTTGAAAACCCCCCACTCAAAAGCTCAGAACATTGAAGAAACGCTTCATAGTTGTGTCCAAATGTGGAATAGTAAGCTAGACAAAATAATAGCTTCAGTTCTAGATTGTAATATGGCTATTTAAAAAGTTCATGTTGTACTTCTCATGTAAATTTTAATATGTGTTCAGCACACTGATAAAAGCCTTGTTTATTAGAGTAAATGTGGCGCAGTTGGTAGGACTGTTGCTTTGCAGCAAGAAGGCCTGGGTTCGAATCCCTCCCACAGTCCAAAACTATGACTGTCTCTCTAAGTCGCCCTTAGGTATGAGTGTGTGCGTGCATGGTTGTACTGTATGTCTGTGTGTTGCCCTGTGATGGACTGGTGACCCTGCCTCTTACCCCATGACTGCTGGAGATAGGCACCAGCAACCCTGCATAGGATGGACGGGTACAGATGATGGATGTTTGCATTGAAGATTGTTAAAAATATTTAACAATTTAGGTTAACACTGACAGGAAAACTTTAAAGCACTTATGCCTCATGTTACTAGCTCTGCCATACTGCATCAGAAACAGAGGCCCATGCAGAACGAGGAGCAATTGTTTTTGCTTAGAATACAGGACAAATCTTTTTTTCAAAAAATGTCATGCACTTCAAGATACAACCTGAAAGTATCACAAAATCAAAATGTGTAGTTTGAGTTGCATATGAGGAATGCACTTGGTCTTAATTTTTTTTCTGCTAGCAGTTGTTGAATACAGGCCTATGTTTCTCTGAAGCTACGTCTGCTGTTTAAAATGAGACCTACAGTGAATGTAATGTGCCGGAAGTCACATTATGAAGGCAATTTGTTGATGCCGGAGCTGGCTTGAGAAAGGACCAATGTGAAAGTAAACACTAGCTCTCACTGTGCTTAAAAGTTGTTCCCATCTTGTCTGCCAGTCTGTTTAGCTTTCTTTTTTCTACTCAGTGCCTAATATGCTGTCGCACAAACAATTTAAAAAGTGATGGAGGCTTCTTCTACTTCTTCTGCATGTTCATAACCGAATGTTGGCGGCCAGCTAATAAGCATTGTGTATTATTGACTGTTAAGTGTTGTAGTCAACTCACCATCTCTCGAGTCCAAGTTACACTTGAGTCCTTAGTGTTTGAGTCCAAGTGCAAGTCCAAGTCAAGTTGTTGTTTCTACAGGCCGAGTCCAAGTCCTAAAAACAATCTTACAGTGCAAGTCACCTCATTATCACTGGGGAAGAAGAGTCTAAAATAAGAGAGCATCTTGTGGATTTTAAGACTTGAATAATGGCAGCTCCATCACTGCTCTGGAAACAGAGCAGGGCAGCTCAAAAACTCTTTCCTTTTTCACTTCAAAATAAAAGTCTCAAACATACATAAATAGTTCTAAGCTCAAAGCACACTTTCACATATGGGGCACTGTCAATATCACAGAGTGTGGTGTTTTAATACCACATATATATTTGTCGTTACACCCTATCACACAGTATAGCTAAAGAAAAAAGCCCTGCTGTACATGTACAGGTAGAGTCAGTTATCTCTGCTGTCATCTTTGAGTCACGGTCTTCAAAGTCGGCTGTCATCTCCGTCAGACTGCAGCGTCCCTTTTGTCAGGCGTCATGTGTGGTTTCTGCAGACCGTAGTGTGAGGAACTCTACAAGTTGGAGGTTCTTCCAGCACCAGATTCTTCTACATTTTCTGAACTTGTCAAACAACACGAATATCACTTTTCTATTAGCTCTTCCTAGTGGCTTTATTCAGAAGCTCATGTCACAGACACAGAGGTTTTAGCTTTTTAGATGCCAGCCAAATGCAGTGAAGTTAAAATAAACATCTAAGTGATGGTTTGGCGGCCCGCCTCCGTATCTCCTCCCATCTTTCTTTTCTCCTCCATTCTTCTCTCGTGTCTGAGGCGATAGAAATGTAATTCAGATGTCAAAACGCCCCATCTCGCCCTCTCCCCCATCTCTCTGTCTTACTCTGTCCTTTTCTAGTCCGTCGTTCCCATTGTTCTCGTGGCTGCTCCTTTATCGAGCGAGACATCGCCGAGAGGGGGGAAGAAAAGGAAAAGATGACATGCTTTCTCAGCCCGTAGCGGCGTGTCCCCGGCTAGAGTGGCTTTTCATTTGAGCGATACAGGAGTGACAGCTTCCACTGTAGAGGGAACACCCCTGCGCCATAATGAGACTGACTGGGCTGCCAAAGACGTGTCTGTCTGCCTGTCAGTCAAAGCTGTCCATCAGCTCCCTCTGACACAAACCTGTCTTTCTGTGTACACTGTACCTCTATATGGCCTTTTGTCTGTCCTGCTCCTGGCCTAGAACAAGACAACTTGTTCTTTCATGCTGTTTCTACATACAATTGACTGTATTGCAAGCATTGCAATCTAAATCAATAGAAATTTTTGCTCTTTCTCTGATGTAAAGTTGTCCTCCATCTGCCTCTTAAGGTTTCTCCTTACTGAGCCTACATTATCTCTTCCTTTTTTTCCCAATATTACAATATTTACAGTATCCACTGCAACAACATTTGGCTTTAAAAATTCACTTTGTCCACAAAGGCTAGTTTGGACTCCACCAGCGCTGACTCTGGTCTCCAATCTTGTTTGTGGTGGTCATGGACAGGATAGCAAGGCCTGAATATAGAGGAGGGTGTTCTGTTTGGGATCATTGGGCTTGTGATGTTTGCTTTATCAGAAGATGTGGTTGGTGTCTTCAACCCAGGATCAATCCACTGCATTAGAAGGGTTTGCAGCACAGAGTGAAGTTGTCAGCTCTTCTAACTCTGAGGCCATAGTTTTGAACCAGAATAAGATGGTTTGCTCCCCTTAGGTCGGGGAGTATTCTCTTCCTCAAACAGAAGAGTCTTTTGTTCTTGACATATGGGAGGATAGAGCTGAATGTGGATAGATGGACTGAGGCCTCATCTACAGTACTGCTACCACAGTTCTGGTCTATTGTTGTAAAGAAAGAGCTGAGCCATGTTATGGCTAAAAAATAGCTTCTTCTTAAACAAAGATGAAACCGAGTCCCTCTGTCATTTTTAGTAATTAATAAGCATGATGGCCAAAATGAAGGAACAGAGTGGACCCAAAACAGTTCTATACTCACATTCCTACCCAACCCTTTTGTTGCAAACCCTTAAAGCTACATTGTGTAAGAACGTCTCCCATCTAGTGGTGAAACAACCAACTGAATATTACTTCCTAGCCCCACCTCCCACCCCCCCATTTCGAGTGCGTTTTAACTCCTACGGTGGACGTTTCATGCCAAGGTTAACATGGCTTCCAGTACTACGACTTCGTCCAGTGTTCCTTCCAGTGAGGAGGTTACTTTAGGAAATTACATCGCATTTAGTTATATAGTCAGACGTCTGCCGCGTCGCGAGTAGACATTCTCCCTCTGGAATTCGTCACGGTGCGACTGGGTGTAGTCAAAGCGCGAAAGGAGGAGCTAGAATTTCCAGTAATGTCCCTCGTTGGCGAATGTATTTCAAAGATGGAGGCTCAACATGGATTCAGCCTTTCGCGTGACTCGCGCGTATCTATTCTGAATAGCAGATTCTACATTTACAACAATACTTTCATTAGTAGGTGGAAGTAATTACACATGAATGAGCACATATTTTTGAAAGAAAAAAGGTTTTTTTGCCAAGAATTAACTAAAAAAAACACAATGTAGCTTTAAATAGTATTTAGCAATCAATGTTTATCTTCTAACATCATGAGCTCAGTTTCCAGGTCCGCTCCTGGAGAGTCAGTCAGCACCCGATCTGATAAGAGTGACAGTCTCAATGAGAAGTAGTGTAGAGATCTTCTGGCTGACGCCTGTTTAGTCACTCTGATACATTGTTATCTAAAACATTACACAAAGCAGGCTTTGTTTCTCCTAACATGACCTACTACTCTAGATGCACAGACTAAGGTTGGGAAAAATAAATAAAATCATAATTACATTTAAATATTCCTTAACAGCCACAAAGCAAATCTCTTGGTTTACCATTCCGTTTACTTTCCAACCTCCCACCTTTTGTCAGGACATGTGGATCATGACTAAAAGGAGATCTAAGACACAAGCAGTTGAAATTACAGTAACTTCTTCCATCCTGTGGCTGAGGTCACTGGGTTCCATTCTCTGGGAGGAGCTCAGAGTAGACCCACTGAGGAGTCAGATAAGGTGGTTTCGGGGAGAGAACGCCCCATGGTGACTTCCTTCTCTCACTCGGAGAAAACCCCAGGGCAGATCCACAGCTTGCTGGTAGAACTTTTTATCCATTCTAACCTGGGAACATGTTAGGATAGCTAGGAGAGAGTTGCTGGGAAGAGCAATTTCTGAGTTTCACCTGGAATCCTAACTTGAACTGTAGTAGCTCTCTGAAAGTGAAAGTAGATCAATAAGTAAGTGTTTTATTGCAAGAAAGAACATTAAATGTCTGATTCACTCGTCTTTTAATTTTTTTTTGCTGTTGTCTCTATTTGGAATGAATGCCTTAAGAGTCATGTTCTGTGGAAAAAATGCTCTGGGGCTTATCTATCAGGAGGTTGCAGTTTGTAGGAGGAGTGGGTGTGGGGAAACAGCAGAATTACAGGTCTTACTCAATAATATTCATTATATGCAAATGTCTCACCTGTGATTGGCTAACAGCAATGCGACTCTTATGCTGCCTTCAAACAAATAACTAACTTAACTTACTTCACTGGTGGTGTTCCAGGACAAGTTCTAACAATTTCTTTCTCAGGTCCTCTTTCTCTGGTAAAAATTGCCACGCTGATGTCTATGTCCACAAATAACCCATGTTCTGCCATTTTGTGGAGATGCTAACGCTTAGCTTCCACCAGCCTAGATGTTCTCTACCCTTTCTGGCCCCCAGCTTCCTGTGGGCAAGCCATGGTGGGCGTGGGCAAAATACACTTCTACATAGATAACATGGCTTTTTCTGACTTGCTCGTTTTTGCCATCTATTTCCTTTCTGTGGCTAGTGCAGGCAATGGGGGTGGGACAACAGCATGACGTGCAGCAAAGATGTCCTACTCAGAGTGAAGGATCGTATTTCAAAGAGCTTGAGTTGTTTCTCAGTAAATGAGACCTTTAAAGAAATATATCAAAAAATGAAAAACTACATGAGAACTCCAACTCCAAGTTAAGAAGGCTAAGCTCTAAAGGGTAGAAGACACCTATGTAAGATCATGCAAATTCTTAATAAATAACTTCAAGTCAAAAACACAAATGAAATGAATTTTTAAACAACTTAACTTTGATAAAAATGTATTTCTTACTTTAGCTACGTTGGACTATGCTGTGTAGGAGCTGTTTGTTTTGACATTATACAAAGCATTGATCTGTTGATGTACTGTATTTTATAAACAACACTTTACTACCATGAAGGTGAGAGAGTTTTCACTTTTAAGGTAAAACAAATACAAAGTAAGTCAGAACTAGTCAGTCACAGCAGTCTAGGATTAACAGTAACCAACTGGGGTTCCTCTAGGGGAGGCCATAGGAGCACAAAAGCATAAATGAAAAGAGAGATAACCTTTGGGAAGTCAGGCCTCTCCCACTCATTGCCTTCCTCTAGCCCTGCCTCCTCTTAAAATAAGAAATGCCTTCTGCAGCAGGTAGGACTTTCCTAACTCTCATGTAACCACTCTAGGCCCACATTTCTCTGCTTCTCCAGGCTTTTAAGATCTCCTCATCTGCCTGTTGGTTTCTATCTGTCCGTCATCTTTATTGTGTGCAAGCTTTCTTTTGAAAATAAATGTAGACACACAAACTCAGACTTAATTGTCCTGATCTTTGAAATATTGCAAGTGAGCTGCAGAAAAGACATGACCCCCACTGTATGTGTCTGTGTTTTTGGGAGGCCAAGCATGAGAGGAAAGAGGTCAGAAAAAGAAAAAGAGCTTTCTTTTCTTCTGTATCTTATTTGACTTGCACCGAGGAAGAGCACAACAAAAAGAGGGGATCCCAAACTTTTTGTCTGCTCTTCCCTCCTGTCTCCCACCGCTCCTCACGCTTGTCCCCTCACCTACTTATAGGATCTTGTTAAATGGGCAACAAACAACATATAGGGTGAAGAGACAGAAGGACCATAGTGTGTGTTTGTTTGTCCAACAGAGAGGGACAAAGAAGCAAGGAGTTAGGACCACCTAAGTGCCACCCCCTCAGCATGTCTCTCCTCTTTTCCCCTTTCTCCCTGCCTTTTTGGCAGGAGGTCACCATTCAAGCCCAGAGCAGTGACAAAGATGTCCAGTATATAGAGCGGAGAAAAGAAGCCAGAGTCTCAGAGACAGTCTGGCTGTCTTGCTTTAACCTTGGTGCTTGTATGAAAGTTGCAGATAACACAAAATTTCTGGAGCTAAACAAGCTCCAGCATCAGAGTACAGTATATTTCCAAGGTGAAGGTTCTAATGTTGAATAAATACATGTATAAAAAGAGAACAAAATCACAGAAAAGAAATCTTTATCCTGTGATTTCTCAGTCATATGTTGCAATAAAGTTCACTTGCTGTATTTCTGTGTAATTAAGTAGATTTCTGTCCACATAAATTGGATTACCAATATGGAAATCACTTTGTGGAAATCTGTCATTTAAATCTAAGTGATCCGATGAGGTCGCTGTATCAATAAATACTGACAAATAATTTACCCAAACATGTAGGCTAGAGGAATTTTCATGGCTCAGTCACAAACCAATTTAACCCTTCTTTTTTTGGTTTGTTCTTTTTTAACATGGACAGGAGGAGCCAGAAGAGCAAATAGATTTTAACAATTAGTTAGAATTGAGCAAATTTAGTTAAATACATCTTCCAAGAAGATTTGGGAATATTTATTTGAATCTGTTTACCTCTTTCTACTCAAACATATTGATTAAAATCTAGTGGAATAAAATATGAGGACCTTCTTATTCATGTTTTATTAACAATTATTTGTTTTATCAGTGTCAGATAGAACAAATGTTTCTGTACCTTTGAAATGATACAAGCCTCTTGACGTCTTCCAGCTAGCCAGCATTATGTCACATCAATCTATGATATTTTTTCACATGTCTGCAGAGGTCTTAACTTGAGGCAGATAAAACCCTGTCAGTATTTGCTGGTACCACTACCTCCACTGTTGCACAGCTTCCTCAAACAAACCAGCTCGCAACAAACATCTATCAGCATAAAAAGCCACCAATGCCTTGATACAGCAATCAGAAAGTGCAGAAAATAGGATATATGACTTTTGATTTTTAAGAGTTCTCAAGTTTATCCCATAAAATTTAATTAAATTGCTTCTTAAATGTTTGCTGGGAATATATATATATTTGTTTGTTATGCAAGAAAGGATTTTAGCAGTTCATTCTTCTCAGCTCTGTCAATTTATTGACAATATGCATGGTTAAGTAATTTTACTGCTTTTGGTGAGAACTAAAATATAACTTAAGTAAGTTTGGATATTTTATAGCAATGTTTAGACAACCATAGCAGTTGTTAATGGTTACTGAAGAATCCCGCTTATTTATTTATCTATTTATCTACTTTATTTATTTATCAAAACCATGCCAAATTTCTTCATTCATTCAAAAATGTGTAGACCCCAGGGGCCAGATTCACATTAATTTGATGTTGTTGTTTTTTGCTTAATTCCTGACCCTAAGTGTAGCTAAGTTGTAGCTATGCATTAAACTTAATTTTGTATTATGTATTGGAACCTATATTTTAACTCAAAATTGTACTTTAATGCATTCCATAAAGGGGGTTTGAGTATACCTAAGAAATTTCAACTTTAAGAAATTTTTCACTAGAAGCAAAAATCTACAAGCTGGTTTTTTAGGTTGCTTCTTATGTTTTGATTATTTGTCTAGATCATTTGCTGTAGTTAGTAGTTATCCAACAAGCAGCTTGAAAATAACTGATGCAAATCAAACCAGATCTGCTTGTTTTATCCCCCCAGCTGACAGTCATTTTGCTCCTTTTTCTGTCACTTGTTTTCATTCTTGGAGGCTTGTTTTCATTCTCGGTTTCTCAGAACAAGTCTGAGTTTGGCCACACGGAGCGTTACGTGTACACTAAAGAGAAAGAGAGGGAGACGGAGAGGAAAAGAAGGGCCTGTGTCCCATTAATCTGCCACATATGGTGGATCTGCAAATGACAGATCCCTAATGGTAAACATTGACGGATAGCGTTTGCTTGTTTCTATTGGTGAGCTGGATAGGTACACTTGTGATAAGTGCTCCATTGCCGAGGAGAGACATGGTGTAAATGGGGCAGGAGAATACCACTAATAAAGCCCCCCACCCACGCACCTCTGCTCCTCAAGCTAGACCTTTTGTCCCACCTGCTATTCTGCTGCTGCGAAATTAGGTTGCACCCCCTCCCCTCTCTCATTCCTCCTTTCTTTATCCACCTCTTTTTCTTTTGGGTGAACGACCATGTGAAGAGGTTCATTACCGCCGTGGCTAGATGCACTCAGGTATGGCTGGGTCTGTTCCCACTATAGACCCAGAGCTCTCTCTGTGTCTGGCCCCTCTGGCTCCCTGGAAAAGGGAAACATGGCACACAAAGGTCCTGTTAGCACTTCCTATGAAATCAGCAGTTTTCTCCAGAGGTAGAACGTTCCAATTACCTAACACTTGGTGGATGCTGCTCCGCAACACACAACACAGGCCCCCTTGCTTCAGCATGTGTGTGAGTGTCTTAGTCCTCACCATCATGGTATTCTTAAAGGCTAGGTGGCTAATTAGCAGTGAAGACACTCTCCTCCTCCCTTTTCTTCCTCCTATCCTTGTCCTTTTCTGCTCCTCATCTTCTTGCTTCAAGTAAGTGCATTTTATTTACCATTCTTTCCCAACCACGATGAACTCAGCTTCCTCTTATGCTCTGCTTTCACGCCATACACTATACCAGTGGCCCTTCCAGGAGTGAGCTGGTCAGAGGGGACCTGAGAAGGGCCCTTTAAGGATGGAGGATGCTATGTGGAGATCAGGGGTGCAGTATCCCAGGGTGAATAGCTGCCATCCATCATGTTACAAGCTTGTTAGACAGCCTCACTGAGCACATATAGACTCTTAGGAGAGGGGTATTCCACCTAAGACATCAGAAACCTCAAGTAAATTTCATGAGGAAACATACAGTTTAAAATGTGGTTATCATGTTACTGTATAAAACATGCGAATCAAACTAAGCAAGCGTTAAAGCTGGCAAATATACAATAGCAAATGTTTAACATTTGGTGAACTGATGTTTGATTTTGCTATGTTAAATGCTAAGATCACCAGCATATGGCATATGCTAATACCCCTTTTTCTTTTTTTTCTTTTTTTTTTTTACATTTTGCAACATCACAACGACATGCATCAATGAGTTTTATAGAAAAGACCATTGAGGTGAGGTCAAGGGGGAATGGTGTGAGGTCTTCACATCTTTTTACTAATCAAATTCTGAAAAGTGCGCCATGCATTTCTATTTAACCCCCGAGTCAATACTTTGTAGAACCACCTTTCAGTCCAGTTACAGCTGTAAGTACAGTTTGTGGGGTATGTCTCTATACTTGTTAGCCCATTTTTCTTTAAACTCAGGCAGATTGGATGGACAAGGATAGATTTTTAAGTTGTCCAATATATTTTAACATTTTAGGGGTAGACTTTGACTGGGCCATTCTAACACCTGAAAATGCATTGATCTATAACCGTTCAACTGTAGCTGTCCCACTGGAAGGTAAACTACTGTCCTGGTCTTAAGTCTTTTGACGCCTCTGAAAGTTTTTCCTCCAGAACTGTCCCGTATTTAGCTCTATCCAACTTCCCATTAAGTCTGGCCAGCTTCCCTGTCCCTGATGAAGAAAAGTGTCTCACCAGCATGATGCTGCCACCATCATGCTTCACTGCAATAGTTCTTCAGGGTGATGTGCAATGTTCCTTACACTTACAGTTTTTGCATGGCCAGAAAGTTCTATTTTGGTATCTTTGAGAGCACCTTCTTTCACATGTTAGCTGGGTCATCTACATAGAAGTAGTCTATGTGGAGTAGATCAAGTTTAATGCCATATCAGCAACAATGGGTGATACCAAACAAACAAACAAACAAACAAACAAACAAATAAATTAGATTAAAATATAAAAAATGTATATGGCATTAAAAATCCACTTTATTAAAAACATTTTCCAAACTAACTTCACTACCATTGTCCCCTACATGACTCATGGCAGACCTTAAACAGGATATTTTATGTCTTGTTAGCAGATTGTCCCACCTGAGGGGTGGATCTCTGCAGCTCCTCCACAGTTACCATGGGCCTCTTGGCTGCTGTTCTGGTTAGAACTCCCCCGGTCTGGCCTATCAGTTCAGGTGGATGTGTAGTTGTACCATTCTCTTTCCATTATCAGATGATGGATGAACATTTATTGGTTATTTAAACTTCTTCACAACTTCATTCCTGGCCTGCCTGGTATGATTCTTGGTTTCCATGATGCTGTCATTCTCTAATGTTCTTTGAGAAACCTTTAAGGCCTGTAACAAATGGTTTTATTTATGCTGAGAGTAAATAGGAAAAGGTGGCCTCTACTAACTAATTAACTATAACTGCCTTTAAAACTTACTTTTAAAGGAAGTTGGTTGCACTTGTGGTTATTTATGGAGTTTCAGAGTGAAGAAAGCTAAATACAAATAACTGCCTTTTGAGATTTTTTACTTACAAAAATGTGAAACAACTCAAATTTCTCTTCTAATTCCCAATGTTATGCTGTTTTGTGTTGGCCTGTCACATGAAATCCAAATAAAACACATTGTAGCTTGTAGTTGTAATGTAATAAATTATGAATGAACTCTGAGGGCATGAATAGTTGTAAGGCACTGCATTTCTTACTGCGGTTCGGTTTCTTAGTGGAAGTATTTAGCCAAACATAACCAGGAAGCCCATACAGTGAGAACCTGGGTGGTCTTAAACATCACCATCATGAGAGTTAAGTGCAGTGAAAGCAAAGCATAAGTGAATCAGGAAGAGGGGATAAGAGCGTCTCCTCAGTACAAAAAGACAGGTGTGGAGAGGAGGGGGTCTGCAGAGATGGAGGAAGGGGCAGTAGATAAGAGGGTGTAGGGGACACGGGCAGATATTTCCTGTATATGTTCAAATAAAGAGGACACAATTTATTATGCCAACTACACACTTCATGAGATTTACCCAACTTTGTTTTATAAATTAAGCTTTAATAATATGGGTGTGTCCTTACCTTAACCTACAATAAACCATGTTGTTTGCTTAAAGTCTAAGAAAAGTTTATGCATGAATTCTTTTAGCACTAACAACTTATATTACTTAAATTGGAATTAAACAATTTCCTTCAGGTTTCTTACTGACTTCCTTTTTTCAGCGTGTTAGGTTTGCACAGGGGGGAAAAAGAAACAAAAAAAACAACTTAATATGCACATGTTGAGTGAAAACAAAAAAAACGTGTTCAAAATAGGGACATTTTTAAACTAATGGTGGTTTAAAGTTTAAAGTGTTTTTTTTCTTGATTTTTATTTGTCTCTTCACGATATGTTATTGACTCAATAACACTGGTTCATACAGAAAATAGAAATATTTATGCAGAAAATACTCTTTAATTCAAGCTTTACTCAGTAATGTCCCTAAATCCTATTTAGAATGCACTGATTTTTAAAGGAAAGTGTTAAAAAAGCCTATAACTTGTGAAATTTTTTTTTTTTTAATTCCTTTTAATCTGAATTATGTCTGGACATTGTTTATTTCTACTCTTAAAATGCTCCACAAATGTACACTAAAAATGGATGGAGAAAAACATCTGGCTAGCAAAATCTGGTGCAATCTTAATACACCTTAAATGATAACATATTGTATTTCAAAATGGACTCTGTCTGGTCTGTCAGTGTTCTTTCCAGTTCAACAACTTTTTAAAATCTTCAGAACTTCAACTATGAAAAAGGTGTATTAGTGTATTCACAACATCAAGAGACATGTTTGCAATAAACACAGAGTTGTAATAATTTTTTTTACTTCTCATGATGTCCACACAGTAACTTGAATGTGGTAGTGTCAAAGTACACTAAAGAAGGAAGAATGACTCCTGATTAGTTTATCTTTGGATGACACTTGAATATATTGAGCCAGTTTGTTTGAAAAACTATTAGAAGGAGATTTGTTGGTCATTTTGTCATCAGTTGTTACATAAAATAATTTACTTCATGTACTATTTCTCTCTAGACACCCTCTAATTACATCTAAATTGGAACTTTTGTCTTACTATACCCAAATACAATGAATATCAATTTATCCAACTTTAATGTCACTTTATTTGTGTCCATTCGTTTGTTGATAATTTTCTGAAGTTTATGCAAATTTTCACCAGTGCCCAATTTATTGGTTACATGGACAAATTAAAACACATTTAAAAATGTAGACTTATTTAAAAATGTATTCTGAATCATTAATATAAGCGATAAATAGCTTGACCCGAATGAGGAACCTTGAAGTACACCATAGACAATGTTACTTGTTCAATAAATAACTTGTTAATCCACTCTATACTACAACCTTATCCTGTAACATTTCAGTTTATTTTACATTATTTAAAGAACTTCAAATAACAGGATCCTTGTTAACATTTTCCTAAAAATTTTTTAATATTGTTGTTTCATTGTAACAACTATACTTTTGGCCTTAAAACACATGTAGCTTCCTAAATTGTTTTTTTGACTTCACAGGAAATCAACAGTCACATCCAAAAAGACTATGTCCTTTCTCTGACTTTATCATCAGTCATCATGGGCTTGATCTATAACCAGATTACTTACAACTATGACACACATGGATTCTCTCTCTCTCTCTCTCTCTCTCTCCCTCTCTCTCTCTCTCTCTCTCTCTCTCTCTCTCTCTCTCTCTCTCTCTCTCTCTCTCTCTCTCTCTCTCTCTCTCACACACACACACACACACACGCACACTAAAAAATAGGTATTATTACAGGAGCATTACCAGTATTGGTGTTGGTGGAGATTTATCCCAACTCAGTTCCTGTCGTATCACTAGATGGGATTAATGGATCCCTGAGTGTGATGCTTGAATTAAACTACACTCCCTCCATGCAAGGAGTGGGGATAAACACATCTGAGTAGAGACCTTTGAACTAGCAACAATTCTGCCCATCTGCCACTCAGCTGCAGGAGCTTTAAGCCAAGGGCACAAGGATGCTTCACTCACCATAATGATATTAGGAGCCTAAAGCTACAAACCGATGATCTGGTTTGGAGGTTGACCTTTGGCCGAAAAACAGAAATGAAGAAAGTTATCTGACCCATGATCAATCTTTGCGGAAACAACTGCTTCTAATGTAACATAACTGAACATTTTTGCTTTAACTTTTATTTAATTGTTTTTTAGAGAACGAAAACTTAAAAACATAAACTTGCTCCTGCAATGCCCAGTTTTTATTATTTTAATAAATCTTTCATATTTCTACCTGAAAAGAGCATGCCTCATGCCGCATCCAGTTACTGCTTTAGGAAGATGCCCTGTAAAGGTTTTGACCCGTTGAAAACAATTTTTTTTCACATTACAACCAAAATGTCACTACAGTTTATTGGTATTGTATGTGATAGTGAACAAACACCATTATGAAGACCAAGGAACACGCTATACAGGTCAGGAATACAGTTGTGGAGAAGGTAAAAGCAGGGGTAGATAATAAAACTAGATCCCTGCCTTGACCAAAGACAGACGGAGCCCTGCTTAGTCCATCATCTGAGACTGGGAAGTGTACAGCACAATTGCAAACCTATACCAAAACCACCAAAAAAGGCAAGGCAAGGAGAGCATTAATAAGAAAAGGAGCCAGGAGTCTCACTATAAAACTATGGAAAAGTATAGAGATCCACAGCTCAGGTGGGAGAAACTGTTAACAGAACAACTATTGGTTGAGCAGTCCATAAGTTGGGCTTTTCTGGAAGAGTGGCAAGATTGTTCAGTTGTTCAAAATTTGCCACAAGAATCTCCCTCAATAGTTTGCATCATAAAAGCATGGCAAGCATGCATTTTTGGTCTACATAGAAAAACCTGTGTGTGGTGGAAAATGAATGCCACAAACACACCATATCCACAGTGAAACATGGTGGTGGCAGCTTTATACTTTGTAAGGAAGCTGATCAGAGTCAATGAGAACCTGGATGGTGCTAAATACAGGGCAATCCTAGACTAAAACCTACTAGTGGCTGAAAAAGTCTTAAGAGTGAGGTTCTGAGCTAATACTGAATCCGAGAGGATGAACACGTATGCACCCCACACTTTTCAGTGTTTTATCTCTTAAAAAATGTAGAAACCATGAATGGTTTTCCTTTCACTTTCTTACTATGGAATAACTTGCATTGGTCTGCCACATAAAACCTTAATAAACTGATTTCAGTGATGGAAATGTAGGGAATGATAAAGACGGCAAACAGTAAGAATACGTTTGCAAAGCAGAGTGGGAGACTGTCTAGACCACAAATATCCAACAAGAAAATGGTGAAAGTTGTCAAGGTTGAATAAGAGCATACCTTTATTCAGCTTGGAGATTGCAGTGTTGCAACTTTATTACATGTTTGTTTTTTTAAACCAATCATAAAATTGCAACACACTTTCTGTTTAAACATTTTAGGCTTCAAAATAATTTATAAATAAAAAATACTTATTCAAAGTGTATCTAAATGTGGAAAACAATGAAAAGGGGCTTCCATTTAATTTGAAATACTTTAAAAACATTTGAAAATATGGCTGTGGAGAAACGATAGCAGTAATTTACGACATATTTTATAATAATTCAAACTGAGTTTGTTAACATATGGGTCAATATATAATTGCGGGAGATTTTGAGTTTGAGTAATTCTGGAAAAAAATATGTTTATTTACAAAACATTATCATCTTTCCTGATAAAGCATCCCTGAAATATTTTGTTTTTTGTCATTGCCAAGCTCAGGCATAATTGATTTCAGATATTTAGTCTTAAAAACGAGATGTTTACTCATTATTTGGTCAACTATGTTACGGACAAAACCTAAAAGAATGTCAGACATTTAAGAAAAATCATTACTCTTGAAAGAATATGTGTCCATTTGCTTACCTTTTTATTAAAATCCCTAATTAAATAAGAAAATACACATTTTATTCAACTGAAACCCCAAATTTCAAGTAATGCAGTAAATGGTCTGTATATTTTGTCCTCAAACTGCTTAGATTCATGATAATTTTCTTGATTAAATTATGCTGAGGTATAGACTTGACTGCTACTCAGTTTCCAAATATTTACTTGGAGATTAGGGAACCATTGAAATACATATATTTTAAAAACATAATGGTAACTTAATTTACAGCCCAGTATCATAGTTGACAAAAGTAACCTAGTTGACTGGACATGAGAAAGTAGGATGACATATTTAACAATAAAATTCTAAACTACAATAATTATTATATGTTAACAATACTTTTAGTGCATTTAATCAAGACCTGTTGGTATCATCGTGAAATAAAGGAGAAATACAGACTCACATTAGTTTACAAGGATCATTTGCAACTTTATTAACATGCACATACATCAAAAGCTAGAGATCCTAACATAGAAAACAACAACAGAAGTATCCAAAATAGCACACAAAAATTCCACAATGTAAACATTTTGAAAATGATGTTTGTGTGCTCTATTGGATCAACATTTCAATAGTGCAAACAGTTGTATCATAAAAAAATTAATATGTCAGAACCTAAGTAAAACAATGGCCTTACCCCATGACTTCCAGGCGCCCATGAAACAGGCGGAGACAGAACACACTCCCCATTTTCTAACCCAAGAACATGGTCAATAATGGTTTTATTTTTCAATGACTTCGTCTAGCTCATTCAACTAATCTTTGTGTGTATGTGTGTCTATTTGTGTCAGCATGTGTCTATATGTGCGTGTGCTTGACCGTGTGCTTGTGCCACGTGTTTGTTGGTTTCTGTATAGTCTGTGTGTGTTTGTTTGTTAGGATGTCCGTGTGTGTTTGTCTGAGTGTGTGTGTGATGTTTGTGTATGTGTGTGGGTGTGTGTGTTTCTGTGTGTTAGTTTCTCTGTGTGTTTGTGTCTGTATGTGTGTGCATGTGTGCATGTCTGTATGCGTGGGTAGGTGTGTGTGTGTGTGTGTGTCTGCTTGTTTGCACGCATGTCCTTAGCCATGAAGATATGATTTGGCAATATCTTCCCACTCTCTCTCACTCTGTTCAGATATGGGCTTATAGTATGCACCTTTCTCTCCATTTCTGCCGGCCTTTTGCAAAGTATGCCTCCCTTTTTGCAGGATCGGCATCACGCCGTGCACGGTAACAGCGCTGCTTTTCTGCAGCTGATAATCGGGGCATTTGCCTGAAAAACAAGTTTACTTTTATAATATTTATTGCAAAGTAGTTTTTAGTTACTGTACAGTTAGAATATTAAATAAACTCCTGAAAACTACAAGAACATGTCATGAATGTCAACTATGTTACTCTTAGTCAACTAATTTACCTTTGTAAGGTAACATTGTTGACAGGTAACCTAGTTGACATTTTTGCTGTTTTCAGGGTTAAAATCAAAATGGCTGCCTAGCACCAGACACCACATTGCATTTTACAGATATATTCTTCTAAATATTATATGTACAACTGAGTAAAATGGAAAATTAAAGATATTTAAGAAGTCGTTCTAGTAACATTGTTGACATATGATGAGTACACACTTGCCCCAAGCACTACTTTAGGTGAAATAACTGAAAATGTGGTGAGAGAACATACCTTGGAGTCTTCCCAGTTTTTCCTTCAGGAGGAAATGACATCATTTGGAGCAGGTCGTGTGATTTGGAATAAACACTCTTCCTTGAGGGGTGTATTTGGTATGGGTAACTTAGAAGACAGTGACTTCTCGGACACATATTTTGCATTAGTCAATTTGTTAATTTCTATTTAAAATGAGACATATTGCCCAAAAAGACATATATGTCACAATTACCTAAATGTAATGTAGAGAATACAATTAAAACAATTCTTGAATAAGTTTTTTTAATTATTGTTTAGCTAATGAGATGGTGATTATAATTCATTTCGGACGCTTATTTAGTTGACATTTTAGGAATATCTAGTCATTTTTTTTATAAATAAATTATTATTTCCATAATAAATAACTATGGCCTTTGTAAAGATAAGATCATGAAGAACACAGAAGAATTTTAAAATGTTGCTTTAATAAACATGCTTGCAAAATAAATCTCATGGACATGAAAACTCCCTCAATTATATATTGACCCATATGTCATTGCTCTTTTTTTCCTCCCCTTTTTCTGCATCATCTGTTTGTGCTTGCTGGTAAGTATGAAGAAACGACCTGCAGCTCCAGAATAAAAATAAAAAAAAGCGATTAAGGGTGAGAGGATTATTTTGAATGAGGTCAGTGTTGATGTGAATTAAAACAGCGTCTCCACTGGAGGCCTAGTCACTCAACCAGACAGTGCGAGGAGGCTTATATCGGGAGAGGCGTTAAAATCCATTTTCTCATCACTCTCTCTGTCTCTCTCCTCACTGCACGACCTGTTCTCCATCCTCCTCCTCCCCCCCCCTCGACCTCCTCATCTTCCTCCGAGAAAGACCGGGTCCTGAAAGACCCGCCGCATCATCATGGCATTAAATATTTAAGCAAAACACTGAAACTATATGAAAGATTAAGGGTGCATAAAAATAATTAAGGATTATAGCAATGAAAAATGCATGCTCGGTGTAACCTAGGAGTTCATGATATGAACAATACAATATTAATGATCTGGAGTGAAGGACTGTGCGGGCGGTTCTGGAACCTCATTAGGAGGAATGTGGAGGAAAAAAAGCTGCGAGCTACTGATAGCGGATGGATACCCTGGCTGTTTACAGGTTGACGAAACAAACAGAGGTAATGAATCCGTGCAGTGTAATAACGGCTGCATATGCGCGAGGGCGTGGGTTTATAGATGATACCTTGCAACAACAACAACAAATCCACGAGAAATAAAGCAGGCAGCAGACTAAAGATGAATGCCTTTTTTGCGTAGTGTGAATGCAGAGGTGTTTTTTTTCGCAGCATACACTTGAAAAAAAAAAAAAAAAAAAAGCAAGTATGTCTACATGCAAGCGTTTGCAAGGAAGGTCGTTTCTAATGCAAGTCAAATAGCAGGGATATGTTCAAGAGCGCAGAAATTAGAAAGCAGCAATACCTCAAATTACATTACCATGAACAGACTCCATTTCTTTCACCGAATTACAGCAGCGTGAACAGCCTCATATATCTTTTATGTGCGTGGCCGTTTCCCCCCCTTTCAGAGTAAGTGCGCTCATTTCTCGCGGGGACATGGATATTTTACCAGTGTTTTAATTATGGGAGCGGAGAAGCTTCGGGGGGCCGCCGCGCTGATGAGGTTTCCCCACATCGTTGGTTTTCAACAATGACAGCTCTTTGACACATTTTCAGGTCATTCTGGGCTGAATGAAATCCGAATGAAACCCATCGCCTATTGGAATGAGGTATCAATAATTGGCGCCGCGGCGCCGAAAAGGCCGCGACGTTTTCCAGAGAGTTTGGCAGATATGACCTCTGCTAAAACTGCGGGGATTAGGGGCCGTTCAGTAACAAAGGGGGCAAAGTCATCGAGGCCGCGGATTATGCAAACATTCTACTTATAACAGAGTGAAGGTTTTCAAACTGTAAGATTTGCAGCATGAGTAAAATCAATGCCATTCATGATGAAGTAACCTATACACTGATCAGAATGTTAGAATCGGAGCAATAAAACTAGGGTAACATTTTCCTTTCATAGTACCAAGTACACCCATCCACCCATTATCTGTACCCGTCCATCCTATGCAGGGTAGCGGGGGACTGGTGCCTATTAGTCAGGGGGCGAGAGGCGTGGGTACACCCTGGACAGGTCGTCAGTCCATCGCAGCAAGTAATATACTTCAAATTAAAATCTAATTTATTTATAACATTTTATCTCCCAACTAAATTAGTTCAATTCCAATTTTTAAGATTGTTTTACTCAAACTGATTAATCAAATTAGTCAAAGAAACCTATTTTGTTTTACATTGGTTTAAACGCTAGACATAAAAGTAAATATCTCAGCTCATATTTTTTTTATAAAGGCCTAGTATATATATATATATATATATATATATATATATATATATATATATATATATATATATATATATATATATATATATCCCCCCCCCCCCCTAAATAATAATAATAAAAAATGTCTGTCCAATCTATTCTTAAATAACAACATAGTAGCAGTCTATGTAGGCCTACTGTATTTAAATGTTCTTATCTAAAATCACCTTCATTAATGTAGGCTATTATACATGTTTTACTTTTAAAGTAGCCTGTAAATCTTGCAAGGTCAGATAAAATGCCAAATACACCCGAATAATAAATGTTTTACAAAAACAGTCATTAGTGCAGATAAGCAGATTTATTATGAACACTCAAGATCCCCTCTCTCACAACCAGATTCCACTGGGTCCTGGTCGGCAGTACGAAAGGATCAAAATACTCATCTGGGTGTGTCTGCCTTAGCGCAGTAGCCGATTTGCAGAAGTTGATCAGCCACTTTTTAAATTTCAGATTAAAAATATTTTTATTAAATAAATAAAAAAATTATTCCGATGTCATCCTGATTACCAAGTGTCCAGTCAACTGTATTATCTACTTTGTACAGCTTTCCTTCGCTCGAATGCTACGCTAGGTCAACTATCGCTCACACCTTTGCTGAGAGTGTGACATCACCACATTTGGTAGTTGTTCAGCTAGCTAAAGTTGGGTACAAACCTAAATTCTTGCAATGCCACTTCAACTTTCTCCACAAGTCTTACGTCAGTTATTTAGTGCATTGATTAAAAGATGATTTTTTTTTCTGTTTTATAAATAAATCTGTCAGTGCACTGTGTGGGAGTCGTATTAAACATGTTGTAATACCCATGCTTTGCCAACAGGAGGTGATAAGATTGACTGTAACTGTACTAGGACTCAGAAGAAGTTCTGGAGCATGGCTAAAGCAGTCCTAGGCTAAAGGTTCCCGATACAGTCTCAGTCATTAATGTCTTCAGCTTGTGATGAAAGTTTAGTGGATGCAGAAAGAGAACAAACTAAAAAAGATTTGAAAAAAAAAACACAAAAATGATTTCACTCTAGTTATGGTTTCTAGTAGAGAAAGTCAAGGTTACCATGTATAAAGAGGATTTGTTTTTCATGTTTTTTTAAAATAATTTCCCAATATCCAGAGTTCAAATCTCATGTTAGAAACCTTTTTGAAAAAGTCTTTATTTTCCACAAAGGAATACATTGTCATCAACTTTTAAATGATTTATGCTGTTAAAATACATTAAATATTAACAATTACATGCAAGCCAAAGTTTGATTAAAATGTGAATAAGGTAATACCCTCCAACATTCCTTTTTACAGTGTGCAAACCTCTTATCTATGATAGACTCATTTTGTGTCATTACATTGCACAATAAACTGAACTGCTCTCACTGCTGTTCCTTAAACCACCTCCCACAAATTCCTGTAACTGACCAAAAATATAAATGTTTTTTTTTGCAAATGTCAACTTTACTCAAATAGCTTACATATTAAGAAATTGCTTGGTAATCTGTTAAAACAAATGGCACATTGGGATTTATCCTTTTTGCAAACACACATTTGCGCTCACAGTGAAGTGCTGCTGTCAGTCCTTTTCTCCCCACATTAGCGAGGGTGAGCGCTCACTGCAGATTATAGCCGCAGATTCTGCCGCTATTATGAATTCAAATACATCCTCCCGTGATTGAAGGGACCCATTACAATAAGTCACGGGCTGCTGCTGATAATGGCACAAGGCAAGCATGGCCGTCAGCCGCGTCCTGACAGGATATTGAACAGGGGGGGTGAAAAGTTAACAAAATTATCGAATAGCCAATTCCTCCCTCCTCCCCCTGCATGCTCCCCTCAGGTGTCACAGGGACCGTGACGTCAAGTCCGGTCACAAGGCTGGGAGACATGGGCCAA
This sequence comes from Valencia hispanica, assembly GCA_963556495.2. Taxonomy (NCBI): domain Eukaryota; kingdom Metazoa; phylum Chordata; class Actinopteri; order Cyprinodontiformes; family Valenciidae; genus Valencia; species Valencia hispanica. The sequence goes on from OY747711.1 coordinate 37,591,508, forward strand.
ATTCAAAGCCTCTGCGTTTAAAGCTAACATTTAAAACAAAAATACACGTCTGAAATTAGTGACACATTGGTGTTGGCTTCATGTTGTAAACTAACTGCTGTGAGGGTCCAATCCTTCTACTGCGGACACAGAGGGGCAGCAGCTCCCTAATCATCTGAGCCCCTCAACTCCGTGGCATAATTTTGTTGCCAGGTGAACCACATTGACACAGCTGCTTAGTTTAAGGGTGAATTGAAGGAATAAGGACAAACATGTGGTTTGAAGTGTTGTTTTAATTGGTTGAAAAATGTTTTTAAGTCCACCGTGATTTAGATGTTTAACTCTGTTATTTGAAAACAAGTTAGAGATGAATGATTTCTTGAGGCCCCACTGGAGCAGCCCCCCTCTTCTACTTTTGTTTTAGCAGGGAGGAAAAAAAATTAGAAAGTCTATCTAAAGAATGACTGTGCTCCCTGCTCTGTGTTGTTGTGGAGTATATTTATGCTAATGTGTTTGTGTGTGTGTGTGTGTACGCACCTCGTGGAGTTGTTCTGCGGGGAGAAATGATAGTCGCATTAACCCTTCAACTCTTATTTCATGGCTGCCTCGTTAAGAAGCTTGCCGATTTAATTACCAGCGATGGAGGCTGGGGAAGGTACAAGGCCCTGTGTCGCCGTGTAATTGGAAGCATTTCTCTTTACACCCAACTTAACATTTTCCACCCATCTCTAATTGTTGAGCACAATTCACGCTCATTAATAAGGAGAATTATGTAATTTTCAAAACAGGACTTGGGTGTGGATGTTGAACAAGAGATGGATAATTCCTGCAGACTTGCAACCACATTCATTGGAGCCCACACTGCACGGCCTGTGTTTCTGCATATACGCAAAGCTATAATTAAAGCACTTTTGAATGGCTGCTCTGGTGCTTACATTGCATTAGTGATGGTGACTCCAAGTGGCCTCACAATGTGATCTTTTGTGGTATATTTTAGTCAGTTTAGTCATTTACAAATTAGTGTGCTGTACATATAAGAGTAATGTGCACTGCATTTTAGGCTGTCAAATCACATAGAAACAACCAAGCTATGAGTTTCCATTCACTAAGCTATTATTGCAAATATGAAAGATCAGTTTACTCTGAATGATCATGGTTAAAATGAAGTCAGATATGAATAGCAGCAGAGTTGAGTCGTTCCAACATGGGGTTTAACAAATATTCCAAAGTTTGTCTTTTGAAAAAAAAGGGAAAGTGTGAAAAGGGTTTTTATGTGATTTAAAGCTCTTGGCCATCAATATTGTTTGGTTTTCTTCATTTAGTTAGCCAGTTTTGTGCTTACCTGTAACCCATTAAAAGCGAAACAGTCAATTTGAACTACATGTTATTTTCAAACACAAAGTGTTAGAGAACTCTGGAGATGCCTAATACACATACTGAAATAAACTCAGCAAAAAAAGAAACTTCCCTTTTTCAGGACTGTGTATTTCAACAGTAATGTTGTAAAAATCCAAATAACTTTACAGATCTTCATTGTAAAGGGTTTAAACAATGTTTTCCATGCATGTTCAATTAACCATAATCAATTAATTAACATGCACCTGTGGAATGGTCGTTAAGACCTCAACAGCTTACAGAAAGTAGGCGTTTAAGGTCACAGTTCTAAAAACGCAGGACAATAAAGAGACTTGTCTACCGACTGTGAAAAACACCCAAAGAAATATGCCCAGGGTCCCTGCTCATCTGCGTGAACGTGCATTAGGCATGCTGCAGGGAGGCATGAGGACTGCTGATGTGGCTAGGGCAATAACTTGTCATGTCCGCACTGTGAGACGCCTAAGACAGCGCTACAGGGAGACAGGAAGGACAGCTGATCATCCTTGCAGTGGAAGAACACGTGTAACAACACCTGCACAGGATCGGTACATCCGAATATCACACCTGTGTGACAGGTACAGGATGGCCACAACAACTGCCCGAGTCACACCAGGAACACACAATCCCTCCATCAGTGCTCAGACTGTCCGCAATAGGCTGAGAGAGGCTGGACTGAGGGCTTATAGGCCTGTTGTAAGGCAGGTCCTTACCAGACATCACCAGCAACAACGCCTCCTATGGGCACAAACCCACCTTCGCTGGACCAGACAGGAGTGGCAAAAAGTGCTCTTCACTGATGAGTCACAGTTTTGTCTCACCAGGGGTGTTGGACGGATTCGTGTTTATTGTCGAAGGAATGAGCGTTACACCGAGGCCTGTACCCTGGAGCAGGATCGATTTGGAGGTGGGGGGTCCGTCATGGTCTGGGGTGGTATATCACATCACCATCGGACTGAGCTTGTTGTCATTGCAGGCAATCTCAATGCCTTGCGGCACAGGGAAGACATCCTCCTCCCTCATGTGGTACCCTTTATGCATGCTCATCCGGACATGATCCTCCAGCAGGACAATGCCACCAGCCATACTGCTTGTTCTGTGCGTGAGTTTCTGCATGACAGCAATGTCGGTGTTCTGCCATGGCCAGCGAAGAGCCCGGATCTCAATCCCATTGAGCACGTCTGGGACCTGTTGGATCGCAGGGTGAGGGCTAGGGCCATTCCCCCCAGAAATGTCCAGGAACTTGCAAGGGCCTTGGTGGAAGAGTGGGGTAACATCTCACAGCAAGAACTGACAAATCTGGTCCAGTCCATGAGGAGGAGATGCAGTGCAGTACTTCAAGCAGCTGGTGGCCACACCAGATACTGACTGGTACTTTTGATTTTGAGCCTCCCTTCATTCAAGGACACATTATTCTATTTCTGTTAGTCACATGTCTGTGAAACATTTTTAGTTTATGTCTTATGGTGTTGACTCTTTTAGTGTTCATACAAATATTTACACACATTAAGTTTACTGAAAGTAAAAACAGTTGAAAGTCAGAGGACGTTTCTTTTCTTGCTGAGTTCATTTGCCACTTTCTGAAGCAGTTCACACAGCACAAATCCAAGGCTGTATGGGGCCCTTAAAAGAATTTGATTTGGGAAAGTAAAGTAAAGTAAAGTTCCGTTTTTACTTCTCAACTAATATTTCTTCGAAATTAGCCATGTTTAAACACTTGTACTTTACCAGTGGGGTTTCTTAAAATGGGCATTCGGACACATCACCCAGGGCAGCATCTTGTGAAGGGGTAGCACAAGCACTCAAAGGAAAAATAAGAAGCACCCAGTTGCACAGAGGGTTGTGCACAATTGTATTAAAATAAGTTTGTACACCATGGCTGGATTATTACGATGGAGTTGATATTTAACTTTATTTATCTAGCATTAGATTAAAGTGATAAATGATTGTTTTTTAAGGGAACTGGACTAAAATACTTTGATTGATCAAGCCAGTAGTACATTTTAAACTATATAAATTAATTAAACTTTCATTCTATATGCAAAAATATGCAAAGATGGAATTTTGTAGTGCTTTTATTGACGTTAGATCCAGCTTAGACTACGACAATTCTAAAAGTGGTTAAAAAATGAACTGGTCAGTAATGGAATTGATCATTTTTCACTGATTATATGTTTACTAATATGCAGTTTCTTGAGCATTTACTCTGTGAAAACCAAAATAGGGATTTGTTGTTTTCTAAGCAGTATTGTTATATTCTAATCTCCTCTTGTTCTCGGGGCTCAAGGGACTTGCCCGGGGCGCTTTTCATGAGAGTACCACCACTGTGTGTTATTCCTCTAACAGAATCCACACCTGGAAAATAATCTAAATCACATAATGCTTTATGTTATTTTAAACCAAATGCATGTTGCATGAATTTGACAGCCTTTGAGCTTAAATGTGTATTTTTAGACACTGGTAAATAACTGTTATAGTTTTTTTAAAAGGCCTGTGCTGGCACCTAGAGCCCCAAAGTTAATAACAGCTGAGTGAGTGATGCATTGCACTAGAAAAAAAGTACACTTTTAAACAAGGAGTCACATGTTGTCATTCATATTGTAATGATTACAGGAGTAAAAATAAAATGTACTTTGCCTATAAATGTATTACTCCATACAATCAGAGCCTCACAATGACAAACACTGTTCTAAAAATTAAATCAAGCCATTATTAGATCTAATAATGATCTAACTGAACTGACGGTTAAAAAAATGTTTGATCTTCAATAAAAATCATACTATCCGTATTATAGGATATGCAAACATCAGTTTGATTCATCCATCAATTGCCTGTCCCCATTTATCCCTACAGGGTTACAGAGGGTCTGGTGCCTATATCTAGAGGTCATTGGTGTGAGGTGGGGTGCACCCTGGACCACCCTTTATAAATGAGCTTCATTGGTGTATCTGACTGGACATAGTCTCTGTACCGCTCATCTTTATTAATCAGTTTCATTCTCTTTGCCGGTATCACGTGAGCTTTACTACCTTTTCCATCCTACACGCTGGACATCTAGCTTCTCCAGTTTGCTCTCACACAATCTTCTCTTTCCTGTTTTAATCACCACTCAGTAACCCACGATCATCCTGTGAATGGCAATATTTAATAGGCCGTACTTCATTTGCTCTTTTAAAAAATTCGGCCGCGTTGATGGCAAACAATCACGACAGTCTCCGTCTGGAATAGAGAAATCAGACACGGTGGCAGTCGCAGTGAGGCGAGGGTTGAACCCTGTTGTAAATGAAGTCCTCAGCCGCGAGACTCCATTAAACCGTCACAATGTGATACCAATCTGCAACTTTATTATTGCAGGGCCCACTCCCCCCTCCTCTTTCTGCTCCATCAGCGCTGCTTCCACGTTAGCCATTGCCATACTCCTGCATTATCAGAAAACACAGTCATTAAAAAAGCATTTGACCTTTTTGCAGCGAGAATCGAGAAATTACCTTTCCTGTTTGGCTCCTCGCTCTCCACGTCCTCCTCCCTGGCTTGTTGGACGAATAAATCACTTCGCGTCAAATTGTAATACAACTCCTTTTTTTTTTTTTTTTTTTTTTGTTGCTCTGAGCGCTGTTAGCTTTCCTCTGCCTCGATAGTGCCCGAGGAGATACAGCCGTAATTAAATGTTACATCTGCCAATTGTTTCATGGGGACAATAAGAAGGGAGGGTACGACAGGAGAGCAGCATCAGAGGAGAGCAGGAGACAAGTGGAGGTGAGACAATGCTCCAACGGTGGACGGTTTGAAGAGAAGATTACAGAGGCCCGGGAAATGTGGGGAGAGGAAATACTTGAGCAAAAACAGATAGATAGAGAAAAGCTTTTCTTGGCCTGACAATGAGCATGTCTGTGTCAGCGTTACAGTCCATATTGATCTGATATGTCTGAGTGTGTGAATGCATGCTCATATCAGTGAGCAAGTGTGTGCATACCAGACGGTTCACAGTTTCAGAAGTGTACCAGCACTGTGAAATCCTCTGTCTCTTGGCTTCACCGCTGTCTGCTGCTATTCACTGATACCTGAAGTCTTCAGAAGTTTACATGCATTAAACTCATATTTACAGTCTTGCAATGCATCTCATCATGTGCCACGAACATGATTTTCTGGGCCTTTACCACCATTCCCCAAACGTGTGCCTTCACAAACGCAAAACATTAAATTAGCAAACACTTAGCACCGCCCCTCAGCTACAGACCGAGGCTTTGTTTACCCCTGGCGAATTGAAAACTGAGACGGGAGGTGCTGTGGTTGTTCATATCACCCTGTGAGCAATTAGCAAACTGCACAGGGGGTGGAGGTAAAACACACACACACACCATCTCACATGACACGGTTTCTTTAGTCGTCTGATTTCAGGCAACTGAGAATGCACGTTTGTGGGAATATTTTTGTTTTTCATTAGATCATTTTGAACCTTTAACTTCTAGAATAAAGAATAAAGGGCTACAAAAATTAACGGAGAGCAGGAATTAAATTGTGGTCTTGTTTATTTGTTGTATTAGTCTTATATCAGGTAATATAAGCCTTAGAGATGTTTGCCATCAACCCGACAGTTCTATTCTATTCTATTCTATTCTATTCTATTCTATTCTATTCTATTCTATTCTATTCCACTGGGCATTAGATCTGATTTTGAGGCTATACAAAGACCTAAATTAGACATGAGTCCATGCTAGTTCAATAAATCTACAACCATGATTTAGATGTTGATATTTCATTGACCTTTGGGGGTTTAAACTTAGACATTTCCAGAGCAAACTTATATATTCCACAAAAAACACTGCAAATTTCTAAGGACTGCAAAGGTATGCGTAAATTATGCCACAAGCATGACAGCCTAAACTGTGATATTTTGAAAATCAACGTGTGGAGAAAAGGCGGTTTTCTGTTTGGGAGTTAAAACCTGATACCTTAATTTGATACATATTTGTACTGTACTAACAAATGGAAATTGATGAAAACACACATTTTAGACAGTAAAGAGAGTTTACTTCATATTTGTTGGTAAAATTTTTCATTTTTATTGTAACATCAATAAAGCCAAGATTGGTCCGGATGAGAGATGTGGAACTTAAACAATATTTGGTTATTTGGAAGTTTAGCTAATCTAGTATGGTAAATATACTGTATAGTGAAATACTCCTAGGGAGAACTCTGTTTAAAAAACACATCTAAATGGTCTATAGACAGGTATTTCAAAAAATTTATATTAGAAGTTTAAACGTAGCCTTGCTTTAACTGAGGCTGAAAAAGCGTGAGTGCTTGGCCTAAACCCTGGTTTACTGAGACAGCATGTTTACTAAACATATATTCACTCAAAGTGTTTAACAAATTAATATGTTCAAGAGTTTTCATATGTACCAGTTATAGTTTTATTAGTTAGTTTTATTTTATGATTTCTGGCATTTCTTCATGATTCGCAGACTTTTGGTGGATCTTACCAGCTTTTAATTCTAAATTTAAGCTCAAGTTAATTTTAGTCCAGACAGTTTTCTTGCTCTAAACCAAAGGTCTTACTCAGGATTACATGTTGACATAAGATTGATTAATGTTTACATGAGTTGGATGTGTAGCCTAAATGTTAAAATCAAATCTTCTATTCTATTCTATTCTATTCTATTCTATTCTATTCTATTCTATTCTATTCTATTCTATTCTATTCTATTCTATTCTAATAGAAGTTTGCCATGTCACTCATTGAGTTATTATAGAGTTATGTGGAGTCTTTTTAAGTGATGAAGTTCAATCGACAAATTTTCTAAAAACCTTTTCATTTGGGTGAGTAAAACCTCAACTTTTTCTGTCGCCTGTGGCTATGTTTGGTTGAAATAACTGTAGTCATTGATTGTGGATAAATCAAAAATAAATGTAGGTGCTGAAACATACATTTGGTGTTCATTCGTCAGAAAACAAGTTGCAGGTGTTACCATAAAGATTAATTAAACTAATCTATAATCTCCTGTTGTTTTGTAAATTAAATAGATTTTCCATTACACTTCATGCCCAGTGTCCTGTTACACTGCTCTAAGCTGTGCCCCTGTGTTAAATCAACTAGAGGAGGAGGAAAGAATAAATCTCAAGCTGTTTAGTGGAATAAACCCACTCCTATATGCCCCGGGGGCAGAAATGCATTTCCATAACAGCGATAAATTGGATTTAACGGCAAATCATGGCCAACAATAGTTGAGGGCTATAAAAGCTGCCTTCCCTCCCTCCCTACAGCAAGGACCTACACGGACCGCCATGTGCGTTTAGGTGTAAGCATGTTGGCTTGTTGGTTAAGTGGTCTTGTCTCGGTTAAGGTATGAAATCGTCATGACCGTAAGCACCTTCCACTTCCAGCCGTGACTTGTTATCCATTTAGCTGAAGAGAATCTACAGTGGAGCGCGGGGGTTCCTTGTTTCTGCCCACAGATTAATGCCAGCGCAGACTAAACCTGAACAAGCGCCGCTGGGCAGAGTCGATCCACACCGACCTGTTATAGACTTGTGGATCAGGCCTACAAGTGCCAACTTTTTCAATAGATTACTCAGATGGAATGGAAAAAAATGGGACGTTTTGGAAAGGTAACTGTGAATTTGTAAACCGGTGCGGCAATTATTACCTATTTTCTATGTCTTCTTTCCATTCTAAAACTAGTTAAGAATCTGAATCTTTCTGAACTTCCCAAGTTTGTGGCATTCACTTGATCAAATTCCACCAAATTGCAACTAAGTGGGGGTCGCTGCACGGCTTAAACAGGATGGTTCTCATTTTAAAAAAGCCGAGAGCTCAGAGGAAGATTTTTTCTGAGAAGAAGTAAACAGAGAAATCAGCTAAACACACACAAGCACACACACACCCAAATACACACACCTCCCACCGATGGTGATAAACAGTGATTAGCATGTGAAAAACAACACAGACGGGGTGTAAGCAAGCGGATGCCTATTTCTCTGTTAGCCATGTTGATTAGCCTACTGTCTTTATATCTTTGTTTTGCTGGATTTGTGTCTGCAGTGCCACTTCCTCCTCTTACCCCCCAACCCCCCGAATCTGACACACCCGAGGCCACCCTGTAAAACATAAACTCCTTTCTAAAGTCAATTCCTGCCTCTTTTACCAGCAAAACAAATACACAATCAAACAACACTAAGCTAATTCCCTCCCTTGCTGAAGCTTATTCACAGTCAAACTCCCTCACACACACACACACACACACACACACACACACACCTCGTCAGATTTCCTGGGGCCGTGGTACTGGCAGGGAGTGTGTTGTAGCACCAATAGAGCTCTGTGTTTGGGGTAATTGGTCTCTCTGTGTTAGTATGGAAATCTGCAAATGTGTGACAGGGCCAGATAGCTTCCTCCAATGTTGTTCTGATCCTGCCTCCAGGCCCGCAGCCAAACTATCTTATCTCTTAATGCATTAGAGTGATCTTCCAATTAGCCCACACTCATAATACCCCCCCCCCCCCCATTCCTGGTGGCTGCCTGCTTTGGGCTGCAAGGGGACGGGAAGCGGCGAGTATGTAAGTGTGAGCGGGTTAGCCTGAGTAAATGTGCGTGGGGGGGAGGGGTTGGGAGGTGGTGGTCGGGCAACCAGGAAAAGTGAAGTGAAGAGGATGCAGTGTACATGAGGGGTGGGTGGGTGGTAGGTGCTGGTGTGGTGATAGTTCTGCTTGAGAGGTGAAATGAGGTGGTTATTGTGCACGTTGTGGGGCTTGCACCGTTAGTCCGGGGCTCCTGTTGTAAAGTTTGCTGATAAGGGGAACCCGGCCCTTGAGCATCCATTCTCCTCGGTGTATTAGCGGTGCCTTATCAGGGGCCCAGATAAAAACCGGCTTGCCATTTGCCTTCGGTGGAATTAAGCCTCCCGCTTCCTCCTCCTCCTCCTCCTCCCTCTTCCTCCTTGTCTGCCTTGGCTAACCGGGCGGGCTGCGATTAACCTCGACACTGTCCAATATCCTCCACAGACTCCCGCCTGCAGATTAGCTGCTATTAGTTATGACCAACTAAATTAACCACCGCCGCTTCCCCGAGAGAGACGAGGAAGGATGGAGTGGGAAACGGAGGAGGAAGCGAGGATGGAGGGAGATTGAATGAGCATGTGGAGACGCAGGCAGAGGGAGGCTGATGGAAAGTGGCTAAGAAGTGAATGATGGAGAAAGAGAGGCCAAGTGCTTTGAGGCCTGTTTCCGCACACTCTGAAGTGCCTCAATTTGCATCCCACACTGTAGGGCAATGCACATTTCAAGCCATGCTCTCACTTCTTACTGTGATCTCACAATGCTGAAATTAAATATGAACACAACACATGACCACTTTGAATCTGGCCTGGATTTCAAAAGTGCTTTACCAGTGCAGTAGCCCGCAGCGTCAAGGTTTTGGGGTGCTCAAAATTTAAACATTTTGGCTTTGCAAACAAGGATATATTTTTTTTCTTTAAAATGTTGGATTTTCATAATGACAACCAACATACAACTTTTTAAAAATGATACTGTCATAGAGGCAAGGCAAGGCAATTTCATCTGTATAGCACACTTTCAACAACAACTCAATTCAATGTTCTTTACAGGATTAGGGGGTAAAATAAAAATAGCAGTAAATAAAACAGACAAAGCATATAAAGTAAAAAACAGCAATAAAGCAAGAAGCACACACAAAACATATGATGAAAACATGAAAACATTACTCAAAGGCAGCTCTAAACAGATTTTAGTTGTGATTTAAAAGAACTCAGTGTTTCAGCAGCTTTGCAGTTTTCTGGAAGTTTGTTCCAGGTTAGAGGAGGATTTGAAACTGAAAGCTGCTTCTCCATGTTTGGTTCTAATTCTAGGGATGTTGAGTAGACTGGAATTCGAGGACCTGAGTGGTCTGGGGTGTTGGTATAGAAACAGTAGATCTTCAACATACTTTGGCGCTAAGCCATTTAATGATTTATAAAGTAGTAAAAGTATTTTGAACTCTATTCTCTGAGCTACAGGGAGCCAGTGTAAGGACTTTAGAACTGGGGTGATGTGCTCTACTTTCCTGGTTCTAGTGAGGACACAAGAAACTCACCTTCAACCCCAAGCACATCACACTTTAATTCAATGCCTCTCACACCCTCATTGTTTGTGGTGTATTTTGGTGCCTTTATTAAAACAACCCATAAATCCCTGTCATAACTATTACATTTTTTGTTTTGTTTTCTATAGAATAAAGAAGACTTTTCTTGAAACAATGCTGTGTTTAAAGACATTTCTTCAAAGGACAATTACAAAAAAAACATTTTCTCTTGTGGACGAGGCCTGAAAACCTTGAAATTGCTGTGTTTCTAGCTATGAGTCTATTGTAACTTTAAAATACATTATTATTTAGTCTTATTTACGAAAGCAGATGCAAATTTAATGTGAATCTATATGCACAGGCTCTGGCTGGAGCTTTCATTATCACCACAGGTATTTCCCACATGGAGCATCATTATTCTTCTAATGTGATTTCACTTGGTTCCATTTTAAATTATGGAAACTATAACCACTGTGTTGGTGGACTGAGCCCAAAATTTCCCTTTAAGTAAAACATCTCATGTACAGCAGTCTCTTGAGCATTGAGTGAAAATGCCGTTTTCTAAAACTGCTAACTGACACAAATCTTTGGGATCAGCGAGTGTCAGAGCAGGAAATATTCCCAAACTGCTGGCAGTTCTCTAATTAATTTTTTCTTTACTGTATGTCCAAAATTCAATTAAGCGCATTCTACATCTTCACTGAAAACATCACTGGAATGCAATGTTATTCCAAAAACAACTGTGTATTTAAACATTTCAGGGAGGTTTTAATAGTGCATGTATTGTGTGAAATTAAAATTTTAATTAAAGAAAATGATTAGCCTAAAAACTTTATAAAAAAATGCGGTTTATGTTTAAGTCTTGGATTGTGAAAAAAAACTGTGAGGTAAACATGTACACGCATAACATACATATGCTGAACATACACACATGCATCTGGGCATACTGACATGAATTATGATGATGGTGATGAGGAGGATGTAACTTGAACGCTGGACTGCTGGAGCCTAGTTTAAAGCCACTTTAAAATGTTGCCTTTTTATTTATTCATCCATGAAGGACTGTTGTCAAACCAGATGAAAATGACAATGTATAAGCACAGGTAACTGCACAGAAAAAAAGTTCTCAGCAGGTTTATTCATGTTTTAAAAGCAACTTAAATAATTAGAAACGGATATTACATTCCACCCAATAAGGAGTTTCATCTTTCTGCAGTTTTGTTCTTAAATGTGAGATTGACTGTACAAGCTATATATTTAATGATCAAAAATAAAATTTTCCAGCTATTTGACATTTGGTTATTAAATAAGAAAACTTAAAATTATGTTTTTAATAATACTAAAAAAACATCTAATCATTCCAAATTGTTTATAAATACTTTAAATATTATGCACTTTATATACTGTTTAGCCCAATGCTTGTGTCCTATCAAAATGTGGCACCACAACTCAAGCCATAATGTTTATAACATCCCCTCCTTGTATGTTGTGTTGATGCGGTGAGCCTGGTTCACAGAGATTGCATGCTGACAGTGTGTCTTTCCCAAACACGTCTTCTTCCCTCCTACTGCGGGCTTCTGGGTGACAGTTTTGTACTTTACTGTCACCCAGAAGCCTCTGGTGTTGAGATGATGCCATTGAAAATGCTCCCTGTAATTTTAATAGGGAACTAGTGGACTTCAAAGAACTTGGGAACATGTCATGGTTGCTGCCCTTCACTGTGTTAAAAAAATAAAAAAAGGCGACAACTGGCAGCACACCCCCTCTCGTTCTCCTCCCCTCCACCACCTCTGCCTTCCCACCACCTTCGACCACAATGGAAAAACCTGTTTATCTCCATGTAAAATTAAGAGTGTGAAATTAGAAGATGTCGAATTAACTAAGAAACCCCGCTTTTGTCATAAAAGGGGAAGAAAATGCCTGAGGAGACACGCGGGGGAGAGAGAGCGAGAGAAAGCAGGGACAAAAGGATAGAAAATGATTTCCAAAACACGAGCGACTCACTGATATCCAGAACAATCATACTTCCCTGAGGTGGGGTGCACCCATGATGACAAGGCCCAAAGGTTGTATGAGGGACTGAGACGGTTTGACATGAGGACAGTGTTTGTTTCCAAAGAAGTGGGCTCTATTTCCCAAAAAATGCAAAAACATTTAACACAGGGCCCTTAAGGGAGGTCAAATGAAGAAAACCTAACTCAAATCATAAAGTTTTTTTAACAAACAAAAGCTCAAACTATCTGCTTAAACAAACAAACTGATCTGACAAACAACAAAGGGAGCTTAAATACTGGCTGATCAGACCAGATTGACACACAGGGGGGAACACTCATGTACACAATTAACTTACAAAAAACAAATATAGTTTGAGTTAACCTAAATTACTCAAAACTAAATACAAAGTTAACAAAAAAAGAAAAACATTAAATCTAATTCATACAAACAAATAGAATAAAACAGTCTGGTCCTCCCCTATGGTGGAGCTCTAGCTGGTATGGCCCACTTCCTGTTGACTGCAAGGCGAACTGGAACTCCCAACCCTCAGTGGTCCAAGGCTCAGTCCAACCACACAATAAAGAGCAAATATTAAAGTGTTTGACAAAATTAAATATACATAAGTTAACTAAATGTGCGCGCTACAATTAGAACTTAATGAAATTAAATTATGTCAAATGAAAATAAATTGAACAAAAAAAATGCAATGGTGTGTTGGATTACCGACTTTGTGTGGCTGAAGATTTAGGCCATCACAGGTTGACAGAACACAAACTTTAAATATGCATTAGGACCAAATTGCAGCCCCCCTGTGTGTCCAAAGTGATTTTTGATGGTTAAGTGTGGTTCTAAGCTAAGTTTTAAAAATGTTTGGCCCCGATTTACTGTATCGATTAGAGTTAGCCCTTGAGTTGTGATAATGGAAGATCCAAGAAAGGTTGTTGGGAGAGAGTTGTCAATGAAGGATCACACATTTCCAAATTTAAATAGTATACAGGGCCTCAAAAAGGTCTTTAAAGGTCTTGATTTTTTCTTACATTTTATTTTTGTACTTAATTTATGTAAACTCATGTTTACCGAAGTTGTGTAAAAATACAGTGAGATAAAAGGAAATGCATAAGAAATAGATTGAAATGGGAAGAAATAAGACACCTGATGGACACTATGCAAGTACAGTCAGGACAACAAAGATAGGGGATGCGTAAAGACAAGTCAAATGGACTCAAATACAGTAGAGCAAGTGTATTTTTAGAGTCTGGTTTAAAAGACTCAGTGCAGGGAGACGATCAGATTATGAGGAAAATGTGTTCCACAGTTTGAACACATGAATATAATTTGATTTTAATCTTATTCATTTTATGGCACTCTGCTCTGCTGGAAGGTGAACCTCCACCCCTGTCAACACAGAAATGCATTGCAACAGCATAATGCTGCCATCACCATGTTTTGCAAATGGGATGTTCTATTCAGGGTGATGTGGGGTATTATATTTCTACATGACTTTTGGCAAATGGGACTTCTTTTGGCTTTCCTTCAGCAATGTATTCCTTCTTGCCACTTTTCCATGATTTTATGTAAGGGTTTCAGAGTAAAGGGGCCTAATTAATAAATTTTTGAACACCAAACTTCTCGGCTTTATATTTGTAAAACAAACATTTTGGCACAATGTATCATTTCCCTTTCCCTTTTTGTTTTGTGCTGATATATTATACAAAACTAAAATACAGATCTAGTGTGACAAATTGCAAAAATATATTTGGGGCAATGGTATTTTTATTGAAGTAAAACAGAATGGAGATGTGTCTCTGCATACTTTTCTGCTTTGACTTTGCTTTTTCCTGCTAAAAATCAACTGAGGACAAAAACACAGGATCCTGAAGCTATATGACAACATGCCAACACCAGCTCTTGCGCTTGTTCATTCTCCAACTGCTTGGCCCACAATCGGGTCTCTGGCATTGCAAGTCAGCCAGCCAGACCACCCTGACTGCCCTCCTCACACTGTCCCTCTGTCTCATCCTCTCCTGGAGCCAGCATTAACTAGTCAGACTCAATGTGGCTTTACCTACTCCAATAATGACTCCTTACATTGCCCCACTCCCACCTTAAGGAAAGGAGTAATCAACACACCGGTAACCATTTGCAGACTGTCAGTCAAATCCAGGAGTCTGCCATGCTATCAGTCCTCTAACCGTCACCAAGCCCTTGTTGCGTTCCTTGCCTTCCTCTAATACCAATTTAAATTGTTCAACATGCCTTTTCTCCCGCTGCCATTATTCAAAAAGATCATAATAGTTTTCCCTGTGCCCAAAGCACAAAAAATCAATTATTTCCCCACAAAGACTTGAAAGTACTTAGCGCGAGCCTGCGAGGGGAAAAGCTGTGGGTTATATCAAATTGAAACTGCACTCATTACACAGGCACACAATTAGTTACCTCTGGTCTGCCTGTCGCTCTTTAATTTCCGAAACGGCATATCTGTATTATAACAGAAACAAGCATGCAAATGCTATTGTTGGGGATTTACAGAAATCAATAGGACGGCTGGCGAGAGGCGTTTGGTGGCGCTGTCACTCAAAATCTGCTGCCGGCGACTGATAAAGGTCTGAATTCAAATTAGCGCCAAAGCCGGCCACTGACATCAGAAGTGACATCCGAAATAAAAGGCACGGCTTCATGATATATGTAATTATTCTCCTCGCATTTGTGATGGGGTTTTTTCTTCACTCTCCCTCCTCTTTTCTGCCATCCCTCATTCTCTCTTTCTCCTCATTGTGTGTACTTGTGTAACTGTGTTTTGCATAAAGGGATTAGGAGTGCCTTAATGAGAAACTGTAATTGTTTTTTTCAGCCTCACTCCATGGATATGTTCACGTGTGTATATCTTTGTGCATATATGTCAGAGAGAGACAAGCTGGAAGTACATTGTGAAAGAATGTGGCCTCTTTTGGCAAAATGGCAAATAAATATAGGATTGAAATAATCTTCGTCTTCTCTTCCATATCAGAGACTTATTGTTCTGAAAGCAAAGAAAACCCTGGCGGAAAGCCACGTTATGAAACACACTTCCTACAATAATGAGCCATGGAGTGATACCGAACAATAGAAACAAACTCAGCTCTGGCTTTCAGGTTTTCCAAATACCTAATTATGCCTTCCGTTTAATTTTAAGTTTAACCAAAGTTTTTCTTTATTCTGTTTCTTACATTTCTGGAAGCAGTTTTATTGTAAACCTTTTCCATCCATCCTTTTCTTTGTATTTCTGCTTTATCCTTTTCTGGATTGTTGGGGTGAGGGGGGTGGTCCACTGTTTATGAGGCATTATCACTCATCTGTATACTGTTGCTACCCGCCTGCTTTGTGTGCACTTTAGTGAGACTTTATCCACATCTACTACAGAATAAGCCAGTTTGTGAAAACAGAGAATGATGAAAACATAGGTGAGTAACATGAGGATCTGACAAACACTGAATGTAGCCAGTGAGGCTATATATACTGGGGAGGGTGATTACTGAATGAGAACCAGGTGGGTGATAGATAGATAGATAGATAGATAGATAGATAGATAGATAGATAGATAGATAGATAGATAGATAGATAGATAGATAGATAGATAGATAGATAGATAGATAGATAGATAGATAGATAGATAGATAGATAGATAGATACTTTATTTATATTTGTGACTGCACAAGTGTTACAGTTAAGAGGCAGCATGAGGCTGAGAAAAACTTGTAGGAGAGAATAGCTAAAAGAAATAAACTGAAAAAAAACCCAAAGACAACACAGATGGGTGTGGGTTTACCATTTTGTAGTATGCCATAAATGCAGTTTGATCACTTTGTACCTGAAATGATTACATGTTGATTTGGTAAAGAAATGTCTTTATGTTAGACAGTAAATACTCTACAAACAAGAAATATTCAAAGCACTTTTGGTTCTGTCAGAGTTCCTTATCTGAGTCAACTTGCACAAACTAGGATTAAAACCACTGTAATCAGAAATGCAATGTGATTAAAAACTTCTCAAAATGATATGCAATTACAATTAAGTATCTCATGAGGCCTCTAATCTGACTCTTATTTGTAATCCCTGTGCTATCTTTTTTCATAAAAATAATACTGATAGTATTACATTGTGATAAATTTTAATTTATCAAAGTTTGTAAAAAATATCCTATCTAAGGATAGATTTTGTGCCGTTATGCATTCATCCTTTTATTATTTCATTTAAGGTAGTACAGAGTTGTCAATGTAGTATATAATGATGGAATGACCTGACTGAAAATGAATGAATTATAAACTTCTGCTGCAGGATTTTACCAAAAAATAAGAAAAAAAGTTTTTATAAGGGAAAAATAAAAAACACATTAAAGCATACAAATATATATATATTTCTGCATAATGGATATCATAAGGGTTAGCTAGGACGTGAGGCAATAAAGGGGTAGAATAAACTGACCCTAGACAGCAAGAATAGCAGTAAACAAAAAGGATGAAAACAAACTGAACTTCAGATACTGAGGTGTCTTGTTGTTCTTGCACAGCTTGTGTTTATTTAACAAAACTTTAGATAAAATTGTGTTGTTTGCATCCCCATGTTTGCATTGTTTAGCCGTATAGTACATACAGTGGGGCAAAAAAGTATTTGACAGCCACTGAATGTGCAAGTCGTCCCATTTAAAAAGATGACAGAGGTGGTAATTTACATCATAGGTACACAACTGTAAGAGACAGAATTTGAATTTTTTTTCCAGGAAGAAAACATGATTTTTAAAGAATGTATTTGTATAATGGTGCAGAAAGAAATTTGGTCAATAAGAAATGTTATTGTAATTCTTTGTAATGTAAACTTGGTTGGCAATGACAAAGATGAAACTTTTCCTATAGGTCTTCACCAGGTTTGCACACACTGTAGTTGGTATTTTGGCCCATTTTTCCATGCAGGTCTTTTCTAGAGCTGTGATTGTCGGGTCACCGGTGGCCGGCTCTTGTGTCACTCGTCACCCATAGCCGGCCAGGCAGGCTCAGTCATCCTGTCAGGTCACCGGTGGACAGGGAGTGGTGACTGAGGAAAACTTTGCGCTCCAGGCACGGATAAGAGTCACCCTAAGCACAGGGCGACTGCGCGGCTACGTGAGTGGAAGGGTCTTTTAAACTGAGGGGAAAGTGAGTAACTGACAGGAAGCTCCTCAGGCCTGGCTGGTCCGATTTGGGGCTGATGACGTCCCTGGTGGGCAGAGCCCCCCCACTCTAGGCTTGGCATCTGAAGGGCCTGGATTATCCGGATGAAGGCGGAAGTCCGAGACAAGGGAGGGATCCAGGACGTGATGTGACGGCACCCAGGAACGTTGCTCCGGCCCGTAACCCTGCCAGTCCACCAGATACTGGTGCCCCCTGCCTCGGGGTTGGGAGTCCAGAATCCGCCACACCGTGTAGACTGGACCGCCGTGACGTGAGTTCTGATGGACCTTAAGGGAGGCAGGAATGCAGAGACGGTAAGCGACCGGGTTAATGCTGCAGAGGACTGAATAAGGACCGATGAAGCGGGGGGTCAGCTTCTCGCAGTCAGTCGGTAGCTTGAGATGCCAGGTAGAGAGCCAAACCAGGTGCCCTGGCTGAAAGGTGGGGCCGGTTCGATGAAGTCGGCGGTGCTGATTTACGTAACTGACATTGGCCCGTTTGATGGAAGCCCGGCCCCAAATCCACGCAGCTTTGGCGCGGTGGATTAGTTGCTGCGCCGCCGGCACCCCCACCTCCGGCTCCTGATGGGAAAAGATGGGTGGTTGGTAGATGTTGCAGACCTCAAAGGGTGACAACCCCGCAGAGGAGACCTGGAGGTTGAGGGACACCTCAGCCCAAAGTAGTGCACGCGGGCAGGTGAAGGGTTGAGTTGAGACAAAGCACTAAAGGTATTTCCCCACCAGCTGGTTGGCCCTCTCATTTTGGCCATTGGTCTCTTAGGGGAAGCCGGATGACAGGCTGGCAGTAGCTCTGATGTGTTGGCAGAAGGCTTTCCAGAACTTTGCATAGAACTGGGGGCCGCGGTTGGAGACGATGTCTTTGGGAAACCCATGCAGGCGCACCACATGCTCCAGGACGAGCTCGGCGGTCCTCTTGGCCGTAGGCAGGCCGGGCAGAGCAACGAGGTGGACCGCCTTCTAGAACTGGTCCACGAAGGTGGCAATGGTGTTAAGGCCATCTGCAGTGGGAAGCCCTGTGACGAAATCCACCCCGATGTGAGACCAAGGACGTGGTGGGACCTGTAGAGGACGAAGGAGCCCGGATCGTGGCTGCGTCGTGGACTTGGCTCTGGTACAGGTGGTACAGGCACAGACGAAGCGGCCAAAATCTTAAGCCATGGTGGGCCACCACAGGGTGCAGCGGATGAACTTAAGGGTCATGCCGTTTGGCCTCTGCAACAGCCCGGCTGTGTTCCAGTGCCTGCTCAATGACGTGCTGCGGGACATGGTTGGACAATGGGTATTCGTATACCTGGATGACATCCTGGTCTACTCCATGTCCGTTGTGGATCACATCCGACACGTCCAAGCCGTCCTGGAACGCCTCCTCCAGAACAATCTCTTCTGCAAGTTGGAGAAATGCGCATTCCATCAGCGCTCCACCTAGGCGACATCATCTCGGCTGAGGGGGTGGCCATGGATCCCAGAAGGTGGCAGCAGTGAAGGAATACAGCTGCAGTCCTTCCTCGCCTTTGACAATTTTTATATGGGATTTATTTGGAACTGCAGCACCATTGTTGCCCCCCCTCAACAACCTCACCAAGGCAACCCCGAGGCACAACGAGCATTTGACCGGGTCATCCAGCTGTTCACCTCGGCTCCCATTCTGACCCATCCGGACCCAGCCAAGACCTTCATCGTTGAAGTGGATGCCTCTGAAGTTGGCGTCGGGGCGATACTATCCCAACAAGGCCTGGACCAGAAACTACACCCCCGCTGCTTCTTCTCCCGGAAGTTCACACCCACGCAGCAGCGCTATGGGGTCAGGGATCGTGAGCTCCTAGCGGTTAAGTGGGCTCTGGAGGAGTGGCGTCATTTGCTCATGGGGACATCCGAACTGTTCCTGATCTGGACGGACCACCAGAAGCTCATCCACATCCGGAATACCAAACAGCTGAATTCTTGTCAGGCTCGCTGGGCACTTCTCTTCGAGCACTACAACTTTCACCTCTCCTACCGGCCCGGTTCTAAGAACGGCAAGGCTGATGCTCTCTCCCGTCAGCAATCCAAGACCCCCACTCCCCTCCAGCCTGAGGCCATGATCTCCCCCTACTGCATCCTGGCATCACTTCATTGGCCGCGGTAGGACTCCATCCGATCCGCCATGGTCCAGGAGCCGGTGCCTCCTGAGACCCCACCGGACATCTACGTCCCGACCTGTTGCCGCCAGGAGGCTCTGTTCTGGGGTCACTCATCACCCATAGCCGGCCACGCAGGCTCAGTCATCCTGTCAGGTCACCGGTGGACAGGGAGTGGCGACTGAGGAAAACTTTGTGCTCCAGGTGCAGATAAGAGTCACCCCGAGCACAGGGCAGCTGGGTGGCTAGGCCAGTGGGCTGTGGCTCGGAGCAGCGGATGGGTTGTGGAGCAGGCTGGGGGATCGGGATAAGGAGGGACGACTGTCTTGGATGATTGACTGGTCTGGAACTCAGGTTTGGCTGGTGGATTGACTGATGCATTGGGACGGATCAGGGGCTCTGGACTGTGGATGAACGATGACTGAGCAAAGTGAAGGTGAGTGGAAGGGTCTTTCAAACTGAGGGGAAAGTGAGTTATTGACAGGAAGCTCCTCAGGCCCGGCTGGTCCAAGTTGGGGCTGATGACTTCCTGATAGTGATGTTTTGGGTCTGTCGCTGGGTAACATGGAGCTTCAACTCCCTCCACAGATTCTTTATAGGATTGAGGTCTGGAGACTGGCTAGGCCACTCCAGAACCTTGAAATGCTTTTTATGTAGCTGCTCCTTCCTTGTCCAGGCGGTGTTTTTAGGATCATTGTCTTGCTGGAAGATCCTGCGACGTTTAATCTTCAATGCTCTCACTGATAGAAGGAGGTTTTGGCACAAAATCTCACTTAACATGGCCCCATTCATCCTTTCCTTAATACGAATCAGTCATCCTGTCCCCTTTGTAGAAAAGCAGCCCCAAAGCATAATGTTTCCACCCCTATGCTTCACATGTATCGTATGGTGTTCTTGGGATGCAGCTCAGCATTCTTCCCCCCTTAACACAGCAAGTGGTGTTTATACCAAATAATTCTATTCTGGTCTCATCTGACCACATTACATTCTCCCAATCCTCCTTTAGATCCTCCAGATGGTCTCTGGCAAACTTTAGACGGCCCTAGACATGTGATGGCCTAAGGAGGGAGACTGCAGGATTTTAATCCATGACGACTTATTGTGTTACTAATAGTAACCTTTCCTACTGTGGTCCCAACTCTCGTCAGATCATTGACCAGTTCCTCTCGTGTAGTTCTGGGTGGTTTCCTCACCGTTCTCAAGATCATGTGTACCCCATGAGGTGAGATCTTGAATGAAGCCCCAGGTCAAGGGAGATTGTCAGAGATCTTGTATTTATTAAATTTTCTAATAATTGCTCCAACAGTTGATCTCTTTTCACCAAGCTGCTTGTCTATTGTAGATTGACTAATTGCAGTCTTGTGCAGGTGTACAATCTTGTGTCTGGTATCCTTAGACAGCTCTCTGGTCTTGGCCATGGTGGAGGTTGGGGTCTGACCTTTTGAAGGTGTGGACAGGTGTCTTTTATACAGATAACGAGTTCAAACAGGTGCCATTAATACAGATAATGAGTGGAGGATAGAAGAGCTTCTTAAAGAAAGCCTGCTGCACCATTATACAAATAAATTCTTAAGAAATCATGCAATGTGATTTTCTGTATTTTTCTTTTACATTTTGTCTCCCACAGTTGAAGTGTACCTATGATGAAAATTACAGACCTCTCATCTTTTTAAGTAGGACAACGTGCACAACCTTTTTGCCCCACTGTATATGTAAATAATTTGTCATATTCTCCACTATTCCCCCAACTTTTAATTAGTTTGCTGTCAGATAAACAAAACTACTATAAACGAGCACATTGACATCATCATCAAAATTGAACATTTCAGTATGAATCAAATGAAGTTGTTTTTGAGTTTTGGCTTGGACTCTGTTTGCATAGTTTACCTGCTTTTTGTCATTGTTATTAATTTTTGTATTGTTTTGTGGGATATATAAATTTTTCTTGTAAAAGTTTAGATAGATATCTAAGTGGATGGGTAGCAGTACTCTGATGCTACTTGTTAATTTGTTAATTATGTGGAGGAGCAATGGGAATGTGGTCTTTGTGGGGTCATTTTAATTCTGTAAAACACTTTGAGCTGCAATTGTTGTATGAAAAGCACTTTATAAATAAAGTTTGATTTGATTTGTTATGTTTCCTAATGGACTTACAGGCAATGTGGAAGTTATTGTATCTATTTTGACTACTACATGTGTATTTGATTTTAAAGCAAAGTCCTTCCAGTGAGTTTAAGTATAATGTTTAGGTTCATATTTAATAACTTATAGGGTGAGATAGAGTGGTGGATGGGAGTGGTGTCTGTGACCCACTAGGCAGGAAATATCATGTTTTTAGCTTTTAACCTGGCACTACACTGTTCCATGAATCCACCTCCTTCCTCTCCACCCTTCTACCCCTCTTTCCATATTGGGATGCTCACTTTAGAAGAGCAGAACCATCAGCCTTGTTTCTGCCTTGTCCCAAAACAAAGCCCTCTGCTCTGAGTTGGGCCCAAATGAAGTGGGGCAAAGTATGCAGGGGAGGGGGGAGAGAATGTGCCCTTTGCCCCCCCCCCTTGCCCTTTTCTCTCTGTCTCCCCATATCCTGCCTCCCACCCTTGCTAGTTCTCCAGCACTGAAGGGAATGGTAAGAGAGGGTGAGATTGAGGGGGTTTGGCTGGTTCATTCAGCATCGGTTAAACGTTTTCTCAGCGGCACAATGCCGGGGCGGAGTAGGCAGGTGCAGACCAACGAGAGCCAGTATGGGAGGGAAAAGAGAGATAGAGAGGACGAGAACAACAGGTTGACCTAGAACAGACTATAATCATGTAGCACCATTAACCCCCAGAGACCCCCACACTCTCCGTCTTTCTTGCTCTCTCACTGTTTCCTTCTCTGTCTATCGCTCACTAGCTAGTGTACACAAGCTAGCTGCCCTGGCACTTGTGATACCACCTTGAGATAAACACAAACAAGCCCAAAACATACAGGGAGAATACATACGATCACACCTCAGAGCCACAGTCTCACTCATTTCACATAGATGGCTAGTCAAGTGCAAGTAAAACACACATTCACGCACGCACTCACACCAACAACAGAGTGGGCATATAATGCGTTAAATTACACATGCTAAGATAAGCACTCTTGTCATAATATGGGAACACACTCACACGCACGCACACGCACGGGCTTTCTCTAGACCCAACCAAGTGTGTGATGATCAGTGGGAAGGCTTCAAAACACGGGGGGGAGTGTGTGTCTGGCAGCCAAAGTATGTTTTTCTTCTGCTATGAAGTAGCAAGACTAACTCCTCAAAGGTCTGGTGGAGTTTGTTTGTATAGTGTGTGTGTTTCCATGTGTGCAAAGGGAATATGTTCAGCTTACCTTTTCTGATCGCTGGATTCAGTCCTAACGAACTTAAAGAAATGTTGCTCCCTGACCTTGAGAAAACAGATGCAAAAATAGTTTTTTCTGTTTGTGCTTCCACCTTATCATATGATTTCTTCTTCAGAAGAAAAATTGACACATTTTTTGCAGACATTTTAGTGACACACACTGTCACTTCTCATGTGTCAAAAACACCAAAAATAAAATGTAACTCAGTAAAAACACAGATTTTCTTTTAAGACTGTTTTGTTCGGGATCGCTAACAGTAAGACAGGAGAAAGATATACATGTACAGTATACATTTTCTGATGACTGGTAGAGTGTAGGAACTGATGACCTGGACTTTGTTCTCACTATTCATCTGGGCTTTCAGTTCTTTTTCTGGGAAACTACGGACAGCAATACAAGGCGATAATTTATTCATCTCCGTTTTATGGTTTCAAATACAACAGGAATATGTTTACAAGAAAATATTCTACAGCACTATATGTGTCAGAAGTGCTCAGTTCATAGTTTATACCAGCAACCTGCACTACTATTCTTTATGTGACCAACCATATTAGATACTGATCTCGGAGATGCTAAGCATGCCCTGACTGTCTCGGACAGAAGTCCAACTGCAGGAGGCATTGTTGTTTTCCCGACTGGGAAATTAGAAAACTCAATTTCCGAATAGAAAAAGAACGCCCCATTACTCTGTGGATACTTGGTTGTGGTTGACTTCCTTAATGGCATTATGTGCTTAACTTGTCAAAATGTGCATTTGTACTCCTCCCCTTTACTCTGCTACCTCTAAATAAAATTAAGCACAACCAACTGCCTCCAGAAGTCAACTAATTGGTGAGTAGAGTCTATCTGTGTGGAGTTTAATTTCAGAGTAAATCCAACAGGTCTTTGAATGCCTCAGATGTTTGTTAGAGAACATTATTGAACAAGCAGCATCGTGAAGAGCAAGAAAACACAGGAAACAGAGAAGTGGAGAAGTTTAAAGCAGGGTTTGATTATAAAACATCCTAGGTTTTGAACATCTCACTGACTGCTGTTCAGGAGTTGGAGAGACTCACTGTTTCACTGCCACGCAGGTGTGGTGTGGTCGTGAATAGAGTTTGTATTCTGCCACATATAGTGTTTTGTATGTAGGCCAAAAAAGTCTGTTTTGATTGCATGTGGCCATAGCTCCTTGTACACATTTGCTGTGTCCCCTATTTAACTTGTGACAAAACTCAAGTCTTACTTGAGTTTTGGAAGTTTAACGTTTTGAATGGAATTATGGAAATAAAAAAACTTTTCCATGATATAATTTTTTTTTGGAAAGGGTCTGTATTAGACACTCATTTATACAGTTTATAGGCAAAAAAAGATTAGTTGCTCTTTAAAGTTTTCTAGTTTTTGCACAGTTATCAATTAAATCAAACAAACACCTGTGTAGTTTGGCAAGCTACTTGCAAGCCATGGTGTGTGTGCAAGTGCTCTCTGTTTGGACACAGTTTTAAAGCATTTGAGCTACTGTAGCTCCTCTTTCAGATTCAGCAACATAGATTGGTAAGGTTCTGAGAACCATGACCTCATTACTGGTTTGTAGGTTTTTCTTCCTGGAATCCCTTTTGGAGGTCCCTGACAGCTGCAGAATATGAACATCCCATGGGAGCTGCAACTGTGGCAAAGCCATAACCTAAATTCTCCAGGTGTCCCATTTTTCCTCTTGTTACTGTCAATAACATCTTCCTGCGTGTACATTTATTTGGCAAAAATGATCACTTTCTGTTAATGTACTGCGTGTCCCACTATTGCCTGGTGCTTTTAGTAATGCGTTTTTCATGTCACTTGCTCTTAATGTAGGATTTAATTAGTGTATATAAAGTCATCTCTCATCCTAAATTCATTATCTATTTTGTGTTTAATTAAACATTCTGTACAATTCAAATGAAGAAACTGAATAAAGGGCAGTCATTACAATTTAACATAAAATAAAAACAGATCAGAATACTATTATAATGAATGAAACATTTCTAAAATTTAAACAAGATATTAAAATATTAGAATGACCCTAAAGATTGACAAATGACCTCAATGTGATTGCCTCTCCCAAGCGTGTGAGCACACACTGCACCTCAAAGACTTGTTTTTGAGTACAATTTTTTGGTCTATCATTTGCATCATAAACAAAACTTAAATATCTAAAGTGGGTTTTTTTGTTTTTTGTCAAGTGGGCAAATGTTTAACAAGGATAAGAAAGTAAAATGTGCCATAAGTGAAACTGTTTCAATGACAGGTCTTTTTCAGCATTTAATACTGATATTTTGACAAAAGGGTTTAAATAGCAAATCCTTTGACAAAGATCACTTGTCAGTGCTGCTCTTTTGCACCCTGCGTTTCTTCTTTTTCATTTTCCTCCCTCTGTTCCTTCTAAAACTCACTTCTCTATAGCTGCTCCTCCTTCCAAAACACACCTACTGCTCTAGACCGCTCTTTCCTACCCATCTCCCATAGGTGATCAATGACCCTGTGAACATGAATCTTCCATTTAAGCTAGAGCAACAATGTCACGATACACTTCCTAGTTTGCTGTCAATTCTTTTTATCTTCCTTATCTTTGTGCCTGTGTAGTGTTCTTTGCCTGTTTTACTTCCTCAAGCCAGTGTTCCTTTATATCTCCTCCTATATCTCCAACCTTTCTTTTTTTATCACCTCCTTAAAGTCCCTTTAAAATATTGTTAAATTTGTCACTTTGCTTTCTCAATACTTTAATCTTCCTGGTGGCAAGACTTAAAGGCACTGCACATGAACCTGCAAACAGAAAAAAAAAAGAAGAAATACCAAAATTACAGCCCTGCATGAAGATGGTCGTATCTCAGATCCATGGACCCAGACAGAAGTAGGTTCACTCATGGCTGAAACTGTGTCTGGCTCGTTCATTTTTAAATGCAACATGGTATTGGCATTGCCAAATCAGATATATGTATGTATATATGTATTTTTCTCAAATCTCATTTGACAACTACGCAACGTGTGCCATTTGCCTTCAAAACTGCAAGACACTCTTCTTTTCCTCCCCTGTTCTCTTTATTGCTTCCCATGAGATGTAAAGTGATGACAGAGGCTGCACTCTGGGGACTGTTTATTTAATCTAGGACTCAATAATACAGGGCTTGGTCATGAAAAGTAGATGTAAGCAGCCCATTAGCTGGCATGTAAACCCACCAACAAGGAACCACTACAGCCTTGAAAGATTTTACTGGTTCCAGTTACTGCTCTTTTGCACAGTTGTCAAAAAGACTGGCTGCCTTGTTTGCTTATTGGAAAAATAAAGAGGTTGTGGGTTTCATCCTGTATTTCAGACTCTGCAAGACCCCCGAAACCCTGAACACCTCTCAGGATGTATCCTGGCCCACTCGTGTTTCTGTAAACACGAGTGGGCCAGGAAGAAATCTTTTGGGTTCCTTAGCAGATGCTTGGTAGCTTCAGGCATTGGCTTCCTCCACAAAAGTGGGCAAATGAAGGCCTCAATTTCCAGTAGAACGGAAGGCTGATGACTGCCCAGATCCCACTGTGACTTTAATGTGATTCTTCTTAAAGGGATAGTTTGCATTTTTGACATGAAGTTGTATCCCTTCTTCACCATCAGCATAGTGCATACACACTGACCCACATCTGTGGTCACCTCCTGGTCAGAGCTCTGGCCATTAGAAGTCTTTCAAGAAAGTAGTCCCAGCTAGTTTCGGGGGCCAACAAACTGTGCCGTTTTGCTTCAGAAAACTATATGCGTTTGAAAACATGATTCATTTGCATCACAAAAAAAACGCCTGCCAAAATTCGGAACTCACTATTAATCTGCACTAATTTCTTTCCATTCCAATCAATCCGTGCTGCGGTGAGCATCAACTGTTGCGCTCCTCCTGTCAGCTGTTCCACTGTTGAATGCCGACAACATGTCTGATTACGAAACATCTGATGATGAAACTCATTTTAGTACAATGCCAGATGGATCGGATAATGAAGAAACCTTTTTTAGGACAACGCCAAAGTGATACCTTTATGAACCGGAGTATACGGATGCCGAACTTCAGCAGATGGAGCTAGAAAACAGCTGTAAATAGGGTGAGTAGGTGTGGACGATCTCATGTTGTGCAATTTTTGATATCAGAATTAGACAACTTCACATTGTATTGATCAGTAGGCTATGCAATATTTGACCGCATTCATTATTTTTGCTGATAATACACCAAATGGGCTACATTATGTGGGCTCAGCTTCAGCTTGGAGCACATCAATGTCGTCTCGCTCGATCTGCTCCGGTTCATAAAGGTATCCCTTTGATGTTGTGCTAAAAGAGTTTCTACTTCATTCGATCCATCTGGCATTGTAGTAAAATGAGTTTCATCATCAGATGTTTTGTAATCAGACATGTTGTCGGCATTTAACAGTGGAACAGCTGACGGGAGGAGCGCAACAGCTGATGCTGGCTGCAGCGCGGATTGATTGGAAT
This sequence comes from Valencia hispanica, assembly GCA_963556495.2. Classification (NCBI taxonomy): domain Eukaryota; kingdom Metazoa; phylum Chordata; class Actinopteri; order Cyprinodontiformes; family Valenciidae; genus Valencia; species Valencia hispanica. The sequence continues at coordinate 37,619,110 of OY747711.1, forward strand.
GAAAAGAAAATAGTACCGAATAATAATGAGTTGCGAATTTTGGCCGGCGTTTTTTGTGTGATGCAAATGAATCATGTTTTCAAACGCATATAGTTTTCTGAAGCAAAACGGCACAGTTTGTTGGCCCCCAAAACTAGCCGGGACTACTTTCTTGAAAGACTTCTAACGGCCAGAGCTCCGACCAGGAGGTGACCACAGATATGGGTCAGTGTGTATGCACTATGCTGATGGCAAGGAAGGGATACAACTTCATGTCTAAAAATGCCAACTATCCCTTTAAGGCACTTCTTTGCTGCCTTGGTGGTGTGTTCTGGGTCTTTCCAAACATTTAATATTCAGGCTGCTAAGGGTAGGTTAAAGAGTCTACAGCCCTGTATATTTTACCTTTCAGTGCTTAAGTAAAAGGTAAAACTGTTCCGTACACTTAGCAGAAAATCTGATCTTAAGCATAATGTTTCCACCTCTGTGCTTGACTTTGGAAGGCTCTTCTTTTGGTCAAATCTCTTTTTTTTAACATGTTGGGTCAAGTTACTGCAAAAGAACTCAGTCTTGGTCTGACCTGATCAAAACACCTTTTCCAAAGTTTTCTCTGAATATTTTTCTTAGCAACATTAGAAGGGATTAGTATATGACTTCAATAGCAGAGGACTGAACGGTTTCAATCCATTATGGTACTGTGCTTATGATGAGGATCTTGGTGGTTGTTGTCTTCAGATAATAAGGGAGCTACTTCTGCATATACTGTATGTGGTTGTTCCCTCACCTTTTATCCTCTCCCCATGCTCCAGACCAAAGGTTAGTCATTTTATATTTACTCAATTTCTAATATATATCTGTAGTAGTTCTCAGCTTCTCACGAATCATCTTGCTGATGGACTTGGAGCTCATTCCAACCAAATGCAGATGTGATATATTACCCATGGTGTCCTGTTGCAGCACTTTGGTCTTGCCCATGGTGGTGGATATGGTGGAATGGGGGAGCTGGTGCCTATCTCCAGCAACCACAACATACAGTACAAACCATACATTAGCACTATTTATATGTCTTTTTTGATGGTATAAAACAACATCTGGAAACTGTAAGAATGCTGAAGCAAAAAAAAAAAAATCTAGGTTATTTGACCATTATCAGTATGGGAGAAATTTAACTCCTTAAAAGATACAAATTGTGTATAGTGTGCTTGTGTTGAAAAAGTCAATCGTGGGATGTTTTTGAGTTGGGTTTATCCATTTATCTACATAACACAACAATATTTCCCTGATACAGATAAGTAACATTCACAATCCTCAAAGAAAATCCTTCAGAAATACGGGTTGTTCTGGAATGCCCTTTAGTCCACCTCCAGCAGAGGCATTTGTAAGGTAGTGAGCCTTGTTTTGATGTAAAATCTAAAACATCACAAATTCATGGGCCATTGGGTCTATCTCCAGTCTCTTATCTCTACTATTCAGTCAGTTTCCTCAAAGAATGGGAAGAAACAGACACATTTCTGAATGTCACACATTTTACTTTTAACATGTCCAAACACTAGGCTATATCGCCACATCCGGACAAAAAATACCTAATTTGACCAAATTGAGTGGGTATTCCCCTTTTTCTCTTCTCCATTCTGCCAGAAATACAATGACTTGTTTCTTTTGTTCATCCAAAGTGGGGAGTTTTAGTTTTACATAGGCATTTAGAGGATTATGTGGGTGCCTCCAAACATTCCTGTGTAATTAGACACTACCGCTGTCAGTCATGCAGAAGCAAAAAGCTGATTGGCTGAGTGTCAAATAAACTACTGCCTTTGGGAATGTCCCCAGCGGAGTGTCGATAGTTCCTCTTTGAGCCCTCGAGTTCACTTACCTCATTTGCTTTATTCAAAGTCACCAAGAGAAGAAAAAGCCCTTGGGGTGAATGAGTGTGATTGTGAAAGAGTAGACAGACATGGAATTAAAGACAACAAGGCCAATCATGGTCTAAAAGTCTCAAAATAGTTCAGATGAGCTACTGTTAGGAAGAAAACACAAATATTTCTGGCATCATCTGAACTTGGAGTGACTTGTTTGGAAATGGAAGTTAAGTGAAGACAGACAAAAATAAAAACAGACCTTAACAAACACATTTATTACAAACCTGTGAAACAAAGAGAATGCAAAGGGATGCAAAATAAGAACCAAGTGAAAAGAAAAGGAAGTCCAACCTACAGGGGGAGGTTGGATTGATAATTTTGAAGGTCAGCGTGGATCTTTCAATCCAAATCAAATGATCAGCACCAATTGAAGGCCAATCTAAAAACAATACAAAGTCAAAGAAGAGTGAAAGAAAACCAGCTCTGCAAAACACCATCCTTGTAAATGTCTTGTCTGGTGCTGACCTTATGATAACAAGGACACCAATCTCTTTACTCTTTTGATTTTATTCTGCCCAGGCTCGAAAAGTCATGGTGCTTAACATTTGTTTTTTATGTCAAAAAGAGAGGCATAGCTTTCTGACAAACATTTCTTACGGCTGTGTGAATTTTGACTTTTGTCTGTTACAGACAAGAGGAAGGGGTGGAGGAATGAAGTATTTAACTAAAACAGTCACTTAGAGGCAAACAAGCACAACAGCTCTTTTAACCTTGGCCACAACACAACCAGAATCTCTCCTCCCCCTGTCCTGCCAGGTCATTGTTATTAACAGACAAAAAAACAAAGTCTGTCTTTTTATTCACTTTAGACATACACACTTACAATCATTGCAATGTTTCACTAATACAGAAACACATGCATTGAACACGGCATGCCCATCCTCCTGCCTCTTCAATTGTGTAATTTCAGCAGGGACTGGAGGTGTGGGTATGAGCTTGGAGACTGGCTGTGTTGCCAAATCTTGTTGTGGTGAGTTTGTGGTTGGTTGGCTGGCTGGCAGTTATTGGGGTGACTGCATGCTGTGGCACTGGACTGGGCTCTGGTGGGGCTCCCTTTCTTTTAGCCTTCCTTGGGGTGTCTCACCAGGTGGAATGGCACTGTCCCCTCCTTCCCTAGGTCCTTCTGAGCTCCAGCTGCCACAGTGAGGTGATGCTTGCTTAGCGGGTCAGCAATTCTTGGTGATGCAGATGGTGCTGGGCTTTTCCACTGCTGGGAGCTTATCCGGAGACCTAGAAGCATAGGCGACTAGGGTGGTTTGCACTGGGGGATATGGTTGCAGAGTTGGCCGGAGGGGTTTGATACACTGTCTCTCTCCTTGTGCCTCTTCAGGATGGGACCTACTGCTCCTATGTTTCGCTGTGGACCCACCTTTGTGTCAGGCATATAGCTATACTATGGGGGTTAGTGGTGTGTGGCTGCCTATGGCTGCTGCGGCCTTTGGGTGCAGAGGTAACCTGCCATGTGCTGCTCTTGGGCACAGAGTGTTGGGAGGATTCTACTCACTTCACCTATACAAAATACTTTGCACCTCCCCATGGTTTTAAATGGGAATTTAGATGTGCTTCACATATTATTACAGGAGGTGTAATGATACATTCAATTTCTGAGATAATAGTGTATTTGCAAATAAATTAAAAGTTTCATAAATCTTAAGCTATGTTTAAAAAATATATTTCTTCTGTATGGCATTATCCAGTTCCGGTTTGATCAGGTTTTTTAGATTTTGAACAAGGGAGAATTTGATGCAATCCAGATAAAGTAAAAAAATGTTGAAGTAGCCCTTTATTTGAGCAGAGATGGAAAACATCTGAAAAAGATAAAGTCTTGTATTGTCAGCAGCCAATGTTAGTCATTTGCAGTATTTGTGTTCTGTCTGTCCCTAGGTAATTAGCCAAAATGTTTCCACGTGAACAGTTACAAAGTGGTGGAGGCTTATTCAAAACTTTTGTAACCAAGCATTGTTGCCCATCGTCTTCATTAGCTAACTCTGAACCTTAAAGCAGTTGGGCTACATAAGAAAGAAATATGTTTTTGACTCCAATTGGCAATGTGCTGTGCATTCAGAGATGGTATCAGCTTAGGTGCTTCATTATAGCTTACTTGTGTTTATTTCAGCTACTGTTGCATTTTGACAATCTAGGCCCACTTTGGCCATTGTTCTCTGACCTCAACGAGGCATTTTGATTCACATAACAGAGGCTCGCTCAGCATTTTCTCTCTTTTTTTCTTAGACCATTCTATGTAAACCCAGAAGATGGCATGTCAGACCAGGCACCTCCGACACCATCCACCATTCCACATTCAAGGTATTTTAAGTCTCCTTTATTCCCATTCTGATGCTCAGTTTGAACTTCAGCAAGTCATCCTCACTATGTCTAGACCAGTGCTGTAGCCAGAAATAGCTTTTTAGGTAGACCTAACAAAAAATGGGTGGGCCATGTAAATATTATTGAAATTAGGTTTATTTGTTCCACTGTTGCTTTAACAGATATGTGTCTGCATCCATCAGAAAAATGACAGAAACAGTTTTGAACAGAAACAGCTTAGAACTAAGCATCCAACCCACATAAAACATTAAAGCTGTAGCCTAACACCGGGAGCTCATGCCAGCTCTCTGACATAAACAATGATTATTTTTATCACATAATTAAGCCTTATTGGGCTTTCCTCACCATTGAGACAATGTGCTGGTCTCACTTGTCGCATCAGATCAGCAGCCGTCATATGCTGATTGCGAAACTCTACAAAGTGTAAACAACAATATGGCCACAGTCAGATACTCCATGCTTTAATAATTTAGAAGTTAGAAGATTTAAAAGCTGTTAATTAAGTTAAATGGGGCGGAATTATATGTGCTCTGTGCTCAGCGATTGGTCAGCTTTCCCCAAGGGACTATGGGAAATTTTGTTGCAACCTGTTTCAAGGAAAACCCTAAAACTCCCTAAACTAACCGTATTTAATCAAGGTACATTAATTTATTGTCACATTAAATTATATTTAATGCATGGAACTGTACTTTAATGGATTAGTCTGGAATATTTAGCTAGGGATCCTTATATTTTCAAACAAAGTGTTTGTTTGAAGCTACAATCTTAGAATTGGTTAAACACAGCAACCCCACAGCCCGCCTTAGCTTGTTGCATGGCATGCTGGCATAGAATGTTTTTCAAAACAGCCAGTGACAGCAAGTCTTGCAAAGATGGAAATGTAACCTCCAATTTTATTCTGTTTTATTTTATGATGACTCGATGCAATCTGCTGGGATTCCTTAAGTAGAAAACTAACTAAAACTTTAAACTGATTGGAATGTTTGTACGATTGTATTGAAATGTGCCTTGAGATGACATCTGTAGTGAATTGGCACCATATAATTAAACTAAATTGAAATTGAATTAAATGACACCCCTCAAAAATAAAATGTAATTGTAAATATAATTTCTTTTTAATTTCTTTTAAGTAAGCCATTATTGTATGTAGGCCCTGGTCCATAGTCACTCCCTTGGTCTAGACCCCTAAATGTCTGAAGTTGCTGACATGTGATTGGCTGATTCACTATTTATCTACCAAGTAATTAAACAGAGTGGCCAGTGAGTGCTTATTAAAACATAATAGGGGGAAAAGGGGGCTGAGGGGACCAAACTGTACAGAACAATTCTCTTTATTCTGACATTTCACAAATGCAAAAAAATATGTCCTTATGTATTGATCTAAAAAAAGCTTACTCTGATAGAGTGGAAGTGAAACAGAAAAGTAGAGTGAGTAAATTTTTGAGAATTGTCTTATTTTTTAACACTGCAAGGAATCTCTACCACCACACTGTTGTCCAATGGCAAGGTGGTGAAAAGAAGACAGAAGAAAACACTGATAGCCAGCTTACAATACCATTCATTTTCTGCTTCGAAGTAAAATGTTATCAATTGTTTCCAAAACTGTGGATTGCCACTCCTTTATAGCTACTAACTGGACACAAAGGCAGATATGCACCTTCTGGGTGGTGGTGGTGGTGGTGGTGCATGAACGGAGTAGTTCTCTTTTCATTTTTTCAACATGAGTTTTTTTTCTTTGTTATTATGTCTGTATTAATGCGACTTTCTGACCTTGACAACTCTATATGTCTAAGCGCACACTTTATTGTTAAATAAGGAACCAAAACCCACCACAGATTGCTATATTGAGAAAAAGATGGAATTGTTGTTGTCTCAACCAATCAGGGGAGGTAGTAGGATTTTTCAAGAGGTGGCCACTGATAATGTTGAAATGGGAAAGCAACTTCATGAGTTTTACTATTGGGTTGTTATTTATAGACTATTTGGAAAAAAATAGTAATAAAATCCTTAGTGCCACAATTAATGGCACCACTAACAGTTGCTATATAATAAATGTATTAGGAATTTCAGCGACTAGAAACTCTGAATTAGGGATCTATGACTTCCTCTGGCAAATATTTTTGGTGTTACAAAGAAACCCATTTTGCTAAGCTTTTTCTTCAAATTGAGAAAGACAAGAGAACATGGCTTTTCCGTAACACCAATTTGTTTTGAGCTTCATGATTCAGTGAATGGTTGCTAAAAAATAGCTATGTACCTACGTAAACCTGCTCATATCTACAGATCAATAACTCAAAAATTCAGTCTGCTGGGTCTGTGATAAACAAGGCTGGATGGGGATACAAATTCATCTTGCTATCGACATGACAACCCAATGATTTGTGCAAGAAGAAAAAATCTGTCCAAGCATCATTAATGAAAACAAGTGGAATTTGTTCTCTAGTGAGCCTTTAACTAAAACCATTTAGTGTTATCAGATGGACACCTTTTCTCTTTGAAAATTAACACAATTAACAAAATCATTTAGTTAATGCTAACTACATTTCACAAACTGGACTCATCTTGAAAATGTTGGACCCTGGTTGTAATTTACATAAATAGACATAAAAATAATTTAATTATTCCATAAATGTAAGCAACTGCATCAAAATTATAGGCCTTATCCTCTTTAATGTACCACTCCAAAGATAACTAGATCGGCAGCGAGATGGGACATATATTGTTGTATCCAATTCATTTAATATCTCACTTCTCTTCCCTTCATTCTCCTGTAACCCCAGTCTGCTTGGCCCTCAGCACATTTCCTGCTCATTTAGCTGAGAAAAAGCTTTTATCCTCTCTTGGGTAAGCATGTCTCTGAGAAACCCTCAGTCCACATGCCCTCAAAAATGCACAAAGATGTAAACACACCTGCCAATCAACACTGAGAAATGCCTTGATTATGTAAGCTTTGCACTTCTTTAGCAAGCGCTATTTGGGAAACATATTGTAAAACTGTGTTAAATGTTTCTGTATTAAATCTAGGAGAGTTTATGACAAATAAAAAATAAGCAGCTGGAAAATAAACAGCTAATTTATCTACAGTCATAGATATTAGTGTAAATTAACAGCTAACTGTACTGTTTTCACTCTAAAGTTGGGGTAATGCTAAGTGCTTAGCTTTCATAAACTTAAAAAAATATGCCCTGTACTTCAGTGCAGATTATACAGTATATTTCCAGACCTATCGGGTTTTTTCAGTTACCTTTTTTCAGAGTATAAAGGCTGTAATAGCAAACCATGTCTGCCATACTGTTTATCAAGGTAAAAGCCATTCCAATAGCTGAAAGGCATGCACTCTCTTTCTGTTATATTCATTGGAAAATGGTTCCAAAGGTTTACCGAGTGAATTAAATGAGGGTAAACATGAGGGTTAATGCTCTCTTTGCTTGGCCTGGTGGATCGCCATATCTCGATAGCTTTGCAGTTCTGCCTTACTCTTTCCATTTTATTTTTAAAACATTTTGATACCTACACATTTTTTTTCTTCCACTTCATGATCATGGATGACTTTGTGTAGTCCCAAAGTTTGTTTTTGTAAGCAAAGGATATTGTTTCACTGTGAAAACATTTGATATTTCTATCTGTAGTTTCTAGTGTGAGTTTTTTTTTATTTAGCACTATGTACAGGAACATTCATCTCACAAGGGAAGAGATGTCCTGCAGCAGATTCTTAGCAGCAATTAATTATATTCTTCTGTAATAATGAGAAAGGGGTCTAGAGCACCAACACAAAAGGGGCTCTTTGCACTCCGTGGTTAGGGTTAGCTTGAAATGGATAAGGGAAAACATTGTAACAGCACAACCACTCATCTTTCCAAAAGCTTTCTTTGCTGCTGCTGGTATTTAAGATTCAATAAGGCTTACATTTTTTTTGCCTTATAGTCTTTTATTTTCCAGCCCTAAGCTGGAGGAGCACCATGTGACACTAAAATAGATTATTAAAATGTAATAACTGTGAAACACTGACTACTTTTTGACCCTCAATACATTGCACAGGTAAAGTACTGCTACTCACAGAAATGTTACAAAAATGTTTCTGTGTTTTAAATTACTTGTGACAATGAAATATTTAGCTTGGGGAGTGGAATTATTGTATATATGTATGTTTTTGTTTTCTGATCATTTCTGGGTTGTTATTGTAAGTAAGTCTTGTTGTATTCAGCTGTTCATTGTTGTCATTAGGGCCTTCTATATTAGTTCATTCCTTAAGTTGAATATTTTGTTGCATTTTATGTCTTGTGCATTTTCTTCCTTTTGTTTGTGTCGTTGCTTCCGCTGTTTCATTTCACTCTCAACTGTTCCTTGGTGTCTAAGCTCCCTGATTTCCATTGTTCTTTGCTGGTTTCTTCTGTGACATGCTAACTAGTTATGCGACTTGGGGGCTCGAGCATCTAGTTAGGATGTCTCCTGGATGGCTCCCTGGTGAGGTGTTCCGTGCACTTCCACCAGGAGAAGACCCAGAACACAATGGAGGGACAGTGTCTCAGGGGGTAGGGGTTCGTCCTGAAACCGCTAGGTTGCCTGTTCAAACCCCCACTCTGTCTGTCTCAGCTGTTGTGTCCTTGGGCAAGACACTTTCACCCACCTTCCCTGCCTAAATTACTTAAATTATCCCTGGAAAGTACCAGAATACATTGAGGTGGAAGCATAAAGAAAAACCTATATACAAAGATTGACTGCTTGAGTTTGAGGCTTCTGCGTTGTATCTTAGCTGTTCCTTGCACTGCACTATTCTGGACTGAGATATCAGATGTTTCTCCAGGTATTTGTTGGCGTCTCCTCTCTAGTGTGGGGCTCACTGCCCTGATTGCTCTGATGACTACAGGCACTACAGTTGCCTTCACCTCCCAGATTATTTTATGCTCTTCTTTGAGCCCTTAGTATTTATCCAGTTTCTCATGTTTCTTTTTCCTGATGTTTCCACCAATTGGGATGGTCACACTGATCACAGCGGCTGACCTCTGCTGCTTATCAATGTCCGGTTTGTTGACCAGTACTGTTTTGTCTGTTTGAATCTGGAGGTCCCCTGGGTTCTTAGCAATGGATAAGGGATATATATATATATATATATATATATATATATATATATATATATATATACATATATATATATATATATATATATATATATATATATATATATATATATATATATATATATATATATATATATATATATATGTGTGTGTGTGTGTGTATATATATGTTTATACATACATTTTATAAATATTTTATACATACATATACATTTAAATAACTGCACAGTACATTGGTTTTTGTAATTGTGTCCTAAACGTACATATATTATTATTCTTAATTCTGTTTTTATACTCTTTTTCTACCTTTCTTGTGTGATCCTAATTGCTTCTATCATCTGTCACTTTGCTGCAGTTACAGCTGAATTTCCCCTTTGTGGAACAGTAAAGGATTATTCTATTCTATTCTATTTTTTATATTTATTTACCAGATATTGAATTGACTTTTCATTTTAAGATACGTATCTTGTTGATTGCACCTGACATTCTCATCCAGCTTGATAATTACAGTGAAGAGCAATAGACGGGTAGCAAGAGAAAAGATCGCTGATTGAAAAAACAGAGGAAAGATGGGGATGTGTCACAAGAAGCTGATTATTAGAACAGTGGCTAAGATGTTCGATGTACCAAAGGTCATTAAGATACGGCGGCATTAAGATGAGAGAAGTAGAATACTCAGAATGATGAGCAGCCAGTCGAAGAAAAACATGTTAAACGGCATGTGTGTGTGGTTTTGGGATTGTCTACTCTCATGCTATAATTTCAAAGTGAAATTTTCTCACATTCTCTGTCTTTCCTTTTTTTGCCTTTTATTCTGTCACATTCTCTCCTAAATCTCCTTATGAAATCTACTCTTGCCACAGATAATTACAATGAACAACTTCATTCGCCTGCTCCACCTGCTCCTTAGATAAGGCGTGGTTGAGCGACGTCTACGTGTTGCCTGTCCCTATCTTATCTCGATCGTCACAGAACAACCGCGTCTGCCCATTTCTGCCGTAATCTTCTGCGTAAACAATACTGCTATTTCACCACCTTCTGCAGTGAAAAGAAGAGGGAGGAGGAGTGGAGGAAAAGGAGGACTGAAGGAAAATGGAGGGGAAGAGAAAGAAACACGGCAGGACAGAGGAGAGGGGTACAAGTCAGATAATATCATCCCCTTATAAAAACTTGTCTCTTTTTTGCTTGATACAGACCAGTCTCCACTTAGGTTTGCTCGTGTATCATATTTGTTGTACAACATTTGAAACAAAGTAGAGGTCAATGCCATGACCCCTTTTTTCTAAAATCAGGCTCTGAATCTTCCACCATGTCCAGTAGGGGATGACAATAATGATGTCAACATTAATAGTTTTTGTTCTCTTCGTCCTTGATTCCTCTCAGTTAGTAAACATAATCAGGTCAAAGCAAGACAGTTGTGAAAAAAAACAACAACAAAAGAATAACAACAACTCTGCACTGCTGGGATTTTTTGCATAGAAAGGAACAGTGGACATGGACAATGTAGGCTGCTGTGATTGTTACAAACATCTCCATTTGCAATTCTACATGGATGCAACAAAAATGGGTAAAAAAAGAGAGAAAATGTTTCTTTTTTTTCTGTTTATATGTGACTGCGAGGTACAAATGCAATGGAAAATGTTGGTTTTGCAAAATCTGCATGTTGCAAAATCTCTACTTCTCACAGTGAATAGCTACAAATATATTGTGGAGATAAAAAGTGGTTCTGTCGCATTTGTCTATAAACCTCAGCCAATAACATGGCTCGGTCCGAAACCAACGATTGGACCATTCGGTTGTCTGTCTCACCGGACAAGTGCACTTCCACATTTACGTGGCTCCTCCACTCATTATTCCGGAATTCATTCCAGAATTGCGCCGCTCAAGGTGGCAGCATGTTGGAGTAGCTCTGTTACTTTGGTTCATATTTTTTTCTTTTTTAAAACTTTAATTCTTCCATTTTTGGTAGAAACATTGTTTTTGTGGACAACTGTTCTCTCTGGTTTTGAATGCTGTGCAGCTGGAAGGATTTTTGCTGATACTTTTTATTTTTGGACATTTGTTATGATGCATAACCATGGCAACAAGGTGGTTTACAACTGGCAGCAGCTGATTAACATCACAAAAGCTCAAATAAGACCTCATCTACAGCCACAAAACCCTGATGAGTTGAAAAGAAGACGCCATAGATCCAGAGCATCCTCTACATCAGACTGTCATACAACTACAGAGCGTCTTCAGTCAGAGGCTTCTTCAGATCTGCAGAGCGCTACAGGAGATCATCCCTACCCACAGCCATCAGCATCTACAACAAATCTTTGAAGGAACTTGCATAATGAGTTACAACAACATTTAATTTCCCTTTGGGATTAATAAAGTAATTTTGAATTGAATTTGAATTGAATTGAATTGAATTACACTCTCCCACATTTTTCAACAGAAGACCACTGGTGTGAGAGCTTCTCCTCTCAATAATATAAGAGAAGGAGAAACAACCGGCTGCTACCGCTTTAACTTAAGCACAAACTACCAGAGTACCAAAAAGTAAAACGCCATTTGAAGTTGCGGAAAACAAAAGACTGGTCACCAAACTGCGACTGGGGTTTTGCCCTCTCTTGTTTACTGTGGCAATGCACATTCCCAAATCAGGGGTGTGTGACCTAGGGATTATATCTGACGGGAAGGGTGAGAGTTCTGTGACTGTGTTTATGTTTTAAGCTAGCTTGTTCTGCAGATTCGATATAGCGGCAAAAAAGGTATTTTTAAACATCTTTACAGTGACATTACTTTGTTGCATTGACATCCTTACAAATAAAACTCAACTGATGTGTAGAAATGTGAGATTTTCAGCTGCTTCTACTCATAGCTGCTATGATTTACAGTACACAATCATTGCATGGTTTGCCAATATATGGTCCCATTTCTAAGGCTTTGGGACTCCAGCAAACCACATTGAGAAACATTATTCACTAACATAGAAAACATCAAACAGTGGTGAACCTTCCCAAAAGTGGCCGGTTTACTGACATTTCTCCAAGAGTGCACTGAGGACTCATTCTGTAGGTCACAAAAGAATAACATCTAAAGCACCCCAGACCTTACTTGTCTCAGTTACAGTTAATGTTAATGATTCAACAATAAAGAGACTGCTCAAAAATAACATTATGGAGTAGTTCCATGACTAAAACTACTGCAGACTAAAAAGCCTGTCTTACATTTATAAAAAAAAAATCCCAATGATCCTCTAGACTTTAGGGAAAATGCATTTTTGAACTGGTGAGACAAAACTGGACCTTTTTGCAAAGTTTGCCTCCCATTACATGTGGTGTAAAACTAACAACAATTCAGAACAAGGATTGCAAAAGTATTCGGTCCCCTTGAACTTTTTCACATTTTTTCACATTACAGCCACAAACATGAATCAATTTTATTGGAATTCCATGTGAAAGACCAATACAAAGTGGTGTACACGTGAGAAGTGGAACGAAAATCATACATGATTCCAAACATTTTTTACAAATTAATAACTGAAAAGTGGAGTGTGCGTAATTATTCAGCCCCCTTTGGTCTGAGTGCAGTCAGTTGCCCATGGACATTGCCTGATGAGTGCTAATGACTAAATAGAGTGCACCTGTGTGTAATCTAATGTCAGTACAAATACAGCTGCCCTGTGACGACCTCAGAGGTTGTCTAAGAGAATGTTGGGAGCAACAACACCATGAAGTCCAAGTCCAAGACCACCAGACAGGTCAGGGATAAAGTTATTGAGAAATTTAAAGCAGGCTTAGGCTACAAAAAGATTTCCCAAGCCTTGAACATCCCACGGAGCGCTGTTCAAGCGATCATTCAGAAATGGAAGGAGTATGGCACAACTGTAAACCTACCAAGACAAGGCCGTCCACCTAAACTCACAGGCCGAACAAGGAGAGCGCTGATCAGAAATGCAGCCAAGAGGCCCATGGTGACTCTGGATGAGCTGCAGAGATCTACAGCTCAGGTGGGGGAATCTGTCCATAGGACAACCATTTGTCGTGCACTGCACAAAGTTGGCCTTTATGGAAGAGTGGCAAGAAGAAAGAAAACCATAAAAAGTCCCGTTTGCAGTTTGCCACAAGCCATGTGGGGGACACAGCAAACATGTGGAAGAAGGTGCTCTGGTCAGATGAGACCAAAATGCAAAACGCTATGTGTAGCGGAAAACTAACACTGCACATCACTCTGAACACACCATCCCCACTGTCAAATATGGTGGTTGCAGCATCATGCTCTGGGGGTGCTTCTCTTCAGCAGGGACAGGGAGGCTGGTCAGAGTTGATGGGAAGGTGGATGGAGCCAAATACAGGGCAATCTTGGAAGAAAACCTCTTGGAGTCTGCAAAAGACTTGAGACTGGGGCGGAGGTTCAGCAGGACAACGACCCTAAACATAAAGCCAGGGCAACAATGGAATGGTTTAAAACAAAACATATCCATGTGTTAGAATGGCCCAGTCAAAGTCCAGATCTAAATCCATTCGAGAATCTGTGGCAATATCTTAAAACTGCTGTTCACAAACGCTGTCCATCTAATCTGACTGAGCTGGAGCTGTTTTCTAAAGAAGAATGGGCAAGAATTTCAGTCTCTAGATGTGCAAAGCTGGTAGAGACATACCCTAAAAGACTGGCAGCTGGAATTGCAGCAAAAGGTGGTTCTACAAAGTATTGACTCAGGGGGCTGAATAATTACGCACACCCCACTTTTCACTTATTTATTTGTAAAAAAAATTTGGAATCATGTATGATTTTCGTTCCACTTCTCACATGTACACCACTTTGTATTGGTCTTTCACGTGGAATTCCAATAAAATTGATTCATGTTTGTGGCTGTAATGTGACAAAATGTGCAAAAGTTAAAAGGGGCCGAATACTTTTGCCAGCCACTGTATGTATATATATATATATATATATATATATATATATATATATATATATATATATATATATATATATACCTACAGTCAAACATGGCTGTTGCAGTGTAGAGTGAAGTTGTATGTAGCTGCTTCACTGTATAAGGACCTGAATGAACCACAAAATCTGCTTTTTGTTATAAAATCCTAAAAAGGACGTAAAACAAAAAGAAAACCCTCCAATATGGCTGAATTAAAATAATTTTGCAACGAAGTGTGGGCCAAAGTTCCTCCACTACAATCTCATACACTTACTGTTGTTATTTCAAACACATGAAGGCAGTTGTTGCCAAGTAGGTTGGCGAAACCATTAATTATGGTGAAGTATTTTTTCACATAGGTACAGGTTGGTTTGGATAGCCTTTTTCAATAGCTTTTGGTGTTTACTCAGGTTACGTTAGTCTGACAAAATCCTAATTGCTGATTAACTTTATTAAATCAAGACTGCATCAAGCACCAGATAGATCACTAGAATTTGTTTGATGAATTCCAACACTTAATTGTGACATATAAATTCAGTAAGGGAGCAAATATGTTTTTGCAGCACTGTCTGCTCTTGAGTTAACAAAATGCTGAAACATTAATAAAACTGATTTGCACAAACAAGAGTCTATCACTTTACTTGCTAAAGTTGGAGAAGTAATAAAATACTAAAAAGTGCACGAACTGAGCGAATCCTGACATACACCTACTACAGCTTTACTTGGCATTTCACTCAACGAGATTCAACAGTGATCCTGTTGTGAAAACAGTATTGTTTGCTTTTAGTGACCTTAGCCTATACCTCAGTTAAAAACACTGTGCTTACTCAAAAGTGTCTTGGCATTTAAATAGTTTTTACTGACCTGCAATTCCACAGGACTGCAGTGATCTGAGTGCTCAGGCTTTTAAGAGCACCGCAAAGCAGCACACACTGACAACACAACAAAGCGTATGTACAGTATATATTTAGATTTATAATTCGGATCCTACAATCAGTCGGCTTTCTTCCCTGAAGACATAACCAAACGAGGACAGACGTAAGTCACATCAAGTGCACGCATTAAAAAAAACTATGTTGAGGAAATTAAAGACAACCTCTCCTATGACTAAACTCCCTTCCATTATTCTTTGTGTGTGATAGGGGTCATGGATATCTTGTTATTTTTGGTTCCATTAAACCACAAAAGCAGCTTTTAATTGTAAGCAGCTGAATCTCTCCCTCTGTCGGTCATCCCATCACCTCCTCACCCCTTCCCTGCACCCTGAGGAGCGATGGTACATGATAACCCCCAGGGACTGAGGAGAATTAGAAATGAAAGTTGATTTAATCTAAGCTGTACACTCGCATACACTTCCGCAGCCCAGGTTAGAGTGTGACAAGGTTGTGTTTGCGTGTGTGTGAGTGTGTGTCGTCAAAACATAGCAACTCAGTCCCTAAATCAGCTAGGACATTTCCATTGTCAACTCTAACAGCAATGCTGAGGCCATCTGTTTTTAATGGGAAACCGTCCAACAAGCAGCTTTACAACCTATTCATTCATTTTAACATGTTGTCTTCTTCAGAAGAATAACACGAGCACAAGAACAAATGTACATGTACAGTAAAACATACAGTCACTGCTATATTTATCAAAAGCCTTAAAAATAAAAGTAAAAATAGAATCCAACATGGCGGGCTGGGATCTAAAGCCTTGTCTTTTCTGATCATTTTCATGAGATTAGATGTTTCTCACACAGTACTGTAAAATACCCTTTAATAAACACTTGCTACAGAGTTTGACTGTACACAATACAGACAAATTAATAGTTTTAGGTTGTGCTGTCAACAGTTGTTAGCATAGTCATTAAACATATCAATTTGGAAAACTGTTTTTCATGGCCCCACAAATTCCAATGTGCTCTGACCTCTTGCTTTTCTTCTCTTGAGCGCATGCCACAGTTAGGAAAAATAGGAATTAGGTCTGATATGAAAACAAATGAAGGCTAATTTTGTATCTGGTGAACCATTTGGTGATTTGGCCACATGTTCTGGATCAATATCCTGTTGAAAGACCCAATGATAAGGCATTTTATTTTTTTCTCTTTTTTCCCGTCCATTAGTAGAGTCCATCAGATTTTTATATGAAGATGTCTTGGTATTTTGTTGCAGCCTGCTGTGTGGTGTGAAAGGGCAACAGTTTTGATTCCCAAATTTGAGACATTTTCTTGATGTCTTCTCCGCTTCTCTTTCTGCCCATTTCTTATCCTATTACTTTCAATAGATGCTACTGGTATTTCAAAAACTTCACAATGACATGTATCACTTCTACCAGAAGAGAAAGAAGCTCATAATATTACAGATTATCCACTGTATTAAACAATGAGCACAAAGTTCTTTAACACATTCTTCCTTCGACTCATACCAAACCCACCTTTATTTTCTTGTTGCCAAAGAGCTCAAAGGTAAGGTTACCCCTCTCTATCAGTGTCATACACATGAAAAAAATAAATGCCTTTACTACTTTCTATAGACTCTATTCTATTCAAAAACATCAAGGGCCCAATTTATCAATATTCCAAATAAAGAGCGCTAAATGGAGTTTGCCGTAAAAAATTACGCGAGAGGCATGTTCCTGATTTGCGGGTGATCTAAGATTGTGTCCGCAAATCATAACAAGCGCAAAGAGCAGTATTCAAATGAGGACTTTGCGTCCGCTGCTGTGTGTGGCAGCCTTTCTGCCTCATGCACTGTGCCACAGCTAGAGAGAGGAGGAATAGGCGCAGTGGATTCATGATGCGTCTTTGGCAAAAAAAAGGGAAAAAAGGCAACATACCTGTCAGGTTTATGGCCATTAGAGTGTTAATTAATATTAGGTTAGAATGTGTGTGAATGATATTTTTCTTTTGTCATTAATGACCTTAATGCGTGCGTTGTACATGCGCCACTCTCTGCTCCATGCAGGCGCGGTATTCCAGAGACAGCAGGTGCAGATGCGTTAGCGCGCAGTGAGTTATGATGCGTCTTTGAAAAAAAAAGGGACAAATCGACTATCAGGTTTATGGCCATTAGAGTGTTAATTACAATTAGGTTAGATTGTGTGTGAATGATAATTGTTGTTTGTCAGTAATAAACTTATGTTGAATCGTGGTGGCGCAGTTAAGACTTGCTTTTCAGAGGCTTTAAAATAGGTGCAAAAACAGCCGGCGCACTTTACAAGAAAAATCATTTCAATACAATCATACATACATATATTCCAATTAATCCTACTTATTATACAATGTATTAAGTTCAGTTCATTATTCCAATCAGTTTTAAAGTTTTCTATCTAAGGAAACCCAGCAGATTGCATTTTCTCCTGGATGAACATGTAGCGACAGTAGACATGGTGTTCCATTAAGCGTGGGCTACGCAGGTTCAGAGTATCCGTGGTGTCTTGAAAAGTATTAAAAGTTGCTTAGTTGATTTAAAGAAAATTACAACCCTTAAAAAGTATTAAAAAGTCTTAAATCGATTTAGTAAAGTCTTAAATTTGGTTAGTGTTGGGATGTATTTAAAATACTTTTTTTTTTAAATCAAAAACAGACGCACATAAGCTAATAACTTTTCGTTAAATTTTTCGTTCTTTAATATCAGCTGTTTGCTTGGCTTTCCGTATCACTCTGACTTCACGTACTATGGCTACAGACATGCTGTCGGGATGTTTCCCGCTAATTTATACTGAAGTGCAGCAAAGCGATGCAGTACTACAGAGAATGGGGAAGTGTAAATTTGCTGATTCTTGGATAGAAGTTGAGGATTTTAAGCAGTGGCTGAAGCCTGCAGTTGAAAACAACACGGATACTACTGTCCATTTTGTAAAAAGAAGATTAGTGTTGTAGTAATGAATGGAGCTAACCACAAAACCGCTGCCATTAGCCACCATGAACAATCGCAGTGATCAATCATCAGTTTTTGTTCCAAGGCTGCTACGGTGACAGCGGGAGCAACATTGGCACCTGCAACACCTGTGACAACACCCCTCCCTAACACGACCACCTCCGCAGCTGTAATTTTGGCCTTGTCTGACCTCAGGGTGGCGCTAGCGGGCACACATCAGGCGGAGGTTAACCACCTCTCACTGAACACTAACAAGGAAATAAATGAAACTTTCTAGGCTATGTTTTCTGATTCTGTAACTGCAAAAAAATTGTAGAATTAGTTTAATAATAATGAATAATTAAATAATTTATTAGTGCATTGCAATAAAGTCTTAAATTTATTTTAGAAGGTCTTGAAAAGGTATTAATATGGATTTTGGGATCCTTGCATGTACTCTGAGGTTTTTGTCACTAGTTTTCTTTTCTCTCCAAAGATTTATTGTTGTTTTAAAACGCTTGGCAGATAATCTCAGTAGAAAAAAAGAGGGGCAATATATAATTTAAGGAAGCACAGGTAGGTTGAATATCCATTGTTTTCATAGACACTAAAAGCAATTGGTAATATTTTGAGCACACTAGTAGTAAGAAATTCAAATAGAATAATCAGATTTAAGTTTGAATTAATCCACATGGTAAATTCTCATGGAAGACATTTCAAATTTGAGAATATTTAATAATTGAATAGAGCTAGAGCCCTCATCTTTCATTTGTAGATTATAATTATTTCTCAAACCAAGTACTATAAATATAAATCAAATTATTTAAAAGAGGATTAATTTATTTTTTACATTTATTTGATTTACATGTCAACAATTTTTGGTTTTAAACAATCTGTGATCCAAAATGACTGATGTTTTGATCAGTAACATTTTGTTTTTGAAATAAAGAATTATTGAAATGTTCACAACAACAGCTTGTTTGCTTTTCCCCCGAGGGATAAATGTGCGTTTTTGCACTTTTCCACAGAATAAACATCTGATTGAGCATTCTGTTTCCTAATTCAGTGCATCCAGGGTTTATTTTGGATGTCCTTCTATGACAAAAGTTGCATGGAGTCAGTTAAAGGAAGTGTCTCCTGTTGTCAAATTTCTACAGGATGATAACTGCTGGGGCCCATCTGAACCTGGTTGGGGGTGGGTTTTAGCGTGTACTGGTGAAGCCTATTTGTTGTGGAAAGGATTATGGTGACCGATCTAGTCGCAAACAAGATTAGTGGCAGCGGATCATGTTTGATTGGGAAGCTACAAAACAGCTCTCACGTCTGTGGCGCAAGTTGTTGCCTTGCTTGTGCAACACTCAATTAAGATAATAGGGGTTGAAATGTGCTGGTCCCCAAGAATCTAATACAGAACTACCTGGGTCACTAAGAGACAGGAGACAACAAAACATAGCTGCTCTGAAGTATTCTACCTTTAATTTAGATATTGAGCCAGAGAGTCATGTCTTTTTATAGAGTCTGACATAAACACACACACACAGAGGTATCTCTAATCCAAGTTAAGACAGTCAGACACCCTCGGTGCATCACTCTCCCATTCATTTCATAGATCTGTCATTGTCCCCGGACAAAAGCACCTCACTGGGATGACTAATCTGCGCTCAGCTCGCTGTCCTGGCTGACTCAGACTGCCATGTCGATTGTCTTTCAGATGTGACTCAACAATCACTGGAGCGAGCTGTGATTGGAATGGAGACAAGTCACACAAAGAGGGGAGACAGGGGCAGTGATAAACAGAAACAAAGGGGGGTAGGGATGGAGGAATTCCTTTTATTCCCTGCTCATTAAAACTTCTTCAAAAATCTAAAAGATGACATGAGGCAGATCTGTGTTTATATCACTCTGTATGTGAGTGTGTGTGTGTGTATCTGAGTCCTCTTCTGTCTTTCCTGGAGCATTGACGGTGAAGTCCACAAAGCTGACACATAGGACGGTCCACCTCAGCCTGGCACAGAAACGCTTACCTTGTCTGGGCCACTAAGCACTCAGAGTCCTTCTCAACAAGCGTCCCCCTCCAGACAGGCGATGCTGCTTTGGGAGGCTGAGACGAAAGTGGTTTTGGGAGTTGGGGTGTGGGCTGACACGCTGTCATGGAAGAAGAAAATACACACACACATGCATACATTCACCCTTACAGAGCAATATCAATATGATAAGTGGGAGACGTTTCAGAACCATTTCTACCATTACCCCATTTTTCCCAGCTACCCGGAAGCCTGGAGCCTGGAGAGTCCTCACAAATTGTCTTTGACAGCCAGAAACTAGCATAGCTAAGCAAAATCTGACATGTCTGCATTATGCATGCGCAGACAAGAAAATGAAGTAAGACCCATAAGCATAAAAAAATGCTCATATTGAATCATAGAACTAAATGTAAAGGACATTAGAATTACCCTATTTTGAAATTGTAGCTAATAATAGAAAACAGATTGCTGAAAACAGGCCTGAAAAACGTTGTTCTCCATTTAACATTAAAACATACAAAACGTTTTCTGTTTTAGGTCAGTGATGAGTATTAATTAACGTCAGAACGTTCTGTCATTATATACATTTCAGTAATTAATTTTTTACAGAAAATAGCAAAGCTCAGATGGCTTTTTAGATTTTTGATTTATTCACGACATCTGAGTAAGTTTGGCGGCACATATGTAGACACTTCAAACGCGTTGGTTCGATGTATGACATGGGAAAAAAATTACGAGAACTCAGCCAAGATATCAAGAAGAACACAAAGGACTTCTGTTAGTATGTTTCATCTCTGGGTACATATTTCAGGTGCCTGAAGATGCCACATTAATTTGTTGAATCAAATATATGCAAGCATAAGAACGACCAAATATCAGACAGATTCTGTTTTTTCAGAGAAAAACGTGTTTTGTTTTCGAAATGATCAAAAGGAAAAAAACATTGCGAAGAGGCTGAAGCTTGTAAGAGAGTGCATTAACCACAGAAAACGAGTCCTGTGCTGACATGAGTTGTAAGGCCTCTCAGAGAGGAAGAAACCATTTCTTAAAAAGGAACATAAATAGCAAGATTACAGTTAACACATCCACCCATTAGAGACCTTTGTTTTTGTAAATATGCCCTGTAGTCTGATGAAACTAAACTTGAGGTGTTTCGTCATAAGACTATCATTACATTTGGAGCAAGTGTAGTTCATGTGTTTTCAAACAGTCTGACATTTTAACAGTACAATTAAGTGCAGTCACACAGCTAATGGTCTTCCCAAGAAGAATTTCAGGTTTACAACTTCTACAAAATTCAGCAGCACGTGTCCTGACAAAGATCAGGGGGTGGGAGCACATTACATCCGTCTTAAATTCATTGCATTGGCTCCCCGTATGTTTTAGGATTGATTTTAAGGTTCTTTTAATGTTTTTTAAGAGTTTTAATGGTCTTGGACCTTCTTATCTTTCAGAACCGCTTTTATCACATGAACCTTCGCGGTCTCTTCGGTCCTCTGGCAGCCGTCTCTTTGTCATCCCTAAAGTCAGGACACACACATGGGGAGGTACTATGGCCCTCACCTCTGGAACAGGCTGCTGGAGGACTTCAGGGCTGAAGAGAATGTTCATGTTTTTAAGAGCAGGCTCAAGACTCACCTTTAAGCCTAGCTTTTAACTGATTATTATTTATTGTAGTCTATTTAACTGATCAGTAATTTTCCTATAAAGGCAGAACTGGTACGAGAGTGGAAAATATGCAAATGCTTGTCTTGAGGTTTAAAAAAAATAAATGATATTATATATTTTTGTACTTTGAAGCATGCCAGTGTATTGCTTTTTGGTTTCAGCCAGATCGCATCTGAAACATTACAGAAAGAAAGATTTTGAAACTATTCATACTTTGTCTGAGACTACCAGCAGAGTCAAACAAGCTGTCAGCAGATGAAAAAGTCCCAAACCCTGCAGTTTTCAGCATAAAAAGACTTCTGCCTGACTTTGGAGATGTTCCATTGCAGCTTCACTTTCTCTCCCCATCTTTCCCACAGATACATTGCAGATCAGTGAGCCTGCTGTCTTTTTGAGGCGGCGGTACACCGTTCCTGCTGAATTATTCACATCTTGTGGAGAAAAGGAACGGAGAGAGACAGAGTGTATAAAGCCAGGCTAATTAGAGTGGTTGTGTTAAATGTGTGGCTGTGTCTCATCTGAGCAGAGTGGAAAGAGAGATCAGCTGTGATACCTTGCCTCGTCCTCCTTCACTCGTGGCCCCCTCCTCGCCGTTTCTCTCCCTTCACTTACCCAACCCCCCGCCCACCCTTCCTTCAGCTTTCTCAGGAAAATTACATCCTGACTGCTCACTTTAATATTTCAGTATCTAAGTGAGTGTGACAGGCTTTACTTTGTGACCCCCCCCCCACTCTCCCCTCCTCCTGTCTTCTGCCCCTACCTACCTCCATCCATACAACCACACACCCACCCACCCCTCTCCTTTCCCCGCCCCAGCCTCCTCGTGTCGTTTGCCTATCGTTCTCCCCGACAGTTCAACCTTAGCCATGTGACAGCAGAGAGGCTGAGGGAGATGGAAAAAACAAAAACAAATCAGGCTCAAACCGAGGGCCGCTTTTCCTGGCTATCAGGGCGTCTCTCTCTTGCTCTCCGTGAGCTGTTTGACACTCACACGATCATGAACCTACAAGGAAGAGAGGTATCGCTTTGCCCTGATGTATGCCACTCGTGCTCAGGCGATGCACTCAGGTGATGTTTCAGACTGACAGGACAGGGAAGTGAGCTCATCCACAGAGACAGACATCGACTCAGAGTAGAGGTGTACAGTTGCATCACTTGAAAAGTTATCTTGTATACCTGAGCCTCTTCCACTTATGAGATCCTGTCGCAAAGATGCTCGCTGTGCACAATTTAATTTTTAATTTTATTATTGTTATTATTATTGTTTTTTTAATTTTAAATTTTACTTCTATGCATGCAGCATTTGTACAGCAGCAATACATGTTTAGAGCATGTCATCATTTTCTTTATATATATATATATATATATATATATATATTGTAGAAAGATGAGGAAATCTATCTTTCAATATCTACAAAACAATCCTGCACCTCTGTCAGTGCAGTGAATAGAGCCAAGGACCACTCACCTAAAACTGGCAAGTGTGTTTGTTTCAAAACTAATAAGTGGTTCACTCATCCACCATGTCTTCTACAAACAAAGAAAAATATTGAAGAATCTCTCCTAAATGTTTTCCTTGGAAAATGTGGACAAGTCGGTGAAATACTGGGGAAATGTTATCTGGATGTCAATTCACACAACATGTTTAGAGAACAAATGACACATCACCCCAAAAACCACATACCAGTGAAGTTTGGAAGTGGGAGCATCAGGATGTGGAGCACTGTGTGATAAAAAAAGAGAAAGGATTTTTCAGCAAGACAATGGTCCCAAATGCAAAGAGAAGGAAACGCTCAATTGGTTTTAAATATAGAAAATAAAGCTAAAATGGCCCAGTCAAACACATTGATACTGCTTACAGTCAGACAAAAACATACCGATCAAAATAAATAATGACTTTAAGCTTACATATTTCCGAAGTATAAATAATTTGGTGCTTTTGGTAATTTCTTTTCACCATGATGCCACCAGTTTTTTTTGTGTGCACCAGTTCTTCCTAAAGCAAAACATCCACACAACATGCTGCTGCCACCCCTTGTACATCACAGTTGGGATAGTGTTCTCATTTTGCACACAACAATGCGAAGTTTGCTTCTTTAGATAACTGGATATGTTTACAAAAAATAGGCTCTTAAACCCTGAGTGCATTTGCAAACTATAATCTGGCTTTTTATGTTGCTTTGGGAGTATTGTTTTCTTCTTTGAGTCGCCTACCAGTCTATATTGGTAGATGAATTGTTTCACTCTGGGTAATGACACTCCCTTTTCAGAGTATCATGGCAGGGCATTCACATGGTGTTCACATTTGGGTATAAATGTTTGAACAGATTAATTTGGGCCCTTCCAGATCTCCAGTACCTCCTATCAACTCAAATGTAAATCGACCTGTCTTACACGGCCATGACATCATCATCTGGTCTTCCTCAAATTCTTTAAAGGCATTGTTTCCTCAGCATACATAAACTTCTCATTTAGAAGAAAACAATAAAAGAAAATCTCAAGTATATTTTCTCTGTTAATATTCTGGCATTTAGCAAGAATAAATAATCTTGGTACTCCTAACTGACCCAAAACTGGAAAGGTTCAATCTGATTTATTATCAGACACAGAAAAAATTGTCATGTGTCTTTTTTTTCTGTGGATGTAACCATTAAACCATTAACTGTATTTCTCTTGCTGTATGTGCCTCTGTGATAGAATTCAAATATGTATTATACTCATATTTATTATACATGTTGAAGTATGAGAAGTGCTCTTGTTTGTGAAGCAATAAGAGTGAGTTATCGGAGGTGAATAGCCAAGAAGATAGCTGAGTATGTTGTGTGTTCATGCACACGATGATACACATCAATAATTTAGCTAGTCTCTTCAACTAACCCATTCATTCTATTTTCATCTCTGCCATTTGATATCCCTCTCTGTTTCCACTGTCAAACAGAGCATATTATGCCTGAAAGCAAGCACACACACAATAAAAGAAAATAAAAGAAACAAAAAGAGCCTCAGGAAACAAGGCCTTTATTTCAATAAGAAGGAAAGCAAACGGTGCAGCGGCAACAATGTGCAGACAAAAGCACTGACGCTAGCGCTGGTATGTCTCCACGCAAACACAGAAAGAATCACAAAAAAAACCCAGAAACTCTCGAAGTGAGCAGGTACAAACACTGTACACAACATTGATCATATAATTTACTCCTCTCTATCAAGCTACAAGGCTATTGATCAAATAATTCCACATGTGCGCTTTGGCTACTGCCAAATTGCTAAAATGGGGCTGCTCTACTTAAAGTGTGTCCCATAATGGGTTTGGCATCGATCGTGACTCCCCCTCACTCATTCGCAATGCAAACAAAACCCATTCAAGCTGAGCTGAAAGCAACTGAGATGGGATGTGAATAAGGTAAAAAAAAAAATGATATCCCAAATCACACAAACGGACAGACAAATGAGAGACAAATACAACACTCAGAGCTCGACTCAGAATAAACCCACGTTAGCGAGTTCGGTTGGGTATTTTTTGAGTTCATCAGATTTTGAAAAGAGCTACTTGTCTTGTTAAGGTGCTGTGGGGAGCGGCAGGTGGGTTTTATGTAGGACTGGGAGATTAGGACCAGTTGAAAGGCCAATTTGACCGTGATGGGTCGGCTGACCAATTTCCTGCTGCTGAGGTGCCCAGAGGCTTAGAACCAGGAGTCACATGCATGCACACAATACAGCTGGATTTGTAATTCACGAGTTCAACATGAGTGCGTGCATGCATATATTTATTAAATCTGTGAGCTTCCCCCCCCTGCATTTCCACATACATACGGATCCACGGTGGACTGTAAATGATGGCAGCCTTTGGTTCATAGCAACAAAGTACCAAAGAATACTTTTTTGTGCACATTATAACAGTTTTAGGTTTTATTTAGTGGCTGAAAGCATGCAGCAGTAATACCTGCAGGACAGACAATATTCCTGAGAGTTTCACACTTCTTGCGCTTTAATCCCACATATTCATCAACGTTGCAGTGCTGATTAAACAGCTGCTGTGTTATCACATATGAACATTAAAACTATACAACCTGTATCGCTACCTTTGAGTTTGGTAGAAGTAACACCTGAACATCTGAAGTTCAACCTATAGTTTAAACCTCCAAAAACGTGTTTGAAAATTCTTGCAGAGAAGTACAATTTAAACATTTGTAAGTTGCACTGGTAGCGCCAGGTAAATTCCCTTCTTCACTAATTTGTACTCCTATATCATAAAACTCAATGGCATTTAATCCGTTCCCTGCTTCCACTTCATACCCATAAACAAATAATTTTGTGCCCATGAACGTAAACCTTTGTGAATCAGTTTATTTCCACTGGCAGAATAAAAAGAAAATTAGATTACTATCTATGAAAAGCTCAAATATAATTTATAATATTTTTTTTTTCTTTCCAGAAAATTTAAATCACCTCCTATTTCTATTGGTTATTGGATGTCTATTGGATTAGTTAACCCCCATGTGATATGATCAATTATGAAACTTCCACAAACCATTAAAGTGCCCCTGGCATGAAATTCCCCGCGACGTTTGGGCCCTTTTTAATCACACTCTAAGTACCTTAATACTGTATCAAAGGATCGTTAGCCGTAGCTCAGCGATGTTGTAGAATTGCAGCCCCTACTAGGTAGCCCTTCTTTTAGCATTAGCACGGAACGGCCGAGTTTTGGTGGGCGGGGCCCAAGCCATGCGCCTCTATTGTCAATTGAGTCTCTAACGTCCGCATCTGATGAAACATTAACAGACATGCATTTATGCACCACAAATTGCCCAAATTCCAAAATTACCCTATGTATGAAATGTAATTAGGTTTAGGCCTAATTATATTGTGTGTTGAACAATAATCTGTTTACAAATTACAGGCCTAATAAAATATTTCATCATCCATCCACACATCCATCCGTCCTCATTACGTCTCTAGCTTCACCACGACAGTAATGGCTCAGTTATCGGCTACTATAACTATAATGGCGTTTTAATTTGACCCGGAATCTGATCCGGACGGCGAGGCACCTGAGGAGGAACCAGAAAGGTAGAGCACGTCTTCCACAGGTGATCCAAACAGACGTGCTGTGCACAGATTCGTCATGTTTGGGAAACACTGGTATATAACAGCTGAAGGACATTATTGCGGAAATATAGGCTACTTACTTGTACAGGGATATTTGCTGGTTCACGGAGAGTTGGTATTGATCCTGGTAAAAGTTTAAGACGATCTGCGAATCCACTGCTGTATTGTCCCAAGTTAATAAAACATCCGTCAGAGAAATGTTTGCCACAAACGACCAGGCGCTTCGGGAGTCGGTCGGGTACAATCCCTGCATAAATAAAGTCCATCCACAAGCTTTTCAGTGGCTCGGAAGAGGGGAGGACAGTGTCGATGCGGTCTGGACTCCATGTTGTCGGTTTGTTGTTTGCCTTTTACCGTAGCTCTTGTTGTTTAGGTTGTAATACGCGCCGCGGGGGGAGGGACTTGGAGAGTGTGGTTCAGAGAAGGGGGTAATTGGCTGGAACTCAGTGACGACATATACTGAAACGTGAGGTCATATGCCGAACTGCAAAACAGCCTGTTTCTGAGTGCTAATTTCACTATGTAGGCAGACATACACGGGGACAAAGGAAACACTAATCAGTAGTTTTAACCCCTTGGGGGAGATAGGCAGACTGGGGAAACTAACAAATATGACCAAAAAACTCAAAAAATTCACGAAATGAAAGATAGCTCATTTTCATCTGCAAAAAAGTTGAATAAGAACCAAAAATATAAAAGTACAAAATGGCAAAGTTGAGAAATGACCAACCTCATGCACAGGCCCTAAGGTGACCAAAATGATTAAGGTCATATTTTGCTAGAAATAGCCCACAAATAAATGGGCTACAAGCTGTTTTTCGACCCCAAGAGCAACAAACCTTTGTGTTTTTTTGTCTCCTAACCCAAAATATGTGGGAAATTAATATTTAGCAATTCACTTTGTGTCTTTTTTTAAATGACCACACCCAATAACAAACAGTGCTGTATAAAAAAAAACAGAGAACTGAATACAAATTGTAGGAAAGAACGCCTGAAAAATTGATATAAAGGAAAGAAACAGAAGAGAGAGGTTAAGAGAGATATAGGGTGTGACAGAGAAGGAGAGAGGAGGAGAGTCCAGCTGGTGGCAGAAAGAGAGAGATGTAAGGATATGACACCTCCTGTCTCTGCACAGGCCCTTCGCGGGAACCTACATGACAGCCCCCTGTCACACTCATTTACTCTCCTCCCCTCCACCAAAAGATGTATGGAAGGAAGGAGAGAACAGCAGGCAGGCAAAGGACAGGCAAATTAAAGAAAGAAAGAAAGAAAGAAAGAAAGAAAGAAAGAAAGAAAGAAAGAAAGAAAGAAAGAAAGAAAGAAAGAAAGAAAGAAAGAAAGAAAGAAAGAAAGAAAGAAACACAAGGATATTATCCCAGAGTGCTGACCACTTATAGTAACTGGATGACTGTGTTATTCAAAAGTTGACTCAAGTTCAACTATTCATGAGACAAGCATGTCCTTTAATACAGCTCATTGTGCTTCTGTCTCTCTGCGTCATTTATGTTTTTCGGTTGTTCATGTTTGTTTGTTTGAAAAGTGCTGATGAGAAGTTTAAGAACAGTAATGATGAGCGGTTGGCAGGGCTTGTGCAACAGACAGTGGCCAAAGTAAATCCTTGCCAGCTACAATCATTTTTGGGGTCAGATTTTCTTGTCAACTCTTAAAGAGCCTTGAAAAATTACCCATACCCCACAAGCTTCAGTGTACTGTATTGGGATTCTTTGCAGATCAGAAAGTTTGAAAGTATAATGTAAATATTTATTCGAAACCAGATTCCATACATTTATGTGGCTACGAGCTCTAACAGCTGCAGTCTGAATACTTTTGCTGCCTCTGCAGTGAACCCTGTGGAGCTGAATTGAAAACAACACTAATGGCGCTGCAATCTGTTCGTTCACAGAGCAACCGCTCGTCATTACAGAGCAAAGTTGCAGTTTTTTTCTTCACTAAAAGCAACAACTGTACCTGGTATAGTGATAAGAACTATGATAAGGCCTGCAAGATTATTAGTTGCAGTGGGCGGCACAGTTGTCTTGCAGCAAGAAGGCTCCAGGTTCGAATCCCATCCTGGGCTCTTTCTGCATGGAGTTTGCATGGTCTCTCTCTGGGTACTCCGCCTTCCTCCCACAGTCCACAACCATGACTGTTAGGTGAATCAGTCTCTCTAAAACTGCCCTTAGGTATGAGTGTGTGCGTTCATGGTTGTCCTGTATGTGTCGCCAGTCCATCGCAGGGCAACACAGAGACATACAGGACAAACAACCACGCACGCACACACACACTCATACCTAAGGGCAATTTAGAGAGACCAATTAACCTAACCGATTAACCAATTGGACTGTGGGAGGAAGGCGGGGTACCCGGAGGGAACCCACACATGCACATGCGAACTCCATGCAGAAAGACCCCAGGTTGGGATTTGAACCTGGAGCCTTCTTGCTGCAAGGCAACAGTGCTACAAACTGTGCCCCTGTGCAGCCCCGGTGCTGCCACCACCATGTTCTATAAAAGAACGTTTGAGGATAGCTTTTTTTAATTTAAGTTAACATGGACTCATCTGACCAGAGCACCAACAATGACTTTCTTTTAACAGTCACATCCTTCTTGCCATTTTTCCATGAAGGACTCATGGTGCACTGATTGTAAACTCATGGAGCACCAGCACTCAGTGTTACTTTCGTACTTATAGTGAATTCAACTTACCCACTTGTTTGGCTGAAGTTTACTGATGGATATGAGATTAAAGAGGGATAAATGTAAATGCTATTCAGATTTTTGTTTGTAAAAAAAAGTTTAAAACCATGGATTTTGTGTTCTTTTCACTTCACTATTATGTACTGCTATACATTGGTTTATCAAATGAAATCCTTCTAAAATACTTTAAAGTTTGTTCTTGTGTCAAAGTGTAAGAATTATGAGAGTCATGGATACTTTAGCAAATACCATATGTTCATATTTACCATCCATTATTATGCCGTCACGACTCAGTTGCAGGAAAACATCTCCAGGCACATACAATGATTACATGTGCTAAACAAATGAGCTGAACCAATCAAGGGAACTCTGTGTGTGTGTGTGTCTGCCTCGCTGCTTAAAAGTGAAGAGGAAGGGAGGCGAAGCCATGAGGAAGACAAAATGATCAGTCTGGTGCAGTAGTTAGTTTATGTAAAGAAAGACGGACTGTGCGGGAGAAGCGGAGACGTGGAGGGCCCTGTTGCGGCGCTCATCGCAATAATGAATTTCAAATAAGTTATTCACTTGAAGAGTAAGTGGCTGGCACCCACTCCTTACAGCTGGTTTGTTGAGATAATTGATTTTGAAATAGTTTCGAGGATGAGGAATGGGAATGGTGGCTGGCGGTGGGGGTTAGTGAGTGAACAGGATGACAGCTACAGCGGGCTAAGTGTGGAAAAGTGTAGAGCAGGGACTTGTGAGTGTGCAGGAGTTGGTTATGTGTGTGTGTGCAATGCGCAGGAGATGAGTAGCATTGGGGCTGGTATAGTTTTTGTAGGAAAGAAGCCGTGTCGGGATGAAGGCCGGGCGTTAGCTTCAATTAGCCTGAAACGGCTCTGCAGCCTCTCAGGCCTGCTCATGTGAGAAAGATGATTTTTCTTTTTCATTCCGAACGTGTCTGCTTCATCTCCACCGTCCACTCTCTCCTCCTGGCTCAGCGCACGTTGGACAGCAGAACTTTGAGCTGCCTCTCTGCCGGGCTGTTAACATGGCGGCCTTCCTCCGCTGACTGCACTGACGCAGATAACTGAGCATCCAGGATGACGCTCAGTGAGATGCATTAGTGGCAGGATTTGAATTGACAATGTAATTTACCGCATCTCTCACCCACTCCTGACTCCCCCGCTCTCTATCTGCTCCTGCCACCCTCTTCTCGCTATCTCCCTGTTTATTATGTTGCAAGAGAGAGAAAGCGAGGTGAAAAAACTCAAGCAGCCGCCGGGGTTTCCATCATGAATATATTTAACACATGAAACATCATACAGTGAGGTGTAGAGATTGAACAACATTCGCTGACCAGCAAACAGCTTTTGTTGTCTTGCATCAGAAATGTAATAAAAGGCTTCTCTGCGAGGTAAATAGCCAATTTTGAAACAGCAATTTAAGATACAAGCTCCTAACACAAAGAAGCACAGTATGTATTGATGCACTTGAAATCACATAGATTGGAGATTTCTTTTGATAAAAACGTCTAATTGAAGGAGTTTGATGGTTAATAAGAAAGGAAAAAACCATTGAAGGTTACAAAAACAGACTCAGTAAAATCTTGAATAAAGCACTGATTATAAAATATTTTAAAAATCTGTGATGCTAGAGATGAAAAATGTGTTTCCTGAATAAAATAATAAAAACAATTATTTAGATCTAAGATTTGCCCAAGTAAGATATAGTGAAGGAAGCCATTAAAACTGTAGAACCACATACAGTTTCAAGTAAAATGGGTTAGGTTGTGAAATGGTGACCTTTCAGGGCCTTGTAAAAGAAATGATGCTCCCCGAAATAATATTTTAAATGTTGCAATGTTAAAACCACAAACCTTAATGTTTGTTTTTACTATTCTATGTGACAGGCTAAAACAAAGTAAAACCTCATTTTGAAGTGGATAGAAAACGATGCATGATTTTTGAATTTCAAATTTGGGAAAAGTCCTAAAGGAAAATCTGAAAGGTGTTGTGTGGTTGTGTATCTTGCCCCTTTACTTTATAGCCCTAAATCAAGTATAGTGCAAACCATCAGAAAAGCAGCCAACGGTTCTATGGAATCTCAAGAGAAGCTGTGGAGTTCCTCAGCTCAGGTGGAAGAATATGTCATCAGAGTATTATATGCATCTGCAAATCTGGTCTTCATGGAATTTTGTTGAAAGAAAGTGATAAGAAGTCCTTGTTACAGTTTACCACAAGCCATGTACAGGACACAGTAAGCCGCCATGTAAAATGCTATATATGACAGAAAACTAAGACAGCACATCACTTAAAAAACATCAACCCTAGTTTGAAACAAGTGGCCAGCGTTGATGTGAAGATGAATGGAGCTAAACACAGGGCAATACTGGAAAAACCCTGTTAGAGGCTGGTAAGCACTTTAGACCTGGGCGACGGTTCGCTCTCCAGCAGGACAACGACTTCAAGCATACAGCCATAGCTACAGTGGAATGGTTTCAATTCAACAATATTTAGGTTTTAGAGTGGCCCAGTCAAAGTTCACACCGGAACCTAATTGAAAATCCCTTTCAAGACAAAAAAATGTATTCTCACAGGTTCCATCCATTGAATCTGACTGAGCTTAAGCTACCTTGCAAAGAACGATGAAAAGAAATTCAGTCTTTAGATGTACAGACCGTCTCCAAAAATACTTCCACCTGTTATTGCAGCAAGATGCGGCTTTTCAAAGTCCTGGCTCAGGAGAGCTGAGTATTAAAAATGTGTGTCCTTTTCCTTTCAACTTCCAGACGTGCACTACTTTATGTTGGTAAATATAAACTCCATACAAATCATGCTGAAGTATGTCTATGCAATGAGACAACGTTCTCGGGACATGAATACTTTTGGACGGAATTTGCAATAACTGCACAGTTTGAAACAGTATCTATATAACAACAATTATAGATACTTGGATGACATAAGTTATGACAACATTAAATTTTCCCTTTGGGATAACTATAGTATTTGAATTGAATTACATTGAGCTAAACGCAAAAAGGAAGAATAACTAGAGCTAAAGAGCTTAATTACTTTCAGTACAGTCAGAGGAATTATTGTATTGTAGTGTATTGTTGGATTGCGTTCACCAGTTACACTTCAGTGTGGGTGTGGCCCCTTTTGAAGCTTTGATTGACATGAGATTTTTTTTTCTTCACCTGTACATAGTGTTTGGGTTCTTGTGTAGGTCAGAACAAGTTTAGTGACTGTGTTCTTTACAGAAAATAATGTAGCAGAATTCCCACAAACCAGTTCTGGACCAGTGGGACAACAACAATTATCTTTTCAAAATCTAAAGTAGTTCTTGGTGTCTGTCTCTAACTGATTTTCTTTTGTTACATTTTCAAAAGATGTTGACAATGAACTTTAAGATGTATTGTCAATGAACCTAAGCCAGGGTTTTCTCTTGACAACTCGGATGTCTCCTTTGCAATCACACCTCTGTCTCCATGTCTTGGATTCTCAGGCAACAGGACATTTTTGACAGCTGTGGCCTCAGGCCAAGATGCTCATCGAGACCATAATTGTGCTATAAGCTAAAAGGGTAATCGGTATACTCTCTGTTTAACACCTGACTGTCAATCTACGTCTAACTGTGAGTGTGTGTCGGTGTGTGCGAAAGCCAAGTTTTGACATTATGAAACAGGAGGAGCAAGGAGCGAGCTCTGTGCTGACATGCATGCGTGTCTCTGGAGCCAGATTTTAACTCAGGACAGCAAGAGCAGGGCTAAAATCTGACACCCACATATGCACACACGCTAATTACACACACTTGAAAGGACACACTCAAAGCACAATAGTTTTTTTGTGTATGCATGCATGTGTACATGTGTGGGTTCTTTTTTGATTCAGATTGACAGGATGCTTAGGAGGCTGTGTGCTCACTATAATTACACGCACTTCAGAAATGTCGACTCTCGATGTTGGCGAGGAGGGTGTAATCAACGCTCACACGCACACTCACACACGCACACACCTGACATTCTTGCAGAGATTAGCGACACACATTTTTGCTCTGGAATTCAGTCTTGGACCGAAGAAAATAAGTCAGGAAAACACACACGCACACACTCACAAAGGAAGCGTCACTGTCATCAGAGTCATCATCAGTGACAGCTGTTGTCTTATCATCAAATCTGTCACCATCATCACTATGATCATCACATTTATCGCTGCTTGTTGTTGGCGGCAATCTTTTTATTTCGTTTATTTATTTTTTTCAAGAGCTTCTAAAGCATAACCTATTTGCATGTAAAAACAAACACACACACACACACACACACACACACACACGTGCTAGACAACACTTTGAGTTTTTGTTGTGGTGAATATTCATTAGCTGCCACACAAAACTCGCATCAGAATTAAGCAGAGATATCAAGAGAACAGCAGGGGTTTAAAGCAAACATAAGTAATAGCTGCCCAGATTACTGTTAGATAAAGCAAACCTCCACACCAAAGTTAAAAAAACAGTCATGCACCTTTATTAGGAGCTGTTTCTTGTGTAGAAAGAAGAAAGGCAACAGTTTTCCATGAATATAAGCAGATTAACATTAACATTAAAACATTAAAAGGTACTGTCCAGTGAGATATCGTTTGTCCACTAACAAAGGTACCCTGACAAAAAAAAAAAAAATCCCACAGCTGATAAGGTATGGATTGCCACTGTGGGATTATATAAAATACAATGTTTTTAAATATTGCACAAAATATTAATATTAATATCAATCAAATAAAATCCTAATTCTTCTTTGTCTGTACTTGTTTGAGGAGATAAAAGGCACACAAATCAAGCTGCTCAGCTGGCAACTTCTGACAAATTTCAACAAGTTGCACAATAAATCAAATCTCAGCTGTAACCCTTACATTAGTGTGTGCATTATTGCATTTACAAAGCACAACTTGAATAATCTGATAGATTATTACTTATTATTGCATTTGAACTGCTATGCATTCACTGTCTGTATATTAATAGATGTGGCCAGTTGGACGGAGTCTAACTGCAAAATGAATAAAAAAAAACTACCTAAAGCTGATGTATAGTTTTAGTTACTGAGAAGTTATGGCTTGCAATGAGAAGTGGAGACGTTTCATGGAAAAGAAAGAAAAGAGTCGGGGAAAGGTGTGTGCAGTTTCTGACCTAATGCTGCTGTCACACTTGTTTCCTATGCTGCCTTTTATGCTAGCATATGGAAATACACTTGCTAAATGGGTCTAAACGTAAGCCAATGAAGCAGGCTTTTGGAATTTCGAGTCCTTTCATGTCTTGCAAGCATATGACATTTCTTTGGTGAATTTTCAGATTTATATAATGAGTAATATGTAATATATAACATTTGTAATTTGCTACAGGGGCTTTGCAGACAATCCGAAGTTAAACAACTGTATGCCTCATTTCCACGGAGCGATATGACATTGGTCAGTGCATTTTGATACGCTATTTTGCCTATTTCTATTGTAAAAGCGGCCCATGCAAGCAACCATTCCTGAGCCCCCTTCAGTTGTAGTCCATAGGACATTTGTACAGTACAGTTGGGGTAGAGCTACTGGCGTCAGACCACACAGTCCATTGGTTGGGTTCAGAAAAGTTTCACTACTTGCAACAAGTACAAGATATAGTAGTGTGTCACGTTTGTCATCGCACAAGTACGACACTGCGTTAGGTGTTTGGATTTTACCCTGCTTGCCCAGTGAGAGTCCAACTGGCGGTGGAAAAACTCTTCTGAAAATGCCGGACCATACAATAGCGCACCAAACTGCCTCAACCTGTGTTATACCGCTCAGTGGAAACGAGCGTCATCTGCTCTCTTTCTGATTGTGGAGCAATGGAATGTTTTTTCTCACTTCTTTCCCCTGGTGCTAACTGGAATGATAGCAGGGTAATGGGCTGCTATGCAGGAGCGTGGATGGTGAAGTGAACTAGTAGCACTGGACTGATAAATGTGTCTGCCTTGTGAACTTTTTGTGGTGTACCGTAAGTAGAGGGTGATGAAACATTATTAAGACTTTACACCAATCCTCGTTAAACGAATTGAGTAGACTGAATATATTTATAAACGTTTGGCTTGAAGTGATCATTGAAGATCTTTGGTAATGAAATTTGGCCATTCCAGTTTGCATTGGTCCACTTCACAAACCACTTCCATGTGTCACTGACAAATTCACTTAAAATCCACACAGAGCTTCCACATATCACATAAACGTTTTGCTGTAACTGCACAAAATGTATCCACATTTGAAGGAGGAGCCTGAATAAACATATGCAAATATAGAAAAAATATTAATGGAGATACTCATAATTCTTAGCAGATTGCTTTTGTGATATCAGAGGGTAAAAAAAGGCTCTGGTGACTACCAGCAGAGAAAGAGCAGGAGGCCATGCTGAGGAGCCCAGCAGCTGCAGAACAAGAAGAGCAGCGGAGATGCTGCATGATGAGCGGTAAGAAAAGTAGCAGTGAGAGGGAAGCAAGGTAGTAGCAGAGGACTTGAATACGAAAAGAAGCAACAAGAGGAGCAGCAGCAGTGGTGCCCGTCTTGGCAGGGTCAAGCAGCGGACCACAGGGTTCTCCTAGGATTTTAACGACTTTTACATCTAATTTATAGTCATTTAATCTTTCATTTAGTCTTTAAAGTGTTTTTGCTCAATCTTTGCCAGATTTTCTTCTAAAATAACCTTTACATCCTCTGGGTCATATTCTCATCAGAGGCATGGTATCTTGTTTTTGGGATTGTAGATTCTGATCTCAATCAAATAACAGTTTACAACAAATACCAAAACAGACTGACCATTAAGTGCTGTTATACATATGATGAACTATATTAGGGAATTTTATGTGTTTACAGAAATGTTTCTCTGGTAGCTTTAAGAACGATAATTTTCTCTCTGATCTCCAAACGTATTTGTTAAATAAGCTTGGTCCCTGAGCAAACCTCAAAGTGTTTTTTTTCTTTCTTGTTCCCACTGTGCACCTTAATTACCTCAGGCACCATTTACCAGAGATTATTAAGGAACAGCTGTCCCCTCCCTATGTTTATGTATGTATGTTCCTCCCCTCCCATCTCTGGCCTTAGGCTACCTGTTCTGCCTTTTTTGCATAACAAGCATGCACTCTCCAGTCCAAGTTTCCATGGTCATTATTCTGCACCCTGTGGTCCCTGAATTCCCAGAGTCCTCCCTCAAGTCCCAGGACCACCTGCAGGACTGTGCTGAGGGGAACGTTGTTTTCATTAACATGGTCATTTTCCGCACACTATGATTTAGGTGCGTTCCTTTAAGTAGTTTTTAAAAAGCCAGGCCTCCTCACATTAAATACCGCCACAGTAGAACTATTAAGTGGAGGGAAGCAGCCGGACAAACTGTCGCTATTGAGGCATTTCAATTCCATCACAATGGGACGGCTTTAACACACACACACACGGTGATTTACCACGTCACCTTGGATATCTTTATGGACAGGTTAAACATATTTTTATTAGTTTAACAGTTTTTGTATTTATGCTGCACACTTATGCATTCACATAAGCACACACTGTCCTGTACTTCAAACCAGAGAGTTTAAATATACTGAGGAAGAGAGGAAGTGACAAAAGAAAGTGAACGACTAATCAGAGGGAAATGGGCGCAGGTGGAGGAGTGAGTGAGCAGAGGGAGATTGTAGATGACTTGCAGCTGGGAAGGGAAGCAGAATGACAGGGAGGAAATAAACAGAACAGTGAAGGAAATATATAGGTTAAAACATAAAACAGAAGAAGGTCTTATCAAAGAATAATCCTAATTGCATGAGGATAATGAAGTAGCAAACTAATGCAGAGGAGAAACAGAAAATGATAAGATCTAGGTAAATAAGAAAACACAGAAGCACAAAAGAAACTTTAAGTTCAAACACCAGAGGTATGACAGGAAGGGAGAAAAAAACATAGAAGGAAGATATAAAGATATAAACACTAAATCACAACAGAATAATCCTGAATGGGATAAATAAAGCACAACAGATCTAACACAGAGGTATGATGAGGTGTAAATAAATAAACGATCAAAACCCAAACACAATTGAAACTGAAGGTACAAAACATCTAAGGATCATAACACACACAGAGACATACACAATCTTATTAAACAGCCCATGTTTTCCTCCTTTGCTGAACTTCAAGTCAGGCCAATTAATTATGGAGTCCTTGATCTAGAAACAATTATGATTACAGCGCGGGCTCCTCAGCGGAGCCTCGGAAAGTCATGGCTGCCACTCCCAGCATCTTTGATATGTCATGTTGGAGGATGGCACTACTAGTGTGATACTGCATCTTATCACCATTGCCATGTGAGCTGAAAAACTACGGAGAACAATACCATTGAATTAGGAATTCATAATTACAACATCAAACCGTGTATGTTTTTTTTCTCGCATTAAGAGGGAGATACTTTATTTTTCTCTATATTTTTTTCTATATGTTTTCCGCACAAATGACAATTTTGTGCGCAATTTCCGATCTTACATTTCTGTCAAATTTTGAACAGCTGATATAGATTTTAGGTATTTACAATTTCACTTTAATAACAGTCATTAAAGAAGATAAGTCTCTGTCCCTTCTTGTCGATAGCTTCGCTGTTGAGACTGGAGACTCAACAGCGAAGCTGTCTACGAGAAGGGACAGAGCAGACTGTACTTCTTGAGGAAGCTTAGGTTCTTCAAGGTTTGCAGCAAGATGCTGCAAATCTTCTACATGTCTGTTGTGGAGAGTACAATCTCTTCAGTCATCATCTGTTGGGGTAGCAGCTTTAGAGCCAGGGATTTAAAAAGACTGAAAAACCTGATGAAGAAGGCTGGTTCTGTTCTAGGAACGACTTTGGAACATCTGGATACGATGATAAAAAGAAGGATTCTTCATAAAATAAAATAAAATAAAAATGATGGACAACCCTAAACATCCTCTTCATGAGACTATCCTACAACAACAGAGTGTCGTCAGTAGGAGGCTTCTTCAGTTTCGGTGCAACACAAACTGCTACAGGAGAACCTTTCTGTCTACAGGCATTATGATCTACAACAACACCTTGAAGAATTAAAAAGTGTGAGCTACAACAACACCTAATTTCCCTCTAGGATCAATAAAGTATTTTAGAGTTATTGAACTTGAATTTGAAACTCAGCATTCAAAATACCGTCGTCTTGCTTTATCACAACGGTAGTGTGTTTTAATGTTCTATTATGTCTTTGCTGTTGTTCTTTTCTGTTTTATTGTAATTTTAATCTTCTCTAATTATGTGGATTAGCGATTATTGCAGTTAATATGTGTGGCATTAAAATAAACTAGAGTTACTCTGTGTATTCCTAAGAGAATTTAGATCCTTTCTTTAAGTCTGAGATTTCTAAAAGGCTGTGAGCATTTCAAAAAAATTTATTTCATAGCAGAATGAGGTTTTAAGCTCAAAAGAACTCTAATCCATCTGCATGTTTTTTCTCCCTTCTGTTATCTGGTAAAAGTCTCTCTCTCTCTTTCTCTCTTTCTCTCTCTCTCTCTCTCTCTCTCACACACACACACACACACACACACACAGCCCAAATTAGCCACACACATGTTTGGACACATCATAGAAAATTCTGTTTCTTTTAACTTCTTCGTTTTTACTCTCACTCATACTTAACAGTCTTCTTCACGTGGTAACAAACTCCACACTGAAGACTGTTGTTGTTTCAATTCAATTCAATTCAATTCAGTTTATTTATATAGCGCCAATTCACAACAGATGTCATCTCAAGGCACTTAACAAGAAGTCATTTCAATACATTTATACAAACATTCCAATCAGTTAAAAAGTTTCCTATTTAAGGAATCCCAGCAGATTGCGTCAGTCATTGGCGTGAGGTTGGGCAGACTTTCCAACCACAGCAATCCTTCAGCAATCCCTAATACTGAGCAAGCATGTAGCGACAGTGGAGAGGAAAAACTCCCCTTTAACAGGAAGAAACCTCCAACAGAACCAGGCTCAGTAGGAGCGGCCATCTGCCACGACCGTCTGGGGGTTTGAGAAGACAGAGCAGAAACACAGAAGGAACAGAAGATCCGATATAAGAGAACTTTCTATGTTACAGAAAGTAAAAAGTTGATAACAGGACACAGTGGATGTTCAGTTACTGGGAGGATCATCCCAGTCGATGCCCCCCGTCCAACAGGGCATTGCATCCAAGCAGGATACCAGACCAGGTATATCTTCTATGGAGAGAACAACACTGAGAGAACACAAAGTTAACAGTCGAAATAACAGAATGTACTGCAATACAACTGGAGAGTGGTAGTACAAAAGGGATTGCTGAAGGAAATTGGTAAGTCTGTCCTCCAGCAGTCTAAGCATGTAGCAGCATCACTACAGAGCTAGCTCAGGATGACCTTAGCCACTCTAACTATAAGCTTTATCAAAAAGGAAAGTTTTAAGCCTGGCCTTAAAAGTAAACAGAGTGTCTGCCTCACGGACTGTTTATGTGACTTCTTTGATATGGTGCATTCACTGATTGGGAAAAAGATTGGAGTTTGGAGTTTGTGGTCAGCCTGTCAGCATTCAGGGCCGACCAAGCTGAAAGTCAACTGCCTTGGGTCCCCAGCCAATTTCTCAGTGTGTCTCTGCTTTCTTCCACTGTTTGGAAGAACATTTACAACGTTCTTTATGTGCATTTTAGATGATAGGATGGATAATGTAGAAACCTGTCATAGGGTCTTCATTTTGAAAGACAAAATGCCAGAATGTTGTGGGATTGTATTCTTAAGTGGGGTTATATGCAAAAATAAATAAATAGAGCACTTTACAAAAGTATTCATAACCCTTAAATGTTTCCACATTTTATCCGTTTGAAACCACAAACTTCAATTTATTTTATTGAGATTTTATGCGATAGACCAACACAAAGTAGTGCATATTGATGAACTTGAAGGAAAATGTTGGATAGTTTTACAAATGTAAACCCCTAAATATAATTAATTCCGTGATCTCTTATGAAGTCATGTAATTGGTGAATAGAGTCCACTTGTGGAACAAAACATATAAAATACATGAAAGCTTGTGGTTGTAATATCACAAACGGTAAAAAGGTTCAAGGGCTGTGAGAACATTTGCAAGGCAATGTAGTTTGGTCTAAAATACGACACTTCAATAGATCTGTGCTATTTTTTGAAACAGGTGATTGGCATGGAAATCAAGTGTATTATTGCAGCCAAATAGTGGGGTCTATCACATGATTGAGCTTGTACTTCTTTTCTTTAAAAGCATAACTTGTGGTAAATTTCTCAATACAATTATGTTTTTAACCAAAACCAGCTGACTTGGCAAGCTGTCTTTAAAAAAAATAATTTTCTTCCTGAATTAAACAAGCCAGTCTTGGAATGTTTTAATATTTCATAGCTGGTCAAAGAAATTTCTGAAAAACAAAAAACAAAAAAAACCTATTACAACCTAAACTAATACAGTAAGTGTATTTCAAAGTAAGCCATTGTGACAAATGTTGCATGGAAAGTAATTGAGTGATATCCAAACTAGATTTTAGTTTAATCATTATATAGTGTTCAAATCCATGTGTCCTGAATAACACAAATTAACTAATTACAAAGGGAAAGGCACATTATCTGTAGAAAAATTCCGTGTTCATCCCATACATTTCTCTAATAACCCTAAATGAAATTTTGCGCAAGCAATTGCCTACAAAAGCTTCTCAAATGTTTTTGCTCAAAATTTGACAGCAATACAAACAGCCTAAGCTCATAAGTTTCTTTTGAAGAGCAACTGAAATAAACAGATGTTTAGACTAAACATGTGGCATGACGTGGATGGAAATAAAAAAGAACAGAAAACGTGGACGTTGTTGTGTGTTCTAACTGCCAAGTCAGAAAAATCTACTGAAATGGCCACCTGAAGTCAAACTTCCCACTCGGAGGGTCAGAGAATTTTTCTTCTGCCTACTTTAAGTTTCAATACGGTCGCTCCTCTCATCAACAATTGCAACTGTGGTGGAAACATATTTATTGTACAAGACACACTATTAAGAGTGTGTCTAAAATCAATGTTATATGTAGAGACAGCGACTTTAGACTGAACAAAATAAAAGTGGTGTTTGCCTATGGAAAGTTATGTTAACTCTTTACTCGTGTGTTGACATCAAACGGAGCTCCCAGTTCCGACGTCCGAGGTAAATGGAACACACCATTGCTGTATCCTTCTGGTTAATGTTGTAAAATGGAAGGGAAACTATGAAAAAGTGTAGTATACATTTGCTTTCGGCCCCGAATCTGGTTTCAGGATTAACACTATTCTGCCTCATCTGCTCATTCTTAGTAGTTGCTAATGCCCTCTCAGTATTTGGGCTTTCAGTGCTTTAAATGGTTTGTGATCCAACTTTTTAAAGCAAGTTTATTGAGTCAACTGCAAAAAGTAAGTGAGTGTAGGTTTTCTATTAGATGATTAATTGTTTTAATTTACTATTTTTGTCATAAGTGGGTGTTTTTCTTGTAAATTTGCCTTACGTTATAACCTGTTCCTAAGAAAATCCTGTATGAGGGACAGAAAAACTGCACTGACATGAACATGGGCTTTGGTCGTGAGTGGAGGAAGGGGTGCTTTAGCCACATGCAGACACTTCTCTGCTTCCCCTATCATAACTGAGACACACACTCAGCCATGTTCACGTCAACTCACTGTCGGTAGCATAGCCAAGTCTGCAGGGGGGCATGTTGACACACACATGCGCACGCACACGTCCTACAGTCTTACACAGAAAAGCACTTCGTGGACAGGCTGTCTGGGGAGAGGTGCGAACAAGATATTTTGTGGCCTTTTTCTTGGAGCTGTCGAGCCACGCTAATAGCTCTGCGTGTGTGTACAGGCACACATCCGTGTTTAGCTGTCTTTGTTGGGACATTCATTGGCTTGAAGCATTCACTTGTCCTTTACAATGAGGTGTCGAACCTGAGCACAGCTCTTTAACCTATACCTAATTCTAACCCGACACGTGAAACCACCTTCAAGCAGCCTTTTGTTGTTCTGTGAGGAGAAAGAAGGACAGACGAATTGTTTCGAAATATGTCCCCATAAAAATGGAAACACGAATGCACAAGTTCTTGAGAGACAGGTCTCACTCTGCTGCAAGGGGGTGAATCCCTGACAGCATCTGTGTTGCACAGTAAGAGACCCCTATTTCTGCCACCCAATGGGAGGGCAAGAGGGACAGAGGGAGAAAAGATAAAGTTGTCTCTATGTTTCTGCTTCATCTTGCTCCAGCGCAATGCATGCCTTCTGTGTGAGACCTGCATCTTTATACAGCTGAGATGGGAAAAATTTAATTATTTCTCTCAAATGATGTGCGACCCCTAAAGTCATTTCCCGTTCTCACGTCTTTGTACCGCCGCCGATGTTTCCCTGAATGGAAGAACTGCTTATCAATAAAGTGGCCAGACATTATGAAAGGCCAAAAATGTGGAGAGGAAGAAACGGCTGACTTTAAAAGGATCGGCTCTTCTACAAAAGGAGCTTTGCAAGGCTGTAGGAATAAATGGGAAAGTCAAAAATCTGTATATATGTATACGTTCGGTTCAGCGACAAAATAGCTGCACTTGGTAAATCTCGGCGAGTAGGTTTTGGATGTACCTCAGGTGCAAGTGTGTACGTTTTGTATACTTTTGACGAAATCCTACCCAGATTCACCATGTTACTGTTGATTACGGTGCAGATATATTGTAATTGATTTAATCAAATCTAATGTTTAAAATGTTAAATACCTTTTAACTTCTTAAAGAGTCTTAAGGGCTAATTTTTTTTACTGCGTTTTAGGTTTTTGAAGCTGTAACATGTTTAGACTGGATGCTATTTGCCCCCTAGCCTGAGTTTTGTGCTGCTGCAAATGTTTCTCTGTGTCTGCTGCCTCTGGGGCCTGCTCCATCCCACGTTGCAACCACCTTCACACTTAAAACAACCTTTGCCTCCACTTCTATGCATTTGTACATGCAAGAGCGCACAGACCTATGGTCACACAGACATTACAAGCTCGTTGGTGGTTTCGTACAATTTAAATTAACATGAAAGCATTGTTTGGTATGGAATGTCACACTAAGGTCAAAGCTGTCAATCATCTTCTCTCAGTTTTGCCTCATTAACGCCTCTCCTCCTGCCAATATCCTCATTACTCTTTTCACGTTATCTATCTTACACTTCTTTAATCTTCTGCTAGTTCAAATGCTCAGCCTGAAGGAAAATAACATTACACCCTGCTACTTGATGAACCTTTGACATGTACAGAGATGTTTTTGTGTACAGACGGTGCCATTCAAGCTGTGGTCTGGGCGTGTTTTACAAAAATTTAATAGTTTCTAATATGAACGTTCCGTACACCATCTTCTGTTTGCGTGTATTAAGATTCCTGTATGTGGACATGTTTTTGTGAGCTTGCATGTGAGACACGATAAGGTGTTTTGACTTCTTGGGCTACGGAGCTTTGCTTAATTTATCCATCTGCTGCCTCTCTCATCATACTAACTCAGAGAGCAGCGCAGCATCAGCATTGCAGTCAACATGTCAATTCAGTCAGTAAAAACCAAATATGTCATAATGAAAGTAAAAAAAGGGAAAAATACAGTATATCTTTTTCAGTTAACAAACCATTTGGTGGAGTTCCTGACATATGGATACATTGCTAAATTGTTGTGCTTTTGTAATAAACATACACATTACAAGAACACCAGTCAGTTAGCCATCTGACAGTTTCTGTCAGAAACACATGTCATGTTAAGACTCCTAGTATGTAAAGCATGATAAAACGATTTTCTGCAAGTTTTTATAATGCCACGATAAACCAGGGTTTAAAGAGGATATCCAATTGTTTATTTTGTTCTCTAACACATATACACTACCAATACAAAATGTTGATAAAGAATGGATTTTCACTGCAGGATTTTAGAAAAACAAAATGTTAAAAGAGCAAACTAAAGAAAGAAAATCTACTAATTCTGCTTTGTGTCTATTTAGGTCAATGACATCACAAGAGGCACACAAATCAAACTGATCTTCTGGTATTAGTAAATACTATTAACAGAATATAATTAAAGGAATCATGACCTGTAATTTTCACTT
This sequence comes from Valencia hispanica, assembly GCA_963556495.2. Classification (NCBI taxonomy): domain Eukaryota; kingdom Metazoa; phylum Chordata; class Actinopteri; order Cyprinodontiformes; family Valenciidae; genus Valencia; species Valencia hispanica. Next base: position 37,663,792 of record OY747711.1, read on the forward strand.
TTCCACGAGAAGAAATGTATGTTATGATTGCCTAACGATTATACACTGGCCCGGAAGCCGATATTTAAAAGTGAAGCGTTTGTTTACCCTTGGGTTTGTCAACCAGCCCTTGTGCACGCGCACTCATATACGTGATGTTAATTTCTAGCCGACTTGACGTCAAGTCAGCGCAGGATATACCATAAATAGACATCGCAGACCTATACCCTCCCCCTCTCCCCGTCATATTCAGTCGAGCGCCGCCATTACTGAATTCCGATTCGAAGTACAAACTCGAGCGCCGTTTGGAAAAAGGGGCCATTCCAACAATCAGAGACTTGCCTGTAATTGAAACGGTAAGGCTGTGTTTTTATTGCTCTACTGTGTGCAACAAACAACAGCTAACTGCTAATGCGACTATTGTATGCTAGCGGGAGTAGTAGCTTCGAGGACAACACGGGTAATGGCTACTACTATGCAGTAGTAACCCCCCTCCTTCCTGCCACCAATCAACGCGCCCCTCATTTGCATTATTACAATCCCCGTCCACGACAGCCAAAGTATCGCATCAGATTTCGCGAGACAATGATGCCTTCAGAAATAAGGGTTAGACGAGCTCTGTGTTAATTTTTTTCCAGTTTTTTTTTACTTTTCTTTTTTAGAAGGGCCTGAAAGACTATAACAGAGCGTGGGTATCCAAGGTAATACTAGGTTATGACTCCTTTAAATATTTCAAAGATAGAATTTGGGTTAAAATGTGAAACAAGAATAAACCAATAAGAAATGTACAATGGAAGAACACTCAAAAGAACTCTGATCTGTTGCCTTATGCCTTATGGGTTGTCATTACATAATGCATAAGGCAAGAACTAAGCCAAAAGTAAACTTTTCAGGTGGTAACATCAAGCTTTGGGCTGTCTTAAAGCATATGGTACAGCCAGACTTCATATAATTGAGGGAATGATGATTGTAGAAATGTAGACATTTTTCATATGAATCTAAAGATAAAACTAAATGTGTGTATTGATTCACTTTAATTATTTTATTTATTTATTTATTTATTTGTAGTTGTTCATCGCTAGCATTGTTGCCTACATTGGCATGAAGTCTAGTTCAATGGCTCCATTAAAATATTTAAACATGGTAAAGCATTGACGTTTTGCTAGTCAGACTTTAGCCCTGTGCATAAAGTGAGTAGATTGATTTTTCTTTTTTTTTACAGAGCATTTTCTTGTAGCTTTAAAGTATTTTAGAGAATTACATTTAAGTCAAAACGATATGCTTACGTTTTAAATCAATTAATAATACTATCTATATTTCAAACTCACGAAGCATCATGTACTCAAGGCAATGTCACTTGACAACATTGTTCAGTTTTGACCAAATGTAGCATTCAGTGCATGACTTGGCAAATAAATTAAGCATTTTTAAGTTGATAATCAAATGGGAGTTCACTTATTTTTTTATCACTTTAACATTACAGAATGGAAAGTTCCACATGTTTGCCTCAGGGTACATTATCTTGTTTTCATTTGTTGCTTCACTTTTAGTTTAGTAATTGTAATTGCTGTTGTTCTTACTTCTTTGGAAATAAACAGCTCCAGTGGGCCTGAGGAGATGTGATAACTGACATGGTCCTCCAGTGCTGAGATATTATTTTGCATTAAAAAAAGCACCTGTTAATTCTCTGGGGCAGTACAGACTTGGAATAAAACAGTGTCATCTTTACAGCACCTCAGAGCTTTCTCAAATGTAACACAGTTTGCAATCTGAACGCATGGAGAGAACTTTCTGAGTGTAAGACAAAAGTAGTCAAATGGCAATGATATTAACCAGAATATGACACATGTAGTAGTCAGCGATTATAATATGACAAAAGAAAGGAAGCACCTACATTGCACATCCATTGGCAACTTCATTACTTAAGCCTTGGTAGTTGGATCTACTTTTGCCTTTAGAACTGTTTTTATTGTTTGTGGAATACATTTTCATAGGTGATGGAAATATTCCTCAGAGATTTTAGTCCATATTGACAAGACAGCATTGCGCAGTTGCTACAGATTTGTTGTCAGCACATCCATGATGTGAATGTCTATTTTTGACCACATCCCAAAGGTCTCTATTGGATTGATATCAGGTAACTGTGGAGGTCACTGGAGTAAAGCAAAAAGTCATTGTGTTCAAGAAACCAGCTTGGGATAATTTGAGCTATATGGCATGGTTGGTTTTCCAGCTGGAAGTAGCCATTAGAGTCGTCAATGAGGGATAAACTTGGTCAGTACCAATGATGAAAAGATTGTGCCAATGGGCTCAGGGTGTGCCAAGAAAATACCCCCACACCATGACACCACCACCAGCAGCCTGAACTGTTGATAAAAAACAGAATGGGTCAAGATTTTCATGTTGTTTTCACCAAATTCTGGCAATACCATCTAAATGTTCCAGCTGAAATTGAAACTCATCAGACGTCTGTTTTTTTGTTTTTTTTTAACTATCTGGTTTCCAATTGTGGTGTCCCTGTGGGAACTGAAGCCTCAGTGTCTTGTTCTGTCACGCTGCCCTATTCCTGCCTTATTGTCTTCACCTGTCTGTCTCATCATCCACACCTGATCCTACTCACCTCCTGCCTTTAAGACCCCTCACTTCCTTTCACTCCCGGCCGGATCATCCTCCTAGTTGTCAGTAGCAATTGTCAATCCCCATGGTGTGTCGTCTTCCTGCTGTCTTCCTTCCCTGCCCGATGTCCAGTGTCTCAGTTCCTACCATCTTCACCACCATCATCACCACGACTTCACAATAATAAACATCCTGCACCTTCCTTCAGCGATTGCGTTTGGGTCCATTCTCCACACACCCAGGTGACAGAATGATCCGGCCCTAAACATGGACCCAGCTCTCGCCCAGGAGATCGCCGCCCTGCGCCAGGACGTCTGGGCCAGCCTGGCCAGACTCGCTGCCTCTCCTCACTTTCCTGTGCGGGTTTCCGGAGCTGAGGAAATCCTTGGAGTGCTCCCTCACTTCCAGAGGGTGTTCTCTGCTCCGGATCTCGCCGCGCTGCGGAGCGAGGCGGAGAGGGTTCGCAGGGAGGCGTTGGATCGGATCATCAGTCCGCCCTCTCCTTCTCCACCATCTGTCCGCCGGCGGAGGTCCCGCTGCGCCGCCGGGACTGTTTCCGGGAGCGGGGAGCGGAGCGCCGCACCTTCACCGTCCGCATTCGTCGGCACAAGGTTGGCGTTCTGTTCCCCGGGGACTGGTCCTCGACGGCATGAGCCTCTTCTGCTGACTCACCGCAAGCAGCGACGCCGCCGAGGTGGGGCCGCTTCCGGGGCAGTTCCAGCTCCAGTCCGTGAGCCCGTTCCAGCTCCAGAGCCCGTTCCAGTTCCAGTCCCAGTCCATGAGCCCGTTCCAGTTCCAGTCCCAGTCCATGAGCCCGTTCCAGTTCCAGTCCCAGTCCATGAGCCCGTTCCAGTTCCAGTCCATGAGCCCGTTCCAGCTCCAGAGCCCATTCTAGCTCCAGAGCCCGCCGTTGTTGTGGCTGCCGTGTTTCTGGCGGTCACAGCGGCGGCTCAACAGCGATGGACATTTCCCCATGCGTCGCTGGAGCTCCCGGGGAGGGTCAGGGAGGACCCGTCCCCGTCGCTGAAGCTCCCAGGGAGGGTCAGGGAGGACCCGTCCCCGTCACTGGAGCCTCCAGAACCTTCGTCTCAGGAGGCGCCCGAGCCTCCAGAACGGTCGTCTCAGGAGGAGTCCGAGCCTCCAGAACGGTCGTCTCAGCAGGCGTCCGAGCCTCCAGAACCTTCGTCTCAGCAGGCGTCCGAGCCTCCAGAACCTTCGTCTAAGGAGGCGTCCGAGCCTCCAGAACCTTCGTCTAAGGAGGCGTCCGAGCCTCCAGAACCTTCGTCTAAGGAGGCGTCCGAGCCTCCAGACTCTCTTTGTCTCAGCCGACCTTTACCGGCCAGGCATCTTTGGCGCTACCTGACCCTCAGAAGAGGACCTAAGGGCCGTCCGCCCGACCTCCGTCCAGCCAGAGGACGCCGCCGGGGCCGTCCGCCCGACCTCCAGGTCCTCAGGGGCCGCCACCGGGGCCGTCTGCCAGACTTCCAGGGGCGTACCCAAAGAGACTCGGGGCCCTCCTTCCGTGGGCCCCCTCCACCCACCCTGGCAAGGGTGCTTGTTTTTTTTCTCTTCCCTTTCTTTTTCACTCTCTCCACGGTGTCTGGAATCCACCTTTAAAGGGGGGGGGGGCGTCCTGTCACGCTGCCCTATTCCTGCCTTATTGTCTTCACCTGTCTGTCTCATCATCCACACCTGATCCTACTCACCTCCTGCCTTTAAGACCCCTCACTTCCTTTCACTCCCGGCCGGATCATCCTCCTAGTTGTCAGTAGCAATTGTCAATCCCCATGGTGTGTCGTCTTCCTGCTTTCTTCCTTCCCTGCCCGATGTCCAGTGTCTCAGTTCCTACCATCTTCACCACCATCATCACCACGACTTCACAATAATAAACATCCTGCACCTTCCTTCAGCGAGTGCGTTTGGGTCCATTCTCCACACACCCACGTGACATGTTCACAGTTTGTATTCATGGTACCCTCTGTGGTTATCTGCTGCTGAGGCCCATCTGCTTCAAGGGTTCAAAAATGGTATTCAACACACCTACACCTTTGGACTAAGCAGTTGTAACAACTGGTTATTGAGACTGCTGTAGTCTTCCAATCATCTCAAACCAGTCTGCCCATTCTTCTCTGACCTCTGACATCTTCAACGCATTTTCGTTCCACACAACTGCTACTCCCTGAATGTGTTTTCCCCCCTCACCATTCTAAACCAGACACATGGTTGTGTCCTAGAAGATCAGTAGTGCTCTGACCTATTGTAAAGAAATGAAGCTGAGTCAAACTGAAACATTTAATGACACTGATACTGTATTTGTAGCTTTAATATTTTACACTGGACATATTTCACTCAGCCTACATGTTGTCTTTTTCATCTTGAATTCTGTTTTTGTAAAGTACTGAATCTGTTTTTATTCTGGCATTTTAAAATAGGAATTAAAAATAACAGGTATAGTTATTGATACTGAAAGTTGTCAGAAGAGTCTGAAATGCAGGACATTTTAACAATGAACAACAATGGTTCTTCCAGAGCAGCTTTAAACATAATTTATATGCTAATTTTTGATAACTCTGCATTTTGTTGACTTAATAAAATGATTAAATCCAGAACTGGCCTGTAAATTAAGCCCATTATCCATGACTCAACCCAACATGCGGGGTGACCGTGGCTTCAGGTAGGAATTCGTCCCATAACCGGTGAGTTGCATGTTCGAACCCCTGCTCCGTCCGTCTCGGTTGTGTTGTCCTTGAGCAAGACACTTCCCTTGCCTACTGGTGGTGGTCCGAAGGCCCGGTGGCACCTGTGTACGACAGGTTCGCTTCTGTCAGGGTGCCCCAGGGCAGCTGTTAGCCAAAACTGCCCCGAATGTGTGTGTGAATGGGTGAATTACCGAATGTAGAGTAAAGCACTTCGTGGACATCTGACTTAAAAAGTGCTATACAAATACAGGCCATTTACCTTTTTTTTTTTTTTATTGTTTAGGGTTGCCTCCACTCACCGTCTATGAGTGTCTTTTTTATGATCATTTAGAATTGGCCAGTCCTTATTTAACCATGAAAACTTAATTAAAAACTGAGTTAGCCAAAATGTACTTTCTCCATTTTGCCTAAACAAAGATGTTGAAAGTCAAACTGAAACTTTATCATTCTGTGTGAGAAGTCAAGCTCTCTTGGGAGACAGAAAGCCCTAACCATCAGTTCAGTCTACTTTTGCCTTTGGTCAGCCCTGGTTACATGGTTTTGTATATTTCACATAACCATGGTCATTTTTCTTTAAAAAAAAATAAAAGCGACCTGTGGATTTGTTTGGTTTGCAGGCCATGTGTGGGTAAAAATGTAAATTTTCCTTGAAGAAACAGAGACCACTTGCTACAGGTGAGTACAATAAATTAACTCCATTCACTTACAGGAAAATCACCTACTCATAAAGAGGTGTCATGTCCCAGGTGACTGCAGTGCCAAAGAGTTATGCCTCAGCTGTATATAACTCATAACCAAGTGAAAAGATATGCAGCCTACCTGACTGAAAGCAATGAGAGGGGGCTGTGATATCCTCTCATCTTAAAAGCAGTCATCCTCTTCCATGCCATCCCACACTCCGATTGGTATAACAGGTAATTAGTGGTGTGTCGTGGCCCGAGGGAGCCGAGGAGCCAGGAAAAGGTGGATGAGTGGCGAGACGGCAAGTGAGAGAGAGAGAGATTTCTGATTACCTGACAAGTTAGGGCTGGAAAGGCTACACTTAGCCCATTAAAGATTTTTTCTTCAGCATGACATTTGAGAGCAGCTGTGAAGCCGCGCGCCACCTTGCCATTTCCCCATACACTGGGCATCCATTTAGGGACACGGATGGAGGGGGGACGAGTTAGAGAGAGGGGCCACCGGGCCATCACAGCAGCACAAATGGATTTCATTCACCAAGGTGAACTGTAGTACTCTGATAAATGCACTTCCTTGAATGTCAGCAAATGTCACCAGAGAAGCCATTTGCCACCGTTTTAATAGCTTCCGCGGACTTATGGAGGGAGTAACGGCAAACTAAGATGGCGTGAGGTGGGAGAAGGAAGATGATGAGTCACACGGAGTGGCAGGCAGAGGGAAAACTACTTACGGATGCATGAACAGGCAGGAGGGAGGAAAAAAAAAAACCAGGCATTATGTCAAACATAAAGAGGACAAGTTAGGCTATCGTCACTTCCACATGATTAGGCAATCAGCTATTTGATACGTCTCCAACAACATGGTGCAACTCCACACAAGTGCTAGCTCAGAGCACTTCTCCTTTTTCTGTTTGCTTTCAATCACTTTTCTTATCTTACTTCCATTTGCATCGTCACCTGCAGATCTTTTCACCAATTACATTATTACTCAAATGCTTCAGTCTGTGCCTTTCTCTCTGTGCACATGCATATATCTGTAACACATACACCCTCTTTTCGGTGTCTGTTCGAGCGAGAGTTGACATCATTAAGTGTAATGTGAGAACCTGCAGGTTCAGTTGAGGCCTCGGCTCCCTGAGAACTGGCACACAAAGCAACCACGAACAATTCAAGTCAGTTGAACTCAGAAAATTGTCTTGACAGTTTTGATTTGACAAATAAAAGCAAGGCACACTAATTACCCCCAGGAAGCTCTATGATTGGTCCATCCTGACACTTCACCTAGCCTTACTAGGGTTAATACAGGTATTACTTCTAAAAACCTGTTGACCATTTCCTTGACTTGTTGCTGCTAGTTCCGTGTTTGTTCAATAACAGGTAAAGTGAAAATTACTTTTCATAGTTTTTCCTCCTAATCTGTTTTTTGTCCCTTTTCACTTAGCTTACTTTTGTACTTTATTATATATGAAACATTTTGTTTCTTACAGCAACTTTTTATTACACCCACTGGATTTGCATCAGTGTCTGTGCACGTACGTGTGTGTGTGTGTGGGTGTGTGTGTGTGTGTGTAGGTTGTTTTGACCGTTCGAGGACGATGCTGGCTGCAGCCAATCCTAATCCCCCATTCATTTCCACAAGCAGTTGCTAAGGTTACAAATTACCTTTGGAGCTGGTAAGTGGTTTCTTTTATGACACTGGACGCCCTAATCCTTTTACTGAATACATATTTCATTTAGGATTAGCACAACAACGGATACAGTTGTTCTTAGACTTATTTCGACTCCAGCTCTGTGTTTTGTTCATGCTCATCAGGCACAGCACTTGCAAATCAACTCTGACTCCCATTTAAAATAACTAAATAAATTAATAAATATGTTTTTATGACTTTAGACTCATTTTTTTCCACTCTCATGGCAGAGTGGTGGGAAAACCTGAGGGAAGTGAAACTCAATCAAGCAGCCTCTGTTAGATAAGTAACGACAAGGCTATTATCTGGTAAACAATCGATGAGAGCGCATTATTCTCCTTTTCAGCCACTGTGGTGTGTTCAGACTGTTGTTTTTTAACAGCTGCCAATAATGATGGTGTGTTTTTCTTTAATGGCTTTTTTAGCACAAAAATTGAAAGGAACTGGTATGTTTATCTTTAGCTGAATTTCTCTGTGATGATATGACCACTGTTTGTTGACTGAATCTGGTGGTCTCATCTTGACTGACTATTATGCAGCTGCGACTGGTAAATGAAAGCCCTGGAAAAAAAATCACATGATGTTGCCCCTTAGCTACAAACAGAGTAGCATAGAGATGAATCAAAAGGGAGCATACATAATTTTAAGGATTTACTTAAATACTGTAAACTGCTTACATGAATCTGTAAGTTATCTCGGACATGAAGGCAATTTAAAATACATTAAACAGTTTGGTGCCAAATAGCAAATACAGCACATTCAGTTTTGAGAGGTAAACCAATACGTTTATGGTGTTTCTAGGATTAGAACTTTTTAGAGTAAAAAAATAAACCCACAAAGACAAAAATCCTATCCAGATCAATTTTGCCAACGGGTAGAATTTGAATGCGGTTTGATAATAATTTTAAACATCAGCCATTCTGACACCCTGTTCTATAGCATACTGCGCACAGGGGTCGCGTTAACCTAATATTTTTCATGTTTCTCTGTTTTTTTTAAATTTGTTTTAAGGTCGTCCGTCATTTTGACAGATTACAATCCACCTCCCTGACCACTTCATGCAGACCCGCTGACATTTCTGAGTTTGTGTACTGAGTAAAGGTAACTAAATTAATAATAAAAAGATTCCCATGAAGGCATCTGAACATCATCTCAGACCCGAACCCGGTACTCAATATATCTCGCTATTCGGGAGGCTTTGGAACGTGACAGCTGATTACAGACGCGATTCAAAAATCCCGGTGTCCAACCATCTATGCTAAAGGAGTGCATGCTATGGCATTCTCTGCTGCTGGAGCGATAGGAAGCTGGATTCAGAGAGTCTTTACGATTTCTGATCACTTCAATTGGAGATATTTTCCCTGATTTCAAAAGTTTGATTGAAGTGGTGCTTATATCCAGTCCTCAGCATGGCAGAGGAGTGCAGCTTCAGCCTCTAGAACGGTGGTTCCCAACCTGAGGTCTGCGAGCCCCCAACGGGATCATTAGAGACTTCAGGGATCCGCACAGTTTTGTCTGTGCTGAAGTTGTGAGGTTGTAAGACTTTTGATGATACTTTTTTAAGTAATTATATATTTTATTATATGTTATAATAATATATTATATATATATACTATATATTTTATACACCTGGTGACACACAGAAGGAAAAAAAAACTATATAGATATTGATCTATTTTTAGTCATCGTCTTTCTGTTGTAATGAGGTGAACTAATTGAAAATAAAAACTAAATAATTAATAATAATTAACAAAAAATGTAAACTGTGTGCGTGTAAGACAGACCTGAGGACTTGAAATAATTTTTATTTTTAGCTGACCTCTAATTGCTCATCACACAAACCACTTGAGTCTCCAGCCAGCACATAGCAGACATATTTTGCAAGGTTCAATGATGGCTGTGGCAGAGACTCAAGCAAATGCTCCATTACAGTAGGCAACTAGTCATCATATCTCCCACTCCCTGAAACGCGTATTAATGCTTGGTAGTCCACATATGGTTCTTTAATGTGTTTGCCTTGTACTAAAATGCATTCATTTTCAATGGATATATACGTGGTTGAAACAGGTAGCTTAGTGTATCTCCACATTTTTCTATATTATCGTTTTTATTTAACATAATGGCCTTTAGTAAAAATGATTTTTGGGGAGGTGTGGTATTGCTGTGGTGCAGCTTAAGCTTTAGTCCTTAACGGCATTTTTTTTAAAACTTACATTACTTTTACTTTTATACTGTAACTAGGTTTGAAACCAGTTCTTTTCTACCTTTACTGGACTAAAAATCTTGACTTGATACTTCAACTTCTACATAAGTCTTTTTAAACCCTAGTATCTATACTTCTACTTGAGTAATGAATGTGAATACTTTTGACACCTCTGCTCTCCAAATATGTTTAATGCAATTTCAGTTGTTTTGGGAAAATAAATAATAAACAGCATCATGAAGACCAAAGAACACACCAGACATGTCAGGAAAAGGTGGTAGTTTGAAAGAGGTTGAGGTCATAAAACAATATCGTAACATGAACATCCCAGGGAGGGCTCAGCATTCACAAAAGATGCACACCTGCAACCGCTAACATACCGAGACGTGGTTGTCCACTTAAACTGACAGGCTGGGCAAGGAGAGTCTTAATCATAGAAGTATTCAAGTTGGCCAAGGCAACTCTGGAGGAGCTACAAAGATCCACAGCTCAGGTGCGAGGAGTTATCCACTCCACAAGTCTACCTTTCATAGGGGAATGGCAAAAAACAAAATACCGGTGATGCTAAAAAAGAGCAAGCATTTTATTTACAGTGTATCTCTTCACAATTGTGTGCTATGTTGTGTTGGTCTTTATTATAAAACTGAACTAACATCCATTTAAATTTGTGGTTTAGTCTTGGCACATTGTGAAAAAGTTAATGTGGCATAAATGCTTCTGGGAGGCAATGCATTCAGAAACCAATTTTTTAATCTGCTGTGTCATTCCAAATCTCAAACACTCAGTTTCCTTTTCAGGATACTATGAGCTTCAGAGGCGTTTAGGATGGAAGTATCGAATACCAAGATGTTAAATAATCCATCCATTCCATCCATTTTCCATACCCGTCCATCCTATGTAGGGTTGCGGGGCGGCTGGTGCCTATCTCCAGCAGTCAAGGGGCGAGAGGCAGGGTACACCCTGGACAGGTCGCCAGTCCATCGCAGGGCAACACAGAGACATACAGGACAAACAACCATGTACGCACACACTCATACCTAAGGGCAATTTAGAGCAACCAATTCACCTAACAGTCATGTTTTTGGACTGTGGGAGGAAGCCGGAGTACCTGGAGAGAACCCACGCATGCACAGGGAGAACATGCAAACTCCATGCAGAAAGACCCCAGGCTGGGATTTGAACCCAGGACCTTCTTGCTGCAAGGCAACAGTGCTACCAACTGCGCCACTGTGCAGCCATGTTAAATAATAAATTAAATAAATATATAAAACCTTATGATATTAACATCTATATGAATAAATAATGGACAAAAATATAATGTGACAATGAAATTGTGAAAAAACTGAATTCATATGAAATTCTAAGCTCATTAGTATGAAATATTTTTCATTTTTCTTTGAAAATGTATTTATTATTATAAAACATTATTTAACTGTAATTTTATTCCTAATAATATATTTTTTTGTTGCCATTTTTATTTAATTCCGTCAGTTTTTTATTCTAACACGTCTTTTTCACAAAGTCAGGTTTTATTTCATAGTGGCTTATTTATTTTAAAAGGACACTTTTCAACTGAATATCTGCCAATCAGGGTCTGTAGGTTGGACCTGAACGCCCAGTGGCCGGTGCTTAAACATCGATCTTCCTGAGGGTGGAGAATGACGAGGAATGGCTGAAGTCGTTTTTTGGCCATTATTGAATTTAATGCCCGTTGGATTTTGTGTTTGGGTTTATCCAGATGTTTATAATATTGGCAGAATATTTACCCAGTTTTTTAATTTTCGCTGTCTCAGTCCAATCGGCAGCTGTTGCATCAGCCAGGGATGAGACTGCTGATGGAAGCCCTGGTCTGAGGCAAGGTACAAACAATCAATAAAAATCATAAATAACATAGGCCGTGTTTAAATAACTCTCCCTTTTAATTGATTGTTTGTATCTAACCAACAACTAGGGCTTATTTCACCATCTTTCTCCTCCGAATTGTGCTGGATGACAGAACAAATATCAGCAATAACTGCAGTGATTATGTCGGGCAGCACCAAAGTCTTGAGAGCTGGGTTTGAGACCATTTCAAATATATAATTCTAATGACTCAAGGTGGCATCCTCCAATAAATTATTCCTCTCAATTTGATCTGCTAGAGTAACCGGAGCTGGCAAAGTTCCTGCAACTCCGACCTTTGACTTAGCGTGTTGTTGCTGGCTGTATAGCAGGCTGCTCACAGTGAGTGAGAACAGTTATCCAGGAAGATCGATGTTTGAGCACCAGCCAATAGGCTTTCAGGTCCAATTTTAGAATAAAAACTGATGGAATTAAATAAAGATGGATAAAAAATCTAATGCATTATTAGAAAAAATGTGCTGTTAAATCATGTTTTTTATTAATAAATACATTTTTAAAGGAAAAGGAAAAACGGTTTCCTACTAATGGGCTAAATATTTCCTATGAATTCAGTTTTTTTACACAATTTCATTGTCAAATTATATATATTATATATATATTTGTTTATTATGTATTGATGTAGCTATTCATAAGGTTTCATTTATTTATTTAATTTTTGAGTATTTTAGCATTCCATATGGAAGAGCTCTTGCCAGGATTTAAATGCTCTACTTTCTTCAGGTTACAGTGTGGCTTGTTATTGACCTAACACTGCTATTGGAATTTTCAAAGCTGACACGAGTTCTGGGAGCCACAGTGCTTTTAACGCGCTCCCTGTTCCCCTTCTTTCTCTTGTTCCTCCTTGTCTTTGCTCTGTCTGATCTGACATATTTAGCTCTCAAAATCCTGAATAGATCTGAGATAATATGATCTCATTCACCCGTTACTGAGCTGTCCAACTTACTAAAAATCTTTATTCCTGACTGAGTGAGTGTATCTCTGCATGCTACGCTGTCACACTGATTCTAATGACAATGGAGGCTACGTGATGAGATCATCATCAGCATCACTGTTGGCAAAGGCAACAAAAGCCTGATGGGAAGAAGCTTCCTCTGTATGTGTGTGTGTGTGTGGGTGTGTGTGTGTGTGTGTGTGTGTGTGTGTGTAGGTGTGTGTGCACTTGATGGCTTCATTCCCGTATCAACAGTGTTCTCTCTTTGGATGAGTCAGGAGGCCAAGCTTGGCCATCATCCTCTCTCATCTTTCTCTATCACACACACAAAAAAATCAAACAATCTTACACACACACACACACCCACACAAACACACACACACACATAGAGAGAAGGTGGATTCTGGGGTGAAGTGGTGCTTAAAATGACTGAACTTAGGGTCAGGTTGAAGTGAGAGACTTGGCACAGATGGACCATTCTTCCTTTTGGAGATGATATGTTTCATTTGGTTGTTTCTGCTGAAATTTTAAACCCCAGCATCCACTCTAAACTTTCCACAAACTCCTCTGTGCTGCACAATCGTATCATAGCTCTGCATTTTCCAAAGCCGACTCCCATCTCATATCTTGAAGTACGAAGCAGGAGATAAAGAGAGCAACACACTGCGAGGAGTGACGGTAAGAGCCGAGCTCCTCGTTAGGATCCGGTAAGGGTGGGGTAGGGGGGGACATGGTGGAAGGGATTTGGCATGACAACCGGCTGTCTACCTGTCTGTTTGATTGAGGGAGAGTGGGGTTTTCAATGTAACGCCGAGCCAGGGTTCTTCTCCTTGGTGGCGACTAGAATTAGTGTGTGCGTGTGTGCGTGTGTGTGTGTGTGTGTGTGTGTGTGCCTTTATGTTTGTGTGAGTGTGTGTTATCCTTGCTTGCTTGGTCTCAGAGGCATCATGGTGAGGAAGAGATAGGCAGAGAACCAAAATTTCTCTGCAGTATAGATATCTGTGCGAACACAAAGCGAAAGAGAGAGGATGGGTGATGCAGAAGAGAGAGGCAAATTGGGGGGGGGGGGGGGGGGGGATGTAACAATAAAACTGAATTTAACTAAATTTCTACATGACAATGGAAAAAAAAAAAACACCCCGGCACCTCTGTTACTCACTCTTTTTATTGTTTTGATAATTTTCCTTCAAACATACTGTATGAATGTCATTCACTGTGTGGTAGGCTATTATTTCTTATTCTTTTACCCTTATCCTTTTGATCTTGTTACCCTCTATCTATCAAGTTATCTATTCTTCCACCCTGTTTTCCCCTTTAAAGGGACTCATGTTGGTTTTCTGGGTTAAAGTCATTCTTAGGGGTGCTGCAAATTTGGAAATAGGTCCAAAGGAAAGAATCCTCCTCCTACATGAAAAATATACAAATGAGACTTTAGGTTTTCTTTTTAAACCTCAATGCATATTTATGGTGCACATTTCCAACAGCAAATTAGCGTGTGTGACTCTATTTGCCATATAAGGCACCAAATTAGTTGTAAAACTATGCAGCTAAATGGCTTCACAATCCTTTGATCTGTAAAATGTCTACCAATTATTTAAAATAAACCATAATGACACAAAATGTGTTTTATTTGTATGTTTTTATGTTGCAAAATTATTTTGTTACATTACAAGAAATTGTTAGGTAATTATATTAACGGTGCATTTGCTATTAAACAGTACATGTTCAACAAAGCAGAAATAAGGAGAAACAATCCCAAATTCATAAGATCAAAGATTTAGGCTTCTGTATTGCCCCATTGTCAGAATCAGGTTTATTACTGACAGGACATTTTTATGGGGCAATTTGTGCAGAAAATGTAAAAATGTGTAGATTAACAGGCATAAATACATGTAGAAAATGCACATAAAACATATATACAATGGAAAAAAAGATTGACTTATGAGGTCATAAAGTCTAAAGCAATTATGATGAAGATTATGACTCTACACAGACACTTAAAAGAGAAAATATATAAATTTTTATCATTAACATGAGTCATGTCAATTTTATAAAAGTTATTGTAAAAAAAACTCAAGAGTTTTAAAGTGAAATTGACAAAGAAGCTTTTTATTAATCTTTTATTACCAAATATACAATTAAAATGAGAGGAAAGTATTTACAAAGAAACTGTGCAGTTTAAATTTCAGCTCAATGAATACAAAGCTTTGGCAAAGTGGCTTTACAAAGTATCTGCTATGTGCATAAAAATACAGTGAAGCTATAATAATTATGTAACCTGGTTTTCTCAAAACATCTATATTACACAGACCTTCCACATACATTCTCATTTCATTAGAGAAAAAAAACACCATAAATTGGGTCAAAAGCTTGAAGATTAATACAGTGGCTATTAAATTGGTTGATAACACCTGACCTCCAGGCAGTTATCCATAATGAGATAATAGTAATCTCTGCTCCAAAGGAAAAAAAGGGCTCTCTAAAGTCTGTTTCCTTTCAGACACTTATATTAATGTCACAGCTAAAATATGATTTATTCTATGGATTAATCAAGAAACTTAATGCAAAAGGACTTTAAGTGGGTGAGAGGTTTTAATAGCTTTTCAGGGCAAAAAAAATGGATAATCTTTCATTTAAATAAAAGTATAGGCAAAAATCAAGGTTTACGTTAATTGTTTAACAGTTACTTATTAATTTTTTTCCCTTCATTTTTAACTTTTTAGTTTTTCCCCTTGAATCTTGAGGGTAAAAAAAGTTATTTTTTTCTTTTCTTTTTTTGTGTGCCAGAAACCTTTGGGATATAAATAGACTCCAGACTTTTCGAGTCTAAACACAGAAAGATTTCTCATGGAGCAGAGCAGGAGGATGCTAAGCATCCCCAGCAGCCGGTGACGTGGTGATGTTGGTGGGTTTTCCTGCCGGGGGAAGATTTAATAAACGCAGAAAAACAAACAGAGTGCACACAGTGACGGGGTTGCTGCGGGGTGAGGACGGTGGCACTCTGGACACATCCTCCTCTAGGAAGGATGTTGAGTTTCGGAGAAAAAAGAAATAACAAAAAAAAAAAAAAAAAAAAGCAAACAGGAGCCACGGATGGCTGTCTTTAACCCCGCCGTGAACCCGCGACCTTACCTTCCGACTACTTCCCATTACCTCTGCACGAGATTCGGGCCGCATACCGCAGCGCGCGCGCGCGCGCACGCGCGGCATTGTGAGGCTGTGTTTGGCAGGGCCGCGCGGGAGCAGAGAGGGCGGCGGCGTGCTGTTCATGGAGGGGTCAGAAGAATGAAAACCGCCGCATTCACAGGGCACTTTAATAAGAGACACGGATGGTCTGTGCAGCCGCAGTCAAATGGAAAAACTGAAGCCCAGGCGCAAAGACTTCTGGTTCTCAAAGTCTGAATAAAAACAACGTGTTTGCCTGGAGAAAACGGGAAAAGTGACGTTCTTTTTTAAAGATACAGGGTGGATTAAAAGTGTTCACAGAAGGGGAAAACATCTCTGTAAATCGGAGAAAAGTTGGAAAAGTTTGTCCTGCTTTTTTATAGAAAGAAACGCCAAGAAATGAATTTTTCTGTATACATGACTCCAGTTTTAATTGGGCCTATAATGTATATATATATATATTAAATCTGCTGTGTATTTTTGATAACAGATCCGTTTAAGAGATCAATATTTTAATATAAAAATAAATTCACCCGTTCCTTGAAAGCATAATTTGAAGTTTCCCTCTGATTCTGAACGTCTCTGGCCGTCATTTAGGTTGATTGGTCAGTCCATGTGTTTATTTAGCCCAGGACAATATGTCCAAACCTCACGCCAATGACTGACGCAATCTGCTGGGATTCCTTAAATAGGAAACTTTTTAACTGATTGGAATGTTTGTATAAATGTATTGAAATGACTTCTTGTTAAGTGCCTTGAGATGACATCTGTTGTGAATTGGCGCTATATAAATAAACTGAATTGAAATTGAATTGAAAATGTGAGTTTTTTATTTGTTATTTTTTATTATTATTTTTATTTTTAGGTTCCATCTAAATTTAGCCAAGCTTGGTTAGTCGAGTTGATCCACTCAAACCAACTTTTAACCACATTTAAACATCAATAGACTTTTTTTTAATGTTTTTTTTTGTTTTGTTTTTTCTTAAACAGCATTTAGACATAGACTACAGTGAATATAGCTCTGGATGTGGACGTCGTGTCCACGTTAATGCCGGAACAACAATTGCATCCCATTTAGAAAGACAACATATTTTCTATGTGTAACTCAGAAAAAGATATTTGACACTTTAAACAGTTTTGAACGCAGCAGGCCCGTCTATGATAGTAGCCTAATATAAAAATGACATCGGCAGCCTTCTTTGTGTCAGCGTTCAGAAGGCAATATGATTTTTTTCAATAAAATATACACTGGGTAATTCTTATAAAGATCATATTTAGGCAAATAATGATGAATGTGAGGTCCAACTAAGTTGTATTCAGTGAAACCATTTGTTAACTGCTCTTAAAAGGTTAATTATATCTTTAGAAAAATGTCAAAATAATAAAATGCGTAGGATCTGGAGTTTTGTGTTGCACAAAAACATCATGAAGTCCAAGTTGTATTTACTGATTTATAATAAAGAGACGAAGTTTTATTATGGGTCCTCTTAAATCAAGTTGAATTGAACTCTGTGACTAACAGGTCTTCATTATAATCATCGGCTCAAAATCTTATGTTTTCCATTTGCTAATTTATAATTTATACACGGTTTTCTGGAATAAAAGTTTAAACATATATATATATATATATATATATGCATTGATCACCGTTTTTATTCATCAGAAGAAAGTGGGCTGTCCTTTTTGAATGCTGAGCGATAACACTGAGGGAAAAGGTCGCAGCAGCTTAAGAACTGAAGAGAAGCTGTCTCATGAGAGCTGAGGACGGAGGGCAGGGCCACAAATTACAGCTGCCACACATGAATGTTTGATAAGCGGCTGGGATAATGGCTCCTTAAGTCAGTCAAACATCAACATCTCCATCACGCTCTGACATCTGCCATCTTATAGCTAATAATCTGAAGCTGAATAATGAATGAAGGGCAATAACAAAGCTGAGATGTCCCCGGTCATGCTGCGAGAGGGATATGGGTCACATTCTAATCTACGTGTGCTTGTTTAAGTACTTCACGCATTGTCCTAGATTTATTTGTTTATTTCAGGTGGCGGATGTGTTTCATACAGAATTCTGCTGCAGATAAATTATGGACCCAATGAATACATGACAGGTTCAGTAACAGGGGTGAGTGTGCTCTGAGGTTGATGTGAACCCTCTGTTACTCGACTGACCACGCAGTGCGACGCTCATGCGCAAATTACACCGTCATTCAGGAATAGTTTCCCTCAGGTGTTTTTATGGACGCAATTGAATGATGATGATGATGATGATGATGATGATGATGATGATGATGATGATGATTATTATTATTATTATTATTATTATTATTATTATTATTATTATTATTATTATTATTATTATTATTATTATTATTATCCACCAACGGAAATGATGTATTTGTTTAATTTTTGCAGTTCTGTGTCCATGCATTGGGGACTACTACTACTACTACTACTACTACTACTACTACTACTACTACTACTACTACTACCACTACTACTAATATTAATAATAATAATAATAATAATAATCATGAGTTCTATGATTCATCCTTTCTGTTGAATGACCTGTTGCACCTCTACTTTCCTCCTGTCCCTGCACTCCACCCTTCCCCATCCTCCCAGACATCAGTTATTGATCCCGGGAGCCACTCGTAGATACCGACCATAATCAGATCGGATGTGCGCTACTCAGCCGTAAGTAACCCAGCGTCATTATTTTCCAAACGGCGGTGTCTATACTATCCATTTACGGGACGATCCGCTTCGGTCCTCCCCTCTGATTGGCTGCAGAGT
Source organism: Valencia hispanica (assembly GCA_963556495.2). Lineage (NCBI taxonomy): Eukaryota > Metazoa > Chordata > Actinopteri > Cyprinodontiformes > Valenciidae > Valencia > Valencia hispanica. The sequence continues at coordinate 37,682,448 of OY747711.1, forward strand.
CCAAGTTGCTCGATGAAAAAACCCCAGAGAAAACCCACACACCTGAGATCACACAAAGTAAAGGACAGAGTCTGTTGCAACCATGAGATCTAGATAAATGCTTGATCAATCATCAAAAGGACGTTTATTCTCGCCCAGTAAGACTTTTTTTTTTTATTTGTGCGCAAGATACAAGTGTACTTAGATGTAAAAGAACTATTTACATTTTCCCAGAGTTGATTTGTATACTCACTGTTTTAAGGAAACTAAATTTCCCTAAAACAGCGAAAATCAAATTCTTACAGCCTACTCAAATGACATGTTTTAGAGATAGCCTATAAATTGTCTAAGTTAAAAGATTCTGGAATATTAGTTTTCAGCCAACATGAAGGTTGAAATTAGAACTCTCTCATTTCTACAACAGATCTCCTTAATCTAATCCACCCATACATGTTAAAGTTCATAAAAATGAATTTTGAAAGGTAATACATGTTTACCCATTGCACAATATTTTGTAGGTTTTGGTCATCTATATTTATTTGTTAATGTAATGTCTAATAACGGTTGAATGCTGTTGATATTATTATTACGTTGATAATAAATCCTACTTAAACATTTGAATAAAACTTAAGCAAATATGTTGGTTCACTCAATCATTATCCTTCTCCTTATACAGCACGCAGTCCAAGTTTCTTATTATACAAACAAAGTAAAACTGATATATATATATATATATATATATATATATATATATATATATATATATATATATATATATATATATATATGGGTTGTTTTATGGAGGAAAATATCAAAGTTAAGAACTACTTGGTTTAGAGACTGTTCCGTAACAAAAATGTAAGTTTCTATATCCAGCTTTAGGTAGTTTAGCTTGTTACTATGCTAACAAGCTGATCAACCCTGAGGTAATCATTGGCTATAAATACCATATCTTAGCTGTCGTTGTTGTCAGGAAAAATCTGAAGAATTTAACTGGGTGAGTAACTAGTCTACATGCTGACTGTTGAACTCAAAAAACGTCAACTCAAAAACACTCCCAAATAAAATATATGCAAACTGTTGTACCAATTTTATTTATTAAGTTCTAACAGTTTGTTTTATCAGTGTAGAATTGTTAACATGCAAGTGTTTTAGCCTCTACCAACGTGTTATTAATTATTATTATTATTAATATTGCCCTTGTGTTGAGCAGAAGACAGAAACGTTTTTCAAGTTAGGCAACTTTTATGTTGCCTCTGTCTGGAGGATTTATCAAAGAACAGATGTGACTTCAAAACTAAAATATGTGCTTGTGATGAACTCATACTGCCACTGCTGACGAGGAAAAACGTGTAAGCAAACTGTTTTACCGGCCCCAGTTTTCAACCATTTTCCACACTTTTTCCTGCCTGCTCCGAGCAGGAATTGTTCTCCTGAACAATGATCACAGCCATGCATGCCAGCAATCCCACGCACACTGAGCGGATATGACATGGCCCACCTCTTTTACACTTCATGCCTGCCTCAAACTTGACTCGGGGGTAAACGGGCAATCGAGTGGAGTAATGTCAAAAGCTGCAGTCAAGGAGGAGAAGGAGAGAAACGTGGAGACAAACAGACAGAGAGAGAGAGAGAGAGAGAGAGAGAGAAGAATGTGCTGGTCTTGCAAAAGCAATGATCAAGATGTAAGACAGTGGCATTTGGATGACTGTTACTGGCCTTCATGCACAAATACACACACAGGGTGGAGGGGAGACTCCAGGTATAGATCACTCATGTTAGTTAATTGGAGACTTGGAAACTTTAATGGCCGTCTTTACACTTCAGGAGGCTTAACTTCTGCATGCTGGGCGGGGAATAAATGGGTGTGACAAGCAGCTAGAATGGGTTTTAAACTGTAACTGGGTGACAGTTTACGTCATGGGAAAGTCTAATGGAATTCACCAAAGACAGGAAATAATATTTACGCCTAAGTGGAATATAATTGCCTGTAGTCCAGTTTTACACTTATCCAAACTATAAAGTGTAAACATACTACAAAGAATAGCCATTTGGAGTGATATGGTGTTGATAGTTTATTGGTGCAAGAGGTGCTTATACTGTTGGGTTAGGCAGAGAAAAAAAAAAATCAGGCAAAAGAGGTACCTCAAAGTTCAGTATATTTGACTAAATAATTTATACTTTGAGATCACCAGTTTCGATCTTTATTGAAGGTAAACTTTGGTTTTAAGCTTAGCTCATAAAAGTACATAACCCATACACTAGAAAAATGAATTTTGCAAGATATTACATGTTAGCTATTACAACTATTTAACTTTTAATTTAAGCTGATTGTAAATGTGGTGTTCATTAATGGTTGAATTCTTGCAACTGTTAAACTTACATAATTTCTACTTAACAATGCAAATGGCTCATACCTAAATGAAATGTATACAAATTGGAACAAGATTTCCGTTGATCAAATTCCAAGAAGTAGTTTTTCATTGAAGTATAAATGATATAGGAAACAAATTAGCTATTTACATTTGCTGTAGTACTCTACAGTTTTAATCATCATAATTGGAGTTATACTGATAAAACAAATTGGTGTGATTTGTAGATGTTTGTGAGTGGAAATCAGTAAGTTAAACAGCTGAAAGATCCTTAAAAAAATAATTAAATTCTAAGCCTTTAAAAAACATACTTATTTAACTTAATACATTTAAATCTAATTATTAATACTGTTTTGCTCAGGTGATTTGTGAAAAAGTAACAAAATATAAGAACGAATTTGTGATTAAAACATGAAATGTTGGTAAAATCATAATAAAGCTTTTAACCCTGAGTTTTGCTCAGCTTGCTAGCATGGTTACATTTAGCATTAGCGCTTTCGGTAATCTAGTGGAAACTGGATGCAAACTTAAAATCTTGCTTCAATACAAAGACTCTCTAACCAGACGTTTACTCAGTTTATAAATTCACTCATAATAAAACCCATATAAACATGGGAGCCTTACCGTTCTCTGCTGGATACTGCACATAATAAATATCAATAACATTTTTCAGTTGAATCTAATCCAAAAGTTTGGACAAGATTTATTTCCAACATAAACTAGTGAAGGCTAAAAGAACTCAAATTCTTTGTTTAAATTCTAATTTTTTTTAAGGGTTTCCTTCTAATTATTAGTCACCTACCATACATTTCTTCTCATCACTCCTAAAAAGAAGTCATAAATAAATAATACTTTATACATTTTTGACATACATTCTAACAATACGGCATGTAACTATCTTTCCAGACAACAACACAGCTAAGATGTGCTGCTCATCAGCAACAATTCCCTCCTGGTTAAGAAGCTAACCTTACTACCTGCTTTGACATTAGTATTAGCACGGATTAGCACCTAAAATTACTTTTTATAGTGTATATTCATTCAAAGTTGAGTATACTAGCCCTATGCTGCCCTGTGTTTGCATACAAGTCTCATGATCTTCCACACCACATCTCTCCACCTCCTAAATAAGAGGCTATTTACAGGTGAAAGGTTAAAATGGTAGGGGTCATGGGGATGAGCCAATGAGCAGCAGACCAGCGTTTAAAATGAGACTCCTTGGCCACAGAGTCGCCTCTCACTGTACGTATGCGCGCTGTCTGTGGTATCCACATCTCTCACATTAGTGAGCTTTGGGGTGGATGTGTCAGGCGCAGTAATTGCATCTTGTCAGCTCCTGTGAGACCGGGCTAAAGGGCCATCTCCACAGCTATCCATCTACATGTAGGAGCCCCGACCGGTTAATCATCCTGGACAGACAAATCCAAAACAGTCATATTTTTTTGGGGAAGACTCTTGCTGGTCATTGTGTTGGCCTCATTCATGCCTGAGCGCACCTTTTCCTTCACACAAGGAGCTTAATGACTTATGCACAAGCTTTCTTCGGTGACTGAAAGAAGAAATGGGACTGACTGCGCTGGAGAAAATGCGCGACTTTTTTCCATATATGTTTTTATCTTTAAGAGAGTCATTGGGGGAAATCTAAGGTGAGCATCATGTGTAAAGCTTGGGGCAACGCGTCTGATATGCGCCTATTATATGTATTTGTCTCTGTCCGTGAATCGGCCCATCTACCTGGAAGAGTGAACACCCAGCCTCCTCCGGCGCTGCCCCTCGTGTCACACTGCTGCACCTGGTGGCTTATATAAAAAAAAAAGCAAATCAAAGAAAGAAATAGCCTGGCTATTCTATGGAGAACAAAAAAACATATTACCATGAAGGTAGAGGTTGCAGGATTTTGTAAACACATCAAGTTCCGAGATCGGCTAATATTTTGCAATAGTTTGTCCCCTGGCTGCTGGTGGATGTATTTGGTTGAGAAAAAGGTAAACCTAATTATGGTGCGTAAATATGTTGTGTAACACCTCGGCGCTCTTCATTCTGAAGGACTCTGTTTGAACAAGAGAAAGGAAAAGGTTTCTTCATAACATTTCCTATTTAGAATGGACAAATTATGGCGCTAACAATGATTAGAACTCATTGCACTACAAAACTGAATCTTGTTGGAAAATAAACATTACTCATTAAAATCCTTTAAATGTGAAACAATCATATTGCTAATTGCAGTATCTTCTGGTGAGTAAATTCTTATACCATCGGACACTAAATATTTGGATCCAAATTTAGCTAAAGTTGTTGGTTCAGTCAACCATTAGATATTCTCATCCTTGGTGTGTTCAGAAAATGTTAAGGCCGATTTGTTAATGGGTTATATTACTGCTTAAGAGCTGTTTTCAGACTTGTAGTTGAGAAAGTTTCTGTGTGTTGGAGGAATACTTTAAGTTTGTATCCAGCTTTAAAAAATTAGTTTGAATTTTTATGAAGCAATGTTCTGTAATGATATTGGTATAATTCCCTTATCATAGCACTGTAAGCTTTTTGGAAATGAAGTTGCTGCCGTGGTGGATGGCTAACAACTAGTCAGTTAGCCACCATCTTTAGATGATTTTATCAGTTTAAAACAACTCAAAATAGAAATACTCTTATCAGAGGGAAACAGTGCTGTGTTAGCAGAAAACAGCTGTATACAGTTTCATAACAGACCGTTGTTACACTGGGAACTGTTTTGTCCAGCCAAAGAACGTTCTTGTTTCTGCATCAAATCAACTTTTGTTCAATGATGAACTGTATACATGAGTGTCTAATAGTGCTGTCTACAAGTCGGGTAATTATTTTTGGTATTTTAGTACACTTTGGTACAATTAAAAATGTTCTACCAAAACCGACAGTGTGGCGCCCTCTTCAGGTTAGAACTCTACACTACTTCTGAATTTGAATCGGGCATTGCTATTCGCTCTGCCGTGGTGGCTGACAACAGCCATCCTGCCGCTGTGGGGTATAAAACAAGCCGAGTCTTGACCACGCCTCTGTAGCAAGTTGGAGTTGGAATCGCAAGCAAGTGTTTATGCCCAGCCCTCTCCCAGGCAACGCCTCCTTTTGCCACGTTTTTCAAACCGGAAATCTAGGTGGGGTAAGACGACTCAGACAGGGGAGTGAGTTGCTCTTTAAGACAGCAGATCAACTGTTAATTGCCAATTCACTCTAGGTCGTCCAATAACGAAGTAAACATTTGGATTTTGAGTCAACCGTGCAATTGCATCAAAGATTGTGTATTCCAAAGTTTTTCTAGGGTTCATAGGTGTTTGAAAGTTATCCCGACAAGCCCATGATCAGCTTGTTTGCCTAACAAACTGATGAGGTGGATTCACACAGCTAATATATGAGTAGCTCCTTAGCCTTTGAGGATTTACATAGTTTTTTTCTAAAAAGATTTTCCAAAAAGAAATAACTATATTGCAGTTCGAGGAACTATTTCTGATAATAATATCCCAATACCTCATGTCAAAGAAACCAAACTAACTCTTTAACTAGATTAGCTTTAGCGCTAATGCCAAAAATCAAACATTTTAACTGGTTGATCTCATTGACCCTCAGGCAGTCATTGCTAGCTGTGGCTGTTAAGGAACATGTTTAAATGCCAACTTTTTATCATAGATTTGAAAGGTTTGCTGTTTTGGTAACATTTTGTTGCCTTTTAAAAATGTAAAATCCGTCTATGCTTGTAAGCTGAGCTACTAAACCCTGAGGCATTCGTTGAAAAGGAATGGCACATCTTAGCTGTGACTGTCAAGGAAAACTTTTACATGCCACATTGTAACAATATCTTTCAAAAGTATTTGAAACTACTGAAAAAAACATTTTTGCCACTCTCTTTGAAAAGATAAAAAAAAAAATCTATTGCTATTTCAGCAGCATTTCATGCTTTAGTTACTTTAGTAACAATGCTAATGCTAAAGGCAAACTTGCTGAACCTTTTTATTCCCGGGGGTGTGTCGTTGCTAATGACTAACACATCTTGGTTGTGGTTGTCAGGGCATTTGTTATTATACATTTTAAAGGCTTAGAAATATTTCTCAGAGTTTTGTACCTTGACCACAAAACAATTATTATTTTTTCATTCTTTTCAGGAGTATTAATTAAAATGTACCCAAATAAAACTGATATAAATTGTTGCATAACTTTCACTGATAAGATTTTAACAGTTTGTTTTCAGTGAAACTGTAATTAAAGCCGGTAATAAATCTTAAATATTCACAGATTTTTCTGGTGCAACTCACTTGTTTTTTTCCTAATGATGACTGGTTTCAGAGAGAGGCCAGACAAGGCTAATTGATTTTTAAGTGTTTCTGTGGTTTAGGAAGAGTGGGAGGGAAATCCACTTTTAGTGATCTCCCAAACTCCTCCAGTTTGTACCTGAATTCATGGGCAGTGATGTGTTGCTGATGCGGCTCAACAAGCCACACTGGGGGCCAGATGAGGGATGGACACAGGGGCCAGAGGCTGATCTGCCCTTGGGGGGGACGGGGGTGGGGTGGGGTGGGGTGGAGGAGGGGAATAAATGAACTTCTTTTCTGCAGAGACAATAAGTTGACATGTCAAGCCTCATTCAACAAACAATGGAAGATGTATTGAGTTTGTGATAGTGACACGCAAACACACCCTCCAGTTTCTCTCTCCATGCATCTGATCATAGTTTTATTGCTGGTTAGAAGCAGATCTACATGACTGTTATCAATGATCAAGTGTGTAACTCCAAAGATCTGCAGAGTGGAATCAGTTAACTTGCAGCCCAATATTTGTAAACTATGTGTAGCACCGTTGCTATATGTGCTATTATGACATAAAGAGCAGGCACCACACAAAACATGCATGCATCATAGGGCCGGCTCTGCAAGAGAGGGAAAAAAAGCCACTCTTGCTGTGAGCGGAAGAAAAATGGGATGGGGGAGAAGGAGCCCCGGCTTGCAGCTCCACTCTTCCAGACCCACATACAAGTTCCGGGCGCACGGCTCCATTGACTACGAAGGAGGCTTTTTCAGGGAGCTTCATTAGAAGTAACGAGTTGACACAAGGTAAATCTTAATGTTGAGGCGCCTTTTCTCTACCGGCCCGGGGAGGAGCCCTCATTAACTGTCGCTAACAACCCGTGTAAATACACTGATTGGACAGCTCCGATACAAGCTCCCAGTCCTGCCAGGAAGTCCCCCTAATGAGACCACACAATAAAAACAATAAGAGAAAAAGAGGGAGGGAGAAAAGGAGGGAGAGATATGTTAAAAGAAAAAAAAAAACTTTTGTACTCGCTATGCTGATAAAGTTGGCGCCACATTTACCAATCATCGTGACAACAGTCGAGTAAAAAAAAAAAAAAACATTTTATTTCTCTATTTTTTTTTTATTCTTATCATTTTGGTTAGGGCGCAATTTCGTGGAAGCTGCTATACGAGTAGATGAAGCCCTGGTTAAACAACACAGTTTAAAGGCACCGCTGTTGACATTTTTGACAATCTTGCAGAATCTACAGTTCTTCATATAAAAACAAATAACATATAAGCCCAACGAAAATTGCCTCAATATTAATCCACATCTTCCCAAAACAGGTGAAAGGCTGACCTTGCATATATATATATATATATATATATATATATATATATATATATATATATATATATATATATATATATATATATATATATATATATATATATATATATATATATGTATATATATAAAAAAAAATCCAATATGAGCATGCAAATTTATTCAAAATAAGAAAATTTGGGAGTTAAAAAAGGTTTTTCTTCTTTTTTTTTTACATCTTTCATTTGAACATACATATATCTATTGCTTCACATTTTATCAAATAAATGTAAGAAATCTGGAACTCTATTTTAAAGAAAGAAAAAGCCATTCTTTGAGCTAATAATTTTCTCAAACAGACATTTTTTACAGTGTAGGCTCTTTATAGGCTCTCGGTACACTACAATGGTCAGCTTGGGAAGAAGGGGATTGGGCGACCCGTCCCGACAGGATCATTCATCGCTTAGCGGAGGCACAGTTTCAATCAGTGCCCGGTGAATTAAAAATATTTTACAAAATGGAAAACATGATTTTTTTTTACGCATTTTTAACTAAACAGAAGCTTCCAGACAAATTAAAAATATTTATAGAATGTTTCATTAAGACAAACACAATTCAGGAAATAGCAGATTGTTGACGATTGCACGGGAGGAAACTTACAGAAGTTGCAGCAGAATTTCCACTGAAATAGCGGAGAACCGGTGACACCTCCATCCAAGCTCAAATTTCGTCAGATTGGGGACTTTTGTGCTGGCTAGGACGACTGTGAAGAGATTTAAAAAAAGAAAAGAAAAGGTAATTACTAATATATATTTCTTTCATCAAATAAAATGCAAACAATAATAAAATAAGTATTTGTTATCCTTTGAGAGGACATACCTATTGTTAAGGTGCTACACAATAATAACAAAAGTAACTCTGCTGTTAAAAAATAATAATAATTGTAATGGTATTTAATATTGTTGTTTGGTTCATACCCGTGATCAGTCCAGAATCCCGTTCTGTAAAGGTGTGCTGAATCCTGAATGGAGCAGCAGCACCATGAGCCTCTCTCCTGTGTTTGCCAGTGAGGGGTGGTGTGCTTTACCTTCTTGCTCCAAACAGAAGGTCAACGAGGGAGCAAGGGAAAAAAAATAAAGGAAATAAAAGAAGATCCTTACTTTCGTGCCTGCTTTCTCTTTCCCTGTTATACATTTTTCAGCCAACACCTTTTTTATTTCTTTCCCTCATCCATTGCCCATCTCTCTCTCCGCTCTCTCTCTCTCTATCTCACTCCCTCACATGACGTAACATCAGCATTGTTTATTTGCTCTCCTCATTGGAACAGACTGATAAGCACAAAAAAACACCGTAAGTGGGGATTGATCAGGATGGCAAATAACGCCTCCAATTCACCACGTGCCACCGTATTCACAATAAAATGAATGTATTTTTATTGGCAGAAACTTTTTGGAAACAAAGTTGTGAACAAATAATAGACACATCCAAGAAGACGTGTGTGGACAGCTGTCTGTGCTTGACCAGCGCTTCCCACCGTTGCAGCACGCAGACACTTGTTTGTGTTGTTGCGTATATGGCGCTTTTTAGGCTGTTAGTAAACGGAGAAGTCACCAAATTCTCCCTGCGCATTCAGAGCTCCAGTCCCCCCTGCTGTCAGGGACATTCAGCGAGCTCCCGGATAAACACACAATTACGGCAGGTGAATAAACTTGTTTGGGGGGGAGGGGGGGGGGGGGGGTGCTAATTACGTGCTTAACGTAAACAAAAGCCATGTAAAAGAATGTGAATTACCACTGGCTTTCCTCTCTCAAATCCCCCATTCAGGTTTTACATTTCACAATCTAGTCTCCTTCTCAGATTGGAGTGATTTCCGAATTGCTTGCGAGGGCAACTCCACAAATAGGGCTGCTCTAAGAAACAACCAACAAACCAACAAACAAACAAACACACAACAGCAACAAAAACACAGTATAATGCTGGGTAATACCTGGAGTCTCGGACTGAGTTGTGATCAACCAAATTAGTGCACCCAGCCAGTTATAGGAGGCCTTGCATATACCCGAGTAGTCCTGCTAAGCCAACACGCACAACTCAGTGTCATGGACGTTGATGTGTGTGTGTGTGTGTGTGTGTGTGTGTGTGTGTGTGTGTGTGTGTGTGTGTGTGTGTGTGTGTGTGTGTGTGTGTGTGAGAGAGAGAGAGAGAGGGGGAGAGAGAAAGAGAGAGAGAGAGAGAGAGAGAGATAGGGGGGTTATAGGCTAGAAGGTTAGTTTTAACACCAGCATGAAAATACCAGCCTTTACTTCCAGTCCACAGAGCTTTCCAATGGGGCCAATTCAAGTGCCACTTGGAATTAGTCCTCCTGGGTTTCGTTCAGCAGCGCAGTGGACAGGTTTGTTCCAACATGCTGCCCCACCTCGCACCCCATACACACAAGTCACTAAGTTGAGGCACATACCAAAACGCCTGAACCCTACTGCAAAGATCATCACAACCCCTGCTCTGCATCGTGCACACTCCCAGACACAGACACCTGAGAAGCTCCATAAACGCTCCGTGCGTAAAAGCGCGCAAATCGGACTGCTGCCCGTTGATGTGAGTCAGTGCTAAAACAGGTATTGAATACGCATGCAATAGAGGAGTTGTTGCATACTCACGGTCCCTTCCAGCTCCAAGCTTGAAGTCTGTGGTCAGTCGGTCCAGATCCGGAAAGAATGTGCAAATCACGAACAGAGAGAGGGAGAGAGAGAGAGAGAGAGAGAGAGAGAGAGAGAGAGAGAGAGAGAGAGAAGGAAAAGTTTTGAATCCCTGAATGAATTTGTAGAAAGGCGGCTTAGGATCATTATGTCAGCTTTATTGAGGGTGGATTAAGCAGAGTCTAGATGCTACGCCTAGTACACGGCTCTTTCACAATGTGGGCACTGTTCGTTTTAGGGGTGAACTCACAACGTTTTAACACCCTCGTAAGCCCTGTCTAAATATGAAGCGGTTTTAGTCATAAACATGAAAATCACACCGCCCTGGTCACTGCCGTAAGCCGAGTCCCATGACTGGATGTGGACATTGATCGTGTCCTTTAGCCACCAGATCAAATACAACGAAAGGTGCTTTTATGTCCCCGAGAAGCTTTCAAGTTGGCATTGGATTGTAATTCCAACACTGGACTAATGGTTTTAATTAGAGGGTTTGGAGTAATCTAAAAAGAAACTATTATATTAAAAAAGGGGGGGATGATGTCAATGGCAAGTGAGTTTCCCCCTGAATATGAGGAGAGTAATGCGGCGGGCAGGGGGGAGGCAGAGTTGTGCACTCTGTGTCCCAGAGGCAGGCCGAGCGAGGATAAAGTCATAATCAGAATGAACAGGGGGAAAAATAGGCATAAAACGCTGACAAAAAATTCCATTTTATTCTATATCAAAAAATACATTTGGGGGGAAAAAAATAGACAGTTAAAACGTTTAAAAAAGTGCCTACAACTGCAAAAAAAACACTCCAAAATAATGTGTAAATTGGCTCGCTTCGATTCAAAACGTGTATTCCCGGGATGCAGTCATTGGTTGTCCATTTGTCCCCCATTTAAAGCTCCCTCCCATGCCTCCCTCTCTCTCCCTCCCCGTCTCTGCTAAGCATCTCCGGTCTACATATCTGCTTTAGCTTTAACGAGCCTCGTTAAGATCGCAATAATATTCCACCCTCTAATTGCTCATTCCATTCAGCAGATAGGCGAGCATTGGCTCGCGCCTGACGCGCACGGTGCAGTGGGAGGGTTGCTGTGGAGATCCGAGACTCTGATAACCCCCCGTGCGTGCTGCACAAGTGGTGAAAGCCTCGCGCTACGTACTGGCTAATGATTGGCACGCTTGACAGTGATTGGCAGGGCTGCCATGACAACGCCACAACGACACCAAGAAGACCAATAGAAAAGGGAAACAAAATGTTTCAATGCTACACTCAACGGCGGATTTAGGGGGGAGATATTATGAGGCTGGTGTCATTAGGCGATAGCCATTGAATCATTCAAGCTTTTTTTACTAGCCGTATTTTTCGGTTTTTCCCCTTTTTCTCGGTAATTTTCTTTCTCTCTCAGGTCATTTCCATGGTTTTCAGATCTCCTTTAGAGCTTTATCCCTCCCATTTCTTCCTGCCTAACTTCGCTGATCGCCCACTTCTGCTGGCGAACAGCGCTCCCGCCGCCAGGTCTCCAGAAGACTTGTCCATGTTTCAGCTACCGACCCTCAACTTCTCCCCGGAGCAGGTGGCGAGCGTCTGCGAGACGCTGGAGGAGACCGGGGACATCGAGAGGCTGGGCCGCTTCCTCTGGTCCCTGCCGGTGGCTCCGGGAGCATGCGAGGCGATCAACAAACACGAGTCCATCCTGCGCGCCCGCGCCGTCGTGGCGTTCCACACGGGGAACTTCAGAGACCTCTACCACATCCTTGAGAACCACAAGTTCACCAAGGACTCTCACGGCAAGCTGCAGGCCATGTGGCTGGAGGCTCACTACCAGGAGGCCGAGAAGCTGCGCGGCCGCCCCCTCGGACCTGTCGACAAGTACCGGGTGCGGAAGAAGTTTCCGCTGCCTCGGACCATCTGGGACGGGGAGCAGAAGACGCACTGTTTCAAGGAGCGGACGCGGAGCCTGTTGCGGGAGTGGTACCTGCAGGACCCATATCCGAACCCGAGCAAGAAAAGGGAACTGGCTCAAGCCACTGGACTCACTCCTACACAGGTCGGGAACTGGTTTAAAAACCGGAGGCAAAGAGACAGAGCAGCGGCGGCCAAAAACAGGTTGGCGATTTCTCCCCTGCTATATCAAAATCACAAAAATGCGCAATTATGTATGGGGGAAAACTTATTTTTTATAAAGAAATAGTTGTTATTACGCTTCGGGAGAAGCTACCCAAGAAAAGAGATATAGGGCAAGGCTGCAAGTCAGGTAAATGGAGTAAGCTGCGGCGACATGTTTGTTATGGAGTGGAATCCGAGTAAACACTGAAACACTTTTTTCTCTCTCCTGTAATAATACAATCTTTTAAAATTAAATATTAAAAACGGTGTTTACCTATGTCAATTGTTGAAATTAATACACGACTAATACTTGCATTTATGAAAAAAATTTAAATAGGTAAATAAAAAAGAAATACTGAAATCAAAAATGATATATTGTTTGAATTTGAAGTGTTGGCTCAAAGTAAAGTTCATTTTAATAAAAGCGAAAATAACAGTTAAATTAAAATGTTAATTTTTGTGCGTTTGAATAACTCTTCGCACATAGAAATGCATGTTTATTTTCTCCGTACAGGTGTTATAAATATAAAAAAAGCATGCTCAGTGTATTTTATAAACATCAGCTAATATATTTCACTCTTCTATGATATGAATAATTGTTTATTAAATAAAACACGTTTTCACTAAATATGACACCATTGGTAACAGCACTAATTTAATACAATATAGTCTAAGTGACCATTTCATCCTTTTATCCACTGCTGTGATACTGCGTTTGGATTTAAAAAAATAATAATTTTAACGTTGAATTTTATTTTATTTAATTTTTACCCGAGGAACAATTCAGAATTATTCAGCTAATTTTTTAAGCATAGTAATACTAATATAGTTGCTGGGTTTAGCATTTTTTCTTATCATTTTAGCGTAAAGCTGTGGAAATGAAGATTATCTGAAAGGATAATAGACACATTACTGATATTAGTTCACTAAAAAGAGCATGCGTATAAAAGACTCAGTCTGTATTCATAGCATTACGTGTCATATCATTTCATTGAAATGCTATAATTGATTAGAAAATTCCCCCGAGAGTATTACTAAGCCATATGAACTCTGTTATAATCTTTTAGATAAATGAATAGATATATTTCCGTGCTGACATTATCCTGCCGCGATAGAGTTATTATTATTATTATTATTATTATTATTATTGTTATTATTATTATGATTATAATCGTGAGTGGATTGGAGATAAACATTTAGGATGATTGGTGCAACCTGGATCTCCACGTTACTCATTCATGCATTTCCATCAGGCTGCAGCCAAAAACCCCCAAAACAAAACAAAACAACAACAACAACAAAAACAACAACAACAAAAACCCAACTAAGTAAGGCAGTGTGTTTTTATTTTTCACTTTAAAAACTGGCAACTTTGATTTTTATTGGAACGGGGTTTGAAGCTTTACAGCTTATACAGCAAATACAAAATCAAAATAATTCATATAACGTGTTTTTTTTATTTTTTATTTTATTTTTCCACTGCTACTGTTTAGACAATGTCATATTGCATTGCGGCTTGATTTTGTAACAAATCCTTCCAGCATTAGTTAGTTAGTCAAAACTGTGTAAATAGTGCTGCGTTCTGTCCCTTGAAAGCTGGCTGCTTGATAAAAGCATGCATGCATGGCTGGGGCCGGCACAGGGAAAGAAAGGAGAGTTTTGAACCCCCTATTTTGCACCAGGATGACGAGCGAGAGGAGGAGGAGGAGGAGGAGGAGGAGGAGGGGGATGGTGCGGTGGTGGTGAACATTCTCGGGTCTAATTGCAATTTCTCTCATCCCCCCTCTCTCTTTTTCTCTCTTTCCTCGCCCTCTTTTTTTTTTTTTTTTTTTTTTTTTTCTTCCAGGCTCCAGCACCAAGCAATAGGACCGGCCGGCATGAGGTCCCTCTCGGAGGCCGGACTCACCCCTCACAGCTCGGCCGAGTCGCCCTCGACCGCGGCCAGCCCCACCACCAGCGTTTCCAGTATGACAGAGCGAGTCGACACTGGGACGTCCATCCTGTCCGTCACATCCAGCGACTCGGAGTGCGATGTATGATACGGCGAGGAGGGGGGTGGGGGGGTGGGGAATAAAAACAAGAAAAAAAGAGAAATATTTACAGGGAAAATGGACCCGAGAAGATGAAAAAAAAAGACTTATGAAAAAAAGGACCGATTGATATAAATATTAAAATAAAAAGAGATAAAAGCACGTCTTTTTTTTATCAAAGCGCTTTCAAAGGACCCACGCCTACCCCTCCTCTCCATCCCCCCCCCCTTCTCACCAACAACCACACTAGACTACTTGCATGATGTTTTTTTTCTTTCTTTTCCATTTTGTAATCAGGGAAATCAACCTGAATGCAAGAGTTTTTTCCCCCATCAGGAACCAGAGGGAATAAAAACAGATCGTCTTGTTTGTTTGTTTTGTTTTATTTTATTTTTCTCCATCCAAATGATGATGGCGGCGAGGAAGCCGCCGTGCAAACAAGATGCAATCCTGTTTTTTTTTTTGTTTTTTTTGTTTTTTTTACGTTGTGTTCATCAGACAATCATTTTTTAAGTCGTAAGCACCTTTTTTCTTAACTATACATTTCTGTCACTGCCTGTGTGGGGTATAAACCTGGTCAAAAAGGAAAACAAGAAAAAAAGAATTAATGATAATAATGTGTCGAACGGATCCGTTTATGACTGTATCAGATTTTTATTTTTTATTTTCAAAAAGTTTATATTGAATTATGTATATCTGAAATAATGCGATCATTCTCCCGCTCTGTAATATACGTGTAGAAATATGCCTGTACATAATTATTGCTCTCTCCCCTTCCTCCTCCTCCCCTGCGACTGTCATCCTCTTTTCTACCCCCCTTCCTCACTTTTCTTGACTCGGTGTTCCTACATAAAATATTTGTCAAAACTTACACCTCGAATGCTGCAGGCGTTTTTTTTTTTTTTTTTTTGTGTGTGTGTGTGATTGGATTTATATTTTGAGACACCCAGATCTGGTAGCTCAAAAGCCTTATCCATCCGGTTATTGTTATTGGCATGCAATTGAAATGCAACGTTGAATTTGCCTCACCTTTGTGCATGCTGTCCGTCTTTCCACCCGATTACGGATAAAGGTTGTTTTAAGTGTCTAAGCACATGTTCATATTGGCTCGTTATTGGATTGTTGGAGCATTAATGCTCATCCTCGCTAATATGCGCTCCCGCATGGTGAAGGTTATACGGTCAGGTGACTAAAGTCGCTTAATATTTGCGATTAGGACACTGTGAAACACAAGCGTTAGAATTAGCCTACTTTTTCAAAACTTTTTCAAATGTTTTCGGGCGTAGGAGATCTCACTTGGTTTAAAGCTGTAGCCTTCTAGAAAAATCGCTCTTTACAGATTTGAACAAAATGTCAATGTCAAAAAAAAAAGTGAGTGCTATTTCCACCTTTGTGTTTACCATCTATGGTGAATACAGAAATTAAGTAAACGCGCCATTAAATGGGCTAATCACGATGGGGACTCCTCCCCTGTCCCAATCTCCCATTGTGGCTCCTGAAAAGAGCTTTTCTTCCTCGGACGAGAACCATTTCCCCCTCCATAGAAAAAAAAGGCTTCCCCCTCCTGCAGTCCATTTCCAACCAAAATCCCTAACCAATTATTATGCCTGGAATAAGGCGCAGATATTCAAGTACAGGACACTGTTGCAGGAACACGCTTTCTTTTTTTTTTTTTTTTTTATTGGTCGAAACACTTTCTCAAAGATAGGCATCAAGTGCTGTAGTTGTCAGAAAGTGGGACGCAGGAGTTACTGTTTTGAGAATTTTTAGAAACTCAAGCCTGCAGGGCAAACATCAACAGTTATTTGATCTTGACACATTTTCTTTGGTTTTTGATTGCCAGTTAAAACGTTTTGCAGTATACTGTGTAGAAACACACACCTGCGGCCTATAGTGTGGTTTCAGAGGAGGGGAAGAAGTTTCAATTGTTAGAAGTTGTCAACTTTTTGCAAATCCTGAAAGCTTAGGTTTGGTTGGGTAAATGCACACAGTGTACAGGCTTGGGACGTGACGTCAGACTAGTATTATGCAAAACGTATTTAGAACTCCCAAGAGCATGTGGGTGTAGATAATAAAAACAAGTTCAAGGAATTCTTTTTATTTTAAGATAAACTCTGCAGTTTGACCCAAAAACAAAAAACAATGAAAAACTGTTCTAAGCCCTGAAATCTGGTTAGATCAAAATCTTTTGATCCATGAAGTTTTTGTTTGAGCAAAATTTGCCATAAGCTTTAGTAAGTAAGTAAAAAAAAAGCATTTATATAGCATCTTTAATATTTTGAATTCAAAAAGTGCTGACAGAAAATATATTTACCATGATAAAAAATGTGTAAATAAAAGCGATTCAAAATTTGAGAGAAAAAAAAGTTTTTAGCCGATTTATTGCCATGAATAAATCACGTTAAGGTGCAACAAAAACAGGTGGCTCAATGGACGCGAGATTGTTAAAGAAATGGGGCAACACAGACGGCGAGGCGCACTGCTCGGGTGAAGCGAACCACCCCACTGCCTGTCTTTTACAAATGAACTAAATCTGGTTCATATTTTAAATCTGCAATCAGTCTGCCAGAGATAGATATGCCCAATCAAGCGCACCAAGAGTCCGTGGCTTATCACACACACACACCTCACACCGCCGCCGACTCTGCTTCTCCATTTACGCACTCCACAAGTTTTATTGGCCGCGACAATGATTGAGATGAAATTAATCGTGAATTGAAGAGCTTTTTTTTTTTTTTTTATCGGCAAAGAAGGACACAAGGATTAGGACAACATCTGAGAGATGGGGCCGCAGATAGGCGCTCACAAAAACACAAACAAGCCGTGAATTGGCTTCATTTGCGCAACATTACGCACATTCCTGGAAAACCCATCTTAAATGAGAGCTGGCTGTTTGTCTTGCAAAACTTTTCAGAGTTGAAATGAGGAAATAAGGAGTAGAAAAAGGAACTAATCCTTAGAATAGATTCACATTAAAGGTATAAAATATGAATAAGGAGAAGCAACGAGACCGCCTGGAAGTCGTAATGAGTTAGATACTTTAACGATTTCCTCATATATGAGTATGCGTGACTGTGTAAATGAGATGCATGTAAATAGGTACGGGATTATGCTTGGCGTAAACATACAGTATGTAGGCCAGTACCGCAGCAGCAGGAGCAAAATGCGCTGCAAGTGTGAGCCTATCTGTTGCTGGCCGGGGTCATTAACAGCGGGGGAGCTCTTGTTCGTGATCTGTCAACTCAAATATGGATCACAAGACAAAAGGAACTTAGCGGAGAGTAATCTCTGTGTGTGATACTTACACCAGAGCAAACGAGAATGTGAGAGAAGTGCGGCACTTGCATGTTTTTTCCCCCCTCTCTGCATCTTTTGCGCAGCCTGACATTGTTTTTCCGAGCTGAAAGTCAAAACCTCAAATATACGATGTTTTTTTTCTAATTTTGAGAGAGACAAAAGGCCTAAACTGAGAGCTTTTCTGTGTGTTTATATTGACGTGTGTGTGCCTGGTGGTGATCCGCTTAAAGGTCAAAGCTTCCCTTTTCTCTTCATTTCCCACATAAAAACATCTTGCGCACCAAATTTAGTCTGATTCCAAGGAGCTTTAATGAAGTGAAAAACAAAGTGTTGCCTTGTCAAACAACGTCAAAATGAAGTGAACATTTGGAGAAATTAGAATATTTATTCCAGACTCTACAGAAAGTTGTCTGTAACATAAAAAAACACCAGCCTGTGCAAGAAAAATGTCTCCATGGGCTGTTCTGCAGTAGAACTTCACAGCTTTATACACCGGACCTCTACATTCTGCCCTTTAAGATGAGCAGAAACCCTTCTCCTGTCAAAAAAAAAAAATATTTTGCAGCAATAAGCCAATCCTCATAAAGGCCAAAAAAGAAAAAAAAAGCAGGTCTGCTTTAATTGCACATTTATATTTTCATCCATTAAATTCCAGCTCTTCTCCATCACCTTTTAGAAAATGACAGTGAACAGCTCCTGCTTTCCTGCACAATTACAGAGATGTTAAACGGGTTACAGGAGACAGAAGGAGGCTTGCATAAAAATTCAACAAAGAAAGTTGGAATGCTTTTTATGGTAGCTCTGCAGGGGTAAAGGTGTTATTTTTATGAAGCAAACCTACAAAATTGTGTGCAATCATATTTTGAGCCCAGATAAAGTTTTATTTCCCTAGCGACAGATGCAGCATGGAGGCTGACTGAGCCCTATAGTTTATCTTTAGACAACCATCTTAAACGCACAGGGGAACTTTGTGGACCCCCCTCACTACCAATATTTACATATGGGTCCAATTTGGGTAATAAATTGACTTAAACATGGGTCTCAAAGGTTACATATTTACTCCATGTAATACCCTATGTATGTAGTTGGGACCCATGAGGGCTTCAGTTTGAAAAGCTATTACTAAAACCCTTTTGAGACCCAACTAAGACCCAGATAAGATGCCCAAGTGGTCTTGCCAATATGCGTTGTATTTAGTCAACCCAAGTGGGTCCCATATGAGACACCCATCCAGCCATAGCAAAACCATTGTGGGGCCCGAGTATGAACGCGTCATCTGGACCTGCTAGTTTGAGGCCCAAAAAGCACACTAATTCACTGAAGGTATGTGCACTTGTTCATTGTTTGAAAACTTTTATCATTTGCATCTTGTAAACTATTATTGTCTGTCAGTAGATCAAAAAGTAATAGAACATTTAAAAGTTTGTGAAGAAAAAAAACTTTTGCTCCTGTTTAGATTCACTTAGATGCCCCCCCCCCCTCCCCCACAAATACTAATCTGCTTTGGGGTTTATTCAACCTGGATCCGCCTCTGTAAAATACAGCACTGAAAGAGCACATGAAAAAACAACTTGCTGGTCGCATAGTCACTGATATGCTCCATTTTTACAGGGCAGCTGGAATCATATACTCTCTCTTTCAGGTCATGATGTGTGTGTTTGGGTGTTTGTGTGTATGTGATGTTAGAGCGAGAGAGAACGGGGGGGGGGGGTTGTCAAGACTTACTTCTGTCTAATGCTTATTAATTTGGACTACCAATGCACATCTTTTTAAAACAAGCATAACATGAAAGCAAACCAAATCCTGCTTACTCAAGCAAACGTGCAACCCTCCACACACATATATACACACACATGAACACAGGTTTTCCACATATGTGCACAACAACAGCCTTGCTCACACAGCACATATGGAACTTGTGTGTGTGTGTGTGTGTGTGTGTGAGTTGGAGTGGAGGTGGGGTTGCAGGCTGTGATCTCTCGCCTTGTGCACAACGAGTGGACAGAGTCGCTGAGCAGCTTAAACAGAGTCGCAGCACCTGTGATTTCTGCGACCGTTCTCAGGCCTTCTTAGTTTGGCATGGTACGGTACAGCACGGGTGCACTGAGACCTTTCATCTGCCATGTGGTAAAAGACAAGTAGGGGGTTGTTTATCATTATTAAACAAAGTCTTTCAGATTTTATGATGCACGGCTTTGTCTGGCTGAGGAGCCAAGGGAGGGCCAAATGGGGGGGGGGGCACCTATAAATCCTCCAACCAAGTGGGTTAGGGGATAGTGATTCATTAAAATACATTTTAAAAATCAATGTATTTGTTTATCAAGTTACATAAATGTTGTATCTTTATTCATAACACCACATTAGTTTATTATTACTTTATTATTATTATTATTATTATTATTATTATTAACGAACCAGTAACATGTCCTAAATTCACCTCTTACACTTACATTTCGGTGACAGCTCCCTTTAATCCACAAAATGCTGATTGCTTGGTCAGCTGCTGAAGGCAAGACTGTCAGCTGGAGCTACTGCATGTTCTGTTACTGGAACCCCCAAATAACCTAATCCTGTACAGAGACACCTAGTTTCCATCGTCTTTACAAAATTAAAAAAGTTTTGTTGCACCTTAACTGAAATTTTTATTTTTTTATTTGTCCACCTACAGTGATCAAAACACAGAAACTGTCCAAAGGTCATCCAAGGTTTTATATAAGATATTATCTAAGGATTAGTTTTTTTTTCTTCATTTTATCAACAAATGTACACATAATTAAAGCACAGCTATAAAATGAGGTATGAGGAAGTATTCAACGACTTTAGGACATTTAAAAAAAAAGCAAACTGATGAAAAAACAGCTGCTAGTTCTGTTTTCTTTTGATTTATCTTGATGACATCACAAGAGGCATGAGAGTTGAGCAGATCAGCGTGCATTTATAAACAGAACACAAATAAACACTGTAGTGAAAAATATAAAAATACTCAGAAAAATTCTCTGATCAGTTGTCTTATACCTTATGTGATATCGGCAAAGGCATGTACGCATGGAAACTGACATTTTGCCCCCCAAGGGGACAAAGTATTAAGGTGAGTTTGATTGATTTGACAGAAAGATCGGGCTAGCAGCTTCAAAACGCACTCTAACGCTTGTTAGAGTCTGATAATGAGTACAGATTGGCATCTGTTATGGACCTAGATTTTAAAAAAATAATAATGCAAAAAAACAAAAACAACAATTAACCACAGAAAATTGCTGATTATCAAATAATAAGTCAAAATGTGTGTATTTAAAGAAAATGTTTTATTATGATGTAGATAATAAGTTAATGTGTTATTGTAAGACACGGTTATAAGCTCATAAGTTTATGGTGGAGCCATCTTTCTAAAAATATGCATTGCATTAAAGGCTTTAGCATACATTACAGTGTTTGGCCTATATGTGTGACAACTCTTTTTTTTTAAATAAAAGCTTGCCTCATTTCTAAACCTCTATGCACTGAACAAAAGGTCGGGGATTGACCGAGGTCCGGGTGTCCTTATCAATTTAACCTCCATTTACAAACCGATGGGATGGTTTACCCTGAATGCCTGTCTCTCCTCCACAAGCAGGACCAAGCAGACAGCGGAGGGGTCAGAGAGAAGCGATGTCGCCGAGGGTATCAAACGCGCTCTTTGACTGCCATCTAGAGGACGCGGGTGGAATTAAACTGGTGGCCACTTGAAACTGCTACATCTTTATTAGGAGGTACACATTTGAAGGTGTTTCATTCAATTAGTATTCAAGACCAAATTTCTACAATACAATAAGTGAATGAGGTGTCACACGAATATTTACTGTATCATGTAAAAAAATATATATCTATAAGAGTTGATAATTTAAATACAACTGTTAAAAAAATACAGCTGTTAACATTGTTTTACTTTTAGGTATCATAATTCGATTCTGTACCGATGTCTCACTTGTCTAATTTTAGTATAAGATCTTTAGAAGTATAAAAGAAAAGGGGAAAGCGTGGCTTCCCAACATAACCTCTGCCTCCACAGAGTGTTTTCAGTGTCTTTGCCCCACCAGCGGTGGCGCTGTTTGGTTAATCTGCTGCACCCCACAACTCTAAACGGTGCTCCAACTGAAGCCTCTACATCTCTGTTATATCTTTTTTTGTGCTCAGTACAAGCATGGACATGCAGAGATGTGCTTACACTACAGGGACATCTGCAGGCCAGGGAAATTGTCCTGCCTGCAAACGTACATTTATACTTTATACCCACTTGCAGGGGATGGTGGATCCATTAAACTTTCATCACATGAAAGTCAAATGATGTTGGAACGGCGAAACAGCTTCTCCATTTAGTGCAAGATCAAGGATGTAGACGTCGGAGAGTGTAATGGAACCCCAGATCCGTTAATTTTTCAAAACTGATATCTAGAGTTTTACCGTGTCCACCAAGGAGCCAAGTGACTGACTGGTGTGTGTTTGTGTGTGTGTGTGTATGTGTGAGGGAAATGGTGGTGGGTTGGTTGTGGTACTATTGACCTAGGGGGGTGTTGCTAATGGTTTCTTCTGGAGCGCAGCCTTTTAGAGATTTAACTCCTCTGTTGTGGAGAGCAGTGGCAGAGGGGAGGAGAAAAACAGAGAGCAGGCAATGGAGAAGGTTTTGCAGTAAATGGACAGTAAAATGCTCAAGGCGACTCAGCCTGAATCCACCATTAAAAGAAGGAGGAGGTTATAGTAGCAGGTTACATTCCATAGGCAGTTACTTTTGTGCTTGTCCATTTCGTACTCACTGAAATGTCCTAAAGCAGCTTTGGTCTGATTTTAGACTCTTATGTGTACAAGCAATCTTTATCATGGGTCACTAGAGTCGATTTATAGTTTAACAATTTAGATGGAGAGGAATCTGATATCAATGGATATACAGTGCCTTGCAAAAGCTTTAATTTCTCAAAGGCTTTCACATTATGTGTAACATTAATGCCACAAATCTAAATGTATTAAATTGAGATTTTATACAAGAGACTAGCATAAAAAAGTTGCTCATTTTAATATGATGTGAGTAAAATATTTTGTTCAAATTTGTTTAAAAAAAATACAAATCTCATTTTGACTGGATGAAAAACATTTGTGATGGATGGATAGATGGATGGATTGATGGATGGATGGATGAATGGAAATGCTCGATGTTGTGGTTTAGGATTTTTTTAATAAGACTGTCCAGAGATCTGAGAATAAAAAATGTGCTCTCCAGTAGCCGCGTTGTTTACGTTCAACTTGATGTTTCACGTAAATAATTCAGTTGAGTGCAGAGCAAGCTACATACCATGATTAAAAAACCGTCTCCGTTCTCTGTTCTTCTCTGTGCTCCATCCATCTTCCTGTTATCTCTGACCAGACTGTCTATCCCTGTTAAAGAAAAGCACAAGGCATGATGCTGCCACCACCATGTTTAGTGCAATGGGTTTGTTTTGTGATATGCATTGTTATTGTTTAATTCTAGACATAGCTCTTGTAGCATATGAAAAAGTCTCATTTGACCACCGCACCTTTTCTCACAAGTTAATGTGTCCTCTATTTTTGGTAAACTTAACACGAGACTGCTTATAGTTTTATTTAAACAATATCTTAACCTCTTTTCAGTCTTCCATAAAGCCCAGATTTGTATTTGGGGTATTGGAGTGAAGGGGTCTAAATACAAATGCATGCAATACTTCAGATTTTTATTAGTGAAAAAAAAAAATTACTGAAAACAATGTACTGTATTATCTTCCCACCACTTCAAACATATGTGCAACTTTTTGTTGGTCTATTATGACACATTGAAGTCAATGGTTGCAAAATGAATAAATGTGTAAAACTTTACTGGGTATCCACGCTTATGCAAAGCAATACATCAGGAAAATAGAACCTTGAACATGGATGTTTTGAACACAACTTTATAAAGAAGGTTGACTGTAATATTATTGAATAAATGACTAAAAACCAGCTGCATTTCATTTGTTCTTGAAGATTTTTTTCCTTGCCTTCCACCTTATATGTTCGTTCACCCCTTTGATTCATCTAATAGGTTTTGCTTGTCCAGGCTTCTCTTGGATGGAGGTTAACGATCTGGAAAGTAGAAACCTTTATGCAATTTTCTTTGAAATTCACCCCTTACTATTTAATGTCTATTAGTGCATCTGAATTTAACATGTTTTGTGCTGGCTAGCAACTAGCTCTGGACTCCAGAGGCCCACAGCTGAGCCTAGCTCTTTTGTCCGACCACTTATTCTATTTTTAATAGATTCCTGTACACGAGTCAGCCGTTGAGCGTCTCTGAATCTCCCCTGTTTAAAAATGGCCTCTGTCCCGAATTGGCCTCACCAACGCATGCATTATTGACGCAAATGCCCACCCTGTCCTCTGCACTCCCTCTAACTCACTCCGGTTCAGCGTAAGGCAGCAACTGCTCAGGAGGAGAGAGAGGAGACACAGTGTAGAGCTGAGGGAGCTCAGAGAACAGTCCACTGTTTTTTTTTAAAACTGGCTGTGAATGATGGGAGAAGGGCAGAGACAGGTCACATCAACAGAAACGTATCAAAACCTCACATTGTCACTAAGTAAATCAGGTGATTGATTAGGAAAGGTAAAAACACACAAAATAATAATTAAATTAATAAATCGCAATGAATTCAGTAGCTTTTTTTCTGGGATTTTTAATCACTGCTTTATTGCACACACATTAAATGTGAATAGTCAGAGAGAATTGAGAGAAAGCAAAGGGAGAGGTTGAGAGCTGTGTCAATGGTCAATTGGTTTAACTCCTGTTGTCTGTTCTTGGTGTGGCTTTGTCAGTGGGCAATGTGCAAATGGCCTCTCTTTTGATTTCCATCTTGTAATCCTCTCCAGCACACTGGTGGCCTGTAAGGCAGAGAGATGTGAGTGTAGACAGTGTTTGTTCTGGGATTAAGTAGCACCTCCTCACATTCATCTCTTTTAAATGTCACAGACATGCACACACAACAGAAGTGCCCTATACATATGTCTGTGTATGAATGCAGTTTAAACGTATTATCTTAAACCTGTATCACCCTGTGTCCCCGTGTTTAGACCTTTTTCTGCATTTGTAAGTCTTTACTATTACAACTAAGAGTCTGTCAATGTTACACTGCCATCTAGTGATTCTCCTCCATATTGGAAATATTTTATACAGAGAACAAATTCAGCTCAAATCTTTGAGCTTCCAATTTAAGCAATGGAGGCTTCTTTTTAGAATTTGTATGCATTTTACTTCAGCTAACAATAACCATTTCTAAAAATAATATACAACACTATGACATAATTCTGTCTTTATTAAATTAAGGAACTAGTGGTGTTTAAAGTGGCTGCTTATGAACAGGTTTGAAAGCAAAAATTGTCCATAAGAATGCCTATGAAGCCTTATGGTTTCACTGACTGTATTTGTTTTGTGATGAAGTGATTGTTTCATCAGATTTTATAGCAACACTTTTTCATACTTTTTTGTCACAATATGAGTCCTCAGAAGCAGCTTTTGTAATGGTAACGGTAATATGTCATGATGCAATATGTTAAATGAATATGCTGCTGCTTAATGACAGGAGAGAAAAAGGACCTCTTAGCCTCTCCAAAGAGTGTCCGTGCGGGAAAGGTGCGTAAAATATGTGAGACTGAATAGGTAAAGAGGATAAATTTTTACTAATTCATCAAAAATAGTCTCTCTGTTGAAAGCATTTTTTTTTGTTTATTGTCTCAGGATCATGAAATGACTGAAATTGTGTTTTTAAGGAACAACCCTAGACCTATGGATAAAAAGCTACCTCATTTCAAGCCATTGCCTTGCAGATAGCTCTATCTGAGTAAGCTGCCAGACCATTAGGTCTAGTGCATTTGTCGTTTGTGAGAGTAACGTTTCCGATGTAAGAACATGCATTGTTTTACCCTGGTTTTTACTTATGTGTCTATGACTTTTATCCCTCACATTAAATACATGACTAAAATAGGTTTTTTATCAACGAAAGAACATTGCTGGAGTCCGCCCCATTCTCTCTCAGGCCAACACGGAGACACCGATGCATGCTTTTATCTCCAGTAGGATTGGTTACTCTAATACCCTGCTTTCTGGTCCTCCCAAGAAGAGTATCTCAGGTTTACAACTTCTACAAAATTCAGCAGCACGTGTCCTGACGAAGACCAGGAGGCGGGAACACATTACACCTGTTTTAAATTCATTGCGTTGGCTCCCCGTATGTGTTAGGATTGATTTTAAAGTTCTTTTAATGGTTTTTAAGTGTCTTAATGGTCTTGGGCCTTCTTTTCTCTCTGAACTGCTTTCACCTTATGAAGCTTTGCAGTCTCTGCAGTCCTCTGGCAGCCGTCTCCTTGTCACCTCTAAAGTCAGGACACACACTCACGGTGAGGCGTCTTTCCAGTACAACGCCCCTCACCTCTGGAGCAGGCTGCCAGAGGACCTCAGGGCTGCAGAGAACGTTCATCTTTTTAAGAGAAGGCTCAAGACTCACCTTTTTAGCCTAGCTTTTAACTGATTATTATTTATTATTGTCTGTTTAATTGCCCTGCATTTTTTACATGATTATATTTCAGCAGTGTTTTACTATTTAATCTTATCAAATTTATTTATTGCTTATTTTTATATTTTAATTTGTTATCTTAATCCCCGTTCCAGTGTTTCCTCTGTAGAAGCCCTCTGCCCCTGAAGCGGTGGTCGGCTGCAGCTGCCTGGGTGCTCTCCAGATAGCTTTTGGGTGGATGTGGGGGTTTTGGCCTTGCCTCTAGAGGGCGCCCTGTTTCTGTGCCTTGGTTGCTGCTGTTGATGTACTGCTGCTGGTGCACATGGCTCCTCTGATGGAGTTTCCTTGTACGGTTCATCTGCACTCTGGCCAAAGTCCTTTTTACTGTTGCTTTTAATTGTGTGTGTGCATGAGAGTTGGGTTGGGGGGAGGGGGGTATAACTGTGACCATGCTTTTAAATCTGTGGGGGAGGGACGGAAATGTGGTTTTATGTGGGGTCGTTTTAATCTGTAAAGCCCTCTGTGATGCAATTCTTGTATGAAAAGTGCTTTATAAATAAAGTTTGATTTCATTTGATGTCAGTGTATCCTCTGTTAGTACAAAATACCCACTGATGCTGAGAGATTGTGTTATTAGATTAAAGCAATAATTGCTCTCTCTAACATTCTCACAGCATGGTTTTACCCATGATAATAGATGCATGTGAAAGTATAGTATTTTGGTTGTAACTTGGGTAACATAGTTCATCGTATGATATTGTGGAACTCAAAAAGTCTGGGTTCAATTTCCAGATGCCATGTTCATCTGTTCAAACAGTTATATGAAAATATAAAAACTATGGGAATGTCCAGCCTACATAATTCTAAGGATGGAGATGTGTTCTGTGTCCCAGAGATCAACATGTCTTGGTGTGCAATGTGTGTATAATGGGGTGCACAGTGGTGCAGTCAGTAGCCCTGTTGCATTGCAGCAAGAAGGTCCTGGATTTGAATCCCAGCCTAGGGTCTTTCTGAATGGAGTTTGCAAGTTCTCCCTGTGCATGCGTGGGTTACCTCCGGGTACTCCTGCTTCATCTCAAAACCATGATAGATGGCATGGATGATGGATGGATGTGTGTATCAGTTTGAGAACAAGAGCAAAAGATCTTGTGAAGATATTGGCTGAAGCGGGTAAGAAGGTGGCATTAGTCATACTGAAACAAGTCCTGTTCAGGTTGTGTAATGGTTTTTTGGAGTAAAGGGCTTCTCTCCCTTTTAGTATCCTAAAAGGGAGAGAAGCCATTACTCCAAAAACAGCATAAAAAGCTGGATTACAGTTTGCAAATCCACACAGGGACACATACCCTAATTTTGGGAGACAAAGCCTGTGGTCTGATGAAATTAAAATTGAAGTGTTTGGCCATAATGACCATAGTTACATTTGGAGGAAAAAGGGGGAGGCTTGCAAACCTGGAAACACCATCCAAATAATAAAGTACAAGAAAGGTAGCATCATGTAAGTGTTTTGTTGCAAGAGCAACTGGTGCAGTTCACAAACAGGTGGCATCATGATTAAAGGACATTATGCTGAAACAGTAAAGCGACATCTCAAGACATCAGCCAGGAAGCTAAAGTTTGAGCCCAACTGAATCTTTAAAATGAACAATGACACCAAGCATATGACCAAAATAACTGCAAAGTGACTTAAGTATAACAAAGACAATGTTTTAGAGAGGCCACCACAAAGCTTTGATCTCAGTCCCATAGAAGAATTGTGGTCAGAACTGAAATGGTGTGTGAAACTAAATAGCCGACAAACCTGACTCCGTTGCACCACTTCTGTCCAGAGGAATAGGCCAAAACAAAAAAGCTATGGTAAGACGCTTGTTGAAGAATAACCAAAACATTTGACCCAAATCATACAGATGACAAGACAATTCTACCAAATATTAGGGGAATGTATTTACTAGGAATGTAAGAAAATATCGATACACCGATATATTGCAATATTTTATGTCACAATATTGTATCAATATTCAAAGTAATGTATTGATTTTTCTTTTTCTTTTCTTTTTTAGAATTTGAATGGAACCATTAATGATGACAGTAATTTCTGTAGTAAAATTAGTGACCGCTAGTTGGTGGCTGTTTTGACCTTCTTCATTCCAGTGGATCAACTAGATCTAGTAATAAAACTGAATGTGTTAAATTATGAAACAGGTTGGAGTGTTTAGAATGATGGGACAGTTTTTCTTTAGTTAAATTCAGTTTTAAACATCACAATATACACTCACTGGCCACTTTATTGGGCACACCTGTGCAACTGCTCGTTAACGCAAATTTCTAATCAGCCAATCACATGGCAACAACTCAATACATTTAGGCATGTAGACATGGTCAAGACAATCTGCTGCAGTTCAAACCGAGCATCAGAATGGGGAAGAAAGGTGACTTAAGTGACTTTGAATGTGGCGCGGTTGTTGGTGCCAGACGGGCTGGCCTGAGTAATTCAGAAACTGCTGATCTACTGGGATTTTCACACAACCATCTCTAGGGTTTACAGAGAATGGTCCGAAAAAGGGAAAATATCCAGTGAGCGGTAGTTCTGTGGGGGAAAATGCCTTGCTGATGCCAGAGGTCAGAGGAGAATGGCCAGACTGGTTCGAGCTGATAGAAAGGCAACAGTAACTCAAATAACCACTCGTTACAACCAAGGTATGCAGAAGAGCATCTCTGAACGCACAACACGTCAAACCTTGAGGCAGATGGGCTACAGCAACAGAAGACCACACCGGGTGCCACTCCTGTCAGCTAAGAACAGGAAACTGAGGCTACAATTCACACAGGCTCACCAAAATTTGACAATAGAAGATTGGAAAAATGTTGAGTCTCGATTTCTGCTGCAACATTCGGATGGTAGGGTCAGAATTTGGCATCAACAACATGAAAGCATGGATCCACCCTGCCTTGTATCAACGGTTCAGGCTGGTGGTGGTGGTGTGATGGTGTGGGGGAAATTTTCTTGGCACACTTTGGGGCCCTTAGTACGAATTGACCATCGTTGCAATGCCACAGCCTACCTGAGTATTGTTGCTGACCATCTCCATCCCTTTATGACCACAGTGTACCCATCTTCTGATGGCAACTTCCAACAGGATAATGCACCATGTCATAAAGCTTGAATCCTCTCAGACTGGTTTCTTGAACATGACAATGAGGTCACTGTACTCAAATGGCCTCCACAGTCACCAGATCTCAATACAATAGAGAACCTTTGGGATGTGGTGGAACGGGAGATTCGCATCATGGATGTGCAGCTGACAAATCTGCAGCAACTGCGTGAAGCTATCATGGCAATATGGGCCAAAATCTCTGAGGAATGTTTCCAGTTCCTTGTTGAATCTATGCCATGAAGGATTAAGGCAGTTCTGAAGGCAAGAGGGGGTCCAACCTGATACTAGCAAGGTGTACCTAATAAAGTGGCCAGCGAGTGTATAGTCCTACTCATAGTATCACAATATATCGTATCGTCTCCCCTGTATCGTGATACATGTAGTATCGCCAGATTTTTACCAGTACACATCCCGAGTCTTTAGATTTCTGACTTTGAAGAAAGAAAGAAAGTTAGAAGCAAGAAAGCAAGCAAGTAAGTAAGTAAGTAAGTAAGTAAGTAAGTAAGTAAGTAAGTAAAACAGGAAAAGCTTAGTTTGATTTCATGTCAGACCGTGAGAACAAAATTAATCTTTGTGTGTTTATACACTGTTCACATGTAAATATCTTGTTTCAACTATCATCTTTATGAAAAGGAAGCCCAATCTTATCCACAAGGGGTCACTCTGAGTTTCTCTATTTAGGTTTAACCAATGGAAAGAGTAGAAACAAATAGCATGCTTTCAGAAAGTGTGCAACACTACATTTTCTCATTTTGTGTTGCCTTTCCAAGCTGGTGTTCACAGCCTCCAGACCCATTCCACTGGTTACTGTTCATGTGAGTCAAGTGTGAAACAAAGACAAATGGGGTGTGCAGAAGCTTTAAGATCAATGACACAACCCTCTAAGCCCCCATGGGCTGTTTTCCTATTTTCTGTGCTTCAGAAATTGCTTTGGCGTACACCCAGGAACGTTTAAAGTGCAGCAGAGAAGCTAATCAAGCAGGTAGTTAATGGCAAAATATTAGCAAAAGAGAGTTGAAGAAGTAGCAGCCACTGCTGCGGGTGACCAAAAACATAAACAGCCTGAGTAGGAATCCCCCGTTTGGAAACCAGCCTGGTGTAAGTTATTGGGAAGAAAAGAGAGATGGAAAAAGGAGGAGGAGGTTGAGAAGAAGAGGGGCTGCAAGAAAGATTATACTTTTTTTCTCTTTTCATGAAGAATAAATTAAGCAAATATGTATTTGAATTGAAACTGTTACCTGATGCTATCTGTAAATATTTAGCTAATGTGTGACAGGCTCGTTATGCTGTGCTTTGTCACATAACTTTCAGTTACACTCTCGTTTTCAAGGTCTTTATTCACCTTTTTTGGTGTAATCTAGAGTTCTTTGAAGCCATTATGAGCAGCTATAATCTCCCCTGTAACAAAATACTCCCTGAAAGCATTGGTGTGAACAAATATCAACAGGTTGGTGAACCTTTCCCTTTTGCATTCCGTTGAACTTTATGGGTTTTCACTTTCAATAATTGGTCCATTATATCCTAAATGTTCATCTATCAAATTTCTTCTTTTGTTGAAACCTTTCCTTGCCCTCCCTTTGAACGATTTACCATCCGTAGCTGGGAAAAAAACAAATATGCCCACACCCAATAACACCAAATACCAACCGTAGATTCACTAATTAACCAAACAGTTATTTAGCACACCGACATCTGATATCATCAAAGTGCAGATCTCAAACATTGATAAGCATGTGGCATGGAGTCTTCCACCAGCATTGTTTTCTTTTTTTATGTTGTTATACTTGTCTACCAATTTACTGTATTTTCTGTATCAGGCACTTTTGAGAACATTGTTCTAATCACAGTTCTTATAAAGACTGTTGCAATTGTGAAAGGTATGGTACACTGGAGAAAGCTTGGGTTTGTTTGTCATGGTTTTACTTTTCATTTAATCTCAGTGCAGCTGCTAGAGAATCAAGTCACCTAAGGTTTTTTTCTAATGCAGTTGCATTTTTCAGTCACTAGGTGGTGCCAGTATTCGGGGCTTTCGTCATTTAATTCTTGAAGCAAACCAAAAAGCTCGTTGTCGTCACTTCTGTTTTGAGGGTTTACAACTACTTTCAACAAAACTGTATATAAAACATACATACATATATATATATATATATATATATATATATATATATATATATATATATATATATATATATATATATATATATATATATATATATATATATATATATATATATATGCAATTATGTAACTGAGTCAAGTTTGTAGGCCTCTTTCCTAAAACACACCACCTCAGCTCAATTTCTTCGGGAACTTAGAAGACAGTTTTGTGATGGCCACTCCAAAAAATTTACTTTGTTGTCCTTAAGCCACTTTATAACTGTACTAACAGTATGATAATAGTCATTGCCCATTTTGAAGACCTATTTGTGCCCAAACATTAACTTCCTGACTAATGTCTTGAGATGCGGCTTCAGTATTTCCGTATGATGTTCTTTCCCCATAAAGCCATCTGTTTTGTGAAGTTCACCTATCCCTACTGCGGCAAAACAACCCACAACATGTTGCTTCCCCCCTTTGTTTTCGAAAAGTTTTTTTGCTCTATATTCAAACACTTCAATTCTAGTTTCCTCAGACCACAGGACATGGTCTGATGACCATGAAGGACTTTGAAAGATGTAATCTGGCCTTTTATGTTGCTTTTGGAGTAATTGCTTCTTCCTAACTGAGTGGCCGTTTAGCCTATATTGAACCAGACCTGTTGAGGTCCATAATTCTTTACCTGATATATTGGATGGTTTCTTTAATTTTTTCCAAGATGCTATTAAAGAAAGCAATGTGTTTGAGGTGTTGCCTTAAGATGCATCAATCGATCATAACCTACCATAGGCTTACAAAAGAAACAATATCTTCATCTGCACTTTCCAGGGTTGTTTAACATCATAGCAATCCTAAGCTCTATAAACATCTGACTGTGAAAAAATGTAAAAGATTGGTAAAGACATCTCTCATTATTTAGACATTTAGCAAACAGAAATCATCTGGTAAATCCAACAGATTTTAAACAGGAAAATTTAGTCTGATTAATGTCTACTCTATCTACAATCTAATATTTTTGTCCATGTGCCTATGTGACATTTACTTTTTAATGGTAATTAAACTGGTCTTGAGCATTTTTTTTTTCTTCGATGCATTTCCGTCATTTCAGCAAGCTCGCCAACACTGTGTGCTGATGACATGGTCTGGCAGGTTGAACCCGTTGGAGCGTTTAGCTAGAAACAAACAAACCTGCACATCACATATTCTGACAGACAACTTGGCCTACGCATGTGCACTTAATTCTAATTGATCTCTTGATCTCTGAATTTCCCTCTACTTACCTGGAAAAGACAGGCCTAGACCAAAATAGCAAGAATGAGTAGCATAACAATGAATTCCTTAAATCAACAAAAGTTTGGCAAATAAAAAGTTCTACCTTCATCTTATTTTGTTTACTCTTGTCAGTGTCATTATGCTATCCTGATAGAAACAGAACAATTTCTGAATTTCAGCATAACAGACGTAAAAAGGATGAAAAAAGGAATCAAAATATCCATACAATCACAAATGATCTAACAATATGTGTAATTGGTAATTGCCCATGACAAGATGGAGAAGGAGGTTAGAATAAATACATAATTATAGTGTCTTGCAAAAGCATTAACATCGCTTAAACTGTGTCCCATTTTAAAGCCACACATTTGCTTGTATTTTATTGGGCTTTTCTGTGATAGACCAACAAAAAGTTGTAATAATTGTTTAGTGAAAGGAAAAACGTCGCGTTTGTTTGTGCCCAGTCTTGCTGAGCAGGAACACTTTGTAGAATCACCTCTTACTGCAATTACAGCTGCAAGTCTTCGTCTCCTTCAGCTTTGTACTTATAATGACTGAACTTTTTACCCATTATTTGCAAAAATCTCAGTCAACTAAACCACTGATCTATGATTGGATCAAGATATCCAATTGTAGCCTGTATGTTTAAGGTTGCTGTTCCGCTGGAAGGTGAACCTCTGCAGTCTCTGAGAGGATTCCTTTCAGGACTGCCCTGTGTTTAGTTCCATCCATCTTCAAATCCTGGTCAGTTACTGCAAAAGGAATACATCCACACAGCATGATGGCACCATTACCATGTTTCACCTTGGGGATGGTGTGTTCAGGGTGATGTGTAGGGTTAGTTTTCCACCACACATTGCATTTTACATGTAGACCATAACATTTCATTTTGGTCTCATTAAGACCAGACCCCCAGACGGTCGTGGCAGATGGCCGCTCCTACTGAGCCTGGTTCTGTTGGAGGTTTCTTCCTGTTAAAAGGGAGTTTTTCCTCTCCACCGTCGCTACATGCTTGCTCAGTATGAGGGATTGCTGAAGGATTGCTGTGGTTGGAAAGTCTGCATCAACGGGGCCCAACCTCACGCCAATGACTGACGCAATCTGCTGGGATTCCGTAAATAGGAAACTTTTTAACTGATTGGAATGTTTGTATAAATGTATTGAAATGACTTCTTGTTAAGTGCCTTGAGATGACATCTGTTGTGAATTGGCGCTATATAAATAAACTGAATTGAATTGAATCGAACATTGTCTACCCCTGGGTTGTGGTAATTTTGAATAAGACTTCTTATAACTTTGTTTTATCCACTACTTTTATCTTGCTACTCTTCCATCAAGGTCAGATTTGTGGAGTGTGTGACTAAAATTTGTCTTGCCAACAGATTCTTCCACCTAAGGTGAGAATCTCCGTGACTACTCCAGATTTATTGTTGGCAGCTTCTCTAATTAAACATCTCTTCACCCAGCTTGTTCGCTTAGGTGGACGTCCATGTCTTGGTATTTTTGCTGGTCTCCATTTTTGGATGATGGCTTTAAAAATACTCTATGTTGAAAGATGGAGATTTGGCATGATTCCCTGATCCTGCTTCAATCCAGGTCAAATCAATTATTTTGTAAAGCCCCAATTCACAACAAGATGTTTATTTTTTGTTTTGTTTTTTTACAAAACTAACAGATACACTTAATCAAATCAAATCAAACTTTATTTATAAAGCACTTTTCATACAAGAAGTTGCATCACAAAGTGCTTTACAGATTAAAATGACCCCACATAAACCACCTTCCCTTCCCTCCCCCACAGATTTAAAAGCATGGTCACAGTTATACCCCCCTCCCCCCAACCCATCTCCCATGCACACACACAGTTAAAAGAAAAAGTTAAAAAGGACATTGGGCCGAGTGTAGATGAACCATGCAAGGAAACGCTATCAGAGGAGCCATCTGCCCTGGCAGCAGTAGATTAACAGCAGCAGCCGAGGCACCGACACAGGGCACCCAGTGGAGGCAAGGCCAAGACCCCCACCTCCACCCAAGCTCCACCTGAAGAGCACCCAGGCAGCCACAGCCGACCACCGCTCCCGGGGCAGAGGGCTCCCACAGAGGAAACACTGGAACGGGGATTAAGATAAATTAAAGTATAAAAAGAAACGGTAAATTAATGTGCTAAGATTAAATAGTAAAACTGATAAAAATATAATCAAATAAAACATCCAGAGCAATTAAACAAACAGTGATAAATAATAATCAGTTAGAAGCTAAGCTAAAAAGGTGAGTCTTGAGCCTGCTGTTAAAAACATGAAAGTTCTCTGCAGCCCTGATGTACAGAAATACATAATCAGATCGATATTATATCAACATCACCTTTTTATCATTTGGAGACCAAAGTGATGAATAGAGGAGCTTTACAATTTGACTCTAGTTTAAAGGTGGGGAGGCTAAAATAAAATACAACAAGTTATGAATACTTCATGCATGATTTAACCTGCCCTCTTGCATTCAGAGTGAACACCCAGTGAAAGCATAAAGCATCATGTAGTTAATCTTCTAGCTGGACAGCTTTAATGGAGTGGTGTCAAGTGACAATAGCTAGAAAAGCCATCGGAGTGAATCTTATGTGATCAGAAGAACCTGTTTCTGTCTCCATGCAAAATAATTTACAGTAGAGAGAAAAGCCCAGGTGAGCCACAGCCAAATGTACAAACAAACATACGTTAAATTATATTATCTTTTTTAGTTGTTTGGGTTTATTTCTGCACAGACAGATTTGGATGTCTTAAAGTTGCATGTTTCTTTTTGCATTAGTTCAGTGTTTCTTGATAAGGAAAACCAGAAACTATCATCCACCAACTGAAGCCATCCATCCTTTAAAATGTTGATAAAGTTAGCCAAAAAGGCCTATACCAAATGTAAGTTCCTCTATGAAGAGAATTTAAATGTGGGGTGTTTTTATATCTATAATTATTACTAGGTGTGATTGAAGACACTGATTATTTTATATTTAAATGTTCTTGATGCTTTATGGCTGTAGCGTTGCTGTGATAATGTTGAAAACACAATAAGTACAAAACCTTAAGTTTAACTCAGGTCTATCAAAAAGTTGACAACAGTATCAGAAAATATTATGGTTTCACACAAGCCTTTTCTAAAATTATATTTAATCCCAACTGCCCAAAAGCTCCCTGTTGGAGATTAGCTGAGTCTGTTGTAGAATTAAAAGCCAGTTTGCTGCCTACATTTTCAATTGCAACAACAATCTGTGGCAATACACTAAGGCCCTGATTTATCAAGGTTTGCGCTTGTTAAAACGTGTGCAAACCTCACAGAGGGCACAAAATTATGCAGCAGGTGATTTATTAAGCAGGTGCAGGGAACTGCGCCTGTTAAACCCACAGCGAGATCCATGTAATCCATTTAGTGCTTTTGCCCTTGATGAATGTCTAATATGGGCGTTTGTGTCAGAAGGCACAAATATTGGGAGGAGAATGTGCAAATAAGTAGGCTTTCCAAACGCAGTGTGATTTATCAAACATGAAACTGTTTGCGCCGGCTGCTTCTGCGCCACTTCGATTCAACATAAGTTTATTTCTGACAAACTAAAAATATCATTCACACACATTTTAGCCTAATAGTAATTAACACTATAATGCCCATAAACCTGACAGTTATGTTGATTTCTTTCCCCTTTTTTTCCACAGATGCATCATAACTCACTGCGCGCTCAACGCGTCTGCACCTGCTGTCTCTGGAATACGGCGTCTGCATGGAGCAGAGACTGGTGCATGTACAACACACGCATTAAGGTTATTATTGACAAACAAAAAAGAACATTCTCAGACATTCTCGCCCAATAGTAAGTAACTCTCTAACAGCCATATAGATATGTCGTTTTTTCTCCCCTTTTTTTGCCAAAGACGCATCATGAATTCACTGCACCTATTCCTCCTCTCTCTGGCTGTGGCACAGTGCATGGGGCACAAAGGCTGGCACACACAGCAATGTGTGCAAAGTCCTCTTTTGAATACTGCTCTTTGCGCCTGTTATGATTTGCGGACACAGTTGAGGTAGATCACCCACCAATCAAGAACAAGCCTCTCGTGCAATTGTTTTGCATCGCATTCACTTTTCGGTCTTTATTTAGAATATTGATAAATCAGGCCCTGAGAAAATATTTGGGGACCACAAGTTTTAATGCTCTTCATCTAAAAGAAAATCTGTGGAGGGACCTAAAGATTAGGGAGTTTGCAGCAAGGCCTTCCAACCTCAAAGACCTGGAGCTTTTAATCAAAGATAAACCTTTAAAATACCAGTGGAAAGATCCAAAAAGAGCATCAGCAATAATAAATTTGAGTGCTGTAATGTCAATAAAGATTATTCTACTGATCATTGAGAAGTATATACATCATTTTTGGCAGTTCATATACACAGATGCTGAATTCATTTGAACACAGAT
The DNA here is from genome assembly GCA_963556495.2 of Valencia hispanica. Classification (NCBI taxonomy): domain Eukaryota; kingdom Metazoa; phylum Chordata; class Actinopteri; order Cyprinodontiformes; family Valenciidae; genus Valencia; species Valencia hispanica. The sequence continues at coordinate 37,719,990 of OY747711.1, forward strand.
CCAGATTGTGTACAGAAGGAAAAAGTACATTTCAAAATGTTATCAGCATTTTTATTTGTTAAAATTTTATATATTTTGAATCTGAACCTGAATATTGTCAAGCCTGTGCTTGAGTCTGTGCTACAATGCCATGCATTGTTTACCTTTTAAATGCAAACAGGTTTCTTTCTTAACGTAAATAAAACAACTAAATGATAGATGACATTGAGTATTCATACCTCCTCCCCTGTGTGATAAATTTGCCACATATACGTCTCTAACATGACAAAACTTCAGATTGTTTACACTCTCGACCCCTGATTGAAGCTACAGCCATGCTAATGGTAAACCTTTGCCTCTGAACACTCTCCCAGTAAGTTTCAGGCACATACAAGCCAAAGAACAACTATAGAAATCATTTTGCCTAACAGCACTGAAAAAAAATCACCTGTGATATTTCGCCACGTAGGATGGGCGGCGGCCGAAGGCGGGGACCTTGGCGGTCCGATTCTCGGCTGCAGAAGCTGGCTCTCGGGACGTAGAACGTCACCTCTCTGGTGGGGAAGGAGCCGGAGCTGGTGTGCGAGGTTGAGAGGTTTCGACTGGACATCATCGGACTCACCTCGACCACGGCTCTGGCTCTGGAACTCGTCTCCTCGAGAGGGGTTGGACTTTCTTCCACTCTGGAGTTGCCCCTGCTGGGAGGCGCCGAGCTGGGGTGGGCATACTTGTTGCCCCCCATCTCGGCGCCTGTATGTTGGGGTTTACCCTGGTGAACGAGAGGGTAGCCTCCCTCCGCCTACGGGTGGGGGGACGGGTCCTGACTGTTGTTTGTGCTTACGCGCCACACAGCAGATCAGATTACCCACCCTTTTTGGAGTCTTTGGAGGGGGTGCTGGAGAGTGCTCCTCCCAGGGACTCCCTTGTTCTGCTGGGGGACTTCAACGCTCACGTGGGCAATGACAGTGAGACCTGGAGGGGTGTGGTTGGGCGGAATGGCCCCCCCGATCTGAACCCGAGTGGTGTCTTGTTATTGAAATTCTGTGCTCGTCATGGATTGTCCATAACAAACACCATGTTCAAGCATAAAGGTGTCCATATGTGCACTTGGCACCAGGATACCCTAGGCCGCAACTCGATGATCGACTTGGTTGTTGTCTCATCTGATCTGCGGCCGCATGTTTTGGACACCCGGGTGAAGAGAGGGGCTGAGCTGTCCCCTGACCACTACCTGGTGGTGAGTTGGCTCCGATGGTGGGGGAGGAAGCCGGACAGACCTCGAAGGCCCAAACGTTTTGTGAGGGTCTGCTGGGAACGTCTGGCAGAGTCTCCTGTCAGAAGGAGCTTTAACTCACACCTCCGACAGAACTTTGAACACGTCCCGGGGGAGGCGGGGGACAATGAGTCGGAGTGGACCATGTTCCGCGCCTCCATTGTCGAGGCGGCTGACCGAAGCTGTGGCCGCAAGGTGGTCGGTGCCTGTCGCGGCGGTAACCCCCGAACCCGCTGGTGGACACCGGCGGTAAGGGATGCTGTCAGGCTGAAGAAGGAGTCCCATTGGGTCTTTTTGGCTTGTGGGACCCCTGAAGCAGTTGATAGGTACCGGCAGGCCAAGCGGGATGCGGCTCGGATGGTCGCTGAGGCAAAAACTCGGGCGTGGGAGGAGTTTGGAGAGGCCATGGAAAACAACTTCTGTACGGCTTTGAAGCGATTCTGGTCCACCATCCGGCGTCTCAGAGGAGGAAAGCGGTCTGTCACCAACACTGTTTACAGTGGGGATGGTGTGCTGCTGACCTCGACGCGGGACGTTTTGGGTCGGTGGATGGAATACTTCAAAGACCTCCTCAATCGCACTGGCACGCCTTCCAATCTGGAAGCAGGGTTTGGGGACTTTGGGTCAGGCTCTCCAATCTCTGGTGGTGAAGTCACCGAGGTCGTTAAAAAGCTCCTCTGTGGCAAGGCTCCGGGGGTGGATGAGATTCGACCGGAGTTCCTCAAGGCCCTGGATGTTGTGGGGCTGTGTTGGTTAACGCGGCTGGGGTAGTGGTCCCCCTGTTTAAAAAGGGGACCACAGAGTGTGTTCCAACTACAGGGGGATCACACTTCTGAGCCTCCCTGGTAAGGTCTATTCAGGGGTTCTGGAGAGGAGGGTCTGACGGATTGTCAAACCTCGGATACAGGAGGAACAATGCGGTTTTCGTCCTGGCCGTGGAACACTGGACCAGCTCTACACCCTCAGCAGGGTCCTGGAGGGTGAGTGGGAGTTTGCCCAACCGGTCTACATGTGTTTTGTGGACTTGGAGAAGGCGTTCGACCGTGTCCCTTGGGGGGCCTTGTGGGGGGTACTCCGGAGGTATGGGGTACCGGGCCCCTTGATACGGGCTGTTAGGTCCATGTACGACCGGTGCCAGAGTTTGGTTCGCATTGCAGGCAGTAAGTCGGGCTTGTTTCCAGTGAGAATTGGACTCCGCCAATGTTGCCCTTTGTCACCGATCCTGTTCCTAACTTTTATGGACGGGATTTCTAGGCGCAGCCAAGGTGTTGAGGGGATCCGTTTTGGTGGCCTCTGCTTTTTGCAGATGACGTGGTCCTGTTGGCTTTATCGGAACGTGATCTACAGCTTTTGCTGGGGCGGTTCGCAGCCAAGTGTGAAGTGGCTGGGATGAGAATTAGCACCTCCAAATCCGAGGCCATGGTCTTGAGCCCAAAAAGGGTGGGGTGCCTTCTCCGGGTCGGGGATGAGTTTAAGTTTCTGGGGGTCTTGTTCACGAATGAGGGAAAAATGGAGCGGGAGATCGATAGACGGATTGGTAGGGCATCTGCAGTTATACGGGCACTGTACCGGTCTGTCGTGGTGAAGAGAGAGCTGAGCCGAAAGGCGAAGCTCTCGATTTACCGGTCGATCTAAGTTCCTACCCTCATCTATGGTCACGAACTCTGGGTGGTGACCGAAAGAACGAGATCACGGATACAAGCGGCTGAAATGAGCTTCCTTCGTAGAATGTCTGGGTTCTCCCTCAGAGATAGGGTGAGAAGCTCAGTCATCCGGAGGGGGCTCAGAGTAGAGCCGCTGCTTCTCCACATCGAGAGGAGTCAGTTGAGGTGGCTCGGGAATCTGGTCAGGATGCCTCCTGGACGCCTCCCTGGTGAGGTGTTTCGGGCCCGTCCCACCGGGAGGAGGCCCAGGACACTCTGGAGGGACTATGTTTCTCGGCTGGCATGGGAACGCCTTGGGATTCCATCCAAGGAGCTGGAACAAGTGGCTGGGGAGAGGGAAGTCTGGGTCTCTTTGCTTAGGCTGCTGCCCCCACGACCCAACCCCGGATAAGCGGAAGAAAATGGATGGATAGATGGATGGATGGATATTTCGCCTTGAAAAGTTCCTTTTATCCACAGTATATCCATTATTTACTCTTAAAAATGTGTGTGAACCAAAGAAAAAAACACATTAGCTGCACATTGTACAATGGAAATCTACACTTACTGTTCTACTGAGTTTTGACGAGTCTCATTGGCTGACCATGCTGTCAATCTCATTTGTATGCATAAAGCTTAATTCTATTGGCCCTGATGATTCCAAAGAGGTGTCAACCATCCGAATTGACCTATTAGTCACGGAGATACAAGGGTGCATAAATATAGCATCCATGTTGGTGAGGGCAAAGCCCAGTTTGGCAATGTTATATAAATAGGAAATGTTAGAAAAAAAAGATTTAAAAACAGTTGTATTTGAAAGTTTTGAATTCAGTCTCGTAATTATTAAAAATATTGTATTCTACATGAGAAAAGTAAAATGGTACAGATCAACCTCGCCTGAGGTTTCTGTTTAAAAACTTCTATAATATTGTTTATTTGTTCAGTTTTTTAGAATCAATCTTTGTACAGATAATGTTATGATTTTTAACTATGAATTTGAGATTTGAGGGTGTAGCTGCATTTTTCCAAAGATATATTCATCTTAAAAGTTATTTTTTTTCAGGCAAAAAAAAATAAAAAAATTTGTTTACAAATGGACCATGTTCATTTACACTTCAGTAATAACACATAAACTGATATTTACACATCCTAATGATTATCATAGGGGCCCCTTTATCATTTGACCAAAAGTAATCAAATTGGCCTTGTGGTTACAGAAATATACTGATTTAATTACAGGCTTGTCAGTTTCAAGCAGATCTCTAAAAAAGAGGCCTAGGGCTCAAGGGGATAAAATGTAAATAAAAACAGAAACATTATTTTTTGTTTAAAATGTATACTCCTTATACATTGTTTTGTCTTTTTAGAGAGGTCTCTGTCATTTCCCATGAAAAACAAAAACCTGTCTTATAACTTTGAGTTGCTAAATAGTATCTTAATTGCCTCAGTTTATAGAGCTAATCTGCCACTGATACTGCAAGGCAACTAGACCCACCATGTCCTGGACAAAACACAATACAACAAACAAACCAGCAAAAACAAACCTTACAATTTGCATTGGCATTGTCATTATATTTTTGAAGCCATACTTCTTCAGAACCCTTGAAAACATGAGAATCATAAATCCTCTAATAATCGATTAAACACAACTTTGAGGATAAGAACAGCTTTATATGTTCATATTCTCACTGATAGCTTTCCAATAGGCATGTCTTCCAACGTCTATGTCATGGTGTTCTAATAGCTACTTATTAAATGGTTGTCGATGTTATATTTCGAGGGTTCAGGATTTTTCTTTGAATTTTCCTTGCTTAAATGTGTTTTTCAAAGGGTAAGTAAGGAGTTAATTTCCTGATACATGTCACCTTGTCTCATGACTCAAAATGGAAATCTGAACGGCGTCTGCCAGGTGACCTTTTTCATTTGAGCACAGAGCCCCCACAGTGCACTCATATCTATGTGATGGTGTGTGTGTGTGTGTGTGTGTGGGAGGGAGCACATTAATGCCCTCCTCCCATGGCCATCTCTCTCTGTCCAGGTGGAAAGACACCCCACACACCCTCAGCTTATTTATCGTCTTCCTCTTTTCCAAGACCCCCTACAGGTTTATCCCTGCTTTATGGGCCACACCTGATCCTCCGAAAAAAACATAAAATCAAAGACAGGATGAAATCAGTGTCATCATAGAAAAAGATGTCTCACCAAAGTCAGGGTTGTTGTTATTTTGAGTTTTATAATATTTTGTTCAAGGTTATTTTGACTCATTTCATGATGAAAAATCAGTTGCCCGATTACAGCAGTGTAACTTTTAGAAAGTGATTTAATTAAATTCTATCAGTTTTTTTAAATAATAGAGTTTTGTGACAAAAAAATGGTCATACACTAACGATGCGTTCTAATAAATGGTAATTTATTTAGCTGTGAATGCAATGCTCATGGAGTCATGGTTTTCAGGTTATGGGTGAGGAGTTTCAGAATGATACATGTTAGTCCCATTCCTGGTTGATAAAAAGCTTGATGTATTCTACTTTCACTGGGGGGGGGGGGGGGGACTTAACTGCTGACTTAGCTGATATTTTAGATACAGGAAAGATAAACTAACCATAAAGAGAAGTTTTTGAACTCTAACCTGAGAGCTTAAGTGTTTTTAATTTCCATGGCTTTATATAAAGCTTTAATGAAGTGTAACACACTTTTTACTTGGTCTGTGTGAGCCTTAAGCAACTAGGTATTATTCCTCTTTAAAAAAAGTGTCAGGAATTGTTTCATGGTTCACACCTATGACCTCATGTACCTCTGAAATATGTGTCATCTGCTTTGCCAAATCTACGCAAACTTTTCCAAACCTACGCAACATGTTTTTGCACAATTAAGTGTAACTGGAGCTCGTGTAGTCACTTGCTGTACATTTTGTCTGCAAATTTTTACAAGCTGTCTTCAGACCAGTGTGCTCTATCCTCAAGTTAGAGCAGCGGTTTGACAAACTCCATGACCGGGAGACAGGCTCATGTTTAAGCCTCCATGCTTCAGCTGGAGGGAATCCTCTTCCAGCTCCAAGACTGCTGCTATAAAGGTTTGACCTCTGACCTCTCTGAAAGAGGAAGGAGGGGGGCTAAGTGAAAAGAGAATTTCTCCACTGGGGCCAATAATGTGTCGAGACATAAGCAGCATCACTGTACCTGATGTTTCTGTGGAGCGTGTTAACATTGCTGGATAAAAAAATATTGGTTAAGAGAGTGTGTAAAAGTGCTGAATCAGATCTGCTCGGTTTGGGGATTAGATTTCTTGAAACAGATGACTCATTTCAGAGTCATTTGAAAATTGTCGGCAAAGCCTTTACAATTTGGTTTGTATTTTGTTCTTTTGTTTATTTTATTTCAAACTAATTTTGACAATGTGAAGTTAGTTGACTACCATAGGATGTAAAATTAACTGCTATTGTCATTTCCATAATGTTGCAAAAGTGTGATCATGTGCAGTATTATTATTACTATTATTATTATTATTATTATTAGTAGTAGTAGTAGTAGTATTCATACAGTAGTAGTGGAGTTTTTATTTATTTATTTATTTGTTTGTTTAGTTATCTATTTTTAATGTTTATTTATCAAATACATTAAGCTTTTTTTGACAATTTTTTTCACCAACAGCAGTATGACTTTCAATTTTTAATACCATTCACTATTTTAATCGTCTACTTTTTCTTCTTTCAATAACACCTGCAATTCGTTGATAAATGCAGCCATGAAGGCGAACCAACTCAATCGGCAACGGTCCACCTGTTTGCACATTTTTTATTTTATTTATTTATTTATTTTTGACAAAGTGCTTCTCTAACAGTATTAGGCTAATGCGTAAACTTGTGTATAAAATCCTTCTGGTTTACAGCATATTTGTTCGATAAATGTCAAAGACTAAAACTGACCTTACAGGTCTATAAGGCTGTTCCTTTTTTTGGAGCGGTTTGTGGAAATGATTTCTATAATCCTTTTCTTTTTGTATTATAATGATCGTGTCCCTAGAGGCGTACAGTAGCGCCATCAACATCTATGCGACATGATTTTGTGACCAAACATGTTGAACCGCAACATCCCCTCGCTGTGGTTTTAACTGACAGGCGATTAAAGCGCTTGAATGAAATCAGAACTAGTTCCCACCTGTCCAAATGTTGTATTTGCCGCTTTTCGAGGCTCGTCATTCCCATAAATCAGCTTTTCAGGGTTAGATCTGCATTTGTTGGGCCCCATTTTCTTCAACACTTGTGGGGTTTTCCTCTAACATCTTCCAGCCAAAACAACATTTAACAGCCTCCGCTCTCCTCGGTGCCAGTTCACATTTCAAACTAATGGGAACAAAACGAAGGAGTGAGAGTAAAGAGGAGACGAAAAATCACAGCTCTATTTGTGGCTGGCTTGGTGAGAGGCCAGATCTCCTGTAAGGATTAGGTCTCCTCACGGAGTCGCTTTTACGGCCTTGTTTTCTATAGAAATCCGCGTTAATTAGACACGCTGTGAGCTGCGTGCGTAATTGACCTTTGTGCGGGCAGAACGCGGTGTGAACGATCAGTCACATTAACAGACAGGAAGGAGACAGTGAAACATCTAAGCACACTCTTTGTGTAAACACTTTTCCTGTTCTCATCGGGCCTTCAGGGGAAATTAATTACGGACAGGATGTTTGCTGTTGTCTCACCTATAAAGAAAACGATCTTGCCCTCGTATGAACAAGTAGGTCGGCTTGAGACGGCTGTTACGAAGTGGACGATGAATATTGATTATGCACAATTGTGAAAAAGTGAAAAGACGCCCACAAAGGCATCCTTCTAGTGTCAAACTAGGGCTGAAAAGTTAAAAGGGGAAGGTATGTCTTGAAAAAATATAAACTATTGACGTCTAAATATGGCTGAAAACTTAAGACGACACCAGGCATACAAGACATGCATCGATACCTCATTTGAAAAGTGAAAGAAGAATGACGTCCACAATTTTATGTTTACTAATGCGTAAATGTTGTAAAGGCTTGAAAAGACGTCAACAAAAAGAAAAGTATGTTTGTCTAAATTTGGTTGAAAATGCAAAGGGTTTCCCACGGCACACATGTTACTATTGTCCATATAAGGTTGGAAAGTGAGCCAATGTCCAGAAAAAGACATCCAATCAAAATGTGGCGAAAAAGTCAAAAGAATATGTGTACAAATTGTCTAAATTCATTAAAAAAAATGAAGCTGAAAAGTCTTAAAGAAAATTGTGCTGTCGTTTAAATGTGATCTTAAAGTAAAGGGTAAAAAGTTTTATAAAAAAAAACAAAAAAAAAACGACTATGGATAACTAAATGTGGCTGAAAAGTGAAATGAATTAAATAAAACGACTTCTACTAATGTCTAGCTAAATTTATTTAAAAACATGTTAATTTTATAATTGTGATTATAAAGGGAAAAGACATAAGTTACGTGTAGCCCATTGATATCCTAATGTGAGAAAATGGTGGTTGGGGTAACTCAACTGAGCAAAGGTGGTAATGTACCATACCCATAGAAATGGGCCAGCAACCTGAGTTTAAACGTCTTATATAGGACAAATTTGATCTCGACCTACTGGCTTAAAAATGACAATTTCAACATATTTCGCCAGTCTGTCCAAAGCTTACAATCTATGAATCTGCAAAAATCTGTATAAAAAAAAAAACCATATTCTCCATGTATGAAGAGACGTTGCTTTGCTCTCCACGAACATCTCGGGCTGCAGGCTGATGGAGCGGGAGCTGGAGGTGTCGCACAGTCGAGGCTGTTCAAACAAAGTGTCTTCTTTCAGCGCTAGTTTCCAGTTCTGTTTTTTTTTTTCACCGACAAAAAAAAAAAAAAAAAAGTTCTACCACGGCACTTTTGTTCCCCTCAGCTGAGCGAGGAAAGATAAGGTGTCATCACTCCAGCATCAAGGTCTCCCTTGTTTGGAAATGCGCGTCTGAATTTTGCCTCGCTTTAACGGCCGCATGCCACATGTTCCGGCCTCTTGACTTGTGTTGTTTTTACTAAGTACTGGCTTGAGTGTCTTTTTTTTCCCCCTCTCTCTTCCTCATTTTGTCATTTTAACACCTCTGGGATGGACCTTGACCTGAAGTTATTATGAAATATATACATACATGTTTATTATTTTTACCAAAATATGAACGCATTATTGTTTTTTTAGCCCTCAAAGTGATGAAATGAAATGTAATAATAATAATTTTAAAAAATCATTCCGTGCTAGTTTCAAATATTTTCTTACATTTTCGGGATTCCTTTTAACATGGATTTGCATATTAATGTAGGGAGTGAGGGGATTTCTAAATCCCGTTTATATAATATTTTAACGCACAAGACATGACAATTTTTCATACATCCATGTCCCAAAATTGAAAAAAAAAAAATGCATATATTATTCGTTTTAAAACGCGGTTATCATATTTAAAAGCAAACTGTCAATAAATAATTCGTATTTTTTCATTTAAAAAAAACCTAAATTACCATGATTGCACCTTTTTAATAAACCAGTAGATGAACGTTTACTTTGCATAAAAGGGGGGGGAAAAACTGTAAACGATGATTCAGAATCAAAGGAATAAATGGATTTTAGTCCGTGAATGTCCTTTTTCTTTTATTGGAAAGTTTATATGAAACTATATGACTCGCTTCGTTATTCCGCCGTTAGCGCAGAGCTTACATGCAGTCTCTTTCCAAATAAAAATGTAAATACTACTCATCATCATCATCACCATGATATAATAATGTCAAGAGGTTAAGATACTTCATGTCATCGCAGCTCTTATTAGACACTTGAAAAAAAAAATCAGTCCAACCTCCTTTAAAACAAAGAAACCGAATTGACAAAGAAAAGCAAAAACAAACAGACAGACTGCATATGGCTCTCTTGGAAAACCCCAATGTAAACATACAGGCAGGGGAAACCGAGTCTCCTACAAAAACAACGGTACAAGAATTAAGACACTTTATTCTTATTGTTTTCAACAATATAAGATAATATGTAATTACATTCAGAAATACATCTCTCTTTCATTTTTCTTCTCTCCCATATCTATCTTTTCCCCCCTCAAGCCCAGTGAAACCAAAGTGGTGTGATAACCTGATGTCTGATTGATCAGTTGCTGTAATTTAAGTGCTTTTTAACCTAAAATCGTGTACCTTGGAAAAATCCCCCAGGCGTTTAAGTTTAAGATGATAGGGGGTGCCAGTGAAATGTTTTTTATTTATTTATTTTTAATTGCATACAGACCAAAAAGTTCGTGAAGTTGGATGTTCTCGCAGATTTCCAGTCTTTCTTACCGCAAGTGCTTGAAGCTTCGCTCTTACCACCATGTAAATTCCCCAGGAAAAAAAAAAAAAAAAAAAAAAAAAAGGGGGGAAAAGTTTTTTTGTCCCCTCTCTGTGTCCTTTTTTTTTTTTTTTTTTAAGAGCCAAGGTCCACAAGGTTAGAAGACATAGAGTTCAGTATAGTGTCATGGTGCATCGAGTGGTGATGGTGCACCGAGTCTGCGCCGCCGGGCACCGGGATCGCGCTGGGTCCCGGAGGGGGCGCAAGGCCGTGCAGTGACGGTAAACCGGTGTTGGAGCCCAAGAGTAAGGCCGGGCTCGGAGACGTGTGATCCGGTGTCCCCGAAGGTGTTTTGTCGTCGTCTGAGCTCCCCAAAAGAGTTTTATTTCCGTTCATGGAAGAAGTTAGTGGGTTGTGACTATTGCTGTTGGAGTTCTCGCTGTTTTCCCTAAGGAAAAGGAAATTACAATTATATTTGGTCCAGACTAATTCAGCAGGCATTTTACAACATTGACCAATAAAGAAAGGAAGGAATGTTAAATTTACGATTTACATTTTTGTAAATTTTTAGCAGAACAGCTTTTACACAGGATAATTTTTACCCATCACAAACACTCTAAGCTAATATTAATTTGTAAATGTAATACTGTATGTATGGTTAAACTCTTTAAACATTCATTCTTTTTTATTATAATATCATCCCTAAATATTTAGTTTGGAATTGAATAAAACATGTCTCAATTAATTGTTTTTTTATTTTTTATTCCTGCTTTGGTGCAAAGAATGGTAGCCTACACTGTAAAATGTGCTTTAGGAAAATGCCAATTACAGTGATTTAAGTTATTACAGTTTTAAACAGGATAATTCATTTGTTGATGGAATGTTCAATACTGGTTGCATTCTAACAGCATTAACTAATTTGTTCATGTAACAAATCCTTCCTAAACATCACAATTAAAATTTAACTGGAAACGCGGATTCACTTATTGTTATTCTAAATGTGCAATGTACAGCAAAGAACAGGAAGGCATGATGTGTTTACTTTATGAAAGACTATATCCTCTTAGTAAAGGTTCAAATTTGTCATGAGACTTTTTGTTAGGAAAGTTTCTGTTGGAGCAAAAAATGTAAGTTTGTATCCAGCTTTAGCTAGTTTCGTGCTGTCAGACGTGCTAGCAAGATGACCTTAAACCTGAGCTCGTTGTTGACAATAAAAGGCATGTCTTAGCTGTGGCTGTCAGGGACATAGTTCACATGCTGCCTTTTCAGAACATATTTAAACGGTTTATTTCTGTTTCAGCAACATTTTATGCTTTAGCTAGTTTAGTGACAGTAAAGTCGAGCTTTATAGCAAGCTGAACTTCTTCCAAGTCAGTGCCAATGACCAAGTGTCATTTCAGCCACGGATGTAGAGGAAAAGTTTTACATTTCACTTTATCAGAATAGATTTTTTTTTTTTTAAGTCTACTAACTTATTAACATTTTGCACTTGTTTGGAGACAGCACAAATGCTAAAGTCAAGCAAACTGCTGGGCATCTTAAATCTGAGATTTAAAAACGTTACTATTTTAGAAACATTTGATGCCTTGATTAAAGGTTGCCTAATTTGCATGCTTTGTTTCTCTTTACCATGGAAGGACAAACAAAATGAGCAAAATAGTCATAATAATTGGAATTGAAGTAAATCTGTTGAGTAGGGCTAGTTTAGAATTTAACCACAAGTAATTTATTGATAGATGTACATCTCTGTGTTTACTTCCATCTTACATAAGTTCTTCTCGGAGATAGTCTGCACAAATTAAATATGTGAAAATTGCTACAACAATTTTGTTGCTTAAATTCAACCCGTTTGTTTTGTTAGTGCAGACGCAGGATAGCAATTGATTCACAGAAAGTGAACAACTGCTCTTTGTAGAAAAGGTACGTGAGATCATGTATTAATGCAACAACCAGGAATCCAGCCACGCACCTGATAATTAAAGAGTCTGTGAAAAACACAGGGCTCTCGGTTGGCCCCGGCGCCGCGCAGACTCAAACAATGGCAGACGACCATAAATCCTAACCATAGCAGAAGTGTTTAGATCTTATTAGTTCAATCAATCGCCATTTCCAAACGTTTGGAATCTGGGTTACAGGTGGCATAGTTCATATGTGAGACGCTGAGCCTTTTCTCAGCGCGAACACATGATTTACGTGGAGCTTTCAGCCCGAATTAGTGGCCAGAGGGTGAAAGAAGACACCAGCTGGGCTGTACATATGACTGAGGAACACGTCTCTGCCATTCCCCACACCTTCAAATGTTTGGCTTACACAGTAGACTGCTACGGGAAAGGCAACATTGACTAACATCTTTCTTAGACATGTTCTTAGATGTTTCTGCTCACTCCAGGATTGTTTTTAAAGTTAACAACATGTGGGTTTTTTGTGTGTGTGTGTGTTTTACTTTGTTTCTGATGTTGATATGAAAGTAAAACCCCGGGCGATAATAAGTGTAATTACCGCAGCATAAAAGGGGAGGTAAATGTACTCTTTTATGTCCTTGTAATTTACTTAACAGCAAACCTTTTAATTTTCTTGCTTTCCAACTTTTGCACTCGACCCGCACATCTTTCGTAAACACATAAACACGAGAGGGTTAAGGTGAAGTCGGAGTCGACTGTTTTAATATGATTGAACTAAAAATAAATATGGTAAAACAGACGGAATAAACCGCAAGGGTATGGGGTGTTATATTTATAGGCTATATCTTCAGGTGTAGGTCAGCGATTATTCCGCAGTTTTGCACAAGCGCACGTCAAAGTGGTTGTGACTCAGCACCATTTTGTTTTCAACGTGACATAGCTTTTTCCTTTCATATTTACATATATATACATATAATGTGTTCGAATAGATATGTTTAAGACGCGCCCTCCTACCTCTCTTTCGCCTCCGCCGCTCGGTCCCTCTGCCGCCGGTTCTTGAACCAGTTGCTGACCTGTGTGGTGGTGAGTCCCGTGGCCTCGGCCAGCTCCCTCTTTTCCCTCGGGGACGGATACGGGTTGTGGGTGTACCACTCCCGCAGAACGCTCCGACTCTTCTCCTTGAAGCAGTAACTCGTCTCCTCTCCGTCCCAGATGGAGCGGGGCAGGGGGAACTTTCTCCGGACGCGGTACTTCCCCACGGCCCCTAGCGGGCGGCCCCGCAGCTTCTCCGCCTCGATGTAGTGCGCCTTGAGCCACAGCTGCTGGAGCTTCGGGTGGTTGTGCGGCGAGAACTGGTGGCTCTCCAGGATCTTGTAGAGCTCTCGGAAGTTGCCCCGGTGGAAGGCGACCACGGCTTTCGCCTTTAGGACGCTCTCGTTTTTGTGGAGGTGCTCGCAGGCCGGTAGGGACCAGAGGAAGCGCCCCAACCGCTCGATGTTCCCTCCTTGCTGGAGGACTTCGCAGACACACGCAACTTGCTCCTGCGTGAAACCAAACGTCGGGAGCATGGACATGGCGACAACGCAGACCCAGTGCAGATTAGACTGTGCCTCACTTCCACGTCTCCTCTCTCAGTCTCTCATTAAACAGACACGCAGTAAGTCCACAAGTGTCAAAATAAAGTCCCAACAGAGCAGCCTACGACTTCGAGCTGATCATGGGTTAGGGGATACCCAGCTCAGTTCCCACAGAGCCATGCAGAAGCCCGGGCGACAATTCCTCATGAAGTTGTAGAGAAAGAGAGAGAAACGTGCAGCTCCT